>CM031243.1:161798477-163154727 GCA_018340775.1 Taxus wallichiana var. yunnanensis | reverse complement strand
TTTTGATGCAACCTATAATCTACTATATAAAACCCATACGTGCTAACACATCACCTAGTCTAAGATGAGTGCTTGCCTAAAGTGCACAAAGGTACCATGCCCCTCTTTATAGTTGCTTGTGTAGGATGTTAGTGTGATGAAGATAAAGCATATATTCAGATTCATAAATAAACATAAGCATTCAACAAAGCATATTCTAGATCTAGATCTTAGAGAACCATGAATTAGACTATAATAATATTAACCATGCAAGAACCAGCTACAGTCATGTTTAACACCATCATCCATTATACTCCATTACATTAAACACTATAAAAATTGAAGCTTCTTACATTATAAAGTATCACCATAAGTCATGCGTGAATCATATCTAGCAACATAACTCTACAATAATTCATCACTACTAAACTAAATAGTTCAATACATACTTATAGGGGTGGGGAATTTCCCTTCATTGCCTACGCTCTTCTCAAAATAGTTTGCATACGATAATAGGCATGTGACGTTACCATAACATGCATGCATGCAAGTGTGCTAATAATAGACATCCTATAGTTAACTGTAAGAAGTAATCATATTATTAACTCAAGCTCATGCATGGTGCTTATCAGTCATTCATTCCCAAAATACCATTTGTGTGTCATGCAAGTCTCCATTCGATGTTTTTACGTATGCTATCTCCAAAAATAGCCCATATCCATAAGAACGGCTAAGTCCTGAGTCAACTTATTATGGCACACATTTTCTTTCCTATCTTTCCATGCCTTCAAATGCACCTTGTTCTGGGATAAAATCCTATGTGTGTCTTCTCCTTAGCACAATATTATGTCTTCTCAACATTACCCCACACTAAAGTACATTTTCATCCCGAAATGGGGATTCTTTCTGATGTTTCCAAATAATAAAGAATAAGAATTAAAAAAATGTAAAGAATCACTATACAAAAGAATATATCTTTACTCTGTAGCTTCCTCTTCTTCAACTAGGAGGATCAACTTTGGATATTCACTTTTAATCTCATCCTCCAATGTCTGCTAGTCATCTAGCACAGTCCTTATCTTCTCTGGAATGTCTGTAGCGATGGCATCCAACTCTTCCTGAGTAATATTTTCCTTATCATTCTATAAAACACAGAAAACATTAGCCATAACAGAAATCATTCCTTCCAAAAGATCCATCTTCTAGGCTATGAGCTTCCCAATATCATCTATTCTTTCCTTATGTGGATCTTGGGTTTCAACTGCGGGCTTCATGATTTTTCTTTCTTGGTTCCAATATTTCGTACACTCTAAAGTATCGTCCTTCATTCTTTGCTGAACTTCATTATACTCAACCATATTTTTGGTCCTTAATACTGCCTATAGGGTTGCACAAAAATTCATAGCTTGGTCTGCTTCCTTCATCTCATCCTTCATATGTTGAAATTTTCTTGATTATAGAGGCCCTTGCTCTCTCTTCTTCTTTTTTTTCAAGATCTTTTGGTGCACAAATTCTAATTGGTTCATCTTATAGCACCAAAAAAACCAATGTGGATACATAATGCTTTGCAGAAGGAAAATTCTCAGGTACCTTTGGTTCTAGATGAGGCCTTGATTTCATAATGTAATCACCAATCTCCTCCACCATGATAATGAATGCCTCATTCTTTGTCCATTCTCACTCCTTCTCTGCCTTTAAGCACTCTATCTCTGTAGTTTTATCCTTGTTATCTTCCATCAACACTCTAATGGTGGTGGCCTTATCAATATTTCTCTACGCCACCTCAACAAATACCTTGACTAAGGCATTGCTGACCTACTCATCAGACATACGATTAGGCTTTATGGTCATGTGCATGCTCTTTTGCCTTATTTACTCTCATTGATACATAAGACTCCTCAAACACATCAAAATATGGTTCATCTATGTGAGTATGCATGGCTTAGGATAGTTGTTTCCTTGCGCACGTAGTGGCCATATCTGGTCCATCATCTCCCACCCATATAACTCCTTAAGGTCCACTATACTTTGAAACTAGGTGCAGATGATTTTTCTTATGTCCTCAACATAGCCCATACTTGGCACAACATATTCTTCACTTCTCCTCATCCTTGGCCCCTTAGGAACCTGAGTGCCAAGGTTTGGAGTTAGCCCTTTTGCTTGAGTTGTACCTAACATGCTAGTTTACTCACACACAATTTATTCTTCTTCTTTCACCCCTTCTTCTTCTTCTCTAGGATCCTCCACGTCTTTTGGTTACATTGGGGTTCCAGGAACGCTCTCTTCTGATTCCTCTACCTCCTTAATAAGCTTCAAATTTCTCCTTCTCTTCTTCTTAGGTGCTTCTTTTTTAGGGGAGAGTCAAGGTGATCTTATTACAGGATGTGGTGTTCATTTTCCCGGGGACATGGTTCTTTTGAATACCCTCTTGAAATCACACTCTTGAGGACTGCATCTACATCCAATTCCTCTTCTACTTATTGTGCTTGCAGTGGAGTATCTACACGCTCACTCTCCACTCTGTCTATGGGATACATCATGCCTCTATGGTCTAACCCTCTATATTCTCATGTTCTTCTTCCTTGTCTATCTCTATTGTCATTGCAGGATTTGGAGCTGACACATTCTCAACTATATGTTTTCCCTTCGGTGGCCCTGGTAACAAAAATTCATTCTCCACATACTTTTTATTCTCTATCATAGGCTTGAGTTAAAGATATATGAGTGCGGCTCCACTGTCCCTAATATCCAAACTTACTGGATTTATATTTATGACATCTGAAATGAGCCTCTTAATGTAGGAAGACCAACCTAGATATACATATGTTTTCTGAGAGTGTGGTAGTCACAATCTACCTTGTGTGCATTGAATTTTAGACGGTGAGCATTAGTAAATATGTGCATTGAGGCCTAGAATTAGTGCACTTTGTGAAGGCATAGGGAAGTTTGCACCATGGACTCCATGTCTCATCCTTCATGGCAAACCATGTGATGAAAAAATGTTGATATACCACGAAGCTGTATGGCCTTTCCTACTACTACCGTGGGTAGCTCTGCAGAATGTGTCACTCCTCAAATGCCATACAAAGTTGGTCATACCACAGTTATTTCCTTTTCTTGAATGGGCCACTCATTGATCCTTCACATAAATATTTCTCAAACCTCTCCACGAGGGACTTCTTCTCTATGGGGTATTCCCAAAAAAAATTCTTTGGCCCATCAGGCAGTCCAATTTCTACAAACACCAAAGATAGTAGGATAACACAAAAATGTATCTTCTCACCTTATGCACTTGCTCAATAATAGTTTCCACAATGTATATAACTAAGTTATAGATTTCTCCCTCTATCATTTTATTTACAATGTGTATCCACATGGTATTTACCTGTGACCATCTCTCTTGATCATTTAACTTGGTGAGAAGATGTGTGGATGCCTACACTATAGGAAACTTATTCAATTTGTCTATGTCCATTCCACTCATACCTTTGGAGTATCCTAACTCCTTTCTCATGGATATAACACCTTCCTTATTAGTCAAATCACTCATAATATTTTTCCTATGCCCTTAGGTCCTATCAATGAGGCAATCAAAGTTGATATGATCCTTACCCTTCGTTCAACAAAATAGAAAAATTCCTCATGGAATCTGCTCATAAGCCATTAGTATAAAGCCTCTGGTTTTCCAAATTATGGGAGTTCATATAACTAATAAACCCCTACCTTCTTGAAACTTCTCTCTAGCATCATCATATACTAACATATCATCCACTGTGCACTTGTTGGTCTTCTTGTTCAATAACACATCCAATTCTCCCATGTTATGGGTGGTGAAGTGATTGTAATAACTTAAATTTCATCGGATAACATGAGAATCCCAATCCCTTCCAACTATCACTTTTTCTAGGTCTTGCATATCTGAAAAGTTTCTCTCAGGTGCAACTTTGACCTCAACCTCCACATTTTTTTCCCTTTATTCATGTTGTAAGTTCTTTCTTGGTGCCATTATAAAAATCCTACCTTTTTTCTTTTCTATTGAGTAAGCTCAAACCCTATCTCCAAATAGCATGCCCTAGCTCCTTCTCAATGCTTCGATGTTCTCAAACCCTTCACCAATGGGGACACAAGCCACTTCCGCACACAAATCTACTCTCCATGTCTGGTTTCATAGCTCTCCGCACCTCAATACGATTCACTTGGCTTGGTCACACTTAGCTCACTCAAATAATTATGATTGCAAAGGTAAAAATGAACCTGCATCACGTCCTTATATAGATTTTCAAAAATTTAGTGCATTTATTTCTCCTTCACCTACCAACAATCCTCTCATTAATTGACCATTTTCCCAATTTTTGTGTGGTACACCTTCGCACCCCAACTATAACCTTAAACTTCTCTGACCTTTTCTTCCACGTGATTTCATGCGCTAAGTACCTCACTAATGTGCCCTCTTCTAGTAGTTTTCATGGCCGCCACTTACCTCACATTATATTGTTCATTCATTCATTTCCATCCATGATCTTCTTTAGAAGCAATTTCTTTTCTAACAACTCCTTTACATACTTTAATAACACCTGTAATAGTTTGTTCTCATTGGTAACCATTTGTGAATAAAAAATAAAAAACCACCCCACACCAATGGTATGTGCAGTCCTCTATGCATAAAAATACTTCAGATTGTAATTATCTTCTAGTGCGTAAATGCACTTATTACAAAAAACACCAAACTAAATTGACAAAGCATAGTGACAAAGAAGGAAATACATTAAAGAAATACATAAAGGGAAACCTATACTAAATGGAAATACTGCCTTACTATAAACACCAAGAAGACTTATTTTTAGTAGGGCTTCATCCTACTCCCGTTAAAGTACCGGGTAATTGTATTCCATAAAGTGCTTCTAACTCGAAAGCACCTTATTCAAGTATATGAGTGATAACATACGGTCCCAATCAATGCAACATAAGCTTTCTGGATGGCACAAGAACTTATGATCATAAATAAGTACCATCTGTCTAACCTAAAAGCTTCTTATCACTGATGTGTCTATTATGCCATGCCTTTTACCTAGAATTTTCATACTTCGACTCCAACGTGCTATGGCACATCTCTCATCCAACTATATGAACATGTCAATTCTTTCTTATAATTCTTTCTCATCAACTAGACCTCTAGCATGTAGAATACATAATGATGGTAACATGAATTCCATAGGAATAATTACTTCTGTACAAACACCAACTGAAAGGGTGTGCCCTTATTCAACCTCTTGTATCTTGTTCTATACGCCCAAAGAACAACATAAACTTTATCATCTGAATATTTCCTTCCAACATCACAAATTTTTGTCAAGGTCGGCTTAATATCTATTTAAAGGCCTCCACGGTGCCATTTTCCTAAGGATGAAGGTGTAGACTTATGGTGTGCAATCATAAATTCATCCAATAATATCCTAATTGTCTCATTCAAGTGTTTTCCACTATCACTTGTCAAGATTATTTCACCTTTTTCTTAGATCATTTCTTTGAAGTGTTGACGAAATAGATAGGGTAACGGGCATAGGAGGAATACATGTTTAGATGTTGGTTGATGGGTTTTTACATGCATATGAATTCCAAATCCATAGCTGATCATGAGAGCTTCCTTTTGGCTAGGAGGAACTACCTGTAATGAAAACAAGACCACCAGAAGGAATTAAACAATATGGGCAGTGAACTGCCTAGCGTATGCTAGATCCGAGAAGTATGATACTTCCTAGATGGCTGTCAGTCCATTATTTTAAACAATTTAATGTTGTAAAAAAATTAAATCCTATTGTTATTTTAAAATGATTTAGGTATCTCACTTAAAAACACAATAAGAAATAGATCTAATCTAACAGGCTAAGCTAGAATAGAATCCAAAGGTCAAATGATTGGTTCTGGGTCTTTGTAGGTCTGATAAAGGTCTCGAGTAGATCACAGGTGAATGAGGGTGAGGTGAAATTAGGTGGGTAGGTCTCTGTTCTAAGTTGTGTGGTCAAACACAGAGATAGGTGTCGGTCAAGGGTGACCAACGGCGGTTAGGTGTAACCGGTGCCGGTTACTGTGAGATCTGGAAATGTCACAAAACAAGGTGGGGTCTCCTTTGTGATTACACAAATGACATTGGTTAGTTAGGATGATGTATTAGGTGAATGAAGTAGGCATTTGTGAGGTTTTAATAGGTATATGGAGGTGAAAATGTGGAGAAGGTCAATAGGGGGCAAGGTAAACCAATGGATGATACAATGATGATGAAATGAAATAACCAAGAAAGTGTGATGTTGTACTTACTTGGATTTCCTTCCTAAAGGCATGTGTGTGAGGGATGGAGGTGTTGATGATGGGTTTGAAGGTTGTAAGTGATCACCAACTGAAGAAAA
The DNA here is from genome assembly GCA_018340775.1 of Taxus wallichiana var. yunnanensis. NCBI lineage: Eukaryota > Viridiplantae > Streptophyta > Pinopsida > Cupressales > Taxaceae > Taxus > Taxus wallichiana. Next base: position 163,148,344 of record CM031243.1, on the reverse strand, counting down.
TATTTTGTATGGGCTGCATGTACACTTCTCTTTGCTTGGATAGATCAGATCGTGGTTTGTGATGGTTGTGTAGAAGAAGATGTTTAATCTCCTTCCTTGGATGTGAGTTTTCATTGGAATTGGCTCTCTGAAGATGCATTATCTCTCTGAGATGTGTTCTTTCTCATCAACCTTCTCCCAATTTTTTCCAACCTTGAGAATAAGGTAGTTTAGGGGTTAAAAGGGGTAACCGACGATGGTCCAGCTTAACCGGCGACGGTTAGGGGTACCGACGCGTCGGTCAAGGTAGGATTTTCTAGGTTTACTAAACTAGGGAGATCCTCTTGATTTCCTTGGATCTCATGTCATTATCCCATGGATTAGACTAGGAGCTTCTTGTGAGCATGTAGGAATGTGGTTAGAGGGAATGTAGGCATTGATTTTTAGGGTTTGGGTAAGTCTTAGTTAGTTATGGCAACTTGCTAAGAATAGGTCTTAGGTTGAGTTGGCTTGGTGAGGTGTCTAAGTGAACTGTATGTGGAGATGTTATTTAAATAAGATATTTAAATAATAAATATAGTGAGGATCATGCATTAATTTAATTAAATTAATATTAGTGGGGGTGAAGGGGGTCGGGCTAGGTAAATGTAATAAAGGGTGCTTCTATGTCGAGGGACCAAAGGGAGTGTGACCTTATTTTAGTGTCTACAAAGCTTATCGGCATCCATACCTAGTAAGAATATTTTCCCATAAGAACTTGGCTGATGTAGTTGTTGTACAATCCTTTATAGGTGTTGCTTCTACCCACCTTGTAAGATAATCTATGTAAGTGATGATATAGCGCGATCTAGTTCTACTCGCAATTGGTGAAATAGGACCCATAAAGTCTATAGCCCATTTCTCAAATGGTTCTACACTAGAAATAGGCCTCAAAGGAATTTCATCTCTTTTCCTAGGTTTTCCAAGGCATTGATAGTGATCACATGCCTTACAATAATCTTTACAATCTTTGTAATAGGGTCTCTCACAATAATCTAGTGAGTAGAATTCACCTACATAGTGCCCACTGTAATACCACCATGAGCCTCTTCCATGATATATGTGTGCTCATGTTCTAGTACACACCAATGTGATATTTCATCTTGGCATAATTTGTATAAGTTGGCACCGATCAACATGAAGGGTTCCATGTGAATTGCAAGTTGTTTCTTCACTAATTATTTCTTTCCTTACAATTGCCATACCCATGTGTAAAAGACAACAATATCCTCACATTCTAAAATCACGTGATGTAACCTATATAACTATACATCGACATTGTATCTTCAATTGTTTGTGTGTCCTCCCGATCAAATTTGTGATAAGTGGTCTAAGATAGAAATATTGTTATCGGTTTTACCTCAACCGTTGTGAAATCAAATTCTTGGAATAAGAGCACTCATTGACGTATGGGCCCTTATAGAATGAGATTATTTACCAAGTATTTTAATGTCATGTGATCAGTATAAAATAAAAAGGTGTGTTGCTAGTAAATATTGTCTAAATTTATGCAACGCGTAGATCATTGACAAGGCCTCGCGCTCTATACTTGTATAATTTTGTTCTGCAGGAGTCAACTTCCTACTAGTAAAATAGATAGTATGATCTATAATAACCTCTCCAAGATGATATAACATCACCCTAATGGCCTTTCCAGGAGGCCACATGTATATGAAATGGTTGTTTCCATGAGGGAAAATGCAAAATAGGCACTATAGTAAGTCTCTCCTTCAATGCCTCAAATATGCGTTGTTGCGGTTCTCCCCAATAGAATGTCCCTTTTCATTTTAGTCACTCTTCCAGGGGTATGGAAATCTTCACATATCCTTTGATAAATTTTCTGCAATACCCTATGTGGCCCAAGAATCCACGTACCTCACTCTAACTAGTAGGCTCCACCATGCCCTCAATAACTACAACCTTAGTTTGGATCTACTAACAAAACTTCTTTACAAATTATATGCCCTAAAAATGTCCCAAAAGGTGTAGAAAACATGCACTTCTTGATGTTTAAAGAGATTATTAACTATATATATCTTTCAAACATAAATCACAAGTTATCACAACGATCCTTAACAAGTCCATACCCTTTCCAATCATCCAAGTAAACCTGTAAGAATTTGTGAATAAAATCCTGGAATGCTTGAACAAATATGTGTGAAAATACATAATGAATGTTTTTCAAACCAAAGGGCATCACAGTATATGCAAAACTTCCCCATTCAGTGGTGAAATCATTTTTCTCTTTATTCTCCTATGCAATTTTGATCTGATGATACCAGAGAATCCATCTGTAAAAGAATAAACTTCACACCCTACAATACCTTCTAATATTTCCTCTGTGAAAGGTTTAGGAAAAGGATCAATCACACATGCAACATTTAGTTCCCTATAATCCACACAAATCCTAATCTAACCATCTTTCTTTATACTTGATTACCATTGGGTAACCCACTCTAACTCCTCTAAGGGCTTAATGATGCCAGATTTCAACATGTTGTCAATTTCTTCCTTAACTTTTACACGTAAGCTAGGGTTCATCCTGTAAGGTCTCTTCTGAATAGGCGCACACCTTATTTTAGCTTAATCTTCATCTCTCCTAATGACTCATGCACTCCTTTCAACTCATGGTAGCCCCTAGAAATAATTCTAAAAATCTTATAGTAACTCAATTATCTTTGCCACTTCAGAATCAGACCAATAATCCCTAATTATTGCCTCCTTGGGTTCAACATTCATGCCAATGTTCACTTTCTTGGTCTTCATAGGTTCATGATAGGCGCACGTGTTCTTATCCACACTGTCTAACACTTCACGCATACCTACTAAATTATCTATATCTAGATTTTCTACTTCTTCATCATCCACTATGTAGATCATCTTTCCTTTTTCTTTCTCATAGCAAGCACACTTAAGTAGTGTGGTATCTATCTCTTCTACTTCATCAAAATGCACTCCTGAGTCTACCTCACCAAATAAATCCTAAATGAGTTCTTCACCTTTGCACTATCTCCCATAGTTAAGTGATTTATAACCCTTAATGCCTCTTCCACCGGAGGTTTAGTAGAGAAGTAGTCAAAATTTTGGATCATTCCTGTAACCAAGTCCTTTCAATTTCTAGTCTCCCTATGCAATTCCACATAAACATACCAAGCACGTGCACAACCTTGTAAAGTGGAATAAATCTTGTGCACCCATAGTGAAGGTGGTAAATCTTTCTTCCCGTCTGTCTGGAGTATCTCACACTTTGCTAAATGTGGTGCTAAACATGTTGATTAGCGGGATACATGCAGATTTGAGTAGGTGCATTTCTCCTGAAGAACCGAGTGGTTAGAGAAATTTTGACTTCATTCCATTCTATGATATTATCCCTGTGAACTATCCACCATTGTGATGATGTCCCATGCAAGGTATACACTAACATATTTCTTATTTCAACTTGATTTTCCACTTCTCCTCCATGGTGCACATGAATACCATATAGGGTCTCCTTCTCTAGTGTACCGAGGTACAGATTTGTTACCTATCCTCCTAATACAACAAGGTTTGATTTTCCACACAAATGTGCTTCTTACTTTGCACCCAACCATCTCATAGGTGTCATGTGCCCAATTATCACAAGCAATATTTGTAGTATCACTAATAGATTGTGCATCTTCCCACTGGAGGATTCCTTCCTTATATGGCTCAAGTACTTCGGATCCCAAATGGTGCACACCTAAATTCTATTAAGGTCTTCCTCACTCGAGGTTCAACATAAGGTGTAGATTTCCCATCTATTAAAGGGATAATAAATCTTTCTTCCTTTTTCTCAAAACTTATATACCCCTTGTTGAACCATAGATCAAAATTATTTGCATAACACCAAGGGTGCCCAAGTAGAGTTGGGAAGTTGTCTTCTTCTATAAGTGCTAAGACACAGAAAGTCCCAGTGAACTTGTCCCCTTTTATAGTAATGGATCCATCCTTTAAAACTCTGATTGGAGTGGCCTTAGTTTGATTAGCCATAAATAATACATTAGAGGATGGCTGCAATGGAGTTCTTCCCATTTATACCCATACATCTAAATTAAGCACATTAACTTCTCACTTGTGTTAATCAATATATTACTCAATAGCCACCCATCCACAATAGCATTCAGAGTGATATCCTTGTCATATTCCAAGCTATGAGGGGAATATTAACATGTAGGATCTGTCATCCATTCTCAATACTTGCACACAAAGTGTTTCCCTTTAGCCAATTCCCTAGTAATGGAATGATATTCTCTTGGCACAACATCTTGTATACCTCTTTAAAATAATCAACATCTGATTGGAATGTCTCTTCTGCCTTATTTTGTTACAACTTCCTTTATTGTTTCTTTAAACATTTTATTTCTCCTTGAAGATTTATGAGTACCTCTATGGTCTCTTAATAAACCTCCTTCTGATGTGCAAGATCTAGGTACCTTGCATGTAAAAATTCCTCCTTAGTGATGGTAGGCTTCTACTATAACGCTTCCCTGGTGCGCACAACTTCAATGCGTGTAGTAATATTCATAGGTAATACCTTAGGTTCTGGTGCTAGCTTTGACATCCACTTATTTTCCACAATGCGTTTTATTCTAACCATCCTTATTCCCTTGTTCTCATGTTTATGATACTTTCTAAGATGTGCATATAAGTCTAGGAATTCTTCATAGTTGTGATTCTTCCCACAAAAGAATAAGTAATATTCTAAGGACATTAGTGCCTGTAGTGGTCAGGATAACTGCATATCAAACATGTTCTACAAGGGAACTCACCTCATCCACCACCACATCCTCGGCCCCCAAATCCACCATGGTATCCTCAAGCTCTGGCACAACCTCCTTCAAAATTCCCTTCATTCCGATCATAGCACATTTGAGTGTGGTCATTATCATGGTGCTCACTTTTTCTTTTAGAGTTATCTGATACTCATGTCTGTCACACTCCAATATATATGGAATCATGGATCTAACCAATCAACCTATAGTCTTATGTATTGTGAGTCATGGACCAAAAATTAATATAATAGAAAAATACATCCTTTCTTATCGTGCGTTGTAATAATGGGCAGTGGCTTGCATGCATCATGGTCTAAATGACATATCTCACATTCTAACAACAATGAACACATTGATCTGTTGGGAAAACTATCCTTAGTGTGGCCTTCCACTTCATAATCTATACACCAAATACCAAAGGCACATCTCATGTGTCAAATTTACCGATAGTTTCTCTAACTACTTTACCATAACTGCAATATGTGCTTCCAGGAATGGGATCACTATAGTGTCTATACTCCTGACTGCTTCTATGTACAAAGAGGATTCAAGTGATTTATGTGGGTCTGTATATGCCTTATGTGACAACACCATTTTGAAAGGTGTGATCAAGCTCCCAACGAACCAGTGTGCATGCTGGCTTGCATGAATATCATAAAAAAATTTAGACAACAGTGTTTTAAAATGGGCATCATATTCCCAAACACTCTAAGTAGTTCCCTGCTTAATATCCTTGAGCATGTTTATACTCTTCTACTCAAACTTAGGGCTATGAAACTCCTTAAGGAAAACATCCTTTAATGTTGCATAATCTATGCAAGTTTGATTAGTGCCAAAATTCTTGTACCAACTGTGTGTGCGTCCTTATAATGTAGTTACAAAATAACTCACCTTGCACTCATAAGACATAAATTTTTTGTGCTCCATACTATCTCACATATGTGTATGTGTTTAGTAGCATATTATATGCCCATATACTCTAGAAGATGGAGAGACATCTCCATGTAAATATTATGGGGTTGATGAGAACCCTTCCCACGACCTAGAACCTCCCGTGTGTTACCTTTGCCTCAAGAACCACTAGAGCTAGATCCACCTATGCCCCCGATCCTCCACTTGTATCTAGAAGCAAACCAGTGAATGTACTACCCTGTGTCCCAATAGTGGTACTAAACTAAACTCCTACAGATGCAAAGTGTTACTACTCCCAAAAGTGAGTCCAAAATTCTATGCACTTGAGTTCTATGATGATGATGTGCCTGAGAAGGTACCTCCAAACAAAAAAGAAGAAATTTTCCCGACCATAGATGTACTTTCTATCTGACTTACTCCTGCTCTCTTACTACCCAAACTAGCTTGCTGAGTACTGGTTATACTAGATACTGGAAAAATAAGCACAAGCACTAGGTTTCTAGGTAGATTCAGATGCATGCATGTGGCCCATGTCATCTTTGCTTTGGTGCACTCCCAAGTGAGGCCAAGGAGGGTTCCCTATTATGCTTGCCCAAATGGGGAGTTCTAGATGCTCTGGCTCCACACATTCTACATGAGCTCTAAATCCTTCATGAGCCATCTCTCTCCTTAATACCATCCACTCTATAATATCATGATGCTTCTTTATCTCCCTCTCATGTGCCTCATTGTACTTAAGCTTCCTTTATTCTCGATGCCTCTCTATCGCTAGGTCCACCATCCTTCACCAAACCTACTCCTTCCCCCATGCATGGTGGGGTTTAGCTAGCCATCGATTTTTCTTCCAAGTTCAAGTTTACCATCAAGATTTTGATTACCAATGGAATGCTTTGCAAATAATTTCCCCGAGGATAACGTAAAAACTGGAAATCAGCTACCTCCGGGAAATAATATGTGGAAATTGAGTACTCCAAAATATATCTATTTAGAACACGTTGGAACCAAGTGTTTATAATGCACATCCAAATCAGATTAGTATCATAGAGGGCCTAAAATTCTTCTCGTATCTAGACAAGTGTGTGATACATCCAATTCCTTTTAGATGCATAAGCAACTATCCACTCATACAGCTCTACCAGAAAGATAACAAAGAATCTCTCAAACAAACAATTATACAAATTTTGATCCACCCATGTGCATGCGTCAAACTCAGATCTAGTGCTGAACCTCTAAGCATACTCTTCTTCCAAATCCTTTATCCACTCCTCAAAACTTACTAAGGTCAACCGGTATGTCTTCATCACGAACCATCCTTAAAATTTATGATTTTCCATAACACCAAAAGCTCAAACTGGTGGTGGAGAAGGATCTCATCATGTTAACAAATTACTACACCAAAATCCCCCATATAATGGATTCATATGTAATCATGTGAGTTATGGGCCCACCACATATACACCCAATTAGGTCCAATAACATTATGAGGAAATGACACCGAGACTTCTCGGGAGGTCACCCATACTAGTACTACTCCAGGTCGGGTGTGCTTAATCGTCAGCTCGATACCATGTATGATTTTCCGTCACACCAAAAACTCAAACTCATGGTGGAGAGAGATCTCATTGTGTTAACTAGTTTACGCCAACAAAGAAACAACTGAAAAATAGGTCTCAACAATGGAACCAATGATGCAGCCTAGAATCCACTATATAAAACCCAAACACGTAGGAACATCACACAGCTGAGTTGAGCACTCACCCAAAGTGTGCAAAGGTACTAGGCCCCTCTTTAGAGTTTCTTGTGTAGGATGTTAGTGTGATGAAGATAAATCATATATTTAGATCCATAAATAAACATAAACATTCCACATAGCATATTCCAAATCTAGATCTTAGAGAATCATGAATTAGACTATGATAAGATTAACCATGCAAGAATCAATTATAGTCATGTTTAACACCATTATCCATCCAATATAATCCATTACATTAAACACTAGTAAAACATAGAATCTTCTTACATTATAAAGTATCACCATAAGTCATGTGCACATCAGATCCAACAACATAACTCTATAATAATTCACCACTACTAAACTACATAGTTCAATACATACTTATAGGGGTGGGGAATTTCCCTTCACCACCTACACACTTCTCAAAATAGGTTGCATGATAATAATAGCCATGCACCTTTACAATAACATGCACACATGTAAGTGTGCTAATAATAGACATCCTATAGTTAACTAGAAGAAGTAATCCTATTATTAACTCAAGCTTATGCATGCGCTTATTAGTCGCTTGTTTGTAAAATACCATTTGCGTGTTGCACAATTATCCATCTTGTTGTGTGCTCCACACACTATCTCCAAAAATAGCCCATATCCATAAAAATGGCTAATTCCTAAGTCAACTTGTTCTAGCTCGCGTTTCCTTTCCTATCTTTCCACGCCTTCAAATGTGATTTATTCCCACGTGAAAATCCTATATGTGTCATATCCTTAAAAAATATTATGTCTACTTAAAAATTTCATTACAAGTGATATTCGAGTTTGATCTCATCCGTAACTACGCCAAAACCCTAACTTTGAAGGTTTGGCTATTGTTGTCGCCAAATCACCGCACCCTCCGAATGGCCGTGGATGTGAATAGGACGTTCGGTTGATTGGGACACATGGGATCACCTCTCAAGATGTGGGACTTGGGCTCGAGGTGAACCTTCGAGAAGGCAAGGCTTCCTCTTCCTAAACTAAGTGTTGTATTACTCCTAGTGTAACAAAAATGATTATCTAGTCCTATGCTAACATTTTCATGGGGTTTTAGGGAAAGAGATTTACGAAATGAAACTATACTAGGGATGGTGATGCACCAAATAAAGGGTGTTTCCAGCACTCAGGAAGGGTTAATTCGAAGAGGGTGTGTGCACCACAGTCAACTTCACCTACCGTCAGAATCTTAGAGAGGTATAGGATACCACAAACTAAGAGACACGCGTTCCCTTTGTTAAAATTTATCAGAACGAGAAATATAACAGTTTCCCAATGAAGAAGGATGAACTCAAGAAGGGCGAATGCAGACACCACAACTCAACTGCATGCAATACTCCACCACTCGATAAGCACGTAAACTCCAAGAACTCCGCAATAGAACTTAAACTTGCACAGTGTACCTGCAAGTATGAGAAAGGCACAAAGAAGCACAAAAGGATGAAATGACCAATATTAGTCACAAAACACACACTTTTATTGCTTCAATAACATGCACAATGCATCATACATTCAAAAGAGGAAATAGTTTCCATTACAGTCTTGAAGAGGAGGCTTGAAAGTTCTCTCAACACATAAGAACAACTTGCAGAAGAGAGAGGATTCTTGAAAAGTATACACTCGCCTGAGATATCTAACTGTCCAACTTGTCTGAACTGTTGGAACCCTTTGAAATGAGCTTCCAACTTACATTTATAGAAGAATATGTGAGAAAGAAGAGGAAATGTCATAATTACATTCCTAAATTGAAGGTCCATGATGTATTTATTACAGTTAGTTGAACTACCTGAGAAGGTTCCATCATGGGTCATTAATTTCCTGATGACCAAGTCTTCTCAATTAATTAAAAGAATATTTAAATAAAATGTTTAAATAATAATAATAAATATTATTATTAAAATATTTTAATAGAAATATTAAATTAATTAACATAATGTCAGACCCCTGTTGACCTATTTGACGTGAAGAGGAGGGGGGTCCATGTGAATAGAGTCTGGGCATATCCCAACTTGACGAGCTTCGAGCAACATACCGAACTCATCGAGCTCCCAATCTGCATCGAGCTCTTCTCACCTCTTCTAATGCTCATCATCGGGTCACTTAGACTGCAACTCGGCTCATCCTAAGTCACTTATTTCGCTGACAACCGAGCTTGCATCTCTATCGACCAATGACTCGGCACGAGTTTAGCTTGTCGAGCTCTCTTTGAATTTTGAGTTTGGCATTAATGCTTGATGAAATAAACAAAGTTAATCAGAATGAATTACTGAGCAATTTTATGCTCGAGCTATTCACTCGACTTGGTTCCCATCCAAGTGTTCCCCGACTGATTCACTCGGTGAATGGTGAATGGCTCAACTCGGTTATCTGAATCCTTCATGCGAGCTTTCTCCCGAACTCATTTTTGACGTGAACCGTGTCTTAGGCTTATGCAGATGGCTTATGCGGTGAATTATTTCCTCCGAGGAACTTGACACCTAGATCGGTTCCTTGAGCCATTCCAATTTGAACCTCTTGCTTGCTATGGATACCTCACCATGCGTAAAGTACCGAGCTCCATTGCCTTCATTCTTAGAGTCGTCCTTACACGTTTGTGTGCTCAACTAGCATTTTTATTCTCGAGCCTTTACCATTTTCTAGTGATGTATCCATACAAACCATTTTCTATAAATTATTCGACCTCACTTTCACACTTTATTTTTCAATTGGCTCTGCAATGATTCTTCTTGATTCGACTTGGCATTTAATCCGTGAATACTTCACCACAAGATTAGTTTTCTTGTCAATTCCTGAATGAGATCTTCATTCAGTGTGGCTCGATCACGATTCTTCTTGATTCAGACTAGGCTATCCGCCTACTACACTCTTAAAGCAAGCTAAGCCTGACTCCATTCGACTTGCTATGACTGCCAACTTCTCCTAAGCCTCATCGTTTTGGTGTTACTGCAGAACATCTCGTCTGTTCCTCTTCACTCCATGTGAGGTGAACTAAAACAAACATGTTCTGATGAGCCCTCAAGTTCTTTTACCGATGAGCTCCTTATTGTCACAGGATTTTTGACTCAGCGAATTCCATTTGAAACTCTTTTAGTGCCGAGTTATTTCCATCATAGCCCGGCCGACTCGTACTTATCACCTAATTGATTGAATAGGTCCATGTGATTTGGTTCGCCTTTGCTCGTGTCTTACTAATCAAACATGAACTCAAATGTATTGAATTCCACATTGAAACTCCGGAATCATCTTTATTAATAGACCGGATACTCGTTTTGAACCCCACTTTTTCATTCTATCGACGTCTGAGCTCATTTTCTCTCTGCACCATGCTTTTCATCATGTCCCTCCCTCGCATGAAGCTTGCGACTCGTCTCTACGAGCCCCGAGTGTTTTCATCGCTGAATAACTCCCACCGAGCCTTGTTTATCCTTACCGGGCTCCATTTCCTCTGAATCGGTGAGCTTCTCATGAGTTTTACCAAGCTCTACGCATCGAGCAGATCTTCCTTCGACTGAACTCAGTCACTAGATTGCTTCAATGCAGCTGTGTTGCCCATAACCCAAAGCGCTCTGCGAGCTCGTGTTAATGTCACATTCATGTGGCGAACATCAGCTATAAAACCAACCCCATGATTTGCAGCTCGGACACAAGACATAATGATTATATCACACTCCTGGCCCTGAAAGGCATCTACCGTATTGATATATAAACCTTTTCCTTCATCAAATTTGAGGACAACATCAAACTCTCGGTGTAAACATTTCAGCTGTAGCTTGTAAGGTGTGATAATTCCAATAGAAACCTTTATGCCTGCCAACTTAGTGACTCGTTGAAGATGCTCATATAATTGCAAAGCAATTTGTGCTTCATGAATATTCTGATATGAAATAGATCCACCTCTATGAGATTCACTTCCATGAGTTACATCATAAAACAAGTAAGGTCTCAATAGAGAATCTTTGTAATAAATTTCATCAGGTCTCTTGGTAACACTCTCACTGTCACTTAATCGATTTTGATAAAAATATCTTGAAGGAAAATCCCAAATTTGAGGATGCATTCGATACTGAATAGATAACAACACAGTTGGACAACCTGTTTGCTGGAAGTGTTCAAAAGGCTTCTACCATACTGCAACATATCAACTGCCTGGTGCGTGGGAGTTTGCCTCGCGACCACCGAATGCTCAGAGCCCGAACGGGAGTTGGGAGAAGTATGCTGGCAAAGGCGAACTGATCAGGTCAGACATCTGTTTGTTGCATTCGGTGAAACAGTATCAACGCTTCGTGAGGAAACCCGTGTCTTCTGTAAGCTGCAATTATGGTATTCCATGAGAAGGCGTCTCTTTCTTGTGAAAGCATATTCCTGGAAATGCAGGTCTGCAATAGTTGAAGATATGTAGATGGGTTTACAGGGATGTTATGCGTGGTAAGCAGAATGTGTGGAGCCTCCTTCACCTATCTCCGTGTCATACTCGATTTTGGCCAGGCTAGACCACCACGTCCAATCCTATTAAACACTTCAACTGTCTCATTCCCACGTTCCCCGACTTACCTTCCGAGTGACTCGCACAAAGACTCGATCCTATTTACACGGCCCGTGCGGAAGTCTGATTATGGTTTTCCATCCCAATATTTCCACGCTTGGCAGTGTTTTCCTGAATCTCCCCTACGTGGAGTGAACAACTTGGACTTCCATCGTCAAATCTCTAACCTCGGCATACCAGCTTCAAATCCCGTGTAATGGCTCAGCCACATAGTCGAGTTGACAGTTCTGCGTGGAAAAAGTAGTTTGAATTGCCTTGGTTCAACCGACTTGAATATCCCCGTTCCATGCCAAATCCTCCTTTTTCCAAGTCAAATTGGCATGGCGTTTGTATCAAGGAAGTCCGCAGGATATGTGTGGGGATCTCGGACTTATGAATCCAATTTGCCATACATTTCCTTGGCAGTCGGTTCCCAATTTCCGCTTCTTGACTTGGTCATACCGCCCCAAATCTCCCCGCGTGGAATTTCTTCTTTGGCTTTCCATCCACGAAAACCCACTTGGCATTAGGCTTCTCGATTCCCATTTTAAGCAAATAACTCATGAATACCTTAGTGCGGGGTTGAGGCATTATTTATTTATTTATTTATCCGACTAGGCAAAGAGCTGAAAATATCCCACGAGCAGAACTTTCATGTTGGCGCTCCACCATAGCACTTCCACCTGGCAATTGGTGTTCATTTCTCTAACTCACGAAAATCCGATTATGGTTTGCCACGGTTTTATCACGCTTGGCAATGTTTTCTAAAATTTCCACGTTCTTGGCAAGATGAAACTCGGGGCCCCCCTTTGCGCGGAGACCTTGTGTTGGTTTTCCATTAACTAAAACCCACTTGGAAATCATCATGAACTTTTCCCATGTGTGGAAATATCATATTGGTTTGCCACAACATTATCTCCATCGTGGCTTCAAAGGCCTGAAACTCCCTCTTATCACGGAAACCTTGTCTTGGTTTTTCATTTCAACATTTACCTTGGAAAACTCATTTGAATATCCCATGTTGAAGACTGACCCACCGAACCTAGACATCATTTGGCCAATTCGACCAGTAAGAAACAAAAATATTCCCGAGAGATCCCAAGGCTCCACGACATTGTTTAGCTTGAGCAGGTGCGCTAAACTCACTGACTTCCTTGATAGCTTGTTACATGCCAACTTTGAGTGAGTTGACTTTGCCTAGAAACTGTCTTTAATGCATCCACACGAAACGAGTTGCATTGAATTATCCATCATGCTCGATGAGTCCCATCGATAGGGATCCATCACGTATCTTTGTTTACGCAACGATCTCCATTCATTTTATGGCACTCTTGATGCCTTGGCTTGTGTTTGAATCACCCTAGCTCTACAAAACATGTCCTAAAAGAAGCTCACCACATGATCTCCAAAATGAACAAGTCGCTAAGATGAGTCAAATTCCTTATTTCTACCTTCGCTTCCGCCTGTGGCTTGAACCTTTCCAATTCATTGAGACTTTATTGATAGCTCAAACTTTGACTCTCCCTGACTCGGCCTTAACTTCCACCTGCATCGATCTCTACCGAGATCCTTATAGAGTTCCCTTCATTCGTCAATTTTCAACGAGCTATATTTTGCATTAACAAGACCTCATCGAGCTCTTACAACTGAGAGTCTCTACCGAGATGACTATCAATTTGACACCGGGTTCTCTATCAACTCGACCCCGAACTCTTTACTGAGTTGAGATCAACTGGGTGCCTTTTGATACTAGGTGATCTCTCATATGTAATTTAAGAATTATTTTTAATTATTGCATCTCGATAATAACCGAAGGTGGGTTCCTGGGACTATTTTTTTCATTTTGAACGTGATAGGACCCCATTGTCCAATCTTGCCATGTGTGCAAAATTGGATAACATTTTTGGCGACCTCTCGGGATGATTGTCATAAGCATGATTCCAAAGAGGCATTAAGTCATCCATTGGGCATGGAGTCTATGTTGGAATCTTGAAAGTAGTATGATTTTCTTTGACACATCTCGGAATTTCTTTGAGCATTGTTGATATCTTGGACCTCCCTGGAATGCTAAGCATGAAGTATACTGAATCTGTTGAATGCTTGACATCCATGGAACACTGCAAAAATTTGAATGAAGCAAATTTTGAACTCTTATGGAAACCTTGAACCTTTCCTCTCCTTGACACCTTCCAATGATGAAACAAAGTGCAGAACAACACAAAACACAACAACAAGGAAAGCAAAAACAACAACACACAACAATGTGCATAAGCACTTGGAGGAAAACACCTAATTTAACTGTATAAGGGGTGGAACGCTTCTCAAAAAAAAGCTTTGAGATGTATCCCATTCACATGAATGGGAAATTCTTCTCCATTGAGCCTAGATAGATGGAATGAATTTTCCTCTTTACAACTTGTGATGATGTATGGCCCACTCTAGAGAGAATCAAACTTGGCATGCCTGCCTGGTTTGGCCCTGTCTTCATCCCATTTGAGAACTAAATCTCCCTCTTGAAAACACCGGTTGGACGCCTTCTTATCAAAATATTTCTTAACTTGAGCCTGATGCTGCTCCAAAGTTTTCATAGCCTTATCTCGTACTTCCTCTAACTCCATGAGTTCAACAAACCTTATTGTCAGAGGATCACTCTCTATAACTTCAAGTTGATGAGCTAACTCCAAAGAAGGTAACTCCAATGAGAGCGGGAGTTTTGCCTCTCTTCCATATACCAAAATGAAAGGAGAATTTCCGATGGCCCTTTTAGGTGTGATTCGATCTACCCATAAGGCGGTCTTAAGCTGTGTATGCCAAGTCCTCTTATTAGTCTCCATTATGTGCTTAATAATCCTTATGAGGTTTTTGTTACTAGACTCAGCTAATCCGTTTCCTTGTGGATAGTAATTGGATGAAGTTTTGAGGTATACCCCATTTTTACAGCCCATTCACTCAAGTTTCATACCAAGAAAAGCTAGCGTTGTCTCGAAATGATTGTAAATGGAACACCAAACCTCGTCATTATACCCTCAAAAATCTAGAACTACCTTTTCATTGCTCTCTTTTAATGCTACCACCTCTCGTCCATCGAGTAAAATAGTCAGTTGTGCTAAGGACCCACTTATGTCCATCACTGGATGGAGGATTAATCATTCGATGAAGTCCAACCCCATTGAACAAAGGGTTGATCCACTTGAATTGATGCAATGGAAGAGCTGCACACCTTCCGCTACTCATGAAAAAGGCACATTCCTTACATTTCCTTACCCAGAGATGGGCATCCTTGAATAAATATGGCCAATAGTAGCCAGCTCGCATGATCTTGGTAGCTTTTGTTCAGTGCAAAATAATGTCCTCCGATAGGCCATTATGAAATTCTTCTAGTATCTTACTGACTTGTTTTGGTCCTATGCACCGAAGGAGGACGCCGTTCAAATCTTTTCGAAAGAGAACGCTATCTACCAAAACATATGGGATAGATTGAAGATGGAAAGTTTGCCTTTGGTTTTTATCCATGTCTGCTGGATATGCTCCCGAGAAGAGGAAACTCTTCATTTTGGATAACCAGTTAGCTTGATTAACATCCTCATCAGTATTTAGGAGTGTCACGTCCTCATTACTTTTTGATTCCATGTCTCATTGCAAGTTGTTGACATAAACCCTTACCTCTAACAAGTTTAGTGACTTTGATGTGCACGTCATACTCCATTACCTTCGTGATCCATCCAAAGATGCTTTTCGCTCATTTCTTTGTTCAAAAAAACTCCTCGACACTGGATGAGACACCATCGATGAATCTTGTTGTTGACAACATGTGCTTGAATTTCTTCAAAGATTGAATAACCATAAAGACTTTCTTTTCAATGAATGAGTATTTGAACTCGTAGTCTTTAAGGGATTGACTGAAGAAAGCAATTGGTTGCTCCATCAAGTTGTTGTTTTGTTGGGTGAGGATCCCTGAAATGCTCTCTTGACCTGCAAAAGCATAAAGGATAAAATCTTTGTCAAACCTAGGGTTCACTAGTGTGGGAGCTTGAGAAATGGCTATTTTGATGGCTTCAAAGCTTTCTCGTCCTTCCTTTGTCCATGAGAATGGAATTTTTTTCTTCAAAGATGGTGTCAATCGGTGGGTTTAGCCAATGTCGCGAATTGAGGGATGAATCTCCGCATGAAATTTATGGTTCCTAGAAAACTCTGGAGGCCCTTCTTGTGACTTGGGAGAGATAAGGACATAATTGAATGAATCCTGGCTGGATCGATTGATAATCCTTCCGCTGAAACAACATGCCCCAACAATTTTCCCTCATGTACTATGAAAATACATTTCTTGGGGTTAAGTGAAACCCCAAATTCCCTACACCTTTGGAAAACTTTCCTTAGATGCGTGATGTGATCTTCTGCATGCTTAGAGTATACGGTTATATCATCAAGGTAAACTAAAATAATATCGTTGATTAGTCCCTTAAATGCCATGTCCATGGCTCTTTGGAAAGTAGCCCCGTATTGGACAATCCGAATGGCATTTTATTGTAGGCATACGTGCCCCACTTGGTAGTGAAAGCCATTTTGAATTGGTCAGATTCTTGGACTAGGATTTGATTGTAACTCAATATCCATCGAGCAAAGAAAATATTTGAGCTCCTACCACCATTTGAAGGATCTGCTCCATCGATGGAAGAGGATAATGGTCTTTTAATGATGCACGATTCAAATCCCTGAAATCTACGCATAACCGGATCTCTCCATTCTTCTTCCTCACGGGCACCAAATTGGCTACCCATGAGGAATGCTTGATGGGAAAAATTATACAGGCCTCGATGAGCTTGGTTAGCTCCTTTCTCATTAGTGGCTCAATTTTGGGATTAATTGGTCTCTATTTCTGACGAACTGGCTTAGCATTAGGATCTAGTTCGATGGTATGTTGTGCTAGACCTGGATCAAAACCATGCAGATCTTTATAGCTCCATGCAAAGATGTCATGATACTCTTGACAAAGTTTGATGAAAGCTTCTTTCTCCTTAGAAGTACACACTTTTCCGATCTTGAGAAACTTTGCATTTGATACTTCGACTTCCTCAAAATATTCTTCTCTGACCACCATGTTAGGGCTTTGTCTTGTGGCTTGGTCATCTGAATTGAAAATGGATTCCAAAGTGACTAAACCTTTTGGTAACTTGTTGCTTTTCAATTAGATAATTTTCTCACCATATGACTCCTGCAACTTATCTTGATTCTTTGTAGCAAACTCCGCCTCTTCTTGTAGGAAGAGGACAATTTGTTTGTCACTATCAAACACTTGCCAACTACTCACATTATCAGGGACTACTAGTCAAACCACCATTTTAACAAATTGCTGCCCTTCTTTCATGATATCAACCGGTATGTTGTATTGTGAACCAATTGTAGCAAGCCTATTTGCATCTTGATTTTGATCTCTAGGGATTGCATGGATTCCAAAAGCTTCAAATCTTCAATCAGGTCCCAGACTCGGTTCTTGTATGATCTTAAAAGATCATTTTTGGATGCACTACGTGCTGAAACTTGATGAACAACTAACTCACTATCTCCAAAAATAGTCAGAGCCTTGATTCCCTTCCTTTGGGCTAGCTGAATTCCTTACACAAGAGCCTCGTATTCAACAACATTGTTAGTGCAACTGAACTGCAACCGGAAAGATGAGAAGTACTTATCTCCCTCTGAGAAATTAACATAACACCAACACTGGATCCATTCTTACTTCTTGAGCCATCGAAGAACAATTGCCACAGTCCTTTAGAATCACTTGGTGTTTTGACAAGTTGTGGTATGATCGTATCTTCTTCATGGATACAGTAAGTACTTAATCCTGTTTCTTCCAAAACCAGCAAACTAGCTTCTTCTTCTACCAATACATCAGTGTAGGGATCGTACTGATGATCTCTACTTACTTCATCTAGCAAAGTATCAGGGACTTCCTCAACAAGGGTGGTTGGTTCATGATCGGCATCTTCCTCTTCGGATCGCCGATGGTGTAATTTCCATTTATGGGACTAGCAGTGTAGGGTTCTACATGATTATGGTAGATTGGTTCTGCCCTTATAGTTACTTTGGTTCCGTATCAAGTCCTGAGAATCATATGTGACCAATCAGCTGATAGGTAACCACCCATCTTGGCAGTGAAATCCCGTGATAGGCAGATGGCAAAGAGGGGAGGGAGATCAATGACCGATATGTCTTGGGTGAATGAAAAACTTGGGCATGCATGAATGGTAAGTTGAAGTCCTTTGATAACCCCAATAGTCTTAACAACTGTGCCATCTAGTTGAACAACCCCTCTTGTAACTGGTGCATATTGTATGCCTAGTACATCTGCAATTTGTTTCGGCATGACAGAGCTACTAGCACCAGAATCGATCATGCAATTATGTACCAGGTGGTCGCCAATGATCAGGGAAATGTAGAATGGTGGTGGTTTGTTTTCCGTAGGAATGATTTTCCCTTCCGATTGACACAAATTTGTAGCATTTGTCACTCCATGGCTTGGTGATCCACTGGTTGTACTAAAACTGTTCAGAGCTTCTCGCAACAGGTTTCTTTGGGAAGGGATCGAGAGTGCATCCCACATGGTAACGCTCAGATTGGTTTTCTTCATTTGTTCTACTATGCTGAAGGGAATCGCTCCAACTTTGATGACACTTTTTTGGGCATTGGGGTCCTCCTTTAAAAAATGTTTGTTGGGTACCGTGATTCCTGGAGAACCATCTTTCCCTGCGGTGTGGCTAGCCGGTGTTTCTGGTGATTTCTTTCCCGCATTTTTATCAACTGCCATTTGTAACCCAGGTTGAGAAGTGGATGCCAGATCAGCTTCGGGAGGTTGAGGCTCCATTGCTCTTTTCTTGGAACGAGTGTTTGCTGCCACTGATGAAGAATCTATATTCAACCCACAAAAATATTCTGCTTGCCAGTTTAGCAACGTGGATTCTTCAGGTGCCTGCGGTTGATCTGCTTCTTCTTGAGTAGATGAATTGTTTGTTAACTCTGAAGGGGCAGATACACTTTGAACCATAAGGGCCTGGCTAAGAACCCCATTGGGACAAATATTTTGATTGTGAGGTTGAGAGCAAGGATAACACCATTCGTAGTCTTGAACTAGATTATTTTGAATAGGTACTATAGCTCTAGATGAGCTAGCTGCAAGAGGGTTCTGAAAGTTCAAGGGCCTGACATTTGCAACTTGACTTGTAGTTTGATTTCGAGGCTGATTGTTTCCTTGAAAAGGAGGATGGTTAGCTTGATACTGCTGATTTTGTGGCTGATACGGATGATTGTATTGAAATTGTTGCCTTTTGAGTGCAACGAGCTCATTTCCAAAATTTTGCAGTAGCGACTTGACTTCAAATAGGTCATTTGAAGAGGCAGGGGAAGATTGATATGGTTTCTTGGAGTCTACTAGAATAGGAGCAATGATAGGCTGATGATTTGTAAGATCTGGAGAAAAGGGCATTGGTGGTCATGGAGCTATCTTTCCACCGAATCAAAGAATTCTCTCGCACTTATGGCAACTTCTAAACATCGTGCAAGTGTAGTCCCTCCCTATGGACTGGATCATAATCGCTACATCACTATTCAAGGCTCGCAAATAGTACAAGAATGCATTATGTGCGTAAGGCTTTATGAGCGCTGAATCCTATTCCAAGTCCTGTGGAATCGGAAGTTGAAATCACTCATGTATTCTTGGGAAGCTCTCTTTATGGTAGTAATTTGTTCCAAAAGTGATAGGTGATCACTTTTGTCTTCAAATTGTTTACATAGCTTTTCTCCCAACTCGTCCCAAGTGGTTATAGTGCCAACACCTAACCCGCGAAACCATTGAAGCGCTTTTCCCTTAAAAGAGGTAGCAAGAAGTCTAACTGCAACGTTGTCTTCGGTGATATTATGTACTGCACATATGCTGGCTACATCAAAGATATGCTCCACTGGAGTAACGTGAGTTTCCCCATGTAGAAGGGTAAACTTTTGAGTGCCGCAACAGGTATCGATCACGTTGAGCCAACATAAGAGGACTACTTGCATTGAAAGGGGGAAAAACTTGGTTCCTCACCATAGCAATGAAAGGTTGATTGTTCCTGGGTGGAGGAAACCTTCCGTAAGGAGGAGTTGAATGACCCCTACTAGGTAAATCTGCAACTGGGGATGTGGAAATGCCTCTTCTTCTTCTCTTTGGAGGAGATAAGGAAAGTTCGATATGCTGATACTTTCCTTTCTTTGAAGAAGCTCTTGTCTGAATTCTTCACATAAGTTACTGCACTGAGATTTGGAATCCAGAGATATAGAGTCACCAGGTACTTTGACTTGTGTAAGTGAGAAGAGAAGTACCAACTCTGTCCCACTGGCGTGCCAAAAACTGTTGTCACCAAATCACTGCACCCTCCGAATGGCCAGGATGTGAATAGGATGTTCGGTGTGATTGGGACACATGGGATCACCTCTCAAGCTATGGGACTTGGGCTCGAGGTGAACCTCCTAGAGAAGGCCGGCTTCCTCTTCCTAAACTAAGTGTTGTACTACTCCTAGTGTAACAAAAATGATTATCTAGTCCTATGCTAACATTTTCATGGGGTTTTAGGGAAAGAGATTTACAGAAATGAAACTATACTAGGGATGGTGATGCACCAAATAAAGGGTGTTTCCAAACTCAGGAAGGGTTAATTTGAAGAGGGTGTGTGCACCACAGGTCAACTTCACCTACTGCAACTTAGAGAGGGTATAGGATACCACAAACTAAGAGACACGCATTCCCTTTGTTAAAATTTATCAGACCGAGAAATATACCAGTTTCCCAATGAAGAAGGATGAACTCAAGAAGGGTGAACAGACACCACAACTCAACTGCATGCAATACTCCACCACTCGATAAGCACAGAACTCCAAGAACCTACAATAGAACTTAAACTTGCACAGTGTACCTGCAAGTATGAGAAAGGCACAAAGAAGCACAGAAGGATGAAAGGACCGAGATTAGTCACAAACACACACTTTTATTGCTTCAATAACATGCACAATGCATCATACATTCAGAAGAGGAAATAGTTGCCATTACAGTCTTGAAGAGGAGGCTTGAAAGTTCTCTCAACACACAAGAACAACTTGCAGAAGAGAGAGGATTCTTGAAAAGTATACACTCGCCTGAGATATCTAACTGTCCAACTTGTCTGAACTATTGGAACCCTTTGAAATGAGCTTCCAACTTACATTTATAGAAGAATATGTGAGAAAGAAGAGGAAATGTCATAATTACATTCCTAAATTGAAGGTCCATGATGTATTTATTACAGTTAGTTGAACTACTTGAGAAGGTTCCATCATGGGTCATTAATTTCCTGATGACCAAGTCTTCTCAATTAATTAAAAGAATATTTAAATAAAATGTTTAAATAATAATAATAAATATTATTATTAAAATATTTTAATAGAAATATTAAATTAATTAACATAATGTCGGGACCCCCTGTTGACCTGTTTGACTTGAAGAGGAGGGGGGTCCATGTGAATAGAGTCTGGACATATCCCAACTTGACGAGCTTCGAGCAACATACCGAACTCACCGAGCTCCCAATCTGCATCGAGCTCTTCTCACCTCTTCTAATGCTCATCATCGGGTCACTCAGACTGCAACTCGGCTCATCCTAAGTCACTTATTTCACTGACAACCGAGCTTGCATCTCTATCGACCAGTGACTCGGCACGAGTTTAGCTTGTCGAGCTCTCTTTGAATTTTCAGTTTGGCATTAATGCTTGATGAAATAAACAAAGTTAATTAGAATGAATTACTGAGCAGTTGTATGCTCGAGCTATTCACTCGACTTGGTTCCCATCCAAGCGTTCCCCGACTGACTCACTCGGTGAATGGTGAATGGCTCAACTCGGTTATCTGAATCTTTCATGCGAGCTTTCTCCCGAACTCATTTTTGACGTGAACCGTGTCTTAGGCTTATGCAGATGGCTTATGCGGTGAATTCTTTCCTCCGAGGCACTTGACACCTAGATCGGTTCCTCGAGCCATTCCAATTTGAACCTCTTGCTTGCTATGGATACCTCACCGTGTGTAAAGTACCGAGCTCCACTGCCTTCATTCTTAGAGTCATCCTTACACGTTTGTGTGCTCAACTAGCATTTTTATTCTCGAGCCTTTACCGTTTTCTGTGATGTATCCATGCAAACCATTTTCTATAAATTCTTCGACCTCACTTGCACACTTTATTTTTCAATTGGCTCTGCAATGATTCTTCTTGATTCAGACTTGGCATTTAATCCATGAATACTTCACCACAAGATTAGTTTTCTTGTCAATTCCTGAATGAGATCTTCATTCAGCGTGGCTCGATCATGATTCTTCTTGATTCAGACTAGGCTATCCGCCTACTACACTCTTAAAGCAAGCTAAGCCTAACTCCATTTGACTTGCTATGACTGCCAACTTCTCCTAAGCCTCATCGTTTTGGTGTTACTGCAGAACATCTCATCTGTTCCTCTTCACTCCATGTGAGGTGAACTAAAACAAACATGTTCTGATGAGCCCTCAAGTTCTTTTACCGATGAGCTCCTTATTGTCACAGGATTTTTGACTCAGCGAATTCCATTTGAAACTCTTTCAGTGCCGAGTTATTTCCATCGTAGCCCGGCCGACTCGTACTTATCACCTAATTGACCGAATCGCTCCATGTGATTTGGTTCACCTTCGCTCGTGTCTTACTGATCGAACATGAACTCAAATGTATTGAATTCCACATTGAAACTCCGAATCATCTTTATTAATAGACCGGGATACTCGTTTTGAACCCCGCTTTTTCATTCTATCGACGTCTGAGCTCATTTTCTCTCTGCACCACGCTTGTCGTCATGTCCCTCCCCTCGCATGAAGCTTGCGACTCATCTCTACGAGCCCCGAGTGTTTTCATCACTGAATAACTCCCACCGAGCCTTGTTTATCCTTACCGGGCTCCATTTCCTCTGAATCGGCGAGCTTCTCATGAGTTTTACCAAGCTCTACGCATCGAGCAGATCTACCCTCGACTGAACTCAGTCACTAGATTGCTTCAATGCAGCTGTGTTTCCCATAACCCAAAGCGCTCTGCGAGCTCATGTTAATGTCACATTCATGTGGCGAACATCAGCTACAAAACCAACCCCATGATTTACAGCTCAGACACAAGACATAATGATTATATCACGCTCCTGGCCCTGAAAGGCATCTACCGTATTGATATATAAACCTTTTCCTTCATCAAATTTGAGGACAACATCAAACTCTCGGTGCAAACATTTCAGCTGTAGCTTGTAAGGTGTGATAATTCCAACAGAAACCTTTATGCCTGCCAACTTAGTGACTCGTTGAAGATGCTCATATAATTGCAAAGCAATTTGTGCTTCATGAATATTCTGATATGAAATAGATCCACCTCTATGAGATTCACTTCCATGAGTTACATCGTAAAACAAGTAAGGTCTCAATAGAGAATCTTTGTAATAAATTTCATCAGGTCTCTTGGTAACACTCTCACTGTCACTTAATCAATTTTGATAAAAATATCTTGAAGGAAAATCCCAAATTTGAGGATGCATTCGATACTGAACAGATAACAACACAGTTGGACAACCTATTTGCTGGAAGCGTTCAAAAGGATTCTACCATACTGCAACATATCAACTTCCTGGTGCGTGGGAGTTTGCCTCGTGACCACCGAATGCTCAGAGCCCGAATGGGAGTTGGGAGAAGTATGCTGACAAAGGCAAACTGATCAGGTCAGACATCTGTTTGTTGCATTCGGTGAAACAGTATCAACGCTTCGTGAGGAAACCCATGTCTTCTATAAGCTGCAATTATGGTATTCCATGAGAAGGCATCTCTTTCTTGTGAAAGCATATTCCTGGAAATACAGGTCTGTAATAGTTGAAGATATGTAGACGGGTTTACAGGGATGTTATGCATGGTAAGCAGAATGTGTGGAGCCTCCTTCACCTATCTCCGTGTCATACTCGATTTTGGCTAGGCTAGACCACCACGTCCAATCCTATTAAACACTTCAACTGTCTCATTCCCACGTTCCCCGACTTACCTTCCGAGTGACTCGCACAAAGACTCGGATCCTGTTTACACGGCCCGTGCGGAAGTCTGATTATGGTTTTCCATCCCAATATTTCCACGCTTGGCAGTGTTTGCCTGAATCTCCCCTATGCGGAGTGAACAGCTTGGACTGCCATCGTCAAATCTCTGACCTCGGCATACTAGCTTCAAATCCCCGCGTAACGGCTCAGCCACATAGCCGAGTTGACAGGTTCTGCGTGGAAAAAGTAGTTTGAATTGCCTTGGTTCAACCGACTTGAATATCCCCATTCCATGCCAAATCCTCCTTTTTCCAAGTCAAATTGGCATGGCGTTTGTATCAAGGAAGTCCGCAGGATATGTGTGGGGATCTCGACTTATGAATCCAATTTTCCATACATTGCCTTGGCAGGTCGGTTCCCAATTTCCGCTTCTTGACTTGGTCATACCGCCCCAAATCTCCCCGCATGGAATTTCTTCTTTGGCTTGCCATCCACGAAAACCCACTTGGCATTAGGCTTCTCGATTCCCATTTTAAGCAAATAACTCATGAATACCTTAGTGCGGGGTTGAGGCATTATTTATTTATTTATTTATCCGACTAGGCAAAGAGCTGAAAATATCCCACGAGCAGAACTTTCATGTTGGCGCTCCACCATAGCACTTCCACCTGGCAATTGGTGTTCATTTCTCCAACTCACGGAAATCCGATTATGGTTTGCCACGGTTTTATCACGCTTGGCAATGTTTTCTAAAATTTCCACATTCTTGGCAAGATGAAACTCGGGGCCCCCCTTTGCGCGGAGACCTTGTGTTGGTTTTCCATTAACTGAAACCCACTTGGAAATCATCATGAACTTTTCCCATGTGTGGAAATATCATATTGGTTTGCCACAACATTATCTCCATCGTGGCTTCAAAGGCCTGAAACTCCCTCTTATCACGGAAACCTTGTCTTGGTTTTTCATTTCAACATTTACCTTGGAAAACTCATTTGAATATCCCATGTTGAAGACTGACCCATGGAACCTAGACATCATTTGGCCAATTCGACCAGTAAGAAACAAAAATATTCCCGAGAGATCCCAAGGCTCCATGACATTGTTTAGCTTGAGCAGGTGCGCTAAACTCACTGACTTCCTTGATAGCTTGTTACATGCCAACTTTGAGTGAGTTGACTTTTCCTAGAAACTGTCTTTAATGCATCCACACGAAACGAGTTGCATTGAATT
This sequence comes from Taxus wallichiana var. yunnanensis, assembly GCA_018340775.1. NCBI lineage: Eukaryota > Viridiplantae > Streptophyta > Pinopsida > Cupressales > Taxaceae > Taxus > Taxus wallichiana. The sequence goes on along the minus strand of CM031243.1, from coordinate 163,123,023 downwards.
ATCCATCATGCTCGATGAGTCCCATCGATAGGGCTCCATCACGTATCTTTGTTTACGCAACGATCTCCATTCATTTTATGGCACTCTTGATGCCTTGGCTTGTGTTTGAATCACCCTAGCTCTACAGAACGTGTCCTAAAAGAAGCTCACCACATGATCTCCAAAATGAACAAGTCGCTAAGATGAGTCAAATTCCTTATTTCTGCCTTCACTTCCACCTGTGGCTTGAACCTTTCCAATTCATTGAGACTTTATTGATAGCTTGAACTTTGACTCTCCCTGACTCGGCCTTAACTTCCACCTGCATCGATCTCTACCGAGATCCTTATAGAGTTCCTTCATTTGTCAATTTTCAACGAGCTATATTTTGCATTAATAAGACCTCATCGAGCTCTTACAACTGAGAGTCTCTACCGATGACTATCAATTTGACACCGGGTTTTCTATCAACTCAACCCCGAACTCTTTACTGAGTTGAGATCAACTGGGTGCCTTTTGATACTAGGTGATCTCTCATATGCAATTTAAGAATTATTTTTAATTATTGCATCTCGATAATAACCGAAGGTGGGTTTCTGGGACTATTTTTTTCATTTTGAACGTGATAGAACCCCATTGTCCCATCTTGCCATGTGTGCAAAATTGGATAAATTGTTTTGTGGTATTGCAAAATTAGTCAAGTAAGATCCTCTCCAAATTTCAATTTTTAACTTGATTTTCAAAAAATTTATCAATTTTAGGTTTTTGTCATAAATTCACTACCCAAAGCTACAATTTTGAGAATTTTTAATTTTCTTATATTTTCGAAATCTTGCCAAAAATTATCGAGGGTTTATTCTCTATGGTTCTCTCTATTCAGTCAATAATATTAAAAAAACTAAGCCCTAAATTTCTACCCTAACCTTGGTATCCTAAGACACAAACCCTACATCATGACAAGGAGATCGTTGATGACCATCCTTAGTGGATGGACCATCGAGGCCTAGAAACCTTAGGTTAGTGAGACATGTGCACTAACATGACCTCCATATTTTAAAGAAGTTGGTTCTTCTTTGTTGTGCAAGATGAGGGTCGAAAATTAAAACAAAACATAAAACATTAATGGGGACAATGTGCTAAATAAGCCTCTTAAGAAATCAGTCGAGAATTCAACCATGTCTCAAGAAGAGAAATGATGAATGACTGAAAAGGGAGGATGAAATTACACCACATACCAGAGCAGATCACACGGAACACTACCTCAAACTACTTAAGCACAACTTTAAAGATAGTAATAACATTCTAGAGATGAACAATTTCTATGTGAAAATAAAGGCAATTAGAGACAACAAAGATATGTAAAGGATGGATAAAATGCACCACAGTGGTCATATGATATTACGCCAAAAATTGTGCATAGTATTACAATAGAAAAAAGGCAATATTAATATTACAAAACCCTAAAAGAAGGATAGAGCTTTAGGCCCCTGCCTTTTATAGAAGAGGGAATGAGATAGAGAAGAAAATTGACTCACCGTTGATTATTTCTATCTATGTATATCTCTTTTGAAGACCCTTGGTTACAATATATATTGGAGGATTAGGAGGAGGTAAGATGTCATCCTTTTACTCCTTTCCAATCGCTTTTTAATTACGATGAATGGATCGAAGTGACATGAACATATTTTTTGAGATATTTTCACACTTTCCCATTATCTTCCCTTTCTAAAGAGTGAGATCCATGTCTATTTAATGTATCTTTAACTATCTTGCGACTGATTATTTTGAGATGGACTTGCCTTTTGAGGAACATCCCTTTAGATCTTTATTAAATAACTAGATCTTTCGATCTCTTGTGTATTGGTTCTAGGGATCATGATTTAAGCGGTACATGTTTTGTCATTTTATTGGAATGATCCTTTGAATGTAGGTGACAAAATTGAGTATTCACAGGTTCATAATCTTCACACGGGACTATGCATTAACTCTGCTATTGAAGTGACAAGCCAAATGAACCTTTACTTCTGATCTTTTGAAAATGATCTTGAGAATTTAATACTTGTAGATAAGTCTCATAATTACTCATATGTGATACATGGATTGTCACCTTTTGTGACCTGATTCAAACTTGGAATCCATTTGTCGCAAGATCCATGTGGAAGGCCCACGCATCCTTCATATTTCTTCTTTTCTTCATGGTTTTTAAGGACGCACCGTGCCAACACTTGGCATCATCTCGAAAGCACGCCACTTTGTGCCTTTGGGAAAGTAAAGGACCTTCTACCTATAATGTGAAAATCCCTTATCGGTGGATCCCTTATAGTTGGATCCATGTGGAAACCCCACGGGATTCCAAGACTTCACCCCTCCTTTGACTTTTGAAGTTGCACTGTTTGACACTTGGCATCGTCCACGAGCCAATTGCTTTCATTGTGATTTGCCTAAGTTTTTTCCATTGGAGAATACTCGACTCTGAATGGGATTTGAAAATGTAGGAATCCTCTTGGGTATGGAATTTAGATAACAGTCTAGTGACTGACTGAGACCATTAGCCTGGTAAATGAAAAGAACCCACAATCCCCACTATCTATTAGGTATAGAACCGTGTTTAAAGTTGATCTAAACTCGGGTTCATAGTATTTTGAACATTTTGAAGCTTCCACATCTACTAGATTATCCTTACACCTTCCTACTCTCATAATAAAAACTCTGTAATTTATTTTTGTGAGAGTAGAAAATTGAAAAACCACCAAAATCCCTCTGACTAATTTTAGTTGCTCTGCATTTGTTCGAAGTGAAGCTTGCAACTTCCACACAAAAAATAGGAATTCTCCTATGAGTCGAGCCTCTTTATGGAATCTGGTGCCTCTTAATGGAGTAATATAAGTGTGGGCCTATACAAAGAGAAAAAACATACATGCCTCAAATGAGTCATGTAGAGTGTGCACAAGCACTTATTTTTCTGAAAGCAATCTACTCCTACTCCTAATCTAATTAGATTGGTAAAAGCTAAACAAAACCTAAAACAGGTAGGGAAAAATAGCTTCCCTTTCTTATAAAGTGTGGCCATACAATTAATTTAGCTATATAAGAGTGAAAATTTACCTTTCACTCTTCCACCCATGGTATCAACGAATAGAATGAATACCTCCTCGAGATGTTCATATTTTGGTTGAGGTGTTGTAGCTAACCCTCAGGGCCTTGAAAATTATCCTCATGCCTTGAAGTGAGCATGACTGGTATTGAAGCTTTCCTTGGTCTTGAGGAGGATGATTCTCTAGCGGGAGTTGACCTAACTCTCTGTTCCTGCCCATTGTTTTGGATTACATCTTTTGGAATGGGGATTCCTTGCAAGATTCTCTGAAGGGTGTCATCCCTATCCTTTCCCTCCTTGTTTTTAGTAGCTTTTCCGTGAATCCAGGATCTTTGATTGAAAGAAAAAATCTTTCAATGATAATTTTTTCTAGATCCCTTAGACTAGTCCTAGGGGAGCTATTGTGAATAGAAGGCTTCCTTTTTATGGGGTTGATGAAGTGGTGAAGGTTTTTATTTCCATAGACCCTTCTTCATCGAGGCATCCCCTAAATCTGATAAGCACTCGATCTCATCTTCTTCCTCCTCTATCAAAGCTTCACAATTTTGTATGATGGTTTTTGAGTCTCAGAAATTTTCCATCATGTGTGGCTTCATCTTGCAATATGAAGCCCATTGGCAAAAACTTTTCCAGGGGAGTTGCTTTGTGGGGAGGAAAAATGGAGGCAATGTCTGTAGCTTCTCTAATGCTCAGCTTGTGATATGAACCTCCTAAGTTCATATCACTTCTCACCATATGCTCCTCTTCTTTTGGATTTGGATCCATTACTTACTAGTGCAAGGGTATAGCTTCTCAAAGAAAGGGGAAGGGTGGAATGGATGGTTTGGAGATGGAGAAGGGGATGATCCCTTGGTGGTAATGAATTCATGATTGCATGACTCCATAGGATGAAGAGAAATGGAAGACATGGAAAGAAAGATGAGTGGAAATGGATGAGAGGGAGGTCTGTGAGCCTTTGTAATGATTTGTTTGGACCATGTGGAGTCGTTGGATGTGCTTCGCAACTATCTCCATTAAATTTTGAACTTTACTAGGAATAGACCGAGTTGATGCAATGATAAAATACCACTTTGAGTTGTCCCACCGGGCATTCCAAGAAAACTGTTGATGATCATCCTTGGTGGATGGACCATTAGAGTCATAGAAACCTTAGGTTAGTGGGACGTGTGCCCTAAGGTGACCTCCAAATTTTAAAGAAGTTGGTTTTTCTTTTTTGTGTTAGATGAGAGTCAAAAAAGTGAAAAAAACATAAAAAATTCAATGGGGGGCAATGCACTAAACAAGCCTCTTAAGAAATCTATCAAGAACACAACTGTCTAAAGAAGAGAAATGGTGAATGACTGAAAAGGGTGGACAAAATTGCACCACAGACTAGAGAAGATCACACAGAACACTACCTCAAACTACTTAAGAACAAATTCAAAGATAGTAATAACATTATAGAGATGCACAATTTCTATGTGAAAATAAAGGTGATCAGAGACAACAAAGATATGCAAAGGATGGAAAAAATGCACCACAAGACATATTATATTACTCCAAAAATTGTGCACAATATTATAATAGAAAAGAGGAAAGATTGCTATTATAAAACCCAAAAAGAAGACTAGAGCTCTAGGCCCCTGCCTTTTACAGAAGAGGGAATGAGACATAGAAGAAAACTGACTAACTACCGATTATTTATATCTATGTATATCTCTTTTGAAGACCCTTGGTTACAATATATATTGGAGGAGGAGGAGGTAAGAGGTCATCCTTTTACTCCTTTCCAACTACTTTTAATTATGATAAATGGATCAAAGTGACAAGAACATATTTTTCAAGATATTTTCACACTTTCCCATTATCTTCCCTTTCTAAAGAGTGAGATCCATGCCTATTTAATGCATCTTTAACTATCTTGTGACTAAATCTTTTGAGATGGACTCGCCTTTTGAGGAACATCCCTTCAGCTCTTTATTACATAACTAGATCTTTCAATCTCTTGTGCATTGGTTCTCGGGCTCATGATTTAAGTGGCACATGTTTTTTCATTTTATTGGAATGATCCTTTGAATGCAGTGAGAAAATTGAGTATTCATGTTCGCACTCTTCACCCAGGACTACGCATTAACTCCACTACTGAAGTGACAAGTTAAATGACCCTTTACTTTCTATCTTTTGAAAACTATCCTGAGCTTTTAAAACTTGTAGATAAGTCTCATAATTACTCATATGTTATACATGGCTTGTCACCTTTTGCGACCTTATCCAAACTCGGAATCCATTTGTCACAAGATCCACATGGAAGGCCCACACATCCTTAATATTTCTATTTTCTTGAAGATTTTTAGGGATGCACCATGTGTAGACACTTGGCATTGTTTATGAGCATGCCACTTTCCTCCTTTGGGAAAGTAAAGGACCTTGCTGCATATAATGTGAAAAAGCCTTTTTAGGCGGGGCCCTTATAGTTTTCTCCATGTGGAAACCCCATGGGATTCCAAGACTTTAGTTCCTCCTTTGACTTCTTAAGTTACACCGGTTGGACACTGGGCATCATCCGTGAACCATTGCTTTCTTTGTGATTTAGCTAAGTTTTTCCATTTGCGAAGACTCAACTCCAAATGGGCTTTGAAAATGAAGGAATCCTCATGGCTACAGAATTTAGATAACAAGATCAACTAGAGGACAAGATAAGGGTTAAAATCCTAGTATGGAAGATTTAGATTTTGAATCTTCGTGCACAGGGACATCAAAGATAATCTCCCAACTTAAGGGCATGGTAAAAAACTAGATGAATAATGTAAAAGATGAGTTTGGTCATAACCTGATCATAATGAATAGAGAAATGATGGCATAATTGGACAATGGATTGTAAATTGTGAAGGGTGACATGAAAATGGAATTTTAGTCATTAAAGGAGTTACTAAAACTAAGCTTATACCTGAAGTCTAGAAATAATTTTCATTCAAGTTACATGGGATTCTACAACAATGCACACTTATATTCAAACCACACCAACTAGGGTGGATCCTCTACACACACCATTGGCTATTCTAATCAATGGCATATCATTATTCCTAAAGTGGAGATGCACAATTTCAATAATAATGATCTGATCACTTGGATCAACCAAATATATAATGTATTTTATCTACATCAAGTACCAAATGGAAAGAAGGTGGTAATGACATCCTTGTACTTGTAACTAGAACAATCCATTTAGTATAGATGGATGTGTGATAAAAAGAAAAAGAAGGGTCTCTCTATAACCTATTCTCTTTTTCACTTGGTCAACAAGGGTGCGACTTTGCAATATCTTGCGTAGTGACATGGATTGTCACCAAAGAGTATTCATGTCAAATTCCCTATCTTATTGCACCCCTTTGTATCATTGTGTTGATCACATTTTCAAGAAAATTATTTACACTTGTTTTATTTCATATATTTATGTTGGCGAGAAAATTTTTCAGGGACAAATTGGTGGTTATCTTGCTCACGCTTTAGGAATATAAGTCCCTCTACTTAGCTAGTACAACTTCCGTATATGCATACACAAGAAAATGTGGATTTTAGTGGTGGCCTTTCGACCGGGGATCCAATAGGGGAACTCCACTAACCCTACAAAAAGCTAGTAATTTCTTACTAGGGAGGATTTTTTCAGTAAAGCAAGAAAGAGGAGTGAGAAATGAGATAGGGGACTAATGTTGCTTTGGTAGGAAATCGATTCCTACACACACTAGTTAGGAACTTCAAAAATGCATTTATAAGAAGAAATAACCCCAGTAAATGGAAACAAAATGAGATAAAAATTTTGAACTCAAAGTTTCTAAAATCTCCTCACCAAAAAGGCTAGAAACTCTTTCTTGAACAGAAGTTGTACATAGTGTGGGAATGGAAGAAATTTGAGAGTCGATTAAAGTATAAGAAAATGGCTATCTCCTTTGTTGTCTCTAAGTACAACTTGAGTTTAAAAGATCAATTTCCAACCCTTTGAAATGGGAATGGTTTACAATTTATAGAATGAGATATGACTCTTCATCTACCCCCCAATGCCTTTTCATATGTCCTCACATAACTTAAAACTTTTTAACTTCTAAGGAAACTTTTAAGTCCTTTTTATAACATAAAGGTGACTAATTATATTAGGAACATTAATACAAATGAAAAATTGCAACCCTAATGCAAAATTAGAACATTGAGAAGAGAGAGAAAATTGGGGAAGATGAGAGAAAAAGAGTGATAGAAGAAGAGAATATGTCTTTCTCGATGAAGTCTATAGATCCTCCTTGATGGAAATCTCAATGTAATGAAACTCGAATATTCAAACTCATGTGAAAATCCTTCCAATTGGCTCACGATGCATTGGAATAAGTGTTTAAAAACATCGTTGAATGGTTTTTCCAATGACCGTAACTTCCACTTTCCTGCACAAGATACTCCCCGTAACTCGAACTATGTAGTGAGTTTCAAAAACATTGTCCATTTCCCTAGTATGAACCTCATATTCCCTATGATAAATTCCCATTGATGATCTAGAATGATGGTGTCAACTTGAATGATCACCCCTCTATGTGTCATTGTGCCAAAATTTCCCTTTGAGAACAACCTGCTAATTTTAAATATGAGCCCATGTTATGCTATTCTAGGACATATCAACTGTCTTGCTCCAGTTTCACTTTATGAACCTTATATAATATTCCAACCTCCTCTATTCCCAAGATATTGTTATTTTTAGCACATTTCTATTTTTAGCAGGTTGTTATTTGGGGACCTGCTATTTTGGGAAGAAGTCATTTTTGTCTTACTTTCCATTTTACCCCTTTTTTTATTGTCCTGAGTGATCAAACTTGCAATTCAGTGGGGCTCACCATTTATAACATGTGAGGAAGTATAACATATGCTATTTTTATTAAATGGTGAAAACAACCTCTATTTGTGATGGGAACAACTATTTTGGATTTGACTCTTCGTCACAAACTTGTGCTCCAATTTTCATCATGATTCACTTACCAAAAAGCTCAGAAATGAAAAATGAAAATTTATGCATGATAAGAGCTTCGGGTATGGATATTCAAAGGTATAATATTGATAAAACATTATTCCTTCATATCTTGATAAATAGACAACTTCATCATGCAAAAATTAGTTTGAGAGAAACTAGATTTTTTGGAGACCCTTCCCTCTAAATTTCGAGGATTTCACCTCTGGATCTTTGAGAATTTGAAAAATTCTTCAAAGAGGGAAGAATTCAAATAAAAAACACAGCCCTCCATATCCCTAAAAAATAGGGACTTCATGGCATGAAAACTAGTTCACGTGAAACTAGATCTTTCAACGATCATTCCCTTAAATTTTTGTGCGATTTTTCCTACTGGAACCCTAAGAAGTGGAGAGGTAGCTCACTGATTTTTTTTCACTACTATGTCATGTAGGAGCTTAATGGAGATTGAAATTTAAAGGTATTATTTTTGTCTCCTTTTGTGACAAAATAAACTCCACTATGATAGGTTTTTTCTTTTTGTCTCACTGGTGAAATTTCTCTTCGATCTAGTTGTTGGTTTGATGGGAAATTGAGCTTTGTTGTTCGTGGAGCCGAGTGAAATTTATTTTCTGTAATAATTTCTTACTACAAACATGATATTTGAATATGATTTTTAATGGCTTTCAAGAGATAATAACTTAGCAATAGATGGTTTTTCAATCATGCACCGGTTTGTAAGATATGTTTGAATGTTTGTTTCAAAGTATTGGAGGTTTATGAAGAATTCCTTCGTTCTTCTCTTTGATTCTTCATTCCTCTAGATATTTTGATCAGTATATTCTTTGAAACCTATGAATATTTATGGATTGGAAGGTTTGGTTTCCATGGCAGAGCTGGTTCGGAAGAACAATGGTGGACTGAGGTGTTCTCTACAACTTTCTTCTAGTAATGGAGAAAAAATTAGAAGCAATCAAGAGTTAGAAATTTTCATGTTTTGGATTTGGAGTTAGTTGTATTTTCATGTCCTTGATGTCCCTCATCCCAAATGGATGTGAGGGACATAAATTTCCATGATAGGAAAGACGGCGACACATGGAAACGATTCGACAACAGGAGTGAGAGTTAGAAAATCAGCTTTAAAGTATTGAGGGGCCGGAAGCAGCTTCACATGGGTGACAAAAATTTTCCCTAGAGGTCTGAGTGCATTTTTCAAGGTTTGATATCCCTGACATGTGAGGGAAATCAAATTCCATGGTTCTCCTAGAGCTAACATATGACAGACATCGATGACAGGGAATTTGAGCTCCTACTAGCACTCGGGGGCCGAACTTACGATCCCAAGGTCGCATGAGGTTTTAGAGGTCATATGGGGGTTGGGTGATTTTTTCATGGTTGATGTCCCTGACCTTGAGGGACACCAGGGACAAAAAATCCTACTAGGATCCTGGAGCTGACACGTGTCCTCCCAAAATTTGGCTAACTCTTGAACTCACTCCAAGAGGACAACTTGAAACGATGATAATTTGATTTGTTGATGGACTATTTTGGTGAAATTTAATATGATCCTCACTGAAATGGACTTTTTAATCCAATTCTAGGGATATTATGTCTTTATTCTTCCACTTTATCACTAAAAAAGTGGATTTTGTATTTAGTACTCCACCTGTGCATGAGAAAAATTGATTGCAGACCTAATGCACCAAAGTGTTGTGAAAAATTAATTTCACCATCTTGTAGGGATTGGAATTATATTTCAAGAAATGTTTCTTTTTTCTCCTAACTCCATCCAAATCTCCCGAATCACCTTCGAAGCTCAAAAATTATTTTGGCATGTGCATTGACTAGGCTTGTGAAACCTATTTTTGGGGAAACTGCCCCAACTTCTTTGAGCCCTTCTAAAATGTTCTTGATTAATTTCCATGATGTCCCAAGGCCTTTGAATCACCTCCATGCCTATTTTTTTTTCTACTCTACTCTAAGGGTTTGTTCCAGGTCTAGAAATTCCAAAGTGATAACCCTTCCCATAATTGCCCGAGATAGCATTTTTCAAGAACTCCTAAACTTAGGGGGTTGATTTGAATTTACTAAATCACCTAGGGAATGAATTAAAAACAATTGGGAGATTACTAGACTGAATGGGCAGATCTGGGGTACCTCGAATGATTAAACATGAAAGTTTTTCTACATGGGTATTATTATCATGCTTGGAAATTGTCAATTTCCCCTGTTGCACATTGCCTGCACGAAAGAAACTCGACTCTATCTTGGGGACATGACATGGACTAAACATAGTGAAGACATGACATGGATAATCTATAATTTCAACTTTAGACCATATGATCCATTGACCAATGCCTTATCGATTGGACCTTGTAGAGTCATTTACAATTTATAACAAGAGAGATAGAGTGAAGAAGGAAACACACAAACACCAAGAAAAATGAAAGGAAACACACAACACACATGGAAAGGAAACGACACACACACAAAAAGGGAAACACACCTAGAAATCACCTATGGTACAAGGTGGGGGACAACCCACTTTCACTGAAGCATTTTTTATTCCTCAAAAGTTACCCTTGAAGAGGCAACACCGAATGATGATGTTTTGTAAAGCCGTTGACTGTTCTAGAAATTATCCTCCTCTCCTTAGATGCTTATGAAATCTGAGTGCTTTCACATTTATATGCACACTTTGTAGGAGTGAGGCTACATGATATTTTTTATTCTCGAGCCTTTGCTTAGAAATTCCATTACCTTCATGTTCTTTGAAATCGGTTTCATAGTGCCAGTTTCCTTCTGTATTTATCCACATAGTTGATTCTTCATTAAGCATCCTATCACTTCCCTAGGTATTTTTTTGTTCAAATTACTTGAAAATTTCATATTATTTTCTTTCCCAGATCTATCCTCATTGACCTCTTTTCCATGATAAACCTCAGACTTATCCTTTTTCTCTACTCCATTGTGAGGTGTTTGAGTACTAATGGAAGGATTGGAAGCAACCTCATACTTTTCTTGTATGGCCATGGCATGAGTTAAGATATCAAGAATAATATCAGGGTCTTTCATAACTTCGACTACATCTAATAGTCCTTGCATAAAGATCTCCTTTATTACTTCATGCATCTCATCTTTATATGCCTTCGAATAATCTTTATTTTTTAGCTCAAGGAAACTATCGTGAGGGATTACTTCATTATCTTGGGAATCATTGTATTCTATCAATCCTTCATCAAGAGGAGCTTCATCTTCAAAGGCCTCAAAACTCTTTTATTCAATTTCTTCATCATGGAAAGAGTTTTCTTCTTAAACTGGGAAAGAAAATATCTCCATTTCATCATTACATCCATCAATCATTGGCTCAAAGAGGGCATCATATTTCTCATCTTGATTTGTTTCAACATGGCCAACCTTCACATTGATTGAAGCTTTCAAATATGATTCACACTTATCTTGTAGGTTCGTGGCTTGCATCAGGAGTTTGAGTCTCGAGTTCAGATCTTCTATTTCTTATGTGGCTCTAAGCGCTTCTTTTACAAACAAATCCTTTCAAACCTTTCGTGGGTTCATCACAAGCTAGTATTGTCCCTCCATGAATGGCATGGCTGATATCATCTTCATCTCCAAATGGGAATGAAAATACCTCAATTTCATCATGGATAAGCACACAAGCTGATTTTTCCATTTGAGATTCACCAAGAACATTTTCCTCTTCTTCATGGTTTGCGTCATCTGGTAATTTAGAGCTTCCCTCTTGTAACTCAAATCTCCTCAATGCTTCTTCAATGTCCATGCCTCTCCAGAAGGCATGTTTTTCCCTATTAATATGGGAATGTCCTCTATTTCCTCATTTATCACAAACTTATTCATCTTCCTGCTATCTCGATACAAGATGTTGGTTTCTAGGATTCCAGAATTTCACACCGTGTACCTCATCTTATTTTTTGGAAGCAATTTTTCCATGTCCCCCTTCACTGGTATGGTTTTGGAAGACCAATTCATCTGAAATTTACCCCCCAAACGCTAACAAAACCCCTATTTAGCAACATTCCAAATGAATCTAGAATGTCTACTACCAAAATCATCACTAAAAATTTATTGTCTGGAAATCTGCGAGAGAGCCACCCGTGCATCTTTGAGCTTTTCTAAAAGTGAGACCTCTATTTACTCCAAATAGAACAAGAACCGCTGGATAGAGTCATGGTGAGTTTGAGAGACTTTGTGACCTTTAAAGGCATCACATTATCTCGAGGCACCAGAATCTATTATGTAATTGTTCAATACATATTCTCTAACAAGAAGGGAGACGTAGAAAGGATCAACCTTTTTAGTCTTAGATGGGCTCATGGAAAGCATATTCTATGAGAGAGGTGCGTGTGGGTTTGGTAGTAATCCTTTAGAATTGGGTGTTACAACATTGGGTGTCAAAATTCCATTCCTAATATATCAGACGAATCTCTCAAATTGTTTAGGGTGAGTCCGCAAATATTCAGATTTAGTAATTTGCACTTTGGCTTTGTTTGTGTATTCTATGAAGTCAAAAGGAGTAGATGCAGTGAGGGTGATGAAGGGACTAATTTTGGATATAGGATAGGTTTAGAATTAGGAGTATATTTTTGGGAAATGGAGGGTATTTTGAAAGTTACACTAGGATCTATCAAGTTTATATTTTACAGGAGTAGATTTAAATTTAGAATTGGAAGAGGTATCTACAGACTTACTTGGAATTGTGGTAGCCTTATTACTTATTACAAGATCAAGCTTTAACAATGCAGACTCCATGGAGGGTGGGATCGAGATCCTCGACTGATTATTTTGTTTTGCAGAGTCACCATGGGAGAATCATCAGCCTTATTTTTCTGTACAACAATGGAGGGATGTGTTTCTTTATCATACTGAGAATGGGTGAATATTGCACATGAGAAAATAGGTGCATCTTCTTCATAATCTTCATCACCTCCAAAATATTCATAGAATCTGATTTGTGTATTGTTCTCTTCACTTTCTTGTTCAATATCCTCTTCATTTTCCTTACCCCTACAACTTTCATTGACAAGCAGGGCCTCTAAGGAAATCCTTCAGTACTCATGCAATCTAATTTCCATTTATTCTTTGAGAGGAAACTCATTCAAATATTTCCTCCTCAACAATGCCATTTGATTTTCCATTTTCTACAAAAAGGATTTTTCTTTCATCTCTAGGATGTTGAGCTTTACCCTTTAAGGGATTATTGATCTTTCTAGACAAGATGAGATCGTCATCAAGTTCAATGGCCATCCTTTGTGCTTTTACAATGTTACTTGGTTGAACTCTTCGTCAAGAAATCCCACCTCTCGGTGATTGAGAATTGATGAAGAATCTCTTGACATTGTTTTCGAGACAGTGAATCCTCTTTTGATATCTTACAACACAACCATTCAAAATGATGCATAAAGTCTCTTATAGTTTCACATTCTCTCCTTTATTCATTTGAGCTAACTACTCCAAGAGATCTTGACAAAGTATTTAGTTTATTTAAATCTTTCCTCGAAGGTAGTCTTGATGTATTTTTAACCAGCGATGGATCGGGAAGGTAGGAGGTAGAACCCTTCTATTGATTTTTCTTAGAGACTCCAAGAACAATATTACAGCAACATATTCATGTTGGACACCAAGAATCCCACATGATGTGGTGAAGGCTGATATGTGCTCTTCAAGGATTTGTGTGCCATCACCTTTGAACTTTGGAAAGTTATTGTGGGAACTTGTTGGTAGATCATGAAGAGGTGGTTCAAGAGCAAGCAGGCCTGTATTCCTTCCCCATGGAACAATGGGTTGAGGTCTTTATACTTTGTCTACCATCATTTTTTATGTTTCTTCTCTTGCATCTACAAATTCTTCTTCAAATTCTTCTTCTTCCAAGAACTCAATGTTCAAGGGTGGTTGAAAAATGAGAGAATTTGAAGGGGGATTATAAATAGAAGTTTCGATAGGATTTTTGAGTTAACTATTTGAAGAGACAGATGGAGATCAGACTTAAGAGAATAAGTATGGATTTTCTCTAATTCATTCTTTTTTATTTTGCAAAGCTTGGAAATTGGAATATAAACACCTTTCGATCTTCTAAACCTAGTGTATCTTCCTTCATCTAGCTTTTGGAAACTCTTATACTGGGAACAAGGAAGGAAACTGTGGAATATGAAAGGTCATGTGTAGGAATTTGATAGTGTATCTTTCAGCAATGGATTTTCATGAACTCCTTTTTTTAATTTTTGGACCTTGCGGTCATATTTTGGGTGTAGATGTTGTTAAATCTGTGCCACGGTGGGCACCAAAACTGTTGGTGAGAAACATTTTTCAAGGACAAATTCATGGTTATCTTGACAACACTATAGGAATCTAAGTCCCTCTACTTAACCAGTGTAGCTTCCATATATGCATGCATGAGAAAATGTGGATTTATGTAATAACCTTTCGACTGGGGATCCAACAAGTCACTCAACTAACCCTGCAAAGAAAGATAATAATTTCTCACTAGGGAGGAATTTGTCTATAAAGTGGGAAAGGGGAGTGAGAAATGAGATAAGGGAACTAATGTTATAGGTAGGAAATCAGATTCCTACACACACTAGTTAGAAACTTCAACACATGCATTTATGAGAAGAAACAACCCTGCAAATGGCAACAAGACGAGATAAGATTACGAACTCAAATTTTCTAAAATATCCTCATCAAAAAGGCTATAAAATCCTTGTATTGATGCTTAAATAGAATTTTTACATAGTGTGGGAATGGAAGAAATTTGAGAGTGGAGGAAAGTAGAATAAAATGGTTATCTCCTTTTCTTTCTCTAAGTACAATGCACTCTTGAGTTTACAAGATCATTTGCCATCCCTTTGAAATGGGAATGGATTTAAAATTTATAAAATGAGATAGGACTCTTCATCTACCCCCCAATTCCTTTTGATATGTCCTTACACAACTTAAAAATTTCAACTTCCTACGAAACTTTTAAGTCCTTTTTTATAACATAAATGTGACTTATTACATTAGGAACATTAATACATATGAAAAATTACAACCCCAATGCAAAATCAAAACATAGAGAAGAGAAAGAAAGTTGGGGGAAGAGGAGAGAGAAAGAGTGAGAGAAGAAGAAGAGGAGATGCCATTCCTGATAAAGTCCATTGATTATCATTGATGGAAAGCACAATGCGATGAAAATTTGAGTCTTCAAAATCATGTGAAAATATTTCCAATTGGCTCACAGATGCTTTAGAATGAGTGTTTAAAAAAAATTTTGAATGGTTCTGCTGATGACCATAACTTCTACCCTACATAAGATACTCTTGTAACTCAAACTATATAGTGAGTGTCAAAAATAATTGTCCAGCTTCCCTAAGATGGACCTCAAATTCCTTATAATCAATTCCCATGGATGATCCAAAATGATGGTGCTGACCTAAATGATCATCCCTCTATGTCCCATTGTGTCAAACTTTCCCTTTGATAACAACCTACTATTTTTAGAATATGAGCCCATGTTATGCTATTCGGGACATATAACTGTCTCACTCAGCCACCTTATAAACCTTCTAGCATATTCCAACCTCCTCTATTCCCGAGATATTGTTATTTTTAACACATTTATATTTTTAAAGAGTTCCGATTTGGGGACCTTTTCTGATTGTCTTGAGTGATCAAACTTGAAATTTAGTCAACTCTTCGTCACAAACTCGTGCTCCAATTTTCACCATGATTCGCTTACCAGAAAGCTCATAAATGAAAAATGAAAATTTATGCCTAGTAAGAGCTTTGGGTATGAAGCTACCAGGGAAGAATACTGATAAAAATCAGTCCTTAATATCTTGATAAACTGACAACTTCATCATGCAAAAACTAGTTTGAGAGAAAGCAGATTTTTTGGAGACCCTTCCCTCTAAATTTCGATGATTTTGCCCGCCGGATCTTTGGGAATTCAAAATTTCTTCAAAGAGGGAATAATTCTGATAAGAAACACAACCCTCCATATCTCTAAAAATATGGACTTCATGGCACGAAAAATAGTTCACATGAAACTACATTTTTCAATGATCACTCCCTCCAATTTTCACGTGATTTCGCCACTGGAACCCCGAGAAGTGGAGAGGTAGGGCTGATTTTTTTTTCACTATTGTGTCATGGAGGCCACTAATGGAGCTTGAAACTTTTATGCCTATTTTTTTGTCTCTGTTCGTGATGAAATCAACTCCATTGTGATAGGTTTTTTCTTCTTGTCTCACTGGTGAAATTTCTCTTCGATCCGATTGCCGGTTTGACGGAAATTGAGCTTTGTTCTTCATGGAGCCGAAAGTAAAATTTATTTTCTGTGATCATTTCTTGATGCAAATTGGAGTTTTGAATATGATTTTTTAATTTCCTTTAAGAGAGAACTCAGAAATAAACAGTTTGTCAATCCGTGCACCGGTTTACAAGATATGTTCAAATCTTCGTTTCACGATAATGGAGGTTTATGAAGAATTCCTTCGCTCTTCTCTTTTATTCTTCATTCCTCTAGATCTTTTGATCAATATATTATTTTAAACCTATGAATATTTATGGTGTGGAAGGTTTTTTGCCATGGAAGAGTTGGTTCGGAAGAACAATGGTGGACTAAGATGCTCTCTGCAACTTTCTTCTAGCAATGGAGAAGCAGTTAGAAACAACCAGGAGTTAGAAAATTTTCAAGTTTTGGAGTTGGAGTTAGGCACATTTTCATGTCTCTGACATCCCTCACCTCAAAGGTACATGAGGGACATTAATTTCCATGGTGAGCAAGAAGGAAACATGTGGCAACAATCTAACCATAGGGAGTGAGAGCTAGAAAATTAGCTTTAAAGCAATGAGGGGTTGGAAGCAGGTCACATGGGTGACCAAAAGTTTCCCCTAGAGGGATGGCTACATTTATCAATATTTTATGTCCCCGACATGTGAGGGACATCAAATTATATGGTGCTCTGGAGCGACATGTGGCGAGGATTTGACGACAGGGAATTTAAGTTCCTAATCACACCTAGGGGCTGAACGGCAATCCTAAAGGTCGCATGAGGTTTTAGAGGTCATACGGGGCTGGAAAAAAATTCATGGTTTATTTCCCGACATTGAGGGATGTGAGGGAAATAAAATCTGACAGCTCCTCAAGCCGATACATGTCCTCCCAAAATTTGGCTAAGACTCGAACTTGCTCCAAGAGGACAACTTGAGACAATGATAACTTGAACTTTAGATGGACTTTTTGGGTGAAATTTTATAGTATCCTCACTATAAATTACCTTTTTAATCCAATTGTGGGGGTATCATTTATTTATTCTTCCATTTGATCCCTAAAAATTGGATTTTATATTTAGTATTCCACCATGCTTGAGAAAACTGATTGTAGACCTAATGTGCCCGAGTGTTGTGAAAAAAATGATTTCACCATCTTGTAGGGATTGTAATTATATTTCTAGTGATTTTTTTCTCCTAAATCCATCCAGAGCTCCCGAATCACATTTAGAAGCTCAACGACTGCTTTGGCTTGTGCAATCGACTAGGCCTATGAACCCTAATTTTGGCGAAACCACCCCAACTTATCCAAACCCTTCCATAATTTTCCTGAATAATTTGCATGATGTACCAAGGACTTTTAAACACCTCCACACCTATTTTTAATTTTATACTCTAGTCCATGGGTTTGTTCCAAAGGACCGCCCTTCCCACAACTACCCAAAGATAACATTTCCCAAGAACTCCTAAAATCACTTAGGGGGTTTATTTGACTTTCCTAAATCACATAGGGGAATGAATTAACACCAATTGGGAGGTTATTGGACTGATTGGGAAGACTTTAGGTGCCTCGAATGATTAAACATGAAATTTTTCTACGGGGTATATCGTTGTCATGCTTGGAAATTGTCAATTTCCCTATTGCACATTTGCATGACAACAATTTAAAATACATAAATAAATAAAATTATGGATATTCAAAAATGATGATGAGGAAAATGAAATATTTTAAATAAATGAAAATAATAAAATGAGATAAATTAAAATAAAAGTCTTTAGGGTGGATTTTAGGGCATATTGTTATTTCTTATTTTTCTTAGCTTGGGTAGGATAAAGTACTGCCATGGAAGAAGAGATTAGAGTAGGATTTTTAGATGATTGTAGGGTGTGACTACTATGGTAGAAAGGTTTACAAAGTATAGGTGCACAAATAAGGCACATGTTTGTTTGACACAATGTCTCAAAAAAGGTGTGTGTCTTGGAAAACCATAGTTGTATGTTACGTTCCAAATGGGAGCTTCAAATATGAGATTGAACGTCCATAAAAACATTTAAAGGGGATATTTTTTGTCTAATGTTATGTGCAAGGATCTACTTAGTATCAGCGGACTATTGTTATCTCTAATGGTGTGATTAGGTTTAACTTACCTCGAGCTTATAATGAGTATTATGTATGTTTGGTTTCCCTTTCTAGATGCATGAGATATTTTCAATAAGATCTAAACTTCATCATCAAAGCGTAACCTAAAACCATGTTGGTTTTGTGGATTTTTTTGCTTGGAGTCGATACATGATATCTTTGGGAAACTATAAATCTTATCATCAATGTGTAAAATGTGGAAGCGTAGACCATGTTTGTGAACTCATTGACAAATGTTTCAAAAAACAAGTGTATACATGAACAACATGATTATAGGATATAGTCGGAATGGGTGCATCGAAAATGTTTTTGGCATGTGTAAATAAAAAATCTAAACATTTTCCAACATCCTCCATGTTTGTGTGAAAATGGGAGATTTGGAATAGGATATGGACATCCACCAATGTCCTGGGAGGAATAGGGTGTTTGTTAGTTTAGGTAGTTGCAAGTGCTTTGTTAGACTAATATGCAGGCTAGTGGGTGCTTAGACAAGGCACATGAACTATTTGAAAAAATTCTTAAAGGAATGCGTCCTTGTGGATACCGTGATTGCAAGATATGCACAAAATGGTTTTTTTGAAAGACCTTGGGACAATTTTAGACACCATAAAATCAATGAATAGAAGAATTTTGGCCAATATTGGAGTTACAACAGTCTAGTAGATCATTATGCAAAATGTGAAGCATATATAAGGCACTTGAACCATGGAATTTTTTTTTAGCAAAAATGTGGTGTGTGGACAGAAGTAAATGCTAGATCTACACAAAATGGAAATGTTGGATCTACACAAAATGGAATTACTAAGAAGGCATTGGAAAATTTCAAGAAAAATAAGAGTGGCAAATGTTAAATCTGAACTCCATAAAATGCCTCAAAGTGTCATGACCTCTATAGATTATAATGATTGAGAGAAAAATTCACAAGATGGGTATGACAAGAAGATTTTGGAAATACGCCAAGTAAGTGCAACTAAAATGTGTGTGTCAAATCTTCAACTCTTGCTCACTAATCAATCTCAAGCATGGATTTAATCCCCCTTTTTACCTACTTTTTATTTCTCTTTGGTTATAAAATTTTAATTACAAATATGGAATTTATATTTTTATCTTTGGAATTTATGTCATTATATCTCTTTATACCACACTTGTCTATCATGTAAAACTAATGTCGTGAACAAACGCATTAGATGGCATGTAAAAAATAGACTTGAAAATAGACTTTAACAAACTCATATTGTATGCTCCAAAGAGAGTACATCACGTAATGGTCAAACTAGTTTGAAAAATGTTCTCTCTGCAATGCAAAATGGAAAATTTTATACCATGTTTAGATTGTGTTATAAATCACCCAAAACTAATGTGTAATAAGTGCCTCTCGAAATTCACTTCTACCGGTGAAAAATATTAATATCATATTTGCTATACGGTGACCATTCTAACCTATAAACATTGTAAAAATTCTCAATGCTAGTGTTTTGGAGGTTAGGTTTTAGTCACTACTATAAATGGTTTACTAGGAGTAACCATTTGTGTACAATCAAACCTTTAGAAACTACCTCGTACTTTATGCCATGGATCCTAGAAGGGAAGCTTGAACATGCATACCTCTTCTTACTTATTTGGAGAATATCTTGACATAATTCATTTCACTTTTTACCCTAAAAATTATTTTTTATGCATACATTTCAGAGGCCACTTAACTTAGTTTGCTAGTGAAAAAATGAATGTATTTAGCCAACATGCTCCAAAAATCCATTGCAGTTTGAGCTTCAGTGATTGGTTTCTAATTCCATAAGTTTCTAGTGATTGTATGTATAACAAAGAATATGGTATATTTTTTAGACATTCCATTTGGGGTCCCACACCATTTTTGTAGGCCCATTTTGTGGCCACTTTGTCTAGATTGCGTAATAGTACAACAAGGGCCCACGAACCGATTCTTTAAGGTTTGTACAGTGTTTCAAACTGATGTTATGTTGGAGATATGTATGTTGAATAGAAATAATATGTTTAGGTAGCTTAAAAATGATTGCAAATGGAAATTTGGACTCACATATTTTGACACATTTATCTAGTCCTTTATAGTAATAATGGAAAACAAAAACTTTCTAGAGGTGGTAAAAACTTGGTGTTACTTTGAAAGGATTTTGAAACTTGAGTTGAATGAATCAATAGTTATTTTTTTTATCTCTTCCCTTCTTTGGTTATGGTAATGATTTGGTTTACTTGTTTAAAATGAATGATTTTTCTCTCTCTAATCTTTCTCTAGAACTAAAAAAGTTGTTTGATTTGAGTAAGTATGGAAATTATTTATTTATTTTTCTCTCTAACTCAAAATTTATTGTGAAGTTTTATTAGTGGGTTAGATGAGATGGGTGTTTACATACTCACGTGATTCGCTAACCCATGATTATATGGTTTTACAGGTTGTAGTTGGCATGATGGTATTATTTTTTGAAAAATAAAATTAAAAAAATGAATGTTAACGATGTACATAGTCTTATAACTTTGTTACTTTACAAGTGGAAAAGTGTATTATTTATTATTTAAATGTACTCCTCTATGGTTTATTTAATGAAATAATTTTCTTTAGTTATATTTTTGAATGGGGTATTTTGTATGGAAATTATATAGAGAGTTCTGAATTAATATAAAAACATGCATGATAAAATATAACACAACGTAAATATTAGACACAAATACTAAAGAAAGTGTAATGGAAAAGTGTGAAACCCTAATGGTGAATCTAGAATAGGGAAGGGTTTAGTACGTTGTCATGGAACTAGTCCAAGATGTGGATAGTATGAATAGATATATGGGGTTAATGACTAGGGAAAGGAGATGTCGAGGTGAAGGAAAACAACTTGATTTTCTCTCGGTAGCAAACAATAATTGTTAGTGGTTCATGACTTCATTTCTATGAGTCAATAAGATTAGATTGGATACCTCAATAAAATGAATGAGGTGGGGATGTTGAATCCCATTAAAGATCCTTTGATCTACTCTCCTTCTATTCAAACTAAGAATGCAAATAAATCGATACCAGGTGGCCATGAATGGGAGGTAGGCGGCGACCACTCGGGTTGGGGTGGAGTACTTAATGGATAGATCGGAGGAGGAATAGACTCATCCAAATAAGCCACCTCAAACTTTACATCCTTCAATGATGTTATAAAGTAGAAATCCCCTACCCATCTATTTCGATAGTGTACATTGTGGATCCGGTAGATGAGGCTCCTCTATTGATTTTTGAGAAACTGGAGGTCTTGGACCATCTTGATCTTTGACTTAGTTATTTGTCATCGAACATTTAACATTATGTGGTTATCTTTGAGTTCTCTTTAAAAATGGATTTATAAAAACTCGATCTCCAAATTGTGAGATCTCCTTCCTCAAAGGGTTTTTTTGTGTGTAGTTTAAATAAGTATAGGATTACCAAAAAAATTGTGAGAAGGCCCATGGTTTTGGGGTAGTGGAGGTTTATTTCTCACACCTTGGTTCCTAGAGTTTGACCCCAAAAAAATTCCTGTCACCAAAATCGTTGTGTGGGTCTACCTCCCAAACCTCTCACTACATTTTTGGCATGCCCTCGAGGATATAGGTAATGCTCTAGGTAAATAATTGAAGATGCATATTTCCAGGGAGGTTACGGTCTTTGCACATATGCCGATTATGTGCGAGAGATCAACTTAAGCACGGTTCTACTTGATAATATCATGCTAAAATTGGGGAACTACCAGTATGTCCAAACCCTCAAGTATGAAAACACATCTTTAAAGTGAGACATTTTTCAAATGCCGTGCCACTTGTAAACAAATTGTCCATAGGGTAAGAAGAATCAACAAAGAAAGAATTAAGCAAATAAATGAGGTTGGAATAATCCTTTTTCAAGTATGACACATAGTATGGAGCATAAGGAAGAATTTAATGAAGATCATCCTATAAACCTAGGAAAGGTCTTGAAAAACCCAGTTAATATGAACCCAATAGTAGGTGGTGTGAAGAGGGGCCATGAATAAGATAAATTTGACAAATCGATTCAAATTAGGAACATAATCTAGACTCTCCTAATGAACTAATGATCATTGTTGCTTCCGATCAAAACATATGGCATGAGGTTAAAAAGAAGAAAGACAAAGGGGGTGCTTCATAAAACCTAAATAGTTACTACTCTTCATTTGAAGAGTAGCCAACTACCCTTCCTTTCCTGTTATCTCGGAACTGGATGTTACTTGTTAGGTTTAGTTCATTTTTCTTTTTCAATTTCTTGTTTGGTCTCTAGGATTTTATGGTTATTTGTGG
This sequence comes from Taxus wallichiana var. yunnanensis, assembly GCA_018340775.1. NCBI lineage: Eukaryota > Viridiplantae > Streptophyta > Pinopsida > Cupressales > Taxaceae > Taxus > Taxus wallichiana. The sequence goes on along the minus strand of CM031243.1, from coordinate 163,100,256 downwards.
CTGGTTTGGTTTTAGGTGATGGATGGTATGGTTTTAAGAATGTGGGAACCCTCCAATCCCCTAGTTCTAAGCTCCATCCAAAAGTGTTAAACTATTAAAAAAGCATAAATACATGCATTTGAAAAATTGTTTGCAACTATCGTAATTGTTGTATTTTTGATAAGTCAATAAAATAGGAACTTAACCTCACTATTTAAAATACTTATATAAAAATACCTAGTAAACCAAGTAAAATTTTGAGCAATACAACCACCTAGAGGTTTCAAGAACATATTACGATTATACGAAAATTAAAACACATTAGATTAAACACACCGAGACTAGATATCCTCCTCCTCTGAGGAGATGGAAACCAAGAATGTAGGAATTTTAGTATCCCTAGTCTACTCTTTAATTATAATATCTTCCATTGATTTAGAGATCTTGGAGTATTCAAACTTGTCGGATGGGATATTCATCGTGGTGTAAATTGCATCTAATTTTGTAACTTGAGAGATGCTTTCTAGAGCATGAACCATAGAGGGCATCCAAATATGATCCATACGGAGTCTAATATCAAACCCAAAATGCTCCATATCCTCATGAAATGTGAAGGATTTTCTTTCCCCAAGAATAATAGTCTGGATTCCTATGATTTTTTCCAATTTTAGGGTGTCCAACCAAGAAATGGATTATCCCAGATCATTCATTTCTTTAACTACTTCATCGATTGCCACTAAGTACCCAATCTTTTTGATAACTAAGCAAAAATAATATTCATTTCCATCCATCTAAGTATATTAGAGTATTTGACACCTAAAATCAATGTCTACTACTAAAAATCCATGACTTAGTAGTAAACTACGTGCCTTTGTCCCATTAGACATCCCACATTCAAGAGCTACCTCAATTTGAGATCATTTTCCAATATTAGAAAAGAATCATGGGCTTCATCGATGGAGTACTTATGGACCATATTGTCCTACATCTTGTGAAATCTATTACATAATGGTGCCTTCCCTTTACCTTCCCTAGTGTTCTTAGTGAACCCCCCACATTGTTCTCTCTGTCTCGATGATCCACCCATATAACCAATTATATTCTTGAAAAATTTGAATGAGGAGCAAAAATTTTGGTTGGAGATTAAAATAACCTTCATGCAACCTAAAAACCTACTTGTCTAGCGTGAAAAATATGGTAATAATTCCTTGTGTAGAGAAATATACATAGATGTATCCTATCATTATTGCAATTATAGTTGTGTGCGATTCATGCATATATTTTGTGGTGATATGATAGGTCTGTCGTTTTAATTAATTCACCAATATCCTTAACTAAATCATTCATTTTTGTCAAGATTTTACACTTCCTACTTCAGATTAGTGAAGACTAAACTAGAAATCAAGAAAACCTCATAAAATGGGAGGGTTTAGGGACCTCTTGATGTGGATGGTGATGAAGATGGTATGGGTGCACAAAAGTAGATATTCCTTGCTGAAAATTTATAAATTGCATAACAACAAAGACTAAACACAAATATGGATTAGTGATGGATATGGTGGGATTCCTGATGAAGTCAGTTCTAAGAAGAAATATATTCTTACAAAGCATGTTAGCCCACATTTTGATAGCAAAAGTAGATGATCAATAACAAAATGGAAATATGCATATAATAGAATCTAAAGTATATGTTTGATAAACTAAGATAAATCAAGATGATAAATAATAAAATGAATACCAAAATTAAATCCAAACTAGAGGGGTTGATGGAGACCCAAGAGAAGATGGTACGATTAGCGGTGACCAAAACAAGATTGATTAAAAAATGTGCAAAAGTAGAATTGAGAAGTTGACGTAAGACTACAAAAATAGGGGCTAGAACATAAAAGAATCAACTGTGTGTAAATAGAAGAGAGTCTGAAGTAGATACGAGAAAGCGTTGATGGCAACCCAAGACAAAAATCACAATCGACGGTGACCTATGTAAGGTATGTAAGAAGAATGAAAAATCTAGGTAGATATTGGTTTTGAGATGTTGATATAGGTGACAAGGTACTTGGATAAGATTACTTTGGAATGCATAGGGGTGAAGAGGATGCGAGGGTAAGATGAATGTAATGAGATAGAGGGTATGGGTTGATGGGGACTAGACCAGGTTGATGGCAACTCAATCGGGGTTGGATCTTTGCAAAAATTATAGAATGGATAGCTAGACATGAGGATGGTTGAAGATGGTGGAAAGGATAGGAAAAAATCCAAGAAGACCTACAAAATTGCAAAAACAATAAGAGAATACATGGATTATATTCACGAATAACCTTCACTATGTTCTAAGATCCAATAATGACATGTAAAATAAGATGACAAGATGATCCAACTGTTAACCGAGCTCCATGGGTGATGTAAAACGTAGTACTCATGAGGCATAAAAAATGTTTGAAATTTTCCAGCCCCTTTGAGAGGGGGGTGTGTGTGTGTTTAAGTAGGATAGGGACGGGTCAACAATGACCAGGTCAATCTCCATTGACTAGGATGAGTAGTTTTCCAAGAGACGTTAGAATGATAATGAAAGGGAGAGAATATATTAAGAAATGACTATCGAGACTAATTTTATCCATGCACACATGTAAGGGATGTTTAATGGATTATGAAAGGTGTAAGGAATCTTAAGAATGGTAATTCGGTGGGGGATCCTAGGGAAGAGTTAATGAAGTGTTATGATGAAAGAGGATGAGAATCCCATGAGGGCATCACATGAGAGGTCTAGGATAGGGTTAGGACAATTAAGGGGTTTAGGTTAGGTTAGGGATTATAGAAATAATAGGGATTAATGGGGTTTTAAAATATAAGGATAAATGGGGATAATGAGAATAATGGTAAATGGATAGGATAATGGTAAATAAAATGGGATATGGGGAAAATAGGATTTTAGGAGGGAAAGTGGGTAATTTGAAAATAGGATGGAAATGAGTGTGCTAGGTAAGGGTGATGGGTGTACACAATGTGAATGTATGAGAGTACCAAAATGAGTGTCTACATTCGCCCCATTTTTTAGGGTTTTTGATAGAAAAATGTGAGACAAAAATTAGAAGAGATGGGAAAGGTAATTGATGAGGAAAGGATTAAATTATAAGGTGCTCCCCTTTAAACTATGGATTGGTGACATGAAGGGGAACTGATCACTAGTTTGAAAGAGATGGATGAGAAAGGAGGGTGGGAAATGATGGGAAAAATTTAAGGTGAGGCATGATGCCCTGTAGGAAGGATTTAAGAAAAATAAGGATTAAAATATGGCACTGATTTTACGACTCACTTTGGTAGGGGAAAAAGTGCGGCCTCAACGGAGATGATGGAAATGTCCCGCGGACTTGTGAGTTGACAAAAACCTCTACGAGATGGAGGGAATCCAATGGGAGTCCACTCAAAATATAATTGTGAGCCATGGGACCAACGAGTTAGAGGAAGACATCACAAGCATACACAAACAAATGTAAAATCCTTCATACATGGGAATCAAGTGGAAAATACATCTAGGGAAGATGAGGATGAAGACAATAATGGTGCCCCAACAAAGGACATGAAGATGGCCAGAAGGGAAAGATGATAGAATAATTTGGATATGAAAAGGAATATTGTGTTATGGGTGACACAACCGAAACATAGGGGAAAAGAAGATGATTTTATGGTTTTGATGAGTTATGTTATATTTAGATGTGGATAATTATTATTATGATGTGGATGGATGATGATTATAGAATTGTGAATGTCATGAATAGGATTATGGATTATGGTGATGTTAAAATTATGGATTTGATTATGTTTTGGAAAACTTAGAATAGGATATGAATGTGATAAAATGTGATAGATATCTTAGATGTGATGGATTTAGAAACATGGTAGTTATAAATGATATGGGATGTGATGAGATAGAATATAAAATGCAACGGAGTGATGAAAATGTGGTGTGGACATGGGTATACGGTTAGATATAGATGAGATAATGAAATGAAATGATGCGGAGATGATGTTGAGAAATCGAGGTGATGAAAAAACAGGCTTAGACAGAGATGTGACCTGATAGGTGGTGATAAATGAATGTATGAAGGATACTATACCATAAATATAAGTGCAAGGAAGGAGCAATCCAAACTGGATTAAAGGTAAAGCGATAACGAAATTAAACAAAACAATGCACTTGCGACCAAAGGAAGATGTTAACATAGAACCAAGGTGATAGTTAGTCACACTCATGATCAAGAAGGAAATATGGAAGGGGAAGTTTATAGACCTATTTTTGACACGAAAAAGGGTCAAGATATAACATGCACATGGGAAATATGTTCTCCTTAGGTGGTGTTCCTAGGAATATGCCCCAACTTTAGATACAATGATGCAAAATGATCTATGTGGGAAGTTTGTTGTACATGATAAATCTAATTGATGCGGGAAGATATCTTAGGATGCTTTTGCATATGAAAGGATGATCAATGCAAGAAGTATTTTTACTACCATGATATAACAAGGTAGTCGTCCTTGAGGATTAGTCTACATTTTGATTTGATATTTTTTCGAGATGGAAAGATATGTGATAGTTTTCCTTTGAGGGTTCATTCTATATTCTTACATGATTTGATTTATATGAAAAACTGTCCTTCAAGGGTGTAACGCTCAAAAATACAAGAGATATAATATGAGGATTTTTTTTTTAAAACATACATTCAAATTACATAGCTGCATTCACACAGATTTATCTAATCAAATTTATTAAATCAAATTTGTTCATTTGATCTATCTGAAAACATCCATGTATGCCATGTGTGGCTGCAAAGGGTGTATTCGGTCTCCATGATCCCCCTTTTTCACTACTTCAAGTGAAAATGATTTCCAACATTACGGCTCAACTTTTTTTTAGGTTATGGGAACCATGTTAAAGTCCTTGGTCTACCTCGAAGCTATTTTCCCAACTTCTTATTCTAGTATCCAACCATTGTCTACCTCATGTTCAATGTTCAAATTCTTATGATCGGTTACTAACAATTTTATTTAGAGAACTAGGTGATCGACAATGCATAGTCATCAATGTATTACTTTGGCCAAATATATCTGTCGTGAAAGTTATGGAAAAACTTAGGACAACACACTAGTCTTATGAGTTTTATGTCTTCCACCACCTCACAACTTTCCCTTTTACAGTTCTCTAGATATTTTATTTTTCATTTACTTTATTTTAAATTTGACTCACCTTGCAAGAAATTATTTTGAAACCAATGCCAAAGACCAACTAGGATTATTATGGGATAGGTACATCCGTTACACTGAAATATAACTATTTCAACATCCCATATGTATCCATCCCCTAATATGCCTAATAGGTCTTTCATCCATTTATTCTTTCACGTGATTACCAAGAGGTTCAAGGACTCCTAGTTCCTTGTTCCTTATTCCTCCCAAAGTTGGGAACACCTTGTTAGATCTTTCCCAACATACTAACGATTTATTTACAACTGTACATTATTACCACTAATTTAAATAACCTTATTTGTTTATTTTGCACACCTTTTAAATCCCCATTCTAGTTCTAATTTTAAGATCAATCAATTTGTTAAATTGATAAAACTCAATTATATTTTTCTCTTCCGTATACTTGGTAATAGTAATAACGTTTAACAACAATCTCGTTTACCATTCATATAACTTGACATAGTCTTTGATGTCCTTAGTTTTAATTAAACAATTAGTTAAATATTTATCTTCGGAATTAATACACACTTTGAATGTTTTGTTGATTGTCATCATCATCATTTTACCATCACTAGTTACATATAGTATTCAACTAATACTTAAACAATAAGGTCAAGGTAAGATTCTTGAAGTCTCGAATTCCATCATCTCATTTCCAAACGAGATTTCAATTTAATTGAAGCACTTATTAATTTATTAAAATCATAGGTTACATATGCCATTAAGGTGGAATTTATAACCAATATGGTAACTCTCACATTGTGAGGTTTGAAAATTAACAATGGACCCAAGGTCCCAACAGTTTACAAATAATGATCAAAAGATACATTTTTTCAATTGGATAATTACTATCTTGCATAGTTCTCTAATTGTTTTCTTCTAACAAAACTTCACTCATGAGAATCCAACATGTCCAAGGATGATGAGTAATCTGTCTTTCAATACTGGAATGGTCATTTGGTGTCAGTTCAAAAAGAACTAGCAAGAATATAACCTCCAATTTCTGATGCTACTATTTAATAAATTTGGAATAAAGTATGCATGTTGTTCTTAACTTCAAGCATAGGGTAACGAATCAGAGAATGGTAATACTTTTAATTAACTGAAAATGATTGCCAATAGAACGTCAAATTTTCTATTTATGAGATTCCTTAACTAACTAATCATTAAGTTCAAACATCCTTATTTCATCATCCAAATTCAATACAAGAACCAATAGGAAAAGTATTATCAGCAAGAGTACCGATAATTTATTTTTCTAAAGAACAACTATTATTTTTCATAAGTTTTCATTACAAGAGAGTGTACAAGTCTGTAATCATTTCAGTATCAAAATTCAGGTTTATAATCATTAACAAATCACTACCAGTTGTCCAAGATCATCATTACAACAGTCAAAACATATTCTTTCAAGACAAAGAGCAGCTCTACAGGTTGTCCAAACATTCGCATGATCAATTCAACTAACATATGCTCTCATAGTGAAAAAATAACCCAATAATACTATTAAATTCATCATGTTTAAATCAATAAAACTTATCCTCTCCTAGTAAATGAGCATCCCAACAATACCATTAAAATCATCATGGTTAAATCAATAAAACATAACTTTTCATAGTAAATGAACAACCCAACAATACTGTTAAATTCATCATGTTTAAATCAATAAAACTTATCCTCTCGTAGTAAATGAACAACCCAACAATACCATTAAAATATTCATGGTTAAATCAATTGAACATACATACCAGAATAATCAAAACATAATATTTCTAATCAATGTATGATTCCAAAAATTGTCAACCATTAACATTACCACGTCACACAACCCTATTTTTATAGATAATTTATGAGACTCTATAATGAAATCGACTCAGTCCATATAACTACGGACTTTCAATATCAAAATAAAAACCCAAAAAGAAATTATTTTATTAAATCTATTCAACCAAGAAGAAAACACACTCAGGCAACCATATATTCATAATACCTCATCCAAAAAGAAAAACCCACAAACTAGATTAACCCGCATACTTAAATCCTGCAATATTAACATCGGTTTGTTTACAGGAATAATAATATGTTGTAAACCTTCTAGTAACGAGTTCAAATTAATCCAATGGAATCCAAAGAAATACAAATAAATCCAAATCGACTTGCATAGATTTTTCACACACTTTTTTGTTTTCGAAAACCAAAAATGATAAGAAGCAAAACAGGAAAATTGATTTGCACATTCCCATCACGCTTTATTCCAGCAATCAATTTTCCTAATAACTGTTATTAAAATCTAGAAGAAAAAATTGATTTGGGTTTCTTTGAATTTAACTTATCTCAGAAAAAATTGATTTGGGTTTCTAGAAATCGAATTAATTATAGCAATAGTCAATTTGGATATATACAAATCGATTTGTCTTAGCACAAATCGATTTGGGTATACCCAAATCGATTTAGAGAGACAAATTTCCCCTTTTTAGTAGCCAAAAATTTTCAGCGAAAACAACAGATTAATTATCATTTGGGTTTTGGAGTTCCAAACCAAATCTACCCAGAACTTGCCCAGAATAAACAACATGCATGCAAGATTCCTGAAAAATTAAACGAGGAGAAAATGGAGGAAAACATTCTTTCTTGGATTCCTAAGGAATCTGTTGCACTTCCACGGTGAGCTCCAACAATCAAAAATGGCAGTCCAATAATAGTATGGTGGGTATGCCTCCCAAAAAACAAATGAAAACCTAAATTTACTCTCCCCCTTTTACCAAAGACTTCGAGACTTTTGAGAGAGAGAGAGAGAGAGAGAGTATTAATCAAACATTTAATAACCAATACCAAATAAATTGCCACGTATCCTCCAACTCGCATGGCCCTATCCCCATTTTAGCGGGAGTCTAAAATTCCTCTAGATTAATCATCATTATTATTATTGTGATTTTTGACTTGCAAAGCTTTATAAAAACAAATCATTCTCCTTATAATTGCAATGCAACATGATTAAATAAGACCCTGAGAAAATTATTCCAACCAAGGTAATTATGACTTGTGGTTTTTTTGTTTACCACCCTGGCGTTTCCATTAAATGGTATGCTCCAAGCCCGAGTATTCTTACAAAAATAGCTACTTAAAAACAAAGGCAATTACCAATTATCAGTTGTAATGGTGGTCGTACTGAATTGAAGACGTCCAAATGGATTATTATAAAGAGATAAAAAAGTAACCGAAATACAAATAACTGAAAAATTTATTATTATTTATGAATCATATTACCTACGATCAAGTCCTAATCATGTTTAGGTAGGATCATCAAGGTGGGTGCGGGGTCACCCATTTAGTAGTGTCATGCCCCACAGCCGAAGTTATGGGTCATGACATGGCTGACCAAATGGACCCATACACAATGATGATCATGTCTAATCCTGATTAGACTTATCCACAATTAATTTAATTTTCCAAAAATTTGGGATGTTACAAAGGAGAAAGTCTATTTGTAGGATAATATGACTTGATTGGAGCATCCTTGATTTTGAATTTTTGACTTTGACACAAGATATAAGGATATCCAAGTAGACTACTTGGGGAGGGGATAATGAAAATGTGCAAGCTATACATAAGGACCCTTATCGTGGTTCTAGAATGTGGATAAGAGGGAAATGAAAGTAATGATCGTGGATTTCTCACCAAGAAGGAAGAACCTATCCATAAGGAACATGCTATGAGCAGAGCCATGGTGCTCATATTTAAGGTCATAGATAGGATAGTGACAGTAGACCACATAATTCTAAATCATTACAGTGATAGATGGAAGAGGCAACTAATGAAAAGAGGAGATTGCTAAGGTGACTAATATCACATTAGTGGATATGTTAACAATAGAAAGGTCACAAGTACAAGGCATTGAGAGGTTTTGGTTCAGGTTTACCATCAAGAGAGGCTAAATGATAAGCACCAAACCCATACTTATGCATGATAATGTATGGTCTAATCTAGTTGGGAGAAAAATTTCCAAGTTGTATCCTTTATACGGTAGTGAAGATTTTCATCAAGTGGAGAAAGGGGGAGGGAATAAAGCGTCACCTATGCCTATGGGGTTTTTAGATGAAGAATAGGATGGATTGATGTGTATGGGAGATGTGAAAGAGGTGTGGGGGAGAACTAGAAGCGCAGGGTTGACACTCCCCCAGTGAGAGATGTTGTGTTGTATTGGGTAACTTAGATATAGATATGGATGTTGCTGGAGATGGGGAAGTATGTTAGAATAGAGAGAATCTAGAGTAGGGATTTCAACAAAGGATTTAGGTTTAGGTGCTTTAGGAGGTATGGATTTTATTGGGGGATTGGGCTTAGATGGGGATGAAGTAGGTGGAATAGGGTGCTCTTATTTGAAGATAAGATAATCTTGTTCTATGAGATCTTGGATGAGAGCATGAAGGGATTTAAAATATTGCATATTGTGTCCAAGGTATGATGATAAGTGTAAATAACATTAGGATCAAACCACATGGGCTTCCGTCAGTGTGGGTCAAAGGGTTTGATAGGGGAAGAGTGATTATGGATGTTTAAAGGATATCTTTGAAGGATGTCGGTATAAGACCCAATAGGGGTATTTTATGGATGGGGATGATGGATGATGGATGAGTAAGGTATAAGAGAGGTAGTGGAGGAAATATTTGGGTCTTTCCCTTGGATGCTAATTTATATGTAGGGATAAATGGCTCAAATGATTTGGATTGAGAGTGAGAAGGAGGAATAGATGATTCACATCTAATGTTAGAAGGATGCATAAATGAATTGGATGATTTTGATTGAGATGGAGTAATTAGAGGTGCCTTAGGTAAAGGGCATGGTATTAAGATAGATAGGAGATACCCCAAGGTAGAAAATGAGGTGTCGATTATTGATATGGGTTGGATTGTTGAGGCTTTGAAAAAGGGGGCCTAGGTTCTTGTGTGGATGAGTAAGGGATTTCCGAACAAGATTTTTGCACTTCATATATTTCGTAGGTGTAGGTTTTTTGGATGTGAGGATGGAAGATGGAAGAAGTTTCTATATAATATGGTTGACAATGTCAAAATTGGTTGCATAGTATGTGGATTTGAGAGGTGTTGACATAGGGATTGGTGTACTTGCTTGGTAGTAAGGATGAAATGGGAACATGATTCAATGGTTAACACAGAGAGGAGTGTTTATCTCATAGAAGTTGTAATGAATGGAATATATGTGGACACAAATTTTAATGTAGAAACTAAGGTAGATGTGGAAGGTTTTGAGAAATCTCTTTAGGAGCATGATGTTATCATATGAGGTATTTTTCTCTATTCTCTTTCTCTTGGCACGAGAATGAGTGATAACAAGAATGAAGTAGATAAACATTTTTTTATGTAGTTTATTAACAAACAAATCAAGCACAATTTTTTTATCATCATGATTATTAGAAAATAAAAATTAAAAAAGGCTAAAAAAGGAACCTATGAAATGGCTGATCTAAGTCTAGTTTCAAGATGTTTAGGGATGGATTCCTTGATATAAATAAAGGTACATGAGACCCAATTCTATGATAAAATTTTTAACGCATCCAAAACAACTCTTGTGGTGGATTTCCTATCGGGTGATGAAATCCTAATAATTCCACCTAGGATGAGTGTTTATATGTGTAAATTAATATGTGGGTTTGGTCATGTGTGAAAAGAGTGGATGCAAAGGATTAAACTGCTAGTTATAATATGTGAGTAAGTAAATAATGAAGGTGTTTTTATAAGACTTGAAAAAAAGTGTTGAGATTCGATGAGGACAAACAACTAGAGTATGTAAAGCAATAAAGAAAAGGATTGGGGAGAAAAAATAAGGAATACTAGGTATACATTTTTCCTGTATCTTATCTTCAAAGTGAGTGAGTGAGCACGTTCAAGCAACCCATGATCCAAATTCAACAAACAAAAGCAACTCCTACTTGTAAGGTTAGTAGAAAAGAGATATTGAAGAAAATATGAGACAAAATAAATGAAAATGCAAGAGACCTCGAAAAAGAGGGGTAGGTCCCACAAGGTTTTCGAGAGAATGGTTCTCGGGATTTCATGCTTCTTGCTTAAGATTAGTGAATAATAAACTAGAAATCAAGAAAACATCTGAATATGGGATGGTTTAAGGACCTCCTTATGTAGATGGCGATGTATATGGTACAAGTGTAAAAAAGTAGATCTTCCTTACTGAAAATTGATAACTGCCGCACAACAACAAATACTAAACAAAAAAAAATTAGCGATGGATATGGTGGGCTTCCCAATAAAGTCGGTTCCAAGAAGAAAAATCTTCCTAGAAAGGATGTCATCCCACATTTTTATAAAAAAGGTAGATGATCAATAACAAAATGGAAATATGTAAATAATAAAATTTAAAGTCTATGTCTAATAAGCTAAGATAAACTAAGATGATAAATAATAAAATGAATACCAAAATTAAATCCAAACTAGAGGGGATTGACAGAGACCTAAGAGAATATGGTACAGTTGAGGTGACTAAAGCAAGACTGATTTCAAAATGTTCAAAAGTAGAATTGAGAATTTTATGCGAGAATAGTAAAAATAGGGGCTAGAATATAGAAGACTCAATTGGGTGTAAATAATAGAGAGTTTGAAGTGAATGCGAGAGAGGATTAACGGCGACCCTTGAAAAATAAACACGGTTGAAAATGACCTATGTAAGGTGTGTAAGAAGAATGCAAAATGCGAGTATATCTTGGTTATGAGATACTTGATATAGGTGACGAGTCTTGGATAAGATAACCCAAATGGAGAGGGGTGAAGAGGATGCAAAACAAAATGGATAAAATGTAGAAGGATGCAAGATAATATGAATCTAACGAAAGAAGGCATGGATCGATAATGACTAGACCTAGTTGATAGAAACTAGAGCATGGGCTAGATCTTTGTAAAAGAGATTGAATGGATAGTTAGACTTGAGGAAGGCTGAAAGGCTAGGCAAAAATCCAAGAAGACGTGAAAACCCACAAAACAAAGAAGAGAATACACAAATGATATTCTTGAATAACCTTCACTATGTTCTAAGATCCAACAATGGCATACAAAATAAGATGACAAGATGATCAACATTATAACCGAGCTCCAAAGATGACATAGGAAGAAGTACTCACGAAGCACACAAAAATTTCAAAATTTTCTAGACATTTGAGAGGAAGGGTGTGTGTGTGTTTAAGTAGGATACGACAGGGTCAACGGTTACTGGGTCAATTTCTAATGATTGGGACGAGCATTCTACCAAGAGATGTTAAAATGATAATAACGGGGTGAGAATAGATTAAGAAATGGCTAGCGAGATATTTTCATCCCTACACGCATGTAAGGAATTTTAATGGATTATGGAAGGTGTAAGGAATCTTAGGAAGGGTAAATGTGTGGAGGAAATACTAGGGAGGAGTTAATGAAGTGTAATGATGAAAGGGGATGAGAATCCCATGAGGGCATTAAATGAGAGGTTTAGGATAGGGTTATGATAATTAAGGGGTTTAGGGTAGGTTAGAGATTATAGAAATAATAGGGATTAATGGGGATTTAAAATATAAGGATAAATTGGTATGATAAGAGTAATGGTAAATGGATAGGATTCTAGTAAATAAAATGGGATATGGAGGAAAATAAGATTTTCGAAGGGAAAGTGGGTACTTTGAAAATAGGATGAAAATGAGTGCACTATGCAAGCATGAGGGTGTACGTAATGTGAATGCATGAAAGTGCCAAAAATGAGTGTCTACAATTTGGTTGTAATATAACCATCTATTAATTTTTAATATTGAGCTAAGCCCCAAGGTTGGAAAGGAAATCAATAACTTCATTTACACTTTTGTAGGTGTGAATAATTCACCTTGAATTATTTAAGGTGATACAATCCTCTGCAATGCGGGTTAGATTCTAGTTCTCTATTTTTTTCTTGCTTACTGCATTTGCAATAATCTAGGAGTCACCTTCAATAATGAGGTTATCCTATCACTTTTCCTTTGCAATTTTAAGACAACACCTTAAATTCTTGACCTTTGAAAGGTTATTGGAGAAATTCCCAATAGCCTTGGTAAAGAAAAGGATGGGATTTCTCAAAGATTTGTGAAAAATTTCACCTTCCCTAGCCCTTGCAAGGTTTATTTTAGCCACTCCATCAAAATTGAGCTTGATGAAATCATTAGGAAGTGGCTTCCATTTAACTCTTTTTTTGCATTACTTTTTTTCCAATCCCTTTATCAAGGATGCTTGAAAGTGTGCTTTTCTTGTTATTGAATATGTTGGTATCTTCTGGGAATATTTTCCCATCTTTAGGGGTCCATGTCATGATGAACTAATTGATGATCTTCAAGATTTAGGAGAGCTTTGTCTCAGTGTTTCTATTTTCATATTTTAATATTCTTTTGTTTCTTTCCAACCAAATGCTCTAACATATAATTACATGAATAAATTTCCATATTTTAAGTAATGGATCAGAGTGAAGATTGGAGTCCCAACATGAAATGAGATATTTGATAGTGGCATGGAACACCAAGAGGAGGTTGAAGTTTTGAGAAGTGAAGTCCATATTTTGAAGGGATAGCCACATTACATGAGAAGATGATTGGTCTCTTCTTCAAAGTGTAGGAAAAGAGGGCACCATGATGGGCCATAAAAATCTTATTTACTAAAATTGTTATGAGTTAGGATCTTTTCTCAATAATCCATCCATGGGAATGCATTAGATTTTGGAAGACCATACTCATACCATTTTTATAAGGGAAGGATATAACTGATCTAGTGGAGGAGGAAATAATGGCAGAATATCCATCCTTCACATTGTATCTTCCTAATTTTTATCCCATCCAAATCAACTGATCATGATGATTAGAAAAATAGAAAGGTTTAAGAAATTCCATTAAGGTCATCTTCTCGTCAATCAGATTCTATGGGACCATAAGATCAATCCATCTATCTTTTTTTTATTGAAATAATCCATCACAAATGGTCCAACCTTGTCCTCACACCAATCCTTTAATCTATTAAGATTATGGTCATTCAAAAGGGAGCTAAACATCCAAGCATCAACCTCAAGTTTTTATTTTGAACCTTTACCAATGTTCCACCTTAGAACTGGTTTGAGAATGGTCAAATCTTTAGTCATGAAATTATAGGCGTAGGAACCAAATAGGTTCTCACAAACAATTAAAATATAGTAAGGGAGCATGTTATACAAATATTTCTTTATGAGAATTATGTTTCAAATAACATGACACTTATTATATAGTCTCTAAGATAATTTGGCTCCTAGTTCCATATTCATGTGTTTGCTGATTCTAAACCCTTGAACACCCCATTCTCTTAGGAGACATATATTTTCCCATTTCATCAAAGGAATTTTTTTCCTCATTCGAAACACCACGAGAGAAACTTTATTTGATTAGAATTGATGTATCCACATACTTTGGCTGAAATAGGAAGCACAAACATCATGTAAATGGGAAAAACTTGAACATAAGAGGAAATTAATTTAATTCTTCATGCAAAGAATAGCCACTTACCTTTCCAAATCTCCAAATTTCTCAAAATTTTGTAAATAGTATATTTCAAAGATACGGGAATTCCTACCCTGTAAGAATGGGATTCTAAGGTAGGAGAAAGGAAGGGATCCTAAGTTTATGTCCAAAATCTTACAAATTAGATTCTAAGAATATTTATTCGTGTTGAATAATAATATCTTTTCTTTTATTTTCTTCACTTGTTGGTTCGAGGCATCCTCATAAAGATCAATAGATTGTAATTGTTGTATTATTCAAGGAAGAAAATTTTAATTTTAATACTTAAGTGTGTGTGATTATGATTTGAAATTTATTTGCATTTATTTTATTAGATCAACCATAATGAATAATGTGTATACATTTATTTACAATAAATTCTAGTAATTTGATTAATTGTGTATTAATAAACTTAAACTTGAAAGGTAATTATGTTGTAAGTTTTTAAAGAAACAATGATTTTATTGATATTATATCCTATTCTAACCCTTGAAATCATGTTTACTCCTTTGTTGTATTACATAAGTCACGAGTTCTCATGATATTGTAGTTTGATCTTTTATCATTTTTCTTGGTACTGCGCATGATGAAATTTACTAATGGGAAGGTTCTTAATCAAGTTGATAATGTGTTTTAACACCATTTTAAATGAGATCAAACTTGGATTATATTAAATTTAATCTCATACCATGTTGTTATGATAAAATGATTAGGAAGACATCCAAGCCTTCTCGGATTAAATTACATTGCCTCATGTTTAAGATAGTAATGGTTGGGTATCTAGTCATATAGGTGACCCTTAGTGACATTATCCTTGTGGAACACTTTTTGGATATTGTACCTATATGGAATCTTGGGTGGTCAGTCAAAATCAATATAATCATCTAACTTGAGGCATTGGTAGATAATTATTTGTAACCATGAGTGAGGGTTTGATTATGGTTTAGGGAACAAAATATAAGCTTGTTAGGACTAGGAAAATTATCCTGAATCATAATGTCATGATACCCCGGATGGTGTATCATAATGGTTTAGAGAAATCCTCAAATCACGAGGTAATGATAAAGGTCTCTCCTCCTCCACATGTTTATTGTGCCTTATGACTATGACATGAAACTCGTACTTTGTATAGTGGCTCATTCAACTTATTATATAATGTAATTCAAGTATGAAAGTTATGATTTACTAACTATCTAGATTGTGGAGTTCATTAAGGATTGCATTTTACATCCTTGCCGACACAACTAGTTAACCTCCTACCCTTGTGTGTTTTGATTCTATAGAATTTGTACTTGGAATGTGGAAATACCAATGTTTTTGATATGTATCTTGGGTATCAGTGGTTATCCTAGGAATTCCCTTATGTGTAACACAAGGTATAGTTACTTGAGGTAAAGAGTTGGGTTAATTGTTGATAATATATCCCTTAGATCCTAATGCTCTCTCATCATGTCCATGAGCCTAAATTTCAAAAATTTCTTTGGTAAACGTGAAAATGGATCCTATGATATCTAAATAAATATGAATTTATTGGAATGTCTCCCTTACCTAGTGTAGATTCTGTTGTAAGTCGACATCCTCTTGAGGGTAAATGAGATTAAGTTAATATTAGGACCTCTTAAGAGATCATTGTGGATGATGTACTTGGTGAACTTTCATATCTTAGATTGTGTTTTCTAAGAGGTTACTTTGGAAGAAATTAAGTTTACTTTATCAATCTTGTTAACTTGTATTTAAACCACCTTGAAGTTAAGGAAAGAAAAATAATTTGATTATGAAGAAACTTGTACCACAGCATGATAAAACCTATCTCAAACATGAGTCCCATGTAGCTATTATGTTTGATAGTAATATCAAATAGTATCTTATCCATGGAAGTTATATATCTTAGGGTTTGAAAATATTGAGAGTTTCTACTAGAAACTACACATTCTTAATGAAGTGATAAATAGATAAATGGAGAAAATAATGTATGCCCTTGGGCTATGTTCATTATGACATGACCATATATGTTAAACATGTGATCCCTTATCACTATCAAATTGTACCTTCTACATTGAATTATCAATGTAAAATGAAGTATGACTTAACTCTTGTAATAGGGATTAAAAAATTAACAACTAATAATAGTATAATGAATTATTTCCATAGTGGGGCAAGGCCTCTTAGGAATGTGATTTATTTACTGTCACAATTGTTGTAAGACTCGTGTGGACTTGAAATGATATCAAAAATTTAATATACTTGGCATGAGGGCAATTTA
Organism: Taxus wallichiana var. yunnanensis; assembly: GCA_018340775.1. Lineage (NCBI taxonomy): Eukaryota > Viridiplantae > Streptophyta > Pinopsida > Cupressales > Taxaceae > Taxus > Taxus wallichiana. The sequence goes on along the minus strand of CM031243.1, from coordinate 163,083,232 downwards.
ACTGGAAGGAGATGAGTATTTTATGTTGCAATGAAATGTTAAGATGAGGAGAATAATCATGATCTACAAATGATAATTCAATACTATTAAACATTATATGTGGATAGTACAAATATTTAGAATCAAAGGGTAATTTAAGAGTTAAGGAAATGTAGATCATAAGACCTATAGGCGGTGTTTATTAGGCATTTAATTATCCTTCTTATACATATATATTATTATTTTATGTCAAGATTATTGAGTGAGTATGGATTTAGTTCTTGTTTTCTCAATTATGGTAATGGTGTGGACCCCGAAATAATCAAACCATAAGTTGTGTCTAGAGCTATAACAACTAGACTAATATAATAATTAATGATGCAAAAAAATTACCATGGTTTAGAGGTCATTTTGTGTTGTGAAATTATGTGGAATGATAGTTGGTATTAGAGTAGAGGTTAAAACACTTGAACATATGGGATACATTGGTAATGATTCTTGTGTACTTGTTTATATGTGTGTTGTATGAGCTTCTTGTCATTTGCTTGTTGGTGTGTTATGTGGATTCATTTTATGTACTATGGTCCATTTTTTTACTATGCATGTGGACCTTGGAAAATATGTTGTAGTGGGTCACCAATTCCCTATTGTAGATTTATATTATGCCATAAACCACATAGATATTCAAATTATGGTTTATTGATTGTTTTTTCCTTATTTTGGGAATTAGTACTATTGTAGATGATCAAAGATAAATATGGATGTTGGAAGGTGATTGGTTAGTTTCTTGTGATATATATTCAATGGTTATGAAAGTTGGGTATGGTATTTCACATCTTGAACATCTGATATATTGCAATATTTGTAATTTGAGATATTTTATTTCCTCCTTGGGACACTTGACTAGTTGGTTTTACCCTTATTCACCTCATGAAATGCTAAATTATGGATATAGTAATGACTTAACATGGTAAAGTCATTGGAGCAAATGTAATATATCTATTTCTTATTCTTATATACCTGATAATTAATCAAACTTACCAATAATTTCATGGATCTATCTCCTTTCTTAACATTCAATGGTTTAATAACTTATTTGGAATGATCTCTATCTTAAATCATGAATTTCTAGATGTAGGAATAAATTTGGATCACCTGTAATATGGATTAGTTGATGTGAAATATTCAAATTAATTCTACTTAAAACAAAATGGTCTTATGTTTCCATTGTGAAGAGAATGATAATTATGGGTTCTTTCATTGCATAAATTGGGTAAAACTCTTTCATATATAGATCTAACCCTGCACGTAATCACACTTGGAAAATGTTAGTTATTTTTTGTGTTAAAGGGGCCTGACTTAGTCAGATCCCTAACCCTTTTAAGGAGATAAGATGCTTTTTATTGATTAAAATGAAAAAATAAAAAATTAAATATATACCTAACTTAGATCGTGGGACAATTGCATTTGTGATTCACCAAAAATCACATGGAGATCACAAGCTAATCACAGTTTCAATTCTTGCCCATGTTGGAGTTTTTCTAAAACATTGCTACACAAAGTTGTGTCAATCCTTTATTCTTCGCTTTCACTTCTTCAAGACTTGAAAAATCAAGACATGCAAACAAGAGAGAACGAAAAATCAAATATATCCTTAGTGCACAAAGACTTAAGGGTTGAAATGATGGGGGTGAGTGGTGTTTTATAGTTTTTGAGTGTATGGGGAAGGGGACACATATGGGTGTAATATGCATATGTGGGTGAGATGATAAGGGTCTATGGGTAGGTGGGATGTACATAATTAAATGTGAGTGTGTGAGGGTTAGTAAATATGGGATGAGGTGTATTTTATCCCCATTTTATGGGGTTTAATATTTTTGTTTGATTTTATGGGTTTATTTGGTTTTTTGAAATGCTTGTTCTTTATGATGTTTTTGGTATTTTTGAATAAGATACCTTATGCGCAAGGTGAATTTTCTAGTGTCTATACTAGACTAATTAATTTTGCATCAAGACATTGATCGATTCTATTTTTTCTTAGCTCTTCAAAACTTTAATCCTTTAACAACCACAAAGGACACTATTGGACTATCGACATTACTAACCGCATGAATTTCTTATTATTAACCCTATTGGAAAGAAAACCATTTGTTCCTAGTGAAGGTGAGAGTATTTTGGTATATTGTTATTGGTAGATATAATTTTTTTGGTGACATGATTTTATCCTATAGAAAATAATGGAATGTTCTATGTTTTTCCATTTGATTTATTAATGCGGCATGACCGTTTCATTATATTTTATATCCCTCAAGCCATTTTTCGTAACTTCATGCACTCTAACTATTAAAAACATGTCATGATACTAGCCAAATGTATGTGTTTTTGCTAACGGCGTAATGTTTCCTCTATTCCTTATTATCTCAATGATTTTTAGGTTTAATGACATAGGTGACATTGCTTTAGAATCCTAGTTATGTATGTTGATGAGACCATAATATGTCGATTAATGTATAATATATGATCTCATCTTACTCTCCTTTTATTAAGTTGATTGCATTTTGTGACTTTTAGTTGATCTTATATGAGTTAGAATGTAATTGTCTATCTTTTTATTGATTGCGATTCTAATTTTAAAATCTCTAGAATTCCTGACGAAGTGTTTGTTTGAAATTCAGTATTGTAATAAAACAGGTCTAATCAATTGAGAAAATGAAGCAAGAAGCATTCAGTATGTTTTAGGTAACATTTTTGCCACACAACTTAGTTCCAAAACTTCCAAGCTAGTTCTGGAACTCCATCACATAGTCATCATCTACTTCTAGAACTTTCAGACTTAGTTTCAGAACTCCTAGGTATAGCTCTGGAACTCTCACAATTTTGATCCTTAACAATTTCCTATGGTTCTGGAACTTCTCTGAAGTTTCAAAACCAATGGAAGTTATCTATTCTAACCACATCTGGAGATTTTTCATTAACGACCCTTTCAATCAGGAAAGGATGAGAATATTTCTGAAATGTAAATCCAGGGATAGTTATCTTACAGCTATCTGATCAACCACAATTCGACTTAGCATCTATTCTGGGCATGATTTGATTTCATTAGAATCATTGAGACAGTTGTGATTGTAAAATGTATATAAAATCAGACCTGCAATCGATAGATATATAATAGATAGAATATGATATCAAATATATATAGAACAGAGAGAAATATAGACTAAGTACTCAGATCCAGTACATTTTTAATAACGAATGTTTTATCAACAAAATATCCATTCCTATTTGAGAGAATTCTAAGTTGTTAAATCCTAATTTGAGGAGGAGCAAGGGCCCACTCCCCCAAGGACCAGGATATTTGTTTAATTTGTATTTATATTTTATCGACAAATAGCATAAATTTGTTAATTCTATATTTTTTTAATTCTTTGAGTTAAACTCTGTTGTAGACTTATTCCTACATGTGTTTAGATAGATTCTTATATTTCTTGTAATTGTTTTCAATAATTCTAAATTGAGTGTGTTTATTTCCAAAAGAAAGTGTGTTTACTTTCAAAAGCAAGTGTGTTTATTTCCAACAGCAAGTGTGTTTGTTTCCATTCTGCACAGTGTGTTTCCTTTCAACAAAGCTTTTAGTGTGTTTACTTTCAACAAGTTTTCATAGTATGATTTAAATAAGGTTTTACCAAGAAGTCCTTAAGACATTGAAAATATCCCCCAGAAAATACAAAAATAACTACATTCAACTACTAGATCGATAAGATTACTCTTGTTGCATATAGCTTTAGACACACCCATGGTTTGATATGACATCAACAAGAAGTTTATTAAATGAAGGGAATAATGACACCCATCATATGCCCACTTTTGAAATTAGTCACCTTACCTTTGGAACATAACATTTTACGGTTTTGTAAGTTTACAAATTGTAGTTCTTCCCTTTGAGATGTGACAAAAGGAATATTCGGGGCATCTTGGGGTGTGCAGGTCATAAAATAAAAATTTCATCTTTTTACAAAATTGTGAATTGTAGTTGCAAGTCTGAGCCGTAAAAAGTAATATTCCTCAATCTATTGATCTTTTTGTGAAGTCTAAGTTGGCGAGGGATTTACAACTTCCAAGTTCTTATTTGGAACCCAAAAAGAGAATATTTAGATAATCTCAATGATATAAGGAAAATAACAACTTTACGCTTTTACAATTTAGAAACTTACGATTTGTTGCAAGCCTAAAATTGCACTTTCACCTCTGAAGCATGATGGTAAGGAAACATGACATGATCTAATAGAATTTGGCAAGATAAGGAGTCTTACAATATTGCGGTTGGGATTTTCACAGATTTCTAAAATGTTGTTAAGTGCACTTCTATCTATGAGGCTAAAAATAAGGACACATGGCATCATATGGTGGCATCATACAATGAAGGTAACTATGTAGCCATGCAATGAATGGATAGTTTCACAATATTTTCACTATTTCTAACTACTCTCTTACTCCCATCAATCCAAAGCAAAGTAAACATGTTAGTCTTTCATATATTATAAAAGAAAATAAAGTTTTCAAGCCACATATGAAAGTATTAAGGACTAGTCCAACAGTCAAATAACACAACATTAAAGTAAATATTATGTGGCCAATCTGTCTACATGTAAGGCCCATATTAAAACACATATTATAAGATCATTAGTCATATATTTAAAAATATATGGAGTTATGGTCACCATCAATGAGATCATGCAAAGGGCATTATATGGTTGAATATCATGAAGATTCCCACACTTTGCATTTGAATTTAAAAATTCTAAGTTTTTTGGAGCCCTAGAATGAGAATAATCCCTAATTTTAAATTTGAGTTGTGTAAAGATCATCTTCTAAGCTATAATGATGTCTTGATTTCTTTCACTCATTCGAGCAAAATTACAACTACATTTTATGTGGGTAAGTTCTTGTGCAAGGTATTTGTGTGTTTTTGGTATTGTGAAGTCTTATCGAACATTAAAGGAGGGTTTCATACATCCAATTTGTTATTAGTATATTCCTCAAATATAATTATATATCCTCTAGCCCTAAAATAATGATCCAATTGTATGGTTTCCCTACCTTGTCCCATATTATTTTGGTATTGAAAATATCATAGAAAAAAACTTATACAATGTAGACTATGATTAATTCCTCCGAGGTTGTATGCAACTAACAAAAATAAAATAATAGTTAAAATTTATAGAAGTTTTATTTACATAGCAGCTATGTTCCCCCATCAGATCAATATCCAAAATTAGTATGGATCCATGCAAAAACTATGACCTAAGAAGAGAGAAGTTAGAGTTGGGAGTGGTGCTTTGGTTTTATCTTTGACCCCATAAAATTTTGATGATATGTTAGGACTCCCAGATGTGGATCAAGTGGCATACATTTTAGTTGAAAGAGAAAATAATTTTTGGAATGCCAACAATGCAAAGTATTCCAAAGTGTTAAATAACTAATGGCTTGAGAAGCTAAAGATCTTTGATACTAGAATCCCTAATAAGTTGACCGGGGATGAATTCATTGAAGAAAATAGGGGACATTATCACCTTGTTGAATAGGATTCTGGGGAATGAATTTGCTTATCCTTACCATGATTGGATGTTTATATTCATCTAAAAATTTGAGTGGAAAGACACCTATCCACAAGGGGATATTATAAGTGACTCCATCCATCAACAACTCATTAAGATGACAATGTAGATTGCAGGAGATTCTAAAACCAAATGTGAATTCTACATGACCTCTCATCTAGTGTATAAATTTTCATGTCACATATCATTCACAAGATTTGTGAAAGCAAATTATTTTTCTTATTTCAGGTATATGATGTATACCCATAACTAGACTTGGAGAACTAAAATATATTTTGAGGTTGGTCCATGATGCACTATTTTCCCTATTCTTTTTTATTCACATATTAATTGGATTCCTATAGGATGTCATCTAGGGAAAGATAAGTGATCAATGAATACATATGTTATTTCATCTAATTCATATTTTTCACTTACATTAGAGTAAGTGGCTTCCAGGCACACCCTATATGTTGCCTAGGTACTTAGATGAAAATGGGAACTTTTGGACTTTTTAATAACATTAGTGAAGGTTCACCAACTCATTATAGGGAATAATAAAGCTAATTTCAATTTCCCAATCACTATTGGTAGATACACATGTTCTAAAGTGGGTAAGGATAGTTTCTTGAGTCTAAAATGAACATGGTTATCATGCATAAATTTCAAGCCAAGAAAAACTATGACATCAAGTTGATAGTTTAGGGAGCCCTTGGAAATACATACAAGAATGAGCTTCATTATGAGGACTACTAGGTGGAATATGGGGATGAGGAGGAGATAAGACTTATAGACTACTATAGAATGACCCTCACCCAAGTCATTGAATATTAAATTATAATATTTGTGAGGGTTTGGTGGATGAAGGACATATGATAAGAAATTATTACATAGATAATAACGTTGTAGCATAGCTAGTGTCACCTCTTGATTGGAATACAAAGAATACTATGTCCTTACATGAAAGGACCACTCATATCATCAAGAAGACCCTATTTTGGCTTTGAAAAATAAAGGGAGTTGATCTATCTATGCAAATTACTTTACTTTTTAGGGAATATTGGGCCATTGGTGAAATCAAGGATATACTTCCACCTTTTACAAAGGGGGGCATAGGTTTAGATCCCTTGAAGGGAAAATCTCCACATATTTCCATTAAGGGACCAACTACTAAGGTAGTGGAAGAGATAAGTGTAGCTGCTAATAAGACATGGACCTCTTTATTTGAATTGACACATATTACTAATGAAATATTGAAGAAAACCATGAAGGATGTCCCTATTGTTGAGGCCAATCCAATCCAAGATTACCCCCATACCACTTCTAGGCCAAAAGTGATTGTTTCTCAGGGAAAACCCAAGTAGGTGCATCTTATTTTTTTCCATAAGGATCACCTAGAAAAGGAAAGAGGATGAGAGGAAGTGTTTCACCAAGGAAACCTAGGATGAGTCCAATATTGGAGCCCATCCCCAAGGAAGTGGAGAGGAAATAATTACCAATAATTTTGTAAGGGTTAAAAGGAAAAGGTGATAAAACCTGTAATGGAAGTTTCTACCAATGCACCAATACAAGGAGTTTCTACTCCAGGCCTTGAAATAATTTCTGAACTATTAGAGACCCCAGATGTAGTTAATACTACCCCACCTCATGTCACAAGAGGTTTCGTGTCTATCAAAATTCAATAAATACAAGTGCAAAGTATCACTAAAGTTGTGGGACAAAAGAGGCAAGACCCATCACATGAGAAGAATTTAAATGATTTTTACATGGCTTAGGTCAAGATACTTGAGATCACCTTCACCTAAAAAATTTCCAGTTACATCTTATGAAGTTACAGCAGTTGAATATAAGGGAGGAATATCAACATCTTAGGAATAATCCACCACGAGAAAATGCTACAATGATAGAATAAAAGAAACTAAATTTTGGGGAAGTTCCTTTGGAAAAGGTTAAATAACTAAAAAACTATATCCTCTTCAATTAACTCTAGGCATGGTGAAGAGAATAATTGTAACTCATGAAGTTTAGAAAATTTGTAGAAATAGAGGTTCAAGATCAAGTAGAGATGTAAAATTATCTAGTCGGGAGCCTTCTTTATATAGGAACGAAGAGGCTGAGATTGAAGCTACTAGACCTGTATATGCAATTTCTCAACATCCATCAACTAGATGGAAGAAGAAGGAAAATATAAAGAGGAAAAAAGGATGAAACCCAAGTACAATCAGCTGATTATGTGGACACACCATAAGTACATGTTGATGATTCCAAACTCACACTCTATAAATCATACTATATTATGGTTGTACCAAGTGCCCCATAACCAATAATAAGGGGAAAGACAACACTCTAAGTGAAGGATGATTGGGAGAAACACTCCCAATAAAGAGAAAGGTAAGAGTACATGTAGAGAAGTTGAACTTGAAATCATCATTTCTTGAGGCTATCTAAAACACCAAAGAAATCCAAAATTTTATCAAGGAAAATGGTGGGACCTTAAGGAGAAAGGTTTGTGGAAGTTTCCACCCCAAAAATTATGTCTTAATGGATGAAGCTTACCCTTTAGATTACCATAGCAATAAGGTCCCATTGGGAAAACCAACCATATATGGTCTTAAACATGAGCTTATTATGGTAATGGGAGGTATCTTATAAAATATGGATAAAGATAAAGAAAACAAGAAAAAACTTAATGAAAATTTTTACATCTTGTTAAATCATGTGTAAAGGTGGGTGCAACATTCCCTAGATAGTCAAGAGATTGTCAAAACTATCACTCTAGAAGTGATAAAAATGTTGATGATTTGAGATGTAGGGGAAGCCACCAAGGAGTGGGAGAAGTAATTTAATAAGAAAACATAGAAAATTCATCAAATAAATAATTGAATGTTATAATCAAGTGTCTAAACAAATTGAAGCAAGTAAAGCAATGATTGATAAGTATCAAGTAGAAGTTGAATATTGGGATGTATTTATAACCAATCTCAAAGACATCACATGTATGATGATGAAGTGATGGATAAGGAAGGGATATTTATACCATATTGTAGAGGAAAATAACATGAATATAGGGGAACTGTAAGTTTAAGGATATAAACCTTGGGGAATTGCATAAGAAAAATCTAGGGCATGAGGGAGAAATCAAGGGAGTATGTAGATGATATTGATTCCAAAATTGAAAGAATGCTTCCCCTCAAGGATACTTACACTCCAAGATTTGTAGACATAGAGAAGCTGATGGAAATTATTCAACAACATATTGTAGGGGAGTTAGAGTCTCTAAAGGATTTCAATTATTCTTCTACAAAAATTCATTCATTTGGAGAGGTATATAAATAAATTTTCCAAGAGAGTAAGAAAGAAGAATCATATTTATGCAAAGTTTGATACTCTTTTATCCAAATAATAAATATCATTTCTATATCATGCAAATCCGAATGAGGACCCCATTTTGGGGATGTTTTAATGCTTTGACATGTACATGAGTAAACTAGAAGAGAAGGAAAATAGTGAATAAATTAATCTTCAAACCTATTTAGGCATTATCTTTATGATTTATCCCCCTTCCCATTCTTTATTCCTTTCTATTCATTATTTTACTAAATGAAATAAAATCATTTGATTGCAATGCATAAAAATTCTTCCTTGGAGCATGCATATGATGATGACAAGGAAAAAAGTACAAAAAGTTTTTTACAAAAATGGATATTCTCCACTCCTCCATGGGCTCAATCATGATTCAAAACCATTATATCATTGTATATTAAAATGGAATATTTTTTATTTGTAACATCTCATCCATCTATTTGGTGGATCAAGGATCACAACCCTGCATTTTCTAGATTTTGAATGCTTTCTGGGGGTATTTAGGAATATTCCCATAAGGGAATTTTTTTATAAGAATGAATTATTTTATTCAATCTAGGGGTTATAATTTTTGGTTTTTTCTAAGGTGATTACATGTTATCATCATTAATAAGGATTGATAGCATTTTCATGTCTCCATTATTGAAATGAAGTATACATAATCATTTACATGCTTCATTCATGCATTCTGGGTTCTAAATAGGAGCATAGTTAAGGAGTGTAGTCTTTAATGTAATCTTGTATCTATTGAATCAATAAAAAACAAAGAATCTATTTTTATTATTATATGAGATTGGTTACTTGAATGAATATTGTGTTGTAGTGTTACTTTGCAATATTTTGTTTAGTTATAAAATTCCTTTCTACAATATTACTTTGGAGGTGACTACTTACAACCCTTGAGTGTATTTTGGGTGTTATAGAGTTGATGCAATAGATACTTTATTAAATTTTTATGTATAAGTTTTGTGTTAAAGATTTAAAGATTATGTGGTAGTGTTTGCATGAATTTGGTATCAATGAATGCAAATGCCCCTTTGAAGGTTATGTTATTTTGATCTTTTTCTTTTACATTTTGGAAGTAATAAGATAAAATGGTGAGCACTAATACTTCTCCCCATTAGATCCACCTCCCCCTCATTTAACTAAGTACCATCCTATCCTACCCCCTACAAATCACATTATATTTGTTATTTTACATGTGTTTTCCTGTAAATCACACATATCTCACATATTTCAAGTGTATTTTTCATAATCTATAGATTTTATCATCTCAACATCATCATACCCCAAGTTTTTAATATATTATCTTATTTTTCAAACTTGCATCCATGTCTCGGATCTAGAAGAACTAAGTCATTTGAGACAATAATGGAACCATCTCCAAGTTGTGGGACCTTGCATGCTTGAGACAGATCTTCGGAGAAGGGGTTCCTCTATCTATTTATACTGCTACTACTACTCCTAATGCTAAAAGGGAAAAATAAGATAACAATTCCAAAGGACCAGGGATAGAAGGATAAAAGAATGGAAAACTAATATGAAAGGGAGGTGATGGCACCAAAAAGAGAGAAGAACACCATTTGTTCTAAGTGATAATGAAGTGAAATGCGTCAAGGAGACTAGGCACACGTAGCACATAAAAAAACACATTTACACAATTAGTTTTCATGAAACAAAACTAGAAAATGGCGATGTAAGGAATGTAAATGACACAATAAGAAAACAGAGTAAAAGAAATTCAAGAAATGCATAAGGACAAAGAATATCCAAAAAACAATGCTTCCATTACTTCCAGAAATGCACAAAGCTATTATAATGGTGGCTGAAGTCAATATTCACATGCACGAGTCAGATCTAGAGGTCTACAACTCAAAATACAAAAATATGAATTCCTTAAAAAATGTGTAAGGATCCAAAATATCCAACATTAAAAATTTGCCCAGCTCTTACATTTATAGATGAATCAAATAGAAGAAGAAGAGAGTAGGAGGGAAAATATGAATTTGAAATACAACCACCAAAAAGAAGCATTCAATTCCTATAAATATGTCAAATGATCTTTCACAAGTCTATTTGGCATGTTAGAGAAGGAAGGAATATTGGATCAAATCTGGGTGGTTGGGGAATTAGATCTGCATATTAATCATATGAAAGATGTTTTCCATCTTCTCACAAACCAAATCCACTCAGATTTTGAATTTGAATATCTAACACTATAGCCCACATCATCCTCTATCGATTGAGACTAGGCACACCTCAATCGGAGCTGTATATTCAAAGATATTGCTATCGGAAGATTGTTAGAGCTATTGTGCATGCAAGACATGTGGTATGTTGGATTGGCTAAAAGGATGACCAACCGTACAAATCTTCTTGTCATTTCTTCCATGTGACACTCATTGATTTTATAAGGATTTGACACCCTATTTGCATGCTTTGATTGGTTGTGTGTGGCACACTCAAGCATGTCAGAGAATGATGTGGCACATACTAGCCCAAAGGAGGGTGTATATTTATGTACACAGAAAGAATGAGGTGGGGAAAATGACGAAAGGATGGCACATGAAGGTAATGCACATGGGAAAAAAAGATGAATGGGTGAGGAAGAGACATATGTCAAGGGCACAATCATTATATAATGATGTGCAAGATGTAAGGAAAGGCCGCCTTTGGGTTGTCAGGACTTATCCATTTTTTAAGCAAGGCCAAGGCACGTGCGAAGGGTGAATGCAATTACGAGAGAAGAATATGAGTGCACACAAGGAGAAGGACGTAAAGAACATGAAAAGGAAAATGGAAAAGAAGGAATGAAGGGAGAAGTGTGTAGGGTACGTGGGGAATCTGCCACCATAAAAATGTGCCAAGTGAACAAGTGAAGTGCATGCAACCTACATGTAGAACCATAGAGCCAGAATGGGGAGATGAGTTATCCAAATGACTAGGAGAGTTATTGTGGATAACAATTTGGTGAATTTTGGGGCCATCTACCTACTAGATGAAGTAGATCAAGATATCTGAATAATCCATTGGCCATGGAATCTGTATGTAATAATGAAAATCTGATCTACACCTTAAAATAATTTCCCTTGAATTCATTTGAAGAATCATTTATGAACTATGTTATGAATCGTAAAAATTGTTGAACATAACTAACATCTTGGAAGCAACAAAAGAGTGCACAAAAAGAACACAAGAAGAAAAAAGTATGTACAAAAAAATAATATGTTCACAAATGCACTTAGAGGAATTGAAACTACTCTAATATTTACAAGATGATGTAATAAATTCAATAGAAGGGTTTGAGATGGATCCCATTTACTCGGGATTTACAAATATGCCTCCATCAAGATGAGTTAACTTAAAATAGTTATCCTCCTTACATGAACTGATTATATACGGGCCACTCTAATGTGCATCAAACTTTACATGGCATCATGGTTTAGCTTTTTCAACATCCCATTTTAAGACCAAGTCCCCAACTTTGAAATATTGTGGCCTAGCCTTTTTGTCAAACCACTTATTTTTTTCTTTTTAATGTTATTCTAGTTTGATCATGGTAGAGTTCCTTGATTCTTCAAGATTAATCAATTCTCACATTCTTATTTCTCTCTATTTTGTGCCTTCAAACTCAAGTTTCTAGGCAAGGGCTAATGATTTCAACTCAAGAATCAAAGGAAGAGTATCCTCCTTGCCATAGACAAGCTTGTAAGGAGAAGTTACTATTTATTTGTTAACTATAATTTTATCCACCTAGAGCACACGTGGGACCTTTTTATGCCACTTTATTTGGTTGATGTTCATTGTGTGCTTCATGATCCTGATCAGGTTCTTGTTTGTTGACTCTACCAGACCATTTCCTTGAGGGTAATAGTTGGAATAATTCTTTAGATAGATTTGTAGATTTAGAGCCCAATCAGTGATTTTAGTGCCAATGAAGCATTTTGCATTATCAGAGATAATGGTTTGAGGAATGCCAAACCTTTTCACTATTCCTTTGAGAAAGTAAAGGATGAATGGATCAGTTGATTCCTTGAGCATGACATCTTCTATCCATCTGGTGAAGTAATTTGTAGCTGCTTAAAATCCATTTGTGTCTAGCCTATGAAGTCAAGACCCCACTACACAAAAATCTGATCTGCTTGGATTGGTCGGAGGAGAAGCACTTGCATATTTATTCTTTCCTGCAAAAGAAAGTGCATTATTTTCATTTTTCACCCACTTCATGCATATTTAAATAAGGTAGGCCAAAAGATACCTGCCATTAAGATTTTTATTGTTGTAGTCTTGGAAGAAAATTTTCCACCAGAGAATCCATTGTGAAATTATGATAACACCTTTTTAGTCTCTATGCCATTAGTACATCTTAACAACACACCATCCAGGTTCTTCTTGAAGAGAAGGCCATCAATCAAAACATAAGGAATAGATTGTAACCTCAATTTTTTCTATTTTCCTTGTTTAAACCAAGAGGGTATGCACCCTCGGAAAGGAATGTGATCATATCCTTCATCTAATCACACACATCAACATATGCATTCTATTCAAGCTCTTCACATGGGAGATCTTCATCTAGAAACAATGAAGTCTCAAGTTCATTATGTGCATCCTCCACAATATGCTTGCATAATGCACTACCTCTTACCAGCTTGGTGGCTTTGACTATCACATCATACTCCATGACCTTAGCCACCCATCACACTCTTTTCTCACTGATTTCTGCTCCCATGATGAAGTCTCTAACACTAGATTGAGAAACTAATACCTTGATGTGATTTATGGTGAGAATTATCTTTAATTTCTTGAGCACGTGCATGATGGCATATACCTACTTCTCAGTGTGACTTTATTTTAATTCATAATCCTTCAGCATATGGCTGAAGAAATCCATTGGTTGTTGTAGTCCTTGTTCATTTTCTTATGTCGAGACTATAATAACACTTTCATCAATTCCATAAGCATAACGGAAGAAATCCTTGGAGTAATCCAAGTTTATGAGTGTTGGTGCGCAAGAAATTTCTTACTTAATCTTGTTGAATCTCTCTCTTCCTTCTGCTATCCATCTGAAGGCTATGTCCTTCGTGAGCATCAAGGTGATGGGTCAAACCAATCCTGCAAAGTTAGGAATAAAATTCCTAACAAAATTGATCTTACCGAGGAATGACTGTAAGGCCTTTTTGTGTGCCAAAAGAGAAAGAGATTGGATGGCTGAAATGCGCTCAGGATCAATTGCGATGCCATCCTTTGAAACCACAAGGCCTAAAATATTTCCCTATGCCACTGTAAAATTACACTTCTTGGGGTTAAAAGACATGCCAAACTCTCTCGCATCTCTTAAAGAATTTATACAGTGCTTCATGTGAAACCACACTCTGCTTTGAGAATATTGTAATGTTATTAAGGTAAATCAAGATGAACTCTTTGATGTAACCCTTGAAGGTAATATCCATGGTGCGTTGAAACATTATGCCTAATTTTGATAGACCAAGGGCATCTTCTATATGAATATGTCCCCCAATTAGTTGTAAATGATGTTTTGAATTAATACTCTTCCTTAACCTAGGATCTTATTGAAGCTCGAGTATCCATCCAACATTGAGAATATTTACGCGCCAGCTTAAATTCTGCAAGATCTGCTCCATAGAAGGTAAAGGATAATGATCCTTAAGGGATGCCTTGTTAAAATCTCTGAAATCAATGCAGAGTCTGATTTCACCATTATTATTGCACACTAGAACTATATTTTTGACCCAGGTAGAGTACTTTATGGGAAAAATAATCTTCTCCTCAATGAGTTTGGACAACTCTTTTCTCATCAGTGGCTCTATCTTTGGATTGACTAGTCATTTCTTTTGTGTGATGGGATTGATACCAAGATCAAGGTTAATGGAGTGTTGAGAAACACTTGGATAAAAACCTTTGATTTCTTCATATTCCCATGAAAAGATATCACTATATTTTTCACAAAGATATATGAAGGTATTTTTCATCATACACACAAGCTTTACTGAGAAATAACTCCTTTCCATGCGTAATCTTGATGAATACAATCTTCTTGTCTATAAGGATATATTTTTATTCACCCTTGAACTTGTCATCAAGGCTAAAAATTTTCTCTAAGGTGACCATCCCTTTAGGTAAATTGTTTGTCTTTAGTTGTATCACTTAGTCACCATAGCTGGCATGCAAGTCATCTTGCATGCTTGAGGAGAAATCTGCATCATTTTGAATGAACTAGATGATATGTGTGTCATTGTAAAACACTTGTCAACTAGTATTGTTATCAGGAATGGATGATCTAATCACCATCTTGATGTGCTGAGTGTTTCCTTTGATAAATTCCTCATCAGGGGAGAACCTGTGAATGAAGTGCGGCCATCGATCAGCTTCCTTATTCAACTTGCATGGTACCACCTATAGATTCAAATCATCAAATATTTCAAGGAGGTCCCAAACTTTGTGTTTATAAGATTTGAGAAGCTTATTATTTTTCATGCATTTTTGGTAACCTGGAGGATAACCAATTCTGTATCCCCAAATATCTGCATCACCTTAATCCCTTTCTTCTCAACAATGAGAAGGTCATGCACCAATGCTTCATATTCTACTACATTGTTGGAGCATGTGAACTGTAACCTATGTGTGAAAAATAACCTCTCATCCTTAGGATAAATGAGAACAACTCCTACACCTGTGCCATTTCTACTTCTAGAGCCATCAAGTATAACTTCCATAGACCAGGTTCTGCTTGGTCTTTCTTGAGTGCGCATGGCAACACCGCTTCTTCTTCTAGGATGAAATAAGTACCAAGCCAAGTTTCAAAGGCTTCAAGCTCTTCAACATATGGATCAAATTTTTGATGCCTTTCTGTCCACTCATTTAGCATAAGGTCAGTTGAGGAGGAGGAACATGATGCTCTTCAGTAAGCTTGGTGTTGACTTTCTTGGATTAAACATTGGCTTAGAGAGGCGATGGGACATATGACTCTACATGATTAGGAAAATATTGGCTTAGCTTGTATGGTAAATCGGGTACCATATCTTATCTTGAGTAACATATGATACCAATTAGAAGATAAGTAACCACCTACTTTTGTAGAAACTCTCATGATAGACATAGGGAAAACAAATGAGGTAGGTCAATGATAGACACGTCTTGAGTTATGGTAAGGTTTGGACATGCATGGAGGGTTAACTCAAGATCCTTAATGACTCCTTTAGATAAGGGGTTGTACTTAAGACCTAAGACATCAGCTATCTTCTTGGGCATAAAAAAATTACTAACACTTGAGTCTATCATGTAATTATGCACTAGGTGTTTACCTATGATCAAGGACATAAAAATATGGGTTTTAGCAACATTACTTACTTTTTTATCCTCTACTTGACCAATATTGACAAAAGCATGTGGTTTGTGAATAGTTGGATCAACGTGCTCATAATTTGAGCCAAAGCTTCATGCAATAGGTCACACTGAGATGGAATGGTTAGGGCATCCCACATTATGATATTCATGTTTTTCCTTTTCATGTGGTCTAAAATTCTGAATGGAAAACCCACTAACTTATGCATTTTAGGCACAACAACATCCTTTCTTGATTATTCAGGCATAGAGGTAGAAGCCTTAGCTGAAATAGAGGTTTGACCTACTAAAGTAGGGACATGCACCACTTCAGGAGGAGATTTTTGTGGAACCTTGTCTACTAGCACTTGAGAATTTTTATTATTGGATGCCTTAGTTACTTCCTTTTTTCTTTGGGGATCAACCTATGTTGTTAGAACTTTAACCTACATGTCGGACTCAAGCATTCTCCTTCTTTATCATGTTTTGTTTAAAACATAGGCACACATTGTACTTACATCATCTGCAACTTGGTTGATTACATAGAACTCCTTAGCACCAAAGAACATAAATTCTTCCTCTGCAGGAGCTTCTGGCCTTTCTTGGTTATCTACTTTAGGAGTGCTCATTGAAGGCTCACAACTAGAAGAATTCTAGATCATATAGGCTTACATGTCCACAACATTAACATAATGATACTGGATGTGAGCCATGTTACAAGGAAAGCACCATTCAGAATCATGTGCCAAATTATTCTCAACTGGAACAAGTTCTGACTTGTATCGGGCTTTGAAGAGAATGCGTGAGGAATAACTTGCAAGGGTAAATGTGCATTAGCATGTCATCTATCATTATGTTGGTTTTGTGTTTACCTTTAATTTGTATATTGATTCCTCCAGGGATGATTGTTTTGATTATGTGTCTGATTGGAACTATTTTTAAAGGCTTGTGCATGTTGCTTCTCAAGAGATATGACTTTATTTGACAAGTTCCTAATTAGGGCCTTCATTTCTTCATCTTATTTCTGCTTTGCTAGAGAGTAGGAGGTGGATGTAGTATGTTGTGCACTTTTCTTAGGAACAAGAGCAATAAAAGGTTGGGACACTTGAGACATTTCTAGGCATGGGAAGTCTAGGAAATAACCTTCCCACCTAAATAAGGTTATTCTCTTCCCTTACTGCAATATTATAAGCAATTGGTAAATTCCTACCTCCCATGGATTGAATCATGACTGAGATGTCACTATTCAGTGCCTTTAGATAATACAAGAAAGCATGTTGAGCTGTAGGCCTTACCATAAGAGGGATTATGTCCCAAGTATTCTAGAATCTGATATTAAAATCAGTCATCTACTCGTTGGGTGCCCTCCTTGTTGTTTCAGTTACTCCACCAAAGATAGGTGATCTGAATTATCTTCAAAATAATTACAAAGAGTTGTTCCCAACTCATCCCAAGTGGCAATAGATCCAAGTCTCAAGCCTCAGTACCATTAGAGCACCTTACCTTTAAAAGAGGTTATAAGTAGACTTAATCTACATCATCTTGTGTGATCGTGTAAAGTGAACACAAGTTTTATATATCTTGGATATGCTCCTAAGGGTGACCCGATTCTCACCAAAATTATGGAATAATTTTGAGCATGCCATTTGGCATATCATGTTGCTGACTAGAACTAGAGGAATTCCACCAAGAAGTTAGAAAATTTCCTCGGTGGAGAAGGTGGTTGATGTGTCATGACAACGTGTACAAGTTTTCTATTGTGAGGAGGATTTGAATAGGCATGGCACACTATAAGTGGAGATGCATACACATGGGTCTTTTGCTATGAAATTTTCTCGAGATAGTTAGAGGTACTCGATAGAAAATTAAAAAGTTATTTTTTTCCTTGTATGCACTCTTCTCATGAAAGGTGCTCAGGACTACTAAAACATATATCTAGAAACATTGGGAGTCATCAAATGTGTTGAAATGAGCCTCCAAAGGCTACAATACTAAGCCCACACACTAGAACTTAGCAAAGTGAAATATAAGATTTCAATACTTGTCACACACGGGTGTGCCAGAAACTGTTGGTTGTCAAAATTACACCAATGTCTTGGATCTAGAAGAACTGAATCATTTGGGAAAATAATGGAACCATCTTCAAGTTATGGGACCTTTCACACTTGAGACGGATCTCTAGAAAAGGTTGGTTCCTCTATCTATCTCTACTACTACTGCTACTCCTAATGCTAAAAGGGAAAAAAAGCTAACAATTCCAATTCCAAGGGACCATGGATAGAAGGATAACCAAATGGAAAACTGATCTAAAGGGAGGAGATAGAACCAGAAAAAGAGGGAATAACACCAAATGTTATGAGAAAAAATGAAGGGAAAGGCATCAAGGGAGGCTAGGCACACGTAACATAGACCACAATGCATTTACACGATCATTTTTCATAAACCACAACTAGAAAATGGTGATGCAAAGAATGTAAATGATATAACAAGAAAACATACAGAGAATAGTAAAATAAAGGTAAGAAGAAGTTAAGAAAACATGTCAGGATAGAGAATAGCCACAAAATGATGCTTCCATTACTTCAAAGAAATGTACAGGTTATTCTTACAATGGCAAAAAAGTTTGATATTCACATGCACAAGTCAGATCTAGAGGTCTCTAACTCAAAATTCAAAGATATGAAGTCCTTATCAAATGTGTAAGGATCTAAAATGTCCAACATTAACAATGATCCTAGCTCTTACATTTATAGATGAATCAAATACAAGAAGAAGAGAAGAAGGAGGGAAAACCTGAATTTGAAATACAACCACAAAAAGAAGCATTCAATACCTGTAAATCCACATGTAAATATATCAAATGCACTTCCCCAAGTTTGTTTAACATTTCGGAGAAGGAAGGAAGGAAGATTGGATCAAATCTGGGTGGTTGGGAAATCAGATCTACATATTAATGGCATGAAAGACATTTTCCATCTTCTCACCAACCAAATCCACTCAGATTTTGAATTTGAATGTCTAGCACTGTAGCCCACATCATCTGTTATCGATTGAGACTAGGCGCATGCTTGATCGAGATCTGTAACCAAAGATATGGTTTTCAAAGATTGTTAGAGACGTTTGCGCACATAAGACACATGGCACGTGTGGATTAGATGAAAGAATGACCAACTATGTAAATATTCTTGATGTTTTACGCCATGTGTCACTCATTGATTTATTGCAAGGATTCGATGCCATGTTAGTGTGCTTTGATTGGTTACATGTGGCACACTATAGCATGTCATAGAATGATGTTTCATAGACTAGCGCGAGAGGAGGGAACAAAGGTATGTGTGAAAAATAATGAGGTGTGGTAAGATGACAAAAATAAGGTGCAAAAGTTAACGCACATGGGTGAAAAGGATGAACGAGTGAGGAAGCAATGTATGTCAATGGTGAAATCATTATAGAATGATGTGTAGGATGTGAGGAAAGGATGCATGGGGTTTCCAAGAACTTAGCCATTTTTGGGAAGCAAGGCCAAGGCATGCGTGAAGGGTGAATGCAATGCTGAGAAGAAGATGAGTGCGCAGAGAGTGCACACAAAGGAAGAAGGATAGAACAAAGAGGAAAAGGAAAATGGAAAAGAAGGAATGAAGAGAAGTGCATAGGGTGAATGAGGAATCTTCCACCATAAAAATGAGCCAAATGAACAAGTGAAGTGTGCACAACTGCGCATGTAGAACCATAGATCTAGAATGGGGAGATAAGTTATCCAAATGACTAGGAGAGTTATTGTGGATAAAAATTTCTATAGAGATTAAGTTTGTGATCATATTTCATATATTTTCAATGGATTATGTATCATGTGTTTTCAATGCTTATGTGACCATTATTTTGAATGAGCATTGCATTTTTGGTTTCATTTGATCTCGATTGAGGTTCTAATAAGTATGAGGGTTTGAAATATAATATCTCCCTCTCTCTTTCAAACCACCCCTTAGGTCCTCTCATCTTGGTTCGGGAAGAGCTATAAAGTATCATGATAATAACTACATAGTCACATTCCTCATTTTCATTCCTATAAGTAATGGTCATGAGAGATAGATAGATCCATCCCTGGCTACAAAATTACACATTAACATGTCTATCTTTTCTCCTTTCCCCATTTCTCATTATTTTCTATCCTTAGGTGTTGGATTGGGAACCAACACATAGATGGTGCCATTATCAAGGAATTAATAGTATTAGTTTACTTTTGAGACCATCACCTAGGTTTTAATCATGATCGATGAGGTTTTACCCGAGATTCTTTAAATTTTAAGAGTTAAATTGTTCTTACATGCTCTATTTTTTCATCAACAACACTTTGTTTCTTGGTGACTCTACTAGGGACTTGAATAAAGGTTTATCATTTCTCGGGGTTTGAGAGAGGTTTAGCCACTCAATGATTTCTTAGTCTCAAATATACATGATACTTTTTGATTCACATGGGTTTATGAAGGGTTTATCAAGTCATCAACTATTTACTATTTTTTATTAGTATTCAATGCATTTTCAAGTTGATCTATCATGTCTAGAGTACAATATATAGTGCAAACCCATTATGACTTATTGGTTTGATCATTTGTTATATTATTTACTCTATATTGTTGGTGAATTTGCATTGACAAAACTAGAAGGATTAAGATCATCATTCAGATCAGATCTTGCTAAGAAACTTCTTCCCGAGTTAAAAATATTACGTAGATAAGAAGGAAGCAGGTTTGGAAGCCATTAGAGGTCAAAGTTTCAAAAGGTAAGAACATTCATTATTATGATTTTGGTGATTCCTCTTTGATTGAGGATTTTCCATTTTTTTATAGTTCTAAACTAAATATCCTTGAATACAAAATTCATTCCTTATTTCAACAAGGTTTTATTCCCAAATATGCTAAAATTTATCCTAAGCTGCCTATTTTTCTTACAAATGATAATAGTTATTTTGGTTTTGAGGTTTTTATTATGATAAATATCCATAATATTGGCCATACCCCTTTGGTTCATAGACCTCTTGTTCAAAACCCAGTCGATCATCCTTCTAAAAATCTTGTCAATAACAACATGGATCATCCTCCTCCATGTGCCCCTTTCAGAGTTAATGCCTTTAGACCTATCAATTTTGGGGACATGCCTAGATATCCAAATGAGGTGCCTAATGAAATTAGGAATATGTTGCCTAAATTCCAAATAAATAATGCTATTAGTGGTGATCAATATCTTAATATGTTCCAAAATATTATGGATGATTATGAAGTGGAATATAAAGATTTTTTCTTGAAATTATTTGTGCACACTTTATAAGAGGATGAAAGAGTATTGTTTAATTCCTTTCCTCATGGCTGAATCGAATCTTGGGATGAAATGGTGAATTAATTTAGAATTTAATATGGGGATAGGATTGAACCTATGTTCCTCCCGTCTGAATTTGAAAACGTAAAGAAAAATCCCAATGAATGTGTATAATATTTCAACACAAGTTTTAACAAGACTTTGATGATATTAAAAACTAATTTGATACCTAGCGATGATTCTTGTTTGATCAAATATTATGATGGATTTTACAAAAATATAACATATTACTTGAGAGACAAGAATTCCATCAATTTGAGGTAACAATTCACGTGTCCATTCAAATTTAAAATAACATCAATGTTGTTAGCAAACCACTTAAAAGGGAAAGGGTAAAACTTTTCAATCCTAATAAACAAAAAGTAAGCAAACTAACTGACTCCGGAAGAAGTGGTTAAAACCTTGGTGGGGAATTTAAGGAAATATCCTACAATATGGAAAGATTTGACAAAGGGGTGTCTTCACGCCTCAAGTTTTGAATTAGAATAAAAATCAAAACAAATTTAGAGGAGATCATAGAGAATATGATAGAGGAAAGAGACATATGCATAAAAATGATATGCAAAATTAATTTATAGATAGTAAGGTAGTTCCTGATCCATTGGGGGAAAGAATTACAATTGTTGAAGAAGAGAACATCATTGATTGGCGTGATAAATTCTTGTTTCCTCATAGTCTCCTTGTGAAAAATCAACAATGGAGGAAAATTCTACTAGATCAAAATTTTATGATGCATGTACACTTAATCATAAATTAAAATTTGAACAAGGTGCTATAGACACAAAATCACACACTTAGGTACATTTCTAGGTCCTAAAATCATACTAGCATTCATATGATTCCTAAGAAAGAAAACTAGTGGTTGAAAACTATCTTTGACCTCTTTTATTTATTTCTTGTTTTCTATTTGGTCTTTCACACCCTACAACCCAGTCGTAACCTTAATTATTTATCTTTCATGACTTCATACACCAGCACCTAGCCAAGACAATAGTTCCTAGGAACTCATATCCCCTTTGGGCACCCTTGGCTGTTCTCACCTTACTCACTCCTTTTTGGTCTCTTTTATATTTTGGGAATTTTTTTCACTTATTGGTTAGCCTTCCAGTTGTCAATTACAAAATTCAAACAAAGGAATCATATAAGTACAAAGTTATGTTTTTAAAATGAAGGACCAAGCACTAAGCATTACTATCATCACCTAATATTGCATTCAAAAGGCACTTAAAGAATTAAAAGGAGTCCATCTAGCATCCATTCAAGGGATAAGGGACTTCATACTCTACATACATAGCATAGGAACGGTAAGTTCATTCTATTCCATCCACACATTCTACTACATTTCTACATTATGTGATGCCCATTAAAACAACCCACTTGAGACCCAAGAAAACAACCTAGGGTGAGTTAGGAAAATTATGGGATAATTTTTTTATTAGAAGTGTTCTGCAGCCAAGTTGTAAGACAACTAACACTATCGAGTCCTGGAACAAGTCTAGAATTAATAGAAAATACTTTCCATTTATTAACAATTTTCAGAGGTCACAAGGTCCAAATTTTAGGGTAAAAATTTTCAGTTAGGTTCAAGGGGTAATTTAACACCATACCCACTCTCTAACAGGTTTAGAGTTTCAACTTGATTTTCTCACACTTAACGCATTCAAAATTTCCCTAAATCATTTCCATTGGATAGGAAATTTTCTCACCTTTCCAATGATATAAATAAGTCCTCCTAACTCCTTGTAGAACTCTAGTTATGGACCGGTGGACTTTAGGGGTCAAATTTTCCCCCAAGGGGACACGTGTCGAGTGGGGAAGAAGACCCATTTCTCAGGTTGGTGGGTCATGGGGTGGTGTTGGAAAATTTTCCTCATGCGGGTACCAAATCCAAATTTCTTCCATGCCTCCACGTGTCCTCCAGGGACATGTGGCGGGCTTTGAGTCATCACCGGGAGAAAAGAGGGATGGGCGAGGTGGCAGAGGTGTTGGGGAAAACTCACCAAGGAGGGAGAGTTCCAAAAAGTTCTCACATGCCCGTGGTTCTACCAGGGACACATGGTTCCCAATGACCATTGTGGGGTGAAAAGGAGAGAGACAGGTGGAGCAAAGGTGGGGTCGGTAGGTAAATTTCACCAAGGGAGGGAAAAGGGTTAGTTTGCCACATAGTTCCATACATCTACGGAGGAGACTTTTCCATGGCGGGCGAGGTGTGGGGCTGCGGAGCTTTTGAATGTAAATCTTTCCTAAACAAAAATTTTGCAAAACAAAAAGGTTCTCGCTTTTGCAAAATTTTTGTTTAGGAAAGATTTACAACATGGAGCACATTAATAGATAATACATATTCTTAATATAGTTATGGTAATAATATTATCTACATCACTTTTATATAAGGAATTTACGATGATTTCAATACTTTACATTCAGGTCACTTCCGTTCAATCAATGTAATTCAAGTAAACAACCAACTAATAAATTTTAACTTATAAAATTTATTCAATTTGGTCTCCTCCTTCACTCAACATGCCAAATAGACATGGAGAATTGATCTAGGAAGGATTTAAAGTGTTTTAGGGAGGTAATTTCACTTGTTTGATTTCCAATTTACATTTTTCCAACAATTGATAAAAACGACTATGAAAGGGATTGGGCTCAATTTTGCAATGTTTAAATTGTTTTCTTAAGTGTTCTTTGTCAATTTGAGTTCCTTGATAATGCAGCATGCTAAATTTTATCATTTCCAAGTTGATTATAATGTGCAGTCTGAACTGTACATTTTAATTAAATTTATTTGCCAGTTTTAAAAATTTACAAGAGATCAAATTAAAAGAGGTCCATCTAACTTTTCATCATGTAAGTATGGCATTTCATTTCCAATCTAATCTAATACATTTAGTTGTTTTAAAAAACCATTCTAAATCAAATGCAAATATTGAATTCCATTTTACACATTTCCAAAGATACAAAATACAACATTATTTCCACGTACATTTCTTCTTTTCAAATAGATATCTAACTATCTCTTTTGCCATACAATGAAACATTGAATTCAATCCAACAATGCATATGAGAGAAGATATTTCAATTCTTTATTGACTCCAATTATAAAACTTTACATCTTCAATGTTTGAATGCAATAACACATTTCTATTTCTTTCTTTCCAATAAACAGAATAGAGTATAAATATCCTTCACATTTCGAATGTACAACTTCCACAATCAGTTACATACATCTTTTCTTCACAACTATACATTACAATTTCATCCACATCAAGTGGGAAAGGATTACAAATGTATTTGTTTCACAAGGGGCTGGTAAAACTGTCTTCTTCTACTCTAGAACAACAACATGTAAGTTTTCTTTTTCTTCAAATTTGATCACAACAAAAGTGGGGGAAAGGCAATGCTCTCCACCCAACCAAGATATCTAATGAAAGGATAATCCATCATTCATCATTGGCCCCGAGCCCCAACCACAATACAATAATAGGTGTGATTCAACCCATGGCAACAAATGGCTTCCACTAAACACACATCATTCTTTCAACATGCATAATTCATTATAAAACACAATCTAAACAAAAAATAGCAGTTTACAACTACATTTGTAAACATTCAAACAAAACTCAGGCTTGATCATGCAAGCCAAAGGAGCAAGGTCTATGGGGTAAGCTACTTATGCCTCCCAATGGGAACTGGGCATCCACCTGTAACAAACCACCAATAAAAATTCACCAAACATATCCTTATGCCCCCCACAATCCCTCCTTATGCCCCCACAGTGCATTTCCTTATACGCCGCACAAAGTAAGAAATGTAAGCTATTTCTTTTCCATGGTGGATCCCAAACCCAAATTCCCTCCACAAAATTATGATGCCAATGGCATTCCCTTATGCCCCCCACATGGATTCCCCATAGCCTTCTCCTACACCATTCCTATGGCAGTCTACCCAACCAGCCAACAACTAAATAAAAAATATGCACCATTCACACAACATAACAAGAAAATAACAGCATAAAATAAGGATTAAACTCCTACCTCTCCATGGTATATTTTTTTCCAATAGTTAGATTTTAATGCCAAAACACACAGTCCCAAAACAGCAAGGCCAAGTCTGAAATTATCTCCAATCTCCTCCACAATCCACAAGAGCTCCAAACAACAAAAATGCACCTCCAAAGAAGTTTGCAACATGAATCAACAACCCAAAACAAACAAAGAATTTGAATTTTATAGAAGGGGAAGAGAAGAGGATGATGTGGATCCATGTAGGATGCCATCTCACACATCCTTAACTCTAACACAAAAGACAATTTTCATTCTCCTAAGCACAATAAAGAGGTTGGTGAAAATATGACAATTTACTTGCACAATCCAAAAACCCACACCCCAAAGGACTGCAAAATTAAATAAAATGTAAGAGAGTGCAATCAAAACTTGCAACAAGATTAATAAAATGCATTATAAAGTCTAAAATAACCCCTCCAACTATAAGTATGGTTGGAAAATTAAATTGAGAGGTATGGGACAAGTTTTACTTGTCCCACAAGCCTCCAAAAATAGCCCCCAAGGACAAATTATAATTTCCAAGGAGGTGGAGTGTCTCATACTCCAAAATTTGACTTACACGACTCTTACACAACTTACACATCACTTACATATTTAATACAAAGATCCAACAACTTCCATTATTACTTTCCCGTATCCCAATTTGACTTATTTAAATTTTAACCATATGATTTCTCACATTAATCTACCACAATTTAATTAAATAAAAGAAAGGAACACATCACTAATAAAATACATACAAACAATAAATAAAAATTAAGCACATAATAATTACACAAAACCCAAGGTCACTTATAAAGGTGATTCCCCCATGGAAATCCCTAGCAACAAACAAACACAACACAATAAAACAAGTTGCCATGGTGACCTTGTCAAATTCACCTAGAATTTCATTGTGGTTGGTCTCCAATCCCCTGATGTTTGCTGTGATTTTTAACCTACAAAACACAAATACCTCTTTTGGCCTCATGGCCATATCAGAACATCCAAAATGAATATAAATATAATCACGAATCCTCTAAATAAGTGAATTATAACAACATCAAGGCATTTTCACATTATCACATATAATTTATATCAATAACTATATCATCATCATATAATTTTCATTTTCTAGATCTACTCACAATATCTAAAATAACATGTCCGAAAAACATTCATAAAACATCCATGTCAAATAGTATATCATCATCCACATATGAGGTGTCTCCAATAATCATCATGCATCATAACAAAATCAAGATCAACAATAATCGTGATCAAATGTCTAACATCATACTAAATCAAAACATGATAATGTCCATAATGAAATCAACAACATCAAAATCAGTATCAAAAGGTGTCAAAGGGAAGTGGGCACTACATTATAACTATAAATCGGTTTCAAGTGTAACTTGCACAAGGGAATCCTAGGGCACAATTTCTAAACACACTCATCAAAACTACATGAATTCTTAGATGTAGCACAATGCTTGGTCATAAATTCACTCTCGGTGTGACCGCTAGGTCATTCCGAATCCCCGTTATGCATTTTATTTTTAGGTTTGATGTGGTTTTGGGCTTATGTAGGTGAACATATCTTTTAGAGGATTATAGGTACCTTCAGTGATCCAAGCATGAACAACAAGTGATCAACATAGAGAAACTTTGATACTCTTGTGACACAACAATAATCAGATCTAGAGCTTCTCCATGACACGGAGCCCAAATCTGGTCATTAGTGCACATACACCCCTATCCTACTATAGGCACCCCTATCTAGCCTTATTTCTGAGTTACAAAATTTACAGAGATTAATAACAAAGTTTTTTTATATCTTTTTCATCACTCATCCCTGCCCAAATCAGTTCTAAATTGTGTGGATAATAGCTAAGTCATCCTTTTTATCTCTTTATTAGGGTTTCATATTTTAAATTTTAGTGTTTTTGTGTCATTACTATATTTCAACATCTATATACCATTTATTTTAGTAGTGACTCTGCAATATTTATATTTAATTCAAATTAAATTAAATCATTTGGTGAACCCCAATCATGATTGGTCATTTGGATTCCTATTCTATACAATATTATTTCATGGCTCCTACAAATCATCTAATCTCCTTACATGACTTAATTTAAATACATCCACCTTGAAAATATGTTCTCTAAATAACCCTCGACACTATGAATTTCCCTTGTAGTATGTCACTCACTCAAGTAAGTTCCATTTTGATCATCTATCTGATGAATCTACCAGTCATATTCCTCCATCAAATCAACCCATCTTAGATTCAATTCAAGATTTACATTGTTTATTTCAAGACAAAATTCAAGCTATGGAAACAATGATTACATCTCTTAAAGATGAAATTCAACATCTCAAGGATGTTTCTCATTCTACTTCTATGTCTTCTACATGTTCTCATATCAGTGAACCACAAGTCTTGACACTACCCACACGTCTCATGTTTTATTTCAATGCTAAGAAACATGATATTATTCCTCATATATTCACTCACCAATTGATCAACTTGCTAAGTACATAGATATTACATTTTGTAATTATCACAGAATTAATGGACATAATGACAATTATTACTATTCTTTAAAATGAAGAATTAAGAACCTTGATCATCAGGGTTTTATCTCATTTTCTACACAACATTATGCTTCATGCTCATCTTTAATTTTTAAATCCCAATGGGATCCTAAATCTATTCCTTCCATCTCTAATGAGCATCATTCCATAGTTACTAATGTTCCTCCTTCCGATTATTCAAGAGAACCTTATCTAACCCATTCCAACTAAGCAACCTCCTCTAAAAATTAGTTCATCCCCTCCTCCTCTCAAGTATTCTATAGCATTACCAATTCCAACTAAGAAACCTCTTCTAAAAATCAGTCCATCCCCTCCTCCTCTCAAGTCTTCTATGGTGTTACAAATTCCAAATTGGAAACCAATCCCTAAGCAAGACCAAAAACTCTAGATCACCTCTTTAGGCCTTCTCCTGTCAACTCAAATTCCAACCCTAGTCCTACTATTTCTCCTAACTACCATTATGATGACCATATGTTTTATTCTAACACATTTCAAACTCCACCACCTTGGAAAGGTCTCTCCCACACTAATCACATAGATCCCCATTCCTTTCACACTTGGGGGAATCATAATTCCCCCCATTCTATCACAAGTAGTCCTCTCTAGCACTTGTTATCATACTTCATGCTCCATGCTTCATGTCTAATATTTCTAATCACTTTTAACCCCTTTGATACACACATTTTATCATCATCACCCTATGATGCATTCTAGTCCATGGTTCATACTCATTTGTTGAGGGTCTAAATATGAAATGAACCTTACATTATTCATACTTCACGCTCTATGCTTCATGATATATCATTCTAGCACACATTTTTCAAAACATTTCCCCATTATGCACTCTTGAACTATGGTGCATTCTTGATTGTTTACGAGTATTTTATAAATGAACCTCATCTCATACACATCCATTGGGGTACATTGACCCTATCACATTCACATATTATATATCATTTCATCACACTCATACAATGCATATTGCATGTATTTTTGCACTTAATCTTTCTTGCTTATACTAATTAGATGATGAACTTTGATTCCTATGCTAGTCGGATAATCGGGATGCCATTATCTTTATATACATGTTTCACACGGAATGTTTCTAGATTTTGGAATAGAGTTGCTTCTATCCTTTCATTCCTTTGAGAAACAGATAAGGGTTAGGGCTAGGAGGAATACCTGTTGAATGTCGAGAGGGTGTGTGCGTACCGTAGAGAGAGATCAGATCGACTGCGAAGAACTCCTTTTTGTCTTGGAAGGACTACCTGTAAGTAAGAATACAAGACCACCAGATTTTAATTAGACAATAAATGAGGGAACTGCCTTGGGCCCAGGAAATATAAAACTTCCTTTCGAAGGTGGTCAGTTCCCCTGCTAATATGAATTAACACAAATGATTGTAAAATCACAATTTAATTTCCTCGTTGAAACAAGTAGAGGAAAGGCTGGTTTTTGGTTTTGAATCACAGTGACCGATGCCGGTCACTATCACCAATACCGGTTGCTATTAACTCGGTATCGGTAGAGACAATGTTTTAGGGGCTTTTGGTGAAGGTTGGTTGTAGGGTGGTTGTGTTTTTT
The DNA here is from genome assembly GCA_018340775.1 of Taxus wallichiana var. yunnanensis. Taxonomy (NCBI): domain Eukaryota; kingdom Viridiplantae; phylum Streptophyta; class Pinopsida; order Cupressales; family Taxaceae; genus Taxus; species Taxus wallichiana. The sequence goes on along the minus strand of CM031243.1, from coordinate 163,053,351 downwards.
TCAGTAAGGCCGGTAAATGAGTGGGGTTAGGTAATGAGGTGATGAGGGGACTCAAAGAGTACGGGAGGGTGTTCTTGGGGTAACATAAGGGTAGAGGAAATGACAATTAGATGTAGTGTGTTCTTCGGGTAGTAGATCTAGGAATAGACTTATGATGGCTGTGATTCAGAAGTTCAAGAAATGTTATTAAAAGGACATACAAGATACTACTTACTAGTTATTGATGAGGATGCAGGTCCAAGGACTGTGATGACAAAGGTAGAACTCAGGTAGGATGACCTGACAATCAGAAGATGAGATATCTTCCCTCCCGATGTTCGGATGAGTGTCGCAGGGCTCTGGTTACTCAGTGGCAGCCTCCGGCTTGATGTCCTCCTCTGCCAACTCTTCTTGTTTCTTCACTTGTCTCTGCTCGGCCAAGTAAACTCTGGATCCTTTCAATGACTTCTGATTCAGATCAATGAAAAATCCCCTTTTTTTTTTGGTTGGGGGAGGTCATTTACAGGGAACCGATGGTGGTTACATAACCGACGGCGGTCGAGTAGGAACCGGTATCGGTCAGGTCAAAGTGGGCTATTTTTAGTAAAATAGCCAACTTTCCCTCCTTTTCTCTGAGGGATTAGTTGCGGGCTTGGTCAAGTCATTACGAGGTTGGTTTTAGGTGCGGGTGAGGAGTCATTTAGTCATGGGTGTGGATGTAGACCAAGTTATAGGTCTTAATTAGGTTAGTTTAGGGTTAGGACTAGGTCATGATGAGGTGGCGAAATGAGGTGGCAGGTATGGTGATGTGGATTTATTAATTATAAGGTAATTAATAAATAATTGTGTAAGGTTTAGGTGATGAGGTTAGGTTACGAAATGAGATGCGGGGCACAGGAGGTCGTAAGACACAAATTTGGTGTCTATAATACACACACATGTGCATTCACTTGGTATTTTTGCATCAATCTAAATTTCTTATAGATCTTCACACACTTTGTAATGATGTTTGAAATGTACCATTTTCTAGTCCCACCAAGGTTCCTAGGGAGTCTACATTTATTACTCTCACACATTATAGGTGTTATTATTTTATTATTTACTACTACTTTCTAACACTGTAATTTTCATTGATACATACATGTCTTGACATACTATTTATCTCTCTAACATGATATCGAATGATTCATGTGAAAAATTTTCTTTGTATGATTATATGCCACCATGGTTATGTCAGGCCAATTTGCTTTCCATTGTATTTTATTATTTGCATGTTATGCTCTATGTCTTGTATGCTTCTTGTATGCTTTTAATTTTTTAACCTTGATTTTCTTGTGACATTGTGAGCTATGTCCCATATTTGAAACACATTTTTCATGGTCTATCTTATATGCACACTTTCTTGTTACATGTTTTTCTAAGACATGCTTGCTACTTTTTTTACTAACACTTGTTTCTACCCACTTTGTTTGCATGTGCCTTGGTTTTTACCATGCACATCACCTACCCCATATAGGGATATAATTCATCACAACATAAAGTCCTCTATTTTGGGCCACACACTCCGAGAATTTCATGAACAAATCACCCCTACAAAAACTTAGAGTTACAGTTTAGATTTAGATCGGTATAGAACATAAACATATTGTCACATAATGGCCCATAATATTACTTGGGTCCTCAGCACAACATAAACACCAACACCCACTATTAAACAATAGTAGTTGGGATTACTTTCCTCCCCTAGGTGCTAATGTCTCAGGGGCATGCAAAATCATCTTCTTAGATCATCATAGTTCACGAAGCCTTGAGTAGTTCTACGATTACATGCACAATATTTCAGTTATAACATGCATGTAATCTCCTACAATCTATTTCAATAAGAATAATCATTACAATTAGAACTAATTAAAGATAGAAGTAAAAACTCGGGGATGTACCATCGGCGGTGGTGCTTATTAGGAAGAGTCGTGTATGGAGAGTAGCACTAGACCTCTCTCCCCAAAGCACTCTCTCTTTAGCATGAGATCACCCAAAAAACTTACACTTGGCTAGATATCACCCAAAAATATCACTCTACACAACATTTTAGGACATTTTTCTATGCTTTTACACTCTTTTACATCTGGTTCACACTTTCCTTTTACACACTTTTACACATTTTCTCTAATTTATCATATACAAGACTTTGACTACATTCTTTCTCTTCTTTTGCAAGTCCGTACTTACAAGAAGTAGAAACCACAAGATATAACAACATAGTACAATACATGTGCTTCACCCCTAGGGTCACTTTCCTTTTCTAGTCTCCACACTTCACTTTGCATCATTTCATGCCTCACATTTCCACTTGAAATATATTTCACCGCACTCTCTATAGGATATTAAGGTACACGTATCTTATCTAATTTATGTTATCGAGTATTCAATCAACAACACAAAGTGGGTGGAAATTCAATGCCTCTGTTGTGTTGATATTTGTACATGCTTCTTTGTATGCAATGGGAAAACGTTATGTTACGAGTTGTTGTACTCTTTCGAAATGTATAATCATGTTTCTTTGGAATTATATCAAGTGCTTATAAGATTTGGTTTGTTAATCATTCTTATGGCAATATTCATACTTGTGTTTTTGATCATGAAGTACTTAACTATTTTTGAAAGGAACTTAGTGATTTCAGCTTATGGAAAGTAAAGATCGATTCTTGAACAATCAAGCAATCAAGTAATCTGTAAGTTATTTAATATCTTGATATAATTTATACTTATAATAGTATTTTATTGATATTGGATGTAGGTTAACACCTTGGATTAAAAAAGTGATCCAAGGTATTCTCCTAAATCAATATGTTATTATGACTATAAGTTGTAATGATACTTGATATATTAATTATTTCTAGAATTGAAATTTTATATGTGGATCCTATTGATTATAAGTGAATTAAGTTGTTTAAGATTGCTTTATAATATTAAAAGCATACATCTACTTAAGCACATCTATTTTGTTTCATAAATCACCTAAAGGGCTTAAGCGAATGTGATTACGTTAAGGTAATGGATATATTCTTGTTATTATGATGAAAACCTAATCTAACCTATTATAATGGTGATGTTTAAGTTTAAAAAGGGTCTAATGTAACCCTTTGGACATTTGATTTAAAGTCATAACCTAACCTAAGGTTTAGATATCTATGATTGATTTAATTAGATCCTAACCTATCTAAGGGATCTTATGACCTAACCCTAAATACCTAACTGTGGTTAGCATTTATGAAAGGGGTTAGTGGAATGGTTAAGTGAGTTGGGCACCATCCCATACTCATACTTGGTAAATTAATTGGTTTTAATTGATGGCCACCACCACCCTTTGGCAGGATACCAAGTCAAACTTGGATATGCAAGAAAATTCATGGCTAATGGTATAGTGAAGGCTTGATAAACTATTAGTATGATTACTAATTGAATTAGTAAGATGGTGGTTGTTGGGATTCAAGGAGGTAACTAAAAGTCCTACCTTGGCATTAATGGCATTGGGTGAACCAAAAACCACCTTAGGAAAACAACGATGGTTTTTGGAAAACAAAGGAATTGGGTTTTCATTGCTCATTTGGTCATTCGAGCTCTTTTGCTTTGCATGTTGATTTTCTATTTTTGAACTCATAGTTCATTTTTGGATAAACATGGAGTTATCAATTGCATGGTGGAGGAAATAGTGGAAAAATTAATGCGATGGCTATTAAACTAGAAATATGGAGAAGAAAGGGTTTCATGGAAGCCATTTCATTTGATCAGACGGATTTTTCATGAAATCTTGGAGAAGAACTTGGAGAGCTTGGAAAGTAATTGCAGGAGATCTACCAGGAATGATAGGCTCTAACTCTTGAGATATTTTTCTCTATTTAATGGCTTCATGAAAATAACTCTTCTCTTATATGAAATCTAGTTCTCTAGTTCTGGGTTTTGTATATTTGTTTCTAAACTAGTAAATCTATGTGTATCATGCATTCTTACTTCTTGTAATCATTGTATTTTCTTTATTACTTCTTAAGGAATGTGTGCTTCTCCTGGGAAGTGACGGTTAAGTTAATAGAACTTGTGGGTTTTTTTTCATAAATAAATCTCACGATAATTGTGTCTACAATCTCCTTTGATGGACTATATTTTGTTTAACGAAACATATCCTTTTTGTAAAGACTGTTATATATTTTGGATGAGCAATGTTAAACTTGGAGCCCTTATTTTTATTATGAATACAAATCAATTAGGTTATCTATTTTGAGTGTTCTTATCCTGACTTTATAAGGAGATGGGTGTTCGTGTATATATTTGCAAACAATCTACTTGTTGTTTGACTTTGAATATCGAGTTGATTTTCCTAGTATTGACTGTATATTTGGTTATTATGGATAAATTTTGAATGGAACTTATATTTTGAATTGATATCCTTATTGGGTTCTTGATCTTTTCATTCTTTGATTATCACCTTAGAAAACGATGGTTTTTTTCTAATCTGGTTGTGTTAGATCTGTTTGGAGTTTCTAAGTAGGTTAAGACATGAACAAAGTATCATCACTTTTTCCTCCTTGACTGTAATCCTATCAACTTAAAATAGGACTTAGGTTGATAGCTAGGTGAGTAATGGGTTTTTATTAGATACCGTAAAAATAGGGATCAACTCCTAGGGGCCATTACAAAAGGAGGAACAAAAAACAACAAGCAAGAAGGAAACAAAAAAGTCCCAAAAAGGAGTTAAACATGCTTAACTCTTACAATTAAGGACCAGACTTTGTAGAAAGGTGGGGAAACTAGAGAGAAGGAGAAACAGTCTCCAAAACAGCAAAATAACAAAAGTTCACCAAAATTCTGCCAATAGTTCAGAACCAAAAATTAATTTTTTTGGGATCCCCCACTATTACCATCATGGCTATTTTTTTTCACGCCTCTCTAAGCACCTTTATCATAAATATCATCCTCCAACTCATCCTCAGAGCTACTGATGCAGAAGTTGAAAATCCTTCTTTTGGTTTCCTCCTCCATCCTTTCCAGGTTTTCATTGAGCTTTTTGACCTGGTGCTCTAGCTCTAGAAGTTTCTACCTGGACTTCACTTGAGCAATAAAAATTTTCTTGGAAGCATTGATGACATCCATCATTGTTTCCCTTTGGCCAACATTGGTTTCTTCCATCACTTGGAGCACCCCTTCTAAGTATTGAACCTTACTGCACAAATCCTCAAAACCCTTTAAATTACCATCCCTGTCACGTTTTCTTGAAGTTCTCACTTCCCCACAACCTTCCTCACCCATATCTTTACCAGAATCCTCCCCTACAATTTTACATTTTTGGCCTTCATCTTAGTGAGGTAGTCAACAAGAGTGAGGTCATCCTCATCCACATGTTCTTTCAGGGAAGGGGACAGAGTAGGTTTCCCATTTTCATACATCGAAGAATGATCCCTTCATGTAGAGGCAACTCCACTTTCTCTTGCTGGAAAGCCATTAAAGAGTTAGTTAGAGACATAAACAGAAAGAAGGGGATGCTCACCATGACCTTATGGCAGAACATGTTCAGAAGGATTAAATGGTGAGTATATATTTTCTTATTTTCCCTCCGAGTGACTTAGTTCATGATTTTAAGGCACGCCTCTCTTCATATAACTATAATGCATGACTGCAATACCATCTATAAAGAAAGAACATCTTTCCTTGCCAATAAAGAACAATTCAATTTCCTGTTCTTTGCGGGTTATATCCTTAAAAATTTTAAGCCCAACCATTTTCATGTCCATGACCAGGGAAATGGAGGACTTAGACACCTTAATTTCCATCCCTCTGACAAAAAACTTATCCTCTTTCCAATATTTTCCAAAATCCTTAGACAGAGAAGGATCGTGACCATGTAATTTGGCAATGAAACTATTGAAACCCCCAATCCTAAGCATGTTTCAAAGAGGCTATTTAAAAGATTTAATTCTTTTGCTAGTAGGTTCAACTCTATTCCTATTTCCCCCATATTCACCCAGATGAGCTTATTTTGTTTGCTACTAAAATTCAAAAAAAGGCCTTCTTTCACACTAGCAGAAATCTTAAAAAACAAGATATTAAGTTATCGTCGGCACATGGCTCACTCATTCCAACATTATAAACCTTAGTGCCCTCTATCTCTACTAATGATCTCATTAATGTCCGTGGGTAATATATCAACTTTACACCATATCTTATAATCATTACAATTGATTCCATAATTGGCCATCTTATCCGCACATTTGTTCCCTTGACGAAGGGTATGATTATAAGAAATGCTATCAAAAAAATTTGAAGTTTCCTTCACATCATTGAGGATATTACTTATGGCCCAATTAATAGAACCTTTGTTATTAAGGGCATTAATTAAGAGGAGAGATTCACCTTCGATCTGGATGTCCTTGAAGCCTTTTTCTTTTGCTAGCGAACCCCCCAAAGAAGATCTCTAGCTTCTGCCATGTTATTTGTTTGGTGACCTAAAGGGCCCGCGTAGGAAAACAACTAGTCTCCATCACTATTACTTAGAATTCCTCCTCCCCTGCAGGATTTGGATTCCCTTTTAAGGCTCCATAAGAATTTAAATTTATAACATTTCCCCCAGGGCTTTTCCAACTGGAATTATTTTTAGGAATGTGATATTGCACCAGACCAAGGGTGAACTTATCAAGAACTTTCTGATCACTAGTTGGACAGGTTTCTTGAGTTTATCTTTAAATATTTTAATGTTTTCCTTTATGGCATTCAAAGTTTTTCTTCTTACTTTTGAGGAGCTTTCTTATCACGAAAGATACCATCATTCTTGGCTTTCCATAAACCCCAAAAAAATGTGGAAGGGCGATATTCCAAGCCCAGGTCAAGATAGGAAAACGAAAAGGGCTCTCCCATTGAAAGTGAAAATCTTCAATCATCAAGGGAAAGATCCATTGGATATTTAATAGGTCCATAATAGCATCAAAGACAGCATGGGAGAAGGAGTAATGAAGGAGGAGATGGTTGACATTTTTCTCATGTTTCTTACAGAGAGAACATCTATTGGGAATCTTCATTCCCCTTTTCCTGACATTGTCCACAATCATGATTTTATTTTGAGTAGCCAACCAAAAAAAGATATTAATCTTAGGGGTGAGATATTTCACCCAGAGTTTCCCCAATAGTCCTTGAGCATATCATTCTTGAAATTTGACATGTAGGTAGATTTAACCATGAAATTTCTAGATTCTTCTTCTTTCCATTTGATGGAGTCCTCCTTGGTTTGGAACATGGGGATGTGGAAAGCCTTAAGTTGATTGTTGAGAACTCGAAAGGTTGGATGTCGCCATCAAAATCTAGGGGAGGCTCAATGATCTCCCATCTGAAAAAATCTTCCTGGATCCAAAATTCCTGAATCCAAAATTTTCTAGATTCCTTGTAGTAATGAGCAACATATTTCCAGAAGTCTAAGTTAGCTAAGGGGGAATCCCCAAGCCAATTATCAAACCAAAATCTTATTCTAGAGCCCTTAACAATTTCCCAAATCACACCTTTGGATAAGATTTATTTAGAGGCCACAAAGGAGTTCCAGAAAAAAGAACCTCTAGGGAGGTTTTTTGGGTTTAAAAAGGATTCCATTATGCCTGTATTTCACAAATATTTCATCTTTATGATTTACACCCAAAGACCTTCCTCTCTGGAAATCCTCCACCCACCTTGTCTATTAATGCCTTATTCATAAGAGATGTTTTTAGCTCCAATCCACCACATAGCTTAGGTTTAGTAACCTTATCCTAGGCCACAAGAGGAAATTTGAAATTTTCACCAGCTCCCATTCGAGGAACCTCTTTTGGATTTTCTCTAAGGCTTCTTTAATTTTAGCAGGGAGCATGAAAAGAGACATCACATAAATGGGAATGCCTTGAAGGGAGCTTTAGAGAAATTGAATCTTACCAGCTTGAGAGAGAAAGAGACCCTTCCAAGACAAGAGTTTATCATTAATTCTATCCAACAGATCATTCCAAATCATGAGGTCAGGCTTCTTAAGGATTAGGGGCATTCCCAGATAAGAATCTGGAAAATGTTTGATTCTGCAACCCAAGATGCGAGCTAATCTAGCTTGAACCTAATTATCCACATTTATGAAAAAGACAACACTTTTATGGAAGTTAACCATCTGTCCAGAGACATGTTTAGAATCATTAAGAACCTCCTTGAAATTTGAGGCCTCGTGGACAGAGGCCTTACCCATCATAAAATTATCATCTACAAACTGATTGAGATAGATAGAGGGAAGACCATTTTATATTTTGACTCCCTGGATGTGGTTGGAAGCCATGACATGATGACAGATTCAATTCGGATTCAGCCATTATGACATAGAGGAAAGGTGAGAGAGGATCCCCTTGTCTCAGCCCTCTACCAACTTGGAAGAAACCTTCCAACTTGTCATTGACCAAAACCAAGAAACTGGCGGTAGAAATGCATGTCATAATCATATTAACAAAAAAGTTATCAAAACCCACCTTTAGTAGGATGACCTAGAGGAAAGACTAATTTATCCTATCAAAGGCTTTATGCATATCCAGCTTAAGAAACATAGCCAATCTACTAGAGCTTTCAATGGAGTGGATGGCTTCTTGAATCACAATAATGTTGTCAATAATTTGTCTACTAGGAACAAAATCCCCTGATTCCTAGAGATGAAGTTGGGAAGTACCATCCTAATCCTCCTAGCTATGATTTTAGTCAAAATTTTATAACTGGTGTTACACAAGCTTATAGGTCTGAAATCCTTAACCTCCTTGCTCCGTAAATTGTCGGCACCAGGATAATAAAAGTATTATTCATTTTCCTCAAGAGATGACCATTGTTAAAAAACTCTTGGACCATTTCAATGACCTCATGTTTAATCACCTCCCAAAATTTTTGAAAGAAAAAGGTAGGGAATCCATCTGGCCCTGGAGATTTATCAGGTTCCATATCAAAGATCGTGAAATGGATCTCCTCCTCCGAGGGATCCTTAGAATATCTCTATTCTCAAGGGGAGTGATTACTTTCTAAAAAATATCCAAGACTCTATCTTGAACCAACTCCTCCAGCCTTTGCCCCTATTTGAAGATCTCCTTAAATTAATTAATTATAGAGGAATTGATTTCCACTGTTATTCATGAATGAATATTCATTTTCTCCTCTTATTTCATTAATCTTTAGGAAATTGGCTCTAGAAGTAGCTGAGAAATGGAATAATTTGGTATTCCTATCCCCCTCCTTAAGCCATTTGACCCTATATTTTTGTCTCTAATACACCTCTTCTTTAGCCAAAATTTTCATTCTTGATCCTTGAGACCCAGATTAAGACCAACATTCTCCATAAGCTCCTTAATATTTATGAGATCTTCAACAATTCTAATTTTTTCTGAAAAATGTTTCCAAAATTTTCCTTGTTCCATCTTTTAAGATTACTTTTGATGTGCTTCAGTTTAAAGCACAATCTGAAACTAGCAACCCCATGAACCTGTATATCCCACCATTTAGGAATCTTGTTGTAAATATTCGGTGTTCTAACCACATCTTTTCAAATCTGAAAGTCCTATCTTTTTAAAATTGATTCATTCCCAAATCAAGGAGAATGGGATTATGATCCAAGCCAATTCTAGGAATATTTTTTAGAGAGTAAAGTTGATTGATCATGAAAATATGGCTAACTAAAGATGGCTTGGTGAGTAATGGTGGTTTCATAGACAAGTAACTATTTTAATCATTGTTGCATCCTATATTTACTTTCACTTCCTATGGAAGGGATTCATATGATGGTTGTGTAATCAAAACTCCTTCACTCGATGAAATAGTGAAGGTTAATTTTTTTAGTTAAGTTAATACTTGATTTATATTTTCCTTAGGGTAACTCAAGCAAAATAGGATACCACCGTATTCCTTTTACTCTTATGTTGTTATCGAATCCTGTATGGATCGATACCGGTTTGTTAAGTGGATGATTTATGGGTATAAGTTAATGGGAAGTTCGAGTTTAGCTCAACTTCATACATATGAGTTGTAAACTAATTCTCCCATTCTCAACAATGTTATATTATTTTGATAAAATCTTAATTTTATGGATATCTATAGATACTTGTCACCTATCATAAACTAGTTTGGAGCTCATATAGAGTTTGGAATTGAGAATTTTTATCGATTAACATTAAGCTGTTAAAAGTATCTTGTTCGTTGGGATGGGTTTGTAGTATTTATTGAAAAATAAAGGAGTCTTAACTAAAATGAAACATTGATTTTTTTCTTAAGTTTTGGTTGATCCATTTTAAGTGTGACTATTTGTATAGTCACTTAGTCACTTATACTACTTTCGTTCAAATAGAATGGTGGCTTCATAACTTAAGTTATGAGATAATTGTTCGATCATAATATGTTTCTCAGGTTGATGATATAGTTGAGTGTATTTGATTCTATATCATCTATGGTTTCTTGGTTCATATCTATTTTCTATGAAGACTAATGAAGTATAAAATTATACCTCCTTTTGATCAAGTTTTCGGTTTGTAATGACCCTTACTTGAATGTTGAGTTATACTATGAGTAACTTATGGAAAAAGTAACTCATTATGCTATGTAAGTATGTGGATTATACTTGACTGCCATGATGAGTTAAGAAGTATATATTATCTTAATTTCATACAAGTTATTATGTAATATATATAACTTATAAGATTAGTTGAATAAGCTATTATTGTGCAAGGGTATTTCTTGAATGAAGTTTGATAAATGTTTGTTTAAGTTATGTTATATAAAATGAATATAAAACTACAGTTATATAAGTATGGGATTATATGAATGTAATATTATTATACTAGTACTTGCATTATTTTGATTGATTGTGATCAATTATATTTGATTGGGTTACCTATGTGTGTCTTAAATTAATACTTTGGATTAGAATTACTTGAATGAAGTACTTAGTTATATTATCTTCCTTATGATGATGTTTTTATGATGCCTTGGCTAAATGTTAAAAAGAGTGGTGTGATCTTTTCAAACCTTAGAATAATTTAATTTAAAATCAATGTTCCTTTTATGAAATTATTAGTAGAGCATGTTGTTATGAAGATTTAATTCTTATCATGCTCAGTTTGTATGAACTGACATATGCTAACAATCTTGTAGATGGACTTCATGAAAGATGAAATAAGAAATACGTATAAAAATTTGCATTTGTTCCATTGATTGAAGATAGTTGATTTGAATAAATGATTATTGTATTCATTTCTTGATGTACTTCTGATTTAGAAATAAGAAAGGCCTATGGCCCATTTATTGTAATTACTTTGAAAAGAAGTGGTTGAATTCATTGTTTTAAACATGACTGTAATATTGAATTCTCAAATGAAATATAGTTGGTTCACTTTATTATATTGTCTTAAATGGAAATGACTGATTGATAATGCTAGAACTTAGTTGTGTATTCATTTATAAAAGTAAGGTAGTTTGTATTTATTTCCACTATTATACTAAAAATATGTATCATCTATTGAAGTACTACATGCTTTATGTGATTGAATACCATTATGAGATAAATGAAAAGTGATTAAATACCTAAGTAACTTAGGTAGTATGACAATTATATGGTTGTTAGACTAGTCCATTAGCTTGAATGGAAATAAGTTGTACTTGTATGATTTGGAATGGTCTATGAGGATTGATCCTTATATATATAGCTCTTCAGTTACTTTATGATATGTAGTGATTATAATGCAATTATGATTAAGGGGATACTTATTGGATATAACTAAATTATAAGGAAAGGTTCAATTAATGGTATAATTTTTTTATGCCTATGATTGATGTGTTTTGGTTGCATTTGATAGGTTTTGGTTGCATTTGATAGGTTATGTTACTTTGTAAAAGTATAAAAACATACCTAAGTATAATAGTTACAAATAGTTAAAATATTCCTAAGATATTTTGTGTGAAAATTATTAATGTGTGAACATTTTCTTAAATTAAATACAATTGAAATAGGAACACAACACTTATCTAATTTGATGGAAAATATATGCTTAAATGATTAATCATAACAAAGACTTAAATCTGCAATCCTGCACTTAAATGAATAGAATGTGGTGATCCTTACATAAATGAATATTTGTCTTTGAACCCTAGTAAATCCTTAGGAATGAAACCTAATTATGAGAATAATAAAATGTAATACCCCTTGATGTTTATCTGTCATATTTGGAAATTATGTCGTAGTATTGAATGAATGTCGAGGGCAAGACAATAAGCCTCGTTGTGTAGCTATATGTATAGTTGCATGCATGAATTTATTCCCTGAGAAGTTTATACACACATACATTTAATTACACACGCAACCACTTGACATCGCTTATTGCCTATCAGTAGCACCCTTAATTAAGTTAACATTCTCATCTTAACTTTGTTTCTGGTAGGAATGTAAAGAGTTCTTACATTGATAAAAATATGAAGTTGGTAGTGTGTTGTTGTTATCTCTTTGTTGAACTTAATTGATTTATGTAAACATAATTTTTACATCATTTTCTAATGGCCACTTGCCTTGCCGTAAAAGACAATTTGATGTAAATTGATATCTTTCTTGATTGTTATATGTGATGATTGAATGTGATAACTTCAATTCTATATTGAGTAGTGACTTGTAAAGGATGACTGAAATTACTCATTACTACAAGGTGTTATTTTAGCATGAAACAAGGTTAATGCAAATGGATGACCCGCTCTCGGGATGAAATTTGTAAACCTTGTATGTAAATACTACATGATTGTTCCAGTTCATCATGTTTAAAAATATTATGTATGGTTCGGTTGTTCTTTGATCACCATTATTTTCTAGTAGTTTGAATGATATTTGCAACCCATTCAACTATCATTAAGTTGAGAAAAGATGAACTTGTAAATGAATACTTGGTATTTAGCTATTGAGTAAAAGTTGGGTGGGCGATTGATAGTGTTAGCCTTAAGATTGCTAAACCTATAATGGAAACATTTTATTCTTATTTAAATTATCAGTCAACCAAGACCGCTAAGTGAATTCCCATTCTTGGATTATTTCAATCTTTGAGGTATAAGGCTTGCAGTTTTGGATAAGTTGTATCGATTAATGTAAATGGTGAAATTGGTCATTATGGACCCATGCATTATGAAGAATCATGTTTCAAATAAGTCTTGACCTTGCAAAGAATTCATGCATCTATAATTGGTAGAAACTTAAGTGTTAAAAGGGGGCATAGTCATCATGCAAGTATACTTGACTTAGAATATCTTGCTTCATGCTGAACGTTGACTATGCATTGGGTATTATTAGATTTCACATGCAAATGGAGGAATTTTTTTATTAAAAATCCCACTAATTTTAGGGGATAACATTGGCGGTGGTGGATTAGTTTCAAATATGCCAACCATGCACTATATCATTAAATGCATTTAGAGCACATTTAGTTCCTTGGGAATGATGAAGCTTCTTAGAGAAGCTAAACCGCTTGCATGTCATTTGGTCATTCTAGTTTTTGGTTGGAGAAGTTAAGAAGAAGATGAGGAAAACTGCAGGTCAAACTCTATGAAATTTTGGGAAGGAAATTGAACTCCAGCTCTAGTATTTTGCATGTAAGTTTAGAATCAGTTGAGGAATCTTTGAACCAGGTTAAATACACATTTTGAGACTGATTTGGGGGTGTTGTGAATAGATTTCGGTCACCATTTTGGGATGAACTTGGGGGAAGGAGTCACTGGAAGTGCTGCTTGTTCCTGGATCAATTTGAAAAGGAGATCACTAACATTTTTAGGCATGATAAACCTTTTTCCTTTCTCTAATAGTTTATTCCATTACACTTTTATGCAAATGAAAATCTTAGTTAAATAATTCAGAATGTTAAAATATTGGGTTTGTGGTTTATTCCAAGAATAAAATCTGAACTATAAAATAATTGTAAACATATGTTTGTGGTGAACGATTGTTGCTACTATGTGAGGGTTTCAATGAGTCTTCACCGGGTTATTTTATTATTTGATTATATGTTGAATATTATTATAAACCTCAGATTTATACAAAGGATTATGATAGGGTGCTTTCAATGATTGTAGCTATTTTAGTATTAGTGGTAACTCGTAAAAAATATTCGGTCTCTGTTGGTCTTTTTCTCAATTTGTGAGGAATGCTGGGGGCAAAACTAGACGGTGGTGATATAATGTGGTGGTATCACATATCGTAATAAGGAACTTAAATGTGGTCAATTTTGTTATTTTATGTCCTATCAATGTACCCATTTTTGGGAAAATGGGCAATAACCAGACACCTCTTCTTGTATTCACGGTTTGATTATTTATTACTAGTTCTCTATCATAGCAGTGGGAGGTAATCTCTAGGTTTAGATATATGAGTGACTAGGTGTAAATATATTTTATGATGTGAGTATTTATAGATGAAATTAAATGAATAAGGAACCGAAACTATGATTTGGTTACTGATTAACTAGAGCTTGTCAACTTTGAGCCTTGCTTTGTAGTTTTGATATTTAATGGCTATAACAGGTCATAGAGATAGTTATCTCTGTTAATGGGTAGTAGGTTAGAATGCAAAGGTTCCTACTCACCTTTTAGATTGATGTGAGCCATGTAGGGAAATGTGCTCTCATAATTTTAATAGGGTTTTAAGGAAATTTAAGGGATATTGATTAATATGTCTTCCCTTGGTAGAGGATGAGTATGGAATTCTCAAGGATATTGGGAAATTAAATTAATCCATGTTATGTTATGTAATATTTCTTAGTTATGAGTATGTGTCTTATTGCTATAGTAGGTTAGTATCTAATTTGGTGTTTATCTTAAAACACTTCTATGATATATTTACCATATTATTTAAACTAGTAGTAGCTACCGAGACTATCTTATAGAGCTTCATGGTGATAAGTAGAGAGATACTTTCAGCAAACAAGGTGTACAAGTACCTTTCTCAAAACTCAATAACTCAGTTCATAAAAGCTCACTAAAATTTTCGAGTATTTAGTGAATTGTCTGCTATTGGTAAATTATATGTGGAATGGCCATAAATCCATTGTGTTTGGAGAAGGTAGAAATAAATTAATCGATACTTATTTGTATAGCTTACTTGGATGTAGAGTAAGTTATTAAATAAGTAAATATGTATTTGTATAGCTTACATGGATGTAGAGTAAGTTATGAAATAAGTAAATATGTATTTTTATAGCTTACTTGGATGTAGAGTAATCTATTAAATAAGTATATGTGTATTGTATAGCTTACTTGGATGTAGAGTAAGTTATTAAATAAGTATATATGTATTGTATATCTTACTTAGATGTAGAGTAAGTTATTAAATAATTATATATGTATTTGTATAGCTTACTTGGATGTGGAGTAAGTTATTAAATAATTTTATATGTATTTGTATAGCTTACTTGGATAGTAGATAAAGGTATGAAACAAGTGAATCTGAACAATATAAAAAGGTAAACATAGTTATTTCAAAGACCTAAGCTAATAAGGTATGGAAAAAGGTAAGTTGAATGGATTCTATGTTTTATCCTCTAATACCTTTATGAGTTAATAGTTGTTTGATGAAGGATTACTTAATTGGTTATGTTGCTTATTACTTGACTTGTCTTCTTATGTGGATTATATGAATTATTAAAACGTAGCTTTTCATTTACTTAAATGATCAATGGCATAAACTATTAGGCATGGGATAAAGATTTGTCATGCTCAGTTCATATGAACTGACATGTGTAAACTTTTTTGTAGATGAAGCACGGTAATGGTGGAAGGAAGACCATAGTTGAAAATTTATTATTATGATTGATTTTACTTGCTTCTTGAAGTATAAATCATTGAATTATCATCGATTCGGCATGTTATTACAATAGACATAATTTAGATATTATGTTGTATTTGTACTGTTGAGAATCAATGAAAGATGAAT
The DNA here is from genome assembly GCA_018340775.1 of Taxus wallichiana var. yunnanensis. Classification (NCBI taxonomy): domain Eukaryota; kingdom Viridiplantae; phylum Streptophyta; class Pinopsida; order Cupressales; family Taxaceae; genus Taxus; species Taxus wallichiana. The sequence goes on along the minus strand of CM031243.1, from coordinate 163,037,399 downwards.
ATTTTGATCTCTACAAAGTCTTGTTGTTTAAGCTATGTAAATGAATGAAATAAAAAGGTTAATAGTTAATGAAGGAATTCAAAGGAATGTGTGTTTACTAGACTTTTATCATTGTCATCATGTTGAGGGTACAATGAATGAATTAGTAAGTCGTGGTAGTACTAATTGGACTACTTCATGACTATACATCTATCTATAAAATAGAATGATTCAATAACAATGGACATGACTTAAGGATATTCAGATTTGTATTGCCAAATTAAGTAGTAAGTTATCCTATGTGGAATTGACAAATGTAATATTATATATTTTAGAAAAATGTATATAGCTGAGATATATATTATATCATGTTAAAGGTCTAATATAAGTCATGATGTGATAAAGCATTCATGAGCTAGAGTGCTATGTGTAATGAAGTTTACTTCATTAGTATGGTTACTGATTAACTGTTGGTAATACTATAGTTTAATGGATCAGATAATGATCAAAGGAAAAATATTTCCAATGCGATTATGAGGATGTCAATCATGTATATGTTATCCTTCTTAAAGTCCTCTGTAAGGACATTGTTATGTACTAAAAATATTAAGTATCATATTTCTTTTTAAGCCTTTATTTTATTGGGCATCTGAATTTTGAATCATCATGCATGGGTAACTTGGGGATGCAAGGTTACCTAATCAAGAGTGAATACTAATCAAGGATTAAATGAAATCAGGTTCTTCTTAAGGAAAAGATTAAAAGGAACCATTATGATCTTTTGATAAAGTTACATGATCTAAATTAAAATAAAGGGAAGTACCCCTTAAGGATGGGTAAGTATTTAGGTGTTGAAACCTAAGGAAATACTTACATACTATGAGCTTATCGTAAGTATCAATAAATGACCTATTATAAGTATGCTCAATTGAATGATTACAGTTAAGCATAAAATAAGAAAGATGTTATACTTAAGAAGGAAGGTTAGGTATCATCATGAGTACGAGAAATTCAATAAAGGGATGATACATTCTTATACCTTCCAGCAATATGAGATTGCATCACCATTATTTATAATGAATATAGATATATGGTACCAATGCTTCCCTATGGTGATATAGTTATATCAGTGGCATATAATGAAAATACTTTGGTAAGAAACATAGGCTTATTGGTTAAGCTAAGATAGTAATAAATCTACAATACTGAACTTAAAATAAATATTGTTTTGATTTCCAATATACGGTTATCACCAACTTACAATCAAATGAGGTAATTAAGTTCAATTGGAGAAATTAAATATTCTTAAATCTAATAGAGACAAGACCTCAGAGGTGACTAATTCGAGGAGGAATTGTCACGAGGCTTAGGCTATCTTGTCATGATTTAAAATTACCTTATAAACTAAAGAAAGATACCCCACTCCAATAAAGAATGCTTAGTGAGCTAACTCATTACACCCACTATGCAGTTGTATCCCTATTAAGATGGTTGTCTTCATTCGATACTGATGTATAGTATTTGTGCAGAGTTTCCCCATTAAGAGTCTAGATTGTGGCAAGGTATCGTAATAAGTACTAACTATGTTAGAGTTACAAATTCAGATTGGACCTCATGAATACACTCTCTGATATCAATTTATGATGGATACGGGGTGGGAAGTGATTCAGTACAAAGACACTTACCTCCCCATAGACATCATAGGATGACATGAGGGTACGTCTTCCTGCAGGTTAATCTGGTAGTGTACCTTGTACAAGGCTGGTAGCTATTTACAACATTTAAGATTTTGAATCCATGTAATCTGAATAAGTGATTAAGGTGAAACGACAATTTCCTAATGATGAGTGTGTCGTCATGGGATTGAGCATGGCATACATGACTCGAAAAATTTGTGCAAAGTGGTGTAAGATGTTGATTACACTATCGAGGTTTCACCATTATCTAAGATGTGAGATACCTGTGGATTTCATAGGTGGAACCCAGGTACACACTTAGGGTTTTCACTTATATATATCATGTCCTGTTAAAGGATAACCAAAGGATACATTTTATGTATGGGATCGTACAGAGCATCGAGGGAGAATGAGTAAGTTCAGTATTCTCTCATGTAGCTACACATGGTTCATGACAGTTATTAGAAATGGATTGCACTAAGGTTTATGTAGATTTAAATATATGGGTATTTAAATCAATTGCATAAATTTTTTTTTTTAAATATGGATGAGAAGTAACAAAGTATGATGTTACATTTTGGTATCAAAGCTGAAGGTTGCAGCTCTTGGACCTATTAGGTCCTTACGCTTACTAAATTCTGATATTTATTAGTAAAATAAAATGAAGGATAAAAGGATTTACCAAGGATAACAAACCAGACCAAACAATGTTTCAGGTTCGATGGTAGGTTAGTTCTTTAAAAAAACTAACAATCCTTCATGACACACTAAATCAGATAGATGCGTGGAGCAGCTGATAAGTGTGAATTGGATCAGCTAAGATAAACAAATTAAGTTAAATGATAGCAACCATCAGAGGATCTGCTTGATGGAATGAACTGTCTTAATGATAGATTCAAAACTTAAGTCTAAAACGACTTATAAACCCACTTAGGGTAGATGAAGTAGATAAGAAATAACTATCTACAGAAGTAGCAGAACAAAAATAAAGGGTAACCCTTCTTAAATGAAATATGCACTTAAACAGACTAATTGTTGGAATGATCTTATAATATATGGAATTCTTGATCATTGAGGTCTGAGAATCTGAAATTTTGCACTAAATTTCTAATGTGTTAAAAAAATTTAAGCATAAGAAGGATTCTAGAACCTTGAATATGTTTTCTAGGAAAATCTTCTAGGTGTCCTACTTGGGCAATGAACAATGAATGCTTTGGGCCATTAAAAGATTTAGGTCATGATCACCAACTCAAGGACATTATCTACTATGGATGGGAAAAGATAATCAAGATTATTTTAGTCTTTTCATGCACTTTGTGTACCTTATGGGAGATAAGAAAAGAAGAAATGGATACCAAGCGTAAGATTTGTATTCTTAGGCTAAAAGGTGGAGTTGAGACCATTTCATGTGAATACTTGACATATTGCAAGTATGTTTAAGTTTTATCTTCCCAATTCTTGATGATCATGATTTACAGGTTGGAAATCATATGAACTAAGAAGTGTGCATGGATTGTCTCTTTTCCTCCTTGCTACTTATTAAATTTTTATTTGTGTAAACAAAATCACTATCATTATTATGTTGGCAGCCTTGTAGAACTGTTCTTAATATGAATGATAATGGGGATCTGCGTTTTCATTATTTGATCACCCATTGAAATATGGGAATCTAAGTTATTGACATGAGTGAAACCCTCTTGTTTGAATAATGTTACTTAGTTTTCAATTAAGTAATGAGTATGGTTGATCATTACATGGCATGTAAAAAGATTTATTACAGTAATTCAGATATGACTCTAACTGCTTGTTATTTTAGTGGTTATGTTCTTCTATTTTATATACAAAATATATATACGTTGATACTCCTGATAATATGTAATATTTGGTGGGTATTACCTATCCAACTTAGTCTTATTTAATATAATATTAAAAATTCAGGGTCAAACACTTGTCCAAGATTTATGAGATTGATTTCTTCATTTTTATGTTTTTGTTTTAAGGCATTATCCGATCGAGACCATTACGTGTTGACTTCATGGTATTTGGGATGGATGAAAGTTTGATCTTTCAGCTCATTGGGGATTTCTTGAGTTATTTCAGGTTGTTAATTCTCCTTCTTGATACAGCATTTACATCAGGTATATTTATGGTGAGATTGGGTCCTTGGAAAAACCCATAAGATATGTTGTATTATCTTATTCTATACTTAAAATAATACCATAACGTATTATGTTGTTAAAAAAGTAAAGAGTGAATTCATTTTCCTTCTGTCTGAGACTTGTAGGAATTTTAGTCTCACCTTTGTTGAGTAATCATGGTGATTTATATGTATATAAGAACCTGTTATGAGTTCTTCATCTTGATTCTCTATCGTGAATAATAGATTATGAGGATAGAATAGGTAATATTGATAGATTTATTGTCCCTTTAAGTGTCTGTTTGGAAGTAAAATTATGGTTAAATGAATGACATGCATTGATAAAGGTTCGTGCATGATCTCAAACACAAATAGGATTAAGCCTTATTTAATCTGTAACTTAGTCTTTCTATTCTCAAATGTGATTATATCCACTAAAATGGCCTTTAAACAATTTACTTGCAGCCTGCTTGAAAATATTGTTGTTGGCAAGGTCTATAGAATATAGAGAAACTCTATTTCTTGACACTTTGTAAGGTTTAAAGTAAGCAAGTTGTATCGGTCTTCTACAATCCTCCAGACCTCTTTCTTGAGGATAGATAAATAATCTATTAATACTCGTTTGTGAGTCAATGCTTGTTAAGAGTTCCTTAATAAATGTTGTTGATGGCTCATTATGCTTGGGTAACCAAGTTAACAAGTGTTTTGAATCAAATAAGATCTTTGAAGTAGAATGAAAAGTTATGTCGAGGTGGTAGATAGCTGATATATGAAATATCTAAGTTATAATTCAATGAACGGTTGATTATATCTTGCTTATAGATTAAAGACTACTGAAGTATTGACCTCTTAGTAGGAAGTATGTAGTTGGGAAGGCACATTTTAATATAATGTTTAAGTATCGGGTGATCAAATCCAAGTACGTGACTGAGAAGTAGACACTTAGTCCTTTGTGCTTCTAATGTCCGAATAAGATTAAGGACTCATAACTTCCTTATGAGGTAATTTTTGGATTAAGTAGGTATCCTCTCTCTCTGAAGATATAATTGAGTATGAATTATATCATAATGGATGCTTAGTTTATGCCAGATACAATGGAAGGCTAAGAAATTATGGACTTATATATATTTATAAGTATGATCAAGTTTTGGTTGTGGCCTTACTTGAATTTGGATCTTATTACAACTGATTGTAATAAGAAGTAACTCAAATGATAGGTTGTATTAAATATTATACAAGATTTCATCCTGAGCTATGAAGTATAATTTGTCTTAATTCATATAAGTTATTACAGTTTATAACTTGAAGGTATTTGATGAAAATGAATATACCTTGTTTGGGTATTAATGGACTAGCTGAAAATAAATTGACGGGAGAAGTCATGTTTATGAACTTCTATGGACTAGATATAATGATATAGTAATATATATGTAAAGGCTTACAAGGCTATAATATTGTTTGTACAATTTGACTCTTCTTGAATTGATGGTAGTTAGTTGTGATTGAAAATACTAATGACCATCCCATGTTTTATGTCCAACAAATACATTCTAAAACTGTTGTTAATTCTTTTATTATGCCCTCTTAACTAGATATGATAAGAAAAGACTCTTCTTGTTGAATAGAGTGGACTCTTGACTGATATTAAAAAGGGACAAAACAAGATTTATGAGTCATTGCTAGAATCAACTCAAGAAAATAAAAATTACACAAGGAAAATGAACATTGGAAAAGGACAATGATTCCTAGAATAAGTTTTCCTTTTACGACTTGATATGACTATGTGTTGCATAAATTATACTATATTACATGTGAGGATGGACTGTAATATATATATACGTATATATGTGTGTGTGTGTGTGTGTGTGTGTGTGTATGTGTGTGTGTGTGTGTGTGTGTGTGTGTGTGTGTGTGATATTGAGACTGGATGATAGGTTTGCCTTTGGATGGCGAGATACAACCAATAAAATTGTATTAGATAGATTCAAAAACTAGAAAAACAAGTTAGTAACGAAACAAAAAAAATGTAAGACTGAAGGAAAATAGAAAAATAGTAGTTCGTTGTTGGTTTCATATTATAAAAACTTGTTTTCAATTTATTATGACATGTATATTTCAGTTTTTGAATGATATGACTGGCTGAAAGAATAAAGATCATGAATGAAATTCTAACTGAATGACTGATTTTCCATTATTAGGCTGTTAAAAGCCAATAAATATGAATTTCATTGCTGAAAAATTATAACTCTAATAGAAAGTGATGATTGGTTCTTCAAGGATTATTGATATAACTTGTATATGACTATTTCAATTTTGACTATTAAGGAGAAATCATCGGGACGATGATTCATTAAGGGGGTAGGTATGTAATACCCCTTGATGTCTATCTATCATATTTGGAAATTGTGTCGTAGTATTGAATGAATGTCAAGGGTGAGACAATAAACCTAGTTGCGTAGCTATGTGTATAGTTGCATGCATGGATGTATGTCCTAAGAAGTGTGAAAATTACTCTAATCTAATACAGAGAATACATGAAATAGCTACACCAAAACTATATTATTCTCACACTTATTTTTTATTGATTCACTATTCCATTACACTCCATTATATAGGAGATGTATAATAACAATCCTCACAACAACCTTTTTCTGCATATACAACCATACACTCGTATGGTTTAAACCTCTCACCAATATAATAATAAAACAATACTAATTGTTTTATTATTCTAACTTACTAACTTACCACATACTAACCAAATTTTACATTTACTATTCACATTTACATAGTAAATGTACTTTCACTAATTTACCATAATAATTACACATGTAATTATTATTCACCCATACATATAAATGGAGCACTAAGATATATTTTCTAACGAGAAGGGTATACACACATACGTGTAATTACACATGTAACCACTTGACATTGCTTATTGCTATCAATAGCACCCTTAATTAACTTGACATTCTCATCTTACCTTTGTTTCTGGTAGGAACGTAAAGAATACTTACGTTGATGAAAATATGAAGTTGGCAGTGTGTTGTTGTTATCTCTTTGCTGAACTTAATTGATTTATGTAAACATTGTTTTACATCATTTGCTAATGGCCACCTACCTTGCCGTAAAATACAATTTGATGTAAATTGATATCTTTCTTGATTGTTATTTGTGATGATTGAATGTGATAACTTCAATTCTATATTGAGTAGTTTTGGATAACTTGCATATGCATTTTGGCCCTAAGTCATTCACTTCAGGTTGCACGCACTCGGGATTGTTCTTTGACACTTTGGCATAGTTATAGTTCCTTTGTGCGCCCTTGCACACCTTCCTTCTCCCCTTTACATTCTTCTATCTCCTTTCATTTTCCCTTGTGCACCTTCCTCCTGCACACCCGATTTCTCTCCTATCCCATCATGCACTCCTTGTGCACACCTCTGCAGACTTACCTTCCAATCAGCTAAGTCCCTGGCATTCCTCTTGCGTGCTTACATAGACTCAGTTCCTTTGTAAGCACTCTTTTCTTCTTTCCTCCTATCGTACACCTCCCCTTTGTTTCTATTTTGCACACTTTCTTCTCACTCTCGTGTGTCACATGTGCTTTCATTTTCCTCTTTACTCGCTTTCCTCCCACACCTCTTTCTTATGTTCATGCCCTTGTGCCTTCATTCCACGCATTCACCTTCTTTCTAGTCATCGATGCACCTCCAAAGATTGAATCCAAAAGGGGAAACTTGAACAAGCACCAGCTCACCATGTGTTTAGGGCCCAAAAAGGTAAGAGTGGCCATTGAAAATTCCAAGATCTTGTGGAAGATTCCACATGTCAAACCGACACACCTTCAAAGGAAAATCCTGAGTGGGTTTATAAATGAGCGCAGAGCCTCCACACATCTGGTTTCATAAAAGGACAAGGTTGGAGTTGAATAGTCAAAGCATTGAGGCAGGCTAGTGGAGGGTGCCAATTGTTAGCACGTTGCTAATTCAAGGGCAAAATTTGGGAGAGGGTTTCCAAACAAGCGCCCGAGGATGTTGCGTGTCCCGATTAGATATATGACCCATTAAGAAAAATAATTAGCCAAAAACATGAATAAAATGAGAAAACCATGGAGGAAGCCACATGTTATCCCAACGCAACTCCAAAAGCAAAATATAAAGGCTTCCCTCAAACATGTGCCAGCCCCTTCATGTGTCCGGTTTCAAAAGGGGGCCCGTTTTGTAGCTTGATTCCGTCATTTTGTATGAACTTGATTCAAATTTCAAATAAGCATATCTTTTGACTCAATGCTCAAATTTGACAAATCGACACCATTGGAAAGATCTTTGCCTCATCTATCTTTGTGGAGATTTGAAAATTTAATTTTAGAGAGGTTAGGTGGGGAAAAATGAAGAAATGTCTTCATGCCATAAATACAAATTCTATTTGCCCGCAATAACTAGATAAGATTTGATATGATTCATCATTCCCCTCTTTCAAGGTGTCGAACAAGTAATTGATGCGGACATGATAGATTTGGGGTGGATTCAAAGGAGGCATTAACAATGGTGGTTGAGCTTCGAATTAGTTTTCCCTCTTCTCTCTCTCCTTCTTCCCTCTTGTGCTAAATCTATAAAGGGAGGGTTGGGGATCATTGTAAAGGGATGGACACTTTGGATCCTTACTCATGTTTCTAAGGACTCCATATTTTCGTGTTTTGAGTTGTAGACCCCCATGTTTGGCTCTTGCACTCGTGGATATCGGCCTCCTTATCATTGTAACTTGATTCGCATTTTTGAAGTAATAGAAGCATCGTTTTGTGACTATTCTTTGTTCTTACATGTTTACATTCCTTCTTCTTTCCTCTTCTCTTACGTTGTGTATTTTTGTGCTATTACAAGCCCCTATAGTTCCATACTTGGTTGTGTTCCACGAGAATGATCTAGTGAATGCATATTTTGTTGTGCTACTTGTGCCTAGCCTCCTTTTACACATTCCCTATAGTTCTCACTCAGAAAAAATAGTGTTAACCCCTCTTTTCTGGTGCTATCACCTTTTAGTGTAGTTTACTTCACGTTATCCTTCTTTCCTTGGTCCCTTGGCATTCTTAGCTTAGTTTCCCCTTTCAGCACTAGGAGTAACAATAGTAGTAGAAATAGATAGAGGAACTAGCCTTCTCTGGAAGATCCATCCCAAGCACGTAAGGTCCCACAACTTGGGGATGGTTCCATTGTGGTCTCAGACACCTCGACCCTTTTGAGATCTAAGACGCGAGTGCATGTTTGAGAAACTAACAGCTTATTTCAGCATGAAATAAGGTTAATGCAAAATGGATGACCCGCTCTTGGGATGAAAGCTATAAACCTTGTATGTAAATACTACATGATTGTTTTGGTTCATCATGTTTAAAAATATTATGTATGGTTCAGATGTTCTTGATCACCATTATTTTCTAGTAGTTCGAATGATAGTTGCAACCCATTCAACTATCGTTAAGTTGAGAAAAGATGAACTTGTAAATGAATAATTCGGTATTTAACTATTGAGTAAAATTTGGGTGGGTAATCGATAGTGTTAGCCTTAAGATTTCTAAACCTATAATGGAAATATTATATTCTTATTTAAATTATCATTCAACCAAGACCACTAAGTGAATTCCCATTCTTGGATTATTTCAATCTTTGAGGTATAAGGCTTGCGGTTTTGGATAAGTTGTATCGATGAATGTAAATGGTGAAATTGGTCATTATGGACCCATGCATTATGAAGACTCATGTTTCGAATAAGTCTTGACCTTGCAAATAATTCATGCATGCAATAATTGGTAGAAACTTAAGTGTTAAAATGGGACATAGTCATCATGCGAGTATACTTGACTTAGAATATCTAGCAACATGCTGAACATTGACTATGCATTAGGTATTATTAGATTCCACATACAAATGGAGGAAGTTTTTCTATTCAAGATCCTACTAATTTTAGGGGATAACATTGGTGGTGGCGGATAAGTTAAATTATTCCAACCATTCATTGTATCATTAAATGCATTTAGAGCGCATTTAATTCCTTGGGAATGATGAAGCTTCTTGGAGAAGCTAAATCACTTGCATGTCATTTGGTCATTCGGTTTTTGGTTGGAGAATTCAATAAGAAGATGAGGAAAGTTTCAGTCGAACTCTATGAAATTTTTGGGAAGGAAATTGGACTCCAGCTCTAGTATTTTACATGCAAGTTTAGAATCAGTTGAGGAATCTTCAAACCAAGTTAAATACATAGTTTGAGACTGATTTGCGGGTGTTGTGAATATATTTCGATCACTTTGTTTTGGGATGAAATTAGGGGAAGGAATCACTAGAAGTGTTGTTTGTTCTGGATCAATTTGAAAATGAGATCACTAACACTTTCTAGGAATGATAAACCTTTTCCTTTCTCTAACAGTTTATTCCATTGCACTTTTATGCAAATGAAATTCTTGGTAAAAGAATTCTGAAATGTTAAAATATTGGGTTTCATGGTTTATTCTGAGAATGAAATCCAAACTATAAAATAACTGTAAAAATATGGTGTGGTGAATGATTGTTTCTACTATGTGAGGGTTTTAATGAGTCTTCACCGGGTTATTTTATTATTTGATTATATGTTGAATATTATTGTAAAGCTAGGATTTATCCAGAGGATTATGATAGGGTTCTTTCTATGATTGTATATTTTGTAGTATTATCGGTAACTCGTAAAAGATTGGTCTACTGCTGGTCTTTTTCTTGGTCTTATTTTCCTAAAAATGCGTATGAAAATTTATGAGGAACTGGGATAAAACCAGATGGTGGCGATATAACAGTGTGGTATTGCATATCGTAATAAGGAACTTAAATGGGGTCAATTTGTGTTATTTAATTTCCTATCAATGTATCCAGTTTTGGCAAAAACTAGGCAATAACAAGGACACCCTCTTCTTGTATTCATGGTTTTAGTTATTTATTATCAGCTCTCTGTCATAGAAGTGGGAGGTAATCTCCAGGTTTAGATATATGAGCTGACTAGGTGTAAATCTATTCTATGATGTGAGTATTTATAGATGAAATTAAATAAATAAGGAACCGAAACTATGATTCGGTTATAGATTAACTAGGAGCTTGTCAACCTGAGCCTTGCTTCCCAATTTTGAGATTTGATGGCTATAACAGGTCATAGAGATAGTTATCTCTGTCAATGGGTAGTAGGCTAGAATGAAAAGGTTCCTACTCACCTTTTAGATTGATGTGAACCATGTAGGGAAATGTGCTCTCATAATTTTAATAGGTTTCAAAGAAATTTAATGGATATCGATTAATATGTCTTTCCTTGGCAGAGGATGAGTATGGACTTCTCAGGGATATTGGGAAATTAAATTAATCCATGTTCTTATGTGTAATATTTCTTAGTTATGAGTATGTGTCTTATTGTTATGGTAGGTTAGTATCTGATTTGGTGTTTATCTTAAAACACTTCTTTGATATATTTAGCATATTATTTAAACTAGTAGTAGCTACCAAGACCATCTTATAGATCTTCATGGCGATAAGTAGAGAGCTACTTTCGATGAGACAAGGTGTAAAAGTACCTTTCTCAAAAATCAATAACTCAGTTCATAAAATCTCACTACAATTGTCAAGTATTTAGTAAATTGTCTGCATTATGGGTAAATTGTGTATGGAATGGCCATAAATCCATTGTTTCTAAAGAAGGTAGAAATAAATTAATCGATACTTATTTGTATAGCTTACTTGGATGTAGAGTAAGTTATGAAATAAGTATATATGTATTTGTATAGCTTACTTGGATGTAGAGTAAGTTATGAAATAAGTATATCTGTATTGTATAGCTTACTTGGATGTAGAGTAAGTTATTAAATAAGTATATATGTATTTGTATAGCTTACTTGGATAGTAGATAAAGGTATGAAATAAGTGAATCGAACAAAGTATAAAAGGTAAACATAGTTATTTCAAAGACCTAAGCTAATAAGGTATGGAAAAAGGTAAGTTGAATGGATTTTGTGTTTTATCCTCTAATACCTTTATGAGTTAATAGTTGTTTGATGAAGGAATAATTAATTGGTTATGTTGTTATTACTGACTTGTCTTCTTATGTGGATTATATGAATTATTGAAACGTAGATTTTCATTTACTTAAATGATCAATGGCATAAACTATTAGGCATGGGATAAATATTTGTCATGCTTAGTTTGTATGAACTGATAGGTGCTAACATGTTTTGTAGATGAAGCTCAGTAAGGTGGAAAGAAGACCAAAGTTGAAAATTTATTATTATGATTGATTTTACTGCTTCTTGAAGTATAAATCATAGAATTATCACCGATTTGACATGTTATTACAATAGACATAATTTAGATATTTTGTTGTATTTGTACTGTTGAGAATCAATGAAAGATGAATATTTTGATCTCTACAAAGTCTTGTTGTTTAAGCTATGTAAATGAATGAAATAAAAAGGTTAGCTGTTAATGAAGGAATTCAAAGGAATGAGTGTTTACTAGACTTTTTATCGTTGTCATCATGTTGAGGGTACAATGAATGAATTAGTAAGTCAGGGTGGTAGTACTAATTGGACTGCTTCATGACTGTACATCTGTCTATAAAATAGAATGATTCAATAACAATGGACATGACTTAAGGATATTCAGATTTGTATTGCCAAATTAAGTAGTAAGTTATCCTATGTGGAATTGACAAATGTAATATTATATCTTTTTAGAGAAAATTATATATAGATATATATATATATATATATATATATATATATATATATATATATCATATTAAAGGTCTAATATAAGTCATGATGTGATAAAGCATTCATGAGCTAGAGTACTATGTAATGAAGTTTACTTCATTAGTATGGTTATTGATTAACTGTTGGTAATACTATAGTTTAATGGATCAGATAATGATCAAAAGGAAAAATATTTCCAATGCGATTATGAGGATGTCAATCGTGTATATGTTATCCTTCTCAAAGTCCTCTGTAAGGACACTGTTATGTACTAAAAATCTTAAGTATCATATTTCTTTGTAAGCCTTTATTTTATTGGGCATCTGAATTTTGAATCATCATGCATGGGTAACTTGGGAATGCAAGGTTACCTAATCAAGAGTGAATACTAATCAAGGATTAAATGAAATCAGGTTCTTCTTAAGGAAAAAGATTAAAAGGAACCATTATGATCTTTTGATAAAGTTACATGATCTAAATTAAAATAAAGGGAAGTACCCCTTAAGGATGGGTAAGTCTTTAGGTGTTGAAACCTAAGGAAATACTTACATACTATGAGCTTATCGTAAGTGTCAATAAATGACCTATTATAAGTATGCTCAATTGAATGATTACAATTAAGCATAAAATAAGAAAGATGTTATGCTCAAGAAGGAAGGTTAGGTATCATCATGAGTACCAAAAATCCAATAAAGGGATGATACGTTCGTATACCTTCCAACGAAATGAGATTGCACCTTCTATACTTCTAATGAATATATAAATAGGGTACCAATGGTTCCCTATGGTGATATAGTTATATCAGTGGTATATAATGATAGTAATTTGGTAAGAAACATAGGCTTAATTGGTTAAGCTAAGATAGTAATAAATCTGCAATGCTGAAATTAAAAGAAACATTGTTATGATTCCCATATACAGCTATCACCAACTTACAATCAAATGAGGTAATTAAGTTCAATTGGATAAATGAAATATTATTATATCTAATAGAGACAAGACCTAAGAGGTGACTAATTCAAGGAGGAATTGTCACGAGGTTTAAACTATCTTGTCATGATTTAAAACTAATTTATAAACTAAAGAAAGATACCCCATTCAATAAAAATGCTTAGTGAGCTAACTCATTACACCCACTACACAGTTGTATCCCTATTAAGATAGTTTTCTTCATTCGAGATGATGTTGTATAGTAGATGTGCAGAGTTTCCCCATTAAATTCTAGTCTTTTGCAAGGTATCGCAATAAGCACCAAGCTGTCTTAGAGTTATAAAATTAGATTGGACCTCACAAATACACTATCTGATATCAATTTAGGATGGATACGGTGTGGGAATTGATTTAGTATTGAGACACTTACCTCCCAATAGACATCATAGGATGACATGAGGGTACATCTTCTTGCATGTTAATCCAGTGGTGTACCTTATACAAGGCTGGTAGTTGTTTACAACATTCAAGATTGTGAATCCATGTAACTAAATAAGTGATTAAGGTGGATCGAAAATTTCCTAATGACGAGTGTGTTTTCATGGGATTGATCATGGCATACATGACTCAAGCTTTGCGCAAAGTGGTGTAAGTTGTTGATTACACTGTCAATGTTTCACCAATATCTAAGATATGAGATACACGTGAGATATCTAAGATGTGAGATTTCATAGGTAGGACCCAAGTACACACTTAGGGGTTTTCGCTTATATATATCATGTCTTATTAAAGGAGAAGCAAAGGATATATTTTATGTATGGGCTCATACTGAGCATCGAGGAGAACGATTATGTTTAGTATTCTATCATGCAACTACACATGGTTCATGACAGTTATTGGAAATGGATTGCACTAAGGTTTATGTAGATTTAAATATATGGGTTTTTAGATTAGTTGCATAAAGTTTTTAAAAAATAAAATTCTGGATGAGAAGTAACAAATAGGATGTTAAGTAAAGGGTGGGATTAACAAGCTGTGAATTAAAGAAATTAATGATATTGTTAAGATACGATGTTTCACTTATCAAAACTTGACAGACTTTCATAGCATAGTTGTTACGTCAATGTACCCATTTAATGATGTGAGTCATTAATTGGATATTGTGGAGTAGCCTCTATGGCATGATTATCCACCTAGATCCCTTAAGTGTTACTATCATAGGCTATGGATCCATGTATATATTATACACTAATTAGCAACAATGAATATGTCCTAGTGCCGATATCATCTTATGATGACTATGGGTAATGAAGTGTATCCGAAGCAACACAAGTAGACTTGGATACACTTGATTTCCCATATTCTTATTAAGCGAGACTATCGGCACTAGTCTACATGAGATAGCCCTACTTAGTATCTAACATGGACAAGGAAGTGATTGACGTAAGTTAAGATAGTCTAATCTAGATAACGAGTTTAGGTGTGTGTGGTGAAAGATATATTCCTTTCGATGAGTATGCCATCTAGGAATAAAAGCATGGCATACATGTCTTATAAATTTGGCCAAAGTATCACAAGTTGTTGATTGCATTATCTTAATTTCACCTAGACTAAAGATGTGTGATATCAAATGGGTATCTCAGAATCAGATACCCAAATAGGCTCTTTAGATATTTACACTTGATTTACCCTTAATGGAATAAGGAAACCACAAGTATACTTAGTATACACTTTGATATAAGAACATGAGAGATTGATTTAATACTGAGTCATGATAGTTGCATATGGTTTATTGTTATGTGATGGATTAGCTAAATGAATGTTTGTTCTAAATTATGTGAATTTAGAACAATGAACATTATGATAAAAACAATTTCCCTTGTTATTGAAGTCTTAAAATGAGGATGTTACATTTTGGTATCGTAGTTGAAGGTTACGAGATCTTCGACTGTTTGAGTCCATCACTGATAAAACTTAATTTCTTGTTAACAGAAAATTTTTAGAACAAGGGGACATGTTGTGAATAACCAGCCTCCGAGAGGTGAAGAAGCTACATCTCAAAAGATGGATGAGATCCCTTCTTGCTCTATTGGAGATAAGATATTGTCTTGTTGTAGTTGAACAACAAGTGGATGGAAATAATGCTAAGTCTGAAAGTGAGAAATCTCAGGGACAACCACATATTGAAAAAATGTAATGGCCAAATATTCCAATGTTGGAAATAACAATAATGCTGCTAATAATAAAGCAAATGCACCCAATCACCAAACCAAGAGGAACTCGTTAGCAACTGAATTAAAAAGTGACATAAAAAGGATAATTCCACCAAAATTTGATGGTACCACCCTAGGAGATAGGGATGAGAATTGGCTCAACGAGATGGAGAAGTACTTTGCAATAAGGAACTTCTCTGAAGAAACCAAAGTAGTATGGGGAGCTTACCAACTTTCCCATGAAGCATCTTCATGGTGGGACAACCGTAAGGTTGATGAAGCAAACATCACTTGGGATCAATTTAAATGCTACATTAAGCAATGTTGGTTACCAAAACTCTTTTATGATAAGAAAATGTCTGAATTTTAGACATTAACTCAAGGAAAACTGATTATAACTGAGTATTGGGAGAATTTTACTAAACTTCTCAAGTATGTACCGTAGTACCAAACTGATGAAAATTTCAAGATACATAAATTTATAATGGGGCTGAATCCTATTATAGGAAGAGAGGTGGATGTACACAGTCCATCCACTATAGAAGGAGTTGTAGAAAAGGCCATAAGGAAAGAAAAAAATCAAAGGCAATTTATGCACATAAAGAAGAGAAACGTAAGAATTTTTATAAATCTCTTTCACCCTTGGCACCTCAAAATGTTGCATGGAAAAATTAGGGCTGAAAATAGTAAGAAAACAACAACAAATAATAGAAACAAGTGGCGGAAAAACAATAGTGACCAAAACAAATTTTAAACCTTCGAATAAGTTTGAGCCTACAAGGGGAACTGTTGGGGACTATTATAATTATGGTAAAGACTACTACATAAATAAATTCCCTCTAAATAAAAATGACAACAACCAGCAGCACAAGATAAATGTTGAAGTAGTTGATAAGCAAGTTGAAAAGCAAGCTACACCCATAGAAGTACTAGGTAAGTTGTTTGGCATACTTGTAACTATAATTTTTGATACTGGTGCTACAAAATGCTTTATTTCTAGTAAATTAGCTTCAAAATTAAAAAATAAAAGCTAGAATTATGGAAAAATCATGGATTTTCCATTATGGGAACAATGTTGTCCACACAATTGATAAATGTTTTTTTGGCACAACCTTAGAATTACCAAGATTTACTACAGAAGTAGACCTTTATGTTGCACCTTTAGGGTCTTATGACATCATAATTGGTGTGAATTGGCTTGCTGATCATAAGGAAAACATAGATTGTTATGAAAAACACATAAAATGTTTAGACAATCTATAGAAAACAACAGACATTCAAGGTGTAAAAAGAGATATTACAGTTAGAGAAATATCACCATGTAGCTTAAAAAGGCCAAAAACAAATTTTTCATGTTATATGTAGTAAAAATCATTGAATTAGAAAAATAAGGTAGTGATTTTATGGGAAAATATTTGTTGTTACGAGATTACAATGATGTGTTTCTGGAAGAACTACCTGGTCTTCCACTAATGAGAGTTTGACTTCACAATTGAAATCAAACCTAGAACTGAACCTATTTCCAAAGCACCATACCACATGACTACAAAAAAGTTAGTTGAAATAAAGGCACAATTACATGAACTTTTATCTAAAGGGTTAATAAGATCGAGTGTCTCACCTTGGGGAGCACCGATATATTTTATAAAAGAAAGATGGAACACTTAGACTTTGTATTGACTATAAAATGTTAAACAAAGAAACAATCAAGAATAGATACCCTCTTCCCAAAATTGATGATCTATTTGATCAGATGCATGGTGCATTAGTTTATTCTAAGATAGATCTATGATCTAGGTACCATCAGTTGAGAATCAAAGATGAATACATACATAAAACAACCTTTAGAATAAGGTATGGGCACTATGAATTCACTATTTTACCTTTCGGTTTAACAAATGCACCTATAGATTTCATGAATTTGATGAATAATATTTTTCAATAATACTTAGACAAGTTTGTGCTTGTATTCTTGGATGATATTCTTATCTATTCAAAAAGTGTGGAGGAGCACAATGAACATTTAAGGATTGTACTTGAAATTTTAAGGAAAAGAAAATTGTTTGGAAAGTTGTCAAAATGTTCTTTTTATGAAACAAAAGTACATTACTTAGGACATGTGATAAGCAAGGATGGAATCTCTATTGATCCTTCAAATATTATATCCATAATTAAATGGCCATCATCTAAGAATTTTCATGAAGTTAGAAGCGTTATGGAGCTTTCCAAATACTTTAGAAAATCTGGAAAAGATTTTTCAAAGGTTGTTGCACCTATTACTTCATTGTAAAAGAAAGATAAAAAGTTTAGTTGGAATGATAAATGCAAGGCAACATTTAAAACATTAAAATAATAGCTAACTACAACACCTATTATTTTGGATCCTATGAAGCTTTAGATTTGTCACGGATGCTTCCAGAGAAGGATTAGGGGGTATATTACTTAAAAATGATCATGTAATAGCATATGAAATTAGAAATCTCAAGTTACAGGAATTGAACTATGTTCCTCATGACCTAGAGCTTGCTGCCATAGTACATGCGCATCAAGTTTAGAGATGTTATCTCTTAATAAATCCCTTTGAGTTAAAAACAAACAACCTTGGGCTAAAATATATCTTCACTTAGCCTAATATTAATGCAAGGCAACAAATATGGTTGGATTTTTTGTCTCAGTATGAATTTGATATCAATTGCATTAAAGGTAAATATAACGGAGTGGAATATGTGCTAAGTCATAGGAAACATATTTCTAAACTTGTAACCTCTAGAACTCAGTTCAAGGAAGAGGTAAATAAAGCAATATTAACTTATCGATTATTATTAAGTAAAAACAACACTTGTTGTATATTCTAATGATGTAAGATACAAAGGATTCCAAATTGATGGTGAAGGAATCCTAAGGTATGAAAATTAGGTGTATGTACCCTTAGAAAACAAGTTAAGGAAGAAAGTGATGACTGAATTTCACAATGCACCTTACTCTGGACATCTCAAAGTGAAAAAAATGCTTGCTGATGTAAAACAACAATATTTTTGGAAAGGGATGAAGAAATATATACTTGATTATGTATCTCATTGCTTAGAATGTCAGTGTGTTAAGGTTGAACATATGCACCCAATTGGTTTATTGTACCCTCATAGCATACCACAATATAAATGGCAAGTAATAAGCATGGATTTTTTCAAGGGTTTCCTATGTCTAAAAATAAACATGATGTTATTTTGGTTGTGGTTGAAAATTTAACAAAAGTAGCTCATTTCATTGTTGGTAATCTGAAGGATGATTCACCTGTTCTTGCAAAGAGATTTTTCATGAAATTTTCAAATTGCATGGTGTACCTGAGTTAATTATATCTGATAAAGATCTAAGAATGAATTCACATTTTGGAAAAATCTAAATGTAGCCTTAGGAATGAAATTGAACTTTAGTTCCACATACCATCCGGAGATGGGTGGCAAAACTGAAAGAGTTAATCAGGTAATGGAATACATGCTTAGGATGTATTGTATGGAGCAGTGACAAAAATGGGAAGAATACATTCATTTGATTGAATTTTCATACAATAACATGTATCACTCCTCTCTAAAAATGGCACCTTTCAAATAATTATATGGACAAAGGTGTAGAACCCTTGGGATAACATACAAGATAGAGAGGTAATTGTACATGAAATTCTTACTGAAATGGAACAAGTAAAATTAATCTTGAGTGATTAAAGGAAGTTGCTAATAGGTAGAAAAGTTATGCAGACCTGAAAAGGGTTGATAGGAAATTTGAACTTGGTGAAAAATTATTTTTAAGAGTCAAGCCTAAAAAGAGTTCTATTACTTTTGGCAAGGAAACCAAGTTATCACCTCAATTTATAGGACCCTTTGAGATTGTAGAAGTGGTCAATCTTGTTGCCTATCGCTTAGCATTGCCTCCCACATTGGCATGGATGCATGATGTTTTTCATATTTCCTTACTTAAGAAATATGTTTCATATTTGTCACATGTGTTAAATTGGAATTATTTGCAGGTCCAAGACCTAGGGGTAATCATGGTTGAACTAAGGGTGCTAGAAAATCACAAATTGAACTTTTGTAACCAGCAAATAAGTCAATGCAAGGTCTAATGTGACAAGTTTAATGAATAAATTACAATTAGGGAGAATCTAGAAGACATGAAAATTTCTTTTCCACATCTATTTTAGCAGAAAAGATTTCATTTTTCTATGATACTTGAGATATTTGGTTTAAAAAACTATCTTTGATTTTGTTGTTTTTGAGCAAAACACTTTTAATAAGTGCTGGTACAACCATTTTGATGTTGTTATGAACCTCTGGAAACTTGAATTTTTACAAGTTATGTTGACTATTTGAGAATTTTATGGTTGAATAAGTTATATTATTACATGTGTTCTTAAAACTATGTTGAATTAAGTTAATCATCGAGATAATGATGCTTTTTAGAGGGAGGTATGTAATGCCTCTATTGTGTTGATATTTGTACTTGCTTCTTTGTAAGTAGTTGGAAAACATTGACATGTGATTGTGTTCTGAGTTGTTGTGCTCTTTTGAATTGTTTAATCATGTTTTCTGGAATGATATCAAGTGCTTATAAGATTTGGTTTGTTAATCATTCTTATGGAAGTATTCATACTTGTGTTGTTGATCATGAAGTACTTACTTAACTGGTTTTTGAAATGAACTTAGTGATTTCAGCTTGTGGAAAGTAAAAATCAGATTCTTGGAACAACTAAGCAATCAGGTAATCTGTAAGCTATTTAAGGTCTTGATATAATTACTACTTCTCAGACTATTGTATCGATATTGGATGTAGGATAACACCTTGGATCAATTTCAGTGATCCAAGGTATTCTCCTAAATTGATATGTTATTATGACTATAAGTTGTAAGGCTACTTTACTTCTTAATGATTTCTGGAATCATAATTTTATATGCAGATCATGTTGATTATAAGCTAACCTAGAGTTGTTAAAGATTGCTTTATAATATTAAAGGAATACTTATGCTTAAGAACATATGGATCATTTCATAAATCTCTTAAGAGGCTTAAGTGGATGTGATTACGTCAAGCTAATGGATATATTCTTGTTATTATGATGAAAACCTAATCTAACCTATTCTAATTGTGATGTTTAAGATGACCTAACCCCTGGAGACCTAACTTGATTAGCATTTATGAAAATTATTAGTGGAATGGTTAAGTTAGTTAGGAATCATCCCATACTCATACCTGGTAAATTAATTGGTTGTAATTGATGGCCATCGCCACCCTTTGGTAGGATACCAAGTCAGACTTGGCCATGCATGCCAAATTTGTGGCTAATAGTATAGTGAATTCTTGCTAAACTATTAGTATGATTACTAATTTAATTAGTAAGATGGTGGTTGGTAGGATTCAAGGAGGTAACTGATATCAATGGTATTGGGTGAGCCAAAAACCAACTTGGGAAAATAACAATGGTTTTTGAAAAACAAAGGAATTGGGTTTCATTTCTCATTCGGTCATTCGAGATATTTTTATTTACATGTTTATTTTCTATTTTTCAAATACATAGTTCTGAATTGCATGGTGGAGTAAATAGTGGAAAATTTAATGTGATCACTATTAAACTCGAAAGATGGAGAAGAAATGGTTTTTGTGGAAGCCATTTCATTTTCTCTGTGGGATTTTTTGTGAAATCTTGGAGAAGAACTTGGAGAGCTTGGAAAGGAATTGAAGGAACTCTTATAGGCATGATAGGCTCTAACTCTTGATATATTTTTCTCTATTTAATGTCTTTATGAAAAGAATCTACTCTTATATGAAATATAGTTCTCTGGTTCAGGGTTTTGTATATTTGTTTCTACACTAGTAAATCTTTGTGTATCATGCATCCTTTCTTCTAGTTATCATTGTATTTTCTTTATTACTTTGTGAGGATTGTGTAGTTTTCTTGATAAGTGACATTTAAATTAATAGAACTTATGGGTTAGTTTTTCATAAATAAATCTGATGATAATTGTGTCTACAATCTCCTTTGATGGACTGTATTTTTGTACTACGAAACATATCCTTTTGCAAAGAATGTTGTATGTTTTGTATGAGAAATGGTAAAATTGGATTCCTTATTGTTACTATGAATACAAATTGATTAGGTTATCTTTTCTAAGTGTTCTTATCTTGAATTGCTAAGGATATGGGTGTTCGTGTATATTTGTGCAAATAATCTACCTGTTGTTTGACTTTGAATATCAAGTCAATTTTCCTAGTATTGATTTGTATATTCTGTTGTTATGGATAAAGTTTGAATAAAACTTTTTTTGAATCTATATCCTTATTAGGTGCTTGATCTTTTCATTACTTGATTATTACCTTGGAAAATGGCTGAATTTTACTTATCTGGTTGAGTCATATCCATTTGGAGTTTCAATAGGTTAAGACATTAACGAAGTATCATCACTTCATCCTCCTTAATTGTAAGCCTCTGAAACTTAAAATAATCCTTAGGTTGATGAATTGGTGAGTAATGTTGGTTTCATAGATGCCTAACTTTTTAAATCATTATTACATTCTATATTTACTTTCAATTCCTATGGAAGGGATTCATTACTTGATGGATGTGTAATCGGACCTCCTTCGCTCAATGAAATAATGAAGCTTATTGTGGTTTCACGTTAAGTTAATACTTGATTTATATTGAGCCTTAAACTCACTCAGGTCAAATAGGATATCATAGTCTACCTTTTATTCTTATATTTTTATTGAATCCCGTATGGCTCGATACTAGTTTGTTAAGTGGATGATTTCTAGGTATAAGTTAATGGTAAGTTTGAGTTTATCTCAACTTCATACATATGGAGTGGTAGACTAATTATTCCATTCTCAGTAATGTTGTATCAGTTTGATAGTCTCTTAATTTGATGGATATCCATAAATACTTGTTACATGTTATAAATTGGTTTGGAGCTCGTATAGAGTTTGGACTTTAGAATGTTGATTGATTAGCACTAACTGTTAATAGTATATTGCTTGTTGGAATGACTATGTATTCTTTATTTAAAAGAAAGGAGTCTTAATTGAAATGAATTATTGATTTTTTTCTTAAGTTTTGGTCGATCCATTTTAAGTGTGACCGTTTGTGTAGTCACTTATACTACTTTCATTCAACTAGAATGGTGACTTCATAACTTAAGTTATGAGATAATTATTCGATCATAATATGCTTCTTAGGTTAAAGATATAGTTGAGCGTATTTGATTATATACCATCTATGGTTGCTTGGTTCATATATGTTTGCTATGAATACTAATGAAGTATAAACTTATACCTCCTTTTGATCAAGTTTTCGGTTTGTAATGACACTTAATCAAATGTCGAGTTATACTATGAGTAACTTATGGAAGAAGTAACTCATTATACTATGTAAGTATGTGGATTATAATTGACTTCTATGGTGAGTTAAGAAGTATATATTATCTTAATTTCATACAATTTATTATGTAATATATATAACTTATAAGATTAGTTGACTAAGATATTATCTTGAAAGGGTATTTATGGAATGAATTTTGATAACTGTTTGTTTAAGTTATGTTATATAAAATTCAATAAAATAAATATAAAACTACAATTATATAAGTATGGGCTTATATGATTGTAATATTATTATACTAGTACTTGCATTATTTGATTGATTTTGATCAATTGTATTTGATTGGGTTACCTATGTGTGTCTTAAATTAATAATGGATTATAATTACTTAAATGAAGTACTTAGTTATCTTATCTTCCTTATGATGACGTTTTTATTATGCCTTGGTTGAATGTTGAAAAGAGTCGTGTGTTATTTTTGAACCTTATAATAATTTAATTTAAAAGAAGTGTTCCTTTTATGAAATTATTAGTTATAGCATGTTATTCTAAATATTTAGTTCTTATCATGCTCATTTCATATGAACTGACAGATGCTAACAATATTGCACATGGACTTCATGAAAGATGAAAGAAGAAATACGTATAAAAAGTTACATTTGTTCCATTGATTGAAGATAGTTAATTTGAATAAATGATTATCGTATTCATTTGTTTATGTACTTATGATTCAGAAATAAGAAAGGCCTATGGCCCATTTATTGTAATTAATTTGAAAAGAAGTGGTTGAATTCATTTTTGAACATGACTGTAATATTGAATTATCAAATCAAATATAGATGCTTCACTTTATTATATTTCCTAAATGGAAATGAATGATTGATAATGCTAGAGCTTAGTTGTGTATTCATTTATAAAAGTGAGGCATTTTGTATTTACCACCACTATTATACTAAACATATGTATCATCTATTGAATTACTACATTCTTTATGTGATTCAATACCATAATGAGATAAATGAAGAGTGATTATATACCTAAGTAACTTAGGTAGTATGACAAGTATATGGTTGTTAGACTAAGTCCATTATCTCGAATGGAAATAAGTTGTACTTGTATGATTTGGAATGGTCTATGAGGATTGATCCTTAAATGTATACATAATTGTTAAGTTACTTAAAACTTTTGTGATATGAAGTGATTATAATGAAGTTATGAATAAGGGGATACTTATTGGATATAACTAAATTATAAGGAAAGGGTCAATTAATGGTATAAAGATGTTATGCTTATGATTGATGTGTTTTGGTTGCATTTGATAGGTTATGTTACTTTGTAAAAGTATGAAAACATACCTAAACATAATAGTTATGAATATTTAAACTATTCCTAAGATATGTTCTATGAAAGTGATTAATGTGTGAATATTTTCCTACATTAAATATAGTTGAAATATGAACATGACACTTATATGATTTAATGGAAAATGTATTATTAAATGATTAAGAATAATGCAAACTTAAATTTGTAACCCCTAGTTAATCCTTAGGCACGAAACCTAACGATGAGAATAATAAAGGGTGGGATTAACAAGATGTGAATTAAATAAATTAATAATCTTGTTAAGATAGGATTTTTCACTTAGCAGAACTCAATGGATTGTCATAGGATATTCATTGTTGCACAATACCCATTTAATGATGTGAGTCATTAATGGCTATTGTGGAGAAGCCACTATGGCACAATTTTCCACCTATCTCCCTTAAGCATAACTATCATAGGGTGTGGATCCATATCTTTGTTATACACTAATTAGTGACAACAATATGGCCTAGTGCCGATGTCATCTTATGATGACTAGTCTATGCAAGATAGCCCTGTTTAGTACCTAACATGGACAAGGAAGTAATTTACATAAGTCAAGGTAGTCTAATCTAGATAATAGTTTCAATTGTGGTGAAAGACATATTGCTTTCAATAAGTATGCTATATAGGAACAAAATCATGACATACGTGTCTTCTAAAATTTTCCAAAGTATCGCAAGTTGTTGATTGCGTTGTCTTGATTTCACCTAGGATAAATATGTGTGATATCATATGGGTATCCATAATAGATACCCATATAGGATCTTTATATATTTACACTTGATTTACCCTTAATGGAATAAGGAAACCACAAGTATACTTAGTATACACTTTGATATAAGAACATGAGAGATCAATTTAATACTGAGTCATGACAGTTGTATATGGTTTATTGTTATGTGATGGATTAGCTAAATTAATGTTTTTTCTAAATTATGTGAATTTAGAACAATGAACATTATGATTAAAAAAATTCCCTTGTTATTGAAGTCTTAAAATGAGGATGTTACAAAAATGTAAACACAAAATCATGCACTTGGGTATATTTCTAGGTCCTAAAAGCATACTAGCATTCATATGATTCCTAAAAAAGAAAACTAGTGGTTGACATATTTGGCCTCTTTTGTTTGTTTCTTATTTTCTATTTGATCTTACATACCCTACATCCCATTCGAACCTTAATTATTTATCTTTCATGACTTGACACTAAGACCCGTCCTGACAATAGAACCCGAGTGATCTTGTCCCCTGTGGGTGCCCCCGACCCTTTTCACCTCACTCACTCCTTTTAGGTATCTTTAATATTTTAGGCATCTTTTTCACTTATGGGTTATCCTTCTAGTTGTCAATTTTAAAATTCAAATAAGGGAGCCATGTAAATACATATTTATGTTTTTAAAATGAAGGACCAAATACTAAGTAGTACTATCATCACCTAATCTTGCATCCAAAAGGAACCTAAAGAAATCAAAGGAATCCATCTAGCATTCATTCAAGGGATAAGGGAAATCATGCTCTACATAGACACCATAGGAAGGGGAAGTTCAATATATTCCATCCACAGATTCTACTACATTGATACATTCTAGCTACAACACGTTATCAAGTACAAATTTCAGCACAAGGACATCCTAGCGCACAATTTCTACATAGAATCATAAACAATACATGGATTCTGAGATGTAGTACAACACTTGATCATAAGTTCACTCTCAGGGTGACCATTGGGGTTAGTTTCACTCACCATTTAAAAAAAAAATAGGTTTTGATTAAAAATAACTGAATTAAATCTAATTGTTGAGTAGTTGATATGATAAAATATAGTAAAATAAATATGATAAGCACTCAAGTAATGCAAAACTATGATTAAATAGGGGAAATAAAGTACTTAGTTGATTCATACATGGTCTAGAACTGATCTCGGTAGTATAAAGTGTTGAACAGGATTAGAATAGTGTCGTAACTACTCTCTTTGAAATTAGGAACTTGAAGATGATGTCAAACATGAGCACTTGATGCTATATAGGGAACTTGCATTGGTGACTACACAAAAGTTGAAAATATACTTTATTTTGTGTCGCTATGGTTTTTCTATCACTTTCTATCAGTCACCTTATATTCACTCTTTGATCACGGAGTGTACACTTAACAACTCCGTAAAAAACCTAGCTACATATGCAAGATCAAAAACACATCAAATCAAAATGAAATATGTAATATGTGAAGGTGAACTGACCCTAACAAATACCCAAAGAGTGAGCTTATGACCGAGTGTTACACTACATTCTAAAATCCATGTAGTTCTTTGTGTTTGTGTGTGAAATAGTGTCCTTAGGTTTCCCTCACGCCAATGATGCAAAGATAATGGGATTATAACTAGATTAGATGCAAATGTGTGATATGGAATTGAGAACTTTCCATTCCTATGTAGTTTATATAACCCAAAAATGCATTCCCTTTGATAGTAGTGATAATGTGTATATGTTATTACCCTTTAGAATTTATATCCAAAATAATAAAGTGTATATTATTTATATATGGATCTCTTGTTTGAATTTTGACACTAGTGATCCAAAAGGATGACTATGATCTCAAGATAAGGATAAGAAAACTAGAAAGGCTGCCCACAAATGTGAAAAAGTGTAGAAAGAAAAAAGAGGACATGAGCCCCCAAAATGGATAGGAGTGCTTAGGCACTAATGTCTAGAATGGGTGTTAGTGTCCTAGGATAAATGATGACAAATGTGAAAAGAATGACAGACATGGATCCTGTGACCTAACCAAAACTGGGTATAAAAATGAAAAATGTGAGAGAGAAAGATAATAGAAACAATCAAAATAAGTAGATGGACAAAGTATTGTGTCACTAGTGAATACTTTTATTACTTAAGATCCATGCATATAAACAACATACTAATGGCATAGTAAAATAGTAATATGTGCATGATTTTGTTTCTACATTTTCCCCCCTTTATGTTATTTGAATGAAATTCAAGTAGTGTAAAGGAAGTAAGGAACATACTTGTATAGAGTTTGGAGAAGCCATGTTGTAAAGTGTGTGTATAATTTAGAAACTTATAGCGTGACAAACCATGGATCAACGGTTTGGCCCATGTGCCATAAATGGAGATAGTGATCCATTGTAAAGAGAAAAAAGAGAAGTAGTTGAAATTATTTGGAGATTTTGGATATTTTTAATTGTTTCCAAAAGAGATTGAAGAGGTAGGGAGTGATCAATTGCAAACCTAATTTTGTTTGTAATGGGATTATTTGGGCGTCCTAGCACTAGAGGAAGAGTTTTGGGAGAGACATCTAGTTTTACTCTCCATCCATGACTACATTCCCAAAAGGTCCAACCACTGCACAAATAGAGACCAAATTTAGTTTTGATTTAGTTCTATTTGAAAAAGTGTTTGTTCCGATTGAAGAACCCATATAGGAGTAGTATAGGAAAGGTAATGACATCTCATTGCCCCCACTCCTATAGTAATGGGTGTTCCAATTTGAATAATTCTAGATGGATTCCAAGTTAGGTCATATGTAAGTAATATTAATGTAGTGTAGCTCCAAATTTAGGTCATCTAGGAGATATAGTAAGTGTGTTTATTGAACTGATTGATTGATTTGCTTTGAATGATAGAATATTGCTTTGAGATTATGTACTTAGTAAATTACTCATGGAGAGGTTTTTATGCTTTTCCCCTAGATTAGGTCATTTGGGGAATAGATTTTAATTAGTAAAAGTATTGATTGTTATACAAAATGATTGTTCCTTTTTTTATTGAGATTAGAGAAATTTGTAATAGTAATATGCTAGGATTATCGATTGACTACATTATAACCTGAGATGGATTATGAGATGATCATGATTGTATGCCTCCTTTTGGGGTAACGATGAAGGGAAGAGAAATGAGATTTGAGCTGAAATTAAGATGTATAAGATGATGTAATAACAAATTAGAATTAGTATTAGATAGTTTAATCGCCATGTCAATATATATTGTGTAGTACATGTGCCATATGTGAATATGAGATGTTAAAATATGTATGGTACGATGCTAGAGGAAATTATGACCTGTATAGCGTAAACGGCGAGACAAATGGAGTTACAAGGCTCAAGATATGAGTGAAACTATGTAATGCATATTAGTTGTAAGAATGATTATAAATAGTAACTATAGTATAGGAAAAATTGGAATTACTATATATAGTAATAGTGAAAAGTGAATAGTATTTCATTTGTACCAAGATCGATTGAGATTTAGAGCTCTAAGATGTGAGGATGCCACATGTTAGAGAAGTTATTTTGACTAGATTTGAGAGGGTAGTGGCAGCCATGGCTTCACAGATGACCGATGAGTTGGTAAGTGTGATGATTTTTGGAAAATATTGTCAAATATATTTTTTTTTGTCAATTTTAGGAAAATTTGAAAAAAATTTGGCATTTCGACCTTGGTGGAAGTGACCAGGAGTTTCTATCCCTATGGACACTAGCACCCACTTGTAGGTGCTAGTTACCTAAATCTAGGTGCCCATGACCTGCTCCCGAGTGCTAACATTCTAGAGCAGGATTGGGCATTAACTATGAAATGTTGATATTCTTATCAGTTTGATGTTACGATAAGTGATTTTTTTCATTTTATAGTGTACTAATGGAAGAACATTTTTATTTTTGTGTTGTGTAGAGGGATATACACTCGAGAGAGTTTCAGGTGGGTTGTCATTTGAGTACACTACTTACATTAGGGTTTTCAGATGCTAAGTGGGATATATTGGACCATGTCGGCCTATGGCACATTACTAGACTAGGGAGGTACCCCATAATATGCCTATGTTGACTCTTTTTTTGATAGATGATGCATCAATATGTGTATGTTATGGTTAATTCTTGGTGAGATGAAAATAACCCTATAGGATGTATACAAGATATTATGGTTGTTTATTATGGGAGAGAGAGTACATGTGATGAGTATAGTGGATGCCTATAGTTAGATGAGGACAACGAGGTAATATTTTATAGGAACATGAGTACATGTAGAGACTCATATCAATTTAAATGTTATATTTAGATCCAGTGTTCTATAATTGTGGACGTTTATTGTTGTGATTCTAGCATCGTCAGTGATAGTAGAGGGTGGCGAAGTTGGGATATTGTATAAGATGTATGATATTTGTCGCAGTATATAGGATCATGGGATTAGGTATGTATGGGCATATTGTGTATTAGAACACTTATATAGATATATGTATGCATTTACTCATAAGGATCATGGGGGTGGAATAGGAGCCACAATTTTTTTGCACATATGGGCATATGAGCATATAGCGATATTGAGGCCACTCAGTGGGCCACAAGCCGATTGGGCTCGACCCGAGATATTTTCAGCAATGTGGGTAGACACCCATAACATGAGGATGGATATGATCACCTATAGGTCGATGCTAGATCAGATGGGCCCTAGGGCCATTATATAGAGACCGTATAAAGACTATGGTGGCTAGGTAGAGGATGTTGTAGATCTACGGTGCATTCGGCACACCATGTGGTTAGAGGATTGCTTCCTAGGGGGTGACACAATTGTTCGGGGGTGACACAATTGTTCTAGGGTGAGCGAGTATCTAGAAAATTTGGCATGGCCCAGGATGTGCCCCTAGAGCCATATATATAGTTGAGATCTACTAGAGTGGAAAGATGATTGATAGAGAGGCCGTGTTCGATAGGAGAAAAACTAGTGCATCATACTACAATTGAGGTAGATGTGGTGATAGGTCCTATACGGGTTGATAATGTGGGGTGCATCTAGGCCTATAGTGAGTGGTGGGTGACACATCGATGGGTTTTACTATTTCTAGTGCTAGTGAATGTGGCCAATGGAGCGATTATTAGAGGAAAAGAGTGGCGGGCACCTTCCCCTGATGTAGATGATGTAGCAACTATGAGAGTGGAATGTAAGTAGTGTGCATTATTATGTGTTAGTTGTTTATTTATTAGATATTGTGAAATTGTGTAGTGACTAATGGTGGTTTTTGTGAATGCAAGTGATGCCCATTGGTCATTGATTGTAGATTCTTTAATACACATGTTGATGTGGAATGTGACTCCGAGATGTTCTCATGGGGGTGGTATGCTAGAAAGAGTCGATGTGATTGTGGGTGAGTATCACCATTTTTTTGAGCTGGTGGCTATAGAAGCAACCACGTGTACCATGTTATTGAGTGAGTGCGATGAGGCTCATGTAGAGACCGAGCAAGCTAAAAAATCCATAGGAGGAGGATCCCTAGCTCAAGATGTGTTTACTAAATATGTTGAGCTACATGGCTGATTTGTAAAGAAGATGACCGAGATTGCTATATTACAGAGTTAGTTGGAGAGATATAGAGGCCAAGATCAGTGGCGTAGAGTGAGTGGTGAAGCTTCTAGTTCTAGAGCTCCCACGATTGTATATAGTGATAGTGATGATGATGTGTGATGTATTGTATATGTTGTAGTGATGCATGGGGGCTTTCCCCTAGTGATTGTATATTTCAACTTTTTTTGTACATTATATATATATATATATATATATATCACGTGTTGTTGATGTGCATTGGTATAGGATGTGATGATTATTGCTTACACTATAGGTTGATATTTATTAATGAAATGGTTGTTTTGATTTTAAATGCATTATGATGTAGAAAATAAATACGCAGATGATTAGAATAGGATTTGTATTTGAATGAGAATGAATGGCATAGTATGTGATGAATAGAAATAGATGTATGTGATGTAAACATAATAAATAATGTGAAATATCAATATAAGAGCATATAATAATGATGTGTTGGTATATGTATGATTATCAAATGTAATAAAATGGTTGTAATCATGTGTAATTATGATTAAGAAGGGGAAGAGATGATAAATTTCCACCCATTGTGAGAATGAGGTTCATTTATAAATTCCCCTTAGCAAACAAGAATGAACCATATAACAAGAGTGAATCATCAAGAAATGGGTTTGACACGTGCAAGGAGATGATAAAAAATATATGACATCAAGCATAGTGCATGAGTCGTGAAAGGAGAGGTTCATTAATGTAGTATTCCCTCAATAGTCAAGTGTGAACCATAACATGAGAGTGCATCCTAGGGTAATGAAATAGAAAAGTGGATGGCATATAATACAGATTAAGAGGCCTAAAAGTACGGATGCAGCATGTCAAGTAGCAACAGAGTGAGAATAAGTGCCAAATTAGATGCCAAATGAAATGGAACCAAGTATATAAGATATGGTGGGAGGAAATGTAGAAGAAAGGGGATAAGTAAACCAATGAGGAACTATATAACTTTGTGAAGAATGAGAGGATGTAATCATTATCCTAAATTTTTTCCCCTACAAATTTGGATAACCTATTCAATATTTGAAGTACAAGCTTGCAACGTGAGCATGAACATAAAATTTAGCCCCATCAAGAGAATGTTCAAGTTGGTAGTCAGGATCATTGTAGAAATTGAAAATTTCACAAGATTAGATGGGTCCTAGGTTGGAAGACCGTCCCAACCGGTCGGTTGGTTGGATTAGACAACCCGGGGGTTGGTCAGCGATGTTTCGTATGGATGGGGTTAGAATAAATATGGTTAGATGCAGGTTGGATGGGTGGAACATTATATGAAAGAGGTTGGTCGGCTGGTTAGTTGAATGAGTTATTTAGCCAGGGTTGGTTGGTTGACTATTATGGCGGCACGGTGACAAGCTCATGATTGGGCGGCATTCAACCCCTTCAGGTTGGATGAAACATGATTAGATGGATCATTTGGTCGGGTAGCACATAGTACGGGTAGAGATAGATGGTCATCCAATCTCCCAAGTTGGATGACCCATGGTGTGAGGAGTGCAACTCCTAGGATGGTCTCTGCTACCGAGAAGCATGTATGCTCACGAAGTTAGACACCATCCAACCCCTAAGTTGGGAAGACAAGGAGGTTAGATGACCTACCCACAAATTGTATGGATCATGGTTATACAACCATCCAACCTTAATATAGAAGAGCTCGCGAGGCCTAGTAGTTTGCTCAAATAAGGTTGTACAACCCAATGAGGATGGACGTATGTCCAACCTAGTAGGGTTGGATGACCAACATGGCTGGATGAGTCACATGCTAGGAAAAGGTAGGTGGGTGAATGATATCTCAATAACTAGAACTAATGAGGCATGGCATCCATGACTACCCGTGCAAGAAAAGTACCAAATTGTATGGCTCTGCATACCTCTTTAATGCACCCTACCGATTAGTGACCCAAATTTCATATATATTGTAAAATCCACCTCATTTTGAGGGGAAACTTTCTAAAAGAAAAGAAATCTGTCAAAATTGTTCCAGCTATCATGTGAGCTAAAAGCCTCAAATTTGAGCTTATTGTACAATATTTTTTCCTTGTGCCTATATTGTAATGGATTGTGCATGTTTTTAGCAATAAAATTAATGTTTTATGGCTTTTCTTTCCCTAATTCGAGTTGTATTGCATCTTTTGTCTCCCGTTATGTTTGCAGGTATATTATGCATGTTTATATCCCTTTGTAGGACCCTTTTAATTTGTTGTGCTTTATGAATCTAGGGGCTGAATATTGTTTTAGCTTGTGGTGCTTTTATTCTCCCTCTCTCACTTTTTACTCCCTATTTTTCACTCACTTAGATTGTTTCACCCTTTATTGGTGCATCACCTTCCCTTAAAGTATATTTACCTTTTATGCATCTTTCTATGCTTTTCTCTTTTAAAAGGATTAAGGTAGGATTAGTTTGGTTTTCAATTCTCTACACTTTGGAAAAGTTGGCACTAGGTTAGGAGAAGAATCCAGCTTTCTCTAAAGGATTATCCTACTTGCACATTCCCACACTATATGATAATCTCATGTTATGTAGGTTACAATGATTTCTTCACACATAAATCACAAGCAATCGGGGTGTTGTAATTTTTTTGTAATGAGTTTTGGCATGCCAGGTGGGACCAAAATTCAATTTTTTAGGTTTATCAAGATTGGATGTGCATCTTGGTGAATTTTTATCCTTTTGAGGCTTTGTAGTAACACATCTAGTGACTCCCAGGGTCATATTTCAACTAGTTTCAGTAGTACTAGTGACCCAAGTACATGAGAAGGATCCAAACTCGGTCCAAGGAAAGAGAAGAAGGTGTCTTTGAATACTTGTAGTTATCACTAGGAAAAGGAAGGAGAGGAAGAAGAGTATAAATTTCTCCATCTCCACCAAACAAAACCTTATCAACACCTCCACCAAGTTGACCCTTCCTTCAATCAACTAGGGTTCTCAGGCCAATCAAGATGGTGCATCGACCACCACTACCAGTAGGACCACAAAATAACTATGTCAACTTCATAGTAAGTAGCCCTCTTACCCTCAATTCCCAAAACCCTATTCCAGTTGCAACATTAAAAAATATTTCCCACTTCACGGGGGAGAATCACATTACTCCCACTAACCATATTAAGGATATTGTGAATATTTTTACCATTCATGAGATCAATGAAGTGGATGTTATAGTCAAATTTTTGTTTCCACTTTCAAGGAGAAGGCCTTGTAGTAGTTCGGGAGCTTAGTACCGGGGTCCACTAAAAATTAGGATCAAATATGTACAACTCTCTATAACTAGTTTAGAGAATGAGGGGACAACATGTTCCTATTGGAGCAGCTAACTACAATCAAGAGGGATCCCAATGAGAAAATGATAGACTTTAATTTTTTATTTTAGTGGATGTGGGATCGGATCCCGATTCTCATAAGGCTGACTAATGAAGGTGCATTTCTCTATTTCCTTAAAGCTTTAAATTGGTGTGTGTGTGTGTGTGTGTGTGTGTGTGTGTGTGTGTGTGTGTGTGTGTGTGTGTGTGTGTGTGTGTGTGTGTGTGTGTGTTATGATACAATCTATGGGAAGGATAACCTTACCAAAGGCTTATGTCATAGCTATTATAGCTGAGAATTATCTAATACAAGCCAGTAAACTAGCACCTAGGCCACCTATGCCCCTATATCCAGAATTGGGAAACCCCTCTACTAGTCAAGTACTTGAAATAGCCCCTATCCCAGCCCCTAGAAATCAAAGCAATAATGGGGCATCCACTTCTTTAGGAAATTCACTCGAGCTTCAGGAGCTCATGAAAGTGTTGCAAAATTTTGGGAATGAGTTAGTGGCCATCAAGAGGTAACATGCCCAAATTTCAAACCCTTTCAGCCTCAATCCCAATATCAAGTCAGACCCCCGTATCAACAAAATAAACCACCTACTCAAGTTGCTAATCAAAATTATTGGTAACCTCATGTTTTCAAACTTTCCTAGCCTTATAATCCCAATGCAACATCAACCTCTAGAGCTCTAGTCCCAATCCAAAAAAATATGGCACATGAATATGAATGGTGTCCTCTATATGGCTACTATTATGATCAAACAACATAATTCCAAGATCCATCAAATCAAGCTCTAGTGGTGTAGACTAATGGCATGCCTTAAGAGGTAGGTTAAGAGGAAAATTAGCAGCAAGCAAGTCAACATGAGGCACCTCATACTAAAACCACATTGGTCAATTGGAAAGTAGAAGATTTTTGTGGAATCAATCAATCTCCTTTCCAGGGTGTAGCTGCTAACACACAATCAAAGAAGAGGAACATAGAGGAGGGAAATCATCTAGTCCAGTTGTTTCTCATCCCACTCCCACACCACAAGGAGTTAACAGACCAAATGCAGCTCCTAGTGCACAAAACTAGCCTAAGGCCTCTATTGTAGTAGTCCCAAATGTACATAATCATCTCGGGGTTCCAGGTCATAGTGTCCCGGTGTCAATTTAGGTATCGTAAAAGGTCATGCCCATTAAGGGAAAAAAATGAGAACCCGGCTCCATTTAATATCATTGATTAGATGAAGAATACCAATGTCAACATTTACATGTGGGAATCATTGGCAATTCCAAGGCAATGAGATTTATTGCAAGCAACTATGGAAAATTGGTTCCCTTCTAATGAGCCATCAAATAATTAGGAGAAGGTTCTTACTAACACTGTGTAAGAATGAGAAGGTCATGCAGGTAAGAATGTGAATCCTCCACCATTCTATGTCTCATTGATCATTGGAGATAAGTTAGTACACAATTGCATGATCGACTCAAGGGCGAGCAACTTAGTAATGTTGAAGTAAATCGTAGATAAATTGGGCTTAAAATATGAGCCAATATTGAAGGGAGTAGTACAATTGGATGGGACAACCTTAAAAATAATTGGAGTAATAAAATAACTAAGCCTTATGCTCCATGATTTCCCAAATGTCACAGTTCTACAGGATGTATTGGTGATTGATTTGCCACCACTATTTTCCTTGTGCCTTTTGAGGGATTTTATAGCCAATATTGTGGGTACATATTGGGGATTGGTCACACATGTTATTTAGGACAAGTAATAAAGCCAAGATTACTATCGAGATCGAAACTAATCACACATTTTCACATTGAGACCCATGTGCTAAGCCCAATAAATGCCAATTGTGCATTATTTTAACAAGAAGATTGTTTAGACACCTATGATCCGCACACCAAGGCTAGGACTATTACCGATCTAAATCTTGACAAGTGGGATCACAAAAGGCATGTATATGATCCATACAAGGAAATGGAAGAAGCTAAGTTGGGCGTATATTGCTTGCATGAATAAAATCCACCTCTTCATAACATCACCAAGCTAGAGAAAAAGATGATAATTAAGTTTGGTATGTGTTCTTTGACGGTTTGAGGAGCGGGAAGGGTGTTGGAGGAGGTGCTATGATTTTTTCACCATAAGGTATGAAATACTACTCAACTTTTTGTTTTCATTTTACATGTTCAAACAATACAACTGAGTATGAGGCTTTGATCCATGGATTGCATTAGGAGAGGAAGAGGGGTATCAAAAACTTGCAAGTGTTTGGGGATAGTGAGTTAATTGTCAACTAGATTAGAAGACACCATATAGCTAAGAATGATATGATTAAATCCTACAAGCATCAGGTATGGGATCAAATTGAGGACTTTGAAGCATTCAATATTTAGGTTATACCAAG
Organism: Taxus wallichiana var. yunnanensis; assembly: GCA_018340775.1. Taxonomy (NCBI): domain Eukaryota; kingdom Viridiplantae; phylum Streptophyta; class Pinopsida; order Cupressales; family Taxaceae; genus Taxus; species Taxus wallichiana. The sequence goes on along the minus strand of CM031243.1, from coordinate 163,000,900 downwards.
GAAGAAGAATGAGGTTGTGGAAAGTCTTGTGGAAATTGGATAAACATTTGATATGGTGGAAAATATTAAAATAGATAAAACATAGCAACATATTCATGTAATTCGATGCCAAATTGTACAGATAATAACACAAGTTGGAAGGTATTTGAGAATGATCAACAAATAATTAATTTTTATAGAAGGAGACTGAGTTCTTAGCTAAAAATAAGGAGAAATTAGCGGATCATTATGTGGATCAAGTGGTGTAGTTGTGGACAAATAAAGTTGTAAAGGGTTTAGTCACTCTAGAGTCAAAATTCAACCCAAATGATCAATTCACGAAAAGAGAAGGCCAACATTCGTGTACAAAAGGGTAGATTCAAATCCCATTTCAATTAGAGGGGGTAAAATGCTCCAAATTGGCAAGGTGAGCATGGATCAAGAAAAACCTAAATTCATCAAACTTTTCCAAGAGTTCCCGAATGTCTTTTCTTGGAGCTATGAGGACCTAAAAGGATTTAATCCTAAGTTGGCACAACATACAATTTAATTAGATCTGGAGGCTAAGCCTATTAGGCAAAATAAAATACCAGTCAACCCCCATATTGAGCCTCTCAAGAAGAAAGATATGAATAAGCTAATAGAGGAAAGCATCATATTTCCAATAAATCACTTGAGTTGGGTTGTAAATATGATGCCAGCCAGAAATTTAAAAAAATGAGGAAATCAAGTTGTGCATGGATTTTTCAGGATCTAAATAGGGCCTCTCTCAAGGACCACTATCCATTTCCCTCCATAGAGAAAATATTGCAGGTAGTGGCTGGTTCAAAAGATTTTGCCTCTTGGATAATTATTTGGGCTACAATCAAATCATGGTGAATGAGGAATATCAATTTAAAATGAATTTCACCACAAAATGAGGCATGTATGCTTATAAGAAGATGTCATTCAGGTTGTTGAACACCGGAAAAAAATTTTAGAGGGCTATAGATATGGTGTTCAAATGTCGTATGAATAAAATATCGCTTATCTATCTTGATGACATCATTGTGTTTTCCAAGAATGTAGAAATCCACCTCTTTCACCTCAGGTAGGTATTCCAAAGGTGCAGGAGGTTTGGAGTGTCTTTGAACCCAAATAAATGTATATTAGTGGCTCATGAAGGAAATTTGATAGGCCATGTTGTTTGGAGTGTCTTTAAACCCAAATAAATGTTTATCGCTAGGTTCAATGCATTAATCAACCATGTCCCTGTTGCCATGCTTCCAACACCGAAAATCAAAAGTGTTTCTTCGTAAACGCTATGAGCTCAAAAGTTAGTTTCTTGCTCCTTCAAGAGCGAGTGGCTACCTTGATTCTCGCCCAGGCCACTGCCATTCGAATAGAAGATAATTTGATAATATCTGGTGAATTGAAAAAGGAATCATCCAAGCCTAAATCTTCGGGCCCTTCGCCCACTACTTCGTCTGATCCAGCCTTTCAAAAGATGGCGAATGACTTGCTTGCATTAAAGAAGCAGTTGGCCCAGGCCTCCCCCAGTTCCTCATACCGGGATATTCCACGGAGGAATTTCGTTCCTAACAATATTTCACAAAGGCCGCGCTTACCCGCAATTGCTCGTCGCGGTTTGGCGCTTGAGGCTCCTCCGGTCAACGCTCTAGCCAAAATTGAAGAAGAAGAGCAGTATTATGAAGAACCTTCGTCTCAAGGTGAAGATGATCAAGATGTTGGTGAACCGACTGGCGACTCTACTATCGGGTATATGGAATTTGATGAGGAAGAATCTGATGAAGAAGAGGGTACCCAGGGATATGCAAGCGGACAGTCATACGCTGTTTTTACCCACTCGCAAGGAAAAGAAGTGGAAGTTGCTGCCCATGTCCAGCAGGAGAAGGTTGTGTCAAATGCGCCTCCGATCATTGCTAAAAGAGGTAATCCTCTTCCTACTCAACTCCCTGGCAAGTCTTTTACAAGGAAATCTTTTCCCCCCATCTCTCCTCCAAATCAGTCCTCTCATGTTCCTACCAAGACCAGTAATCCTATTCCACCATCGTGAAGTGAGGGACTCATTCCTTCACCAACGCAACCCTTGGCCGCATTTGATATCATAGATCATGCAAAAAAGACCAAGATCCAAATGTCTGAAGCTGAGTACCTTCAGTCAAATCCCGAACAGCTTGTAAGATTGACCAAGTATATTCAAAGTCAAGCTGTTGTATCTAAGCAGGTTTCCCCAAAAGGAATCCTTTCCACTCCCCCTGAATCCCACATAAATGTTGCTTCAACATCTGCATCAGGCAAGATAGAGCCTTTCTATCTCTCCCTCCTAATCAATGGTCACAAGCTGAGTAACTGCATAATTGATTCCGGGGCTTCTGATAATGTCACGCCGCAAAATTCACCCATGCTTTGGGCCTCACTCTTACCAAGCCTTTTGGCAAATGTTATTCCTTGGAAACCAAGCAGGTTCCATTGATTGGCCAAATCAAAGACGTGCAATTTGCATTTGCGGCATTCCCAGAGAAGAGAGTAAAGATGACAGTCCTCGTTGCTGACATTCGACAGCCTACGGAATTTTGCTGGGAAGAAGTTTTTGCAGCAAAGTTGGTGGAGAGATTCATATGGACTGGTCTAAAGCTAGAATTCCCGTCAAAGGTGTAATGCAGACATTGGAGCCAGAATCACAAAAGAAGTACTTGGTTACTAGCTCTGAGGACCCCAAAGCTCAAATCCTTTTTGAATCATCAGGGATGGGGAACTATTTCTTGTCTACCGAGTCTAACAAAATGGTTGTTCTCGTTCAAGAAGGAGATCTTAATAAGATCTGGACCTTGCAGTTCGATGGTAGCTGTGCAACTAGTGGATGTGGTGCCGGAGCCGTGCTAATATCTCCCGAGGAAGAAGTCATTCCTCTCTCTTTCAAGTTGCAGTTTTTTAACACAAATAATACTGCTGAGTATGAATCTTTGTTACTTGGCATGCAAGCCGCAAAAGAAAGAGGGATTAAGAATCTGAAAGTGCAAGGTGATGCAGAGCTAGTCGTGAATCAAGTTAAAAGGGTTTACCAAGTGAAGAATGAAAGGCTCGGGCATTACCGTAATGCGGTATGGGACAACATTGAAGAGTTTGATGCTTTTTCAATTGAATCCATTCCAAGAGCCCAAAATGACATCGCCGATTCATTGGCTATTTCAACATCCCTCATGCTCCCTCACTCAGGTTTGAAAACAAATAAATACACCATTGAGGTGGTTTTCCACCCGAGCGTGCCAGACAATTCTCAGCATTGGCAAGTATTCAACGACGATAATCAACTCATTGCCTTTCTAGAGAAGGCGGAAAATTTTAAAGAATTGCACTTTGAAGGATCTACTTCCACTTGCCGTGAATCAGTCACCGATCAAGACGATGAATCTGAAGGGAATGACGGCATATGTCAGCTCAAAGGAAATAAAATTCCAAAGGGCCTGGTTTCTCTGGAACGGCTGTTCGACAGGCATGACCGTTTTGTGAAAAAGAAGAGGCGAGATGATCCTGACTCATCCCCAGAAACCGAACCGGTCAATATAGGTTCGGTAGAGCACCCGCAATTTGTGAACATTGGAAAATGTTGCACGCCTGAAGAGAAGCGGAAATTTGTCAAGTTGCTAAAGAAATATATGGATGTATTGGCATGGTCCTATGCCGATCTAAAGTCTTTTAAGCCAAAGGACGTCCAGCATGACATCCCGTTGAAAGAAGATGTCAAAGCCTTTCGCCAGAAGTAGAGGCATTATAATCCTAAGATCTCGGGCACCATCTAGGCCAAAATTCAGAAGATGGTGGATGTGAGAATCATCTTTCCTATCCATCACAGTACTTGGGTAGCAAATATTGTACCAGTGTGCAAGAAAAATGGTGAGATACGCATATGCGTAGACTTTCGCAATTTGAATCAGGCTTCCTTGAAAGACAACTACCCACTTCCGATAATGGATCAAGTTCTGCAAGCAGTAACTGGATCAGAGATGTTGTCCATGCTTGATGGTTTTTCAGGCTACAATCAGATTGAAGTTTCACCTGAAGATCAATTTAAAACAGCATTCACTACTCCCTGGGGTACATTTGCCTACAGCAGGATGCCTTTTGGCCTAACTAATGCTGGTGCCACTTTTCAGTGGGCCATGGACTTTGCATTCAAAGGTATGATGGGGAAGGTCATTGTGGTTTATCTAGATGACTTAACTATGTTCTCTAAACAACGAAATGATCATTGTGATCATTTGGAGCAAGTGTTGGCCAGGTGCCGAGAACATGGGATCTCCCTAAACCCAAAAAAGTCTGTTTTTGGAGTCACGGAAGGAAAGTTGCTAGGGCATGTGGTTAGCAAAGAAGGAACAAAGATAGATACCGAAAGAGTTAAGGCTATTCAAAGCCTTACTCTACCTACAAGCAAGACTGGTGTTCATTCTTTCTTCGGAAAGGTGAACTTTCTCAGGTGTTTTGTTCCTGACTTTGCTGAGAAGACTCATCACATATTGAACATGATGAAGGGGTCACCAACTTTCAGATGGAGCGAGGAAGGAAAAAGGTCGTTTGAAGAAATAAAAGCTTCCGTTGCTCATGCACCAGTCCTGGTATGTCCCGATTTCTCCAAGGACTTCATCATGTATAGTTACGCATCTGAGCATACTGTGTCTGCAATCTTGATGCAAAAGAATTCGGAGGATGTTGAATCTCTGATTGCGTTCATGAGCTCTCCCCTCAAGCCTCATGAACTAAAAATGTCTCAACTGGAAAAGCATGCCTTCGCCGTTGTCAAAGCAGTGAAGAATTTCAGGTATTACATTCTAAACTCTCATACGGTGGTGCTGGTCCCTGACACGGCGGTCAAATCAATTCTAACTCAACAGGAGTTAGGAAGCTTGCGAGGAAATTGGATCGCAAAGGTCCAGGAGTATGACCTGGATATTAAACCAACCAAGCTGGTAAGGGGCAAGGGCCTATGTCAGCTTATGGCTGAAAACAAAGATTCAGAAAACCCTGATGAAAGGGGTGACTACACCGATGAAGCACAAGACCGGCTGGAAAAACCCGATTCACTGCCTCTGGTCCTATTTGTTGCGACTAGTGATGAATGGTATTCCGATATCACTTTCTTCCTCACCTACGGCGAATGCCCAGTGCACCTAACTACAAAGGAGAAGTGCACTATAAAGCTCAGAGCAGCTAAATATGTCATCTGGGATGATGGTTTATATAAATGTCGGATAGATGGCATCTTTTTGCGATGTGTTGACAAACCACAACAGGTAAAGTTACTTGAAAGTTTTCATAATTCATCCTGTGGAGGTCATTTCTCTTCCTCCATGACAACACATAAGATCATCCGAGCCAGGTACTATTGGCCGATGCTCTTCCAAGATACAGCCACCTGGGTGGCAAAGTGTGAACCTTGCCAGCAGTTCGTCGGCAAGCCCAAGTTGGCTGCTTTTCCCCTTAGGCCTGTCATTGTCAACGAACCATTCAGGCAATGGGGAATTGATTTTATCAATCCTCAATCAAGTGCCGGACATAGCTATGTCCTTACAGCAACGGATTACTTCACCAAGTGGGTGGAAGCCATACCTGTCAAGCATGCCACTTCTGAGGTGGTTTGCAATTTCATTAAAGAAAATATCATTGTCAGGTTTGGCGTTCCAAACAAGATTATTGCTGATAATGCTTCTAACTTCTCCTCGCGAGAAGTTATTAGTTTTTGCTATGAATATGGGGTAACTTTGGCTCATGCCTCAAATTATTACCCTCAGGGAAATGGTCAGGCGGAATCCAGTAACAAGAACTTGGTGACCATCATACGAAAGTTAGTGGATGAGAATCAGCGAATGTGGCACAAGTCTTTGTACGATGCTTTGTGGGCCGATCGTATTACTCCCAAGAGGTCTCTCGGCATGTCACCTTTTCAAGTGTTATATGGCACTGATGCCGAGCTTCCCATTTCTGCTGAACTTCCTGCTCTGTGCTTGGCACGAGCTATCGAAGATGAAACTTTCCAAAATTCTCTTGAAAAGAGAATCATGTATCTGACAGAGCTCGAAGAAAAGAGAGTAAGAGTGGTCGACAGGATCACCGAACATCAGAATCAAGTCAAGAGATTATTCGATAAAAAGCTAAGCTTTCGAGTGGGAGACCTCGCAAACAAGGAAGAGAGCGAAAGGGCATGCACGGAGACCTTGATTCCCTATGGAGAGGGCCCTTCAAGATCAAGACAAGTGAAGAGAATAGTTTCTATCTCTCAAATCTATATGGAACATCTGCTTCCTTATAGCGGAAACCTGAAAATGTGTGAGCTTTGTTTTCATTTTCTTTGTGTGTTTTGTTTTCATCGTGTTTTGCTCGTTTGTCGTGTGTTTCTTTTGTTCTCCCTCCAGCTTGCCCTTGTTTTTGACTCTGTTACCCAATGGATAGGCACATGAGATCTGGGATTCTCTACCCCTAAGTTTGCTCAGGGATAGTCCCCAGAAAGAGCTAGCTTGTTATCCCGTAAAATTGACAAGGGCAATTTTACCGATAACCATACCAAAAATTTTGTTCCGATCCCTCATTAGGGATCCCTTGCGTTCGGAACGTTGCAAAATCCCTTTTCCTAGGAAATCTGGTTTTCCGAACTTAGTCATTTTTGGTCTTTTGGTTGGGCACATGGAATTGCTATGTAACATCACCTTTTGGTGCACCCCCTTTAAAACCTTTGGCACATATTTTCCTGTGTCAACACACTTTTTGGTGCGCCTTAATATGTTGAGTCTTTCCTGCGTGTGCCGAGACGCATGCGCCTTGGTGTTGGAAAATGCTTTGTTGCACCACTTTTTGGTGCGCCACAGGCGCACATAATCTCATGTCGACACCACTTTTAGTGTGCCAAAGGGCGCACTTAGTTCCATGTTGGCAAATGCTTTGCTGCGCCAAAGGGCGCATGCTTTCATATGTCGGCATAATTTTCATGTGCCCTTTACAAAGTTAGTGGCGTATTTATTACCTGACTCACCTATATATGTAGTTGCGCGCTACCGCAAATGTCATTATCACCAGAGCAATCACGTTTTTCTATTATATTCTCTGAGCCTGTCAGCACGCCTGCACTGTCGTTTTCAAATGCATAGTGGACCCGTTTGCACGTTTTTCACTATTTATCCGGGTAAGAGGTTCTTATCTCTTTCGTGTGTTTTACGTTTTTGGTTCTTGGATGCTTGTTGGTTTGGTTTTGGATTGAAATATTGAACTAGCCCCCTTGTTGTCTTTCCATATTCCTCCCCCTCTTTCCAGATCTACTAGTAGAGGAAGTTGTCTGAAAGCATGGTTCAAATCCCCTCTGGTTAAGCCATTTCATTACCCAAATAACCCTGCAAAAAGAGGAAAGGAAAAGAGAAAAGAGAAGCTAAACCATGTGGAAAACCCCTCTGAGGGAGATTAAAGCTCTAAAAAAGAAGACTCTATTTTTCTCTTTGGCGCATTGGCACATCCTGCAACATCAAAAACAGTTGCGCCTTTGGCGCGTCTGTCCCCCGCAACATGAATAAAATCTGTGCCTATGGCACACCCAGCATGCCTGTTGCATCAAGAACTTTCATGCCCTCAAGGTGCGCCTCCTTCACATGCTGCAAGCGCTAGCCTTGCGCCCTCTTTGGCGCACCAACCTTCCTTGTTACATCACATAAACATGCATCCCTTTGGCGCACCCAGCATCTGCGCAACATCAGCTTAATCTGCGCCAAGTGCAAAACTTGGAAGGCGCAGTGCTTTCCTCGTTGCAAAAACATCATGTTGTGTAAACCCTCCGTGCGCCACACCAAGTTGCCTTTGGCGCACGAGAAGTTCCTGTTACACAAATCATACATGCACCTTTGGCACACCAAATCTCCATGCAACATGAAAAATCTATGCGCCTTTGGCGCATCCTGTCTCTATGTAACACGGTGTTTCCATGCGCCCTTTACAAAATGTACCCCACAGTATCTATGCGCCATGCGCCTTTGGTGCTGATTTAGTCCCTGCAACACCATTTTCCTGTGCGCCTTACCATTTTAGCCCTTACCAAAATCACTAACTCTTTCTTCTGTTAACATTTCAATGGAAGATCAAATGGCTAATACAACCTTTTTGCATTGGGTCTCGCTTCTTCTTCGTGCAGATCAGCAACTAAGCTCGAAAGAACATATGTCTACATCAAGCAGGAGACCTACCAAATCCAAAGGCAAGGCCAAACTTACAGAAGAAGAGATGAAATACAAGTATCAGAGAGTCAGAATGCCTGACTCCCAGGCCGAATGCGACCTAGATATCAGGGACTCAGAGTTGGGTCACATTGATATGGAGGAATTCTGGGTCAGAACTCAGAAGGTAACGAGAAGTCCATGGATGGACAAACTGATAGGCAGTGCCCTACACTTCGCTGGAGGAATCCCGTGTTTTGCTTGGAATGTTTCGGCTTCTGGAATAGAGTTGCTTCTATCCTTTCATTCCTTTTAGAAACAGATGAGGTTAGGGTTAGGAGGAATACCTGTTGAATGTCGAGATGGTGTGCGCGTACCGTAGAGAAAGATCAGGTTGACTGCGAAGAACTCCTTTTTGTCTTGGAAGGACTACCTGCAAATAAGAACACAAGACCACAGGATTTTAATTAGACAATAAATGAGGGAACTGCCTTGGGCCCAGGAAATATAAAACTTCCTTTCGAAGGTGGTCAGTTCCCCTGCTAATATGAATTAACACAAAAGACTGCAAAATATCAATTAAATTGTTTCGTTAAACTAGGTAGGGGAAAGGCTGGTTTTCTGGTTTTGATCAGAGGAACCGATGCGAAGTTCGATAACCGATGCCGATGCGATTCTTCGATAACCGATACCGGGTGGGTTCTAGGATCTTCTTGTAGCTATGGTGTTTTGTAAGGGCTGGTTTATGGATGATATTAGGAAATGGGATGATTAGAAGCAAAGGATAATAGTTAGGTAGTAGATTCAGAGACGGATTTAGGAGGACTGAAATTCACAGAGCAGAAGAAATGTTATAACAGAGGACATGCAAGATATGACTTACTGGTTTTGGCGAAGATGCAAGTTGATATCCTCTACTGCAAGCACTTCTGGTTTCTTCACTCGTCTCTGCTCTGTCAAGTGAAGATCTGGACTCTGTTCCTCGCTCGCAATGCTCTCTATTGATCCAGAAATCCTTCGACTGATCCCAAAAATGAAATTCCGATCCGTTGTTTTGGTTTGGGGAGCCCATTTACAGGGAACCGATGGCGGTTGCGTAACCGACGGCGGTAGGCAGAGTAAACCGCATCGGTAAGGAAAAAGTAGGCTATTTTTAGTAAAATAGCCCACCTTCCTTGCTTTTCTCCCGAGAGATCAGTTGCGGGCTTGGTCAAGTGGCTAGAAGGTCGGCTTTGGGTGCGAGTAAGGAGGCATTAGTTATGGATCTGAGTCTAGACCAAGTCATGGGTCCTAATTAGGTTAGTTTAGGGTTAGGGCTAGGTCATGATGAGGTGGCAAAGTGAGGTGGCGGGTAAGGTGATGTGGATTTATCAATTATAAGGTAATTAATAAATAATTGTGTAAGGTTTAGGTGGTGAGGTTAGATTGCGAGATGAGATGCGGGTCACAAGGGGTCGTAAGACACAAATTTGGTGTCTACATTAGCCCCTTATTGTCGTGTAGCTTGTTCTGTAAAGCTGCGCGGACAATAATATGAAGTGGTTTCTCATGTTAAAGATGTAGGTAATCCCCCTCAAATCTATCGCCGATTGAGTGAACGGGAAATCAGGGATAGGGTTGATAAAGGGTACATGTTGTAGAGATGATGGTAAGGTGGTGGGGTAGGGCCAAGGAAGCAGACGCATGTTGAAATGCAATAGTATGACGAGGGTACATGATTTGACAAGCAAACCAGCAATGTGTAGGCAAAGGTCGATAGTTTATCCAAACAAGGGTGATATAATCCTGGTATCCAAGGCATAGGAAGTAGCTCCAGGGTATATAACAGGTGAGGTACAGGAACGTTTAGGCATGTTCGGCGATGACGAATGGTTGGTTTGGTTGAGATAAACGTCACGGTCTAGGTCTAGGCAAAGTTGGTCGACAGATCAAGTCAAGGACCCTAATCATGCTAAAACATGAACAGTGAGCTCGATTGAACAAAAGGTACATGATGGATGGATAAAATAAAACGTTGATTGTGGGTATGGTATTGAAGTGATGCGGTCGTGGGTCGGGCCAAATTGTTGGGGCGAGGCCTTGGGTCGGGCCGGATGGGTAGGGTGAGGCCTTGGGTCGGGCCGGATGGGTAGGGCGAGGCCTTGGGTCGGGCCAAATGGGTAGGTTAAGGCCTTGGGTCGGGCCAAATGGGTAGGTTAAGGCCTTGGGTCGGGCCAAATAGGTAGGTTGAGGCCTTAGGTCGGGCCAAATAGGTAGGGCGAGGCCTTGGGTCGGGCCAAATAGGTAGGTTGAGGCCTTGGGTCGGGCCAAATAGGTAGGGCGAGGCCTTGGGTCGGGCCAAATAGGTAGGTTGAGGCCTTGGGTCGGGCCAATAGGTAGGGCGAGGCCTTGGGTCGGGCCAAATAGGTAGGTTGAGGCCTTAGGTCGGGCCAAATAGGTAGGGCGAGGCCTTGGGTCGGGCCAAATAGGTAGGTTGAGGCCTTGGGTCGGGCCAAATAGGTAGGGCGAGGCCTTGGGTCGGGCCAAATAGGTAGGTTGAGGCCTTAGGTCGGGCCAAATAGGTAGGGCGAGGCCTTGGGTCGGGCCAAAAGGTAGGGCGAGGCCTTGGGTCGGGCCAAATAGGTAGGTTGAGGCCTTGGGTCGGGCCAAATAGGTAGGGCAAGGCCTTGGGTCGGGCCAAATAGGTAGGGCGAGGCCTTGGGTCGGGCCAAATAGGTAGGGCGAGGCCTTGGGTCGGGCCAAATAGGTAGGTTGAGGCCTTGGGTCGGGCCAAATAGGGAAACAAATGGTGTTCAGCAAGGGTGGATATAGGCGAGATGTGGTTAAAAAGGGGCAAATGGTAAATAGGGGCAAAAAAAAAAAAAAAAAAAAATTGGGGGAAAGTTGGGTAGAGAACCGATGTCAATTCTGCCTGACCGATATCGGTTAGGCGACCGATACCAGTTCCTTAGGGCAAAATGAAACCGATATCGGTGAAAGGCGAAAAACCTATAAAAAGAAAAATACGGCTTGTCATTGTCACTTTTGTTATTTGCAAACCAAATCGACTTGTCTGACGTGGAGAGTTGGGATTAGAGGCTTGATTGAGTGAGGTGGAGCTATTGTATTGGCGGAGAGAGTTGATAGTGGGCCCGATTAAGGAGGAGGCAAGATTGATTGGCCGGGACCCAGCGAGATCGATTGGAGCCATGGCACAGCAGCAGAGGAGCTGGAGGGGCTGGACCAAATTGGACCGCCACCGCCCATCCCACCACGGCGACGTGTCGTCGTCGTAGATTCAAACTCTTTAATTTGGTGATTTGGTTGTATTATGCTAAATTGGGGTTTTGGGTAGAATTAACCTTTTTAGGAAATAATGAGAAAATGGAAATGGTTTGAAAAAGGGAGAGGGTAGATAGGCTAGATAGGCTAAGGTGGGTGGGTGGGTAAGTTTTTAGGGTTTTGGGTGGGTAGATGGGTAGAAATAGGTAAAAAATGGGTTTTGGGGGCCACGCGGGGTTCGGCTCGGAGAGGACAAAGGACCGATGTCGGTCACTAAGCGACCCACATCGATCGGCCGCACAATTTTAGGGAAAGGAAGACTTGTTGGTGACCGGCGCGGTCATGTATGTATCGGCCGCGCGGTAGCTTGTTTTGGGTTGTGGGTGGGAGTGGGAGTGGGGTTGGGTTGGTTGTTTTGGGTTTTTGGGTTGGGTTGTGGGTTTTGGGTTTTTGGGTTGTGGGTGGGAGTGGGTTAGGTGTGGGGGTTGGGTTAGGGGTGGAGAAGGGTTAGGTGTGGGGTTAGGTTTTGGGTTTTTGGGTTGGGTTGGGTCGGTTGGGGGGTTGGGTTGGGGGTGGAGAAGGGTTAGGTGTGGGGTTAGGTTTTGGGTTTTTGGGTTGGGGTTAGGAGGTTTTGGGTTAGGTTGGGGGTTAGGGGGTTGGGTTAGGGGTGGAGAAGGGTTAGGTTGGGTTTTTTGGGTTTTGGGTTGGGTTGGGTTTTGGGTTTTTGGGTTGGGTTAGGGGTGGAGAAGGGTTAGGTGTGGGGTTAGGTTTTGGGTTTTTGGGTTGGGTTGGGTTTGGTGTGGGTGTGTAGGGGTGGTAGGTTGTTAGAGGGGGGCGGTAGAGAGTCAGGGTATGGTCGGGGGGATAAAAAGGGGTGTTTAGATGATAAAGTAGATGTTGTAATAAAGAGTAGGTCTAAGGATGTGGGTTGGTTTTGCAGGCACGTCAGCAGTTGACGATGCGGGATAGGATGCCCCCGCTGTTGGTGCGGATGAGGCCACACGTATCTGCGGCTCATTGGGCCATCATGCGTGAGGTGGGACTCGGTGGAGTCCAGAGGTACAGAGCGATAGAGAGAGATCACAGCCTGATGGTCACCCTCATCGAGAGATGGGATCCGGCGACCAATGTGTTCCATCTCCCACCGGGAGATGACTGTCACATCGGAGGATGTGTATCGCATCCTTCTGCTACCTATCGAGGAGAGGCGCCTTCGAGTAGATTCATAGATCGCCATGGATAGCATACGCGTGTTTTGGGATGCAGCCACGCTACTGACCTACCATAGCGCGAGTATCGGGTACGGTGACATGTACCGTGCGCATCGACACGAGACACGACTGGCTGTGTTGATGATGGTTGGGATCACCTGCTTCGCCCTCCCGGACTCAGAGGGAGGCCGCTTCCCACGAGCATTGATGGGGGTACTGCTGGAGATGGTGGAGGAGCACACCTGTTACGCCTGGGCACCAGTATATCTGGTGCAATTATACAGGGAGCTATGGGGCTATCGCCGGAGGAGGTGATTTGGTATTTGTTCTACATTTTTGTTGCATTGTTGGGCATACGAGCACATCGTATGCATCAGGCCAGTAGGGTTACCCCAGCAGCCAGGGCCACAGGTCATATACCGATATGGCTTTCGAGGAGGTGGTTGGGGTCATGGGCCACCCACGAGCGCTTATGGCAGTCGGGATGTGGCATACTATGACATTTGCTAGAGGGCCTTACAAAGAGAGACATTGTATGGAGACCCTACAGAGGTCACCATCCCGGCAGAGGAGCCCGCTTGACAATTGCGCCCTAATCCAAGACACATTCGGATAGCAGGACGAGGCCAGAGAGTACGAGCGGATACCCCAGAGAGGGTATGCAGCGCATGGGGCCGCGACAGACGAGCCACCTCCTGTCCTCGATCAGACAGAGAGATGATGTAGAGGCCCCACCGCCTGCACCACACCTTTGATCCAGTTGAGTAGCGAGAGAGGCCAACAGTGAGGGTGTAGATGATGCTTTGGGTGCACGGAGCATACAGGTGTGGTGGTCAGAGCAGCAGCCAGATAAGATACCTTTGCCTGCACCCGCACTTAGTGCGCAGTGATAGGAGAGAGAGATCAACTCGGGGTCGTGTAGCTCTTATAGGGGCAGCTAGCTACAAAGACAGCACGTATAGGTGTCTTACAGGCGGTGCTTAGCCCAGTGCTCGTGTATTGTGCACAGGCGAAGCACCACCACCAAAGACCACGGCCCACAGTGTAGCAGTTCAGTACGAGGCAAGAAGACACTACTAAGCACCACCACCAAGCAGAATGCAAGACGACAAACCACACCCCAGCACGAGTGCATGTGCAGTGACAGTACCACAGCACATGGCACCACCAATGCACACAAAGACAGCACAGGGGGCACTGGTAGTAGGTGTCAGGGGACCAGCCCCAAGACTCGGTGGCTCGAGAGCGTTACATGGAGGCTGAGCGAGGCCCAATACTATCAGGATATTCTTGATGGTACCGGGGCTGATTATCAGCCCTATGCGGCACATAGAGCAGAGACCTCTCGGAGCCAGAGGTCTCAGGGAGGTGCAGCCACAGCTGGTGGGTCCGTCACAGGCAGGAGGCGAGAGGCACCACAGGGACTAGCGGGGAGAGGTGCCGAGGGCGGTGGGGAGAGCTGAGAGATCCCAGACATGGTGTATTGATAGATGGGCACCGGTCTGCGAACCGGGTGTATTGATAGAGGCCTGCGTGCCTATGTATTATTCATGTATTCATTTATTCATTTATTGTATACCGGCCTGCGAGCCGAGTAGGGGTTGTATAGTGGATACCGGCCTGCGAGCCGAGTATATATCTATTTTTGATACGAGGGACCGGCCTGCGAGCCGTCGAGATTTTTTACATTATTTTACGCTTATCATGCGTGCGTGCTTTTTGGTGGATTATGAGATCACAGAGGCCCCGATGTAGGGCACATTGTATTTTTGAAAATTTGTATATATATAGAGACGATGTTTTGATCCACGTGCAAAGGTGTTCAAAATGTGTTTAAATATTTTGTTAATGGTTGGTAATATATAATGTATGATAAGTTTTAGTTTGACATGTTGATAGATGGATGATGTTGATGTTTTTGTTTTGGCACGTATATATGAATGTCGGGTTATGTCATGAATTGGTGGTTTTGTGACATTGTGATATATGTAACTGATGAGTTGGAGCCAAATGATGTATAGATTGATAGTTTCTTGATATCCGTAGTTGATGGTTTGTGTATTTGTATAAAATAAATGATGTTAATGAAATTGTAATGCTATGTGTGGTGGATGAACAAATGTGGTAAATTGTGTTGTTTATGCAGGAAAAGAGGCGGGCGCGACAAAAATTTAGGTGAGAAATGAAGAAAAGAATGCTGTTGAGAAAAGATAGGTATGTAACCGATATCGGTTAAGGAACCGATATCGGTATCTGATAGACCGATATCGGTTAAGTAACCGATACCGGTTATTTAGGTATGAGCTTTTCTAAAAATAGAAAAGCTAGGGTGGCAACTTAAGTTTTAATTTTTAGAGCCATGCAAGAGGTTAAATACGCGAACGCGACGCTTTTTGACGACTGAGACAGGTATTTGCATGAGATATTTGAGTGATAAGGAGAAGAGAGACAGGAATTTGTATGAGAGATTTGGGTTGATAAGAAAAGAGACTGGGAAGGTGAATGCGATCGGAGATTCAGAAAGTAGAAAGGTGAATTTGAAAAGAGTGGTGATAATGGCAGGACGAGGAGAAACATCCAGCAGGCAGGGACAAGAGGGAAGACAAGGGCCACCTCAAGCTACTGCAACCCCAGAGGTAAATGTTTTGGTTGTGATTTGATTTTTGCATGTGTTATGAATAAGAGATTAAGTGGGTAGATATGAAGAAGAAAACATGATAGCAAGGGTTATAGGTGAGGTAAGTGTTACGTGGTAGGTAATCAAGGGTTTCGGGTATGTCTGTGTATACAGAGAGGAATAAACGAGCAATTTATTGTCGTAGGTGGTTGTTTTAGGCAAGATGTATGTAATTGACAGTGACCGGTAGCGGTTAGGGAGAACCGGTATCGGTTACTCAACCGATATCGGTTATGTATAACCGATACCGGTTACTGGAGGAATTTCCAGAATGTTTGAAAAACCCTGACGGATTGAATGGTTGTTTGTTGTTTTGGTGTATGCAGGCAGAGGCAGGGTTGAGGATGAATGATAATGTGCCAGCACTGTTGTCACGGATCCGAGCGGATGTAACACCAGCGGAATGGACATTGATAAATCGTTTGGGGTTAAGTGGAATCCGTTATTATTCACGAATTGCACGGAACCATGCTATGTTGCAGGCATTGATTGAGAGATGGAATCCCGAGACAAATACCTTCTATCTGCCAACAGGGGAGATGACAGTAACATTGGAAGATGTGTTTCGTATTTTGAGACTCCCCATTACAGGAAAACTAGTATATCAGGCACTACCTAGCGTGGCACGGGGAGCGATAACAGCAGTATTTGGTCCATACGCACGAGATTTGACACAGCGAGGTTTATCCTTTACGTATGGGGTAATGTATGCAGCACACCCTGAGGAGACAAGGTTAGCAGTGATATTAATGATAGCGGTAGGGTATTATGCATTACCGAGGGCAGAAGGAGGAAGATTTCCAAAGGCATTGATGTGTGTTATCTGGGAGATGGTAGAAAGGAACGTGACGTTTGCGTGGGCACCTGCATATTTGGCGGAGCTATACAGGGGTTTATGGGCTTGTAGGCGAAATCACAGACGACGCTGGATTGTTCATACTTATTACACTGTTGGGCCTATGAGCACATTGTTTGTGTGCGACCAATAGGCCAATCCCTCCAGGCAGGAGAGACCGGAGTACAGAGGTTGGGATTCAGACGATGGGTCCAGACAGAACAAGAGGCCAGATCCCAAGCCGTGACGGGTGATATTGAGTATTACAGGCAGGTATGGGAGAGGGTGACGGTTGCGGACATCTGTTGGAGGCCTTACGGTAACTATATGGTAACAGAGAGCATAGCTGAGGAGTTAAGGGGTGTAGAGCGAATGAGGTGGATCGCGGGGCACAGGCCAGGTGAATATGAGAGGATTCCTATAGATCGCGTGCGGCGACAATTTGGATTTGTGCAGGATATACCCCTGGCTTATAGACCATATATGAGGATCGACGCAGAGGCAAGATTCACCTCCCGGCCCAACACCTCCAGAAGGTCCTGAAGAGGTAGCAGCCGATCGCAGGGTAATGGACGCAGGAACGCGACAGAGGCCTATAGATTATGGTGGGCAGTGGAGCTGCGAGGTATACGTGATTGTCCTGACATAGCTGTGATTACAAGAGAGAGGATCATCTACAAAGATTTGGTTCAAGAGCCCCCCAACACAAGTGAATGAGACAAGAGGATTGTTAGTGGTCATGCGTCAGTCACGGGCGGAGAGACTAGAGGCTGGAGTTCTCCATGCGAGAGGGCGTATTCATATGTTACAGGAGAGATTGGCAGATCAGTGGGCGGTACCAATAGCCGTGGTACCTTTGAGGACAGAGAGACCCGGCGAGAGGGGTCGACGATCACGATCATCACCTAGTTCGGGATGAGGCGTGAGGGTCTGAGTAAATGTTAGCAAGGTATAAGAATAAATAAGAGTACCGACCTGCGTGTCGATGATAGAGAAGATGTATTTGTTTAACATCTAAATAAAACAAGATATGTATGTTGATTTGAGTTATAATAATAAGAATGTTTGCGTTGTGATTTTTGGTGTTTTGAAAAAGGATAAAGAGGAATGTGATTAAATAGAAATACACAAAAATATTTATATTTACCACACATGATAGGTTATGGTAGGGGATGGTCAAGCTAACCTTGGGAGACCCCATGTCTCCGAAGTGCTGCCTACATAGCCCATTGCACAAAGCAAGGAGGGGCCTCAGACCGATGTAGTTCTCCCTTAGGATCAGGGAGAGGTGAATTCAGGCAATTTGGTACGGTTTAGGCAATTGGTTGGTTGGTAAAAATATTAAGATTAGTAAAGGTAAGGTTGATGGTGTTGGTAATGAATTGGTGATGTTGTAAAAGGTATGAGGGAAGCGGAAGTTAGCCTACCCAAGTAGTAGGGAATCGTGTCCTGATTAAGGTCAACACACAATCCTAGATGCGAGGCAAAGCAGAAAGAGTGCTCCGTAGATGAAGAGAGCTAAACAAACCACACCACGTAGAACGAGCTTGGAGCCCTAGGTACCGTGCATAGACGAGAAGTCAATAGGTGAAAAGAGTTGTATGATCACAATATATCAGGTGTACGTCACGTCCCTTGAGTTGAAACAAATGGTGAGGTGAGGTGGATGGTATAGCTGAGGTGCAGAGAACTTATTACAAAGTGAGTGTTCTGACGAAAGAGAACCTACCCTAAATAGACAAGTCCATGACTCAAAAGTTCTTTTGAATGAGGCTTTTATTTTATTGAATGTAAACTGATCGATGCGGGAAGTCTACAAGGGATATTGATTGTATTATTCTTGAGGTCTTCACAAAGCTGATCAATGCGAGAAGCTTCTGATAAAGGCTGACTGTGTATAGCTGTCCTTCGAGGGAGCAGTCTATTTATAGTAGCAGATATGGTTTTAATGCATAGCTGTCCTTCGGGGGAGCAGTCTATATATAATAGCAGCAATAGTTCGGCATATAGCTGTCCTTCGAGGGAGCAGTCTATATTTAATTTAGATGACTAGATGTTCTTTTGGCGTGAAGCATCTAGTGTAGTAGGAAGTTTGACTCAAGAAAATCCCATAAGAATACGGCTTATTTTAATACTTTGAAGTCATGGACTAGACTAAAAAGGGGAAGGCATCATCAAGGGGAGGTGAGAATCAAACTATGTGAGCTTGATTGTTATTATGAGGTATAGGAAACAGAGTGTATGTAGTGGTAAGTGAGCTCAAGGGACGAGCGGCAGGTAGATAAGAAGTGATATAACACTAATTTCAACAGTAGAATGGGCGAAGATGCAAGGCATTAAGGGGTTCAGGCTCAGGTTTACCATTAAGCGAAGCTAAACGATAAGTACCAGATCCATAGGTGTGAGTGATTATATAAGGCCCAATCCAATTGGGAGCAAATTTTCCACGTTTGCTCTTTTCTAGTTTGGTTACATGCTGATTCTCTTTGAGGACAAGATCACCAACCTTAAAGGTACGCTCATGAAGTCGCTTATCATAAGCACGTTTAATGCGTTTTTGATAGATTTGAAGGTGATCAAGAGTCAGAAGACGGCGTTCGTCAAGAAGCTCCAATTGGGCTAACCGCTCTTGGCGAAATCATCGTTGGTGAGAATATCCCAAGAGATATTCTAAGGGAGGGTATTTGTATTTCGAGAGGCAAAACAGCCTCGGTACCGTATACCAAAGAAAAAGGTGTGGCATTAGTAGAGGTACGAATGCTAGTACGATAAGCCCAAAGGGCAAAGGGAATGTGATCGTGCCAATTTCTTCCGGATTCATTGACAACTTTCATGAGGATTTTGGTTAGTGTTTTATTAGAGGACTCGGCTTGCCCATTGGCTTGTGGATAGTAGGGTGAGGAGAAACTAAGTTTGATACCAAAGTTGTCGCAAAGGTCTTGCAACAACTTGTTTTTGAAAGATTTTCCATTATCTGTTATCAGGCGATGAGGAACACCAAAACGACAGATAATGTGGTGGTTAATGAACTCGACAATTTTTTCTTTTTTGATTGAAATGAGTGGAATAGCCTCCACCCATTTTGTGTAATATTCGGTCGCTGTGATTATCCAACGGTGACGTTGTGAAGAGGTCGGGTGAATCTCACCAATAAGGTCTAAACCCCATTGTGAGAAGGGCCAAAGATCTCGAGCGACCTGGAGCGGGTGGCTAGGAGTATGTTGAAGGTTGGCATGTTGCTGACACATAACACAATGCTTAACATATTCGTAGCAGTCGTTATTGAGAGTAGGCCAATAATAACCAAGGCGAAGGATTCGTTTGGCCACGGCAAGGCCGCTAAAATGTCCACCACAAATACCGTCATGGACCTGTTGGATGGTATGAGTGGCCTCCGCGCTAGTTAGACAGCGAAGGAGGATGCCATCAAAGCCGCGTTTATAGAGGAGTCCCCCCATGACAACATAACGCGAAACACTTTTAAGAAAAGCACGTTTGCCGTTACTAGTAAGGTCAGGTGGGAGGACAGAGATTGTAAGATAATCGTGAAATTGGTGATACCAAGTATCCTGCGAACTAGTAGACACAGTATTTATCATACAAACTACCGGGGTTGAATAGGATGGGGCAAAAAGTTGCTTGGACCACGACGAATAATTCAGAGTCAGTTGGTGCGGCGGGAATTTGCGAGGCTAGGCAAGCCATAGTGTCCACAAATTTGTTAGTGGAGCGTGGAATGGTTTGTATAGAATAGTGGGTAAATAAGGCTAGAAGTGAATCCACGTAGTGTTTGTATTTTTGAAGTTCCTCGTTTTTGCATTGGTAGACGCCCATAACTTGATTGACTACCAATTGAGAGTCACCAAAAATGTTGATAGATTTGATGCCTAAGTGTAACGCAACTTGGAGACCCAGAACAAGGGCCTCGTATTCCGCTGTATTATTAGTGCAAGGGAAATCGAGTCGAATGAAAGAGGCATAGGTTCAGCGTCGAGAGGAATGAGAACAACGCCGGCTCCTCCGCCGCGCTGGCATTTAGATCCATCGAAGAAGAGGGTCATTGGGTACAACTCTTCCCGGAGTGAAAGAGTGGCGATGAGTTCGTCGGGGAAGGTAAAATTGGTAAATTGTTCCCCAGGTAAAGGAGCTTCTGCAAGTTGGTCTGCGAGAGTTTGTCCTTTGATGGATTTCTGGTGGACAAACTCAAGGTCGAGGTCGGTGAGAAGCATGAGCCATCTAGCAATGCGTTGGTTCAGATGAGGTTTGGCATACATGTAATGGATGGGGTCTGTATTGGTGATGACGAAAGTCTTGTGATTTAGAAGGTAGTGTCAGAGTTTAGTGGCCACGAATGATAGGGTTAGGCATAACTTTTCTATATGTGTGTACCTAGTCTCATAGTCCACCAAAGTACGACTTATATAATAAACGGCTTGTTCGCAATTCTCAGAGTCACGATGTGCAAGGATGGCTCCTACAGCGTGGTCGGTGGCGGAAAGGTAAAGGTAGAAAGGGCGGTCGTCTTGGGGTGGGATAAGCACGGGTGGCTGCAAGAGATAGGATTTGAGAGCTTCGAAGGCTTGGTGACATTCTTCGCTCCATTGGAATGCAATATCCTTTTTAAGGAGGTGATGGAAAGGTTGACATCGATCCGAAAGTTGGGAGATGAAACGTCGGATAGATTGGAGCTTACCTTGTAAACTACGCAATTGTTTGAGATTTTTGGGTGGGGGCATTTCTAGGATAGCTTTGACTTTAGATGGATCGACCTCAATGCCACGCAAAGAGATGATAAAGCCAAGAATTTTTCCCGAAAGAACACCAAAGACACATTTCTTCGGTTGAAGGCGGACAGAATATTGTAACAGGCGATCAAAAATAATGGTTAAAACATCGAGATGTTCACTACGATGTTTAGACTTGCCGAGAAGATCGTCGACATAATCTTCAAGGATAGTGTGCATAATATCATGAAAAATGTAGGTCATAGCCCACTGATAGGTAGCACCAGCATTCTTAAGGCCAAACGGCATGACACGATAATAGAAGGTTCCCCAAGGAGTTATGAAGGTAGTTTTGTGTTGATCGGCAGGGGCAACCAAAATTTGGTTGTATCCTGAAAAGCCATCCATGAGAGAGAGCATCTCATGACCTGCAGTTAGATCAACAAGTTGGTCAATGCTAGGTAAGGGGAAGTCATCCTTAGGGCAAGCGAGGTTAAGATCCCGGAAATCTGTGCATATCCGAAGTCCCCCTGTCGCTTTAGTGACAGGTACGATGTTAGAAATCCATTGAGGATAGTCAATAGGCAAGATGAAGGAAACAGAAAGGAGTCGTTGGAGCTCCTCTTTGACCAAGAGAGCAATGCGTGGATGCATTTTTCTCAATTTCTGTTTGACTGGTTTGGAATCGGGGTTTAGGGTGATGTTATGGACGGCAATGGTAGGATCAATTCCTGGCATGTCAGCGTAAGACCATGCAAAAGCTTGTTGCATGAGCACGCGAGAAAGGTAGTAAAGGCGGCTTGTTCGATGTGTTAAGGGATTGTCCAATCTTCACAATGTGAGGATCCTACTCCGTGTGGATGTTGATTTCTGGTAGATTCGATTGCGGCATGGTTTGGGTTTCGAGATGGTAAGGCTTGTTGAATATAAGAATCATCCACGCGCAAGGTAAGTGAGGATGGAGTCGTCATCCTGGCATTCAACAACATTAATCAAAGGTGAATCCTCTTCGATCATGTCTGGATACAGGAGGGGAAGAGAAGATGGGTCCTCATTATCGCGTTGATAAGTGAGAGGACCTATGAAGATAGCATTTATGAAAAAAAAAAAAGTTAGGAGGGATGGATTCGTGGTCTATAGATTCTGTGGGTGATGATGGCAAAGTGGGTGATGATGGTTTGGTAGGGGTGACGTCTTCTTCTTTCAGGATACAGCTGACAGGAGGTGTCTCCTATGTAGGTGTTTCGGGAAAACCGAGACCACTACGATCATTATGTTTACAGGTAGTCATGGGAATGAGTGTATGTCGGCCTTGTTCATAAAGACCAAAACCAAAGCCTTTCCAAGCACAACGAGTCAATAAGGTGAGGGCTAAACGACGATTTGTCAAGTATTGAAAATCGGATTGAAGGGAACCACACCAAGAGGAGGTTCGGGGATAATGGAGGATGTGTCAACACCCCCATATGTTAGGTTAGTGCGCGCAATGGGGTGGTCCGTAAGAGAGATTATCTCCCCACGCGACAGTCGTAGGTGGGATGTGCATGTAATTGTCCATACTCTGCGGGGTAGGAAAGAACTAACGTTATATAGGTGGTACTCCCCAAACAGTAAGGCAATCGCAAAAACATCTACTAAGGGGTCGGAGGTTGGAATGTTAGCATGCGGAAGGGAAGTGGTTTTGCGATGGTGGTTTCATCAATCAAGGCGTAAGCGTGGTTGAGGTGAATAGTTGAGGTACATTTGAAGAGGATGGTTGGGTTGAATGTATGGGTGTCTTGATTGGTATAAGCACATCGTTAGGGCGGTATAACATATTGCAGGTTTTAAAGGGGGGAGGGTCAGCTTTTATGGTGTAGGACTTCCCCTCGTACTCAAATTTTATGCATCTATGTAATGTTGAGGGAACGCATCCCATGGCTCGGATCCAAGGACGACCCAAAGAATATATTATATCGGAACTCTCCTCCCAAGACATAGAAGAGTTCGGGTAAAGTACGTGGTCCTACCCGAATGTTGAGGATCACGGTGCCTAAGGTAGAAGTAATAGCGTCATTGAATGACCGCAACATGATGGGGTTGGCACACATGCAACTAGAAGGGATATTCATTTGTTGGAAGGCTTTTGAAGAGATGATGTTTAGGCTAGCGCCCCCGTCAATCATAACCCGACGTACTCGAATGTCCCGGACGTAAGCGGAGATGAAAAGGGCAGGGTCAGGGTCTTCTGTACCAAAGTCGACAATTTCATCTTCAGAGAAACTGACTGCAGCAGCTTGTTGTACAGAGACAGAAGTGGTTGGGGCAGTGGGTTGTTTGGTGAGAGAAGCAACGTGATTGGGTGTTAGAATGGAGGCGACAGGCAGGGTTTCATTAGGTAAAACCTCTATCCCTCGAAGGATCTCAATGAGAGCTTGTCGATGAGATTCGAAGTCCAATGAGATCATACAATGTCATTTTACGGGCGATTGGTGAAGCTGTTTAATCATATTTCGGTGGGCAATGCCATTAGAGACGGATAGGCGGTCATGAATGACCACTTTAGGTGGTGGTGCAATCGGGATGTTTGACGGAGAAAGAGATGCCGCAGGTGTGTTTTCTTTTGCTTTCCCATTGTTTTTCTGCCCTCGAGTAGCGACACTAATCATATTAATCTCGTAGACCTGAGATGAGGAAGATGGTTGGGATAACTCATGGTCTTCAAGAGGTGGGGTTGTAATAATGACAGATCTTGGTGAGGCGGGGACAGATGGTATAGGAGAGGGAATGGAAACTAAAGGTCTCTCCCTTCGTAAGTTGTCTTTCTTAATCTTTCTATCCGGGAGAGGTGACTGACGAAGGATGGTTTTTAGAGCTTTGCATCCCTCCACATCATGTCCTGGTGTGCGGTGATAAGCGCAGATTTTAGACTCATCGTAACCCATAGGTCGGGGTTTAGATGGGTCATAAGGTCTAAGTGGAGGTAGGGAAATGGTCGCATTCTCCACCAACATAGCAAGGATTTTGGCGTAAGATCCTTTGAGTGGGTCAAAATCGGAAGAGGATGAGGGTATTGGTTGTGCGGGTTTTGGTAATGTTTGGGCATGATTGGTTCGCATGGGTGGTGGTTTAGCCGAGGGGTGTTGATACGTGGTTTTTACTAAACGTGATTTCTTTGGCGCAGAAGCTATGTGGGATGATGAGGCCACAGATGATGTGGTATCAGAAAATAACCACGGGGAAATAGGAGTGACCGAACACAAATCTTTTGATGATGGAATTTTTTTAGGGTTGATAGGTGGACAGGATACGCGGAGTGACGGTGTTGCTATACCCTGGAATTTCTGTATGGGTGCGGAAGGCGTAGGTTGTTTTGAAGAAAACGCAGGAGGTATGATATATTGATGTAAGGTAGAGGGATGGGGTCCCAATATGGAAGGTAGGTATGACGATGATGGTTTTGATTGCGATAGGGGCCCGGATTGAGTTTGTCTCCTAGGTGGCGGGACGGATTTATTTTTGGATAGATCAAGTCGCTTAGGCGGGTGCGTTAGACTGGTCATTGGTGAGGTCCCAAGCGTAGGGGAAGATCTGGTTAAGTTGATGGAAGTGGACGGGGCATTTGGTAGAGGTGAGGGGGGTGAAGGTGAGAACAAGGGCATTTTAAGCTTCTGTAAACACTTCGGGTATATGGTGGAGACATCAGGATCAGTCATTTGCATTTGAGTAGAAAAAGGGGTACTCAAACGTTCCCATAGGGCCTGTCTATCTTCTGTGGAATGACAGTCTCCAGGTGTGATTTGTAATTTTTGTACGGAAGAAAGGTGGGTTGTAATTCCAGTCCACTGCGGGTGTGACACAGGAGGTAGATGAGGCACTGTATCAATAGATGTTAAGAGGTCCACCGGTTGTTGAAAAGATTTAGGTGATGAGGGACTAATAGGTAGGAGGGCGTGTTTGAGGGGATCTGTCATGTTTAAAGAATGTGGTGATGTCAGTGTAAGAGATTTCTCATCTAAGGATGTCAAAAGGAGTGGTGAGCCTTCCTCTTGTGCAGCAAGAGCGGTAGAAGGGGACGTTTGGGAAATAGATAAATTGGATAACATCCGCTCACAGTCTTGTAGGGATGTGGTGTAAGAAGACTCGTCGATGAGAAGAGAAGTCCGGGCAGTTAACTCTTCTATGGGTAAAGGAATGATTTCACTTTGGCTTGATGGTGGTGAAGGAGGTTCAGACTCCTGTGTTGGTGGAGAGGCTTGATTCAAAAAAATTTCAATAGAGGCTTTTGGCTGAGAATCGAAGACTGCATGGATCTCATGAACACTCTCCTCGGCTAAGATATCTTGGTTTACGTTACTGTTGGACGAGTGATTCGGGAATGGCTTGTTGAAAATTTTTAGATTTCGGTTAGCAGGGGCGTTAGGATTATCGAGGGTTATATCCCCAGATCAACCATTTCCTGCACTATGTTTTTCAACATCCTGCAGTTTTCATGACTATGTCCTTTTACGCGGTGAAAGTTACAAAAGTCATTTTCTTTGTACTCAGAAGGTATTGCGGGTGGAGTCAAACCCAGAGTGAGGTTTAACAGGGGCAAGGTGATAGCCCCACTTTGAGCAATTTCTCCAGGATGACGCCATAAGTTTCTCCCAAGGGAGTGTAATTGGTGGGCTCGGCCTTGTACTTATAAGTGGTTTTCAGTGGAGTATTGGACGGTGTTTGAGATTTGACCATTACCGCGTGGACAGCTCCTTTTGATTTAGAAGAAGTGGATGCGTGAGGAGTGGTGGTGTTTGGCTTGTTGGTAGAATCAGGAGTTCGGAAATTGGGGTTTTTGTTACGCAACCGCAATTTCTCTTCTTCTAAGGCTCGAATTTCTAGTTTCCGAGCCATGGTAAAGGCCTCGTCGAATGTGCGAAAGTTTGAATTTGGAGGGTAAAGGAGATGTGCTTAGCGCAGGCCCGTGTAAATAGTTCTATAAGTTCGGTTTGAGGCAAGGCATACGTAAGTTGGTTGATAAGGCCCCGCCATCGTCCAACGAAATCTGCGATAGATTCGTCTTCAAATTGTCGATGGCATAGAGGTCGGTGATAGATACTTTCTTGCAATGTTAATGGAGAAATGATCCAAGAAAGATTGGGCTAGTTGGTTAAAAGAGAAGATCGAGTGCTTTGGTTAAAGCACCGTACCACTCAAGCGGGTCCTGATAAGGACATGGGGAAGGTACGAGTAACAAGGCGTCATCATGGGCAATCAAATAACAAGCATGTCTAAATGATCGCAAGTGTTGTTGAGGATCCTCTTTCGTTAAAACGAGTAAATTTTGGCAACTCCCATTGAGGAGGGTATGAATGAAGGGGGACAGAAGGGTGAATGGGCTCCCGACAAACTTGCTCGTATGTCAAGGCGCTACGACTTCCCGAAATAGAAGCCTCCAGGTTGTGCATTTTGTCCATCATTTGTTTGATGAAATCTGTGGTTGGATGAGATGATGGTGCCACAGAATAGGGATGTCCCATATAAGGTGTTGAGGCTACTGGATACGTGTATGGGAATGAAAAGGTAGGCGGAGCTTGAGAAGGAAAGCTCGTGTGAATAGGTGGCAGAGAGTAAGTCATGAATGGAGTGGTCTCGAAGAGAGATGAGGTAGGGGCGATTAGTGGTAATGATACGTGGGGTCCAAGATTAACCAAAGGAAAGCTAATCGGGGTCGTATGAACCTCTGAAGCCGTCGGATTGGGAGACGGGGCTAGAGATGCAGGAAGTAAGGCAGTGTTATCAGGAGGAGTGGGAGCTAAATGAGCAGCTATACTAATAGGCATGCCAATAAGGAGCTGACCATCAAAGCGTACGGTCGTCGGGGGCATGAGACAAATAGTCTTGTCAAATGGCTGGATTGGCATCTAGAAATTTGGCAAAGTCCTTGTCTCCTACAGGAATTTGGGGGATCTCACTGGTGTCCGTAGGGTTCCCTATAGAATGTGAAGGGGGTGATTCAGGCAAAGACACAGAGCAGGCATGTGAAACCATGGCGGCGGCTTGCTTCCGAGTGATGACAACCATGGACAAGAACACACAGGAAAGTTTCAATCTATCAAGAACAAAAACAACCTCAGAATGATGAATTTGGCAAGTTGCTGGTTTGTCAGGGGCTGATGAAGACAGTAACCGATATCGGTTTAGTAACCGGTGTCGGTCACAGAGAAAATGACGTCGGTCCCTTAACCGATGCCGGTGTCAAAAGTCTAGGATAAGAAGATATAAAAGGCTGCTAATTTGATTTTTAGCAACGTTGAGTATATTTATCAACTTATTGATCACAGAAGACAAAGTATGACAGAGAAAACAGAATTTGAAAACAAGCAAGATGCACACGCAAATCCAGAGACTAATCCTAGGGTTAATTTTAATTATTGTGGGCTTATGCCTTTAGACGTAGAATGATGTCGGAATCCTAAACAATAAGACCTAGGGAAAAGTCAAGTTTGTTTTGGCTTATAAGGTTACCTCAATCGGGCGGAGGAATACCGCGGAAAAGGGGGGATGTTTGAGCTGTTGTGTTAATTGTGAAGTGATTCGGTATGTGTTGTGCAGTGAAACTAGGGTTAATTTCCTGTCAATACCGTGGATATCACCCCCACGTGTACGACCTGTTACTTAATCTATGTTCACTAGAATTGAAGAACAACAAGCAGGAATGCAATGCATGTGTTTTAAACCCAAATCGAAAATTATGTTCGATGAAGCAAGAGAGATGACTTTCACTAATGCGAAACTAGGAAAGCAAGACAAATTCTTTACGAAAATATACAACAAAAGCAGCAACAGCAAATATGCTTCCTAAAATGAAAATAAGCAAGAGAAAGAAACCCAAAATGGGTCCCACCGGGCGTGCCAAAATGTTTCGCTCGGAATGTTTCGGCTTCTGGGAATAGAGTTGCTTCTATCCTTTCATTCCTTTTAGAAACAGATGAGGTTAGGGTTAGGAGGAATACCTGTTGAATGTCGAGATGGTGTGCGCGTACCGTAGAGAAAGATCAGGTTGACTGCGAAGAACTCCTTTTTGTCTTGGAAGGACTACCTGCAAATAAGAACACAAGACCACGTGGATTTTAATTAGACATTAAATGAGGGAACTGCCTTGGGCCCAGGAAATATAAAACTTCCTTTCGAAGGTGGTCAGTTCCCCTGCTAATATGAATTAACACAAAAGACTCCAAAATATCAATTAAATTGTTTCATTAAACTAGGTAGGGGAAAGGCTAGTTTTCTGGTTTTGATCAGAGGAACCAATGCCGGTTACTGATAACCGATGCCGGTTACTGATAACCAATACCGGTGGGTTCTAGGATCTTCTTGGTAGCTATGGTGTTTTGTAAGGCTAGTTTATGGATGATATTAGGAAATGGGATGATTAGAAGCAAAGGATAATAGTTAGGTAGTAGATTCAGAGACGGATTTAGGAGGACTGAAATTCACAGAGTAGAAGAAATGTTATAACAGAGGACATGCAAGATATGACTTACTGGTTTTGGTGAAGATGCAAGTTGATATCCTCTACTGCAAGCACTTCTGGTTTCTTCACTCGTCTCTCGCTCTCATCAAGTGAAGATCTGGACTCTGTTCCTCGCAATGCTCTCTATTGATCCAGAAATCCTTCGACTGATCCCAAAAATGAAATTCCGATCCGTTGTTTTGGTTTGGGGAGCCCATTTACAGGGAACCGATGGCGGTTGCGTAACCGACGGCGGTCGAGTAGGAACCGGCATCGGTAAGGAAAAAGTAGGCTATTTTTAGTAAAATAGCCCACCTTCCCTGCTTTTCTCCCGAGAGATCAGTTGCGGGCTTGGTCAAGTGGCTAGAAGGTCGGCTTTGGGTGCGAGTAAGGAGGCATTAGTTATGGATCTGAGTCTGTACCAAGTCATGGGTCCTAATTAGGTTAGTTTAGGGTTAGGGCTAGGTCATGATGAGGTGGCAAAGTGAGGTGGCGGGTAAGGTGATGTGGATTTATCAATTATAAGGTAATTAATAAATAATTGTGTAAGGTTTAGGTGGTGAGGTTAGATTGCGAGATGAGATGCGGGTCACAAGGGGTCGTAAGACATAAATTTCGTGTCTACACCTAGTCCAATGCCGACAATGAATTCATGATGTTGGTCACCCGGTGCTACAACAAGGACACAAGGTGTGTCGTAAATGACAAGGGCAAGGTAGTCATTAACCTCACTGCCCGCCACTTTGAGACAATACTCGGCATCCCTCATCACCGACACTTCGTGGCCATCAGCCAAGAGGATTGCATTAAGGCCTGGGACGACAACGAAGATCAGTGCATGCAGCTGATAAACGAGGTCTATTTGAAGAATAAAAAGGTGGTGACCCGATGGCCTCAAATCATCCACCGCAGCAAGAATTCTCGTGAGGAGCTCAACGACACCATCACATTCCTAAGCAGGGTCTTTGGGCTTCCTGACGCCCACTTTTTCCATAAATGGATGTTGTGGTACTTAGAGACCATGAACAAGAATGTGCCCGATCGGTGCTTTTCTGGGAGAAATAATAAGCGGCATAATCTTCGAACGGTTTCAACAATTAAATACAACAGGGAGATTCTACATGAACTCCTATGTTGTTTATGCTGTAGCATTAGAGAGAGACTACCTAGGCCTGATACGAAGTGGGGTTTGGCCTCAGGTAAAAATATATGATTACTACCTGCAATGAGGCCGAGAATAGCATCTCTCAATTCACAAAAATCAACGATGTGTTTTTCTACCACATCATCTACCCGCTGAGGCCAAATATGACTTACTGGTCGTACGACCAAAAGCATAGTGGCAGCCACTGAGAAATGGGGGGCCCTGTTCACCCAATTTCCCACATTCACCTATCTGAGGGCGGCCAACTTCTTGGGAGAGCCGACCAGACTGCCGAGGTATGCTGGGCCCAAGCTGATTTTGCTGGAGCTGTCAAGACAGCTGATTACATATCACGAGAAGTGCCTCAAAAGAAAGAAGGGTGGAACTCCTTTCCCCCTCACAGTGGGCCGATATACATGCCTTACCCACCACAAGGCAAAGGACATGTTCGCAGAGCTGGAGCTGCTTAATTTGAGACATGATTTCCCGGCCAGGCCTACCTTCGACCCAAGGAATTGTCTGCCAAGGGTGAAACTTGATCCAATCCACGTCCCCCAGATCGAGGACATCTACATCGACATCATCCATGAGGTTGAGCTCAGGAGAAAGGATCATTCTCGCTTAGCCTTGGCAGAAATCATCCAATATGGGGTAGCAATTGTCCCCAAAGGCTTCCAGACTACGGAAGATGAAATAGACCAAGTATATACTAACACGGATGGGGACAATTGGCCTTTTCCAGCCATTGATAGAACTAAGGCACCTCAGACGATTGAGGAGAGGGTCAAGGAAACTCTGCGTAGAACAGAGCATTGGTGCCGATGAATGGGTTAATCTACCTCGGGGTTGATTTCACAACCTCCCCATTGGGTAACGCACCTCCTCGATCTAAACAGCAGCCTAAAGGCAAGGGCAAAGGCGTAGAGGGTGAATCCAGCACCGCTCGAGAGGAAGCTCCTGGGAGTCCTCCTTCCACGGCACCCGAACAGTTATAACTCTGGCTTCGCCAGAGAAAGAAGTAGAAGAGGATGTTCCAATAGGCCCATCCACTCAGGATGTCGGCATTGCTACAACAACCGAGGTCCCTTCTATCCCTTCTTCTTCCCTTCCTTCCCCTCCTCGAGTGACTCAAGCGGCCATTCCTTTGGTCGTGTCCTCTCCCCCTTCTTCTACTCCTCCCCCCGCTTCTTCGTCTATCTTCTCTTCCCTTGCGGATCTTTCCTCCTCCATTTCTTCCCTCATCTCTCGGCCTCCCTTCCCTTCCTATGTCTTCCTCACCGCAGATCCCTTCCTCCTATGGACACTTCTTCGGCTATTCTCTCCATGCCGCCCCACGCGTCTCCACGCTTTTCCCCTCTACAACTGCAGCTGCCCCCTTTTATGTTTCCGGCCCTTCTCCCATAGGTCCACTGATCTCCCAAAGAATAAGTCAAGCAAAGAGGAAAGTTCCCATCACTCCGATGGACTTTTCTGGTAATCCCATCTAAGGGGGAAAAGAAGCAGAGCCCATCACACGCTTCTCTCAAAGTGCTATAGGAGAGAGGGTTATGGAGATCGCGTACCCCAATCCTCTCAAAGAGAAGGAGGATCTGTCTCCGATAGATTATACTGTGACCCAAGTCGTAATGGGGACATCTTCTAAAATCCTTCAGGGGGAGGCCCTTTTCTGCGGCTTGATGCCCTCTCGCAAGAAGCTTCAGAAATGAAAGAAGAAAAAAAAGGTAATTGAAAGAGAAAAACAAATATCTGCTCCAAGCCTTATAGAAGATGGGTAGTGCGCCTCCCACAACTACCGCCGAGACTTCTGAGCTTCTCAGCCAGGAGAAAATTAATGAGTATGCAAAGATCGGCGAGCAGGGTATGGCCGTTTCCGCTTGGAGGAGCCAAATCCTCAAAGACAGCGAAAAAGTAATCACCGAGTTCTCTAACTTGTATTTGAATATCAATAAGGTGAATAAAGAGCTCCAAGCGTTAGTGGGACCCATATCGGAAGAGCTGGAACATGCTAGACTGCAGCACGAGACCTTCCAACAAATGTTTGACTGTTCAGTCGAAGATCTGGTCAAGTTCGGTGTCTTCGGCCATCCCAGGGCCCTCAACAAAATCATGTCCACTCTGGATTACCGGGTGGATCAGCTAGAATTTGTCCTAGAAAAGATTGACAAAGTAAAGGAAGAAGCCCTGGACGCGATGCACCAAATGGAATGGATCGTTCTTAACATGTCGCCAGGGTTACTTACTCCTTCCTTCACTTTAAGGAAAGCTGATGAAACCACCCAGATCTTCAAAGAGATCGTTTCTCAAGGGATGGGGCCAGAGGTCACTTTTGACGCAGAGTCTATCAACAACCTGCTGGCCTGCCGAGACTTCATTGGGTTACTCATTGAAGCGAAAAAGACTATTCCAAACTCCCCGAGAAACTCATAGATGAGCGGGAGACTTGTGAGGCGATTAGTGATCGGCACAAGGATCCTTCCCAGGATCAGCTAGGGCCAATGATCAACAAGTTTATGGAATACCGCTCTCAATTCCATATCTCGTCACCTGAGCAACAACAAAAGCAGTCCACCCCCTTTCGGCCGCAGGATGATGACGACGAGTAGCTTCTTCTTCTTCTCTCTCTCTCTCTTCTTCGACTTTCTTTTTGGGAATATCTGGAGTATGTTGACACAAATGATGACATCATCCATGTTGCATCATGGGATGATGTCATCCATCAAGTTGTCAAAAGTCAACATGACTTTTAGATATTTTGTAAATATCTTTGTAAATAAGTTGTTGGCTCCTTTTTGCCTTCTTTTCTCTCCTTCTTCTATAAATACCCCAATACTTGTTGTATTGTGGATGGATGAATATCTTTCAGATGAAAAATAGAAGTGAGGAGAAAAGACTTTGAGCTTTTTGTAACAGAAGGAAAATATTAATACAATATTTAGACTTTGTGCTGAATACATGTGTTATGTGCATTAGATCTTTCTTACGTTAGATCTGTGTGTTTATTCTGTTGGATCTGCTTCTGTTTTATTGTCATTTATTTATCATCAGTATTGCTTTGCTCGTTTATGCAAGTAGGTTTGGCTCTGTTTACTACCAATCCCAAAACATAAACCTTCTGACCTTTCTGCTTTGGAATTCATTTCTTTTCTCCCTTCGGACCTACTCTTTCTTCATCCCCTCTTCCTTTCCTTTCTTTTCGCAGTCGGAAACACCCCTACTGGGATGAGATCCCAAACCCCCAAAGGTAGAATTTGTGAGACTTGCACAGATTCCTACTGGTAGAATAGCAATAAACCAGTTTCGCTTTGCTGACTCAAAGAGGGGCTATGCCCTGCACACTGTTGGCTCGTTTATCCATAGATCTGCCCAAGCGACAGATTTTCGGACCAAGCTTTTGGCGACTCCATTGGGGATCGAACAGATCTATCAGATCTATGATGGTGGTAGGATAGAAAATCAGAAAAATAAGAAAATTGCTGCCTATTTGCAAATCTGCACATTTTGTCAAAAATCCAAAATTTTGCAAAAGTGACTCAAATTGAAAATTTTCTTCTGAGATCCATAGATCTGGCCTAGTTGGAGACCTTTAGTTCACTGAGTTTTTATAAAAATCAGTTTTTTGCCATAGATCTGAGTTTTTGACTGTTTGCCAAAAGTTTGAAACCCTTTGAAAAAGTCAAAATTAGATCCGAAAATCAGCTTACTAATCTTCTCTGCCATTTTATCCTCACTGTTATTTGTCATTAACCGCAATCGGTTTTCTGAAGAGGATAGTTTTTAAATATTTAGAAAAGTACATGCTGCTGGTTTTTGCCAGAAAAGCCAGAAAATCAGCAAGTACAGCCAAAAAGAAATTTTGAATCTGCACTATTAAATCGCAGATCGGAAAGACACGCTGGCAGGTGAACCCTTTACGCGTAGCAGGAGAGCTCGTGGAGAAACTGATCCTATTTTCGATTTGCTTCAGAGGCACAATTTCAGCGTAACACCGGCACATTTTTCAACGCTAAGCTCGGCCAACCGGTCATCCAGGAGTGTCTCACCTCCACGAGGAAAAAATCTTTTGCAAGGGGCATCCACATCCCTTTGTAGTGCCTTGCTACTCAGTGCAAAACCACACTTCCAGCTCGTGTTCTTTTTCCAGCTTTTCAAATGGCGGTACCATGGGGAAATGCTATTGGTGCCTTGGCCTTACCACATCTAGTTCACGCGCTCCCTCACGGAAACCGAAAGAATTTTCCCAAATTCGACGGGAGCAGAAATCAAAGCACGGATTCCCACATATCTACATTCATTATGTCATGTAGTATCCTGGATGTAACTCATGAGGACGTGTCAGTTCACCTTTTTCTGGAAACTCTACAAGGGCCCGCAGCTGAATGGTTTCAGCATTTGCCAGCCGGATCTATTACGAGTTGGGCCACCTTGCGGGATGCTTTTGAAGATAGGTACAAACCTTCAGAAGATGCATTTGCATTATTATCACGGATCACTCACCTGAAGAAGGAGGCAAATGAGACCATGCATGATTTTATCGCTAGGTTCAATGCATTAATCAACCGTGTCCCTGTTGCCATGCTTCCAACGCCGGAAAATCAAAAGTGTTTCTTCGTAAATGCTATGAGCTCAAAAGTTAGTTTCTTGCTCCTTCAAGAGCGAGTGGCTACCTTGATTCTTGAAAGTTTCCCCAAAAGGAATCCTTTCCACTCCCCCTGAATCTGACATAAATGTTGCTTCAACATCTGCATCAGGCAAGATAGAGCCTTTCTATCTCTCCCTCCTAATTAATGCTCACAAGCTGAGTAACTGCATAATTGATTCTGGGGCTTCTGATAACATCATGCCGGCAAAAGCCACCCATGCTTTGGGCCTCACTCTTACCAAGCCTTTTGGCAGATGTTATTCCTTGGAAACCAAGCAGGTTCCGTTGATTGGCCAAATCAAAGACACGTAATTTGCATTTGTGGCATTCCCAGAGAAGAGAGTAAAGATGACAGTCCTCGTTGCTGACATTCTGGCAGCCTACGGAATTTTGCTGGGAAGAAGTTTTTGCAGAAAGTTGGTGGAGAGATTCATATGGACTGGTCTAAAGCTAGAATTCCCGTCAAAGGTGTAATGCAGAATTTGGAGCCAGAATCACAAAAGAAGTACTTGGTTACTAGCTCTGAGGACCCCAAAGCTCAAATCCTTTTTGAATCATCAGGGATGGGGAACTATTTCTTGTCTACCGAGTCTGACAAAATGGTTGTTCTCGTTCAAGAAGGAGATCTTAATAAGATCTGGACCTTGCAGTTCGATGGCAGCTGTGCAACCAGCGGATGCGGCACCGGAGCTGTGCTAATATCTCCCGAGGAAGAAGTCATTCCTCTCTCTTTCAAGTTGTAGTTTTTTAACACAAATAATACTCACTTGAGTATGAATCTTTGTTACTTGGCATGCAAGCCGCAAAAGAAAGAGGGATTAAGAATCTGAAAGTGCAAGGTGATGTAGAGCTAGTTGTGAATCAAGTTAAAAGGGTTTACCAAGTGAAGAATGAAAGGCTCAGGCATTACCGTAATGCGGTATGGGACAGCATTGAAGAGTTTGATGCTTTTTCAATTGAATCCATTCCAAGAGCCCAAAATGACATGGCCGATTCATTGGCTATTTCAGCATCCCTCATGCTCCCTCACCCAGGTTTGAAAACAAATAAATACACCATTGAGGTGGTTTTCCACCCGAGCGTGCCAGACAATTCTCAGCATTGGAAAGTATTCAACAACGATAATCAACTCATTGCCTTTCTAGAGAAGGCAGAAAATTTTAAAGAATTGCACTTTGAATGATCTACTTCCATTTTCCATGAATCAGTCACCGATCAAGACGATGAATCTGAAGGGAATGACAGCATATGTCAGCTCAAAGGAAATAAAATTCCAAAGGGCCTGGTTTCTCTGGAACGGTGCTCAATGACATGACCGTTTTGTGAAAAAGAAGAGGCGAGATGATCCTGACTCATCCCCAGAAACCGAACCGGTCAATATAGGTTCGGTAGAGCACCCGCAATTTGTGAACATTGGAAAATGTTGCACGCCTGAAGAGAAGCAGAAATTTGTCAAGTTGCTGAAGAAATATATGGATGTATTGGCATGGTCCTATGCCGATCTAAAGTCTTTTAAGCCAAAGGACGTCCAGCATGACATCCCGTTGAAAGAAGATGTCAAAGCCTTTCGCCAGAAGCAGAGGCATTATAATCCTAAGATCTCGGGCACCATCCAGGCCAAAATTCAGAAGATGCTGGATGTGAGAATCATCTTTCCTATCCATCACAGTACTTGGGTAGCAAATATTGTGCCAGTGCGCAAGAAAAATGGTGAGATACGCATATGCGTAGACTTTCGCAATTTGAATCAGGCTTCCTTGAAAGACAACTACCCACTTCGATAATGGATCAAGTTCTACAAGCAAGATGGCGGATCGAGAGATGTCATCCATGCTTGATGGTTTTTCGTTCTCAATCAAATTGAAGTTTTGCTCGAAGATCAATTTAAAACAGCATTCACTACTCCCGGGGTACATTTACCTATAGCAGATGCCTTTTGGCCTAACTATTGTTGGCGCCACTTTTCACCGGCCATGGACTTTACATTCAAAGGTATGATGGGGAAGGTCATTGTGGTTTATCTAGATGACTTAACTCGTGTTCTCTAAATAATGAAATGATCATTGTGATCATTTGGAGCAAGTGTTGGCCAAGTGCTGAGAACATGGGATCTCCCTAAACCCAAAAAAGTCTGTTTTTGGAGTCATGAAAGGAAAGTTGCTAGGGCATGTGGTTAGAAAAGAGGGAACAAAGATAGATACCGAAAGAGTTAAGGCTATTCAAAGCCTTACTCTGCCTACGAGCAAGACTGGTGTTCATTCTTTCTTCGGAAAGGTGAACTTTCTCAGGCATTTTGTTCCTGAATTTGCTGAGAAAACTCGTCACATATTGAACATGATGAAGGGGTCACCAACTTTCAGATGGAGCGAGGAAGGAAAAAGGTTGTTCGAAGAAATAAAAGCTTCCGTTGCTCACGCACCAATCCTGGTATGTCCCGATTTCTCCAAGGACTTCATCATGTATAGTTACGCATCTGAGCATACTGTGTCCACAATCTTGATGCAAAAGAATTCGGAGGATGTTGAATCTTCGATTGTGTTCATGAGCTCTCCCCTTAAGCCTCTGAACTAAAAATGTCTCAACTGGAAAAGCATGCCTTTTCCATTTTCAAAGCAGTGAAGAATGTCAAGTATTACATTCTAAACTCTCATACGGTGGTGCTGGTCCCTGACACGGTGGTCAAATCAATTCTAACTCAACAGGAGTTAGGAAGCTTGCGAGGAAATTGGATCGCAAAGGTCCAGGAGTATGACCTGGATATTAAACCAACCAAGCTGGTAAGGGGCAAGGGCCTATGTCAGCTTATGGCTGAAAACAAAGATTCAGAAAACCCTGATGAAAGGGGTGACTACACCGATGAAGCACAGGACCGGCTGGAAAAACCCGATTCACTACCTCTGGTCCTATTTGTTGCGACTAGTGATGAATGGTATTCCGATATTACTTTCTTCCTCACCTACAATAATGCCCACCACCTAATCGCAAAGGAGAAGCATACTATAAATCTCAGAGCAGCTAAATATGTCATCTGGGATGACGGTTTATATAAACATGGGATAGATGGTGTCTTTTTGTGATGTGTTGACAAACCACAACAGGTAAAGTTACTTGAAATTTTTCATAATTCAGCCTATGGAGGTCATTTCTCTTCCTCCGTGACAAAGCACATAAGATCATCCGAGCCAGGTACTATTGGTTGACGCTCTTCCAAGATACAGCCACCTGGGTGGCAAAGTGTGAACCTTGCCAGCAGTTTGTCGGCAAGCCCAAGTTGGCTGCTTTTCCCCTTAGGCCTATCATTGTCAACGAACCATTCAGGTAATGGGGAATTGATTTTATTGGTGCACTCAATCCTCAATCAAGTGCCGGACATAGCTATGTCCTTACAGCAATGGATTACTTCACCAAGTGGGTGGAAGCCATACCTATCAAGCATGCCACTTCTGAGGTGGTTTGCAATTTCATTAAAGAAAATATCATTGTCAGGTTTGGCGTTCCAAACAAGATTATTACTGATAATGCTTCTAACTTCTCCTCGCGAGAAGTTATTAGTTTTTGCTATGAATATGGGATAACTTTGGCTCATGCCTCAGATTATTACCCTCAGGGAAATGGTCAGGCGGAATCCAGTAACAAGAACTTGGTGACCATCATACGAAAGTTAGTGGATGAGAATCAATGAATGTGGCACAAGTCTTTGTACGACGCTTTGTGGGCCAATCGTATTACTCCCAAGAGGTCTCTCGGCATGTCACCTTTTCAAGTGTTATATGGCACTGATGCCGAGCTTCCCATTTCTGTTGAACTTCCTGCTCTTCAGTGCTTGGCACGAGCTATCGAAGATGAAACTTTCCAAAATTCTCTTGAAAAGAGAATCATGTATCTGACAGAGCTCGAAGAAAAGAGGGTAAGAGTGGTCGACAGGATCACCGAACATCAGAATCAAGTCAAGAGATTATTCGATAAAAAAGCTAAGCAAAGGGATTTCGAGTGGGAGACCTTGTCCTTCTGTGGGACAAGCGAAGAGAGCCAAAGGGCATGCACGGAAAGTTTGATTCCCTGTGGAGAGGGCCCTTCAAGATCAAGCAGCTCAACGGAGAGAATAGTTTCTATCTCTCATATCTGGATGGAACCGAGCTCTGCTTCCTTATAGCGGGCAACACTGAAAATCTTCAAGAAGTAGAGCTTGCTCTCTTCTTTGTACAGTTTGCTTTGGTTGTGTGTTTGTTTTCGTCGTGTGTTTGCTTTCGGTTTGTTGTGTGTTTCCTTTGTTCTCCCTCCGGTCGCCCTTGTTTTTGACTCTGTTACCCAATGGATAGGCACATGAGATCTGGGATTCTCTACCCCTAAGTTTGCTCAGGGATAGTCCCTAGAAAGAGCCAGCTGTTATCCCGTAAAATTGACAAGGGCAATTTTACCGATAACCATACCGAAAATTTTGTTTCGATCCCTCATTAGGGATCCCTTGCGTTCGGAACATTGCAAAATCCCTTTTCTCGGGAAATCTGGTTTTCCGAACTTAGTCATTTTTGGTCTTTTGGTTGGGCGCATGGAATTGCTATGTAACACCACCTTTTGGTGCACCCCCTTTAAAACCTTTGGCACATATTTTCCTGTGTCAACACACTTTTTGTGCACCTTGATATGTTGAGTCTTCCCTACGTGTGCCAAGGCGCATGCGCCTTCGTGTTGGCAAATGCTTTGTTGCGCCACTTTTTGGTGTGCCACAGGCGCACATAATCTCATGTCGACACCACTTTTGGTGTGCCAAAGGGCGCACTTAGTTCCATGCTGGAAAATGCTTTGGTGCGCCAAAGGGCGCATGCTTTCATATGTCGACAGTAATTTTCATGCGCCCTTTACAAAGTTGGTGGCACATTTATTACTAACTCACCTATATATGTAGTTGCACACCTGCAAATGTCATTATCACCAGAGCAATCATGTTTTTCTATTATATTCTCTCGAGCACACAAAGATGCTCCGCACTGTCATTTTCAAATGCATAGTGGACCCATTTGCATGTTTTTCACTATTTATTCAGGTAAGAGGTTCTTATCTCTTTCGTGTGTTTTACATTTTTGGTTCTTGGATGCTTGTTGGTTTGGTTTTGGATTGAAATATTGAACTAGCCCCCCTTGCTGTCTTTCCATATTCCTCCCCTCTTTCCAGATCTGCTGGTAGAGGAAGTTGTCTGAAAGCATGGTTCAAATCCCCTCTGGTTAAGCCATTTCATTACCCAAATAACCCTGCAAAAAGAGAAAAGAGAAGCTAAACCATGTGGAAAACCCCTCTGAGGGAGATTAAAGCTCTAAAAAAGAAGACTCTGTTTTTCTCTTTGACGCATTGGCATGTCCTGCAACATCAAAAACATTTGCACCTTTGGCACGTCTTTCCCCTGCAACATGAATAAAATCTACACCTATGGCGCACCCAGCATGCCATCAAGAACTTTCGCGCCCTCAAGGCACGCCTCCTTCACATGCTGCAAGTGCTAGCCTTGCCCTCTTTGACACCAACCTTCCTTGTTACATCACATAAACATGCATCCCTATGGCACACCCAAAGATCTGCGCAACATCGCAATCATGCCAAGTGTAAAACTTGGAAGGCGCAGGCACTTTCCTCATTGCAAAAACATCATGTTGTGTAAACCCTCCGTGTGCCGCGCCAAGTTGCCTTTGGCGCACGAGAAGTTCCTGTTACACAAATCATACATGCGCCTTTGGCGCACCAAATCTCCATGCAATATGAAAAATCTATGCACCTTTGGCGCATCCTGTCTCTATGTAACACGGTGTTTCCATGCGCCCTTTACAAAATGTACCCCGCAGTATCTATGCACCATGCGCCTTTGCACTTGATTTAGTCCTTGCAACACCATTTTCCTATGCGCCTTACCATTTTAGCCCTGTAAGCTGCAGCTTTCATGCGCCCTGCGCCCTGAGCCTCAAAATCACTAACTCTTTCTTCTGTTAACATTTCAATGGAAGATCAAATGGCTAATACAACCTTTTTGCATTGGGTCTCGCTTCTTCTTCATGCAGATCAGCAACTAAGCTCGAAAGAACATATGTCTACATCAAGCAGGAGACCTACCAAATCCAAAGGCAAGGCCAAACTTACAGAAGTAGAGATGAAATACAAGTATCGAGAGTCCTGGATGCGATTCTCGGGCCGAATGCGACCTAGATATCGGGGACTTAGAGTTGGGTCATATTGATATGGAGGAATTTTGGGTCAGAACTCAGAAGGTAACGAGAAGTCCATGGATGGAAAACTGATAGGCAGTGCCCTACACCTCGCTGGAGGAATCCCAGTCAGCACTGTCGACAATGAATTCATGATGGTGGTCACCCGGTGCTACAACAAGGACACAAGGTGTGTCGTAAATGACAAGGGCGAGGTAGTCATTAACCTCACTGCCCGCCACTTTGAGATAATACTCGGCATCCCTCATCACCGGCACTTCGTGGCCATCAGCCGAGAGGATTGCATTAAGGCCTAGGACGACAATGAAGATCAGTGTATGCAACTGATGAATGAGGTCTATTTGAAAAATAAAAAGGTGGTGACCCGATGGCCTCAAATCATCCACCGCAGCGACTTCTCAGAGGAGCTCAGCTGACACCATCACATTCCTGAGTAGGGTCTTTGGGCTTCCTGACGCCCACTTTTTCCATAAATGGATGCTGCGCAGTACTTAGAGACCATGAACAAGAACGTGCCCGATCAGCGCTTTTGCTGGGGAGAAATAATAAGCAGCACAATCTCTGAGCAGTTTCAACAATTCAATACAACAGGGAGATTCTACATGAACTCCTATGTTGTTTACGCTGCAGCGTCATCAGAGAGAGACTACCCAGGCCTGATACGAAGTGGGGTTTGGCCTCAGGTCAAAATATATGAGTACTACCCAGAATTGAGGCTGGAGAATAGCATCTCTCAATTCACAAAAATCAACGATGTGTTTTTCTACCACATCATCTACCTGTTGAGGCCAAATATGACTTACGGTCGTACGACCAAAAGCATAGTGGCAGCCACTGAGAAATGGGGGGCCCTGTTCACCCAATTTCCCACATTCACCTATCTGAGGGCGGCCAACTTCTTGGGAGAGCCGACCAGACTGCCGAGGTATGCTGGGCCCAAGCTGATTTTGCTGGAGCTGTCAAGACAGCTGATTACATATCACGAGAAGTGCCTCAAAAGAAAGAAGGGTGGAACTCCTTTCCCCCTCACAGTGGGCCGATATACATGCCTTACCCACCACAAGGCAAAGGACATGTTCGCAGAGCTGGAGCTGCTTAATTTGAGACATGATTTCCCACTTGGGCCTACCTTCAACCCAAGGAATTGTCTGCCAAGGGTGAAACTTGATCCAATCCATGTCCCCCCGGATCAAGGACATCTACATCGACATCATCCATGAGGTTGAGCTCGGGAGAAAGAATCATTCTCTCTTAGCCTTGCGGAAATCATCCAATATGGGGTAGTAATTGTCCCCAAAGGCTTCCAGACTACGGAAGATGAAATAGACCAAGTATATACTAACACGGATGGGGACAATTGGCCTTTTCTAGCCATTGATAGAACTAAGGCACCTCAGACGATTGAGGAGAGGGTCAAGGAAACTCTGCGCAGAGACAGAGCATTGGTGCCGGATGAACGGGTTAATCTACCTCGGGGTTGATTTCACAACCTCCCCATTGGGTAATGCACCTCCTCGATCTAAACAGCAGCCTAAAGGCAAGGGCAAAGGCATAGAGGGTGAATCCAGCACCACTCGAGAAGAAGCTCCTGAGAGTCCTCCTTCCACGGCACCCGAACAGGTTATAACTCTGGCTTCGCCAGAGAAAGAAGCAGAAGAGGATGTTCCAATAGGCCCATCCACTCAGGATGTCGGCATTGCTACAACAACCGAGGTCCC
This sequence comes from Taxus wallichiana var. yunnanensis, assembly GCA_018340775.1. Lineage (NCBI taxonomy): Eukaryota > Viridiplantae > Streptophyta > Pinopsida > Cupressales > Taxaceae > Taxus > Taxus wallichiana. The sequence goes on along the minus strand of CM031243.1, from coordinate 162,958,837 downwards.
TTCTATCCCTTCTTCTTCCCTTCCTTCCCCTCCTCGAGTGACTCAAGTGGCCATTCCTTTGGTCGTGTCCTCTCCCCCTTCTTCTACTCCTCCCCCCGCTTCTTCGTCTATCTTCTCTTCCCTTGCGGATCTTTCCCCCTCCATTTCTTCCCTCATCTCTGAGCTCCCTTCCCTTCCTATGTCTTCCGCAGCTGCAGTATCCCTTCCTCCTGTGGGCACTTCTTCGGCTATTCTCTCCATGCCGCCCCATGCATCTCGACGTTTTCCCCTCTACAACCGCAGCCCCCTTTTCCGTTTCCGGCCCTTCTCCCATAGGTCTAGCCTGGATCTCCCAGCAGCTAAGTCAGCAAAAGAGGAAAGTTCCCATCACTCCGATGGACTTTTCTGTAATCCCATCTAAGGGGGCAAAGAAGCAGAAGCCCGTCACACGCTTCTCTCAAAGTGCTGCAGGAGAGAGGGTTATGGAGATCGCGTACCCCAATCCTCTCAAGGAGAAGGAGGATCTGTCTCTGGACAGATTATACTGTGACCCAAGTCATAATGGGGACATCTTCAAAAGCCTTCAGGGGGAGGCCCTTTCTGTAGTTGATGCCCTCTGCAAGAAGCTTCAGGAAACGAAAGAAGAAAAAAGGCAATTGAAAGAGCAAAATAAATATCTGCTCCAAGCCTTACAGAAGATGGGTAGTGTGCCTCCCACAACTGCCACCGAGACTTCTGAGCTTCTCAGCCAGGAGAAAATTAATGAGTATGCAAAGATCGGCGAGCAGGGTATGGCCGTTTCCGCTTGGAGGAGCCAAATCCTCAAAGATAGTGAAAAAGTAATCACCGAGTTCTCTAACTTGTATTTGAACATCAATAAGGTGAATAAAGAGCTCCAAGCATTAGCGGGACCCATATCGGAAGAGCTGGAACATGCTAGACTGCAGCACGAGACCTTCCAACAAATGTTTGACTGTTCAGTCGAAGATCTGGTCAAGTTTGGCGTCTTCGGCCATCCCAGGGCCCTCAACAAAATCATGTCCACTCTGGATTACCGGGTGGATCAGCTGGAATTTGTCCTAGAAAAGATTGACAAAGTGAAGGAAGAAGCCCTGGACGCGATGCACCAAATGGAACGGATCGTTCTTAACATGTCGCCAGGGTTACTTACTCCTTCCTTCACTTTAAGGAAAGCTGATGAAACCACCCAGATCTTCAAAGAGATCGTTTCTCAAGGGATGGGGCCAGAGGTCACTTTTGACACAGTCTATCAACAACCTACTAGCCTACCACTGTAGGACTTCATTGGGTTACTCATTGAAGCGGAAAAAGACTATTCCAAACTCCCCGAGAAACTCATAGATGAGCGGGAGACTTGTGAGGCGATTAGTGATCGGCACAAGGATCCTTCCCAGGATCAGCTAGGGCCAATGATCAACAAGTTTATGGAATACCGCTCTCAATTCCATATCTCGTCACCTGAGCAACAACAAAAGCAGTCCACCCCCTTTCGGCCGCAGGATGACGACGACGAGTAGCTTCTTCTTCTTCTTCTTCTCTCTCTCTCTCTCTTGAATTTCTTTTTGGGAATATCTGGAGTATGTTGACACAAATGATGACATCATCCATGTTGCATCATGGGATGATGTCATCCATCAAGTTGTCAAAAGTCAACATGACTTTTAGATATTTTGTAAATATCTTTGTAAATAAGTTGTTGGCTCCTTTTTGCCTTCTTTTCTCTCCTTCTTCTATAAATACCCCAATACTTGTTGTATTATGGATGGATGAATATCTTTCAGATGAAAAATAGAAGTGAGGAGAAAAGACTTTGAGATTTTTGTAACAGAAGGAAAATATTAATACAATATTTAGACTTTGTGCTTGAATACATGTGTTATGTGCATTTGATCTTTCTTACGTTAGATCTGTGTGTTTATTCTGTTGGATCTACTTCTGTTTTATTGTCATTTATTTATCATCAGTATTTTTTTGCTTGTTTATGCAAGTAGGTTTGGCTCTGTTTACTACCAATCCTAAAACATAAACCTTCTGACCTTTCTGCTTTGGAATTCATTTCTTTTCTCCCTTCGGACCTACTCTTTCTTCATCCCCTCTTCCCTTCCTTTCTTTTCGTAGTTAGAAACACCCCTACTGGGATGAGATCCCAAACCCCCGAAGGCAGAATTTGTGAGACTTGCACAGATTCCTGCTGGTAGAATAGCAATAAACCAATTTCTCTTTGCTGACTCAAAGAGGGGCTATGCCTTGCACACTGTTGGCTCGTTTATCTATAGATAAGCCCAAGTGACAGATTTCGCACCAACGAGACTTCTTTGGGGTCATCAACCCAAATTCTAGCCAAGGTCACAAGTGGATGCTAAATGCAACATACTATTTCACAAAGTGGACCGGGGGTAGTAGCACTCAAGGAAGCCAATGAGTCTAGTATACTAGAATTCTATAAATTGATATCGACAAGATTCGATTACCAACCACCATTATATAAGAAAATTCTTTGGCATTCCTTGGCACTAAGATCACAAAATGGGTTGTTAGAAATGGAGTATATCTTAGCACCTCATCAAATTATTACCCCTAGGGTAAAGGGAAAACCGAGTCTATAAATAAAAATTTACTGAGAATAATTAGGAGGAATCTAGATGAAAATCATAGGACCTTTCATACCAAGTTAAAAGCAGCCTTATGGGATGATAGAGTCACACAAAAAGTGTCTACGAGAAACTCACATTACAAGTTGGTCTATGGGAAGGAAGCCAGGCTACCCATATCACTTTATTTGTCGGCATTGGAGCTCATGAAGTACCTAGAGCTATCTGAGTTTGAGCTCATGGAATCCATGTATGTAGAACTCATGGATTTGAAATAAATAAGGGAGCATGCAATACAGGCCATGGAGAAGTAACAAGCCTTGTTCAAGAGGAAATTCAATAAGAAATTCAATGCAAGGACCTTTCAGCAAGGAGACTTGGTCCTGAAATGGGATGCAGATTGGGCTAAGTTGGGCATGCATTCTAAATTTGATGCCATATGGAGTGTCACTAACATGTTCATGAAAATTAAAAATAACAATGATTTCCATCTATCCGGGTTCAATGGAGAATAACTTACGATTCCAGCTTAACGAATCTATCTCAAACACTTCTATTAAAAAGAAATCCTAACACTTGTACATATTAGTTTAGGTTTTAAATTCCTCTAAGTGCTTGTAGTACATTGCTCTATTGTAGTGTATTTTTCTTTTGTGATAAGTTCTCATGCACTCTATGCATGTTCCATTTGGGAGATGTATGAACTTTCCACGTTTGTGTATAATTTTGCCTTTGTTGCTCTTGCACTTTTCATTTTCAAGCAAGGTTTATTATGCCTCAAGCTTAGTACCAATCCATGCAAAGAATTCGAGAAGAATTCGGGGAAGGTTTTCAATGAAATAATTTTCCATGTTGTATATTGACTCCATGCCCAATAGATGTTTAGAGGTAGCTGGTCTCTCCATCTAGTAGGAAGATGTCCCTTGGAGGTCGCCAAAATGTTATCCCAAATTTACACCCTATAAATTTTAATAACGTATTCAAGATTTGAAGTGTAGGCTTGCAATGTGTGGAAGACTATCAAACTTAGCCCCATTTAGAATAGAAATACATCTTGTGTTACTCTCAACTGATTTGGTCTTTACTAGCGAGGAGCTAGTGAGTCATGGAAAATGTTCGAGTTGGTGATTAGGCTCATTTTGGAAATTGAAAATTTCATAATATTGGATGAGTCATTGGTCGGCTGGTCGTCTAACCCGGTTGGTCAGTTGGATTGGATGGCCCGGGTGGTTGGTTGGTGACATTGTTTATGGATAAGGTTAGATGACATATGGTTAGATGCCTAGGTTGCATGGGTGGAGAATTATATGGAAGAGGTTGGTTGGTCAAGTTGGTCACACAAGTTAGTCAACCAAGGTTCATCACCGACTATTATGGTAGCACGATGACAAGATCTTGGTTGGATGGTGTCCAACCCCTTTGGGTTGGATGACATAGGGTTAGATGGCTCGGTTGGTTGAGTAGCATCATCGTGCGAGTAGAGGTAGATATTCATCCAAATTCCTAGGTTGGATGGCCTACGGTGTGAGGATGGTGAATCATAGGATATTCGGTGACCGAAAACATGTATGGTCATGAAGTTAGACGTTTTCCAACCCCCGGGTTGGGTGGAAAAGAGGTTAGATGACCTACCCATAAATTATATGGATAATGGTTAGATGGCCATCCAACTAAGATTTATAGAAGAGCTTGTGGGCCAAGAATTTTTCTCAAAGGATTTGACGGCCTAATGAGGATGGACATATGCCCAACCCAGTAGGGTTGGATAACCAACATGATTGGATGAGTCACAAGCCAAGAAAAGGTAGGTGGGTGAATGACAACTCAAAAACTATAATTAATGAGGCAGGCTACCCATGACTTCCTATGTAAGAAAAGTACCAAATCATATGGATCCCCATACCTCTTTAATGCACCTTGCCAGTTGGTGACCCAAATTTCCTATATATTGTACAATCCGCCTCCTTTTTTAGGGGATATTTTCTGAAAAGTAAAAGAACTATGTCAAAATTGTTCCAGAGCTATTATGAGCTAAAAGCCTTGAATTTGGGCTTATTGTAAAGGATTTTTTCCTTTTTCCTATGTTGTAATGGATTGTGCCCATTTATGAGAAATAAAATTTGTGTTTTATGGATTTTCTTTCCCTAATTCAAGTTGTATTGCATGTTTTTCCTTCTATTATGTTTGTAGGTATATTGTGCATGTTTATATCTCTTTGCAATACCCTTTTAATTTTTGTGCTTTATGAATCTAGGGAACTGAATATTGTTTTATCTTGTGGTGCTTCTATTCACCCTCTCTCACTTTTTTTACTCCTATTTTTCACTCACTTAGATTGTTTCACCCTTTCTTAGTGCATCACCTTCCCTTAGAGTAGATTTACCTTTTATACATCTTTCTATCATTATCTCCTTGGAAAACATTAAGGAAGGATTAGATTGGTTTTCCATTCTCTACAATTTGTATAAGTTAGCACTATTTTGGATAAGAAGATAGCTTTCTCCGGAGGATTATCCTACTTGCAAGGTCCCACACTATAGGATAATCCCATGTTATGTAGGTTACACTGATTGCCTCAAACATAAATCACAAGCAATCAAGGGTGTTATAATTTTGCATAAGAATAATAACCATAGGTGGATTAGATGGAGGACGTGGATGGATGATGACCTTAAGAAGTGAGAGAATGACTACTTTACATGGAGGTGAAGGCGATCGTAACATCCTCATTTTAAGGCTTCAATAACAAGGGATTTTTTTAATCATAATGTTCATTATTTTAAATTCACATAATTTAGAACAAACATTCATTTAGCTAATCCATCACATAATAGTAAACAATATGTCATTGTAATGACTTATCATTAAACCGATCTCTCATTTCATGACTCAATATTAAATCGATCTCTCATGTTTCTTTATATAAATGTGTATACTAAGAATACATGTGGTTCCCTTATTCCATTAAGGGTCAATCAAGTTTTAATGCCTAAAGAGCCTATCTTAGTATCTATTATTGATACTCATCTGATATCATGCATATTTAGTCTAGGTGAAATAAAGACAACGCAATCAATAGTTTGCGTAATTTGGCCAAATTTTTAAGACATGTATGCCATGATTTTATTCTTAGACAACATACTCGTCGAAAGGAATATGTCTTTCACCACACTTAAAATTGTTATCTAGATTAGACTACCTTGACTTACATCAATCACTTCCATGTCCATGTTAGATACTAAGTAGGGTTAGCTCGCATAGACTAGTTCGATAGTCTAGTTATGAAGACTTAGGGAGATCAAGCACATCTAAATCGACTTAGGTCTCTTTAGATCCACTTCATTAACCGTAGTCCATAAGATGACATCAGCACTAAGTCATACTATTATCACTAAAAAGTGTATATCGGTGACTGGATTCATAATTTATGATAGTAACAAGGAGCTAGGTGGATAATTATTCCATAATGGCTGCTCTACAATAATCAATTAATGATGTGTGTCATTAAATGGGTACTTGTCTGTGATGACTATGTTGTGATAGTTCATCAAGTTATGCTAAGAAAAACATTATAACTTAACAAGTTCATTAATTAATTAAATTCATAACTTATTAATCCACCCTTATTATTCTTATCATTAGGTGTCATGCCTAAGGATCATCTAGGGTTCAAAATGAATATTCCTTAATGTAAGTATTATAACATTTTATTCACTTAAGTGCGGAATTACAGGATTTAATCTGCATTGTGCTTAATCAATTAAGCGTACACTTTTCTCGTAATTCCTTTTAGTGTCAAGTTTCTAATTTAGTTGTATTAAATATATGACAACATTAGGGAAATATCATTTTTACTCAACATTCTTAAGAATAGTTCAACTATTCATAACTGTTATGTTTAGGTATGTTTTTATAGTTTTGCGAAGTATCATAACCTATCAAATGCATTTCAAACATATCAACCATAAGCATACACCTTCTCTTTACTTTTAGTTTAGTTATAATCATTCCCTTATACAAAGATTCATTTTGATCACTATTTATCACAAATGTTTTAAGAAACTAAATAGTAAGGTATATATTTAAGGATCAACCATTATAAAACATTCCAAAACTTATAAGTACATTTCATTTATTTCATAATGATATTCAATCACATACAACATGAAGCACATCAATAGATAATACATATGCTTAGTATAGTAATGGAAATAATATAATCTGCATCACTTTTATAAATGGAATTTACAACTAATTCCAACACTTTACATTCAGTCACTTCCATTTAATCAATGTAAATCAAGTAAACCATTTATATTTCATTCCAATTTAAATATCAACAAACATGTTTCTTCCAATGTAATCAACATCTTTCCAAGTAATTACAATAAATGGGCCATAGGCCTTTCTTGTTTCCAAATCAAAACTAATTTGAGAAATTTATACAATAATCATTTAACCAAATCAACTATCTCCAATCAATAGAATAAATGCAACTTTTTATATGTATTCCTTCTTTCATCTTTCATGAAGCCCATCTTCAAGGTTTTTAGCATTTGTCAATTCATAAAAAATGAGCATGATAGGTACTAAATCTTCAGAACAACATGCTCTAACTTAATAATTTCATAAAAGGAACACTACTTTTAAATGAAATTATCCTAAGGTTCAAAATAAAGTACACAACTCTTTTGATCATGCCATAAGAAAATTATAAATGAAACCAACTAAGAAAGACAAGTTATATCAAAAAATTCAGATAAGTAATTTCATTCAATTATTAATTTAAAGAACACAAAGGTAACCCAAGAAAAATTAATTGATCACAATCAATCATATTAATGTAAGAAAAAGAACGATAATATTACAGTCATATAAGCCCATACTTATATGACTATAATTTAATATCTTGTTTAATAATTTTTTTGTAACTTAACTTAATCAAATATTTTCTATAATTCACTCAAGAAATGAAATTCAAGGTAATAAATTATTTAAATATCCTGATATAATTGAAATAATATATACTTCTCAAATCATTATAGAGCAATCAAGTAGAATCCAATCAATTACACATCATACTAAGTTTCTTTTCTAAAGTTACTCATAAGTATAAAATCAATATTCTAGTGATGTCACATTACAAACCCAAAATTGTTAGAAATGAGGTATATAATTATAATTCATCAATATTCATAGCAACCAGATAAGAATCATTATTAATTGTAGATAATATGGATCAATAATCTCAAATATATCATCTAACTGAAAGACTTAATAAGACCAAATAATCATCACCTAACTCAAGATATGAATCATTTGTTTTATTAGAACAAAGGATTCTAAGTGAATGAGTAAATATATACCTACATTCACTTAAAAAACTTAATTAAACAATTAATGTTTCACTTCATTCAATACTCCCTGTGGTAACCTAAAGTATTCACAATCATCCAACCAAGGAAGGTATTATAACAGTTAATGATCATCTATCGAAATCCATGACCAAGCTCTAAATAATTTATAACATGTAACATGTAGAAATGGATATCATTCAAGTTAGATTTCTTTCAAAATTGATACCCCATTTACAGGGTCTAGACAATAACAATCTTCCAACTTGAGTGAGCCTAAGGCTCATTATAAGTCAATAATAACCTTAAACGATTCACAGTTCCCTTTCTTAGTTTTTCGGGTGAAGGAAGTTCAACCACAAAATCTACAAACACCGAATCCATTCCAAAAAGTGGAATGGATTTAGGATGCAAGAATGATTAACATTCAAGTGTCTACGAAATCAAAAATACCCACCAAGCCATCAACCTATGGCTCTAATTTAAGTTGCTGAGACTTCCCGGACATGGGATATGAAGTAAAAAGACCTTGTAAAATAATTTGTAATCAACCTAGCCTACTCAGAATCATCATACGGGTTAGACATAACCAAATTAGAAAAGCCTAGTTCCAATTCGAAGGTAACAATCAAACAACAAAAAACTTGAACACCCAGAAAGGGTATCGACTTGAAAAATGAGTTCCCTTTAAACTTAAGCCAAAACAACTAAATTAACATTCGATATTAATCAAATCGAGAAGCCTTTCAAGGTCAAACAACCAAAACAGAAATAAATACACAAACACCCTTTAACATAATAGGTTAGAATGGCAAAAACACACACATAAAACCCATAACAATTCATATTTCCTTAAAACCTACTTTTAGGCATAGAACCATTCATGTAAAAATTACATTTAACTCGTAGAGATGGGTATCTACAAAAAGTTACAATTATTTGAGGAAACACCAAAACATAACTTATTTAAGGTATTCAATTACTAACATGACTCAAGATATCAATGTTTTGAACTATTAACCATAGTCAAGAATACACAACCTAGAAGCCATAAGTCAAACTATTACTTCTAAATCAAATGCAAAAACAACCCAGTAGACAAAATATAGTACAAAGTAACCATATTTGAGACCATATTTCATAATAAATATAGATAATCAAATAAGGAAAAAAATATAAAAACCCAAAACAAGAGAACAAGATTTCATATAAGAGTAGAGTTCTTTTCATGAAGCCATTAAATAGAGAAAAATATTTCAAGGAGTTAGAGCCTATCATGCCTGGTAGAGATCCTACAATTCCTTTCCAAGCTCTCCAAGTTCTCCTCCAAGATTCCATGAAAAATTCCATAGAGATTTTGAAATGAATTCCACATAAAACCCCTTCTTCTCCTTCTTTCCATTTTAATAGCCAATGCATTAAATTTTTCTCCACTATTTCCTCCATGTAACTGATAGATCATAGATTATCCAAAAATGAACTAAAAGTTTGAAAACTAGAATGTCTACATGCAGATCCCAAGTGCTCAAAAAACCAAATGAACAATGAAAACTAACCCCTATCTTTTCTCCCAAAACCATCATGTCTCCTTCCAAGGTGGTTTTGGTTTTACCAAGGTCATTAATGCCATGGCGAACTATTAGTTACTTCTAATAATCCCACCAACCACCATTTCACTAATTCAAAATAGTAATCAACTAATAGTTCATCCTACCTTTACTAAGCCATTAGCCACCAAGTTAGTGTGCATGGCCAAGTATGACTTGGTCCTGCCAAAGGTGGTGGTGACTTACAATTAAAACTCATTTAATTTTCCAAGTACAAGTATGGGATGATGCCAATCCTCATTACCATGCCACTAACCCTTCTCAATAATGCTAACCACGTTAGGTCTTTAGGGTTAGATCTTAGGGTTAGGACATAGATCCTTAGATAGGTTAGGATCTATATCAATTAATATTAATGTATCAACCTTAGCTTAGGTTTCTATCATTTAATCAAATGCACATAGAATTAAGTTAGGTCCATATAGGAATGTATTATCACCTTAGTATAGGTTAGATTAGAACTTTCATTATATCAAAATAATATAGCCATTACCTTAATCATAATCACATCCAATTAAGTAGAAGTATGCCTTAAAATTATAAGGTGATTTTAAACAACTCAGGTTAGTTTATAGTCAACCTGATCTACATATAAAATTACAATCCCATAAATCATTAAGAAGTCAAATAGCCTTACAACTTATAGTCGTAATAACATATCATTAAGGAGAATTCCTTGGATCACTGAAATTGATCCAAGGTATTATCCTTCATCCAATATCGATACAATAGTTTTAGAATAGTAATTATATCAAAACTTAAATAGCTTACCTAATTACATGCTTTCTTAACTATCCCAAGAATTTGATTTCACTTTCCACAAGCTAAAATCACTAAGTTTATTTCAAAAACTAGTTAAGTAAGTACTTCATGATCAATCAACATAAGTACAAAAATTCCATAAGAATGATTAATAATCATATCTCATAGGCACTTGATATCATTCCAACAAACATGATTAAAATAGTTCAAAAGAGCACAACAACTCATAACACAATCACATGTCAACATTTGCCAACTTCATTAAAGAAGTAAGTACAAATATCAACACAACAAGAGGCATTACATACCTCCCCTCTAAAAATCATCATCATCCCGATGATTAACTTAGTCCAACACATTTTTAAGAACATAGGTAATAATATAACTTATTCAACCATAAGATTCTCAAATTAAATAGAATTTTGTAGAAATTCAAGTTTTCAGAGGTTCATTACAACATCAAAATGGTTGTATCAGCACTTATTAAAAGTGTTTTTCTCAAAAATAGAAAAATTCAAAGAGATAGTTTTTAACCAATTATCCAAATATCACATAAAACTGAAATATTTCTATTAAAACAGATGTGGAAAAGTAGTTTTCATGTCTTCAAGATTCTCCCAAGTTGCACTTTCTTCATTAAACTAGTCCCATTGGACCTTGCATTGACTTATTTCATGGTTACGTAAGTGCAACTTGTGAGTTTCTAGCACCCTTATGGGTTCAACCATGATTACCCTGGTCTTGACCTACAAAGAATTCCAATTTAACACATGTGACAAATCTAAAACATATTTCTTAAGCAAGGAAATATGAAAAACATCATGCATCCATGCCAATGTGGGAGGAAATGCTAAGTGATAGGAAACAATTGACCACTTCTACAATTTTGAAAGGTCCTACAAATCGAGGTGATAACTTGGTTGCTTTGCTAAAAGTAATTGAGCTCTTTTTAGGCTTGACTCTTAAAAATACTTTTCACCAAGTTCAAATTTCCTATCAACCCTTTTCAGGTCATAACTTTTTCCTATCAACAGCTTCCTTTAATCACTCATAGATTAATTTTACTTGTTGTTCCATTTTAATAAGCATTTTAGGTCCAATTACCTCTCTATCTTCAATGTTATCCCAACTAATAGGGGTTCTGCACTTTCATCCATATAATGCTTTAAAAGGTGCCATTTTTAGAGAGGAATGATACATGTTATTGTATGAAAATTCAACCAAAGGAAGGTATTCTTCCCATTTGTATTGTTGATCCATATAGTACATCCTAAGCATGTCTTCCATTACTTGATTAAATATTTTAGTTTTCCCATCCATTTCTAGATGGTATGCGAGCTAAAGTTCAATTTCATTCCTAAGGCTACATTTAGAGTTTTCCAAAAACATGAAGTCATTCTTGGATCTCTATCAGATATAATTAACTCAGGTACACCATGCAATCTAAAAATTTCATGAAAAATATTTTTACAAGAATAGGTGAATCATCCTTCAGATTACCAGCAATGAAATGAGCTAATTTTGTTAATTTTTCAACCACAACCAAAATAACATCATGTTTATTTTTAGACATAGGTATCCCTTGAAAAATCCATACTTATTACTTGCCATTTATATTGTGGTATGTTATGTGGGTACAATAAACTAGCTAGGTGTATATGTTCATCCTTTAACATGCTGACATTCTAAGCAATGTGATACATAATCAATTATATCTTTCTTCATCCCTTTCCAAAAATATTGTTGTTTTACATCAACAAGCATTTTTTCACTCGGGATGTCCAAAGTAAGGTGCACTATGAAATTCAGTCATCACTTTCTTCCTTAACTCATTTTCTAAGGGTACATACACCCGATTTTCATACCTTAGGATTCCTTCACCATCAATTTGGAAATCCTTTGTATCTTACATCATTAGAATCTGTAGCAAGTGTTGTTTTTACTTGCTAATAATATGAATCAGTTAACATTGCTTTCTTTACTTCATCTTTGAACTGAGTTCTCAAGGTTACAAGTGCAAAATATGTTTCCTATGACTTAGCGCATCTTCCACTCTATTTTCTTTACCTTTAATGTAACTGATGTCAAAATCATATTGAGACAAAAAATCTAACCATCTTTACTTCCTTGCATTAAGATTAGGTGATGTGAAGATGTATTTCAGCCCAAGGTGGTTTATTTTCAACTCAAAGGGCTTCCTAAGAGATAATGTCTCCAAACTTGTAGTGCATGTACTATGAAACAAGCTCTAGGTCATGGGGAGCATAATTCATCTCTGTGTAACTTGAGATTTCTACTTTCATATGTTATTACATGTTCATTTTGTAGTAATATACCCCCTAATCCTTCTCTAGAAGCATCTATGACAACTATAAAGCTTTTGTTAGGATCCGGAATAGTAAAAATAGGTGTTGTAGTTAGCTTTTCTTTTAATGTTTTAAATGTTTCCTCACATTTATCATTCCAAATAAACTTTTTATCTTTATTTTGTAGTGAAGTAATTGGGGCAACAACCTTTGAAAAATCTTTTACAAACTTTCTATAGTATTCGATAAAAGCCCCATGAAGCTTCTAACTTCATGAACATTCTTAGGTGTTGGCCATTCAATTATGGCTGCAATATTTGATGGATCAATAGAGATTCCATCCTTTCTTATCACATGTCCTAAGTAATGTACTTTTGTTTCATAAAAAAATTTTGACAACTTTCCAAACAATTTCTCTTCCTTAATATTTCAAGTACAATCCTTAAATGTTCATTGTGCTCCTCCACACTTTTAGAATAGATAAGAATATCATCCAAGAATACAAGTACAAACTTGTCCAAGTATTCTTGAAAAATATTATTCATCAAATTCATGAAATTTGTAGGTGTGTTTGTTAAACCAAAAGGTAAAACAATGAATTCATAGTGCCCATACCTTGTTCTAAAGGTTGTTTTATGTATGTCTTCATCTTTGATTCTCAACTGATGGTACCCAAATCACAGATCTATCTTAGAATAAATTATGCTCCACGCATATGATCAAATAGATCATCAATTCTAGGAAGAGGGTATCTATTCTTGATTGTTGCTTTGTTTAACATTCTGTAGTCAATACAAAGTCTAAGTGTTCCATCTTTCTTTTAACAAATATCACCGGTGCTCCCAAGGCAAGACACTTGGTCTTATTAACCCCTTAGAAAAAATTTCATGCAATTGTGCCTTTAGTTCAACTAACTTTTTTCATAGTCATATGGTATGGTGCTTTGGAAATAGGTTCAATTCCAGGTTTGATTTCAATTGTGAATTCAAACTCACGTTTCGATGGAAGACCAAGTAGTTCTTCTAGAAACACATCATTGTACTCTCATAAAAATGGATATTTTTCCATAAAATCACTACCTTCCTCTATTGATTCAGATATTTTTATGGCATATAACATGCAACCTTTGTTTTTGGCCTTTTTAAGCTGCATGGTTGATATTTCCCTAACTATAAATATCTCTTTTTACACCTTGAATGTCTGTTGTTTTCTACAGATCGTCAAGACATTTTATGTGTTTTCCATAACAATCCACATGTGCCTTATGATCAGCAAGCCAATTCACACCAATTATGACATCATAAGACCCTAAAGGTGCAACATAAAGGTCTACTTTTGTAGTAAAGCTTGGTAATTCTAAGGCTGCACCAAAAATACATTTATTAATTGTGTGGAAAACATTGTTCCCATAATGGATAATCCATGATTTTTCCATAATTCCAGATTTTATTTTTAATTTTGAAGCTAATTTACTAGAAATAAAGCATTTGTAGCACCAGTATCAAAAAGTATAGTTACATGTATGCCAAACAACTTACTTGGCACTTTTATGGGCGTAACTTACTTTTCCTTTCTTATTCACTACTCCAAATGTATCTTGTGTTGTTGGTTGTTGTCATTTTTCTTTAGAGGAATTGATTTGCATAATGATCCTTTCCACAATTATAAAAACCCCCAACAGGTCCCTTCCTAGGCTCAAACTTATTCTCAGTTTTAAAATTACTATTTTGGCCACTGTTGTTTTTCTACCCATTATTTATGTTATTTGCAGTAGGTTTATTTGTTGATTGTTTTCTTACTATTATCAGCCCCAAATCTACTTTTAGTGCCAAACTTCTTCCATGCCACCTTCTTAGGTGCAAGGATGAAGGAGAGTTAGAAATTTTCTTTTGTTTCTCTTCTTTATGCACATAAATTGCCTTCAATTTATGTTCTTGCCTTATGGCCTTTTCTACAACTCCTTCCATAGTGGATGGATTGTGTACATCCACCTCTTCTCCTATAACAGGATTCATCCCCATTATAAATTTATGTATTCTAAAATTTTCATCAGTTTGGTACTATGGTACATACTTGAGAATTTAGTAAACTTCTCCCAATATTCAATCACAATCAATTTTCCTTGCTAAGGTCTGAAATTCTGTCATTTTCTTATCATAATAGAGTTTGAAACCAACACTGCCTAAAGTAGCCCTTAAATTGATCCCATGTGATGCTTGCTTCATCAACATTAAGTTTCAACCTTATGGATGTCCCACCATGAAGATGCTTCATGGGAAAGATGGTAAGCTCCCCATATTGCTTTGGTTTCTTTAGAGAAGTTCCTTATTGCAAAGTACTTCTCCATCTCATGAGCCAATTCTCAGCCCCATCTCCTAGTGTGGTACCATCAAATTTTGGTGGACTTATTCTTTTTATGTCATTTTAAGTTCAATGCCAACCTTGCCTTCTTATTTTAGGTTGGTTGGGTGCATTTGCATTCACATTTATAATGCGTTATTGTTGGCATTTACAACATCATTATTTGCTACATTAATGTTATTATCTCCACTATATTTTCATCATTAACATTATTTTCTGGAGGTTGTTCATTTTTATGATCCTCCTCTTCATTTCTCATTACTTGTTGTTCAAGTACAAAGATGATCCCTTATGTCTAGTAGGGAAAAAGGATATCTCATCCATATTTTGAGTTGTAGCTACTTCACCTCCCAAAGGCTAGTTATTCGTAACATGTCCCCTTGTTCTAACCATTTTCTATTAACAAGAAATTAAGTTTTATCAGTGATGGACTCAAATAGGTCCAAGTTGTGACCTTCAGCTCTGATACCAAAATGTAACATCCTCATTTTAAGACTTCAATAACAAGTGGATTTTTTATCATAATGTTCACTATTCTAAATTCACATAATTTAGAACAAACATTCATTTAACTAATCCATCACATAATAGTAAACCATATGCAACTATAATGACTTGGCATTAAACCGATCTCTCATTTCATGACTCGGTATTAAACCGATCTCTCATGTTTCTTTATATAAATGTGTATACTAAGTATACATGTGGTTCCCTTATTCCATTAAGGGTCAATCAAGTGTTAATGCCTAAAGATCCTATCTAGTATTTGTTATTGATACTCATATGATATCACACATCTTTAGTCCAAGTGAAATCAAGACAACACAACAAACAACTTTTTGATACTTTGGCCAAAGTTTTAAGACATGTATGCCATGATTTTATTCCTATATGACATACTCATTAAAAGGAATATGTCTTTCACCACACTCAAAATTATTATCTAGATTAGACTACCTTGACTTACGTCAATCACATCCATGTCCTTGTTATATACTAAGTAGAGTTAGCATGTATAGACTAGTGTTGATAGTTCTACTTATGAAGACTAAGGGAAATCAAGCACATCCAATCAACTTATGTCACTTGGATCCACTTCATTACCCATAGTCATCATAAGATGACATCAGCACTAGGCCATACTACTATCACTAATAAGTGTATATCAGTGACCTTGATCCACAATTTATGATAGTAATGCTTAAGGGAGCTAGTGGATAATCATGCCATAGTGGCTGCTCCATAGTAACCAATTAATGAATTACGTCATTAAATGGGTACTGTGCAACAATGACTATGTTGTGATAGTCATCAAGTTCCGCTAAGTGAAACATCATAACTTAACAAGTTCATTAATTAATTTAATTCATAACTTGTTAATCCACCCTTATTATTCTTATTGTTAGGTGTCATGCCTAAGGATCATCTAGGGTTCAAAATGAATATTCCTTTATGTAAGGATCGTAACATTTTATTCACTTAAGTGTAGGAATTTAGATTTTAATCTGCATTGTGCTTAATCATTTAAGTGTACATTTTCCCTTAATTTAATTAAGTGTCAAGTTTCTAATTCAGTTGTATTAAATATAGGACAACATTAAGGCAATATCATTTTTACTCAACATTCTTAGGAATAGTTCAACTATTCATAACTATTATGTTTAGGTATGTTTCTATACTTTTATGAAGTATCATAACCTATCACATGCATTTCAAACATATCAACCATAAGCATACACCTTTACTTTACTTATAGTTTAGTTATAAGCATTCCCTTGTACAAAGATTCATTATGATCACTATTTATCATAGTTGTTTTAAGCAACTAAATAGTAAGGTAAATATTTAAGGATCAATCCTTATAAATCATTCCAAATCTTATAAGTACATTTCATTTATTTCATAATGATATTCAATCACATACAACATGAAGCACATCAATAGATAATACATATTCTTAGTATAGTGATGGTAATAATACTATTTGCATCACTTTTATAAAAGGAATTTACAACTCAATTCCAATACTTTACATTCAGTCACTTCCGTTTAATCAATGTAATTCAAGTAAACCATTTCTATTTCATTCTAATTTAAATATCAACAAACATGTTTCTTCCAATGTAATCAACATCTTTCCAAGTAATTACAATAAATGGGCCATAGGCCTTTCTTGTTTCCAAATCAAAAGTACTTCAAGAAATTTATACAATAATCATTTAACCAAATCAACTATCTTCAATCAATAGAATAAATGCAACTTTTTATACGTCTTCCTTCTTTCATCTTTCATGAAGTCCATCTGCAAGATTGTTAGCATCTGTCAGTTCATACATAACTGAGCATGATAGGTACTAAATCTTCAGAACAACATGCTCTAACTTAATAATTTCATAAAAGGAACACTACTTTTAAATGAAATTATCCTAAGGTTCAAAAAAAATACACAACTCTTTTGATCATGCCACAAGAACATCATAAATGAAACCAACTAAGGAAGACAAGTTATCTCAAGCAATTCATTTAAGTAATTTCAATCAAGTATTAATTTAAGGCACACAAAGGTAACCCAAGAAAATGCAATTGATCACAATCAATCATATTAATGTAAGCACAAGAATGATAAGATTATAGTCATATAAGCCCATACTTATATGACTAGTTTTATATCTTGTTTAATAAATTTTATATAACTTAACTTAATCAAATAATTGTTATACTTCATTCGAGTAAATGAAATGCAAGGTAATAACTTATTTAACTACCATGATATAATTGAAATAATATATACTTCTCAACTCATTATAGCAATCAAGTAGAATCCACTCATTTACACAACATACTAAGTTTCTTTTCCAAAGTTACTCATAGTATAAAATCAACATTCAAGTAAGGTCATTACAAACCCAAACTTGTTCAAAAGGAGGTATAAATTATACTTCATCAATATTCATAGCAACCAGATATGAATCAAGTAATTGTAGATGATATGGATCAATACACTCAACTATATCATCTAACCGAAAAACTTAATAAGACCGAATAATCATCACCTAACTCAAGCTATGAAGCCTTTGTTCTATTAGAACGAAAGTAGTCTAAGTGACTAAGTAAATATATACATACAGTCACTTAACCAAACTTAAGTAAACAATTAATGTTTCACTTCATTCAAGACTCCTTGTGGTTACCTAAAGTATTCACAATCATCCAACCAAGTAAGGTATTATAGTTAATTATCATTGATCAAAAATCCATGACCAAGCTCTATACGACTTTAACTAATTTAGAATAGGTAACAAGTAGCAATGGATATCATTCAAGTTAGAGGTCTTTCAAAATTGATACCCCACTTACAGGTTCTAGATGATAACAATCTTCTAACCCTAGTGAGCCTAAGGCTCATTCTAATTGAATAATAACCTTAAATGATTCACATTTACCTTTCTTAGTTCACCAGGGTGAAGGAATTTCAACCAACTTAATCTAAAAACATTGAATCCCTTCCACAAAAGTGGAATGAATTTAGGATGCATAATAATGATAAACATTCATGTTTCTATGAAACCAAAAATACCCATTGATTTGTCATCAACCTATGGCTCTAATTTAAGTTACATAGACTTCCATACATGGGAGACAAAGTAAAAAGACTTCGTAATCAACCTAACCTACTTAAAATCCTCATACAGTTCGGGCACAACCAGATAAGAAAATCCCAGTTCAATTTCAAAGCTAAAAATCAAACAATGAAAAATCGAACACCCAGTAAGGGTATCGACTCAACAAATGAGTTCCCTTTTAAACTTAAGCCAAAAAACTAAATTTATAGTCGATATTAAAAAATTGACAAGCCTTTCAAGGTCAAACAACAAAAAGAGAAATACATAAACACCCATTACCATAACATGTCAGAATGGTGAAAACACACAAATAGAACCCATAACGATTTTTTTTTGATTAAACACTAATTTCATGCATAGAATCATTCATGCAAAACTTGCATTAAACCCTACAGAGATGGGTATCTACAAAAAAGTTACATTGCTTTGAAGAAACACCAAAACATAACTTATTTAAGGTATTTGAATTACAAACATGACTCATCATATCAATGTTTTGAACTATTGACCACAGTCAAGAATACACAACCCAAAAGCCATAAGTCGATCTATTACTTTGAAATCAAAATGCAAACAACCTAGTAGTAAATATAGTACAAATGAACCATATTTGAGACCATATTTCATAATAAACCCAGATAATCAAATAAGGAAACAAATATACAAAACCTAGAACCAGAGAACAAGATTTCATATAAGAGTAGAGTTATTTTCATGAAGCCATTAAATAGAGAAAAATATTTCAAGGAGTTAGAGCCTATCATGCCTAGTAGAGATCCTACAAATTCCTTTCCAAGCTCTCCAAGTTCTCCTCCAAGCTTCCATGAAAATTCCACAGAGATTTCAAAATGGCTTCCATAAAACCCCTTCTTCTCCTTCTCCATTTTAATAGCCAATACATTAAATTTTTCTCCACTATTTCCTCCATGCAACTGATAGATCATATATTATCCAAAAATGAACTAAAATTTTGAAAACTAGAAGGTCTACATGTAGAGCCCAAGTTCTCAAAAACCAAATGAATAATGAAAACTAACCCCTATCTTTTCTCCCAAAACCATCGTGCTCCTTCCAAGGTGGTTTTGTTTTACCAAGGCCATTAATGCTTGGAAAACTATCAGTTGATTCCAATAATCCCACCAACCTCATTTCATTAATTCAAAATAATAATCAACTAATAGTTCATGCTTCCTTTACTAAGCCATTAGCCACCAAGTTAGCGTGCATGACCAAGTATGACTTGGTCCCTATCAAAGGTGGTAGTGACTTATAATTAAAACTCATTTAATTTTCCAAGTATAAGTATGGGATGGCACCAATCCTCATTACCATTCCACTAACCCTTCTCAAAAATGCTAACCACAGTTAGGTATTTAGGAATAGATCCTAGGTTATGACATAGGATCCTTAGATAGGTTAGGATTTATATCAATTAATATTAATGTATCAACCTTAGCTTAGGTTATTATCATTTAATCAAATGCACATAGAATTAAGTTAGGTCCATAGGAATGCAATTATCACCTTAGTATAGGTTATATTAAGCCTTCATTATATCAAAATAATATAACCATTACCTTAATCGTAATCACACCCGATTATTAAGAAAAAATCCTTCAAGATTATAAAGTGTTTTAAACAACTCAAAGTTACTTTACAATCAACCTAATCTCCATATAAAATTTCAATCTCAGAAATCATTAAGAAGTCAAATAGATTTACAACTTACAGTTTTGATAACATATCGATTAAGGATAATGCCTTGGATCACAGAAATTGATCCAAGGTATTATCCTTCATCCAATATCGATACAATAGTTTCAGAAATCGTAATTATTTTAAAAATTAAATAGCTTACCTAGTTACCTACTTTATTAACTCTCCCAAACATCTGATTTCACTTTCCAAAATTTGAAATCACTAAGTGTATTTCAAAAACTAGTTAAGTACTTCATGATTAATCAACATAAGTACAAAAACTTCCATAAGAATGATTAACAATTAGATCTCATGGGAAATCAATATCATTCCAGAAAACATGATTAAAACAATTCAAAATAGCATGACAACTCGGAACACAATCACATGTCAACATTTTCCAACCACATACAAAAAATCAAGTACACATGTCAACACAATGGTGGCATTACAATAGAAATTGAACATTGATGAAAGCATGCTTATGCAAAATAGAGAAATAGATATCTCATGAGAGTGTGAGTGGAAAGTAATGACACCTTTATATTCTAATTATTTCAAGTGATCATGGAGAGCATAGTATTGATTATCATGATGGCCATTGACGCGGAGGAAATTGCGAGAAAGGATGATCATGCTGATGATGTAAGCGTGAGGTGGATGATGTTGAGTAGAAGGTAAATGGTTGAGTTTATTATCAAGAAAGGTTCATAGAACATCATGTGGTTTTGTATTATGTGAGAATTGCAATGGTTCACAAGTAGGAGATGAAGAAGAATTACATGATTACCGACGTGGTGGAGGGGAAGTAATATGCTTACATGGAGGTGGAGGTGGGGACCATGGAGGAGTTTAATGGATGGAAGAGGAGAAGTAGTAGACAAAGAAGTAGAAGGGGGTGGTATAATATGTGAAGAAATTAAATCTTGTTCCAAATCAATAACTTTGTATCCTAAGAGAGCAAAATATTCACATCTATCATATAATAGTTTTTCTTTTAATGCTAGAATCAAGCCACAACAAAAGATAAACTTATTTTTAAAGTCAATGGGATGAAATAATAATCGATGCATGTAATAATTGAAGCATAAAATGTAATCTACAATTTTTTCTTTCTCTCCTTGATGCAAAGAAGGAAAGCATTTGTATGTGACTTTAAGACCATTATTAGCAATAAATTTTTCAAGAAAAACATCCTCCATATCATAATAATTACTAATTGATATATAAGGAAAATGAGTGTATCATTGAGAGCATGATCCACAAGGTTGTGGGGAAATGCTTTGAGTAACAAGCGATCATTAGAATAATTAAACATGGTTGTACTATGATTCTTGAGATGTAAATAAGGATTTCTAGTGCCATAAAAACATGAAAAGTAAGGAATGATGAATTCCTTTGGGAAATCAAAATTATGAATCTTTTTAGGAATAAGATTGCTAAGAAAATAATTATTGTCGATGGAAGCATAATAGGCCTTGTTATACCAAATTCACCCCCTAGGTTAATCTAGATAACTCATTATAAATAGGACTTCGCTATGCATATTCTAGGATGTGCGAGATGACCATCAAATTTAGCCCCGGTCGGAGAGAAAGACACCTTGTGCTTTGGCTTGGCTGACTTGGTTTTCCATGGCAAATGTTCGAGTTGGTTGTCGGGTTCATTGTAAAATTTTAAAATTTCACTAGGTTGGTCATCTGGGTTGGACGGATGAGTTGGTCAGTTGGGTGTGTCGGCTAAGATGGATGGCTTAGGGGTTGTTTGATGGTAATGTGTATGCATAGGGTTGGATAGGATGGGGTTAGACACCTAGGTTAAACGGGTGGAGGATTGTATGAAAACCAATTTGGTTAGTCTAGTTGGTGGTCGATGATTGTGTCAGCTTGGGTTTTTGGTTGATATGGATGGATTACTTAGTCAATCAGATTGATCAACTAACTATTTTGGTAGCATGATGAATAGAACATGGTTGGATAAGTCATCGGTGTACGGAGGAGTTGGATGAAACAGGTTATATGGCTCGGTTGGTCAGGGTAGCATGTCATATAGGAAGAGATAGATGGATATCTAACCTCCCAAGTTACACGGACCACGGTGTGAACGCGGTGACTCCCAGGTTGGTCGGTGACTAGAAGCATGTACAACTATGAAGTTAGATGATGTCTAATCCCCATGTTGGATGGAAATGAGGTTGGATGACCCACTCATAATTTGTATGGTTCATGGTTAGATGGTCATCTAACCCAGATATTGAGGAGAGCTCGCGGGCAGACCAATTGTTTTCTCAAAGGGGTTTGTATGGCCCATATGGTTGGATGACCCATAGGATGGATGAGTCACATGCTAGGAAAAGGTAGGTGGATGAATGAAATCTCAACAACCAAATTTAATGAATTAGGACACCCATGATTTCCCAAGCAAGAAAGGTACCAAATTGTATGTTTTCCCATACATTTTTAATGCATCCTACCGAATAGTGGCCCAAATGACCTATATATTGTAAAATTCACCTCATTTTGAGGGGATTCATTCTATTTTGCAAAGGAACTCTATCAAAAAAATTCCAAATCTATTTGGAGCTAAACGCCTCGAATTTTGGCTTATTGTAAAGGATTTTTCTTGTGCCTCTATTGTAATGTATTTTGGATTTTTCTAAGCAATAAAATTGGTGTTTTATGGCTTTTCTTTCCCTAATAGGGTTATATTACATATTTTTCCTTCCATTATGTTTGCAAGTATATTGTGCATACTTATCCCTTTACATGACCTTTAATTTGTTGTGTTTTATGAATATAGGGAGCTGAATATTGTTTTAGCTTATGGCACTTCTACTCACCCTCTCTCACTTTGTTTACTCCCTATTTTTCACTCACTTAGATTTTCTCACTCCCTTTCTTGGTGCATCACCTTCACTTAGAGTAGATTTACTTTTTATGCATTTTTCTATCCATGTCTCCTTAGAAAGCATTAGGGTAGGATTAGTTTAGTTTTCCATTCTCTACACTTTGGAGAAGTTGGCACTAGGTTAGGAGAAGAAGTCATATTTCTCTGGAGGATTATCCTACTTACAAGGTCCCACACTGTAGGATAATCCCATGTTATGTAAGTTACACTGATTGCATCACACACAAATCACTAGCAATCGGGGTGTTGTAATTTTGAAGTAACAGCTTTTGACATGCCCGTTGTGACAGGTATATTTTTAGGTTTATCAAGATTGGATCTGCATCTTGGTGAATTTTCAGCCTTTGGAGGCTTTGTAGCTACACATCTGGTGACTCCTAGGGCCAGGTCTCAATGGTTTCAATAGTACTAGTGACTCAAGTACATGAGAAGGATCCAAACTTAGTCGAGAGAAAGAGAAGAAGGTTTCTTTGTGTACTTACAATTATCACCAGGAAGATGAAAGAGAAAAAGAAGAGTACAAAGGTATCCAACACCAACAAACATAACATTATCCACACCTCCACCTAGTCGACCCTTCCTTCAATCAATTAGGATTCTCAAGCTTATCAGGATGGCACATTAGTAGCCACCGTAAGGACCACCAAATCCCTATGTTAACTTCAGGGTAAGTAGTCCACTTTCCCTCAATTTCTAGAACCCTATTCTAGTTGCAGCATTAAAAAATATTCCCTACATTCACGGGGGATAACCACATGACTCCCACTGACTTTAGGATATTGTGAATATTTGTACCATTCATGAGATCAATGAAGTGGATGTTACAGTTAAATTGTTGGCTTCCTCTTTCAAAGGAAAGGCATTGTAGTGGTTCAAGAGCTTAGTAGCAGGGTCCATTATAGATTGGGATCAAATATGGACAGCCTCATCAACCAGTTCATAGAAAGGGTGGACAACTTGTCCTTATTAGAGAAATTAAAAATGATTAAGAGGGCCCCAATGAGTAGATGGAAAATTTCAAATTTCAATTCCAAAGAACATGGAACCAGATTCTAATTTCCATGAGGCCAGCAGTAGAAGATGCATTTCTCTATTTCCTTAAAGCTTTAAATTCTAATATATCTGTTATGATACAATCTATGGGAGGGATAACCTTACCAAGGGCTTATGCCACAACTATTAGAGATGAGAATTTTCTAATTCAAACTAGTAAACTAGAACCTAGGCCACCTATGCCTCTTTATTCTAAAATGGGGAGTCCTGGTTCTAGTAATGCACCTGTGATAGCTCCTATTCCCCCCTAGAAATCAAAGTAGGTGAGAGGCTTCCACTTCTTCTAGCGATCCATTTGAGAGCCAATAACTTAAGAAAGTGTTGCAAGAGATAATCAAGGGGCAAAAAACTTTTGGGAATGAATTAGTGGCACTTAAGAGGCAACAGTTCATAATTTCTTACCTTTTCAGCCTCGGTACCAAGTCGAGCCTCCATAACAAAGAAAATAAGCCTTCGGTTAAGCTACCAATCAAATTAAGGGCAACCTCCTATTTTCAAATCTTACCAGCCTTATAATGCCAATGCAACATTAACCTCTAGGGCCTTGGTTCTAATCCAGAACAACATGGTTCAGAGTATGAATGGTACTCTCCATATGGCCAACCTTATGATCAAACAACATACTTTAAAGATCCATCAAATCAGGCCTTGGTGGTGAAAAATATGGGCATACCTCGGGAGGCAAATCAATATGAGAATAAGCAATAGATAAGGTAATAAGTGGCTTCTCCAACGGAAACCACATTGGTCAATTAGCAAGTGAAATATTTATGTGGAATCAATCAATCTCCTTTCCACAAAGTGTAGCTAGTAACACATGATCAATGAAGAGGAATATAGAGGAGGGAAATCACCTAGTCAGGTTGTTTCTCAGTCCACTCCCATGTAACAAGGAGTTAGAATACCAATCATATCTCTTAGTGCAAAAACCATCCTAAGGCCTCTCGTGTACCAGTCCCAAACGTACATAATCACCCGGTATCGGTTGTAGTGGCCCATGCGTTAATTAAGGTGCCAAAAAGGTCATTCCCATCAAGGGACAAAAAAATCTGAACTCGCCTCCACTCAATATCATTTATTAGATGAAGAAGACAAATGTCATCATTTTCATATGGGAATCATTGGCAATTCTAGGGCAGCGAGATTTATTTCAAGCAGCTATGGAAAATTAGTCCCCTTCTAATGAGCCATCCAAAAATTAGGAGAGGGTTATTAATAACACTATGTAATAAGGAGAAGGTAATTCAAGTAATAATGTGAAGCCTTTATCATTCTATGTCTCATTGATCATTAGAGATAAGTTAGTGCATAATTACATGATTGACTCAGGGGTGGGCAACTTAGTAATGCTGAAATGGATAGCTGATCAATTGGGCTTAAAATATGAGCCAATATTGAGTGGAGTGGTGAAATTGGATGAGACAACAATAGACACAATTTGAGTGATAAAAAAAACTAAGTCTTATACTCCATGCTTTCCTTAATGTCACGCTCTATAGGACGTATCGGTGATTGATTTTCCACCATTATTTGATTTATGCCTTTCAAGGTATTTCATAGCCAAGATTATTGGGTACCTATCAGCTGATTGGTCCCACATGTTATTTGGAAGAAGATATGTAGCTAAGGCTATGATAAGGTTGGAGCCAATTACCAAATTTCACATTGAGCCTTATGTGCCAAGTCCAATCAATGAAAATTGTACCATATTCGATCAAGAGGAGTGCTTGGAGACTCAGGAGGCGGATACTAAGGTTGGGTATATTCCAGATTTAACACTTGATGATTATGCTAATAAGAGGCATGATTTAGATCCATACTAACATATGGAAGAATTTGACTTGGGATTTTATTGCTTACATGAGGAGAATTCACCTCTAGCATCACCAAACCCCATGAGAGAAATGAGAATGAAGTACGAAAGATATTATTTGATGGTTAAAGGAGTAGGTAGGGTGCTAGAGGAGGTACAATGCTTATGTCACCATAAGTTATGAACTATTAATAATCTTTTTGCTTCAATTTTCTTGTTCAAACAATATGACTAAATATGAAGCTTTGATCCATGGATTACATTGGATGAGAAAGAGAGGTATAAAGAACTTAAAGGTGTTTGGAGGTATTGAGATGACTTTGAATCAAGTTAGGGGACAACATACTACTAAGAATGATCTTCTTAAATCCTACAAAAATCAAGTATGGTTTTAGATTGAAGACCTCGAAGCATTCAACATTCGTGCCATACCGAGGAATAAGAATGGGGCTATGGAAAGACTTGCGAGAAATGGGAATGACATTTGATGTGGTAGAAAATATTAAGAGAGACACAATGCAAGTGAATATCCATGTAGTTTTAAGGCCAGTTGTACTAGATAATAACACAAACTAGAAAGTGTTTGAGAGTGATCAATATATCATCAACTTCTTGCATGAGGAAGACAAGTTCTCTACCTAAAATCAAGACAAATTGGAATAACAATATGGGGATCAAATAGAGCATTCGCAAACAAACAAATTACCTAAAGGGATAATGACTCTAGAGTTAATTTTCAATCCAAATGACCAGCTCATAAAGGAAAAACAAAATATTCAGTTCAAGAGGGAAGATTTAGATCCCATTCCAGTTAGAGAAGGTGAGACACTCCAAATTGGTAAGATGAGCAGTGAAAAGGAAAAGTCTGATTTTTGCATCTTTGCCAGGAATTTCTGGATGGTTTTTCTTGGAGCTATGAGGATTTGAAGGGTTTTAACCCAAGATTGGCACAACATACCATTGAGCTGAATCTAGAGGCTAATCCTGTCAGGAAAAATAAAAGGCCGTCAACCCTCATATCAAACCTCTTATGAAGAAAGAGCTGAATAAATTGATAGAGGAAAGCATCATATTTCCAATCAAACACTCGAGTTGGGTAGAAAATATGGTACCGGTCAGGAAGATAAATGGAGAGATCAGGTTGTGCGTGGACTTTCAGGATCTAAATAGGGCCTCCCTCAAAGACCACTACCCACTTCCTTCCATGGAGAAGGTATTGCAGGTAGTGGCTGGAATAGAAAGATTTTCCCTCTTGAATGGATATTTAGGCTACAATCGATCATGGTGAAGGAGGAAGATCAATTTAAAATGGCTTTCACCACAAAATGGGGCACTTATGCCTATAAGAAGATGTCATTCAGGTTTTCAAACTTTGGAACAACATATTAGAGGGCTTTGGATATGGAATTTAAAGGGATTATGAACAAAATAGTGCTTTTCTATCTTGATGACATCAGTGTGTTTTCTAAGAATGAAAAAAGCCACCTCTTTCCCGCAAGTAGGTATTTCAAAGGTGCAAGAGGTTTAGAGTGTCTTTGAACCTGAAGAAATGTATATTCTTGGCTCATGAAGGAAAGTGGTTAGGCCATGTCATGTCTAAAGAGGGGTTGACTATTGATCCGAAAAGGGTTGACGCCATTCGAACATTATCGTTGTCAATTCACAAGAAGGATCTCCAAAGTTTCTTAGGGAGGATTACCTTTATACGAATGTTCAAGTCATATTTTTCCACTCTCATCAAGCCGATAATGATGATGTTGAAGAAGAGCATGGCATTTAAGTGGAAAATGGAGGGAAAATCAAGATTTGAAGCTATCAAGGATGTTATATCTCAAGCTCGACTCTCATCAATCCAAAATTTTCCAAAGAATTCATGCTTTATGCTTTTGGTGATTCATAAACAATCTCCGTAAATTCTAGTGCAACAAAATAAATAAGGATTGGAGCAACCTATTACATTATTCAGCCAAATCTTGGAGGACTATGAGGTGAGTTACTCTTTCATTAAGAAACATGTCCTTACAGTTATTAGGAGTTTTAAAAATTTAAGCATTTGGTCTCAAATAATAGAATTCAGCTACTAGTGTCCCATGTGGGAGTTAAATACTTCCTCTAGAAAAAATATTTGAATGAGAAGATCCCAGGTTGGATCAAGCATGTCATGGATTATGATATAGAGATTAAATTTACTAAATTGGTATATGGAAAGGTGTTGTGTGAGCAATTGGCTTTCTAATTGACATGTTGAGGCAGGTGATCAAGGAGAGTTTATATTGGTATTAGAGGATAATCAGGAATAGGTAAATGATATCATGCATACTCCTTGCTGGACTCGGGATATGACATTTCCTAAAAATAGGTCTATGCCCTCTAGGGATGAGAAAAGAAAAGATAAGGTATTTAATACTACAAGACATTCCACATGTTTTGATTGATGGTGTTTTGTTCAAGAAGGACATGAATGGAGTCCTATTAAGGTGCATTAGGACAAACCAAGTTGAAAGAGTGCTACATGAATTTCATAATAAAGAAGCTGGAGTTCATTTTTATCCATAGGTGACGACTCTCAAGATCATGAGAGCTGGTTATTATTTTCTTACACTTTGTATTGATTTATATGCTTACGTCATGAAGTGTAAAAAATGTGCCTTCTTCATAGGTAAGGAAAAGCTAGCAACACTACTATTTCATTCCATTTCAATAGACCAACCTTTCATTCAACAAGGTTTGGACTTCATTGGGTTCATCAACCCAAATTCTATACAAGGTCACAAGTGGATCCCAACTAAAACAATTATTTCACTAAGTGGATCGAGGTAGTGGCACTTAAGGAAGCAAATGAGTCTAGCATACTAGATTTTTATGAAGGGATAATGACAAGATTTGGGGTACCAACCACCATTATATCGATAATGCTTTGGCATTTCTTAGCACCAAGATCATAGAATGGGATGTTAGGAATGGAGTATACCTTAGCACCTCATCAAATTATTACCCTCGGGTAATGGGAAAATAGAGTCCACAAATAAGAATTTTCTGAGAATCATCAGAGGACTCTAGATGAAAATCAAAGGATTTGGCATACCAAGTTAAAATCAGCCTTGTGGGATGATAGAATCACACCAAAAGTGTCAACAGGAAACTTTCCTTACAAGCTAATATAGTGGAAGGAAGCAATTTTTCCCATATCACTTGAGTTTCCAGAATTGGACTTCATAAAGAAGCTAGAGCTATCTCGAGTTTGATCCCATTGAAGCTGTGTAGTATGAAGAACTCATGGAGTTAGAAGAAATAAGGGAGTATGCAATGCAGGCCATGGAGAAAGAATGAGCCTTGATCAAGAGGAAGTTTGATAAGAAATACAGAGCAAGGACCTTTCAAGAATGTAACTTGGTTCAAAATGGGATACGATCGAAGCTAAGCTTAAGCGAGAATTCAAAGTTTGATGTCATTTGGTGTTTCCCTTACATAGTCACAATATGTAAAGAAAACAATGCTTTCTAGCTATCTAATTTGGATGGAGAAGAACTTATGATTTCAATCAACAGAATATATCTCAAGAGACGATATCAAAAGGAAAATTCTCGCCCTTGTACATATTAGTTTAGGTTTTAAATTCCTCTAAGTACTTGTATCACATTTCTCTATTTTAGTTTTATGTTTGCTTTTTTAGTAAGTTCTTTTGCACACTTTGAATGTTTCTATTTATAACATGTATGATTTTTTTATCTTTGTACATAGTTTTTGTGTCATTGTTGCTCTTGCACAATGAAATTATGAAGTGGTAGTGAAAATGAGGGAAATTAGTTTTAATGGGAGGCCAAGGAGGTTTCAATTCAGATTTTAAGTTCATGTGAGTCTAGGGGATGATTTTTCAAAAGAAATATTGGTTCATAGGAGTATCATTTTGAATACATTCCCAATGGAGGCTTTAGGAAACTAGTCGTGCATCTAGCAAGCAGATGTCCTCAAGAGGTCACAAAATTGTTATCCCTAATTCGGTCCCCTCAAGTTAATCTAGATAACTCATGATAAATTAGACTTAGTTATATAGATTTAGGGACATGCCGACAACCATCAACTTTAGGCCTAATCGAGAAGAGAAAGACAACTTGTGCTTTGGCTTGAATGACTTGGTATTCCATAGTGAATTTTTGAGTTGGTGGTCGGCTCACTATAAAATTTGAAAAGTTCACTAGGTTGGTCACTAGGTTAGATGGATGAGTTGGTCATTTGGGTTGGTCAGTTGAGATAGATGGCTTAGGGGTAGATGGATGGATGGATTTCTAACCATGAATATCCATCCAATCCAGGATATTCGAGAGATCTCATGGGATAACTAGTTTTTTGCTCAAAGGGGTTTGTATGGCCCATATGGTTGGATGACCCACAGGATGGATGAGTCATAGGCTAGGAAAAATTAGGTGGGTGAATGACATCTCAAAAAAATATTTAATGCAAAGATGGTGCCCATGGCTCATCCATGCAAGTAAGGTACAAAATTGTATGGTTTCCCATACCTCTTTAATGCATCCTACCAGTTGGTGACCCAAATTTCCTATATATTGTAAAATGCATGTCCTTTTGAGGGGATTCATTATGTTTTGTAAATGAACTTTATCAAAAAAATCTAGAGCATATTGTGAGCTAAAGGCCTCGAATTTGGGCTTATTATAAAGGATTTTTCTTGTGCCTATATTGTAATGGATTGTGCATGTTTCGAGCAATAAAATTAGTGTTTTGTGGCTTTTCTTGCCCTAATTTGGGTTATATTGCATATTTTTCCTTCCATTATGTTTACAGGTATATTGTGCATACTTATCCCTTTACATGACCTTTAATTTGTTGTGTTTTATGAATCTAGGGAAATGAATATTTTTTTAGTTTATGGTGCTTCTACTCTCTCTCTCTCTCTCACTTTTTTACTCCCTACTTTTCACTCCCTTAGATTGTCTCACTCCCTTTCTTGGTGCATCACCTTCACTTAGAGTAGATTTTATTTTTATGCATTCTTCTATCCCTGTCTCCTTGGAAATAATTAGGGTAGGATTTGTTTAGTTTTCCATTCTCTACTCTTTGTAGAAGTTGGCGCTAGGTTAGGAGAAGAAGACAGATTTATCCGGAGTATTATCCTACTTGTAAGGTCCCACACCGCAGATAATCCCATGTTATGTAGGTTATATTGATTTCCTGACACACAAATCACTAGAAATTAGGGGTGATCTAATTTTGCAGAATGTGGACTTACTTTCAAGGGTGAGTGTATGAACTTAAGATTGCAAGGTTTCTAAAGAATGTATTAGAGATAGAATATCATGTGAAGGAATGGTTGGTGAGGTGTGAGGAATATTGAGAGTTTGGATCTTTTCATTTTGATTGATCATGGGAATGTGAGAAGGAAGATTTGATGTGGAAAAAGCAAAGGAGGTGGAAGAGGAGGATAATAAAATGAAGTCTTTATGGGAATACTATATGTAGTTTCAGGGAGATACAATGAGTGGTGTACTAGTGGTAGGAGTAGAATCATCATGAGAAACAATTTCAAAAGTAGAAAATAAAGGAGTACTAAATTCACATTCAACATCTTAAGAAAATTAACATCATCACTAACACATTCATGATTAGAAGCATAATCGACATCACTATCAATCATATTTTCACAAGCAAGTATTTCATCAAGACTATCATTAGCATAGAAATAAGTAGGAGTACTAATTTTTGATGTATCATTTCCTTCACTAGAATCACTTTCTGAAGTAGGAAGAGTAGGAGATACAACTTTACATTCATCTTGACTACTAAGAGAAACAACATCATGCACATTTACATTTTCAACATTAAAAGTAGCATTATTAGTATCCATATTGTCACAAGCAAGAACATGATCAAGAAAAGAATCTACAATAGTATTATCATGTGCTATAATAGGAGTAGAAGAAGGTACAACAACATGGGTGACTATAGAAGATGAAGGAGAACATGAAGAAAATTTTTTGTTAGGGAGACTATGTAAATGTTAGGGGTGTCATGGCCAATAAGAAGAGTGTCTTGGAAAGAAAGAAGTTTTTGAAGAATGGAAGAATCACATTTAGGATTGTGATAAAGGTCACGAAATTTAGATTCTACGAAATATCATCAAAAAAGGGTTACATGCATGTATCAACCATATTATGCTTGGGAGATGAGGACCTCTTTTTATCCAAGATTTTTTTTGGGATCCTAGGGAAAGGAGTTCAAAGGAGGTTGGGTTCACCAAACGCTTTAACAAATACTAAATTAAATATAATTGTAGAGTATCTAATATGCTAAAACATAGTAAATACACAAATGTTAAGCACTCAAGCAATGCAAAACTATGAGTAAATGGGGGATAAATTACTTAGTTATTTCTTGTGTGTTTTGGAACTGACTGGGTAGTGTAAAGTGCTGAAAAGGATTGGAACATTTTCGTAAATGCTCTCTATGAAATGAGGAACTTGAGAATGATGTTGGACAGGGGCGTCCGGTGCTAGACAAGGGTACCTACGAGTTTTTGAATGTTCATGGGTGTTGGTGACTACACAGAAGATCATAATCTACTATCTTCTATGGCACTAGGGTTTTATTATCACTTTATGATAGCCACCTAGTATTCAATATTTGATCGTCAAGGGTTCTTGTAACCTAAAAAACCCTAACTACCTACACAAACTCACAAACACATCAAATCAGAATGAAAGATGCAATATGTGACATCAAACTAACCCTGACGGTTACCCAAAGAGTGAGCTTATGACCAAGAATTGTACTACATCACACACTATGTATTTATTTGTGCTTGTGTGTGAAATAGTGTCCTTAGGTTTCCCTCATACCAATGATGCCAAGATAGCGATCTTATAACTAGATAATATGACATTTTTTTATATGGAATTGAGAACTTTCCCTTCCCATGCAAAGTGTATACAACCCAAAAATATAGCCCTTTGATGGCAAAGTGATAGTATGTAGATGTGATTTCCCATTACAATCACTATCCAAAATAATAGTGTATGTTGTGTATATATATGGATCTCTTTAGTGAATTTCGATAGTAAGATCGACCCAAAAGGTTGACTATGAGCACGAGATAAGGATAAGAAAACTAGAAAGGCTGAACATAAATGTCAAAAAGTATAGAAAGAACTAAGAGAATAGAAACACCCATAATGGATAGGATCACCCGGGTGCTAGTCTCTAGAATGGGTGCTAGTGTCCTAGAATAAATGACGAAAGATGTGAAATGAATGCCTAACAGGATCCCTATGACCTAACCAAACTAGGTATAGAAATAACATATGTGAAAGAACAAGACAATAGAAACAATCAATAAAAGAATATGGAAAGAGGATTGTGTAACCAAAGGTGAATACTTTTCTTACTTAATATCCATGCATATAAAAACATACTGATGACATAGTAAAATAGTAATATGTGTGTGATTTTGTGTCTACAATTTTGATGTGTTTTGTGGGCTTGTACAGGTGAACAACTTTTTTAGGATTACGCTTCCTTCATTGATCCAAAAGTGAACAACATGTGATCAATAGAGAACAATCATGCGACACTCTTGCGATATAACAAGAATTAGATCCAAAGCTTTTGTATAGTCACAAGTTCCTAGATCTATTCATCGGTGCTCAAGTGCCTCTATCTTGCTACCCAAAGGCCCCTATTTGGCCATTTCTATAAGTTACAAATTTACAGAGATCAATAACGATGTTTTTTTGCATCATGTTAATTACTTATCCCTTCCTAGACCAGTTCCAAATTACACGAATATTAACTAATTAATCCTTTTTCTATCTCTTGCTTAGGGTTTCATATTTTAAATCTTAGTTTTCTTGTGTCATTATTGTATTTTAGCTTCTCTATATCAATTATTTCAATAACGAATATGCAATATTTAGATTTAATTCAAATTAAATCAAGTATAACCTTTATTTATCATTTGTGTACTAGAATTGTTGATGATTTTTAGGTAGGCGCAAATAAGGTATGTTATCTTTTTCTTGACATTGAAGCTGAAATTGATATGGCCTCATCCTTTGAGTTTCTCAATCATTATTTCAAGTACCTAAGATCTTTGAGGAGCAAAAATATGATGGATAAGTCCCTTCTAGTGAGGATAGGTAATTGTTGATCAATGCAGTTGTTTCCCGGAAGGAGTATAATCTAATAAGTAGGAAAGTGAAGAGTCATTCCCCATCCTTAAAATCCATGATGCCAATCTTGACTAATGTTCCTAAAGGAACTCCTAAGAGAAATATTCCACGCAATACCCCTACTTCGAGCCAAATCTAAATCTTCCTCATGTTGTTTCTATTTTGAAATAATTTATACCATATGAGAAAGTGATCAATCTCCTTCATAACACATCCCTACTCAAGTACAATGTTTGTGACATGGCCCAAATATTAAGCCAAATGAAGATACATGTTCTTTTGGTAGAACTTCTTAGGATTGATGAGCATAAAAACATGACATTTGAGTATTTGGGATTCAATGAGGGTATTATTACAAATAAGGATACCCCTTCCCTTTTTCTAAAAATGAGGTTGGAGAATCTCAAGAGGTCATTGAGCCATCCCCTGAATTTTATTTAGAAACATCCTTAGTTGAGAGTCAATTGGATGTTGATGATTTTTATACCACACTAATTGTAAATGATTGGCTCTGCATAATTATATATTTGACTCAGGTTGTTCTTGAAATATTCATGAATGAACTTGATATAAAGATAATAGATGCTTATGGAATATTTTATCCCATGGATTTAAGAGAAGTACCTATTGTTCGATCAAGGGATTGGTTATACAATTGATGGCTCACCCCGACAAGTACTTGAAAATGAATGTTATTTTTATTGATTTCCTTGCCATGATCTCGTAAACTACAAGTAGACCCCCTACTATCAAATAGTTTAAAAATGGATTCTGATTAAAAACTCAAATTCTTGATTTAAAATAATTAAGAAAATGATCCAAAATACAATTTAAATGTTCACAAATCTGAATCTAAAATTAGAATTTAAAACAATTATTCATTACTAGTTTACGAGATCAAAAGGATCAAAATATGATTTTTAAAATCATTGTGAAAGTGTTATAATCACATCTAATTAATTAAAATCTGATTTGAATATGCAAATAATCAGAAATAACATATGCATACAAACACATAACATGAAAATTGATTACAAATTTCACCAGCTTTTGGTTGTCTTCGGGTTCATGTAAATGACAAGTGATTCATTTTTAAATATATTGCAAATACATATGAAAATTCATAAAATGAAATGAATCTAAAAACTGCAAGAAATATCCTCATCATACCTCTGAAGGAATCTAAACTTGATCAATAATCTCCTCCACATTCTTGTGATACTTGAAAAAAAAATTCTCCATGTTCTATGTCAAAATCATAAAAATACTTCAAAAATATGTTAAATGAAGACCAATTGGGAAAATTAAAGGGTCGGGTTGATCATCTAAAAATTTTACACATATCTCTTTTTCTGAAAAAAATTCTAAAAATACCATTCAATGGCTCAAAAACAACTAACTCAAAAATATTTCATTAAAGGACCTTACACGTCCTTGAGCGGTTTGTATTCAAATACCAAAATTCTCCTTATATAGTTTTTACAAGGGTATGGAAAAATGGTTAGAACCCTTATCTTTTTGTTGGGATGTGGGTGGTTCGGATCCCACCATAGGCACATTGAACCAAATATGTGTTTTTCACATGAGTTATTTAAACATTATTTATCCATTTATCCCGGATGGTCCACGGGAGGCGAGGGGTTTGTTTAAAAGGGTTTTATTGACATTTTTAAGTTTTCCACTAGGGCCACTTTTGTTGTTTTATACACTCCGTGTTGGTTAAGGTAGATATCTTTGTGGCCAAACGTATTGTGTGTTGGGCATAAGTGTCAACAATGTGTGGCTTCCATATGGAAAATATGTGTGGGAAACATGGAACACTTAACCCAAAAAATTGGAAAGGTGGGGATATATGTTCCCATGTATGCCAAATCATCCATTCTCCTATCTTTCCATGTGTCAGCACCATAATACATTAAAAAATTTGATATACATATTATAGTGTAATTGGAAGAATTATTACACTAATATACCATGGCGGATGGATCCTCTTCCGAAAACAAGAGTGGACCTCACAGTTGAAACCCAATTTTTACATGACCAATGAAGACTTGAAAATAAAACCAAACATGTTCACCTTCACCTTTTTCCTCGATTGAATCTAACATACATAAATAGGCTCTCGATACAATCCAGTAGTACTACAGACCTATGTTTTCCTTGTTGACCAAGTTTGACCATGAAATTTTACCGGTGAGGTCAAGAGAATATGGTTTTCATTTCACACATTATAATAGGTGTTTGAAATATATCACAGTGATCTTATATATTGTAATGGTTTAGGGAGAAATGGGTAACTTTTGATCACCCATAATTTCCTCTAAATAATGTTAAATGGGGAATGTTTTCCTCAAGAAAATGGGTAGCAAGTGTGGGAGGTAGTGTACATATGGACCTTTCTTATGCTACCATTCCTTCAAAAGGAAATTTGGTAAAGATACATAGGGAAGAGAAGTTAATTCAATTGATAGAAGACCCCATGAATGCATCATATGAAGTACTATATACAAATATGGATTTGGGGAACATTTTAAGTAGTGTAGACTTTAAAGATTAGTGTCTTGACCTTAGAACTCAATGTGAAGACCCCATTGCTCCTTGGAATATATTTTGATGGAACATATTCTAGTATTTGAAATGGAGCATGTATAGTTTTGTTCTCTCCTAACCAAGGATCATTTAATTTTTCTTTCAAGTTATGCTTTGAGTGCACAAATAACATTTTTAAATATGAGGCACTCATACTTGGTTTGAGGATTTCTTAGAGACATGGGATAAATGACTTGATTGTAAAATGTGACTCTAAGCTCATTTTTAAAAAATAAAACAAATATAAGCAACTAAAATTCATAGGTTGAAGCAATAGAAATGCAAAGTGTGGAATTTAATTGAGATGTTTTACTCTTTAAATATTGAATATCATGAAAGAATTCAAAATGAAACAGTTGATAGATTAGTAGTACTTGAATTTTTCAGTATGATAATGAAGTTGTATCCCTATATTGCAATATTTAAGTTGAGATTCTTGTTAGGTAGATGTTTGTTAAGTTGAAGTTGAAGTTGAAATTGATTGATCTTGAGCCTATGGTAGAGGCATGTGATTGAAAAGAGACTTTATTTGGGAAGAAGGCGATTCAATTGAAAACTAACACAATCCCAAGAGGGTTTTCTACCTTTGGATCTATTTTTTATGGTGTTGACAGAGCTATAAGAAAATCCACCCATACTTCAAGAGATGTAACCTAATGAAACCTAGGAATTTGGAAAGATCTAAAAACAATTTTGTTGGGCAATAATTTGGATGTAAATGAAAAATAATCTTATACCATATTGTTAATAAAATATGAATAATGTATGTCTTTGTCCTATTTTGAATTGAAATATTATAGGGAGGATATATTTAAGCATGTGATACCTTTGGAACCTCATACCAAGCCTTTCGATATAAAAACAAAGGCCAATCAATCCCATCATTGCAAATAAAATGCAAGAGGAGCTTAAGGAACTCAAGGATCGAGGAATCATTTAACCCATAATATATACATCATGGATCACCAATTTGGTCTTAATGAGAAAAAATAATGGTGATATCATATTTTGTGTTGACTTCATAAATTTAAACAAAGCTTCATTGTAAAATAGCTACCCTTTTTCCAAATATGGATAACCTCTTTCCAAAGGTAACGTGGTCGAAAATAATTTCAACATTAGATGGTTTCTCTTGTTTCAATCAAGTATTGGTTAAGGAATCAAAAAATACAAGGCTGCTTTTACTACTCCTTAAGGAACCTATATCTATGTTATAATGCCCTTTGGATTAATGATGTCGAAGCTACTTTCCAAAGAGAAATGGATGTTGCATTTTCTAGAATCATTAATGAGTTTATTATGGTTTATCAAGATGATATTGTAGACACCAAATTTGTGTCTTACGACCCCCTGTGCCCCGCATCTCATTTCGCAACCTAACCTCATCACCTAAACCTTACATAATTATTTATTAATTACCTTATAATTAATAAATCCACATCGCCATACCTGCCACCTCATTTTGCCACCTCATCATAACCTAGTCTTAACCCTAAACTAACCTAATTAAGACCTATAACTTGGTCCACATCCACACCCATGACTAATTACTCCTCACCCGCACCTAAAACCAACCTCATAATGACTTGACCAAGCCCGCAACTAATCCCTCGGGAGAAAAGGAGGGAAAGCTGGCTATTTTACCAAAAATAGCCCGCTTTGACGTGACCGACATCGGTTCCTACTCGACCGCCGTCGGTTGTGTAACCGCCATCGGTTCCCTGTAAATGACCACCTCCAACCAAAAACAAGGGATCGATTTTCATTTGATCGAAAAGAGGAGAAATCATTGAAAGGATCCGGATTTGCTTGGCCGAGCAGAGACAAGTGAAGAAATGAGAAGAGTTTGCAGAAAAGGACATCAAGCCCAAGACTGCAACGGAATAACCAGCCCCCAGTGACACTCATCCGAGCATCAGAAGAGGAGATTGCTCATCTTGGATTGTCAGATCATCCTATTTGAGCCCTATCTTCGTCATCATAGTCCTGAACTGCATCTTCATCAGGAACGAGTAAGTAGTGTCTTGTATGATTCTAAGCACCATTTCTTGAGCCTGTGGATTGATTGTAATTATAAGCTCATTCCTAGATCTACCACCTACCAGCACCCTGCACTTAACCTTCATCCTATACCCTTAACAGAGGCAACCACTTCTTATTATTGTCTGTGTAGCTTTAACAAAGACAAGCTACACGACAACAAGGGGCTAATGTAGACACCAAATTTGTGTCTTACGACCCCCTGTGCCCCGCATCTCATTTCGCAACCTAACCTCATCACCTAAACCTTACATAATTATTTATTAATTACCTTATAATTAATAAATCCACATCGCCATACCTGCCACCTCATTTCGCCACCTCATCATAACCTAGTCTTAACCCTAAACTAACCTAATTAAGACCTATAACTTGGTCCACATCCACACCCATGACTAATTACTCCTCACCCGCACCTAAAACCAACTTCATAATGACTTGACCAAGCCCGCAACTAATCCCTCGGGAGAAAAGGAGGGAAAGCTGGCTATTTTACCAAAAATAGCCCGCTTTGACGTGACCGAAATCGTTCTACTCGACCGCTGCGTCAGTTGTGTAACCGCCATCGGTTCCTCTCAGTAAATGACCACCTCCAACCAAAAACAAGGGATCGGATTTTCATTTGATCGGAAAGAGAAGAAATCATTGAAAGGATTTGGATTTGCTTGGCCGAAAGGAGACAAGTGAAGAAACGAGAAGAGTTTGCAGACAAGGACATCAAGCCCAAGACTACAACGGAATAACCAGGCCCCCAGTGACACTCATCCGAGCATCAGAAGAGGAGATTGCTCATCTTGGATTGTCAGATCATCCTATTTGAGCCCTATCTTTGTCATCACAGTCTTGGAACCTGCATCTTCATCAGGAACGAGTAAGTAGTGTCTTGTATGATTCTAAGCACCATTTCTTGAGCCTGTGGATTGATTGTAATTATAAGCTCATTCCTAGATCTACCACCTACCAGCACCCTGCACTTAACCTTCATCCATACATCTTTGTATTGCCCAGAAGACCATTTTATCACACTCTGAGCCTTCCCTATCCTCCCATTATTCCCCTCAGCCATCCACCAATCTTAATAACCCCACGATCACCTTGTAACCAACATCTATCCAGAAGCACTTAGATTGCTGACCCTACCGGTGTCGTTTATCCCCCACCGGCGGCGGTTCTCTAACCACTGGTCGGTTATCCAGTGACCGGCGTCGGTCACTGTGACTTATACCCCAAAACCCTTTTCTCACCTATTTGTCACCTAACAACCTCAGATCCAGTCTGGTTTATCCCTATAACTCAACCTGAATGTATCAACGACTAGTAACCGAACAAACAACGTGACGCTTTATTATTGATAGTTTAGCTTCTATTGCTTTGTAACGAGATACCTAAATCATGATTTTACAATAGCTTTCTTTGTTATCATTTGTGTTAATTCGTATTAAAATGGGAACTGACCACCTTTGAAAGGAAGTTTTATATTTCCTGGGCCTAAGGCAGCTCCCTCATTTATTGTCTAATTAAAATCTAGTGGTCTTGTATTCTTACTTGTAGGTAGTCCTTCCAAGACAAAAAGGAGTTCTTCGCAGTCGATCTGATCTTTCTCTACGGTACACACACACCATCTCAACATTCAACAGGTATTCCTCCTAGCCCTAACCCTTATCTGTTTCTCAAAGGAATGAAAGGATAGAAGCAAGTCTATTCCACAGAGCCGAAACATTCCGTGCGAAACATTTTGGCACGCCCGGTGGGACCCATTTCGGGTTTCTGTTTCTCTTGCTTGCTTTCATTTAGGAGCATACTTGCTGTTTGCTGCTTTTTGTTATATTTAGTAAAATAATTTGTCTTGCTTTCCTAGTTTTGCATTAGTGAAAGTCATCTTATTTTCTTCATCGAATATCATTTTCGATTTGGGTTTAAAACACATGCATTACATTCTTGCTTGTTGTTTTCAATTCTAGTGAACATAGACTAAGTAACAGGTCGTACACGTGGGGGTGATTTCCACGGTATTGACAGGAAATTAATCTTACTTTCACTACACAACACATACCGAATCACTTCATAATTAACACAACAGCTCAAAACATCCCCCCTTTTCCGTGGTATT
Source organism: Taxus wallichiana var. yunnanensis (assembly GCA_018340775.1). Taxonomy (NCBI): domain Eukaryota; kingdom Viridiplantae; phylum Streptophyta; class Pinopsida; order Cupressales; family Taxaceae; genus Taxus; species Taxus wallichiana. The sequence goes on along the minus strand of CM031243.1, from coordinate 162,917,840 downwards.
CCTCCGCCCGATTGAGGTAACCTTATAAGCCAAAACAAACTTGACATTTCCCCTAAGTCTCTTGTTTAGGATTGACATCATTCGTGTCTAAAGGCATAATCCCAAATTGATTAAAATTAACCCTAGGGTTAGTCTCATTAATTTGTTTGTGCATTCTTGCTTGTTTTCAATTCTGTTTCTTTGTCATACACTATTTTCTGTGATCACTACAGAATAGTTTGGTAGGCATATTAATTACTATTAACACCAAATCAACAACTTCTTACTGCTTACACCAGTTCTATTATACTCGACATCGGTTAGCTTACCGACGCCGGCTACATCCTGACCGACATCGGTTATCGGACCGATATCGGTTACTGTCTTTTACAGTTCCTGACAAACCAGCAACCTACCAATTTCAAACATCTTGTTACTGTTTCTGTTCCTGATAGATTGAAACCCTACTGTGTACTCCTGTCCATGGTTGTTATCACTCAAAAGCAAGCCGCCGCCATGGCTTCACATGCTTGCTCTGTGCCTTTTCCTGAATCACCCCCTTCACATTTTGTGGGAATCCTACGGGCACCAGCGAGGTTCCTAAAATTCCTGTAGGAGATAAAGAGTTTTCCAAATTTCTGGATGCTAATCCTAGCACTGTACAATACTATTTGTCTCGTGCCCCTAACCGTACACCCGAAGGTCAACTCCTTGTTGGCATGCCTATCAGTATAGCTACTCATTTAGCTCCTTCTCTGCCTAATAACTCTGCTTTGCCTTCTGCATCCTTAGTCCCGTCTCCTACCTCAGCAGCTTCAGGGGTTCATATGGCACAGATTGGCTTTCCTTTGGTTAATCTTGGGCCCAACATGTCATTACCACAGATGTTCCATTCATAACTTGCTCTTCACCACCTATCCACACGAGCTTTCCTTCTCAAGCTCCACCCACCTTTTCATTTCCACACACATATCCTAAACCTCAACGTCTTATTTAGGACATCCCTATTCGGTTGCCTCAACACATTCGTCCTCCATACCTTATCAACATTTAACCCCACCATTGTCTAGCGGTGGCCCTTGGCCCAATTTGCCTCCGTTTACCACAACCACACCATCATCTCATCCAACTACTGATTTAATTAAACAAATGATGGACAAAATGCAAAATCTGGAGGCTTTTGTTTCAGGAATTTGTAGCGCCTTGACATACGAGCAAGTTTGTCGGGAGCCTATCCACCCTTCGGTCCCCCTTCATTCATATCCTCCTCAATGGGAATTACCAAAATTTACCCGTTTTAATAGTAAGGAGGACCCTCAACAACACTTACGATCATTTAGACATGCCTGCTATCTGATTGCTCACGACGACGCTTTACTACTCCGCACCTTTCCCATGTCCTTATCAGGACCCGCCTTGGAGTGGTACAGTGCTTTAACCCAGCACTCAATCTTCTCTTTTAACCAGCTAGCCCAATCTTTCTTGGATCATTTCTCCATTAACATTTCCAAGAAAGTATCTATCACCGACCTCTATGCCATCCGACAATTTGAAGACGAATCTATCGTAGATTTCGTTGGACGATGGCGGGGCCTTATCAACCAACTTACAAATGCCTTGCCTCGATCAACTTATTGAACTCTTTACGCGGGCTGCTCGCGCACATCTCTCCTACCCTCCAAATTCAAACTTTCCGTACATTTGACGAGGCCTTTACTATGGCTCGAAAACTAGAGATTCGAGCCTTAGAGGAAGAGAAATTGCGGTTGCGCAACAAAAACCCCAATTTCCAAACCCAAGATTCTACCAACAAACCTAACACCACCAATCCTCACCCATCGACTGCTTTGAAATCAAAAGGATTCGTGCACGCGGTGATGGTCAAATCCCAACCATCGTCTAATACCCCACCAAAAACCACCTATAAGTATAAAGCAGAGCCCATCAACTACACTCCCTTGGGAGAAACATATGGTGTGATATTAGAAAAATTGCTTAAAGCAGGAGCCATTACCTTACCTCCTATTAAACCTCACTCTGGGTTTGATTCCACTCGCGCCATACCTTCTTGGTACAAAGAAAATGACTTCTGTAACTTCCACCGCATGAAGGGACACAATCATGAAAACTGCAAGATGTTGAAAAACATAGTGCAGGAAATGGTTGATGCGGGGGATATAGCCCTCGATAATCCTAATGCCCCTGCTAACCAAAATTTGAAAATATTCAACAAACCATTCCTAAATCATTCTTCTAACAGTAATCTAAACCAAGATATCTTAGCCGAGGAGAGCGTTCACGAGATCCATGCAGTCTTCGACTCCCAACCAAAAACCTCTATAGAACAAATTCTGAATCAAGCCTCTTCACTAACGCAGGAATCCAAACCCCCTTCCTCACCATCAAGACAAACTGAAATCCTTGTCATTCCTTTACCCATCAAGGAATTAACCGCCCAGAGTTCCCTTCTCACAAATGAGCCTTCTTACACCAAATCCTTGCAAGACTGTGAGCGGATGTTATCTAATTTATCTATTTCCCAAACGTCTCCTTCTACCATTCTTGTTGTACAAGAGGAAGGCTCGCCACTTCTTTTGTCATCCTTAGATGAGAAACCTCTTGAACCAACATCACCACATTCTTTAAACATGACGGATCCTCTAAAACACGCCCTCCTACCTATTAGTTCTTCATCGCCTAATTTTTTTCAGCGACCCGGTTGACCTCTTAACGCCCATTGATACAAAGGCCTCATCTACCCTCAGTATCACACCCACAAAGGGACCGGAATCACAACCCACCTTTCTTCCATACAAGTTCCTATTCACACGTGAAGACCTGCCATTCCCCGTAAGATAGACAGTCCTATGGGAACATTTGACTATGCCATATTCTACTCAAATGCAGATGACCGATTCGATGCCTCTACCATATACCCGAAGTGTTTACGTGCTTAAAATGTCTATTTCCTCATCTTCACCCCCCTCATCTCTACCAAATACCTCATCCACTTCTATTAACCTAACCAAATCTTCCCCTACGCTTGGGACCTCACCAATACCCAGTCTAACACACCCACCTAAGCGGCTTGATTTATCTAAAAATAAAGTCGTCCATCCCATTAGGAGATAGACTCAATCCCCTCAACCTATGCCTCTATCACAACTAAACCCCTCGTCGTCACACTTACCTTCCATATTGGGACCCCATCCCTCTACCTTGCATCAATATATCTTACCTCCTATGTTTTCTTTAAAGCGACCTACGCCTTCTGCACCCATATAGAAATCCAAGGGTATAGCAACACCGTCACCCCGTGGATCCTGTCCACCTATCAACCCTAAACAAATTCCATCATCAAAAGAGTTGTTTTCTGTCACTCCTATTTCTCCGTGGTTGTTTTCTGATACCACATCATTTGTGGCCTCATCATCTAACCAGCTAAACATAGCTTCTGTGCTAAAGAAGCCACGTTTAGTTAAAACCCATTATCAAAACCCCTTGGCTAAACCACCACCCATACAAACCAACCATACCACATCATCACCAGGAGCGACCCAGTCAATAGCCTCCTCTTCCTCTGACTTTGACCCACTCAAAGGGTCTTACACCAAAATCCTTGCTATGTTGGTAGAGAATGAGACCATTTCCCTACCCCCACTTAGAATTTATGATCCATCTAAACCTCAACATATAGGTTATGATGAGTCTAAAATCTGCACTTACCACCGCACACCAGGACATGACATAGAGGGATGCAAAACATTGAAAGCCATACTTTGTCAGTCACCTCTCTCAGATAGAAAAGTTAAGAAAGACAATTTACGAAGAGAGAGACCTTTAGCTTCAATTCCCTCTCCTATACCACCTGTCCCCACCTCACCAAGATCTATCATTATTACAGCCCCACCTCTTGAAGACCATGACCTATCCCTACCATCTTCCTCCTCTCGTATTCACGAGATCAATATGATTAGTGTTGCTACTCGAGGGCAGAAAAACAATGGGAAAGTGAAAGAAAACACACCTGTGGCATCTCTTTCTCCATCCACCATCCCGATTGCACCACCACCTAAAGTGGTTATTCGTGGACTTGCCTACCCCGTCTCTAATGGAATTACCCATCGAACCATGATCAAACAACTTCACCAATCACCTGTAAAAATGACACTGTATGATCTCATTCAGACTTCTGAATCTCATCGACAAGCTCTCGTTGAAATCCTTCAAGGGATAGAGGTCTTACCTAATGAAACCTTTCCTGTTACCTCTATTCTAACACCCAATCACGTTGCTTCACTCACCAAACAATCTATCTCCCCAACCACTTCTGTCTCTGTACAGCAAGCCGCTGCTGTCAGTTTCTCCGAAGACGAAATTATCGACTTTGGTGCTGAAGATCCTGACCCTGCTCTTTTCATCTCAGCTTACGTTCGGGACATTCGGGTACGTCATGTTATGATTGACGGGGTGCTAGCCTAAACATCATCTCTTCAAAATCCTTCCAACAAATGAATATCCCTTCTAGTTGCATGTGTGCCAACCCCATCATGTTGCGGTCATTCAATGATGTTATTACTTCTACCTTAGGCACCATGATCCTTAACATTCATGTAGGACCACGTACTTTACCCGAACTCTTCTATGTCCTTGAGGGAGAGTTCCAATACAATATGTTGTTAGGCCGCCCTTGGATCCGGGCTATGGGATGTGTTCCCTCCACCTTACATAGATGCATAAAATTTGAGTACGAGGGGAAGTCCTACACCGTAAAAGCTGATCCTCCCCCCTTCAAAACTTGCAATATGTTGTATCGCCCTAATGATGTGCTTGTACACCAAGACACCCATTCATCCAAACCAACCATCCCCTTCAACCACACCCACACCTCCAACCAATGAAACCGTACATAAAAATATCACTTCCTTTCCTAGAGACAACATCCCAACCTCCGACCCCTTAGTAGATGTTTTTCAATGCCTTACGCTGGGAGAATACCACCTATATAACATTAGCTCTTTCCATACCCCGCAGGAGTACGGACGAGCTACATGCACATCCCACCTATGACCATCGCGTGGGGAGGTAATATCTTATGGACCACCCCATCGCGCACCAACCTAACATATGGGGGTGTTGACGCATCCTCCGTTACCCCTGAACCTCCTCTTGGTGTGGTTCCCTTCCAATCCGATTTTCAATACTTGACAAATCGTCGTTTCGCCCTCACCTTCTTGACTCACTGTGCTTGGAAAGGCTTTGGTTTTGGTCTTTATGAACAAGGCCGACATACACTCATTCCCGTGACTACACGCAAACACAATGATTGCAGTGGTCTCGGTTTTCCTGAAACACTTACACCGGAGAAACCTCATGTCAATTGTATCCTGGAGGATGACGACGTCACCCCTACCAAACCATCATCACCCATTTTTCCATCATCACCCACAGAGTCGATAGACCCTGAATCTATCCCTCCTAACTTTTTTTTTTCATAAATGCTATCTTCATAGGTCCTCTCACTTATCAACATGATAATGAGGACCCATCTTCTCTTCCCCTTCTGTATCCAGACATGATCAAAGAGGATTCACCTTCGATTAATGTTGTTGAGTGCCAGGATGACGACTCCATCCTCACTTACCTTGGGGCGGATGACTCCTATATTCAATGCACCTTACCATCTAAAACTCAAACCATGTTGAATGAGTTGACTATAGAAATCAACATCCACACAGAGGAGGATCCTCACGTTGTGAAGATCGGACAATCCCTTAACACATCAGAACAAGCCGCCTTTACTACCTTTCTCCATACCCGCAACCAAGCTTTCGCTTGGTCCTACGCTGACATGCCAGGAATTGATCCTACCATTGTTGTCCATAACATCACCCTAAACCCCGATTCCAAACCAGTCAAACAAAAACTGAGAAAAATGCATCCACGCATTGCCCTCTTGGTCAAAGAAGAGCTTCAACGACTTCTTTCTGTTTCCTTCATCTTTCCTATTGACTATCCTCAATGGATTTCTAACATCGTACCTGTCACTAAAGTGACGGGGGGACTTTGGATATGCACGGATTTTGAGACCTTAACCTCGCTTGCCCCAAGGATGATTTCCCCCTCCCAAGTATTGATCAACTTGTTGATCTCATCATGCGCCATGAAATGCTTTCCTCATGGATGGCTTTTCAGATACAATCAAATTTTGGTAGCCCCGGCCGATCAACATAAAACTACCTTCATAACTCCTTGGGGAACCTTCATTATCGTGTCATGCCATTTGGCCTTAAGAATGCTGGTGCCACCTATTAGCGGGCTATGACTTACATTTTTCATGACATTATGCACACTATCCTTGAGGATTATGTCGATGATCTTCTTGGCAAATCTAAACATCGCAGTGAACATCTCGATGTTTTAACCATTATTTTTGATCGCCTGTTGCAATATTCAGTCCAGCTTCAACCAAAGAAATGTGTCTTTGGTGTTCTTTTGGGAAAACTTCTTGGCTTTATCGTCTCTTTGCGTGGCATTGAGGTTGATCCATCTAAAGTCAAAGCTATCCTAGAAATGCCCCCACCCAAAAACCTCAAACAATTGCGTAGTTTGTAGGGTAAACTTCAATCCATCCGGCGTTTCATCTCCCAACTCTCGGATCGATGTCAACCTTTCCATCACCTTCTTAAAAAGGACATTTCCTTTCAATGGAGTGAAGAGTGTCACCAAGCCTTTGAAGCTCTCAAAGCCTATCTCTTGTAGCCACCCGTGCTTATTCCACCTCAGGATGATCACCCTTTCTACCTTTACCTTCTCTACCACCGACCATGTTATAGGAGCCATGCTCGCACATCGACTCGGCACGTCGAGAACAAGCCGTTTATTATATAATTCATACTCTCGTGGATTACGAGACTAGGTATACACATGTAGAAAAATTGTGCCTAGCCCTATCATTCGTAGCCACCAAACTCCGACATTACCTCCTGAATCACAAAACTTTTGTCATCACCAACACGGACCCCATTCATTATATGTATGCCAAACCACATCTAAACCAACGCATCACCCGATGGCTTATGCTCCTCGCTGACCTCGACCTTGAGTTTGTACAACAGAAGTCAATCAAAGGACAAACTATTGCGGACCAACTTGCGGAGGCCCCTTTACCTGGGGAACAATTTACCAATTTTAATTTCCCCGACGAACTCATCGCCACTCTTTCACTCAGGGAAGAGTCGTATCCAATGACCCTCTTCTTTGATGGATCCAAATGCTAGCGCGGCAGAGGGGCCGTGTTGTTCTCATTCCTCTTGATGCTGAGCCTATGCCTCTTTCATTCCGGCTCGATTTCCCCTGCACTAATAATACAACGGAATACGAGGCCCTTGTTTTGGGTCTCCAGGTTACGTTACACTTAGGTGTCAAATCTATTAATATTTTTGGCGACTCTCAATTGGTAGTCAATCAAGTTATGGGCATCTACCAATGTAAGAATGAGGAACTTCAAAAGTACAAACATTACGTGGATTCACTTTTGACCTCATTTACTCATTATTCTATCCAGACCATTCCCGCTCCACTAACAAATTTGCGGATACTATGGCTTGCTTAGCCTTGCAAATTCCTGCCTCACCAACTGACTCTGACATATTCATCTTGGTCCAACAACTCTTTGCCCCATCTTACTCAAAGACCAGCTTGTTTGTATGATAAATAATGTGTCTCGCTAATTCGCAGGATACCCGGTACCACCAATTTCATGACTACCTTACAACTTCGCTTCCCCCACTTGACCTAACTAGTACCAACAAACGCGCTTTTCTTAAACATATTTCTCATTATGTCGTCATGGGGGACTCCTTTATAAATGTGGCTTTGATGGTATCCTCCTTCGATGTCTAACCTAAGTGCGAAGTCACCTATACCATCCAACAGGTCCATGACGACGGTATTTGTGGCGGACATTTTAGTGGCCTTGCCATGGCTAAATGAATCCTTCGCCTAGGTTATTATTGGCCTACTCTTAATAACGACTACTATGAATATGTTAAGCATTGTGTTATGTGTCAACAACATGCCAACCTTCAACATACTCCTAGCCATCCGCTACAGGTCGCACGAGATCTTTGGCCTTTCTCACAATGGGGTTTAGACCTTATTGGTGAGATCCACCCACCCTCTTCGCAACATCACCATTGGATAATCACAGCAACCGAATATTACACAAAATGGGTGGAGGCCATTCCACTCATTTCAATCAAAAAAGAAAAAATTGTCGAATTCGTTAACCATCACATTATCTGTCGTTTTGGTATTCCTCATCGCCTAATAACAGATAATGGTAAATATTTTAAAAATAAGTTGTTACAAGACCTTTGTGACAAATTTGGTATCAAACTCAGTTTCTCATCACCTTACTATCCACAGGCCAATGGTCAAGCTGAATCTTCTAATAAAACCTAACCAAAATCCTCATAAAAGTTTTCATGAGTCCGGTAGAAATTGGCACGATCACATTCCCTTTGCCCTTTGGGCTTATCGTACTAGCATTCGTACTTCCACTAATGCCACACCATTTTCTTTGGTATATGGTACCGAGGCGGTCTTGCCTCTTGAAATACAAATACCCTCCCTCAGAATATCTCTTCAGGATATTCTCACCAATGATGATTTCCGCCAAGAGCGGTTAGCCCAATTAGAGCTTCTTGACGAGCATCGTCTTACGGCTCTTGATCACCTTCAAATCTACCAAAAACGCATCAAGCGTGCTTATGACAAACGACTTCATGAGCGTACCTTTAAGGTTGGTGATCTTGTCCTCAAAGAGAATCAACATGTAACCAAACTAGAAAAGAGCAAACGTGGAAAATTTGCTCCTAATTGGATTGGGCCTTACATTATCACTCACACTTATGGATCAGGCACTTATCATTTAGCTTCACTTAATGGTAAATCTGAGCCTGAGCCCCTTAATGCCTTGCATCTTCGACCATTCTACTATTGAAATTAGTGTTATATCACTTCTTATCTACCTTACGCTCGTCCCTTGAGCTCATTTACCACCGCATACACTTTGTTTCTTACATCGCAAAATCAAATCAAGCTCACATGGTTTGATTGTCACCTCCCCTTTTTAGTCTAGTCCATGACTTCAAAGTATCAAAATAACACATTCTTAATTAAACACTTATGGGATTTTCTTGAGTCAAACTTCCTACAAAAACTAGATGCTTTATGCTCAACGGACATCTAGACCTCTAAATTATACAATAAACCGCTCCTCAAGGACAAATATACATAAATACCACATCTCGCAACTATAAATAGATCGCTCCCTCAAGGATAGCTATACACAATCACCTTTATCAAAAGCTTCTTGCATTGATCAGCTTCATGAAGACCTCAAGAACAACAAAATACATATCCCATGTAGACTTCCCGCATCGATCGACCTATATCCGTAAAAATAAAATAAAAATAAAAGCGATTTTAGAACACTTTTGAGTCATGGACTTGTCTATTTAGGTTTGGTTCTCTTTTGTCGAATAATCATCTTATAATAAGTTCTCTTCACTCTCGCCCATATCAACCACCTCACCTCACCATTTGTCAAAGCAACAAAACTCAAGGGACGTGACGTATATCCGATATATTGTGATTATACCACTCTTTTCACCTATCGACTTCTCGTCTATGCAAGGTACCTAGGGGTTCAAATTCATTCTACGTTATTATGTGGTTTGTTTGGCTCTTCTCAACTACGGGACACTTTTGCCTCTTTTGCTCGACTCTAGGATTGTGTGTTGATCTTAATCAGGATACAATTCCCTACTACTTGGATAAGCTAACTTTCACTTTACCTATACCTACATCAACATCGCCCATACCTTACCAACACCAACAATATTACCCTATCAACATCAAATTCTTATCAACCAACAAATTACCTAACCATACCCAAATTTCCTGAATTCACCTCTCCCTGGTCCTAAAGGAGAACTACATCGGTCTGAGGCCCCTCCTTGCTTTGTGCAATGGGCTATGTAGGCAGCACTTAGGAGACATGGAGTCTCCCAAGGTTAGCTCGACCATCCCCTACCATACCCTATCATGTGTTGTAAATATAAATATTTTTTGTGTATTTCTATTTGCCAACATTCATCTTTATCCTTTTTCAAAAAAACAAAAACAACATTCAAAACACAACCATTCTTATTATTATCATCACTCAAAACCACATACATCTTTAGTTTTATTTTAGATGTTAAACAAATACATCTTTTCTATCATCAACTCGCAGGTCGGCATCCTTATTTATTCTTATATTCCTATGAAATTCACTTAGACCCTTGCACCTCCTCCCGAATCAGGTGGTGATCATGATCGTCGGTGCCCCTCAGTTGGCCTCTCCATCCTCAAAGGTGCCACTGCCATTGGTTCCTCCCATTGATCCGCCAACATCTCCTGTAACATACGAATACGTCCTCTCGCGTGGAGGAATCTTGCCTCCATTCTCTCCACTCGTAGCTAAGAAACCTCTAACAATCCCATTGTCTCATTCACCTATGTTTGAAGCTGGTGAGCCAAATCCTGCAGACGATCTCTCTCCACTATAATCACAGCTATGTCCGGGTGCTCACGTGCACCTCGCAGCTCTGCTACCCACCATACTCTATAGGCCTCTGTCGTTCCCACATCCATTACCCTACGATCGGCTACTATCTCTTCTGGCCCTTCTGGAGGTGTAGGCCGGGGAGGTGAGAATGCTGCCTCGGCGTCGATCCTCATGTATGGTCTATATGTCATCGGTATATCCTAAACGAACCCAAATTGTCGCCACACGCGATCTAGAGGAATCCTCTCGTACTCACCCGGCCTGTGCCCTGTGATCCACCTCAATCGCTCTACACCCCTCAACTCCTCAGCTATGTGCTCTATCACCATATAGTTCCCGTAAGGCCTCCAACAAATATCCGCAATTATTACCATCTTCCATACCTTTCTATAATACTCGATGTCATCTATCATGGCCTGGGATCTCGCTTCTTGTTACCGCTCCGACCCATCGTCCCAATCCCAACCTTTGCACTCCTCGCCTCTCCCGACTCGATGGGTCAACCTATTGACGCACACAAATAATATGCTCATAGGCCTAACAATGTAATAAGTACGAACAATCTAGTGTCGTCCTGTGTTTTCACTTGCAGGCCCATAAACCCCTATATAACTCGCCAGATATGCGGGTGCCCATGCAAAAGTCACGCTCATTTCTATCATTTCCCAAATAACACTCATCAATGCTTTGGGAAATATTCCACCCTCCACCCTCGGTAATGCATAATACCCCACCGCTATCATTAATAGCACGGCCAACCTTGTTTCCACAGGGTGTGTTGCATACATTGTACCATACGTAAATGATAAACCTCACTGTGTCAAATCTCGTGCAGCTGACCCAAATATCGTTGTTATCGCGGCCCGACAAAAGGCCGCAACCACCCACCCAATTTGGCCCGACCCAAGGCCGTAACCAACCAATTTGGCCCGACCCAAGGCCGTAACCAACCAATTTGGCCCGACCCAAGGCCGTAACCTACCATTTGGCCCGACCCAAGGCCGTAACCAACCATTTGGCCCGACCCAAGGCCGTAACCTACCATTTGGCCCAACCCAAGGCCATAACCAACTCATTTGGCCTGACCCAAGGCCGCAACCAACCCATTTGGCCCGACCCAAGGCCGCACCCAACCATTTGGCCCGACCTAAGGCCGCACCAATTAAATACCTCGCCCAACATCAACACAATACACTTTTATCCACCCATCATGTCACTTTTTGTTCAATCGAGCTCACCTGTTCATGTTTTAGCATGATTAGGGTCCTTGACTTGATCAGTCAACCAACTTTTCCTAGACCAAGACCGTGACGTTTATCTCAACCAAACCAACCATTTAGTACTACCGAACATGCCTAAACGCTCTGTACCTTACCCGTTGTATCCCCGAGCTACTTCCTATGCCTTGGATACCAGGATTATATCACCCTTGTTTGGATAAACAATCGACCTTTGCCTATGAATTGCTTGTTTGCTCTTCAAATCATGTACCTTGGTCACACTACTGCATTTCAACATGTGTCTGCTTCCTTGGACCTACCCCACCATCTTACCATCATATAAACACCATTTACCCTTTATCAACCCTATCCCTGATTTCACGTTGCCTCAATCTGTGATAGATTTGAGGGGGATTACCTATACCCTTAACAGGGGTAACCACTTCTTATTATTGTCCGTGCAGCTTTAACAAAGACAAGCTACACAACAACAAGGGGCTAATGTAGACACCAAATTTGTGTCTTACGACCCCCTGTGCCCCGCATCTCATTTCGCAACCTAACCTCATCACCTAAACCTTACATAATAATTTATTAATTACCTTATAATTAATAAATCCACATCGCCATACCTACCACCTCTTTTCACCACCTCATCATAACCTAGTCTTAACCCTAAACTAACCTAATTAAGACCTATAACTTGGTCCACATCCACACCCATGACTAATTACTCCTCACCCACTCCTAAAACCAACCTCATAATGACTTGACCAAGCCCGCAACTAATCCCTGGGAGAAAAGGAGGAGGGAAAGCCGCTATTTTACCAAAAATAGCCCGCTTTGACGTGACCGACATCGGTTCCTACTCGACCATTGCCGATTGTGTAACCGCCATCGGTTCCCTGTAAATGACCACCTCCAACCAAAAACAAGGGATTGGATTTTCATTTGATCGGAAAGAGGAGAAATCATTGAAAGGATCCGGATTTGCTTGGCCGAGCAGAGACAAGTGAAGAAACGAGAAGAGTTTGCAGAAAAGGACATCAAGCCCAAGACTGCAATGGAATAACCAGGCCCCAGTGACACTCATCCGAGCATCAGAAGAGGAGATTGCTCATCTTGGATTGTCAGATCATCCTATTTGAGCCCTGTCTTCGTCATCACAGTCCTGGAACCTGCATCTTCATCAGGAACGAGTAAGTAGTGTCTTGTATGATTCTAAGCACCATTTCTTGAGCCTGTGGATTGATTATAATTATAAGCTCATTCCTAGATCTACCACCTACCAGCACCCTGCACTTAACCTTCATCCATACATCTTTGTATTGCCCAGAAGACCATTTTATCACACTCTGAGCCTTCCCTGTCCTCCCATTATTCCCCTCAGCCATCCACCAATCTTAATAACCCCACGATCACCTTGCAACCAACCTCTATCCAGAAGCACTTAGATTGCTGACCCTACCGGTGTCGTTTATCCCCCACCGGCGGCGGTTCTCTAACCGCGGTCGGTTATCCAGTGACCGGCGTCGGTCACTGTGACTTATACCCCAAAACCCTTTTCTCGCCTATTTGTCACCTAACAACCTCAGATCCAGTCTGGTTTATCCCTATAACTCAACCTGAATGTATCAACGACCAGTAACCAAACAAACAACGTGACGCTTTATTATTGATAGTTTAGCTTCTATTGCTTTGTAACGAGATACCTAAATCATGATTTTGCAATAGCTTTCTTTGTTATCATTTGTGTTAATTCATATTAAAAGGGGAACTGACCACCTTCGAAAGGAAGTTTTATATTTCCTGGGCCTAAGGCAGCTCCCTCATTTATTGTATAATTAAAATTTGGTGGTCTTGTATTCTTACTTGCAGGTAGTCCTTCCAAGACAAAAAGGAGTTCTTCGCAATGATTTGATCTTTCTCTACGATGCGCGCACACCATCTCAACATTCAACACGTATTCCTCCTAGCCCTAACCCTTATCTGTTTCTCAAAGGAATGAAAGGATAGAAGCAAGTCTATTCCACAGAGCCGAAACATTCCGCGCGAAATAGATATAATAGTCTTATCCAAGAAGAGAAATGATAACTTATAGCACCTTCAAAAAAATCTTGATCAAGTGTAGAGAATTTGGTATCTCATCAAATCCTAGGAAACAAAATTTTGGTGTGTAAAAGGATAAGATTTTGAGGCATATTGTGTATTGATAAGGAGTCATGATTGACCACGAGAGGGTGTAGGCAATTGATAAAGTACCAATTCCCTAATCCAAGAAATGTATACAATATTAATTGGCCAAATTAACTATGTAAGATGGTTTATATATATATATTTTTTAGATCACTCTACCTATTAAAAGTATGTTAAAGAAATATCAGATTATCAAATGGGGAGATGAGGCAATGCAAGCATTCAAAGGATTGAAAGATGCATTAAAGACTACCCATGTCTTGGCTAGTCCAGATTATAAAAGGGAGTTTCAGATTTTTTCCTTTACATTTGAATTTACTATTGCCTTTGTTTTATTCTAAAAATATGATGAAGGCCATGAGAAACCAATTACATTATTTAGAAATGCCTTATAAGGATCTTAAATGAAGTACACAATCATGGAAAAATAGGCTTTTACTTTGGTAAAATCCACTAAAAATTTTAGACCTTACATCTCAAGCTCAAGGGTTTTTTCTTATATGTCACACACCACGGTTAAAGACATTCATACACAAATGGAAGTTTCAAGAAAAATGTGTAGATGGTTAATAATATATAGGAATATGACATGGATATTTAAACCACCAAGTTGGTAAGAGGCCTTAGTTTGGAAATATTGATGGCAAAAACAAATTTGCAAGTTGTTGAAGTGAAAAATGTTGTTGATCTAGGTGATCCCCATGAAAAGGTATGTGTATCTTCTTGGTATAAGGATGTTATGTATTAATTTAAAAATGTAAACTGTAATTTTTCTTAGACAAGAATTAAAAAATGATATATAAGTTAGTGTCCCAAAAATACATTTTGATAGAATTTGGTTTAGCTTGGAAAAAAAGCTGGAAGGGAAGTTCGTAAGATGTATGACTAAAGATGAAGCTCCTAAACTAATTAATGAGTTTCATGGAGGAATTTTGGTGGTCATTATATTGCTAAAGCAATCTGCTCATAAGATTAAGAGTGAATGTTATTGGTGTCCATACCTATTCAAATATGTTTCTCAAATAATAAGTGTGATAACTACCAACATTTCTCGTATATTGAAATCTTTTAGGTATCTCCTTTGCAATCTACATTAGTTGAGGATCCCTTTAGACAATGGGGGTTAGATTTTATTGGTGAAATGACAAATTCTTCCATTTTTATAACAATTGGATCTTGGTTACAACAAATTACTTCACTAATTGGGTTGAAGCAATCCCCACTAAGAAGGCTACACATAAAGTGGTCATAGACTTCCTTTTGAATAATATAATTTGTAGATTTGGTGTCCCCGCAAAAGTTTTTGTTGATAATTCTATGAGATTCAGAGCCAAGCCTCTATCTACTATGTGTGATGATTATGGGATAATCTAACTTATGCCTCTAGTTGCAATCCTAAAGGGAATAAAAAAGTAGAATCAAGAAATAAAACTTTCTCAAAATACTTAGAATAACATTAGAGGTTAACAAAAGAAAGTGAGGTGAGTAGCTCAAATTTGGATTATGGGTTGATAAGGTTATACCTAAGAGGTATAATATAAAAATTCCATTTGAAATTTTGTATGGTCTCTGTGGTAGTCCTACCTCTCCATTTTTTATTTTCATCTTATTAGTTCACGCAAAAATTGGGAGATGAGGAAGGATATGATCCTCAATTTACAAGGATCAACCAAATTATTGATCTTGATGAAGTTAAAAGATAATCTCATCAGAGACACATTAGATTCAAGGAAATAATTAATAAGATATTTGATAAAAATTTACTCCAACTAATTTCCATGTTGGTGATTTGGTTCTACTATGGGATAATAGACATGAAGATAAAGGAAAACATGGAAAGTTCGATGCACTATGGTTAGCTCTCTATTATATCAATATCAAAATTGGAGAAAATACCTTCTTCTTGAGGAATTTGGATGGGGAATTAATTTATCTACCTATCAATGGCAAGAATCTCAAGAAATTTTTAAATTAATTATGGGTGTGTTTGTGTTTGTTCTATAGTATAGAATCTTGTTGTTTTTTCCTTTGTTTTATTTATTTTATGCTCCCTTTTGATCCTCTTTGATAATTTTTTGTCAATATTTTACTCATGATGCTTCGACTTACAAATAACTAGGTGTAATGTCGTGTGACTCATTACCCAATGGATTAGGCATTTGGTCTACTTCATCCATGAGTTTTTCGATGGTTCTTTAGAGAGCCACTAGGGGTATCCATCCTCCGTAAAAAAGCCAATGTTCGTGCATGATTTTATCCTGCGTTGAAAATCATGGAACATTCTATGTTTCTCCATTATAATTTCAATGTAGAATGGCCATTTCGTTATATTTTCTATCCCCTTAAGCCATTTCGGTTTCCTCCTACACTCTAACTATTAAAACCATGTCATGATCCTAGCTAATCATCTGTGTTTTTCTAACACTTTTCCTCCATTCCTTGTTATCTCAATGATTTTTAGGTTTAATTACATAGGTGATGTTGTTGGAATCCTATTTATGTATGCCAACTTTAAAAACAAGGACCTATTGGAGCTCAAAATTATACCCTAGATGTGATTGTTGTCACCAAATCACTGCACCCTCCGAATGGCCGCTTAATGTGAACAGGATGTTTGGTGTGATTGGGACACATGGGATTACCTCTCAAGCTATGGAAATTGAGCTCGAGGTGAACCTCCAGAGAAGGCTGGCTTCCTCTTCCTAAACTAAGTGTTGTACTTCTCCTAGTGCAATAAAATGGTTATCTATACCTATGCTAACATTTTCATGGGTTTTAGGGAAAGAGGTTTGTAGAAATGAAACTATACTTGGGATGGTGATGCACCAAATAAAGGGTGTTTCTAGACTTAGAAAGGGTTAATTTGAAGAGGGTGTGTGCACCACAATTAAACTTCACCTACTGCAACTTAGAGAGGGTATAGAATACCACGGTATCAGGAAGCATGCATTCCCTTTGTTAAACTTGATCGATAAACAATTTATCAATTTTCTAGTGAAGAAGGATAAACTTGAGAAGGGTGAACAAGAACTACAACTCAACTACATGCAATGCTTCACCACTTATTAAGCACGAGCTCCGGATCCTATAATAGAAATGTGAACTTACATAGTGTACCTACAAGCATGAGAAAAGGTACAAAGAATCATAAAAGGATGAAAGGATCGAGATTAATCACAAAACACACACTTTATTTCTTCAATAATGTGCACAATGCATCATACATTTAGAAGAGGAAATTGTTGCCATTGCAGATTGAAAAGGAGGCTTGAAATTTCCCTCAACATATAAGGACAACTTGCAAGAAGAGAGAGGACTCTTGAAAAACGCACACTTGCCTAAGATGTCTAACTGTCTAACCTATCTCGACCTATTAGAGCCCTTTAGAATGAGCTTCCAGATTACTTTTATAGAATAAATTAAGAGAGAGGATAGAAGGATTCATAAATTCCCTTCCTAAATTGAAGGCACATGATGGTTCATTTATTATAGTTGGTTGAACCACTTTAGAAGGTTCAATCATGTGTCATTAATTACCTGTTGACCTAATTCTCCTTAGTTAAATAAAAGAAAATTTAAATAATAACATTAAATATTATTATTAAAATATTAAATTAATTAAAATTAAATGGTGGGACCCCTCATTGACCGGTGGTTTGACTCAAGAGGGAGGGGTC
The DNA here is from genome assembly GCA_018340775.1 of Taxus wallichiana var. yunnanensis. Taxonomy (NCBI): domain Eukaryota; kingdom Viridiplantae; phylum Streptophyta; class Pinopsida; order Cupressales; family Taxaceae; genus Taxus; species Taxus wallichiana. The sequence continues at coordinate 162,900,150 of CM031243.1, read as the reverse complement.
ATGAGGAAAAGGCCAAAAATGAGCCCAAATCGGTAGTTGGCTTACTGAGCCAACTCATCGAGTTGGGCTTGAGTTCTTTTATCTCCATCGCAACCAAGTTGAGCTCCTATTGCTAAATAACTCCCATTGATATCTTTCTCATTCTTTCCAAGCTCCATTCCTAAGCCTATCATTCATGTGCTTCACATCCTCGTTCGAGATCTTCTTTATCACATTGAACTACATATCACTTAACGGCCCTCGCTCACCCAAGGTTACCAAGATCCACCTACTTTCCGATCAAATTTCTCTACATAAGCCCAAATCAGACCAAACTACTATCTTCATGAATTATCACCGACTCGTGTTGACGTATTCGAGCTCCCTATGCTTTATATTCCATGCATATGTGTAGCTCATGACTTGCCTCTACGAGCCTTGAGTGCTTTCACCACTAAATAACTCTCCACCGAGCCTTGTTTATTCTTATCGGGTTCCATTCCCCATGATTCGGTGAGATTAGTATTATTTTACCAAGATCTATGCATCACACAAAGCTTCCCTTGTCACAAGATATATCCACATGTTCTCCCACGAAGTCATCAAGCTCCTCCATCGATCGAGCTCCAATTACGAACCGATCTCTTCTTGCCTAAACATGTTGACCATGATATCTTTGCATATTTCATTGAGTTCCAAGTTCATCACCATCACATCAACCCATGAACCCACTCGAGAAATTCTTGGTTCTCTATTCCATATGGATCAACTCTATGAGCTCCACTTGAAAGCTCACCGCTAAGTAACTCGGCCTCAACTTGACTCCTCCTAAACCGAGCTCTTCATGGTTTTTTTCTGAGCGACTTGTTAACCGTAATCCATCCAAGCCCCACCATGTAATAAGCTCCACTCATCTCCATTACATGAGCCTCCATTCTACTTAGCTTGACAATGCCAAAGATCTCGTGAGTACCTCATCTCACCATCTTTTCCATTTTTGTCTCTTACCAAGCTCATACACATTTTAGGATAATCTCGAGCTAACTTTTATTGAGTAGCTCCCTTTCAACATGAAGTAGCTAGTAATCTTTTTATCATGCGTTTTCATTCTTCATCGATTCACTTCTATATTTGTATGAATCATTATGCGCATTAGAGTGCAAAACCCAGAGCTATGGAAAACTTAGCCTACCCACTTGTAATCTCACATCGTCTACTTTGTTTGCATCTTAAATTTGGCTTCATTGTGTATCTCCATGACTCAGTATTCCACTTTAATGCATTAACTATGATTTTTCTTCTAAAATATCTCAACCCAGACCTTACCTGTAATTATATACTGAGCTCGACACTGAGCTACTCAACCAAGATCCATATCCGAGCCATCCACTATACAAGCAACATATTAGTAGTTTTGAGTGGCTCCATTAACACGGTTTGAATTTATCTATCTCAAAGAACTAAATACTTCCTTCTACAATCCCGACCACCATTCCGGATGAGTCTCTTCTTGATGCCCTCCCAAACAAGCTATGTTAACTCAGCCCACTCTGCGAGCTCTTTGTCGTAGTCTTCCTTACCGAGATCTTTTGTGTTGTGTTATCTTGGCCAAATTGTGACTCACTTTATGATCCTAAAATGATTTTACCACCGAGATCTCGCTAGGTCATACCCATGAAGTCACCCCCAAGCAACCCAACATGGTGTTGCACCTCTAAATGACTCATCCTCATGCATGAATCCATCTCTTCCAAGTGACGATTCAAGCTCATACTTGAGCACTTGCTGACTACTTAACTCAACGTCCTATGGAGCTACTCTATCAAGCATGTCCAATTCCAACTCAAACCCTACATAGGTAGGTTGTCAACACTATTTCCACTAATCACTTGATCTTGGCCTTCCTACCGAGTTGCACCAATTTGGCTTGATATTAAGCTCGATGACTCCCCACATTGATTTGGAGGAATAGCTCAACCACCTCAACTGGGACCATCTCTCCTAGTGACTCATTGTACCATTCTCAAATTTCCATTGAACTTGATGACCATTCACTTCAATGATTCCTTGAACTTATAGCCATGAAGATCGCATTCTATCTGTCAGGCTGAGTTCGGCCATATCCTGTTTTCCCGAGCCATCTTATCATGTTTTCAACATGTCTCTATGACTCTTTATGCCACACATGATCTCACTCAAGCTATTAGAAAACTCAGAAACCATTTCCTTTGGGTTTACCTAAGATTAATATCTTAACTAAAATTCATTCTGAGCTATAATCTCATCTCTACTGGCTTGATCTCCCCATGAGCTCAAGTTTTTCAACACTGAGTTATTTCCTTTCCCCAAGCGACCCGCTCAATTTCTGGGTGACTCATTGAGCCGATAAAATAAATATATCATTCACATGGTGAGATAAACGAGCTAATCCATTTACTTGTGCTAACTCAGCATTGCATCCCCACGACCACCAACTCTAAAACTTATTCCTTCTCTCTTGGGTTCATGATCCCTGAAACTTATCTATATTTTGTGCTACCTCTAACTGCTAGCTCACCACCAAGGTTTTTAGATGACATTCCACATATCTTGGTGAATGGATCACCATCATGACCACAACCATCTAGTGTTATAACTCCTCTAATGAATTGCACAATGACTCGTACCACTCCTTGTTGTGTCGAATTCTCCCAACAAGTTGTCATTATATTCTCCCCACTTGGTGAATTATCCACAAATCTCCACCTAGTGGAACCCTTATGATGATTTTCCAAATGAAAAATCTCCCCTACAGAATTTCTAGCTCAAAATGTCATTCTATTATCTCCAATTGGAAATGTTCTCCTATATTTCTACGTTGAATACTAGAGTGTGGGATTTTAGTACCATTTTTCTGACTCAATCGGGCCATGAACCGAAATTTTTCTAAAGCCTGCTTTCCAAAACACCATGCTTTGGAGCTTGACCATAACTTTTCCCACTTCCCTGGATGTAGAACTCTCAACTTGGCTCACCATAACCGAACCTCCAAACTTTTCTTTGGCTTAGAAATTTCCTACAAGGATATCTCAACATTGAGCCAAGTTTGTATTCTTTCACAACCAAGTGACTTGGCCTTGGCTCGTCTAACCAAGCTAGTTGACATCTGTATTTCCTCAACATTTGTAAGCCCGGCATAGATATTTTGACCCAAGTTGAATTGGCATGATCCACTCTGAACTCCTTCAAAGCATCTTCCATTTTTTTATTTCGTGAGTTGAGATGAACTCCAATAATAAACGATTGAGTTCTCAACCGAGCTAACACTGAGTTATCACCAAGTTGAGCTCAATTGGACCTGTTTAATGCTAGGTGAGCTCACCTATATAATTTATCAATTATTTTAATCATGTTATCTCTATGATGACCGAACGTGAGTCCTCAGGACCAATGTCAAAATCTTGATTGTAGCGAGGATCCCATTGTCCAATTTTGTCATGTGTGTAAAATTGATAACAAAGATCATGAAAGATCAAGAATTCTAAGGCAATATGGGATAATATCAACAATGTGGTAATTTCAAACCGAGATCAACCTCTAGAGAAGTATGGTTCATCTACCAATACTAATGCTAAAACAACCCCCGCAACTCCTAGAGCTGAAAGAAAACTATCTAAACCTAATCTAAGCATCCAAGGGACCATGGTTAGAAGAGAGATGCATGGAAGGGAAATCCTAAGCTAAGAAGAGGTGATAACACCAAGAAAAGGGGGTGATGAACACTCTATGAGGGAGAAATAAAGAGAGAATGTAGAAGGAGAGGTCAAATATAAGTGACACAGGCCAAAATTGCATTCAACACCTCCATTCTCACGTAAAACACAACAAAAATAGAACCTATAAGTGAGAAAAATACACAACATGCCATGTCAAGAAAAAGAGAGGAAAAATGAAAATAAAACAATTTAGGGTACGATAATAAATTCCCAAAACTAGGTTTTATTGCTTGAAATATGCACAATCCATTACAAAGAAGTGCAAGAAGGCACAAAACACACTTATAGAGTCCAAATATGAGGCTTAAAAATAAAAATGCATGGGAAAATATTTTAGCATGATTTATTTGCATTTATAGAGATTCCCCCCTTTTCAAATGAGATATTTTTCAATATATATTAAATGGGAAGATAAAGAGGAGGGAAAAGAGATTCGAGATAAAAAATCTAGTTCAAACACAAAAAAATGCATTCAAACACCTATGCAAGAACATGGTACACTAACAAGGTCATCCCTCCATGCCATTAGACTTACAGTGGGAAGTATGGGCACTATTCATCATTAATTTTGATTGGTGGGAGTGGTTGAATGATTTTACAAGAAAAACTACCCTTTTTCTCCTAAACTCATGTTTTAATTTTTGAACCCCAATTGGAGAGAAATTTCCAACACCACTAGTTTTATCAAATTTGGATGACCACATTAAAAATTATGTTGGAAAAACCACTTTTATTTGCTTCGCGGCTTCCCCTGTGTGTTTTCCCAATTTTTGATGCTTCACGTGTTTCTTGGTAGTATATTTCTTGTTGTTCCATAGAGGTCTATCCCTAGTTTGTACAATTTTTAAAAACCCATGGTCAAAATCATGCGTTCCACATATTTGGAGAGTTCACGAATTGTTCTTAGTAAGAAGCATGCGGAACACTAGGATAGTGTTCGCATCTTCAACCTTAAATTCCTTTCATGATGTGGAATTTCATCCTTCAACATGTGACATTCCAAAATGGTGACCATTTTCCTTTATTCCATGTATTTTGAAGGCTACAAAAACTAATCTTTTGATAAATCCCATGGAACACTTTGTTATTGTTCTTCAACTTTTTAATTTAGGTGCATTCTAACTTGTTTTCCTTTGCCACATGAATATTTTCTACTTGTTCATTGTGCATCACAACTCTTTTTGAGTAGATATGATTTTTCAATTTTTCATGAAACACTTAGCTATTTTTCCATTTCCAAGGAACACCAAGAACTCAATTCCTTTGTTTCACGGACTAGGAGAGTCCACCTAAGTCCCAAAATGACTTACTTTGTTTCACAGATTTTGAAATATTTTAAAACACTCGTATGCTTAAGAAACTTGTGAAACACTAGGACAATATTTCTCATCTTCTATTCTTAGTTGCTTATAGACTTTACCTTTTGGGCTCTTCATGGCATCTAAATCTCACCATCCTTACATCACAACATTTGAAGAAAAAAAACCAAATTTTACATTTCCGTGTAATTCTTATTTTAAGTGAAAATCATCCTAAGTCTCCTTTTCATCATTCCTTTTTTTGTGGACTTGGAGAGTCCATAAAACATTGATTTCTTGAAATATGTGGTAAACTATAAGGAATTCTTCTATTGTTTTTTCCACAAAATTTCTAAGTCCAAAATTGATTTTGGAAGTTTTTAAAATAGCCTAAGGGGTTATTTTAGACAAAGCATTTATTATGAATCAATGGGGTTATCTCCGTGCTATATATAAAGATGAGTGGCCTTTTTAGCATCCATTGGGCATGAAGTTAATCATAAAACTTTTAAAACTTGAAGTTCTTAACCCCGAATTAGCATGAAGAACAACATGGACTTGACATTAATCAGAACTACCTTAGAATGATCTTGAAGTTGATTTCTTGGTATTTTTAAATTAAACTTTCAAATGATCCCAAAACATTAATTTATTATCGAGGAAAGAACATAAAGAAATATGAATTTTACAACTGATATTTGGGCTAAATGAATACATCTTAAGTTTCCCCAAACATTTTGATTCCACCATGGAATTTCTCACAAATGGACTATGCAACAACAACAAAGGGCCACAAAACTATGTACAAAAAAATAAAAACAAACATGTTCCAAGTGGAAATATGTAGAGTGCGTACAATAATTTATTAAAAATAAGGAATATCACCACAAAGATTGAGGAAAAGGAACTCAATGCATGATCAACACACAACAAAAGGAGGGAACCTCCAACAAACAAAGAAAGGAAACAAAAACAATAGATATGTATAAGATGCAAGAACCAAATCAAAGAGAAGGTTTGAGATAAATCCCATTTACCAGATCTGAAGTGTCTTCCCATCAAGTTTGGACAACTCAAAAGATTTGGCCTATTTGTAAGTAGCTATAATATATTACCCACTCCAAAGTGCATCAATATTAGAATATCTTCCTAGTTTAGCTCTGTTTGCATCTCATTTAAGGACAAAATTTCCTACTTTAAAGGTCTTATCCTTAGCCTTCTTGTCAAACTATTGTTTGGTTTCCCTCTAATGTTATTCTGATTTGATCATGGCATAATACCTCAATTCCTCAAGCTTAACCAACTCTACTATTCTAATTTATCTATTATAGGCACCTTCCAATTCAAATTGGTGAGCTAGCTCCAAGGAAGGCAACTCTAGAGACAAAGGAATCCTGACATCTCTATCATAGATAAGTCTGAATGGAGAATTAATAATTTCCTTTTTATGGAATTCTATTAGCCCAAAGATAATTTACACCTATGTATGTCATTTCCTTTAGTTGATATCCATTGTTATCTTCATGATTATGATCAAGTTCTTAGTCCAAGATCCCACCGAGAAATTTTAGATCTAGGAAGGATTTTGAATTATTAGAAATAATGGTTTGAGGAACCCCAAACCTTTTCAAAATATCCTCCATAAAATAAAGGATAACTAATTCAATAGCTTCCCTAAGTGGAACAATGTTTGTTCGCCTAGTAAAATAAATTGTTATTGTTAAAACTTATTTATGACCCACGCTTAATGAAGGATTAACCATTCCTAAGAAACCAAGTCCCTATTGAGAAAACAGTTCATCCACATGAATAATAAGTGGAAGGGATTTCATCCCATTTTTACCAGTGAAGAAAGCACATTATTTACATTTTCTGACCCATTGATGAACATATACAAACAACATAGGACATAAGTATCTCACCTTTATACTTTTCATGGCTATGTCCTTGGAAAATAAATATCCACCCAAGAAACCATTGTTGAATTCATCTAATAATTGTTTTACATGTACATCCTCAATGCATATTAACTACAACCCATCAATGTTCCTCTTGAAAATAATCCCACCAATCATTACGTAGGGAATTGATTGCAACCTGAGATTCCTTATTTTTACTTTTCTTAGTCTAGGAGGATATACACCAATAGATAAGAATGAGGTCATGTCATTAATCCAACTATGTCCATTTTGTGGATCTCCTTATACTTGCATATTCGAAATACTTTTCAAATATTCATCAATGAAGAGGGATGTTTCTTGATTAGCTTGAGCATCCAAATCTAGATATTCACAAATTTATCTACCACACCTGTGTTTTTAGATTTAATGGTCATATCATACTCCATAATATTGGTCACCAATCCATCTCTTTTCTCACTGATTTCTACTCCCATAATGAATTCTCTCGACACTGGGTGTGAGACTAAAACTTTAATGTGATTAGTGGAAAGCATATTCTCTAATTTGTTCAGTGATCTCATGATGGAAAAGAATTTTTTTTATATGAATGCATTTTACTTCATAATCCCTCAACATTTTATTGAAAAAGGCAAATGGTTATTATGAACCTTAACCATTTTGTTATGTCAAAATATTAACAATGTTGGTATCAACCCCATATGCATATAGAATAAAATCCTTTGTATACTAATAGTTAAAATCCAAATCTAGATAGTCACAAATTTCTCTACCCGTCACCGTGTTTTTGGATTTAATGGTCATGTCATACTCCATAATATTGGTCACCAATCCATCTCTTTTCTCACCGATTTCTACTCCCATGATGAATTCTCCGACACCGGGGTGTGAAACTAAAACTTTAATGTGATTAGTGAAAAGAATATTCTCTAATTTTTTCAGTGATCTCATGATGGAAAAGATTTTTTTATATGAATGCATTTTACTTCATAATCCCTCAACATTTTATTGAAAAAGGCCAATGGTTGTTATGTCAAAATATTAACAATGTTGGTATCAACCCCATATGCATATAGAATAAAATCCTTTGTATACTAATAGTTAATAAATGTATGTGTTTGAGAAATTTCCTCCTTAATGTTGGAAATTATTTTATTTCCCTCCTATTTCCATTTAAAATTTAAATATTTCTTGAGAATTAAAGTGATAGGCTTAACCATTCATGCAAAATTAAGAATAAACTTCCTAAAAAAGTTAATCTTTCCAAGGAATGACTACAAATCCTTCCTACCAGTTGATAAGGAGAGAGAGAGAAAGGATGGATGATATTCTCTTAGGATCAATGGAAATGCCATATTTTGAAATAATATGACCAAAAATTTTTCCTTATGGAATGAAAACATTACACTTCTTGTACCCCAAATTCCTACATCTCTCAAAAAAATTCTCAAGATGACTGATATGGTCCTTACCCTCCTTTTAAAAAAATAGTGATATCATCCAATTAGATGAGGATGAAATCATTAATATACCCTTTAAAATAAATGTTCATTGCTCTTTGGAATGTGGCACTTGCATTTGATAAACTAAAAGACATCTTTTGATATGCATATGTTCCCCACTTGGTTGTAAATGCAGTTTTAAATTGATCCTCTTCTCTAACTTTGATATGATTGAAACTTGAGTATCCATCCAACATAGAAAATATTTCATCTCCTACTACTGTTTGCAAAATTTGTTCCATAGAAGGTAGATGATAATGATCTTTTAAGGAAGCTTTGTTCAAATCCCTGAAATCCACACAAATCCTAATTTCCCAATTTTCTTCCTAACTAGAACCAAATTAGCCACCCAAAAGGAATATTTGATGGGGAATATGATTTTTACTTCAATGAGTTTAGATAATTCTTTCCTCATGAGGGGATCTATCTTGGGGTTAATATGCCTTTGTCTCTACCTGGTTGGATTAGCATTAGGATCAAGGTCTATGGAAGGTTGAGAAATGTTGGCGTCAAAACCCTTAAGATATTCATAATTCCATGAGAATATATCATTAAATTCTTGACATAAAGATATAAACGCTTTCTTTTCATCTTCATACATATTTTTCCAAGCAATAGCTCTTTATCTTGTGAAATAGTGACTAGTTGATAGTCCTCTTACCTTGTTGTTATACACTTTTCTTCTCCTTTGAATTCATCATTAGGACTAAAAATGTGTTCGATATTGACCAATGCTTTGGGTAGTTTTCTTTTCCTTAGCTGAATTATTTGATCACTATATCTATCATGCAAATCACATTGCATCCTTGAGGAGAACTCAACTTCATTTTGAATAAATTTTACAATTTTTTCATCACTATCAAAAATCAGTCAGCTGACTTCATTATCTAGAACTGATGGCCTGAAAATCATCTTAAAAATTTGTTCATTACCTTGGATGACCTCTTAAAATGGTGATGATTTTGATCCAATTGTTTCACCCAATTTTTTTTTGGTTAATACGGAATAGGAAATAGGTAAGGTGAAATACCCGTGATATTTAGGTTGAATGTTGAATGTGCATGTTATTGAATTTTTGATCCAAGTTGATCATGAAGAGATTCCCTTTGGCTGGAGGAACGATATGTATACGAAGTTATATATATCCGGGAAGCATGATGCTTCCTCGAATGGTTGTCAATTCTTTTTTTAATACAATTCAATGTGAATAAGAAACTAAAATAAATAGGTCCTATTACAATGTAATGATTTAGGTTTATCATACACACAATACACTATATTTTATGCTAGATATTAAAATAACACTAAATCTAATTAGAACCAAGGTTTGTTTAGGTTAGACAGGTCTGTCAAAGGTCCAATAAGGGTCTGGGGCTGATTGGTTGAGGTCTGGGTTGATTTTGGGTGAGTGGGAATCTTTCTGGTCTGAGAATGTGAAATGACACAGAGACCAATATCGATCTGGTGACCGATGTCGGTATGGGGACTAAACCGATGATGGTCAAGGAACCGACGTCGGTAGGGGAAATAGGTAGTAAATTATTAAAAATGGGTTTTTAGGATCTTTGTGATTATACAGAGAGTGAGGGTAGTGTGGTTTGGGTCGTAATATGGCTAAGAAGACTCATGGATACTAAGAAGGAGGTTTAGAATGGTGAAAAGGCTTGGGATGATTAAATAGTGGGTTGGTGGGAAGAAGGTGATGTACGGTAATAGAATAAATAAAATATTGAATGAAGTAAGAGATCTACAAAAAGGATAAGCATGAATGATTAAAGTGTCACATTACTTACTTGGTGTCTTGAGATCTTGTGAGTGGAAGTGGTTAGTGGTTGATCGAAGAAGAGGTTCTTGAGTCAAGTGCCATGGAAGTATGTAACCTATGTACTCCCATGAGTATTCCAACACTCTGGAAGGGGAATTGGATTCTTTTCTTGCACTGTAGTTGTGTTTGTTTGTCATCTAGATGTATGAGGGATTGAAGATTCGTGTTTGAATGAAATCAGGCTCCAATAACTAAATGACCAATCTAGGTAAAAGGTTGTAAAGTTGTATATAAAGTAACCGATGGTGGTTAGGTGACCAAAGATTGGTTAAGGAGGATAAGTCTAGGTTTTCCAAAAATAGTCCGATCTTTGTTATCTTTGGTGTGATTGATATCCTTAATCTGAGTCTCAAGTGATAGATTACGCCTAGATAAGTATGAGTTATTTTAGGATAATTAATGGGAGTTAATGTTAGGTTTAGACTAGGGCTTAGTTAGTTAGTTAGGATTGGTATAGAATTAGTCCTAATTAATTAATAGACTGTGAATGGGTCTTTGAGTGAGGTGGATAGGTGAGTTGGCTATAGGTGAGGTGGATGGGTGAGGTAATTAATTAATTTGATTATTGTAATGAAATTAATTAACATGTGTGCACTAGGGACATGAGTGGGTATAGTATGAATTTATTTAATTGATGGGGGTTAAGGGAATGTGACCCAAATTTGGTGTCTACATTTTCCCCTTTTTTTGTGTAGCTTGTATTGATAAACGATGCTGATAAAAATAGTAATTCGGTCCCAGTGTATGAGCAGAGATTAGGTTGCCCCAAGTATGGATGAAAGTGATCCCCCTCAAACCAGGAACTGATGAGGTAGGAAATGGATTCATGAATGGTTTGATAAATAGGTTGTTAATAAAAACAAGGGTGGATGGGTTGTAGGTAAGGGTAATGGTCATGTCGGTAATAGGTAATGGAAATCAAACACACACACACACACACACACACATATAGATTGTGATAAGGTACCAGGTTGAAGATCTTACAAACTCTACTTCGTTAAAGATCAATAGGTTTATCCAAATAAGGTTGAAGTGGTTCAGGTATCCAAGGTATATGATATGGTCTTGAATCACAACTAGGCAAAGTAGAGGAATGGGTATTGGGTTTTTTTCCAGGGCACCAAATGTTTGATCAAGATAAACATCATTGCATTAGGCAAGGTAAGGTCATTATGCTAAAAAACATGGGTTGAAGCATTGCAAGTTATAGTGAGTGCACAAATTTGAATGTCACAAAATGTAATTCAGTTCGAAAGGTGTAGGTCAAGTCACAGGTAAGGTCGAGGTATAGGTAAATAACATGTCCCTAAACACAAGTAAGGAAATGTATATGTAATATAGGCTTTTGGGTGAGTTTTAATAGGTGTGGGTAAGGGTGAAAGGTTGTTTGAGCAACATGGGTTGGAGGCAAAGTGGGCATAGTGTGGGTCAAATGGTTATGTCGGTGACCGATTCGGTTATAGCTTAACTAATGTTATTTGGCTAGGGCATGACCTGATTGATGTTGGTCATGTCGATTTGGGGCTAAAAAGGTAAAATCCGTGTTTTATGGATTCATTTGTTACTTTTCCATTTGTGGAAAATGACAAAGAAGAAGTGGAAAGTGGAAAAGTGATGGTACGAGGTCTCTAAATCGAGCCGGAGTGACTAGCAGTGACTAATATTCGATGTAGGTGGGTCCACGACATTGATTGGAGCTATTTGATTGGTTGGAGGTGCATGGTTGGAGTTTGGCATGGTAGAGGCGAGAGAGGGAGTAGGAGTACCACCGACATAGAGACCACAGGTTCCACCACGAGATGGCACTAACGAGTAGAGGTAGAGGCATTCCTAAAACCTCTTGTTTAATTTTTTAAAACATTTTTTAAATGAATGCATTTGGGGGAGTTTTTTTTTGTTTTGTTTTTTTAATATGGGTGAAAATGGGTGAAATTGAGGTGGGGAAACACAAATTTAGGTTAAATAGGGTGGTAAATAAATGTAGGTTGAATTTGGGTGGGGTGAGATAGGTTTTAGGTAGGTTTTAGGTGATTTTTCTTGAAATGGGGCATGGGGTTTTGGTTTTGTCACCGATACAAGACCGATGTCATCAAGGTTTAGTCGATGTTAGTTAGGTTTTGTTGGCATTAGTCGGTGAAAGGGTTACCGACACTTTGGTCTACATGACTAGTATCAGTCAAGGTGACCGATACTAGTCACTATAAAAGTGAGTAGGTGAAAGAAGGGATAAATGGTTAATTTAAATAGAGGAGGAAGGGGTAGGTGAAGGATAATGTAGGTGGAAGAGGGTAAGGCACTATGTTTCTGATGTGTGATAGGTATGTAGGTAAAATTATCTAGGATATTGGGTGAGCATCAAAATTAAGAAAGTAAAGTTTTTCGGTGAAATACGTAAAGGGTAGGCATGATGGATGGTTATTGGTATGATTTTGTAAAAAAATGTATAAATATGAGGTCAAGTGAGGTTGTAAGGAATAGGTAATTTGAGAGGGCCGCGACTTGACAGTTTTTTTTGGATGATACAGTAGAGATCAGTTGATTATGAGAGATAGTGTACCACCACTATTGGTATAGATTCAAATAGCATTATAAATTGAGGAGTGGGAGTACATAGAAAATGTGGAACTTAGTTCGATCAAGAGCTATAGGAATATAGGTTGAGATCCTAGCTTGTTGGTCACCCTCATCGATAGATGGGACTCATTGACTAACACCTTTCCATCTACTGACTAGGAGATGACTTTCACATTAGAGGACATCTACAGGATTATGAAGCTTCCTATTATTGGGGATCCAGTGTATTCGATTTTGAGTGAGGCATGTTGGAGAGCCGATAGTGGCAATATTTTGTGAGGTGATGGGCATGCTAAGTTATCACAGTGTGAGTCTGAGTTATGGGGATATGTATGCAGCATATCCACATGAGACCAAGCTATCTTTTCTAATGATGGTGGTAGTAGGCTATTTTTCTCTCCTAGATTATGAGGGTGGGATATTTCCATGAGCACTGATGGGGGTGTTACAGGACATGATCGAGGAGCAGATACATTTTTCTTAGGCACCAACTTTTCTAGTCCATTTGTATAGGGAGATATGGGCCTATGGTAGGTTGAGGAGATTTGGTATGTGTTGCACATTCTTGTTACACTTTGTTGGGCATATGAGCACATTGTGTGTGTGTCTAGTTGGGTTATGTTACCATGACTGGACTGTTTTTATGGGTGGATTGTATGCAGGTAGTAGGATTCAGGAGATGAGTACCAGTTGGGCACAACCGAGAGTGGTCAGGGCCACATATGATGTTATATACTATAGGAGGTTGTTGGGGGTCTATCAATGGAAGATATCATGTGGCAGACATATGTTTATTATCCATCATATAGAGGCATGGCTGAGGATTTAGAGGAGCTTCAATTATTAAGATGGATACAAGGGGTGACATGTCAGGGAACACGAGATGATACCCATGGATAGGGTCAGATGATAGTTTAGACTATGGCAGGATGTGCCCCCCACCTTTCCCACAATACCATAGAGATGACGTGGAGAGACCCATGTCTCCACCACGAGTGTTCCCACAGGGCATGAGGAGAAGGTACTAAATAGACATGCCAATGATGTAGGTGTCATCGATGGATATAGGTAGTGTTGGGTGGAATAACTATGGACAAAACCATCAGGCTAGGAAAACTTTATTTAGTGACAGTCATAGTGCAAAGGGATACATTACATGGTCAGGTGCCCGCCCTATAGGCATATATTACATGGTTGTAGGGATAGTTAAAAGGGTCACAGTACATACATGACCACCTTATAAGCATAGATGACGGCCCTATAGACCCAGGTAGCACAGGCACATGCTCCCACACAGGGTGGAGATGGGGATGGAGGGCAGGTAGCCACCTTATAGGCATAGGTGGTCAAATTACAGGGCTAGTTGGCCACTACACAGGAATAGGTTGTGGCCTTGTAGGCCTAGGTAGATGCACACGTACTCAACACACAAGAACAGGGATAGGGTCCCATAGTCCAGAACCTGCACCAGGATAGGGTACATTTTTGGTTAGGAAGAGTTCATAGGGGGGCGTGAGGTTGATGGAACCTCCCTAAACCGTATCCATGGTGAGGTTTAGGATTCCCTGAATGAGGCTTGTTATTATCAGGACCATCTATCCACCATAGGGATTAATGTTCCTTCATATGTCGAGTACCAAGCCCAAAGAGGGAAGCCAAAGTGATCAGACTTAGATCCATGACTCATAGTTCTATTAGTATATGGGGTTATTGACCCCAAAGATAGGCCCATGGTGAGGTTAATAGTTCTCAAACACTAGACCTAGAAAAGGGCTATGAGGAGGAGATAGGTGAGATTGGAGAGGAGGGCATCAGATGGGGGTGATTGGTCATTGTATGTGATAGTGTACCATTATTTTGATTTTTGATATATATACCACTGCTGCGTGCAAAAATATGTGAGATTGTGCATGAGAGTTTTGAGATACTGATATTTATTTATATCTGTGTATATATGTATTGATGCAACAACACACCCCTTATATAGTTGATGATGTTTACTGGATGGATGATGTACTTGTTTTAATTTTCATTATTATTATGTATTATGGAAACTAGTTGAATTAGGTATGATTAAGTTGAGGTCATGTAGGTATGATGGATTTAGGTACATATATGGTGAATTTTAGGTCATATAGGCATGGTGGATTTTAGGTGAGTTAGGCATGATGGAGTCAAGGTCATATATACATGATGGGAGTCGGGTATAGGCATGATGAATTCTAGGTCATTTAGTTATGGTTGAGTTTAAGTCATATAAGCATGGTGGAGTTTAGGTGATTTAGGCATGGTGGAGTCGAGGTATATGCATGGTTTGGTCATGTTTTTTTCTTTTGATTTAATTTCCAAGTTATTGGTAGTATGGAAAATAAATGATGATGTATATGTATGTTGTGGTTTAAATTTCCAAATATTTGATATCATGGAAATGTTAAATGATTGATGTATGATATGGTTGATGTTATAAAATGGTAGGTATGTATGTTTTTATGATTGTTTAATTTCCCATTTTTGTGTAAAATGGAAACTAAATAAGGTATAATGTGAATATAAAAGGGGAAAATTGGTTAGGGAAAAAGTGGCTAAGCTAACCTCTCAAGGGCCCCATCCCCTCAGAGTGCTTCCTACATAGCCCCGATGAAAAGGGGCCTCGGGCCGATGTAGATCTCCCATAAGCTAGGAAATAATAGAATGAGGATAGATGAATGGGTCGGTAGGTTTTAGGTATGATTGAGTCTAGGTCATTTAGGCATGGTTGAGTTTAGGTCATATAGGCATGGTTGAATTTAGGTCGAATAGGCATGGTTGTTGGCTATGGTGAATAGATATGGGTGATTTTGGTGGAAGAGGAATTCCCAGAATGTAGGTGTCAAAGGTTTGGTCCTATGAAGGAGGATAAATAAGTAATAAAATAGGTGAATGGTAAGAGGAGACAAAAATCTACCTAATTGGTAAGAACCATTATGAATCTATTATACCCAAGATTGTCATATCAACATAAAACCCTAAAGGTGTTGCATGATTGACTATTTTAAGAGTGAATAAAGTCACATGATCACAAATGTCACATTTTCAGCATGTCGTCGCTTGAGTAGGTAGAAGATCGTAGAGAGAAAGGTGGTGAGGTGAAATATTTTTTTGAAGTGCACCCTAGTGTGAGACAACATGCCTCTTTGGCAAGATACTCAAGATCAAAATAGGTGAGTTCATGACGAAAACATTATCTTTTTTATATAGACTGGTCAATGTGGGAATTCTATGTGGGATGAATGGAAAATATCCTTGAGGTCTTTGTGAAGTTGATTGATGCAGAAGCTTCAGAATATTTTTATTTTATTTTTGCAAGAATAGTCCTCTTTTTGTGATAGACTATGTATAGTATGGCTAGGTTTGTATAGTTTCCTTCAAGGGAGTAGTCTATTTATAGCAGTAAGATAGAAAGATAGATGTCCTTTTTGCGGGAGTCATATTTTTGCTAGAAGTTCTGACTCGAGGAGTTTTAATTTGAAAATCTTGTATATTACTTTTGAAAAAAATTAGACTTTTAGGTCATGGACAAGAATATAGAGAAGTATAGGCTTCTTTTATGAAGATAAAACCATAGCACACAGAGGTTATCTATAAAATATATGTTTTAAGTGATGAACAACCATGGGATTCCATCTTGAAAATGATGAAAAGTATCCATGAGAATCATGCCATGAGTAGATTCATAGTACTCATATTGAAGATAAGGTTGAAAGGTGACGGGTAATCACATGATTCTTGTTTAGTCATTGATCCTTAAAATACATAAGTGGAAGGTGAATGTTGCTCAAGGGATGAGTGTTTAATAGATAGAAGGTGATATAGGACTTGATTAAACAATAGAATGGTCAAAGATGTAAGGTATTGAGGGGCCCAGGTTTGGGTTTACCTTCGAGTGAAGATAAATGATAATCACCTGATCTATAGGCATAAGTAACGATATAAGGTTCAAGCCAATTAGGAGAAAACTTTTCCTGTTTACTTTTCTCTACTTGTGTTACACGTTGATTTTCCTTCAGATGAGGTCACCAACCTGGAAGGTTCATTATTGGACATGTTTATTGTAGGCACGTTTGATGCATTTTTGTAAATTTGGAGGTGATCGAGATCATTTAAACGGTGTTCGCCTAATAACTCATGTTGTGCCAAATGGTCTTCATGAAAATCATCATCATTGAGCATATCTTTGAGTGATATACAAAGTGATGGAATTTGGGCTTCGAGCGGTAAGACATCTTTTGTATCATAGACCAAAGATAAAGTTCTACAAGCAATTGAGGTAAGAATAGTAGTGCGATAAGCCCATAAGGTAAAAGGAATGTGTGTGTCAATCCTTACCAAAGTATCCTCAACCACTTTGATAAGAATTTTTTTAAATTTTTGTTGGTTGATTTGGTCCGCCATTTGTTTGAGGATAATAAGGTGAAGAAAAACTAAGTTGAATGCCGAAGGCATCACAAAGTTTCCGTAGGGTTTTGTTTTTTGAATTTTTTTCATTATTAGTGATGAGGTGGTGAGGAACACCAAAGCAAAAATGATGTGATGATTGATGAATTCACAAATTTTCTTAGCTTTTGTAGAAATAATAGGTACAAATTCCACCCATTTAGTGTAATATTCGATAATGATAATAATCCATTGATGGAATTGGGAATAATGAGGGTTGATCTCTCCGAAAAGATCCAAACCCCATTGAGAGAAAGGCCAAAGGTCTTGTGTGACCTGTAAGGCATGACTAGGGGTGTGATGAAGATTAGCATGTTGCTGACACTTCACACAACACTTGACATAGTCACAAAAATCACGGTTTAGGGTTGTCTAGTAATAGCCCAAGCAAAGGATGCACTTAGTGATAGCTAAGCCACTAAAGTGACCCCCACAAATCCTGTCGTGAACTTCCTTGATGGTGTATGGAATTTCAGAACTTGTAAGGCATCGTAAGAGGATAGTGTCAAATCCACATTTATAGAGAAGACCACCCATGATGACATAATGAGAGACACTTTTGAGAAAGGCTCATTTTCCATTGCGAGTAAGATCTAGAGGCAAAATTGAAAGGGAAAGATAGTCAGAAAATTGCTTATACCAAAGGTCATGTGGGTCAGTTTCAATGTTTCCTACAAGGTTGACATATCAAATTAGATAAGAAGGTGATTACAACCTTTTTATTGTGAAAAATATTTTTAGTTAGAGGGTTAAGTAGGGATTTGAGAAGCAAGATAGGCCATAGTATCTACAAATTTATTAGTGGAACACGAGAGTAGTTTGAAGTTCATAATAATCAAAGGTAGTCAAAAGTATGTCAACATGATGCTTATAATTTTGAAGTATCTTATTACAACACTAGTATATACCATTAACTTGGTTCACCATAAGCTGAGAGTCACCAAATATATTAATTAATTCAACGTCTAAGGCTACGGAAGTTTGAATACCTAACATGAGTGCTTCATATTTAGCAATATTGTTAGTACAATCAAAATCTAGTTTGAAAGATAATGGCATATGCTCACCATCAAGAGGAATGAGGATAACTATGGCACCACCCCCACGCTGACATTTGGAACCATTGAAGAATAAGGTCATCTGGTAAATGGTATCATCCAGGGAGAGGGTAGTGATGGATTCATCAGGGAAATCAAAGTTAGAAGATTGGTTTCCGAGAGAGGTGTGTCTGCGAGTTAGTCAACAATGGTTTGTCCTTAAACATATTTTTGATAGATGAATTCAAGATCTAGGTTTGCAAGAAGCATGGGCCAATGTGCGGTATGTTGATGTTAGTAGGGCTTAGCGTACATATAATTTAAAGGGGTCTAGTTTCATATTCTAAAAGTCTACAACTTATATAATAAACCATTTGCTCCTTGTGTTTCTCATCACGATGAGCGAGCATGGCACCCAGGGAATGATTAGTAGCATAAATGTAAAGGTAAAATGGTTATTCATCCTTAGGGGGAATGAGCATAGGTGGTTGGAGGAGGTATTGTTTCAAGGTGTTAAAGTATTTGTGGAATTCATCATCCCATTTAAAAGAGACATCTTTTTTAGGAGATGATGAAATGGATGGCAATGGTCGAAAGTTGAGAAATAAAGTGACAAATAGATTGTAACTTTCCTTCCAAACTATGAAGTTGACAAAGGTTAGTAGGTGGAGGCATTTCAAGAATAGCCTTGATTTTAGCAGGATCAACTTCAATGCCATGTAAAGAAATAATAAAACCAAGGATATTTCCAGAGAGAACAATAAAGACACACTTCTTAGGTTAAAGGTGAATGCAGTATTTGATGATATGGTCAAAGACAACTTTAAGGAAAATCAGGTGCTTAGCCCAATGTTTAGATTTGGCAAGAATATCATCAACGTAATCTTCCAATATGCTATGCATAATGTCATGAAAGATATAAGTCATAGCTCGTTGATATGTAGCACCGGCATTTTTAAGGCCAAAGGGCATGACATGATAATAGAAGGTGCCCCAAGGAGTGATGAATGAGGTTTTTTTTTAATATTTTGAGGTAATTAATATTTGGTTATAACCTCGAGAAATAATATATGAGGGATAGCATCTCATGGTCGATGGTGAGATCAACTAGTTGGTCAATACTAGGTAGAGGAAAGTTGTCTTTGGGGCAAGCTAAGTTAAGGTCATGGAAATCCATGAAAATATAGAGTCCCCTATCACTTTTATGATAGGAATGGTGTTGTAGATCCATTGGGTATAATCAATGATTAGGATGAAGGAAACAAAAGAAGGCATTGGAGTTCTTCTTTGACAAGAAGGGAAATGTGAGGGTGCATTTTTTTGTAGCTTTTATTTCATAGGTTTATCATTAGGAATGGTTACGATATTGTGAACCAAAATTTTTGGGTCAATACCGGGCATATCAGCATAGGACCAAGCAAAATTTTTACTATGATCCCGGGGAAAGAAGTAAAAGCTTCATGTTTAGTAGCATCTAAAGATTGGCCTAGTTTTAGAATGTGTGGGTCATCCTAAGTGTGAATGTTGATTTCAATGGTTGATTCATTCAACATGGTTTGCATATCAGAAGGTAATAACTAGTGAATATGAGAATATTCCGTACCAAGGTAGGTGAGAATAGACTCATCATCCTAACATTGAATGATGTTAATAGAATGTGTATTGTCATCGATCTTGTCAGGATACATGAAGGGAAGAGAAGAGGGAGCCTCTCCATCTTGTTGATAAGTCAAAGGTCCCAGGGAAATGGTGTTTATGAAAAAAATAGGAGGAATGCATTTTGGGTCCATAGACTCGTAGGCAAAGGTGGTGAATGTTTATCATCCTCAATGAGTTTGAATCGTGCCTTCCTAGAAGGTGGTTCAGAAAATCCAATACCACTATAGTCTTTATGCTTATGAGTGGTGCAAGGAATGACAGTATGGCGGCCTTGTTCATAGAAACCAAATCCAAATACTTTCCAAGCACAACAATGGAGGAATGTGTGGGTGAAGTGGTGGTTGGTGAGAGATTAAAGGTCAAAGGAAAATGGTTGAGTTTGGGAAGGTGGCTCTGATGAGTAGGTAGAAGCATCAAGTCCCCCATATGTTAAGTTGGTGTAAAGATGGGAAGGACCATAGGGGAAAACCTCACTGATGCTGTGATCATAGAGGGGATGTTGGTGAATTTTTCCATACTCTTAATGAGTAAGGAATGTGTCAATGTTATAAAGGTGGTATTCCCCAGTGAGGCATTGAAAAACACCTTGTAAGGGATCATTGGTTGATATGTGGGTAACGGGAATGGATGAATCACTATTCAATTGGGAAGAAGCAACATTAGTTATTTCGAAGTAGATGGGTTGGTTGATGGGTCAGCTATAGCAATTGTGGTAGTAGTGGGAAAAGAGGAGTTAGTTGTAGAAGATGTACGGGTAGCATTGGTGGATGAGGTAATTGCTTTGAACAAGAAGTGGTAGTGGTGGTAGATGCCTTAATTGGTATAAGGACATCATTGGGTCGATATAACATGTTACAAGTCTTGAATGGTGAAGGGTTGGCTAGAATGGTATAGTTTTTCCCTTCATGTTTGAATTTTAAACAACGGTGTAAGGTTAAAGGAACACAACCCATGACACGGATCCAAGGTCAACCAAGTAGCATGTTGTACTAGAATTCCCCCTCTAAGACAAAATAATTCAAGAATGGTATGGGGGCCCACATGAATGTGGATAATGATGGTGTTAAGGGTGGAATTCATGGAATCATTGAATGAACACAACATAACTAGGTTATTATGCATGTAATTGGCATGGATACACATTTGGTTGTATGCATGGGAAGAAATGATGTTAATATTGGCACCACCATCGATCATAACATGTTAAATGTGTATATTATCAATGTAGATAGAAATAAATAGGGAAGGATCAGGATCATCTGATTAGAGAGGTACGATCTCATCATTAGAGAAACTAAGAGCGGATACTTGGTGAGTGGTAGCGGGGAGAGCGAAAGAAGGGGGAAAGTGGTGAGAGAGGTTACATGGTGAGGAGTGATAATGGATGCAATAGACATAGGGTCATTAGCTAGGACCTCAATATATTGTAGAACCTCAATGAGGGCCTCTCATAAGACTCATAGGTTTAGACAAGGTCATAGAAATACATTTTAAGAGGAGACTAGTGCAATTGTTTAAGCATTATATGATGGGAAACCTTATCATAAATAGGGTATGTGGGTCCACAGATGTTTATTTTTGGTGGAGGTGCAGATGGAATATTGGGTGAAAGAGTTGCTGATGAGCTAATCATTTACTCCTTTCCTTTGTCCTTATGGGCTCGAGTTGAAATTTGAACCATATTAATCTGTGGTAAGGAATCAAGTGAGTCATGATAGGTGTAGTAATAGGACATGAAAAAATATGATGAGGGCATATACTGGTTTAGTGAAATAAATGTAGCACATTGGCATTTTGGCAGAGGTTTGGATAGATGTCTTATGCGGACCATATTGATAAAAGGATAAAAGGGTTTTAGAGGGGGAGATGAAGGTCACTAAATAGGTATGAGATGAGGATGTGTGGTGATAGGTGTAGGTGGAATAGGGTCCTCATCTAAAATATCATCATCGTCAAATTTTTCTTTGGGAGGACATAGTTGGAGAAGAATAGTCTTAAGAGCCTTACAATTTTCCACATCATGCCCTGGCACATAATGGTAAGAACAAATTTTGGTATCATCAAACCCTTTTGGTTTAGGTTTGAGTGGGTCATAAGGTCTAAGTGGTGGCAATGTGATGACAAAGGTTTCCAAAAGGTTAGCTAGGATGTTGGCATAAGACCCTGCCAATGGATCAAAATGTGAAGTAAGTGTGGGTCTGGATGGAAGTGTGGGTGACTTTAGTGGGAGAGGTGCCACTGGAGGTGGAATCAAAGATTAAGTAAGTTTGACCACCTATTTGGTAGATAGTACAGTTTTAGGTTTGGATTGCACCTTCTTGGGTAAAGATGTAGCAGGTGAACAAGTTGTTAGAGGTGGTATAGGTTTAACTACCTCTTTGGAGGGTAGTAGGTTCTTAGGCTTTGATTGCACCTTATTTGGTAAAGGATAAGAAGAAGTGTGTGATGTAGGAGGGAAGGGGATGTGTTAGCCAAGGCGATAATGGAGTTACAGAAGGTTGTGGTAAGAGGCAATGTGGAAGGTACTAGTTGAAGAGAAGGGAATGGAATAGGTAATGATGAGGATACTGGAAGTGGTGTATTTATAGGAGGTAAAAAGGATGTAGGTGATGGTGAAGGCATAAGTTGTGTAGGTAATTTGGGTGGAACATAGGATTATGATGAGGAGGTGGGTTGTTGTGTTTTTAGTTTACCTTAGGTAGGAGGCTTCTTGGCCAAGGTTGATGGGTGGGGTCCTAGGATAGATGGAAGTGATGAAGGTGATAGAGGGGTAGTGGGCGAAGCTGGAATATGTGGCCTAAGAGGTTGGGTCTTCTTCTTAGGTGGGGGAATGTTCTTTGTGATGACTTGTGAAGATGTAGCTAAAACTATTTTGATAGGAGGATGGACCAGACTTGATGTCGACATGACTCCCAGTGTGGTAATGGGTCTTGATGTGGAGGAAGATATAGGTACATAAAAGGTTTTAGGCATTGGAAAAAGTTCATTTTATGGTAAAGGTTTAGGTTTAGGTGAGGGTGATGAAGAAGAGGTCACCACAATTGGCATGGGCATGGTGGGTTTGGTTGTCTGAAACACCGGTAAGTGTGTCTCTAACCTACATTAGTTCATTTTCATTTAGTTTATGAAGTTATTCACCTTTGTTTATCAATCATTAGTTATATTTTCACCCCACAACTATCATCTTCCTATGAACCTGACCCTTTCCCATCAATCAAAACCATTTTAATCACCTCTATCTAATCTTGAGTACCTCTAGATATTCCCAACATTTCCCCATACCTAAACCAACTCCTCACCATCTTTGATCCAGTCTCAGACAAATCCAAAACCATGAACTATTGATTTATTACCAGCCCGGATTAACTATCGTCGATTCTTACTAAACCATCATTGGTCATACTAGACCGACGTCGATCTTTGTATCTCGGCGGGGTTGTCAATACCGAGATCCCAATAAATCTTTTTAAGTGATTCAAGTGACCAAGAATCTAACCACGACTCGCTCTAGCACCTTAGTTATTTGCCTTATTTCTAGATCTAATAAGATCCTAGCTTGTTATGTTAGATTTTTATTGTATTTGGATGAGATACCTAAATCATATCAACTACAAAGTAAGATCCTATTTTCTTAGGTTATTTTTACATTAAATTGTATTAAATAAAGTGGGTTGATCGCCACCAAGAAAGTATCGCACTTCTGGATCGTGCACATGCTAAGCACCCACCGAGATATATTATTTAATCCTCTTTTTTTCTTGTTGTGTATTTCGGTAGTTTCTCCTATCCAAAAGGAATCTCTCATAGTCAGCATTGGATTAAGAATTTGGAACATGTACAATAACATCCAACCGACCATCACTATAGGAATCCCTCCTTGGCCTACACCCTTATTTGTTTTTTCTAAAAACTTAAAGAAAATGGTGAAACATTTTGGCATGCCCGGTGGGACCCTCTCTTGGGTTCATTGCATTTTCTTCATATAGGGAAAACTTTTTTGTGTGTTTCTTTCATTTCAAAAATTACACATTTAATCTTCTCCCTAGTAATATTCCTTTCTTTTAATTGTCTAAATGACATTTTTCATTTGGGGCTTAAAATGAACATGTTTTTCTTTCTTACATTGCATTAGTGAAAAAGAATCCCTCTTCATGTTCATCATTTTCTACATCAAATATAATATTTTGATTTGGGTTTAAAATACTTGCATTGGATTCTCGATTTTTGCATTATAGCTCACACTAAAAATGAGGGCAACCTATACGCTGGAAGTCATGCCCAACTGATGGTTGACATAATTAAACCATAGAAATCACTTGCTCTCTCTCTCTCTCTCTCTCTCTCTCTCTCTCTCTCTCTCTCTCTCTCTCTCTCTCTCTCTCTCTCTCTCTCTCTCAACTACACAAAAATTGAATATACACACCTTAAATGACATCTTACCCGGGAACATCTCACAACGATCACACGATCAGAGGATTGACAGGTAATCCCCATCTGGTTATCTCTATCTAGTACCCCATCAAAGGAAGGACTGCCCTACCATAACATAACTTGAAACCTCACCCTTTAGATTTCCTTTTTCGTAGGATGCCTTCCTAACCAAAAACTCTATTATGAATTCATGTGTCACTCATAAATAGCATAAGCTATAACAAATATGAAATTCACTTTTAAGACTATGTGTTTTCATAGCTTTGTGCTTAACTTGTGTTTTGAGGTGAGAGGATACATTTTATTCATCTTTCTTTTTCCTTTCACACTCTACCATCATAGTTGGAGTATTCTAACTTTCTTTGAGTGTGTCAGGGCCTCATCCTATCATACCCAGGCTTCTGGGTTGATTCTTCATACAATCTAAATTCACAACACCTTATTTTTGTTCATTCTTCAGATTTCATAGTAACCGGCATAAGTCTTGTGGATGTCATTGGTTTACATATGACTGGCATCGGTTTACCTAACTGGCATCGGTTCCTTGTTCTATTGGTCAGTTTACCTAGAGAACATTCATCTCACCTTCTTTTCTATCTAAAATTTTATGTGTGTCACCATACTCTCTGTATTCTGATCATAGTCCTCCAATACAGTCTCCTTGTCTAAATAGTCACTAGTTTCTACTTTATTTTTTTTGAAACTATTATTCTTCACATAAACATCATCACTCATACCTTAATCGGCGGTGGATCTTGTAACCAGCATCGATCACCCTATTTTTATTTTTACCAAAATATTTACCAAATTTTCCTCTTGAAATCTATTTTTTCCCATCTCTGTTGTCCCTTGTGTCATTTATAGAGTACATTTCACCTAATTTATGTTGATTCACATGGTGTTGAATCATAGCCAAACTAACTCCCTCGTGTTTTATGCTAGCCATGATCCACTCCCACCTATTCCATCACTACCATCCATTCTATCACATATGGATCCGACTCAGCTTATCCCCATCGCCACCGGTGATGAGGAGTTTGTGAGACTCCTTGACCAGAATCCCATTGCCCTCCAGTACTACCTTACTCATTCTTCCACCAAGAATTCCTTAGGACAGCTTAATATACAACATGATTTTATCTATCCCTTTGGCTCTATCACCCACTTTTGTGCCAGCTTGGCACAATCAAGATCCACTTTATCACATGTGGTGTCTTAGCTAAATCCCACAGCCACTATAACCGCAACATCTGTCATCGATCGTGAGTGCAACATCGATTGTCCCTTTAATAACCTCTATGGTATAGTTCCATCTACACCCACCACTTCCCATATACCCATTATATCACAACCACCTCTGGTGTCAGAAACTTACACCCCTTTCCAACACCACATCCTTTATATCCCACAATCCTTACCCCTAATCACCACTAGAATTGTTATAACTACCCCACCCACTTACATGTACTACCAATAACCCCCAACCTCATCTATCACTTATGTTGGATATGTGACACCCACATCTATTCTTCCTATGTAGTTCTCATATTCAATTCCACCATATACCAGCATACCACCTACCTCATACCTTCAGCATCAACCCCCTTTTTCTACAAGGGGCACCCATTCATCCCAACCTACTAATAACCTCATTAAAATGATGATGGAGAAGATGCAGACCTTAGAAGCATATGTTTCTGGTTCCCGTAATTATTTAACATATGATGAAATCTGTAATGAGACTATCCATCCATCTATTCCCATTCGTCCTTACCCAGTGCATTGGGAAATGCCTAAATTTAATCACTTCAATAGTAAATAAGACCTGCAGCAACACTTGTGGTCATTCAAACATGGGTGTTACCTAATCACCCACGATGATGCTTTGCTCCTATGAATTTTCCCAATGTCCCTGACATGACCAACATTTTATTGGTACAATGGACTACCTTGACATTCTATTTATTCCTTTACTAAATGTAGCCCAAGATTTCCTAGATCATTTTTCAATCAATGTTACCAAGAAAGTCACCATGACCGATCTCTATTCAACACAACAGTATGAAGATGAATCTATTATAGATTTCATTGCTTGCTGGTGGAGTCTTATTAACCAATTGACATTCCAAATACCTCATACTGAACTTATTAAGTTGATCACTAGATTTTGTTCTAGATACATCTCACCAACTCTGCAAGTACAAACCTTCCAAACTTTTGATGAAGCATTCACCATGGCCCAAAAACTAGAAATTTGTGCCATTGAAGAAAAGAAAATCCAATTATGGAACAAGAACACCCCATTCAAATAAAACAATTCTTCTTCATCTTCAAAATCCAAAAATAACTATTCAAAGCCCAAAGTATCTTCTAATGCATTAGTCCTCAAGGAGGATCCACTTCATCCTTCTAATCAGGTCCAACCTTCTTCCAATCTTTCTCCTATCCAAGCCTTTCAGCTTCGGCAGGAGCAGTGGAAGTACACTTCAATCAGAGAGCCCTATTCTTCGGTCTTGGAAAAACTTCTTAAAGACATAGCCATTACACTTCCTCCCATAAAATCTCATATAGGTTTCGATCCCACTCATCATATGCCCATATGGTATAAAGAGCACGACTATTGTAATTATCATTGTGTTAAACGACATAGTGAGGGTAACTACATAACTTTCAAAAACATCATTCAAGAGATGATAGACTATGTAGACATTGTTGTAGAAAACCCAAATGTGCTAGCAAATCAGAATTTTCACATCATCAAAAATTCATTCCCTAATCATAAACCATCATCTAATCAAAATAACAAATCTTCATCTAGTGATAGCAACGTCTATGAGGTTCACACAATTTTGATATCACACAAATTGTTCCTCAAAACCTACCTCCTTCATCTATCGACAAAATATTGGCAAGAGCTCTTCCACCCATAGAGAAGCATACCTCTTATACTCTTCCACCCAAAGAGGATTCCCCCTCATCTCCCCTTGCTCTCGCAGAAGAACCCACACTTTTACCAATTTTGTGTCATCGTCTACTTCCCAAACTTCTGAACCATCAACACTTGTTATTCTCCCATCCACAAGAGAATCATCATCAACTTATCCTCTGCCTAAAGAGAAGTTTACCTCACCCAAACTATTATCTCTCCTACCCATGGGAGATTCTTCAGACATGTCACTACCTATCGGGGATACTTCTCCCTTAGCATCCTAGAACCCTATTGACATGATCTCAGCTCTTTTACCTATAGAATCTGAGGCCAACCAATTCCTATCTCACAAACATATTTTATATGGATTGCTACCCAACCCATTCCATCATCTTCTTCAATAATCCCATTTTCATGGTTGGTTGATCATTTGGATTACATTAATCATTCCATACTTTGAGGATGTCTTCGACTCCCCGTTCGACACAAATGCAAATGTTTCCTAAAGATACTTCCACGATCTACCCAAAGGTATTTTTGGCAACCAAAACTACACTGACCATGCCAATTGAAATGGATTCCTCTTCATCATCCCTACCTCCATCCAAAATTTTACCCATTACTACAACTATTCCCAAACCTAAAAACCTACCCACACTTATCCCCCCACCCGTATCGAGACCCATCACTACTTTGGGTGTTATGCCGATATTAATCCTTACTCACCCACCTATCAGATTAGACCTAGCTACATCTTCCAAATTCCATAGTAGCATTATCCCCCCACCTAAAAATAAAACCTAACTCTCTGGTCACGTACATCGAGTCTCACCTCCTGACACCTTTGTCACCTTCCCCCTTCCATCCATCCTAGGGCCTCGTCCATCAACCTTGACCAAATATTCTCACACCTAAAGCCAGGTCAAAATCTAAACAACCTACCACTACATTATGAGCCTTTGATACATCTCATTCACCCAAAACCAAGCTCCTCACCCTCACCCATGCACTTCTTACCACCTATACCTCCACCGATTACTCTAATTCCAACCTTGCGTATAGGACTTCAACCAATTTCACCTACCCAACCTTTACCAACCACCTCCACCATAACTCGGTTGCCCCGTGGGTAACCTATCCTCTTCCACCATCTTCTTTTCCTTCTACATCCCATACTCCCGTGTCACCTTTACCCAAGAAGGTGCAACCCAAAGCTAAGAATCCACTACCCTCCAATAAGGTAGTCAAACCAACCAAACCTTCCATCACCAGCTCTTCTACCCCACCTTTACCCAAATAGATGCCAGCAAGACCTAAGACCACTCCACATACCAAACTAGTAGACCAACCCATTCCCCCTCCTATAAAGCCTCTTCCCTCACAATCAGCCACACCTATACCCAAACCCACACTCACCTCCCATTGCGATCCATTAGCGGGGTCCTACGCTAACATTTTAACCAATCTCTTGGAGACTTCCATCATCACATTACCACCACTCCGACCTTATGATCCTCTCAAACCCAAACCAAAAGGTTTCAATGAAAACAATATTTGTGCCTATCATCGTGTGTTAAGACATGATGTTGAAATTTTTAAGGATATGAAGGTTGTTCTTCTTCAACTTTGTCCTCTTGAACAAAATTTCAATGATGACAATCTTCTTCATGAGGACCATGCTCCACCTTAACCTACCACCATACATCATCATCCTTTACCCATTTAGTGATCAGTATCTCCACCCCCACAACCATTTTTCCCACCTCCAAAATTTGAGATCAACATGGTCCATATTAGAGAGTTGGCCAAACCACCACCCAAATGTCAATGTGCCCTACTCATTTCACAAGGCTCTTATCCACCGCTAGGATTTTTCCCCTCACATCATTATACATTTCATGACACACCCTCTCCATCCACATCCCCTCAGATTAACATGGTTCACATTACTACCCATGCTCAGAAAGACAAAGGCAAAGAAAAAGCAACTAGCCCATCAACCAACCCTATACCCAATATACCATCTGCACCTACTCCCAAAATCACCATCCGTGGACCTACATACCCTATCTCTAATGGGGTCACCCATCACGTAATGATAAAATAATTACATCATTCTCCTCTAAAGATGTCTTTGTATGATCTTGTCCAGGACTTGAGAATCCCACAGACAAGCCCTTATCGAGGTTTTACAATCCATTGAAGTTCTACCCAATGACCCCACACTAGTGGCCTTGATTATCACCCCTCACCATGTGGCCTCGCTAACCAAATCAGATCCTTCTTCTACCCCCATGACCACTCCTCACGTCACCACCCTTAGCTTCTCTGATGAGGAGATTGTACCTCTCTAGTCAGATGACCTTGATCCCACCCTATTCATTTTTTTATATTGATAACATACACATACGACATGTCATGATTGATGGTGGTTATATCATTAACATCATCTCCTCCCACGCATACAATCAAATGTGTATTCCATCTAAATGTATGCATAATAACCCAATTATGCTATGCTCCTTCAATGACTCCATCACCTCCACCCTTGGCATTATTATCCTTCATGTTCACGCAGCCCTCATATTGTCCTTGAACTATTCTACATCTTAGAGGGGGAATTCCAGTATAACCTATTGTTTGGCATAGCCTAGATTTGCGTCATGGGTTATGTCCCTTCAACTTTACACCGTTGTGTAAAATTTGAGCATGAGGGACATAACTACACCATCCCCACCAACCCATCGCAAGTTAAGACCTGCAACATGTTATACCAGCCCAATGACTTGTACCAATCAAGGCATCTTCCACTACCCCCACTTCGTCTTCACCCACAAGCCCATCCACTAATTCTTTCACCACCTCTACCACACTTAACCCTCGTTATCCCTACTACCGTCAGCACCTCTACAAACCGACTCACTGCTTCCCAATCATCGAGAGAGTCATTTATCCCCACTACCCACATATCAACTATTGATCCCTTAGAAGGATTTTTTCAATGCCTCACTCTAGGGGAGTACCACCTATACAATATCGACACATTCCTCACTCCACAAGAATATGGGAACCTACACTAGCACCCTAGTTATGACTACCATGTAGGTGAGGTTTTCCCTTATGGTCCTCCCCATCTTTACACTCATCTAACATATTTTAGACTTGATATTGCCACTTATTCACCCAAACCTCCATCCCAAACACGACCATTTTCATTTGACCTACAATCCCTTACTAACCGTCGCTTCATTCACACTTTCCTCCACCATTGCGCATGGAAAGGCTTTGTCTTCATTTTTTACGAACAAGGCCACCATATTGTCATTTCCTATACCACCCGTAAACACAATGACCATAGTGGCATTGGCTTTTCCGCACCACCTCCCAAGAAGGCCCGTGTCGACCTCATTGAGGAAGACAAACCTTCTCCACCTCATTCACCCACGTCACCATTTTCACCCATGAATTCTACAGACCACTGAATCTATTCTTCCTAACTTTTTTTTCATAAACATGATTTCCTAGGCCTCGACCTATCAACGCGATAGTGAGACTCCCTCTTCTCTCCCCTTCCTATATCCTAACATGATCGATGATGATATGCCTTCTATTAATGTTGTTCAATGTCAGGACAATGAATCCATCCTCACCTACCTTAGTGCGGAAGAATCTTATATTCACTAGTCGTTACCCTCTAAGACACAAACCATGTTGAATGAATCAACCATTGAAATCAACATTAACACTTAGGATGACCCACACATTCTAAAGATAGGCCAATCTTTAGATGCTACTAAACAGGAAGCTTTTACCTCTTTCCTTCGGGACCATAGCAGCATTTTTGCTTCATCCTATTCCGATATGCCTGTATTGACTTTAAAATTGTGGTCCATAATATCGTAACCATTCCGATGCCAAACCCATCAAACAAAAGTTGCGAGAAAATGCATCCTTGCATTTGCTTACGGTCAAAGAAGAAATTCAGCACCTCTTTTCGGTTTCTTTCATCCTACCCATTAATTATCCCTAATGGATTTCTAACATCATTCTGGTCACAAAGGTGACAGGGGGGACTTTACAATTACATAGACTTTTGTGACCTCAACCTAGCTTATCCTAAAGATGAATTTCCTCTACCAGGTATTGACCAACTATTTGATCTCATTGTTGGCCATGAAATGATATCACTCATGGAAGGTTTCTCAGGTTATAATCAAATATTACTTGCTCCAAAAGATCAACACAAGACCACCTTCATCACCCCTTGGGGGTCCTTCTATTATTGAATCATTTCTTTTGGCCTTAAAATGCCAGTGCTACATATTAATGAGCCATGACTTACATCTTCCATGACATTATGCATCACACATTAGAATATTACGTAGATTATCTTCTTGCCAAGTCCAAACATTGATCCGAACACCTGACTTTCCTTAAAGTCATCTTTGACCACCTCATCAAGTATCATGTTCGTCTTCAACCAAAGAAGTGTGTCTTTATGGTACTTTCAGGAAAACTCCTTGGTTTCATCATTTCTTTGTATGGCATAGAAGTCGATCCTGCTAAAGTAAAGGATATTCTAGAAATTCCTCCACCTACTAATCTCTGTCAACTTCAAAGCCTACAAGGTAAGTTGTAATCCATTTTTGTTTTATCTTACAACTTTCCAACCATTTTCAACCATTTCATCATCTTCTCAAGAAGTAAGTTTCATTCAAATGGGATGATGAATGCCATAAATCCTTTGACACCTTAAAACAATACCTTCTTCAACCAAAGAAATAGCTCATTCCTCCTAAGGATGACCAACCCTTTTACCTATAAACTTCACTTGACCATTCTTTAGGTTTCATGTTTCCTCACCGTGACAAGTAACACAAAGATCAAGTGGTTTATTACATAATCCATACCCTTCTGGACTATGAAACTAGATACACCCACACCAAAAAACTCTTCTTAGCCTTAGTTTTTGTCACCACCAAACTTTGCTATTACCTCCTCAACCAAAAACCTTTGTTGTTACCAATATTGACCCCTTACACTATATGTATGCCAAACCCTATCAACATCAACATGTGGCACATTGGCTTATGATTCTTTCCAACCTCGACCTCAAATTCATTCATAAAAATTCCATCAAGGGAAAAGCTATCACTGACCAACTAGCAGACACACCTCTTTCCAGGAATCAACCCTCTAACTTCAATTTCCCAGATGAATCCATAACTACCCTCTCCTTAAATGAAACTGATTACCAAATTACGCTCTTCTTTGATGGCCCCAAGTGTTAGCATGGAGGTGAGCATGGTGTTATCCTCATTCCTCTTGATGGTGAACCTATGCCTTTATCTTTCAAACTGGATTTTGATTGTACAAACAATATTTCCAAATATGAAGCACTTGTATTGGGTCTCCAGGATGCTTATGCCTTAGATGTTAAGTCAATCAATATCTTTGGCAATTCCCATCTGGTCGTAAACCAAGTCAATGGTATATACTAGTGCCGTAATGAAATACTTCAAAAGTATAAACATCATGTAGACATACTTTTGACTACCTTTGACCATTACAAAATGCAAACCACCCCACATTCTACCAATAAATTTGCGGATACCATGGCCTCGCTTGGATTCTCGATACCCGCTTAGCCTACCGGCTCTAAAAATTTCACAATACAAAGGTTACAATCACCCTCTTACTTACCTAGTGAGGTCTACTCCATCGGAACCATTACTCTTGACCCACATGACCATTTGTATAAGCGGTTTATAGACTATCTTTCCCTTTCCTTTCTACCCACCGATCCCACACGTAATGGATAATGTGCATTTCTTAAAAGTTCCTCCCGTTATGTCATCATGGGTGGTCTCCTTTATAAGTGTGGCTTTGACAATATTCTCTTATGATGCCTTACAAGTTTTGAAATTTCCTACAATATCAAGGAAGTTCACGATGGAATTTTGGAGGTCACTTTAGTGGTTTAGCTTTCACAAAATGCATTCTTCGCCTTGGATATTATTGGCCAACCCTACACCGTGACTATTGTGACTATGTCAAATGTTGTAAAAATTCTAGCAACATGCTAATCTTCATCACACACCTAGTCATGCCTTACAAGTTGCACAAGACCTTTGGAATTTCTCTCAATGGGGATTAGATCTTGTTGGTGAGATCAATCCCCATTCTTCACAATGCCATCAATGGATTATAACCACTACTAAATATTACACTAAATGGGTAGAAGTCATCCCCCTTATTTCTACAAAAGCTGAGAAAATATGTGAATTCATCAACCATCACATCATTTGTCACTTTGGTGTTCCTCACCATCTCATCACTGATAATGGAAAACAATTCAAAAATAAAACCCTATGTAAACTATGCGATGCTTTTGAAATCTATTTTGGTTTATCATCACCTTATTACCCACAAACCAACGGCCAAGAATAATCGACTAATAAAACCTTTAACAAAATTCTTATGAAATTATTTGACGATACTGCAAAGGATTGGCATTCACACATTCCTTTTTCCTTATGGGCTTATCACACTAGTATTCACACTTTGACTACTACCACACATTTTCTCTGGTCTATGGTACCGAGGTTGTCTTGCCTCTCGAAGTCTAGATTCCATCTCTCTCGCATCTCACTACAAGACATGCTCAATGACGATGACTTTCTCCAGGATCATTTGGCGTAACTTGAGTTATTAGATGAACATCATCTCAATGCTCTTGACCATCTCCAAATCTACCAAAAATGTATCAAACGTGCTTACAACAAACATTTCCATGAATAGACCTTTCAGGTTGGAAACCTTGTCCTGAACGAAAATCATCATGTAACCAAAGAAGAGAAAAGTAAATGAGGAAAATTTTCTCCTAATTAGCTTGGACCCTATATTGTTACCCATGCCTATGGATCAAGTGCTTATCATTTTTCTTCACTTGAAGGTAAACCCAAACCTAATCCTCTCAACACCTTGCATCTTCGACCATTTTATTGTTGACATCAAGTCCTATATCACCTTTTATCTATATCACCTTCCATATTACCCATTTTTTAGGATCCACAACTAAACAAGAATCATGTGATTACCCATCACCTTTCAGCCCTATCTTCAATATGAGTACCACGGCTCTACTCATGGCAAGATTCTCATGGATACTTTTCATCTTTTAAAAATATGGAATCCCATGGTCGTTCATCACTTGAAACTACCTCTTTCATAGTTAACCTCTGTGTGTTATGGTTTTGTCTTCTAAACAAGAACCTAATCCTCCTCTATAGTCTTTTCCATGACTTAAAACATCCAAAAAAAAAAGAAACAAAGAAACACAATGGGATTCAACTCCTTGAGTCAAACTTCCCGCAAAAGATGACTCCCTCAAAAGGGACATCTCTTCTCTCTATCTAGCCGCTTATACATAAACTGCTCCCTTGAAGGATAGCTATATAAATTCATTCCCAAAATATAAGAAATGTTCTGAATCTTCCCACATTGATCGGCTTCACAAAGACCTCAAGGAGAAAATCTACTCATCCCACATAGACTTCCCACATCAATCAATCTATCAAAACAAAAACAAAAGTCAAAGCAAAAAGAAAAAAGATTAACTTTTTTGTCATGGATTTTCCTATTTTTATCTTGGGTCTCTTTCCAAATAGACATGCTATCTCACACTAGGTTACACTTAACCATCCACTTTCACCTCATTTCCTTTTGCACCCTCATTTTCTCTCTACTCAAGGGACTTTCTGCAAATGTGACATTTCATGATCATGTGACTTTCTTCACCTTTAGAATATTCCATTATGCAACACCTTTAGGGTCTTACGTTCATAAGCCCATCTAGGGTAGGTAGACTCATTAATGTTCTTAAAAATTCAGCCTCTCTTTTACCACCTCTTATCATTTTCCTTCCTCATTACTTATTGATTATCCAATACATGACCAGATCATCAATGCCTAAATTTCAAATGACTCAACCATGCCTATGACTTAAACTTAACCATGTCTATGACCTATACTTAACCATTCCTATAACCTAAACTCAACCATGCCTATGACCTAAACTCAACCATGCCTATGACTTAAACTTGACCATTCCTATGACCTAAACTCAACCAAGCCTATGACCTGCATTCAATCGTGCCTAAGATATACCAACCCGTTCCTCATATTCTTCCCTAGCTTATGAGAGAACTACATTGGTCTGAGGCCCCTTTTCACCGGGGCTATGTAGGTAGCACTTCAAGGGCATGGGAGCCTTGAAGGTTAGCTTGACCACTCTTCACCCTAACCTATTTTCCCCTTCATTTCCCTATTCACATCCTACCTTAGTTTGTTTCTATTTTATATCAACAATTAGAAATTAAACCAAACAAGAAACAATTGATGAACATTTTTACCACATCATCACATCATTCATTTATCATTTTCACATTTCCACTATAGCAAATATTTGGAAACTGAAACCATAACAATCATATACATCATCATTTATTTACCATGTTACCAATGACTTGGACATTAAAATCAAAATTATGACTGACTCATCATGCCTATAACATGACTCCATCATGGCTATAACCTCGACTCCATCATGCCTATGACCTGACTCCATCATGCCTACGACCTAACTCCAAAGCATTCCTAATCGACCTAATCGAACCATGCCTACAAGACCTTGACTTAATCATGCCTAATTCACCTAGTTTCCATCACATACACAAATAATAGTGGAAATTAAAACATATAAATATCATCATGTATATCAATAAAAAAACCTGTGTATACATACATATGTACACAGATAAAAATAAATACAAATATCTCAAATCACTCAAATACATCCTCACCATCTTCAGCACACAAGCCGGTATATGATCAAAAATCTCAAAACTCTCGTATACAACCTCACTCTCTTCGCATGTAGGCTGGTATATACCAAAAATACACAAAAATGGAAGTATGTGTAACTATCAGGCATCCCCCATCGGATATCCTCCATGCCTATCTCACATGTCTCCTCCTCCTCCTTTACTCCCATGCGGCATCCTACTAGCATCTCACCACCCTCCATGGGCCTCGGCCTAACCTCTATTGGTACCTCACCTAGAGCTGGCCTCCAGTGAACTAGTGGCCTCACCCTAACCCTATCTCGGGGCTCCCACCCCTGTACTCTTCACACTATGTGAGTGTGAGACCTAGTCCTCTCACTTGAGGCATGTTGTGCTCTATACTCTGCATAGGTAGGGACATTTATCCCTACGGCCATCAAGTGATCTTGATAATATCTTGCCTCACCTAGGGCATCCCTAAACCTAGCCATGGGTATTGTCTATGGTGGTGCCATCGGCCTCTAACCCTATACTTGTACTATGGGACCCTATCCCTGAGCTTATGTAGGTGCATGTGCCTATACCTAGGCCTAAAGGGCCACAATCTATGTATGTATAGTGGAAAACTATCCGCAAACTCTGCTACCTATGCCTGTAGGGTGGCCACCTATACGTCATCTCCATGACCACCCTATGCGAGCACACCTGTCCTTGTGCTACTTTACCTAGGCTGTAGGGATACTACTTATACCTATAGTGTGGCCACCTATGCCTTTGACCCTATCAACTGCCCCTACACTATCCCCAACTATGTCACCAAGGTAGTCACCTGCCCCTGTAGGGCATCCCTCTAAACTGTAATAGTGGCTAAGTCGGGCTTCCCTAGCCTTAGCGGTACTGCTCGTAGTTGTGCTACCTACCACTATCTATACCTATCTTTAACCCCAACATCATCAATCCACCAATCTACCACCGTCTCCTCCTTCCCTATAGGCACCGTCATTGATCAGTGGTAGAAACATATGCCTCTCCACGCCATCCCTCCTGTATTGTAGGAATGGTGGAGGTACATCTTATGGCAACCCAAATTATTGTCTAACCCTATCAACAGTATCATCTCATGCTCTCCTACATGGTTCCCCTCTATCCATCGTAACAAGTGTAGCTCTTGTAGCTCCTCATCCATCTCGCCTATATGATGGGAAGCCCACATACGGCCTACAAATGATGTCCACACTGGGAAACCCCTCTAATGCATACATGTAATATGCTACATCGTGTATAGCCTTAGAAGCTTTATTCTCTCCAACAACAGTACCCATCACATGTAACCCACTCCGAACCAAGTCCGCCTCGAATGCATCAGGTCATGGCATGCCCACTGGATGCACGCACACAATTTGCTCATATTCCCAAAGAATGTAGGAGGAACTTGCAAAGACAGATGAACCACCGTAACTACCCATGGGCCCATAACTCTCTATATAATTACACCAAGAATGTTGGTACCCATGCAAACTAGGTCATGTCCTCCATCATGTTGTGAATA
The DNA here is from genome assembly GCA_018340775.1 of Taxus wallichiana var. yunnanensis. Lineage (NCBI taxonomy): Eukaryota > Viridiplantae > Streptophyta > Pinopsida > Cupressales > Taxaceae > Taxus > Taxus wallichiana. The sequence goes on along the minus strand of CM031243.1, from coordinate 162,862,374 downwards.
ACCCCATCAATGCTCATGGGAATCTCTCGTCCTCTCGTGCATCTGGTAGTGTAAAACAACAAACTACCTCAATCATCAATACAACTAACCTCTTCTCCTCTAGATGGTCCCGGTACATATCTCCATAACTCATGTTGGTGTTATGGAACCTCAAATCCACCAGCCTCTCACCAAACATTGTCAACATCAACTCCTCATATGCCTCTAAGGAAATAGAATACACCTGGAGTCCCTACTATCGGCATGCAAGATCCTATACACATCCTCCAAGGTGACGGTCATCTCACCTATCGGAAAATGAAATGTGTTGGTCATCGAATCCCATCTGTCGATGAGGGTGACCATCAAACTCATCTCTCGGACTACATGTCGGTAATGTCTAACCCCAATCAGCCAACCTCTACCACATGGCACCACTCCTCAGCTATTGCACTCCCTCGTACTACTAATAATAGGGGTGGTACCCTATCACACATCTATAACTGGTCCCTCACCTGCATCTAACAAACCATAACATCATTAGACCTCGACCATACTTCACTTCACCCTTGAACCCCAACCTATTCCCCAGACCCCCCTACTTATGACCTATCTCCCCGCCCCAACCCTAACGATTACCTTTTCCCCATCTTAATTTCACACCCTCGACTCATTCCTATTTATACCTCTTACCCATGTTATTCTCCATCAACACCATCTTCTTTTCTTGTGGCTTATCTCCCCCACCCACCATATCTCATCTCCTGGCCTATTTTTCCCTAATGCCGACTGACATCAATTCCTATTAACCGCACTAGTCTCCCAAAATCGCATCGGTCACCTCATTTTTGGTCGATGCCGATAACTCCCATGATTGTTGGCTAACCCTTGACCAACGTCACACTTTTGCAGTGAAAGAAATATGTGAAACCCTACCCATTTTCTCTAAAAATGTCATATTCTACCCTCCCTACCTACCCTTCCGTCCTCAAATCTACACTCACCCCAATCCCACTCCTTCTTACCCTAAATCAACCTTCCCCATTCCTATTTCATTCATTTTCTTCCCTAATTTAAATTTAATTTTCCCTAAAAACTCATTTTACCCTAACCCGATTTCTACAAATCAATCTACCTAACCAATGTAGAAGGAGATCAAATCCTACCTAATTGCGACATCATTTGCATGGTGGTATGTTAGGTCACCGCACCAGTAATTGACCTTATCCCTCTCCTACCTCTACCATCATCGAATTCCCTCCTCACCTCCACCTAATCAAATCAATCACACCGATCTCGTGGACCCGCCTATCGAATGTCAATTACCCACTCCAAGGCTCGCCAACTCAACTCTCTATCTTGCTCTGTCACTTTCCACTTTTCCACCACTCCTTTGTCATTTTCTACTATTGGAAAATGAAAAATGATTCCACAAAAATGGAATTTTCCTTTTTAATCCCAATCCACTCGACCGACGTCACCAAATTGGTGCCCTAGTCAACATCATCATCGGTCAACATGTAACCAAATCATTCACACTTCAAAATAGTTTCCCTTACCCCACTCCCTTTTCACCTATCACCACTCATGCTACACACTTTTTATCATTCTAGCCACCCCTTGAATTATCGGAGGAATGACGAAGATCCGGAGGGAATCCATGAGCACCAAAACGCGTTGCACTCAACCATAAAATGTCTTTGTAGCTTCAAGATCAAAGCAATAAATCATTCATGGAAGCAATGTGCATGCATTAAGGAAAAAAATCTGAAAAAACCAAACTCTATTCCATTCCCATGTGTTGCTCAAGATGAAAGGGTGTACAAATAGTAGTGGGGTGTGTAACTCCACCACAAATGTAGCCATCGAGAAGTGGTAGCTACATTGTCGAATAGCCGGTCAAATGTAACTCCAATGATGCTCTATGATGTGTGTAAGAGCCATAATGACACCCTAGGACACCTAAAGCATGGAGAATCACCTATGTGGAGGTATTCTATGTATTTAAAATAAATACATGGAAAATAACATACACTAACACCCCCGAAGCATAGCTTAGGTGGAGACATAGATGAAAACAAGGAGAGAAGTGGGTCCAAAAGAAGAAGCCTAATCAGTACCCACATACAAGAAGCTCTCAAAAAGTGGAGTAAAAGGAGAAAACCCAAAGGGGGAAAAACTCCCCCAAAAGAGAGACAAGTCCACTCTCTAATCTAAGAAAGTTGCAAATATGGGTCCCAACCATGACAAGCTCCGAAAGGGTACCCATATACAAAGAGGAAATCTCTCGGAAAGAAGAAGAAGAGAGAGAAGAGGGAGATGAGAGGAATGCAGAAGATGCCATGGACGGATCTGAACTCTGCAGCTCTAGGAGGTCTCCCAGAAGAATGTTGATCACGAGATCCTCTGCCTCTGGACTGAAGAAGAGACACCTAGACCAAACTATGTGCCTACCCTTAGGAAGGATAGAAATGACATTCTAGAAGTCCACCCACTCCACAAAGGAAACTAAAGGTACCAACATGAAGAATTTTGAGTCTAGTGCATGGAAGTGTGACATAGGTCTAGCAAGTGAGTACGAAGTAACCAAGGTAATGTCACAAGTGCGTAATTGTCGGAAAAGAGGAACACCCACGAAAGGATGTCCAAGTGATGTGACGGGAAAAAAACATCCTCCACAATGAAAAGCGATCCACAAATGAGGGTGGATCAATGAAGGTCTCCGTAAATGTGGAAGTGACAAGAATCCCCGAGAATGGGCACTCCCAACAATAGAGATGATGAACTCATCTCGAAACACTGTAGATGGATGAGGAACTCGTAGAACATCACAAGTGGACTCTGTGAAAAGAAGACTAAGGTCGGGCGGATACTGGTCCCAAATGAGGGGGCTCAACAAATAGAAGAGTGATGTCGGATAGGTATGAATCATCCCATGAAGGTAGAGGAGTGAAATGGGCCTCGCACACTTGAACTAGAAAGGAGGCGGGTGTGATGAAAGTATGAGGTTGAGTAGAAGATTTCTCAATATCCGATGAGATGTGGGGGTTGACAACAATGTCTAGAAAAGTGAGAGAAAGAGGAGAAGAGTCCTTTGTAGTACTCTCAACATCGTAACAAGGTGCACAATCCTCATCATCAAGTAGAATTAAGCAAGTCTATGTTAGTGGAATGGTCATCACATGAATAAATGGAGGAGACAATCAATCAACAAAGAGGCAACAATGGCGGCATTATGTGAAGGGTCTCCATAGAGGGATTGAAGAATGCTCCGCATACACGGTGGGGTGGATCTAATCTTCCACGTTAAACCAAAGAGATTGAGAGACATGCATCATCATGTGACCAAAGACATAGTCACAAGTGTCAAGAAAATCCTCTAGATGACGATGATCAGTGGGTGCAGGAATTGGCCTAAGTAAGTAGGGTGAAAGACCCTAGTGAGCGAAGTAACGTTCCATAGAAGCATGCCAAGCTGAATAGTTCCCTCTCCCGGTGAGAAGTCGCTGAGGTTGTAAGGTGATCCTACGATTCTCAAGTCTAGAAAGATCACTCTCCATGATGTGGAATCAAAAGTTCAAGGTGCACAAAAGTAAGACGTCGGACTCGGCTGATAATGCGTCTGCGTGTAAAGGCCCAAGAGTACAGTCAACCCCCCAAGAATGCGGCACTTTATAAAGTAGTGAATTTACAAAATTGATAATTCCATCATGTATAATGTAAAAAAACATGCAACTTTGAATAAATAAGTGCTCATATCCGAGCAACGAGTCAAAAGTTATAGCACAAAACAATTCCCACAACTGATGAGAAAATGCAATAAATGCTACAAACGCATTAAAAAAGTGCCCAAAATGGGTGCAAAGGGTATTGTGTGGGTACCCATTGGAAATGGCATGAAATTTTAGATAGGGTTTATTTTGACTGAGAGGGGTGATTAGCCTCCTGCCAACCCCAGACCTTGCCCTCTATCTTTGATGCTCGAAGGAAGGATGATAAAACAAGCAAAATAGACCCCAAATTTTATTACAATGCCATGAATGAATGTTTTTAACCTTAAAACATTAAAAAGGGATTATTTTAACCTGTAAATAATTCTAAAAGGGAGGGGCCCACGTGGTCAAGTCATGGAGTTGCACACCGAGCAAACCAAAAGTGTGCAACAACAACATAAATGGTCGAAGCACCCAAGATAACAACAATGTGCAGGGGCCATGAGCCGAGTGCTTGTTACAGTCACCGTAGGAGTTGGAGGAGATGTTGGATGGGCTGAGTTGTTGTGGTGTCCACGTGTCAGGTGTTGAATAGACAATAGGTGCGTAGGTTTGAAACGGTTGAAGGGAGACATTGAACATGATGCACAAAGTTCAAATGCACCTTGGTGAGTAAAAACCATGACAAGGCAGTCCACGTGCCAAGGAAGATGATGGAGGTCGTGGTGGGCACTTGTGCAAGGCTATCAAAGGATGCCAAAGGTGGAGGATGGTTACACCAAGGAGTAGCAAGCTTTGAGGAAGACTCCACAAATGGTTCAAACCTATGCATAGTGGTAGAGGAGACTGGACCATGCAGCGGGAGGAATGAACAGGGTGCAAGCCAGCCCAAAGCATGGTGGGAGCACAAACGAGTAACCAAAAATGGTGCATATGAGTGATTATATGCAAATAGAGTGCCAGGGGGTTCAAGCTTCCAAACAACAAAGACGCAGAGCAGAGAAACACCACAAATCCTTTGAACCTTTCAACCACCAAAAACTCAAGCGCAAAACCAAAAATTTCTCAACAACTAAAACAAAAACAGGGGCCAAGTGAGTTTCGCCGCAAAGCTATGAGTGGCCAAGAGTGAGCTAGAGAACAAAAAGCATGCAGCACTAAGGATGAGCCGTAGAGATCCAATATGGAAGGAGAAAAATGAAGCACGAGTCAGAGGTGTCAATGCAAGAAAGGCATGAGTTAACAGTGATGCAAGAGCCCAAAAAGGCAAACACGTTCACACCATAAACAATGCATGAAACACGATCATGTTCAACCGATGTATGAAAAGCTCTACATTCACCTATGCCTTGGTTCAATGCAACATGCATGAGTTGAACTTTCAACGTAGGATCTTCCACTGCAGAGATGAAAAATCACATCTCGAGCTTCGAAGACCAAAAATGAACCGTCAACCCCAATATGTGCTCGAACTAGTAGAAAGTTCACCAAGGACCAAGCCCGTCATAGACCAACATGAGGAAGGGCTCGCAGAAGATCAAACGACCATGAAGGAGCACCTTGAACCTACAATTTTCTCTCAACACAGAAAACACCAGCATAAAACCAAACACAAGAACCTTCTTTTTTTAATAATAAAATGCAAGTAGAGCACAATAACAGAATGGGAACTTACACAAGAAACTACGAGGTAGAGAGTAGTAAGCAACCAAGGTGAGCAACATGATTCCGATCCCCGAGCTATGATACCATGTCGAAGGAATGACGAAGATCTGGAGGGAATCCGTGAGCACCAAAATGTTGCACTCAACCGCAAAACGATGTAGGTTCAAGATCAAAGCAAGAAATAATTCGTGGAAGAAATGTGCATGCATTGAGGAAAAAAAGCTGAAAAAACAAAAATCTATTCCATTCCCCATGTGTTGCTCAAGATGAAAGGGTGTACAAATAGTAGTGGGGTGTGTAACTCCCCCATAAATGTAGCCATCGAGAAGTGGGAGTAACATTCCCATAATAGCTAGTCAAATGTTACTCCAATGATGCTCTATGACGTGTGTAAGAGCCATAATGACACCCTAGGACACTTAGGCATAGTGAATCACCTATGTGGAGGTATTCCATGTATTTAAAATAAATACATGGAAAATAACCTACACAAACATGAACCATACGTACAAACCCAACCTACCCCTACATTTCCTTTGCTATGTCTTAGGAGTTGTTATTTTACCTATACCTTGGCCTTACCTGTGCCATGACCTATTTGCCTAAACTTGACCTACTTGGTGTGACCATTGACCTTATGTACTCATTATACCTTGTGATGTTATTACCTATGTTGTTTTAGCCTAACAACCATACCTTTCCTATTACCGTGTCGTTTATCCCAACCAAACCTTTGGTGTACTAGAGCATACCTAAATGTTCCTGCACTTGACCTATGTTTTGTTTCTCAACCATATCCTATACCTTGGATACCTTAATCACTTTACTCTTGTTTGGATAAACCTATCAACCTTGACAATGTAGATTTTTCAAGCTCTTCAACCTGGTACCGTGTTGCAATCTATACATGTGCATGTGTTTAATTTCCACTACCCATGACCTGATTTTGACCATGACCTACTACCCATTACCCGAGTTAACCATCATCTTTTCCCTTACTACTCCAACCTTTCCCCACCTATCTTCCCCACCCACACCTTTATCAAACCACTCACCGATTCCGTCGTACACCTCACCGCTTCTTGGTTTCGTGGGCATCACCTTCACCCACACATGGGCCAATCACTTCCTATTTTTGTTAGCATCACTTACCAATACAAGCTACACAACAAAAAGGGGAAAATTTAGAAACCAAAATTGGGTCACACTCCCCTTGGTCCCCTTTTGAATAGCCAACTTAAAAAAATTCACCTAACCATGACCCTTATACCCCACATTAATATTAATTTAATTATTTACAATTAAATTAATACTCATCCTCACTTCATTCATTATTTAATTACCTCAATTAAAACCAATTTCCACCTCACCTAGACACCTCACCATAGACCTATTCATAGCATGCTTCCATAACTAACTAAGACTTAGCCCTACTTACCTTAATGAACTAAGACTTAGTACAAACCTAAAAGCACATGCCTATTCTTCCTCTAACCACATTCCTGGTTATCTAAAAGAAAATCCATTTTGATCCATGAGAATAGATAAACCTAGCCAAGAGATTACCAAGATCTGTCATTTTTAGTAAACCTAGGATTTCTCACCTTAACTGACATCACCAACCCTAAACTCGGCACCGATCACTCTAAACTATTGTTGGTTACCATATAACCATTTTGGTAACCTTTTTTAGGGGTTAGACACATTCTCAAGTTTTGGAGCAAAGGATATCTACAAGCAAGCAAGAACCAGAGCTCTTTTGCACATCTAGGCAACCATAACCAACACAACCATTGATCAAAAGGTATTGGAATTCACAGGAGCACTCTGGGAAGCACTACCACGACATTGATTGCCATTTCACTAATCAACCATCACCACCACCTAGCCATTGAACTTGCACAATTGTAAATATGTCTCTAACCTACATCAGTTCATTTTCATTTAGTTTATAAAGTTCTTCACCTTTGTTTATCAATCATCAGTTATATTTTCACCCCACCACTATTGTCTTCCTATGAACCTGACCCTTTCCCATCAATCATAACCATTTTAATCACCTTTTTCTAATCTTAAGTACCTCTAGATATTCCCAACATCTCCCCAGACCTAAACCAACTCCTCACCATCTTTGATCCAGTCTCAGAAAAATCCAAAACCATGAACTATTGAGTTATTACCAACCCACAATAACCATCATTGGTTCTTACTAAACCATCGTCATTCATACCAGATCGACGCGCCTCTGCATATCTAGCGGGGTTATCAATACTAGATCCCAATAACCATTTTTAAGTGATTCAAGTGACCCATAATCTGACCCTGACCTATTCCAGCACCTTAGTTGTTTACCTTATTTCTAGATATGATCATAGCCTATCCTGTTATGTTAGATTTACTTATTGTATTTGGATGAGATACCTAAATCATATCAACTACAAAGAGGATCCTATTTACTTATGTTATTTTTTACATTAAATTTTTATTAAACAAAGGTTGATCGCCACCAAGGAATTATCACACTTCCTAGATCTAGCACATGCTAGGCAGCCCACTGACATATATTATTTAATCCTATTTTGTGGTCTTGTTGTGTATTTCAGGTAGTTCCTCCTAGCCAAAAGGAATCTCTCACACGATTAGATCAAGAATTCAAATGTGTGCAACAACCTCCAACCGACCATAACTATATGTATTCCTCATTGGAGCATACCCTTATCTGTTTTGTCTAAAAACTTAAAGAAAATAGTGAAACAGTAAGCATGACTCCCCCGTGGGTATAAGAGTAAACATTGTAGTTTGTTCATTCGGTTGAGAGGTGAGTGTGGAAATTACATCGAAGATATAGCGAACTCCTCCTTAGGTGAAGGGGAGATAAGGGAGAATCCCTTATGGGTAAAGAAGCCAGATGAAACAAGTCCCTCCATAGATGAAGGAGATCGTGTAAGAATATCCTCGATAGATGGAGTAGGAGGAAATTGAGTAAGAGATGGTATGATGTTGAAAACAACATGAACCTCACAAACATTACTATCATTGGTTGAGGTTTCGCTAGTTTGGTTAGATGACGGGGTGTGATTTGGGAACAACTTCTTAAATATGTGAAGGTTCTAATTAGTCAATACATTAGGATTATCCAAGATGAGATCTCCATTATCTAACATTTCTTGGACAATATTTTTGAAAGTTATACAATTACCGTTGTTATGACCTTTAACACGATGATAGTTGTAGTAATTATTTTCTTTGTACTATGTATACATATGACGAGAAGAGTGAAAAAGAGTATGTGGTTTGACGGGTGGAAGAGTGACTACTCCGGATTTTATAAGTTTTTCTAAAACTGAAGAGTAGGGTTCTCCTATGGGAGTGTATTTTTGTTGCTCCTACTTGAATTAAAAATCCTGAACAGGAGAAAGATTGGAAGAAGACTTTGATTTGTTGGATGGGTGAGATGGGCCGGCTTTCAAAACTATTGTGTTGACAGATCCTTTTTCTTTAGAGTAATTGTTTTTGGTTTGGAAGAAGAAGAGGTATCATTTTATTTAAATGCAACATTCTTGTTACACAATTGTATCTTCTTCTCTTCAATGGCATGAATTTCAAGTTTTCGGGCCATGGTGAACGCCTCATCAAATGTGTGAAAGGTTTGAACTTGGAGATTTGGTGAGATGTGTCTAGCACAAGCTCTGGTGAACAACTCTATTAACTCAGTTTGAGGCAGTTGGAATGTGAGTTGGTTGATCAAGCTCCGCCAATGAGTGAAAAAATCTACGATAGATTTGTCTTCGTATTGGTATGTCGCATACAAGTCGGTCATGGTGACCTTCTTGACAATTTTGATAGAAAAGTGGTCTAGGAAAGCTTGAGCTACTTGGTTGAATGAGAAAATGGAGTGCCTAGGTAGACCATTATACCAATCCAAAGCAGTCATGTTAAGGAAATTGGGAATATCCGCAAGAGAAAATCGTTGTCGTGAGCGATAAGATAACACCCATGTTTAAAATACCACAAGTGTTGTTGCGGATCTTATTTACTATTAAATTAGTTAAATTTAGGGTATGGACAAATTAGAATAAATGGGTGAATGGGATCATTTCATATCTCATCGTATGTTAGAGAGTTATGTGAGCCGGAGACAAATGCTTCCAATGTATGCATCTTATCCATCGTCATCTTGATAATATCATTAGTTAGTGGCGATGAATGGGAAACCCTTGTAGTATAAGGGGGTAGATGAGGAGGGTATGATGTGGGTGAAATTGAAGTATATGGTGGTTCTAAGTACGAAAATTGTGAGGGAGGAATGTTGGTCAGAATAGATGTAGATGGAAATTATCCTTAATAAGCGATAGATGAAATGGGGGCTATTGGTGATAAGTGTAGGTAGGCAGAGTGGACGTAATTTACCCTCGTTTAAAATTATAGGAAGAAACTACAGGATGGAAATGAAAATGTTTTGGAAGGGAGTATGGGCTACCAACACCATGGGTGCTTAGGATGCAATAGTTATATAAGAGGTAGTGGGTGTAGATAAACCTACACTCAATACACTTGATAAAGTCATGGTTGACATTATAGGAGCGACCGACGTCAAAATCTTGATAGATGCCATAGGTGCAGGTAGATATTGATGATGTAAGGTCAATATGGGACACCACAGGTGGTAAGGTGGAAGAGGGTAAGGCCGCGCTAGTGGTAGATGATGCGGAAGTGGGTGCGAGGGTAGGATGAATGGATGCAGGCATGCCATATACAATCTACCCTAATGAATCACGGGTAGATGAATGAGCGAGATAGTATCAAGAGAAGCGGGGTTGTGATCAATAAGTCTTGCAAACTCCTCATCACTAGTGGGTATGGAAAGATCCTGATTGAGGTCCATATGTGATGAGATTGAGGGGGCAATGGGCTAGGGTTGTAGCAGGTGGTGGCTAGCATGAAACACAAGAGTGTTGGCTTGGCTACGAGTCAAAACCATGTGACTAATAGTAGACCTAGTAATTTGAGCTCTGTAGATGACACAGGAGTATAGAAGGAATGGAGAAAATGGTTCTAGAAGGTGATAACTGATTGTTGTTTTAATTGAAATATTAAAATGTGGAGACCATTGGCGGTTGAGTAACTAATGTCGGTGATAGAGGGTAACCGATGTCGACTGATAAATGATACCAAATGCCCTTGTGGAAAATAAAAGGGCATGTAAATTTGGTAAAAAATGATGAAAATGGAGTAAATCTAAACATTGATAGTGATTTCAGAGACATAGATATGGTGAGGTAATTGAGGAAATCCTAGAAAGAACAGCAATGTGGTGAATTCTACTTTGGTTAAAATGACCAAAACAACAGGAAACGACATCGCTTAGTAAACCGATGACGATTAGATGAGGGAACCAATGGTAGTGATTGGACGATGCCGATTCTTCAGAAATTTGTGAAAAGATGGAAAAAATGAATTTGGTGATTTAAATCAAGTAAAAGACTAACCCATAAATTGAGTATGTCAATGATTTACCCTAACACACTTAGAAAGAGTTGAAATACACCAACTATGATTATGGAGTTTGAAGGGAAATAAGAATGGATAAAATGAACTCGTACCTTAAAACACAAATCAAGTAGAAAGATGGAAAACTCAAAATCCTATGTGGTAGATTTTATGTTCTGAATTATGCCATTTTAGACTGACTTGTGAATATATTAGAGTTTTTGGTTTGATAAAGGTTCCCTACAAAATCGACAACTATGGATAGTTTCAGGTATGTTTTAGCATGGGGGATCCTTCTCTAAGATGATAACTAGATAGAGAAACTAGTTTGGAGCCCACTTGTCAATCCTCTGATCATGTGATTGTTGAAAACTTCTTCTAGGAAAGATGTTGTTCAAGAAAATGAGTAATTTATTTTCAGTGGTTTGGTATAGAGAAAGAAGGGTGCAAAGTGTGAGCTATGGTTCAATTCGTCAACCATCAATTGGTCATGACTTCTAGCATATAGGTTTCCCACAATTTTTAAATGAGCTACAGATGCAACACACAAAAATGATATGCAAATATTTTAGACCCAAATCCATAATGAAATTTGATGAGAGCAATGATGAATAAGAAAGAGTATGTCTTTCACTAATGCAATACAAAATAGAAAGAAGCGTTCTTTTTAGTCCAAAATATGAGTGTCATTGAGACCAGTAGAAGAAAAAGAATGTTCCAAGGGAGAAAATTTAATGTGAACTCTTTCAAAAGGAAATAGACACATAATTATTCACCTAAGATTGAACAATGCAGAAGAACCCCTGATGGGTCCCACCAAGTGATGCGTGCTAGATGTTTCACCTAATTTTTTATTTTGGTTAAAATGGAATAGGAAATAGGTTAGGATGAATACCAATGATATGTAGGTCAAATTTTGAATGCATGAGTTACTAACTTTTTTATCCAAGTTGATCGTGAAGAGATTCCCTTTGGCTAGGAGGAATTACCTGTATAAGAAACACAGAAGACCACCAAATAATATTAAATGACAAGAGTCAAAGGACCACCTAACAAGGCTAGATCTGGGAAGTGTGATGTTTCCTCAAATGGTTGTCAATCCTCTATTTAATATAATTCAATGTGAATAAGAAACTAAAATAAATAGGTCATATTGCAATGTAATGATTTAGGTTTCTCATACACACAATACACTAGATTTTATGCTAGATATTAAAATAACACTAAATCTAATTAGAACCGGGGTTTGTTTAGGTTAGACAGGTCTGTCAAAGGTCTAGTAAGGGTCTGGGATGATTGTTTGAGGTCTGAGGTTGATTTTGGGTGAGTGGGAAGCTTTCAGTCGATAATGTGAAATGACACATGACCAATATCGGTATGGGGACTAAACCGACGGTGGTCAGGGAACCAAAGTCAATAGGGAAATAGGTAGTAAATTATTAAAAATGGATTTTTAGGCTCTCTGTGATTGCACAAAGAGTGAGGGTAGTGTGTCTTGGGTCATAATATGGTTGAGAAGACTCAAAGATACTAAGAAGGAGGTTTAGAATGCTGAAAAGGCTTAGGGTGATTAAATAGTGAATTGGTGGGAAGAAGGTGATGTACGGGTAACAGAAGAAATAAAATATTGAAAGAAGTAAGAGATCTACAGTGGGATAAGCATGAATGATTAATGTCATAGTATTTACTGTAGACACCAAAATTGGGTCACACTCCCCTTGGTCCCCTTTTAAATAACCAACTCAAACACATTCACCTAACCATGACCCTTATACCCCACATTAATATTGATTTAATTATTTATAATTAAATTAATACTCATCCTCACTTCATTCATTATTTAATTACCTCAATTAAAACCAATTTATACCTCACCCCACCACCTCACCTAGACACCTCACCATAGACTTATTCATAGCATGTTTCCATAACTAATACTTAGCCCTAATTGCCCGAATGAACTAAGACTTAGTATAACCCTAAAATCACGTGCCTATTCTCCCTCTAACCACATTCTCGCGTACCTAAGTGCAAATTTTCATTTAGACCCGAACAAAATGAGAAAAGTATGGAAGAGGATAGCCAAGATCTACTATTTTAGGAAACCTAGGATATCCCGCTAGTCAACCAAAAACTAACGCGGTAACCCTAAACCATCATCGGTTACCATATAACCATTTTGGTAACCTTGTTTGAGAGGTTAGACACATTCTCAAGTTTTGGATCTATAGACACCTACAACATGCGTACACTTATCATTTCATCCAATTCAAATGATTGACAACATTTCATTAATCAACCTTTCTTCAATCCACTCTCGGATGCCCATTTACGACACCTTCTTGATCGTATTCCTCCTATAATAAACTTATTTGGCTAATATCTCTCTTATTAGCTAAACATTCCTCCTTTTGACCATTCAAAACCTCCCTATTTCTCTCTAGATCACTTCTATTCGCTTTGTAGGTTATCTATTAGTCAAAATTGGTTATCCAGACCCTCCCAACTCTCAATGAGTCTCTAATCACTTGCTAATCAAGTTTAACTAGCCTAAACCAAGCTTAACTAAGCCTAAATCATGTTTATCCTAATCTAATCTAAAAGAGATTTAGTCCCACATGCACCCAAATTCCAATCTCTCCCAAGTGGAAAACTATAAATACAAGGCTAAGCCTACCCATTCAAACTTACAACTTTACATAACACAAAGCCAAAACAAGCCTAAGAAAGCTTGGATCTCATTTGTATTAGCTTCAAGCTAATTAGACATTTGATCTAAAGCTTTCCTTCCTCCATTGTTGAGCTAACACCTCCATTTGCATCCATAATCCAAGTTTTGAGTAATATGGAGAGAACCATTGGCCTTGAAGCCATTAATGGTGAGACTCCATTCTTGAAAGCTTGAGTTTCATATCAAACATCACACCTTTGATTGCTAAGTTGATCTTTTTAGGTTCAATTTCTTAAATTAAGTAATCTAAAGAGTAGAGAGTAGATTTATCATGTTAGTTTTTGATGTTTTTGTCAAAGTTATAATGCTTTCATGTTAGTTTCCCTTGTTTATCTCTTATCTCATGGTGCATAGTTGAGTTAGCAAAGCTTTGAGGTTATTTAGCCTCATTTTATAGCTTTTAAAACTTTTCATTGCATACAGGAGAAAAGGATATCTACATGCAAACAAGAACCAAAGCTCTTTCACACATCCAGGAAGCCATAACCAGCATAGCCATTGATAAGAAGATTTTTGCATTCATAGGAGCACTCTAGGAAGCATTGTCATGACATTGATCTCCATTTCACCGATAAAACATCACCACCACTCAACCATTGAACTTGTACAATAGTAAGTGTGTCTCTAACTTGCACCACTTTATTTCTATTCAATTTATAAGATTTCTTCACCTTTGTTTATCAACCATCAGTTATATTTTCACCCCACCACTATTGCCTTCCTGTGAACCCGACCATTCCCATCACTCATAACCCTTTTAATCACCTTTGTCTACCCCTGAGTACCTCTGAATATTCCCAACATCTCCCCAGACCTAAACCAACTCCTCACCATCTTTGATCCAATCTCAAACAAATCCCCAAAACCATGAACTATTGAGTTATTACCATCCCGCAGTAACCATCATCGATTCTTACTAAACCATCGTCAGTCATACCAGACCGACGTCGGTCTCTGTATTTGGTAGTCCTACTAATACTAGATCCCAATAACCCTTTTAAGTGATTCAAGTGACCCTAGAATCTGACCCTGACCTGTTCTAACACCTTATTTATTTACCTTATTTTCATATATGATCATAGCCTAGCCTATTATGTTAGATTTGCTTATTGTATTTGGATGAGATACCTAAATCATATCAACTACAGTAGGATTCTATTTACTTACATTATTTCTTACATTAAATTGTATTAAACAGTGGGTTGACTGCCACCGAGGAAGTATCACACTTCCTGGATCTAGCACATGCTAGGCAGCCCACTGACATATATTATTTAATCCTCTTTTTGTGGTCTTATTGTGTATTTCAAGTAGTTCCTCCTAGCCAAAAGGAAGCTCTCACAGTCAGCATTGGATCAAGAAGTCAAAATGCATGCAACAACCTTCAAACTAACCATCACAACAAGTATTCCTCCTTGGCCCACACCCTTATCTATTTCATCTAAAAACTTAAAGAAAATGGTGAAACATTTTGGCATGCCTAGTGGGACCCATCTGAGGTTCCTTGCATTTTATTCATTCCTAGGTAAAAGTTGTGTGTTTGTTTCCCTTCTAAAAATCTTACACATTAATTTTCCTCTCTGGAATCTTCCTCTCTTTCTATTGTCTAAAATCAATCATGTTTTTGGTGCTATAAAAATAATACTTCTTTTATTTCATTCGTATTGCATTAGTGAAAGAGCATCCCTCTTCCTATTCACTACTTGCTACATTGAATATCACACTTCGATTTGGGCTTAAAACACTTGCATAGCATTCTGATTTGTTGCATTTTAGCTCACATTAAAAATGAGGGCAACCTATATGTTGGAATTCATGCCCAACTGATGGTTGACATAACTGAATCATAGAAAAGCACATTCTTTCTTCTCTCTCTTTGCCAAACTACACAAATTGAAATATATACATCTTCTTAAACAACATCCCACCTAGAAGAAGCTATCAATGATCACATGATCAAAGGATTGACAATGGGCACCCAACTAGTTATCTTTTTCCATTCATTACATCAGAGAATGGACTACCACCAAAATAACATAACCTAAAACCTCACCTTTATAATTTCCTTCTTCGTAGGAAGCCTTCCCAACCAAAAACTCTACTCTAAATTCACAAGTTAGTATTTTAAATAGCATAAGCTAAACACATTAAAATCACTTGTTGGGTTACATATTTTTCTTAGCTTTGTGCTTGACTTGTGTTTTGAGGTGTGAGGATACGATTCTTCATTTTTCTTTTTTCCTTTCACACTCTACCATCATAGTTGGAGTATTTTGACTTTCTCAAAGTGTGTCAGGACCTCATCTTATCATCCCCAGACTTCTGGGTTGATTATTCATCTCATCTAAATTCACAAAAAATTCATTTTTTCCTCATTCTTCAGATTTCACATTAACCAGCATCGGTCCAACTACCACCATCGGTTTACCAAACTGGTATCAGTTCCTTGTTCTTTTGGTTAATTTACCCAAAAGAAACTTATCTCATCTTCTCTTCTATTTAGAGTCTCTGTGTATCATTGTACTCTCTGTACTTTGATAACAATCATCAAATACAACTTTCCTATATGAAAATCATCAGTTTCTGCCTCATTTTCTAAAACTATCATTTTCTCACAGAACTGTGATATCGGTTCTTAACAACATCATCACTCCTTAACCATCATCGTTCACTCAGATCAAGGCATCGTCACACTCTATTTTTTATTTTAATCAAAACATTTACCAACTTTTCCTCCCATAATTTGTTTTTTCCCATCTCTATTGTTCCTCTGTGTCATTTATAGAGCACATTTCACCTGATATACTTTGATTCACATGGTGTTGACTTGCAGCCAAACTAATGCCCTCGTGTTTCATGCTAGCCATCAACCACTCCCACCTAGTCCATCACCTCCATCCAAGGTTCCCTCCAAGTACTACCTTGCTCATTATTCCACTCGGATTCCTCATGACAATTAATATACGGCATGCCCATATCTATCCCTCCTGCTCTAGCCCCACTTCTACATCAGCTAGCACTAGTTTGGCGCTACCATCATCCACTTTATCACCGTGGTGTCTCAGCTAAATTCCATAGCCACTATAACTATAGCATCTATGTCATTGATTGCACCCGTGACATCGATTGTCCCTCTAACAACCTCTACAAGTATAGCTTCATCTACACCCACCACTTCACATATACCCATTATATCATAACTACCTTCTGGTGTAAGTAACTTATACCCCTTTCTAAAACCTCATCCTTTCTATCGCACAATCCTAACCCCCAATCGCCACTATAGTAGTTACGACTACCCCACCTACATACATATACTACCAACAACCCCGACCTCATTTCATGCTTATGTTAGCTATGTGCTAGCCATATCTATTCCTCTTGCACATTTCATATACTCGGCGCCACCATACACCAAAGATACCACCTACCTCGTATATTCAACATCAACCCCTTTTTTACAAGGGGCACCCATTCATCCCAACATACTAATGACCTCATTAAAATGATGATGGAGAATATGAAGAACTTAGAAACATCTATTTCTAGCTCCCATAATTCTTTAACATATGAAGAAATTTGTAATGAGCCTATACATCCATCTATTCCCATTCGTCTTTACCCAAGGCATTTGGGAAATTCCTAAATTCAATCACTTCAATAGTAAAGAAGACCCATAGCAAAACTTGTGGTCGTTCAAACATGGGTGTTATCTAATCACCCACGATGATTCTTTGCTCCTATGAACTTTCCCAATGTCCCTGATAGGACCAACATTGGATTGGTATAGTGGACTACCTTGAAATTCTATTTATTCCTTTAATCAAGTATCCCAAGCCTTCCTAGATCATTTTTTAATCAATGTTACCAAGAAAGTCACCATGACCGATCTCTATTCAACCCGATAGTATGAAGACAAATCTATCGTAGATTTCATTGCCCACTAGCGGAGTCTCATTAACCAATTGATGTTCTAACTACCTCAGACTAAACTTATTGATTTATTCACTAGAGCTTGTGCTAGACACATCTCACCAACTCTACAAGTCCAAACCTTCCGAACCTTTGATGAAGCATTCACCATGGCCAAAAACTAGAAATTTGTGCCATTGAAGAAAAGAAAATCCAATTATGGAATAAGAACACCCTATTCAAATCAAATGATTCTTCTTCATCTTCAAAACCCCAAAATAATTATTCAAATCCCAAAGGATCTTCCAACGTGGTAGTCCTCAAGGTGGGTCCACCTCATCCTTCTAATCAGCCCAACCTTCTTCCAATATTTCTCCTACCCAAGCCTTTTAGCTCGGCGGAGAAGCAAAAGTACACTTCGATCGGAGAGACCTATTCTTCAGTCTTGGAAAAAAATCTTAAAGCTGGAGCCATTACACTTCCTCCCATAAAACCTCCTATGGGTTTTGATCCCACTCGTCCTATGCCCGCATGGTATAAAGAACATGACTATTGTAATTATCATCGTGTTAAAGGACATAGTGATGGTAACTACATAACTTTTAAAAACATTGTTCAAGAGATGATAGACAATGGAGACGATGTCGTAGAAAACCTAAACATGCCAAAGAAATCAGAATTTTCACATCTTCAAAATCAATTCCCTAATCATAAACCATCATCTAATCAAAATAGCGAACCTTCATATAGGGATAGCAACGTCCGTGAGGTTCACACAGTTTTTGATATCGTGCCAATTATTCCTCAAAACCTACCTACTTCATCTATTGAATAAATCTTGGCACAAGCTCCTCCACCCAAAGAGGAGCATACCTCTTCTACTCCTCCACCCACAAAGGATTCCCCCTCATCTTCCCTTTCTCCCATGGAGGAACCCACACTTTTACCAATGTCATTTCATTGTCTGCTTCCCAACCTTTTGAACCGTTAGTACTTTTTATTCTCCCATCCATAAGAGAATCATCATCACCTTCTCCTCCACTGAGAGAGAATTCTACCTCACCTAACCTATTATGTCTCCTACCCATGGGAGATTCATCGACATGTCACTACACTGTCTGGGACAGCTTCTCCCCAGCATCCCATGACCCTATTGACATGATCTTGGCTCTCTTACCTACAGAATCCGAGGCCACCAATTCCATGTCTCACAGATATATTTTACATGGATTTCCACCCAACCCATTCCATGCTCTTCTTTAGTAGTCCCGTTTTCATGGTTACTCGATCATTTAGATTACGTTGATCATTCCATGCTCTAGGGACGTCTTCGGCTCCTGTTTCGACCTAAATGAAAATGTTTCCTGAAGATACTTCCACGATCTACCCAAAGGTATTTTTGGCAAAAAAACTACATTAACCATGCTGATTGAGATGGCTTCCTCTTCATTATCCCTACCTCCATCAAAATTTCTACCCATGAGTACATCTATTCCCAAACCTAAAAACCTACCCACACTTATCCCCCCACCCATATCTAGACCCATCACTACTTTGGGTGTTATGCCGACATCAAGCCTTACTCACCAACCTATCAGATTGGACCTAGCCATGTCTTCCAAAGTTCATAGTAGTATTATCCTCCCACCTAAAAAGAAATCCCAACCCTCTAGGTTGCGTACACCACCCTTGCCTATCATACCTTTTCACATTCCCCTTCCTTCTAGCCTAGGGCCTCATCCATCAACCTTGACCAAAAAATATCATACCCAAGGCCAGGAAAAAGCTAAACAACCTATTACTACATCACGAGCCTTTGTTACACCTCATCCACCCAAAAACCAAACTCCCTCACCCTCACCCATGCACTTCTTGCCACCTATACCTCCACCAGTTACTATAACCCCAACCTTACCTATACAACTTTAACCAATGCCACCTACCCAACCTCTACCAACCACCTCCACTTTGTAACTCGGTTGCCCCCATGGGTAACCCATCCTCTTCCACCATCTTATTTTCCTTCTACATCCCATACTCCCATGTCACCTTTACCCAAGGAGGTGCAACCCAAAGCTAAGAATCCGCTACCCTCCAATAAGGTAATCAAACCAACCAAACCTTCCATTGCCAGCTCTTCTACCCCACCTTTACCCAAACAGATGCCAACAAGACCTAAGACCACTCCACATACCAAACTAGTAGACCAACCCATTCCCCCTCCTATAAATCCTCTTCCCTCACAATCACCACACATATACCCAAACCCACACTCACTTCCCATTGTGATCCATTAGCGGGGTCCTACACCAACATTTTAACCAATCTCTTGGATACTTCCATCATCACATTACCACCGCTTCGACCTTATAATCCTCTCAAACCCAAACCAAAAGGGTTTGATGAAACCAAGATTTGTGCCTATCATCGTGTGCTAGGACATGATGTTGAAAATTGTAAGGCTCTGAAGACTGTTCTTCTTCAACTTTTTCCTCCTGAACAAAATTTTGACGATGACGACCTTCTTGATGAGGACCATGCTCCACCATCACCTGTCACCATACATCATCATCCTTTACCCATTCAGCGATCAATATCTCCACCTCCACAACCATTTTTCCCACATTCAATGTTTGAGATCAACATGGTCCGTATTAGCGAGTTGGCCAAAGCACCACCCAAATGTAAGTTTGCCTTACTCATTTCATAAGGCTCTTATCCACTGCTAGAATTTTTCCCCTCAATATTTTATACCTTTCATGAAAAACCCTCTCATTGACCTCCCTCAAATTAACATGGTTCGCGTTGCTACCCGCACTCTCGTAAAGACAAAGGAAAAAAAAAAGCAACTAGCCCATCAACCAACCTTGTACCCTATATACCATCTACACCTACTCCTAAAATCACTATCCGAAGACCTACATACCCTATCTCTCGATGAGGTTACACATTATGTAATGATAAAACAATTGCATCAGTCTCCTCTAAAGATGTCTTTGTATGATCTCATCTAGAATTTTGAATCCCACAAACAAGCACTTATCGAGGTTTTACAATCCATTGAAGTTCTACCCAATGACCCCACACTAGTGGCCTTGATTATCACCCCTCACCATGTGGCCTTGCTAACCAAATCAGCTCCTCCTTCTACCCCCATGACCACTCCTCAAGTTGCCACCTCAACTTCTCTAAAGAGGAGATTGTACCTCTCCAGTCAGATGACCCTAATCCCGCCCTATTCATTTATATCTATATCAATAACATATACATACAACACATCATGATTGATGGTGGTGCTAGCATTAACATCATCTCCTCCCACACATATAATCAAATGTGTATTCCTTCTAACTATATGCATAATAACCTAGTTATGCTACACTCCTTCAATGACGCCATCACCTCCACCCTTAGTACTATTATCCTTCATGTTTGTGTAGGCTCTCGCATTGTCCCGAACTCTTCTATGTCTTAGAGGGGTAATTCCAAAGATAACCTATTGCTCAGTAGACCCTGGATTTGCATCATGGGTTGTGTCCCTTCAACTTTACACCATTGTATAAAATTTGATCATGAGGGACATAACTACACCATCCCCACCAACCCGTCGCCATTCAAGACCTGTAACATGTTATACCAACCCAACGATGTAATTATACCACCAAGGCATCTACCACTACCCTCACTTTGCCTTCACCCACAATCCCATCCACTAATGCTACTACCACCTCTCCCATACCTAACCCTACTATCCCTATTGTCGGCATAGCCTCTGCAGGATGACTCACCTGCTTTCCAATCATCTAGCGAGTCATCTATCCTCGCTACCCACATATCAACTACTGATCCCTTAGAAGGTGTTTTTCAATACCTCACTCTAGAGGAGTACCACCTATACAATATCGACACATTCCTCACTCCGCAAGAGTATGGGAACCTGTACTAACACCCTAGTTATGACTACTACGTAGACGAGGTTTTTACTTATAGCCCTCCCTACCTTCACACTAATCTAACGTATGGGAGAATTGATATTTCCACTTATTCACCTAAACCTCCATCCCAAACATGACCATTTTCATCTGACCTATAATCCCTTACTAACCACCACTTCGCCCACACTTTCCTCCACCGTTTACATAGAAAGGATTTTGCTTCGCTTTTACAAACAAGATCGCCATACTTTCATTTCCTGCACTACCCGTAAACACAATGACCCTAGTGGCATTGTCTTTGTCGCACCACCTCCCAAGAAGGCCTCGCATCAAACTCATTAAGGAAGAAAACCTTCTCCACCTCATTCACCCACGTCACCATCTTCACCCATGGAGTCCATAGATCCCGAATCTATTCCTCCTAATTTTTTTTTAAACACAATTTCCCTGGGACCTCTGACCTATCAACATGATGGTGAGGCTCCCTCTTCTCTCCCCTTCCTGTATCCTGACATGATCGATGATGATACACCTTCTATTAATGTCATTCAATGTCAGGACAATGAGTCTATCCTTACCTATATGGGTGTGGAAGACTCTTATATTCACCAATCGTTACCCTCTAAGACACAAACCATGTTGAATGAATCGACTATCAAAATCAACATTAATACTTAGGATGACCCACACATCCTAAAGATAGGTCAGTCTTTAGATGTTGTTGAACAGAAACTTTTACCTCTTTCCTTCAAGACCATAGCAATGCTTTTGATTGGTCCTATGCCGATATGCCCGGTATTGACCCAAAAATCGTGGTCCATAATATCGTAACCATTCCTAATGCAAAACCCATCAAATAAAAGCTACAGAAAATGCATCCTCACATTTCTCTTCTGGTCAAAGAAGAACTTTAGTACCTTCTCTCAGTTTCCTTCATCCTACCCATTGACTATCCCCAATGGATTTCTAACATCGTTCCTGTCACAAAGGTGACAGGGGACTCCGCATTTGCATGGACTTCCATGACCTCAACCTAGCTTGTCCCAAAGATGATTTTCCCCTACCAAGCATTGACCAACTAGTTGATCTCACCGCTAGCCATGAAATGCTATCACTCATGGATGGTTTCTCGGGTTATAATCAAATATTACTTTCTCTAGAAGATCAACACAAAATTACCTTCATCACTCCTTGGGGGACCTTCTGCTATCGAGTCATGCCTTTTGGCCTTAAAAATGTTGGTGCTACATATCAGCGAGCCATGACTTACATCTTCCATGACATCATGCATCACATATTGGAAGATTACGTAGATGATATTATTTCCAAATCCAAACATCGAGCCAAACACCTAACCATCCTTAAGGTCATCTTTGACCACCTCATCAAGTATTGTGTTCATCTTTAACCAAAGAAGTGCATATTTATGGTACTTTCAGGAAAACTCTTTGGTTTCATCATTTTTTTGCGTGGCATAGAATTTGATCCTGCTAAAGTAAATTCTATTCTAGAAATTCCTCCGTCTACTAATCTCCATCAACTTCGAAGCCTGCAAGGTAAGTTGAAATCCATTCATCGTTCTATTTCGTAGCTTTCCAACTATTGTCAACCATTTCATCATCTTCTCAAGAAGGATGTTTCATTCAAATGGGATGATGAATGCCATAAAGCCTTTGATTCCTTAAAACAATACCTTCTTCAACCACCAATTCTCATTCCTCCTAAGGATGACCAACCCTTTTACCTATACATTTCCACCACTGACCATTCTTTAGGTGTCATGCTCGCTCATCGCGATGAGAAACACAGAGAGCAAGTGGTTTATTACATAAGTCATACCCTTTTGGACTACAAAACTAGATACACCCATGCCAAAAAACTCTGCTTAGCCTTATTTTTCATCACCACCAAACTTTTTCATTACCTACTCAACCACAAAACCTTTGTTGTTACCAATACTAACCCCCTACACTATATGTATGCCAAACCCTATCAACATCAACGTGTCACACGTTGGCTTATGCTTCTTGCCAACCTCAACCTCGAATTCACTCATCAAAAATCCATCAAGGGACAAACCATCGCTGACCAACTAGAAGACGTACCTCTTTCCTGGGAATCAACCCTTTAACTTTGATTTCCTAGAATAATCCATAACTACCTCTCCTTACACAAAACTTCTTACCAAATGACACTCTTCTTTGATGGCTCCAATTGTCGGTGTGGAGGTGGGGCTGGTGTTATCCTCATTACTCTTGATGATTAACCTATGCCTTTATATTTCAAACTATATTTTGATGTTACAAACAATATTTCGATTACGAAGCACTTGTATTAGGTCTTTAGGCCGCTTATTCCTTAGATGTTAAGTCAATCAATATCTTTGGTGATTTTCAGCTAGTTGTAAACCAAGTCAATGGTATATACCAGTGTCATAATGAAATAATTCAAAAGTATAAACATCATGTCAACATAATTTTGACTACCTTTGATCGCTATTACGAACTTTAAACCACCCCATGTTCTACCAATAAATTTGTGGATACCATGGCCTACTTGGCTTCTCAGATACCCACTTCACCTACCGACTCTAAAATATTTGTCACAATACAAAGGTTACAATCACCCTCTTATTTACCTCATGAGGTCTAATCCGTCGGACCATGGCACCTGACCCATGTGACCTTTGGTATAAGCAATTTGCAAACTATTTTTTCCTTTCCGTTCTATCTATTGATCTCACTCATAATAGATAATGTTCCTTTCTTAAAAATGTCTCTCATTATGTCATCATGGATGGTATCCTTTATAAGTGTGGTTTCGATGGTATTCTCTTATGATGCCTTAAAAGTTCTGAAATTCCCTACAACATCAAGGAATTTCACGATGGAATTCATGGAGGCCACTTTAGTGGTTTAGCTATCGCTAAACACATTCTTTGCCTTGGCTATTATTGGTTAACCCTAAACCTCGATTGTTGTGATTATGCCAAATGTTGTGTAAAATTCCAACAACATGCTAATCTTCATCACACACCTAGTCATGCCTTACAGGTCACACGAGACCTTTGGCCCTTTTCTCAATGGGGCTTAGATCTTGTTGGTGAGATCAATCCCCATTCTTCACAATGCCATCAATGGATTATAACCGCTACTGAATATTATACTAAATGGGTAGAATTCATTCCCTCATTTCTACAAAAGCTGAGAAAATATGTGAATTAATCAACCATCACATCATTTGTCACTTTGGTGTTCCTCACCATCTCATCACTGATAACAAAAGCAATTAAAAAAAAACCTAAGTAAGTTATGTGACGCTTTTGGCATCCAAATCAGTTTCTCGTCACCTTATTACCCACAAACCAATGGCCAAGAAGAATCAACCAATAAAACCTTGAACAAAATTATTATGAAAGTAGTTGACAATACTAGCAAGGATTGGCATTCACACATTGCTTTCACTTTGTGGGCTTATTGCACCAAAGATTCACACTTGACTTTCTTTGCTACCACACCTTTTTCTTTGGTCTATAGTATCGAGAATTTATTACCTCTCGAAGTCCGATTCCATCTCTGTACATCTCACTACAAGACATGCTCAACGAAGATGAATTTTACCAGATCGTTTGGCACAAGTTGAGTTATTAGATGAAAATTGTCCCAATGCTCTTGACCATCTCCAAATCTACCAAAAATGTATCAAACATGCCTATGACAAATGTGTCCATGAACAAACATTTTAGGTCGGCAACCTCATCCTAAAGGAAAGTCAACATGTAACCAAAGAAGAGAAAAGTAAACAGGGAAAATTTTCTCCTAATTGGCTTGGACCCTATATCATTACCCATGCCTATGGATCAAGTGCTTATCGTTTGTCTTCACTCGAAGGTAAACCCAAACCTGAGCCTCTCAACGCCTTGCATCTTCAACCATTTTATTGTTGACATCAAGTCCTATATCACTTTCTATCAATTGATTACTCGTCCCTTGAGCATTGTTCACCTTCCATATTACCCATTTTTTAGGATCAACGACTAAACAAGAATCGTGTGATTATCCATCACCTTTCAACCTTATCTTCAATATGAGTACCACGACTCTACTCACAACATGATTCTCATGGATAATTTTCATCTTTTTAAAGATGGAACCCCATGGTCATTCATCACTTAAAACCACCTCTTTCATAGTTAACCCCCGTGTACTATGGTTTTGTCTTCTAAACAAGAACCTAATCTTCCTCTATAGTCTTTTCCATGACTTAAACATCCAAAACACAAAATGGGATTCAACTCCTTGAGTCAAACTTCCAAAAAAAGATGACTCCCTCAACAAGGGACATCTCTTCTTTCTACTACTCGCAGCTTATAAATAGAATGCTCCTCAAGGACATCTATGTAAAGTCATTGCAAAAAAAAAAAAATTAGAAGCTTCCCGCATCGATTAGCTTCGTGAAGACCTCAAAGAGATAATATACTCATCCCATATAGACTTCCCGCATCGATTAGTCTATTAAAAACAAATAAATGAATAAAATGATGAAATTTTTATAATGAAATTACCTATTTTGGACCTATATTTCTTGCCAAGTAAACATGGAGTCGTACACTAAGTTACGCTAAACCATCCACTTTCACCTCATTGCCTTTTGCACCCTAGTTTTCTCTCTACTCAAGGGACTTATTGCAAATGCAACATTTCATGATCATGTGACTTTCTTCACCTTTAGAATAGTCCATTATGCAATGCCTTTAGGGTCTTACGTTCATAAGACCATCTTGGGTATGGTAGACTCATTAGGGTTCTTATCAATTAAGTGGCTCTTTTACCACCTCTTACCATTCACCTTCCTCATTACTTATTGATTATCCTATACAGGACCAGATCATCAACACCTATATTTAAAACAACTCAACCATGCCTATGACCCACATTCAATCATGCCTAAGATCTACCAACCCATTCCTCATATTCTTCCCTAGCTTATGGGAGAACTACATCGGCCTGAGGCCCCTTTTCATCGGGGCTATGTAGGCAACACTTCAAGGGCATGGGGCCCTTAAGGTTAGCTCGGCCACTCTTCACCCTAACCTATTTTCCCCTTCATTTTCCTATTCACATCCTACCTTAGTTCATTTCCATTTTATATCAACAATTGGAAATTAAACCAAACAAGAAAACAATTAATTAAAAAAATTACAACATCATCACATCATTCATTTATCATTTTCACATTTCCACTATAGCAAATATTTGGAAACTTAAACAAAAACATGCATATACATCATCATTTATCTCCATAATGCCTATGACCTAACTCCATCATGCCTATAACAAACTCCAACATGCCTAATTGACCTAACTCAACCATGCCTACAAGACCTCAACTCAATCATGCCTAATTCACCTAGTTTCCATCACGTACACAAATAATAATGGAAATTAAAACAAGTACACCATCCATACCATAAGTATCATCATCTATATAAATGAGAAATTATGTGTATCCATACATATGTACACAGATACAAATAAATACAAATATCTCAAATCGCTCAGATACAACCTCACTATCTTTGGCACGCAGGATGGTATAAAAATCAAAATCACAAAACTCACATATACATCCTCACTATCTTCGGCACGCAAGCTAGTATATATATCAAAAAATCAATACAATGATCATCTCCAGTGACTAATCATCACCCCACCTAATATCCTTTGGGCCAGTCTCACCTGTCTCCTCCTCTCTACATGTCTGTCATCCCACTAGCATCTCACCACCCTCCATGGGCCTCGGTATGATCTTTGCGAGTACCTCATTAAGAGTTGGCCCCCGTGAACCGGTGGCCTCGCCCTGACGACTCTATCTCGGGCTCATTGACACCATGTACTCTCCACACCATGAGTGTGAGACCTAGTCCTCTCACTTGAGGCCTATTATTCTCTATACTATGCATATATGTGGACATCTATCCATGTGGGCATCAGTGATCTTGATAAGTACGTTACCTCACCTAGGGCAACCTTGAAACCTAGCCATCGCATTACGATGTGGTGCCATTTGTCTCGACCTTATACTGTACACCATGGGACCCTTTTCTACCCCGCCTATAAAACAGGACCCTATTCTTGAGCCTCGTGTGGGTACTGTGGGCATGTACACTGGGCTCAAGGGGCCTGAATTTACACTCGTGTGGCTGGCTGATGGCCCTACAAACCTACAACCTGCACATGTAGGGTGGCCACCTGTACCCCATCTCCATCTCCACTCATGTGTGGGTGCATGTCCCTGTGAAACCTAGGCCTGAAGGGCTACTACATGTGCCTTTAGAGTGGCAACCTACACCTCTGAACCTATCAACTACCCCTACACTATCCCCAACTGTATCACCAGGGTAGTCACCTACCCTTGTAGGGTGTCCCTCTGAACTGTGATAGTGGCTAAGTCAAGCCGATGGCCTTAGTGGTACTACCCATAGTTGTGTTGCCCATTACTGTCTATATCTATCTGTCACTCCAACATCATCAATCTATCGGTCTACTTCCGCTCCTCCTACCCTTTAGGAACCATCGGTTATGGTAGAGGCATAGGCCTCTCCATGTTGTCCCTCCTATACTATGGGAAGGGTGGAGGCACACTCCTGCGACAACCCAAATTGTCATCTTATCCTATCTATAGGTATCATCTTGTACTCCCTGACACGACATCCCTCTATCCATCTGAGTAGTTGTAGCTCATCCAGCTCCATGGCCATCTACCTATATGATGGGAAGCCCACATATGGCCTCCAAATAATTTCAACCCTAGATAATCCCTCCAATTCCTACTTGTAATATGCTACATCGTGTGTATCCCTATCAGCCCGACACTCTCCAACAATAAGTACCCATCACTTGTAGCCTACTTGGACTAAGCCCACCTCAAATGCATCTAGACAGGGCATACCAACTAGATGCACACACACGATGTGCTCGTATGCCTAGCAGTGTAGCAGAAACATGTAGCACATGGTGCACATGCAAAACGGGTCCTATCCTCAATCATGTCATGCAAAACCCCCATCAATGCCTCGTGAATATCCAACCCTCTCGCATCTGGCAATGCAAAACAAAAACTACCTCCATAATCAGAACCACTAACCTCATCTCCTCGGGATGGGCCCTGTACATGTCTCCATAACTTAGGCTAGAGATGTGGAGCCACAACTCCACCAGCCCCTCATTGAACACTGTCAACATCAACTCCTCAGATGCCTCTGAGGTAATGGAATACACTTACGTCCCCACTATCGGTAACCGTAGGATCCTATACACATCCTCCAAGGTGACTGTGATCTCACCCATCGGTAGATGAAATGTGTTAGTCACTGAATCCCATCTATCGATGAGGGTGACCATCATGCTCAGCTCTGAGCTACATGTCGATAGCATCTCGACCCCAATTAGACTAACATCTCGCAACATGGAACCACTCATCGGATGTTGTACTCCCTCATACCGATACTAATAGGATCGGTATCTTATCTCACATCTCAGTAACTAATCTCGGGCCTACATCCAACAAACCCTAACATCATTAAACCTTGACCATACTCAACTTTACCCTGACCTCCCCACCTATTCCCAAGATCCTTCCTACTCATGACCTATCTCCCCATCTCAATTTTACATCCCTCAAATCATACCTATTTATACCCATTACCATCCTTGTTTTCCTTCTAACTACCTTCCTATCTCAAGACCTATCTCCCCCACCCACCCCTCTCATTTGCTGGCCCATTTTTCTCTAAATATTGATCGACATCGATTCTTATTGATCAAAATAGTCTCCCAAAACCGCATCGGTTACCTCATCCTTGACCAATTCCGCTAACTCCTACCAACGTCACCCAACCCATGACCGACATTGGTCACCACACAAGATCAAATCTACCAAACCCTACCCTTTTTCTCTAAAACATCCCACATTCTACCCTACCAACCTACCCTTCCCTACCCAAATCTCACCCCAACCCATCCCCACCCCTCTTTAACCTACATACCACTTCCTACAAGTCCTATTTCTTCAATCCTCCTTCCAAATTCAAATTTGATTCCCCCCAAACCCATTTTTACCCAAACCCAATTTATACAAACAAATTCCTCTAACAAACATAGAATGGGACCGAATCCTACCTCGTCACGATGCCATCTCCATGGGGGCATGTTGAGCTACTACACAAGTGGTCCACCCAACCTCTCTCCGCCTCTACCATCACCAAATTCCCTCCTCACCTCTAACCAACCGAAATGCTCACACCAATCTCGTGGACCCACCTATTGAATGACCGATCACCCACTCCAAGGCTTGCCAACTCAACTCTCTATCTTGCTCCATCACTTTCCACTTTTCCACCACTCCTCTGTCATTTTCTACTATTGGAAAATGACAAATGATTCTGCAAAAAGTGGAATTTTCCTTTTTAATCCCAATCCGCTATGACCGACGTCGGTCATATTGGTGCCCTAGTCAACCGTCATCGGTCAACATGTAACCAGTGTCGGTCACACTTCAAACTAGTTGCCCTTACCCCACTCCCTTTTCACCTGTCACCACTCATGCCTACACCTGTTATGATTCTAGCCACCCATTAACACATACCTACAAGATCAACCTACCCCTACATTTCCTTTGTTATGTCTTAGGAGTTGTTATTTTACCTATACCTTAGCCTTACTCGTGCCATGACCTGTTTTCCTGAACTTAACCTACTTGGTGTGACCATTGACCTTATGTACTCATTATACCTTACGATGTTGTTACCTATGTTGTTTTATCCTACCAACCATACCTTGCCTATTTTCATGTCATTCATCCTGACCAAACATTTGGTGTACCAGAACATACCAAAATGTTCCTTCACCTGACCTATGTTGTGTTTCCGGACCATATCCTATACCTTGGATACCTGAATCACTTCACCCTTGTTTGGATAAACCTATTGACCTTGAACGATGTAGAGTTTTTAAACTCTTCAACCTAGTACCATGTTGCAATCTATATGTGTGCGTGTGTTTGATTGCCATTACCCATGACCCAATTTTGACCATGACTTACTACCCATTACCCGAGTTGACCATCACCCTTTCCCTCAATACTCAAACCTTTCCCCACCTACACCTTTATCAAACCACTCACTAATTTCGTCTTACACCTCATCAGTGCCCAGTTTGAGGGGGATCACCTTCACCCACACATGGGGCAATCACTTCCTATTTTTATCTCATGTCACTTACCAATACAAGCTACGCAACAAAAAGGGGAAAATGTAGACACCAAAATTGGGTCACACTCCCTTTGTCCCTTGTGAATAGCCAACTTAAACACATTCACCTACCCATGACCCTCATACCCCACATAAATATTAATTTAATTATTTATAATTAAATTAATACTCATCCTCACTTCATTCATTATTTAATTACCTCAATTAAAACAAATTTTCACCTCACCCCATCACCTCACCTATACACCTCACCATAGACCTATTCATAACATGTTTCCATAACTAACTAAGACTTATCCCTACTTACCTTAATGAACTAAGACTTAGTATAACCCTAAAAGCACATGCCTATTCTCCCTCTAACCACATTCCCATGTACCTAAGCACAACATTCCATTTAGACCCGGGAAAAAATGAGAAAAATATGGAAGAGGATAGCCAAGATCTGTTATTTTAGGCAACCTAGGATATCTCGACTTAACCGATTCCGGTCCAACACGAAATTGATGGCAGTAACCCTAAACCTTCGTCGGTTATCATATAACCATTTTGGTAACCTTGTTTGAGAGGTTAGACATGTTCTCGATTTTTGGAGCAAAGGATATCTACATGCAAGCAAGAACCATAGCTCTTTCACACATCCTGGCATCCATAACCAACACAACCATTTATCAGAAGATTTTTGCATTCACAGAAGCACTCTGGGAAGCACTGTCATGACATTGATCACCATTTTACCACAATAGTAAGTGTGTCTCTAACATGCACCACTTTATTTCTATTCAGTTTATAAGAGTTCTTCACCTTTGTTTATCAACCATCACTATATTTTCACCCCACCACTATTACCTTCCTATGAACCCAACCATTCCCATCACTCATAACCCTTTTAATCACCTTTGTCTACCCCTAAGTACCTCTGAATATTCCCAACATCTCCCCAGACCTAAACCAAATCCTCACCATCTCTGATCCAGTCTTAAAAAAATCCCCAAAACCATGAACTATTGAGTTATTACCAGCCTACGAGAACTGATCCCATCGGTTCTTACTAAACCATCGTCATCATCACACCAGACCAATGTCGATCTCTATATTTAGTAGTCCTGCTAATACCATATCCCAATAACCCTTTTTAAGTGATTCAAGTGACCTAGAATCTAACCCTGACCTATTCCAACACCTTATTTATTTACCTTATTTTCATATTTGATCATAGCCTAGCCTGTTATGTTAGATTTTCTTATTGTATTTAGATGAGATACCTAAATCATATCAACTACAGTAGGATTCTATTTACTTATGTTATTTCTTACATTAAATTGTATTAAACAATGGGTTGAATGCCACCAAGGAAGTATCACACTTCTTGGATCTAGCACACGCTCGGCATCCCACTGACATATACTATTTAATCCTCTTTTGTGGTCTTGTTGTGTATTTCAGGTAGTTCCTCTTAGCCAAAAGGAATCTCTCACAGTCAACATTGGATCAAGAATTCAGAACATGCGCAACAAACATCAAACTAACCGTCACAACAAGTATTCCTCCTTGGCCCACACTCTTATTTGTTTCGTATTAAAACTTAAAGAAAATGGTGAAACACTTACTTGGTGTCTTGCAGATCTTGTGAGTGGAAGTGGTTGGTGGTTGATTGGAGAAGAGGTGCTTGAGTCTAGTGCCATAACAAGATCAACTGTGTGCTCCCACAAGTATTCCAACACTATGAAAGGGGAACTGGATGTTTGTCTTGTGGTTGTGTGTGTTCGTCATCTGGATGCAAGAGGGCTTGAAGATTCACACTTGAATGCAATCATGCTCCAATAAATTAATGCCCAACTTAGGTAAAAGGTTGCAAAGTTGTATATAAAGTAACTAATGATAGTTAGTTGAGCAACATCACATGAGGAATAACCAACATTGGTTAAGGCGGATAAGTATAGGTTTGCCAAAAATAGCCTGATCTTTGCTATCTTTAGTGTGATTGATATCCTTAATCTGGGTCTCAAGTTATAGAGTCTGCCCAGATAAGTATGAGTTATTACAAGAGAAGTAGTGGGAGTTAATGTTAGGTTTAGAATAAGTCTTAGTTGGTTAGGATTGGTATAGAATTAGTCCTAATTAATTAATAGACTGTGAACAGGTCTTTGAGTGAGGTGGATAGGTGAGTTGGTTGTAGGTGAGGTAATTAATTAATTTGATTATTGCAATGAAATTAATTAACATGTTTGCACTAGGGACATGAGTGGGTATAGTATTAATTTATTTAATTGACGGGGGTTAAGGGAATGTGACCCAAATTTGGTGTCTACACCAATAGACTCCATTTGGTCTTCTTTTTTGTTCAATTTCCTTGGCACCACCTGTAAGTTAACAATAATAAAAATTTATTAGAGATACCAAACTTGATGCTAGTAATATTTCAAAAGATTATTCTTGGTGGCACATTTCATTCTCATTTGGTGGATGACCAATTCTATATCCCCAATAATATTTCAGGATTTTATTTGAATCTTTTCCAAAATTATCGTGCCATGAATCAATTTCTCATATTTCGCTACATTGTTTGAACATGTAAAATGTAATATATATGTAAATAAAAATTTCCAATCCATTGGGAAAAATAGAACCACACCTACTCTACTTTTTTTTTTATTCTAGAACCATCAAAGAAAATTCTCCATAAACCATAAGCATTATCCTATTTCCTAAGTGGCATGGGAGTGATGAAATATTCTTTATGAATGTAGTATATTCCCAACCCAGCTTTCTATAGTTGTATCATAAGTATCAAACTCATAATGATATTTAGTCCAATCATCTAATAAGTGATCGGAAGTGAACAAGGAGGATTAGGATATTCTATTAAAACTAATTCATACTTTGTGTCCTTATGTATAATACATCTAGATTATAGAGGAGTAGGGTCATAAGAATCAACATGATAAGAAAATATTGGCTCAACTTTTATGGTAAATCTAGTACCATATCTAGTTCTTAGGAGCATGTGAGACCAATCAAAAGAAAAATATCCACCCACCTTGGTTGTGAAATCTCTTGATAGACAAATGGAAAACAAAGGAGGAAATTCAATGACTGAGATATCTTGGGTTATGGTTAGACTTGGACAAACATGAAGGGTTAACTCAAGATATTTGATCACTCCTAGAATGTTGACTGTTGAGCCATCAAGTTTTAGGACACCTTTAGAAACTGGATTGTACTCAAGGCATATAATATTAATATTTTTTGGCATCACAAAGGTTCTAGTTCATAATTCAATCATGAAATTATGAACCAAATGTTTTCCTACAATTAGAGACATGTAAAAGGGTGGGGTTTTCTTAGCCTTTCTTACTTACTCCTCCTTTGGTTGGCATAGGTTCATCTTTGAATGTGTTCTTTGCAGAGCTAGTTCAGATTGGGGAAGCTACTTCAAAGCCTCATGTAGGAGATCCCTCTAAGATGGTATATATAAAGCATACCACATTGTAACATTCATATTTGTCCTCTTCATTTTCTCAACAATGTTGAAAGTAATTCACATATATTTTTTCATTAAAGATATGGTTTTCTCTTTCTTTGACTCCTCTATTGTTGGGAAAAATACTCTTGGATGAGAAATAACCTCCTTTGTGGAGCTAGGTCTTTCATAAACATCAAACAACTTATTCTTACTTAAATCTGCTCCATCCTCTTTTTCTCTTTGAAGAGAATTGTCTTGATTAGAAGAAGATGAAGGTTGAGTATCCAATACTCTCTTCTTATACCTTGTATTATCAACAACATGAAATTTAGGTATGTTAGAATTTCTCATAACTTGATTGACTACACAAAGCTCATCAGACCCAAAAACATGAGATTGGCCTCGGGGGAAACTTCCTGAGCTCCTTCCATATTGGAATTGGTTGTATTTATTAATGATTCATGCTAATTGGAAGAATTTTGAACCATAAAGGCTTGATATTGTAATGCATTTACACAATTATTCTGGTTATGTGGCTAATTGCATGGAAAACACCACTCTATTTCTTGTATTACATTATTTTACACTAGAACAAGTGCCTTGCTTGAGTTAGTAGTAGGAAGCGACTATGGAGGGACAATTGTTTGAAGGGGAAGATGCATATTTTTACCTTACAACATGTCATTTTGATAATTTTCCCATATATTTGATTTGGATATTTGGTTCTATAGGGCATATGACCTTGATTGAATCCTTGGTTTGAAGATTTTCCTTGATTTAACCTGGGTAGTTTCTATAAGATTGAGATAGATATAATTTTATTGGATAAGTTCCAAATTATGGATCTCATTTCATCATCATTATTTTTCTTTTGGGAATGGTACGAGATAAAAGCAATAGATGGGTAATGTTTCTTAGGAATGAGAGAAATAGAAGGCTAAGAAGTTTGAGGCAATTATGGAAATAAGGGCATATGTAATCTAGGGGCTATTTTTACATCTTGTATCAAATAATTTCTATCCTCAATGGTTATTGGATATGCATAAGGTAATTGGATAACACCCATAGATTGTATCATAATTGTTATATCAGAATTCAAGGCTCTTAAGAAGTAAAGGAAAACACCTTGAGGAATTAGTATTAAAATAAATACAATTTTGTCCCATGTTCTCTGGATTCGAAGTTGAAATCAGCCGTAATCTCATTAGGGGACCTTTTGACAACTATTAATTGCTCTAGCAGGATATGTTGTCTATTTTATCCTCAAATTATGGACAAATATTTGTGCCAAGCTCATCCCGATTTATGAATAAAAGTAGGTCTCAGGATTCTATACCATTAAATTGCTTTACCTTTTAATGAAGAAGCCAAAATCCTAACTGCAACATCATCTTTAGTAATTAGATGAACTAAACACACATTAGCAACATCCTAGATATGATTAGCAGGGGTAGTGATGTTTTCACTAGTGAAGGAAGGGATACTTTTCAAAGCACACACTAGTATATCATAATGGACATTTTTTCCAAGGGAATACCACCATTAAATCTAATAAAGGGTAAATTTATTTGATGTTCCATAAATGGAATGTGTCTTAAAATCCTAGAATATAAAACAAAGCCTACGAGGAGAAGTAGAGAGAGTTATATTTGGAGGATATAGTGAACCTTGAACTTGTATGCATCTTATTCTTCTTAAAGTGACAACTACAATTATTCAAAAGGTGAATTTTTTGCTACACTTTGCCTTGTCTATATCCTTCTCATGAAAATAGGCAAGATACTACTTACTTAATTAGTAAATTTAAACTTAGGAGTCACTAGATGTGTTCAAATATGTCTCTAAAGACTAAACTATACTAAGAAACACACCAATATTAGTAAAGATATTATAAATTTCACCAAACTCGTCCCACTAGACGTGCTAAAACTAGTGGAGTTCAAAATTTCACACTAGATGCGATCATGAAAGATCAATAATTATGAGGTAACATGGGATGATCTCAACAATGTGGGACTTGAAAAATGAGATCAACCTCCAAAGAATGATGGTTTTTCTACCTTTTCTAATGCTAAAAAAATCCTACAATTGAAATTAAAACTATCTAAACCTAATCTATGCATCCAAGGGATCAAATTTAGAAAGAGAGATGAATGGAAGGGAAATCCTAAGCTAAAAATAGGTGATATAACCGATAGAAGGGGGTGATGAAAACTTTATGAGGGAGGAATAAAGAGAAAATGCAGAAGGAGAGGTCAAATATAAGCAACACATGTGAAAATTACATTCAACACCTCCATTCTCATGCAAAACATAGAAAAATGGAACCTATAAGTGAGAAAAACATACACAACATGCCACAATAGTAAAAGAGAGGCAAGAATGCAAATAAAATGAGTTAGGGTAGGAGAACAATAAAAACAAGGTTTTATTGCTTGAAATATGCATAGTCCATTACAAAGAAGTGGAAGAAGGAATAAAACACACTTGTAGAGTCCAAATCTGAGGCTTGCAACTCAAAAACAAGGGGGAAACCATTTTAGCATGATGCCTTTAGATTTTTAGAGAGTACCCCTTTTAAAATGATATATTTTTCAATATATATTGAATGGGCAAGAGAAAGAGGAGGGAAAAGAGATTCAGACATGCCAAAATCTAGCTCAACCACCAACCAAATGCATTCAAACACCTATGAAAGCACATGGGCCACTAACAAGGCCATCCCTCCATTCCATTATGCTTATAGAAGGAAGTATGGGCATAATTCATCATTAATTTTGGATTGTGGGAGTGGTTGAACATTTTTACAAGTAAAACTAGCCTTTTTCTTCTTGATATTTTGATCCCTAAACTTCATCAGATCTTTAATTTTCTTATGCCAAAATCTAGCTCATAGAGAGACCTTTTCAATTCCACCATTTTAATAAAATGTGGATGACCCATCAAAACTTATGTTGAAAAAACCACTTTTGTTTCCTTCACAGATTCCCTATGTGTTTGCCCCATTTTGGGATGTTTCACAAGTTTTTTGGTGGCATATTTCTTGTTGTGTCATGGAGGTCTATCCCTATTTTGTGCGGATTTCTAAAACCTGTAATCAAAATCCTTTGTTTCGTGGAAATGGAGATTCTACGAAATGTTTCTTCATAAGAATCTCGTGGAACCCTAAGATAATGTTATGTTGCTTTAACCTTAACTTCCTTTGATGCCACAGAATTTCATCCTTCGCATGGAACACTTTTTTATTATTATGTGGCTTTTGAATTTACCCGTGTTCCAACTTGCTTTCCTTTTCCACATGGATCTTCATGTCTTGTTCATTATGCATCGTGGTTCTTTTTATGTGGAGCCCATGTTTCACTTTTTGCACATGCAACACTTATCTATTTTTCCATTTCCACGAAAGATTGAGACCTCAATTCCTTTATTCCATAGACTAGAGTGTCTTCCTAAGTCCCAAAATTACTCCCTTTATTCCATGGATTTTGAAATTTTGTGGAACATTGTATGCTTAAGAAACCCTCGAAAAACTAGGATAGTATTCTATGGCTTCTATCCTTAGTCACTTCCAAATTTCAAATTTTAGGCTTTTCACAACATCTAACTCTCACCATCCTTACATTTATGCATCTGAATAATAAAACCCATATTTTACATTTCTATATAATTATTATTTTAAATTAACATCTACATAATTCTCCTTTTCACACTTCCTTTGCTCATGCAAACTTGGAGAGTCTACGAACACCGAGCTCCTGAAATCTACAACACACTAGAAAGTAGTGTGCACAAAATTTTCCACAAAAATATTTCTACTCATACAAAATTGATTTTGGAAGTTGTCAAAATAGCACGAGGGGTTATTTTAGACAATATGCCCTTGCCTTTGGAACTTAGTTTCCTGTAGTTTTCAAGTTTTCATTTCTATAAGTTTGCAAACCGTAGTTCTACCCCGAGATGTGATAAAAGGAATATTTAGGGAACTTGGAGGTGTGTAGGTCTTTAAAAAAAACTACATTTTTAAAAATCTATAAATTGTAGTTGCAAGTTCGAGCCCAAAAAAGGAATATTCCTTCATTCATGACCTTTTTGCAAAGTCAAAGTTGGTATGGATTTATAACTTTCAAGCTCTTCTTTGGGGCCCACAAAATTAAATATTAGTGCTACAAGGAAAAGGGAAACTTTTCAATTTTATAGTTTGCAACTTTGTAGTTTTATAAGCTTGCAAATTGCACTATCACCTTTGAAGCCCGATGGAAAGGACACGTGGCATGATCGATACCAATTGTGACAAGAGGGGTAGTTTCATAGTGTTGTAGTTGGTTGATTCACAATGTTTACAATGTTACTAGATATGCTTCTATCTCGAGGCCCCATAAAAGGACACATGTCGTCATATGTTGCAATCATGTAATGAAGGTTAATATGCAGCCCTGCAGTTGGCACTTTCACAATTTTTACACTATTAATAACTCGCTCTCCTACCCCCATCAGCCTGAAGAAAAATACACATATCAGTGTCTAACAAATCATAAAAGTAAAGCATGTTATTAATCCACATATTAAAGTGTTAAGGACTAGACCAAATAGTGAATAATAAGT
Organism: Taxus wallichiana var. yunnanensis; assembly: GCA_018340775.1. Lineage (NCBI taxonomy): Eukaryota > Viridiplantae > Streptophyta > Pinopsida > Cupressales > Taxaceae > Taxus > Taxus wallichiana. Next base: position 162,823,610 of record CM031243.1, on the reverse strand, counting down.
CATTTTAATAAATCTGATGTGGCCAATATGTCCATGTGTAAGGCCCATATTCAAACATTGATCAAGATCAATGGTCGTATTTTTTTAAAAAAGTGATAGATTTATAGATGCAATTAATGAGCGCATACAAAGGACACTATATGGTTGAATTTCAAAACAAGTCCCACACTTTTCATTCAAATTTCAAAATTTCTAAGTGTTTTAGAACCCTAGAACAAGAAAAATCCCCAATTTCTACATTTGAGTTATGTAAATATTGTATTGAAAGATCGACAAAATTTTAAGTGTTATCAATGGTTCGAGGAAAAATAATACTACCTTTTATGTGGGTAAGTTATTGTACCCAAGATATCCATGTTTTTTTGGTATTGTGAAGTCTTATTGAGCATTAAAGGAGGGTGTTATATATCCGAGTTGTTATCACTATTCCCAAAGAGAGTTATATGTCCTCTTTCCCTAAAACAATGAAGGTCTAATTAATTGGTGTCCTAACCTCATCCCATCTTAACTTTTACATGTAAAAGATCATAGACATAAAATTAGGCAATATAAACATGGATGACTTCCTCTATAGGTTGCGTGATGATCATAGAAAAAAAGTAATACAAAAAATTGATAGAAGTTCTATTGCCCTAACATCTAAATTTCCCCCATCATCTCAATATCCGGAGTTAGTATGGACCTATACATAAAACTACGACTATGAGAAGAGAGAAGTTAGACATGGGATTGGTTCTCTAGTTTTATCTTCAACTCCCGACACATTTGATGATATGTTAGGGCTCCTAGATGTGGACCAAGTGGAGGGCATTTCAATTGAAAAAGTGGGGAGTTTTTGGAATGGAAAAAATGTAAAGTATTCAAAAGTTTTGAGTAACTTATGGCTTGAGAAGTGAAGGATATCTACTACTAGAATCCCCAAGAATTTGATAAGGGTAGAATTAGTTGAATAAATTGGGGACATTATCATCCAAGTTGAATATGACTATGGGGAATGAGTCTATTGATCCTCATCATGGTTGGATGTTTAGATTCATCCAAATCATTCTCGAATGGAAAGACACCTATCCACTAGGGAGATTATAAGTGACACCATGTTAGAAGAACAATGAACTGATAGGAGGGTGAATTAGTTATTTAAACAATTGTAGATTAACTTTCATGCATAATTAACATTAAACCATCCATTAATGTGAATTAAGCAATATAAAAAAATCATCCACATAAGCACAACCAAGAGAGAGTATAGACCAACACAAGATATAAGTGGTAAACACTCAAGGGAAGAAAACCCATTGAAACTCGTGCTTATATTACACAAATCAAAGAGCACCCACCCTATAAAGAGCACCCACCCTATAAAGAGCACCCACCCTTAATGTAGTTAATCACCTACTCCACAAGGAGGCTATAACCCCCTAAGATGATCAATAATAAACTAAACCATCTAAAGACAAATATATATGAGTATTGTTGCTGCCACAATTGATGGAGATCAAAATTTCAACTCACACTTTTTAAAAACTTTCTTCAAAACCTCTCTCCTTCAACTAGATATATCTCACACTTTCATGATTTATATTGGATTCAATATCTTACACACATGCTCTCTAGAATTCTTTAAAAAAATCTCACTTCATCTGCTTCCTGATTTAATTCCCTAACAAAGATCTCTTCTCTCTCATGAAGCTCGCACTTTTCCTCTTAAAGGACTAGTTCAAATTTGAACTAAAACCCTTGTTTTATACCCTTCTCAACTCAAAAACATAAAACAAGTTATTCTAGATCAATTATCTTAACCAATACATCTTAAAGACATAACAATACATTCATAATGGACACATATAGGTTGGTCCTTCTCAAATGCACCGAGATAAACTCAAAAAAGCCTTAAAACCACATCATCTGGTTCACCAAATATCACAAACATCATCACCATGATTATTCAAGCTCCCAAATTCCTCACACATGTCAAATATGACATAACAACATCATCCATGGTCATACATTATCTTGCACCAATAAAATTCTTCATAACACTACTAAAAAGGCTCATATCCTTCTCAAAACAATTATTTCCATGAACCGGTCTTCACCTTTGGAATGGTTATCACCCAAAGTACACCCAAGATGAGGAAGTGTAAGAAAAATCCTCACTTTGGTTGATATAATGGGAAATCCTCTAATCTATGGGTGACTTGGGTTAAAGATAACCTCCAGAGTGGTTGGATCCCTAGGATATATCACCTAAACTAATTTTTTGGTAGGGTTAAGGAGAGAAATAAACACAAAATTAATGAAAGAATTGTCGAGTTGTGAAGCTTAATTACTTCATTTTAGCATGAAATTGGAACTTGCTGGAAATTATAGTAACCGGCATCGGTTAAGGACTGATCGGAATCAATGAGAGTATACCGGCATTGGTCAGGTATGATTGGTATCAATCAAGCAAGTAAGGAACTGACAGCGGTTAGGCAGAACCAACGTCGGTTACCTATGTGACAAAGAAACTCTTGGGAATTATATCTATTTTTAACATTAAAATAGATTTATTAATTGTAATTGCATGGCTAAGTGCCCTAAGTCTATAAATGACTATATAAACATAAAAATAGGGTTTAGAAGTAAGAGAATTAACAAGAATTAGAAAGAACCCCAAAAAGGTTGGTGAGAGAGAATTCTTGGTGATGAAGCAAAAACTTGATTGAAATAAAGTACTAAACAACTGAGAGGTGTGGAAGATTGTAAATCTTCATTATATATCTTACCAAAGCTTTGGATAATAGATTTTCTTGTTTCTTGGTAGACGTAGCCCACACTAGGTGATCCACATTAAATATGGTGTTGATTTATGTCTCTTGTTTTGTATATTTCTTCCGTAGAATATCTACTTTTATTTGCATGTATTCTTAGATATGATATATTGTCTCATGCATATGGTGTGCTAATCCCAACAATTGGTATCGAGAGATTTGTTTGAGGGTTTTGTGTGTTGACATATTTAATCACGAGGGTTTTCTCGATTGAGTGGGAGCTACAACAATGGCGAAGATAATAAATACAAGGTAAAGAAATTTGACAGTTAAAATTATCAATTATGGAAGATGCAGATTGAGGATTATCTGTATCAAAGAGATTTGTACTTACCATTGGATGAGAATTCTAGACCTACAAATATGACTGATGAAGAATGGAAGATTCTTGACATAAAGGCTTTGGGATTTATAAGATTGAGCTTGGCAAGATCCATGGCCTCCAATATTACAGAGCGGCGTCTGATGGGCTCAATGAAATCTCTTACTAATTTATATGAAAAACCTAGTGCTTCAAATAAATTTTATTTGATGAGGAAACTATTTAGTTCTAAGATGCATGAAGGTGAATCATGTCTCTAGTCATTTAAATGATTTCGATCTATTGTAAATCGCTTAAAATCAGTTGTTATACCATTTGATGATGAAGTAAAAGCACTTTTATTCTTGTGTTCTTTACCTAGTAATTGGGACAACTTGGTAATGGTTGTTAGTAATACAACATCTGCTAATAATATTTTGAAGTTTGATGATGTGGTTAGTATAATCTTGAATGAAGAAATTCGTAGGAAGAGTACAAAGGAATCATCATCTAGAAATGCTTTGAATGTAGAAAGCAGGGGCAAGTAGAAGGAGAGATCTAAGAGTAAGAGTAATGGGAAATCAAAGTCAAGGGATAACAGATCTAAATCTAGAAGTAAGGGAATTACTTGTTGGAAATGTGGAAAGAAAGGACATGCAAAGAAAGATTGTTGGTCAAAGGATAAAGAGAACCAACAACCAAACAAAGGTAAAGAGGTGAATCTTGTTGCATCAGAGGTAATGCAAGATTCTCTTATTCTTTCTTTAGATAGTATAATTGAATCATGGGTTTTAGATTCAGGAGCTTCTTTCCATGCAACCCCTAATAAGGGTTATTTTAGAAATTATGTCCAGGGAAATTTTAGGCATGTTTATTTGGGTGATGATGAACCTTGCAGTATTATTGGTAAAGGGAATTTCATCTAAAATTACATAATGGAAATACATCGGTATTGAAATATGTGAGGCATGTGCCAAGCCTCGGGAGGAATCTTATTTCTGCAGGACAACTAGGTGAGTCTAGTTGCATGGTTACTTTTACAGGATACTCTTGGAAAGTCACCAAGGGTTATTTTTTTGTGGCAAGAGGTAAGAAGGTAGGAATGTTATATTTATCTACCTACATTACTAATTCCTTTTATGCATTATATACTTCAGATTCAGATGCATGCATGTGGCATAATTGGCTGGGTCATATGAGTCAAAAAGGAATGCAGATCTTAAAGGCTAAGGGTAAGTTATCATATTTTAAAGATTTAGATCTTAATTTACGTGACCATTGTATCTTTGGAAAGCAAAAGAGAGTGAGATTTCTCAAAGTTGGGGAAGCTAAGAAGGATCGAAATTGGAGCTTGTACACTTAGATGTGTGGAGACCAAATTTCAGTAGCTTCACATAGAGGATCCCAAAGATTATGTTACTTTCATTGATGATGCTATAAGAAAGGTATGGGTTTATTGTACTAAACGTAAATTTGATGTGATGGGTCGTTGTATTCTTCCAATCATTTAACCGACATGATATTTGCAGTGTCATTCTAAACCGTGGTTGTGTCTAGGAAATATGCAATGGAGTCGAGGGAACCGGTTATACATTGAGTCGGTTTGGGGGTTGTCTAGTTTTCAAGACTAATCTATGGAAATGCGGTTAAAATCTATGGAAATTAAATACATATCTATGGAATTCAACTTTTTGCGGTGAAAGGAATTTTTAGCGGCTAATCTTCTACTATAAAATAAAATACGCACACACTTATTCTTAATAGATTAAATCACAACTAAATAAATGGAATTTTAGCGAAAAGCAAGACTGTTCATGAACTAGATTTGTATAACAAAAGCATCTATTCTAAGTGAAAGCAAGAATAGACAAAGCAAAGATAGTTAATTAAGGCATGCATATAAAACTTATCAAATGATAATTGCAGTAAAGCTAATTGAAAGACTGTATGCATGAACTCAAAGTAACCTCGTATCTCCTCGGTTGAGTGGGGCCTTGCTCTTCCTCGGGATAGAGTGATCAACAACTTCTGATTCTCAAAATGCCATAGATTTCATTAACTTTGAAATAAGTTCATAATACATCCAAAAACAAGAACAGAACATTATGCAGATAATCTCTTTCAACAATCAAAAAGTGGTACCCCAAGTTCTGAAGACAAAGTCTTCATATAGATAATGTTTGTTACAAGATCTACCATATCAGGTGGCATTAACCACTGTTTCATCAAATATCAATTAAAACTCATAAATTCCTATGGGCCGTTAGAATCAAGCCCGATCTAATAGGTCAATTTGATGGAAACAGTCTTCAGCCGCATGCATCAAACTTGGGAAACTTATCCACCAATAACCTCCATCATTCCCTGCATGCATCATCACATTTGATCTCATAAAAACAGTTAGTAGGAGGTCATATGATAAATGGTTTTCATAAATAATAGCAAAGGAAAATGCATCAACCTACTAAGACATGACTACATAAAACATCCCCATATACAAATAAGTCATATCACGAAGAGTATTTCCGGTCTGAAGAGATGATATTAATGAGCCAAACTATGCACTCATCATTTTCCCCCGACTTTACTGTTGCATGTCCCAATGCAACTCATTTGTCCTTGCTCGCCTTCCAAGTTGTTCACCATATCATACTCCTCGAATTGATCAACGTATTGCTTTGTGGTATTCTTGCAGCCCTAAGTATTGGAGGTAATTTCCACCGAGCGGTGAAATTGTCATGGGATTGTGCTACATTGTTCGCCATGTTGTGAGAGGGCTCAAGACGATTGTAAGCCATACTTGAAGGCCTACCCATTCATCGGTGTATTCTTTGATTGGTTTTCTCTGTAGTTTGCTTGATAATGGCAATGAGAGCATTAGCCTGCGTATGCTCTAGCTCAAATTCTGGGGAGAGAGAACCTCCCTACATTTCAAAGGCAGGATTAAAGTATCCCATCTCTGATCACAAGCTTACCAAGCAGCCCAAAAATTCTCCTGACTATAATTTTCAAAATCAAGAACACACTGAAGCAAAATTTGAGAAGTATTCACCCCTACCCCTACCTAATAGTAAAATGATAGAAAGTTTTTCCACAGGGCGATATTTATATGGTGAGTTGGGTGAATGTAAAATCTGATGGACTGAGCAGTGGTATTAAAACTATCTGTTTGTTGCCTCCAAATTATCTGATTCTACAATACAGATGAAAAGCTTTAATTTGAAAATCACCCACAAACAAGTTGATCAAGAAATCAGGGACATTGGTCACTATCATATTATATAGATAAAATTCTCAGAGCAAATTTTGAATTTCTGGAGAACTGCATTTTTAAACTGATAGAAAACTAGGTCCATCAGGAATTTCGTGAGGGGCTTAAGAACACAATCTGAAATAACTTCCAAAAATAAAATTGTTCTTGGACATACATGTAGATCGAGGAGGGTTTCCTACTGGGATAGTAGTTTGATGGCCAAAGGCGGACATATTCTAGGATAGAGGTTACTTTTTGTTTTTCCTCTTGCAGAGATTCCTTTTCTTTTTTTAATTTTTGATTTTCCCTCCGCAATTCCCTTTCATGAAGGGACAACTATTGGAAAATATTCAAGAGGGTAAGACCCTTATCACGCTGTCATTTTAAACAACTTACTTCCAATTGCGTAAGGCGTAATCTCTGATCTTTTCTACTTTGTCTTTTGTTTAAATTCAGCTTGTAATAAAAGGGTGGTTTCTTGCATACCTTGTAACTAAGATTTTAGCAGTGCAATTTCCTCCAGATAGCTGTGAGAAGGCTCCACTTGGGTGTCAAGCATTTCCAGAGTTCCAGTGTGAATTTCCGTAGATGACGGAACAACAAGATGATGGAGCGGCCGGGTCATCCTCCGTATGCAGTTCCTCCCGAATATGGATGGTATCATCAGGCAAGGACTCCGATTGAAAACCACTTGTCTCGAAAAAATGAGCTAAGTCGCCGGACCATGGTTTCTTAGAAGAAGATGGGGCCATGGGACACTTGCCTTTTGAATCGAAATGCAGATGGGTATGGTCCTTCAAGAGTACCCACTGTCGGCATGCTCGGGATCATCACCGCCTCGGCTTAGCTATGTGAAGGACAAGGGCCCGATGCGAGGGTAGATCGAAGTGTAGAAGAGAGACCAATTTTAATCCTTTTGGCCTGGACCCTTCGCCACCAAAGATGCCCATCGAGCCTCTGCTTTGGTTGAAATAATACCTGGTGTGAAAATAACAGATGAATCAACCTAGGGTGCTTAATCATGGACTTGCCTTCACTAGACCGATGTTTTTGGCATACTTTGATGATAGAATCTACGAAGTACTCTGGTAAATTCACTGAAGGGTCAAAGTTGACATGTCCCTTTTTAAGGTGAATGAGTATTTTGAGTGCATCTCCACCCATAATAGAGGCTGTTTGGCATCACATATGAAATACCTGTTAACCCATTTCACAATCTCACCCCGATTCCAGGAAAACTTGTCTACTTAACACCCTTATAGACACCCAATGGAGTCAGGATGACCTCAGGAGTGCCTCTCCTTTGTCGTGGGCCGAGCAATCGGACTTTGCAAAGGGCATTCCTCATAACCTTTAAACCAAAATTTGGCAAGCCAGACATGTCGAAATGACCTGACCGGTAATTTTAACTCTCCGCCCACCAAATTGTGAGTAGGTGGACACAAAATTATCCAAAAACTCTTCCACAATGCCCTCATCAGAACCTTCAAACTGCTAAATGAAATCTAACCAGCCAAAATCATGGAATACCTGCGAAAAGGGTGGCATTCTGGAGCAAGGCGTCAGGCAAAGTAGGTTCTGATGTCTTTCGTGGTCCCATGTTGAGCCAAAAAGTGAGAAATACATGGTAGCAAAAAAAAACAGAGCTGAGCGTCCCTTCCACTTCCCATCCAGTGTCCGATAAAACCAGTCGTGATTGATGTGCATACCACAACGGGAAGAAGCGGTTGTAGAGCATTAAATTTTAAATGACACCAAATTCCTTGGGTAGAACAACATCAAGTGAGGGTAACGGCGAAAAAATGATGAGACCAACCACCCATATGAGATTAAGATTTTTGCGGTGGCACATATCCCATGGTTAAGGAGCACGCGCCACCTATCCCGACATTGGAGAGTGCGACACATCAAAGCATGTGGTTATTTATGAACCATTACTCCTTTTATGTCATCATTCATAAAGCTAGATTTGGAAGGAGATCCAAGATGACCATAGTAATCATTTGATGACAACGTCATAATGACAAATGGATACATGGGGAAATGTTCACATAGAAATATCATTAGCAGGTTAAAATGCACTTACCCATGCCACATTTAATCATCCGATATCCGTAGATTCCTACGCCCTGTAATTTTGGGATGAAACATGATTAGCGGCAGTAGAAATAATGGAAATTCTTACATTTATTGGAAATTACAATAAAAATTGCTAACTAAGGGAAGAAGATCGAATGAAGATCATCTTCCTTTATTGAATTTACAAAAGATTAATTACTCCATGCATGAGAGGCAAAGAGCCTCCTCAACATGCATATCTATTTATAACAGGATGTCGTCAGTGAAAGTCTGCTTATCTAATGGTTGGTGATAAACTCGGAGCCTATGCCCATTCACCAGAAGAGTTTGTTTGTCTCCTATCAATTGAATAGAGCCATTATCAAACACTTGATTTACTTGATAGGGACCTAACCAACACGTACGCAACTTTCCTTTAAACTGTTGATAGCGGGAATCAAAGAGTAAAACCCACTGTCCTCATGAAATATCCTTTTTTGATGTGAGCATCATGCCAAGTTTTTCGCTGATGTTGTAGAATTTCGGTCTACTACTGTGCCTCCATCCACATTTCATCTAATTCATTCAACTGCAACACTCGTTCACACTTGTGTGCTTCATCCAAATCAATCCCAACTTCCAACGTTGTTTTCCAGGTGTGCAACTCGAACTCAATAGGTAATAGTGGCTTCTTCCCAAAGACCAGCTCATAGGGAGAGAAACTAGTAGTTGTTTTCTAGGTTGTGTTGTAGGCCCAGATGGCCTCAGGAAGCTTTGGTACCCAATTATTTCTATCGGCATTGACCACCTTAGTTAGAATATTCTCAAGTTCTCGATTGGTTACCTCCACTTGCCCATTGGATTGAGGGTGGTATGGTGATGATTTCTAGTGCCTGATTCTATAGATTCCTAAGAAAGCTTCAATCATATTTGAAACAAATTGAGGACCTTGATCAGATACAATGGCCCTAGGTGCTCTAAATCATAGCAATATCCGGTTGTAGAGAAAATTAGCAACAACATCCTCATTGGCAAATGCCAATGCTTGAACTTCAGCCCATTTGGTGACATAGTCTGTGCATACCAAGAGATACTCCTTCCCAAAAGATGGAGGATCAAATGGTCCAACAAAATCAATACCCCATTTCTCAAATGGTCCTAGAACCAACTGAGGGTTTAGAGGCATTTCCGTAGAAAGTGTAGGTTTTCCCATTTATTGGCATGCATCACACTTTGCCACACAATCTTTTTGACAGTCTTATGGAGTGAAGGCCAATAGTATCTTGCTCAAAGGATCTTGTGAATTGTTCATTTCACTGAGTAATGTCCACCTCATGGCTCATCATGACATGCTCGCAATATGTCATGTACCTCATCCTCTCGGACACACACAGGAAGAACCATGTTAGGACAACATTTAAATAATAATCCATTACAACATTTATATGTTGCACTATTTCTAACCTATCCCCTTCTTTCCTTATGAGTAAAATAGGCAGGAAACTTCCCTGTTGTTAAATAATTCGCAAGATCAGCAAACCAGGGAGTCTTAGTAGAGATATCAAACAAGTGTTCATCGGGAAATTGGTCTTGGAAAGCTTCGTCATCACCTGAAACATTTATTCGGAAAGAAAGTCAGCAACAAAAAGTTAGATTTCCCAGGCTTATTGATAATAGTGAGATTGAATTCTTGCAACAAGAGTAACCAACAAATGAGCCTTCCACCAACCACTGGTTTGTTCATGAAATATCGAATGGTAGAGTGGTCAGTGTAAACAAAATTTTTATATCCAATGATGTAATGATGAAATTTATTCAAAGCATATACAACAGCCAAAAACTCTTTTTCCGTAGTAGTGTAATTCTTTTACGTAGGAGTCGATTTTTTCTTTGATAAAATAAATTGCATACATATGATCTTATGCATCTTTTTGTCCAAGGATAGCCATGGTTGTATTAGAAGCATTAGTGTGGATATGGAAAGGTTGTTCCCAGTCAGGGCCACGTAAGATAGGGGTGGTTTTCAAATTTTCTTTGATAGAATCAAATGCCTGTTGACACTGAGAAGACCATTCAAAAACACAATCTTTGGTTAACAATGAAAACATTGGAGCGGAAATTTTGCTAAAATCTTTTATGAATCGGTGGTAATAACTCGCATAGCTAAGGAAACTTTTGATGTTAGTCGATTAGCTGGTGTAGGTAATCGGGTGATGATTGGTATCTTTTTGGGATCCACCGTATACCTTGGGCTAAAACATGGTGACCTAAGAAAATTCCTTGATCAACCATCATTAGACATTTTCATGACTAAGAGATAGTTGGTGTTGTTCACATTGAGTGAGTACTTTCTCAAGATTATTCAAAGATTCTTCAAAATTGGACCCATGGACAAAGTGAAATCATCCATGTAAACCTCAACATAGTCATTAGCAAGATCTACAAAATGGCCAAGACCGCCTTGGAATGTAGCAAGGGCATTACAAAGCCCAAAAGGTGAGACTCTGTAGAAGCGAATGTACCCCAAGGGCACGTAAAAGTAGTCTTATCCCGATCAACGGGGCAATACTAATTTGATTATACCCACTAAACCCATCCAAGAAAGAGAAATATTTCTTACTACCCAAAACTATCCAGACTTGGTCAATGAAAGGCAAGGGAAAATAATCTTTCTTGGTGGCTTTGTTAAGTTCCCTATAATCAACACATATTCACAACTTACCATTCTTCTTGGGAACAATAAATGATGGGGAAACCCACCGACTATCAGATATAGGATCAATGAAACCTACCTTTAGGAGCTATTCAATCTCGGTTTGACTATGTCTCTCAATGCTTGATTGACTCTTCATTGTGGTTTCCTTATAGGTTTGACGTCATCGGTGTAAATATGATGTGTACAGATGCTTAGGATGAATTCCCTTCATGTCGTGTAATCCCAAGAAAAAGCATGAGAATGTTTCTTCAGAACCTCAAGCACCCTAGCTTCTTGATTGACCTCCAAGTCGCTTCCTATAGTCAGCTCTCTACCCATACTGACAAGCACCTGCTTAGTATCATTTGCAAGAGCAAGCTCTGTACTAGTGATGAAAGAATTCAATGGGAAAACATGGGGTTGAAGCATGTGCAATATGGATATGTTATCAAAAGATAGAACCTTGGTTAAAGGACAATAGAAATCAGGAACTAAATGTTCGAATTATAAGCATAGAGTTTCCTACTAGACTCAACAGAGGTAATGTCTAATTCTGTAGCAGTAGTGCTGATTTCCGTAGTGGTAGTGCTGATTTCCATAGTTGCAGAGTCCTTAGAATCAGTCACCGCATATGACTCTACAGCTTCCATCATATGATTGTGTACTACAATAGTGGCTAGAAAAGAAGAACTCAAAGAGTTAGAATCTAAATAATCCACACATACCTAGTCACAATTGTTCGTATAAGGCTGGGCAGGAGGATATAATGAAATGTGTTTGGATTTCTGCCCATTTAGAATTGTCATGTTTCCTAACCTACAGTCAATGTATGCAGCAACCGTAGCCAGCCAAGGTCTTCCCAAGATGACTAGGTATCCCAACTTCCAAGCTTTAGGCTGCAAAACCATGAAATCAACTGGGTACTCCCATGATTCAACAGTGACCATTATATCTTCAACCACACCATCAGGTACAACAATGGATTGATCTACTAACTACAAAACAGTGTTGGTTGGTTAAAGTCCTGTCAAGGATAGGAGGTTAAACATTTCTGTTGTGATGACATTAATAGCAGCACCAAGATCCACCAAAACATTAGATATTGACTGATTGTTTATACAAATAGTAATGACATGGCTCCCAGGATCCCCATATTTTGGTGAGATAAGGGTGCCAGCAACTAAATCAGCCAAATTTCCTTCGACTTTGACATTTTTTGGGTATTTCTTCTTGGTGTCTTTATACACTTGTTTTTAATGGTTTGGTTTAGTTTAGGGATGTCCCTTATTACACGCAACATAGGAACCTCAATATGTACTTTTTTAAATTCCTGAACTAATTCTATTTCATCTGTAGTTCCAGTGTCCTGTAATCACTCAAGAAAAGGGGTTATAGTCTGTTTGGGTATTTGATTATCCTGCTTATCTGGCATTGGTGAAGAACTAGTGTCACCCTCAAGTTTTTCTTCCTTATTGGCATCATCAGGCAGTTCTGTGGTAACAATAGGAGGGTTCAATACTTTGCCAGATCGTAATCATAAATTACCAATAGTGTTGACCTGCATGGTGCTACCTACATCTATGTCATCAATCGAAGCTATCTATTGATTTTTAGGATTGGATACTGGCTGAGCCGGAAGTTGTGTTTGTGTTGTTTGTCCTTGATTTTGGTAGGCTTGAGGTGGAGGCATTAAAGCTTGTTATGGCTGCTGGAACCGGTGTTGTTGATTGTCGTTTTGTGGTGGTGCCCAGGACTGATTTTGGCTAAAATTTTGTTGAGGACCCCATCTTTGATTGTGCCAAGGATTGGCCGCAGTGGTGGAGCCCAACCTAGCTAAGGGTAGGGATTTGTCCAGGTGGTGGATATGGATAAGTCATCCAGTTTGAGTTTGCCCAACAGTTGTCCCAAAAGACCGAGAGGCTTGATTTGGCCATAGCATTCTCCAAGGATTACGAGTTGGTCTAGATGGGAACCCACCCCGTTTGTTTGATCTTTGGACAAAATTTAATTCAACACTTGTTTGAGAGATGACATTCAAACCTCCCTTCAACTATGGTAGAAGTGTGCAATGCTTAGTGTCATGGTCAGTAACTTCACAGATTAAGCACATATATGTGACATCCAAAGGACATTCTCTCAAGGGGTGTCTCTTCCGACATTTAGGGCAATACATGTCCAATGGTTCTTTAGCAGGGGTTGCTTTTGCCTTAAGTCCATCTATGGTGGATGTTAATTGTAGCAGAATGTATGTTTTCATGTTGGCCATTTCTTCTAGAAGTTCAGAGGTACCCAAAGACTTGGATGTTTGTTTCCTTCGTATTCCTCCCCGTGTTCTAGAATATCTTCTACATAGCTCAGTAATTTGTTCCATGGTGAGCTTATGCACGTCTCCACCTCCCATGAGATGGAGAGAGTCCTTGGTTTCTTCATCCAGTCCTTTCAGAAAGACCGTTTTAGTGATGTCTGCATGTAACTCATACCCACTGCATTTATGGAGAAAGAGGAATCTGTCCAGATAATCCTCTAGATTCTCATCTTCCTTTTGTTGTATTTGGAAGAACTCTTCCTTCCTATCCCTTCCTCTACAATAGTCTTGGTATTTATCCAGGAAGGCTATCTCCATGGCTTCCCAGGAATTAATGGAGTTAGATGGTAACCCCATAAACCATCTCATAGTAGAATCTTTGAGAGTGGAGGGAAATAGTTTGAGTTTTTGATTGTCAGTTCGGTAGTCATATGTCTGGCACAGATTTTAATTCAAACAGAAATCGATCGGGGTCTTCTTTGGTCATCCCTCGAAGAGTGGTAGGATGGATGGTGAGATGTTTTTCATGGGTGCATCCTCATCTCGCATTAAGGACAATGGGGTATGTGAAGGTTCGTCCCTAAAGGTCTTTAGCATTCCCAAGATCCCCCATTGCGGAGAACGATGTGAAGAGGATATAGAATGCTTAGAAAAGGTTCTAGGCATTGAATTAGAATTTGTATCACTCTCGGTGGTTCTCTCTTATGAAGTGTCTAAAGAGATTTGTTGAATATTGTGTGTTATAAATCTCCCTTGGTTATCTCGTGCCCTATGCATCCGGTTGGTTGGTTTAAATCAAAGGTGAGAGATCTCACTCGGCTTCCTTTTTGAACTCCATTAACACCCATAGCAGATAGAATAAAGTAATGGAGCTTATGGTTATTGTCCCCGAACGGTGCCAAAAATGATGGGTCATTGTATTCTTCCAATCATTTAACTGACATGATATTTGCCAGTGTCATTCTAAACCAGGGCTGTGTCCTAGGCAATATGCAATGGAGTTGAGGGGAACCAGTTATACGTTGAGTCGGTTTGGGGTTGTTTAGTTTTCCATGACTAATCTATGGAAATGCAGTTAAAATCTACGGAAATTAAATACAAATCTACAGAATTCGACTATTTGCAGTGAAAGGAATTTTTAGCAGCTAATCTTCTACTATAAAATAAAATACGCACACACTTATTCTTAATAGATTAAATCACAACTAAATAAATGGAATTTTAGTAGAAAGCAAGACTGTTCATGAACTAGATTTGTATAACAAAAGCATCTATTCTAAGTGAAAGTAGTAATAGAGAAAGCAATGATAGTTAATCAAGGCATGCATATAAAACTTATCAAATGATAATTGCAGTAAAGCTAATTGAAAGACTGTATGCACGAACTCAAAGTAACCTCGTATCTCCTTGGTTGAGTGGGCCCTTGCTCTTCCTCGGGATAGAGTGATCAACAACTTCTTATTCTCAAAATGTCATAGATTTCATTAACTTCGAAATAAGTTCATAATACATCCAAAAACAAGAATGAACATTATGCGAGATAATCTCTTTCAACAATCAAAAAGTGGCACTTTCTTTCAAGACAAAGTCTTCATATAGATAATGTTTGTTACAAGATCTGCCATATCAAATGGCATTAAACACTGTTTCATCAAATATCAATTAAAACTCTTAGATTCCTATGGGCCGTTAGAGTCAAGCCCAAGCTAATAGGTCAATTTGGAAATAGTCTTCAGCCGCATGCATCGAACTCGAGCAACTTATCCACCAGTAACCTCCATCATTCCCTGCACACATCATCACATTTGATCTCATAAAAATAGTTAGTAGGAGGTCATGTGATAAACGGTTTTCATAAATAATAGCAAGGAAAAATGCATCAACCTACTAAGACATGACTATACAAAACATCCCCATATACAAATAAGTCATATCACGAAGAGTATTTCTAGTTGAAGAAATGATATTAATGAGCCAAACTATGCACTCATCATGATGTTTTTGAGACTTTTAAAATATGGAAAGCCCTTTACGAGAATAAATCAAATTCTAAGTTAAAGTGCCTTAGATCTGACAATGGTGGTGAATACTGTAGCAAATATTTCAATGATTATTGTTCAGCGAATGGGATACGTAGAGAAAGAATGGTTCTAAGAACACCACATGAGAATGGTTTACGAAAGAATGAACAAAAAATCATGGAACATGCTAGAAGTATAAGGATACATTTTGGATTACCCTTACAATTTTGGGCAAAAGTAGTTGATACAATGGTTTATTTGATTAATCATGGGCCTTCAAGTTCACTAGATGCGGGAATACCAGAGGAATCTTGGACCGAAAAAGAGGTAGATCTTTCTTTTCTTAAAGTTTTTTTTTCAAAAGCTTTTGTGGATGTTGATAAGAAAATAGAAAAAGTTGGATGCAAAATCGAAGAGGTGCACTTTCATTGTTATGGGTCTAGTGATTTCGGTTTCCGTTTTAGGATTTGGAAAATTCTAAAATTTTTAGGAGTCGTGATGTTGAATGGAATGAAAAGAGAATATACAGGATCAAATTTTGGTACCCAAGGATGAGAAAATTGAGAAGTTTATTGATGAAAATGAACTCTCGGGTTTTTAAGAAACACCTACAGAAATACACAATAACCGTGATCGGTTAGGCCTTGACCCGACATCGGTTAGATGAATCACCGATGGTTACAGAGGATCCAAACCGGCATCGGTTAGTAGAACCAACGTAGATTAAAGGTGACCGACATCACCACCGCGCATCGGTTGTATAGGATTGTCCAGAGGCCCAAATTGAGTCTTCGGTACCCCAAACTCTTGTGAGAAGGTCACAAAGGGTAAGTAAACTTCCAAAATATTTACACCTTCTCTATTTTATTTATTGTTGACTGATAGTGGTGAACCAGAGAGCTTTGAAGAAGCAATGCAGGATAAGACTCACGTTCAGTGGGAGCATGGCATGGATGAGGAGATGGACTCCTTAGAACAGAACTAAACTTGGGATTTGGTTAAGTTTCCAGTAGTTAAGAGGACATTGTAGAACAAGTGGGTTTACATGATTAAGAAAGAAGAGGGTGGACGAAAAGGTATAATGAAAGGCTTTTAGTAAAGGGATTTGCACGAAAGCGTGTATTGACTTTGGTGAAATATTTTCTCCTATTGTTAAGATGACTTCTATTCATCTCAGTATTACATTTAGTTGCATAGTAGAAAATTTTCATTTAGAGCAACTATATGTGAATATGGCTTTCCTTTATGGTGATTTGGATGAAGATATTTATATGCAATAGTCATTTGGGTATGAAGTCAAGGGTAAGGAGAAATTAGTGTGCGGGTTGAAAAAGAGCCTATATGGCCTCAAGAAATATCTAAGGCAATGGTACATGAGGTTTGATAGCTTTATGCATGAGCATGGTTACTTGAGATGTGAATTTGACCATTGTGTTTATTTCAAGAAGCTTGAAAATGGGAGCTATATTATTTTGTTACTGTATGTGGATGATATGCTTATTGCAGGATTTAATATGTAGGACATTGGTGAACTTAAGAGAAAGCTAGCTCACACATTTTCTATGAAGGATTTAGGAGTTGCAAAAAAAATCCTTGGCATGTAAATACATAGAGACAAGAAAAAAAAATTATATTTGTCTCAGGAGGATTATATCTACAAGGTGTTAGAAAGGTTCAACATGCAGAATGTAAAACCTGTTAACACACCTATGGCTGGACACTTCAAATTGAGCAAAGATCAGTGTCCTTCATCACATGAGGAGGTCAAATACATGATACGAGTGCCATATGCTTTAGCAGTTGGAAGTCTCATATATGTTATGGTTTGTACCAGACTAGAAATTGCACAAACAATGGGAGTTATGAGTAGATATATGGCTAATCCAAGTAAAGAGCATTGGAAAGTATTCCAATGGATAATTAGGTATTTGAAAGGGACATCTAGCATGTAGTTGTGCTATGGAGGTTCAGATATTTCATTACGTGGATATGTTGATTCGGATATGGCTGGAGATCTAGATGGTAGAAGCAACACTACTGGATATATTTTCACAGTAGGTGGAATGGCAGTTAGCTAGATTTCGAGATTGTAGAAGGTTGTGGCTTTATCTACTATAGAGGCAGAGTATGTTGCAACTAAAAAGGTTAGAAAGGAGATTATATGGATGAGTAGGTTCATGGAAGATTTGGGAAAGGAGTAAAGTGATTGTAAATTATTTAGTGATAGTCAGAGTGTAATTCATTTGGCAAAGAAATCAGCGTTTCATTCGAGAACGAAACACATTCAGTTGAGGTATCACTTCATACGGCGGTATTGGACGATGGGCGGTTGAATGCGGAAAAGATTCATACGAGCAATGTAGTGCCCACTTCCCTTTGACACTGTTTGATACTAATCATGGTACAAATGATTATATTATGGACATGATTATGGACTTTATAGTATGATGTTAAATGTTAGATCATGGATTATTGTTGAATTGATTCGATTATGATGCATGATGATTATTAGAGACATTTTATATGTTGATGATGATATACTGTTAGACATGGTTATATGATGGATGTTGTTCGGACTTATAATAATTGGATATTTTGATTAGACCCGAAAATGAAAATTAGATTAAAATTGATGATGATATAGTTGTTAATGAAATTGTGAGTGATAATCATTGATTTTCATGATAATTGTTGTGATTCACATATATATTAATGATCTTGAAATTATATTTATATTCATTTGGATGTTCGATATGGCTACGAGGTCAAGGAGGTATTTTGTTTTGCGGGTTAAAATATCACAACAAACATCGAGGGATTGGAGACCAACCACATAGGAATTCTAGATGAATTCAACAAGGTCACCATTGTAGACTAGTATTTGTTGTGTGTGTGTTTGTATTTTTGTTAGGGATTCCCATGGGGGGAATCACCTTTAAATGTGACCAAGGGATTTTATGTTTTTCTTTTATTTGGTCCATTTTGTTAAATTTTTGAATGTGTTTTATGTGGTGCACTTACCCTTTTCATTATTTATTTAATGTGGAGTTAATATTGTGAGTAATCATATTGTTTAGTTAATTAATTAAAAGATGTCATAAGAATGTAATTAATAGAGTTGTTAACCATGTTTTAAAGTGTTGTAAGTAATGTGTAAGTGACCTTGTGAGTGATGTGTAAGTTAACTTTTGAGTGTGAAACACTTCACCTTCTTGGAAATTCAAATTTGTCCTTGGAGACTGATTTTAGAGGCTTGTGGGACAAGTTAAACTTGTCCCATGCCTCTTAAATTTACATACCAACCTTACATATGGTTGGAGGGTTAGATTTATACCTTTTTATGTATTTTTACAAGTCAAGTTGAATGTTGTAATTACATTTTATTTACTTAATTTAATTTCAGTCCTTATGGGGTATGGGATTGTTTGAGTGTGTAAGTGAACTGTCATATTATTCACCCACTTATTTATTATACATTGGAGAATGAAGTTGAATTTTGGGGGTTGGAGTTGAGGATGTGTGATGTGTCATCCTACATGGATCCTCCTCATCCTCTTCTCTTCCATCTTCTATAAAATTTGATTTGCTTGCCTTGTTTTGGGTTGCTTCACTTTTGGAGACTTCATTTTGGGTGAATTTTCATGTTGTTTTGGGAGCTCTTGCTTGGAGAAGTTCTTGGAAGATTGTTGCATGCTTGTGCTTAGCTGTTTTGGATTGCTTGCATTGGGATAAAACTTGTTGTTTTAGAACTTGGAACAACTCCATCATGGAGAGGTAGGAGCTTGGCTC
Source organism: Taxus wallichiana var. yunnanensis (assembly GCA_018340775.1). NCBI lineage: Eukaryota > Viridiplantae > Streptophyta > Pinopsida > Cupressales > Taxaceae > Taxus > Taxus wallichiana. The sequence goes on along the minus strand of CM031243.1, from coordinate 162,804,375 downwards.
TTGAAATGCTCTTCTTGTATATATGTAAATGTTCTTGTGTGAATGTTTTGGTATATTTGTGGGTTGTTGGGTAGATGGCCTAGGAATGGTGTAGGAGAAGACTATGGGGTTATTTTGTGGGAGGCACAAGTGTGTTTTAGGGAGGTATAAGGGTGGAGGGAGTTGGGATTTGGGTTCCACCTTACAAAGAAATAGCTTGCATTTCTTTACTCATTATGGGGTGCCATAAGAGGTTGGGGAGACATAAGAAAATGTGAGGAATAAGGGGTACTTGGGGAGGCATAAGGGCATGACATGGTTTGAAATGATATATATATATATATATATATATATATATGGTGGGTTGTACTCAGTGGTGATACCAATTTCCCCCTTGGGATGCATAAGCAGCATCCCCATAGCTTCTTGCTCCTTTGGCTTGCTTGATGAAGCCTTTGTATTATTTGTCATGTTTTAATGTAGTTGTAAACTACATTCTGTTTGGGACTGTGTTTCTTTGTGAAAATGTTGCTTGTATGTTTGTGGAAGCCTATTGTTGCCATGAGTTGGATCACATATTTTATTGCATTGTGGTTAGGGCTCAGGGGCCAATGAAGAAGGATGGATTCTCCTCTTCATTAGATGTCTTGGTTGGGTGGAGAGCATTGCCTTCCCCCTACTCCTGTTGTGATCAAATTGGAAGAATGAGGAGTATTCATGTTGCTGTTCTGGAGTTGAGAAAAGACAGTTTGACAGTCCCTTATGAAATGAAATCTCATTGTAACCTTTCCCACTTGAAGTGGATGAACTTGTAAATGTTTGTAATGGAAAGATGTTGTACTAATTGCAAGTGGAAATTTTAAATGTAAAAGAGTTATACTCTGTATTCATTTTGGAAAGAATGTGAAAGAATGATACATGTTTTTGTATGTTACATTTCAAACCAAATGGAAAGGAAGTTGTAAGAGTTCATTTAAATTAATGGAAGTGGTTTTGTCTTTTCCATATGTTGTTATTCCATTGGAAATCTGTGTTTAGCATTCACTATGAAATCCCTGTTTGAAAAGTGGTAAAGTGAAACACGTGAGAAGAAAATGTATTATTTTGTTCTATATATAATATATGTTTTGGAAGGAATAAAAGAAGAAAGGTTGTAATGTTGTATTTTGGAATCAATAAAGGATTGCATTATCTTTTTCAATCTATATTGTTGTATTGAAATTGATCATCCATTGTGTTTTGAAATCTCTATTGAAAAGAAGAATTATGTGTGAGGAAAAATATAATGCTCTGTTCTTAAAAAAATGTTAAGATTGGAAATCAGAATTTACATTTTAGCCCATAGATGGTTTGATTGAATCAACTAAATGTATTAGGCTAGGATTAGAATGAATTTCCACACTTGGGAGATGGAAAGTAATTAAATAGATCCTTTAAAAATTTGCCCTCTATTTTGTTCTTTCAAACTGCAATTATCTAAACAAAAAATGCACAGATCAAACCTGCAACAATAAAATAACAAATTAAATGATTAAATTGAAGTAGTAGGCCCTAAATGAATTCAATTAGACAAAAACACTTAATGGAAATACTTCAAAACCTGGCAAAACCGAGTTCAAAGTTTCCACAGTCGTTTTGTTGTCAAATTTGTAAATTTTGAATTGGAATTCAATCAAATAGATCTACCTCACAAAATTATCCTAATTCCTCCTAATAACAACTCTCCATGTCTATTTGACATGTTGAGAGAGGAAGAAGATCAAATTGAATAAATCTCACAAGTTAAAATTTACCAGTTCGCATTGTAAAATCTTGCAAGCTATTTTCTTAAAATTGACCCCTTAAACTTTATCAAAATAAAAATTAATGATCTTTGTGTAAAGAGGACATCGATAGCTTTCTAGAAAGTCCTCGTTTTCCCAAAACCGAGCTCTCTATCAAAATTTATGGCCTTCTGAAGTTTTTCTTCCTTGGCGTCAAAAATTGGGAAAATTTTCCTTGGGGCCCGTGGGCCCAATTTTTCCCTTAGAGCTTAGGAAAAATTTTGGGACAATTTTCCAAAGTTTCCCTACTGCCCCGCTGGCCACATCCAATCAGAGGCTATGATGTGGCACCACGGGGTGTTGGCGGAGGGGCAGACCCCTTTTTAAACTTAGCGCATTCGAAATTTTTTGGGAAAATTTTCCATGTTTTCCCCACCATCCCGTTGACAATGACCAATCAGGAGTAACCACGTGGCATGGGGAGCCGATGGAGGTATGGGTCAATGTTACCCTCTTAGCCCTTCGGGGCATTAAACAAAATTTCTCCCCGCCGCCCTGCTTTCCCTGCGTTGGCTTAGGTGATGCCACGTGTCCCTTGCGGCTTGTGGACTTGTGGGCGCAATGTTGGCTTTTCGCCCCACATGGGAAATTTTCCCAAACGTCTCCCGTCGCCCCACTCTCCCCGCACTGGCTTGAGAAGCGCCACGTGTCCCTTGTGGACTTGCGGACTTGCGAGTATTCGAGTGTAAAGCTAATTTTTCGTCCTGCACTAGAAATGTTCCAAAAGTCTCCCCGCGGCCCGCCAACCCGCCCTTTGGGAAATTTTCACCCCTGGGCATGCTCTTGGGGAAAATTTTCACCCCAAGGCCCGCCGGCCCATAACTTGAGAAATATGAGGAGTTAGGAGGACTTCTTTATATCAATGGAAAGGTGAGGAAATTTCCTATCTAATGGGAATGATTTAGAGAATTTTTGAATGTGTTAAGTGTGAGAAAAATTAAGTTGAAACTTTAATCCTATTAGAGAGTGGGTATGGTGAAGATTTACCCTCTGAACCTAATTGAACCTTCTAACCCTAAATTTTAGACCTTATGACCTCTAATAATTGTTAATAAAAGAAAAGTATGTTCTAGTGGATTAGAATTGTTCGGAACTTGTTAGTGATAGTTGTTTCCTTGTGGCCTATTTTTAGAGTCTTTTAAACAAAAAAACTTTTTATAATTTTCCTAACTAATCCTAGGTATTTCTTGGGTCTCAAGTGAGTTGTTTTTAACAAAGCGTTACAATAAAAACCCTACGGATATGCTAACTAAGCCATTAGCAATGGAGAAGTTGGAGTTACACTCCATTTTTGTTGGTCTTCGAGTTTGAGACTTGAAGATGAAGAAACAAAGCCAAGGAAGGATCCAAGAATGATGATGTACATGTATGGTGTAGTAATTAAACTCCAAGTGGGAGATTGTTGAGTTGTGAAGCTTAATTACTTCATTTTAGCATGTAATTGGAACTTGCTAGAAAATACAGTAATTGACATTAGTTAAGGACTCCACCAACATCGGTCGAGAAGACCGGCATCGGACGTATGACTAGCATCGGCCAAGCAAGTAAGGAATCGACAAGTGGTTAGGCGAACCCCGGCGTCGGTTACTTGTGTGATGAAGTTTTAATTAAACTCTTGGGAATTATATCTATTTTTAGCATTAAAATAGATTTACTAATTGTAATTGCATGGCTAAGTGCCCTAATTCTATAAATGACTATATAAGCATAAAAACTAGGGTTTAGAAGTAAGAGAATGAACAAGAATTAGGAAGAACCCCAAAAAGGTTGGTGAGAGAGAATTCTTGGTGATGAAGCAAAAGCTTGATTGAAAGAAAGTACCAACATCCGAGGGGTGTGGAAGTTTGTAAATCTTCATCATTGATATCTTGTCAAAAGCTTTGGCTAATAGATTGGCTTGTTTCTTGGTGGACGTAGCCCACACTTTGGGTGAACCATGTTAAATCTAGTGTTGATTTATGTCTCTTGTTTTGTATATTTCTTACGGTAGAATATCCGTTTTTATTTACATGTATGCTTAGATATGATATATTATCTGCATAAACCTGCAGTGTCTTTGATCCCAACAAGAGTGTAAATTAAGTGATACACCAATGTTTTAGGACTTGTGATTACACAAAACACACTTGATTGATTGCTAAAAGACCGATAAAGTTCACTTCAATTGTTGTTTGATGGATCTTACACTCATAAAGGCATTAACATACACTTAAAAGATCTCAGAAACTAACAAAACATCTAAATGGAGGTTATGATCATGTAACTAAAGTGTTTATTCACTAAATCACATAAAAAGTCCACTTTAACAAGGTGCCAAAATACATAATTTTGCATAGCAAAAGTATGCAAAATGAATAAGCCCCCTCATACCGATTGCACAAGAAATGTACATATAGCATGAGTAAACCCCCTCTATTCCAAAAATAGCACATCCTAAATTTAGTTAGTTGGCTAATGGGAGACAAATCCAATATTATCCAATTTTTGATAATATAAGGATAAAATTACATGCATGAGGCTCCGAGGGATAAAAAAATAAGCCTTTTATGGTCTATTTTTGTGCTTTTTGGCTGAATTGACTTCATTTTGACTCACCCTTTACAAAAGTTATTGTATTGTATGGAATTTTTAGCATAGATTAAGGTATTTTTGTCTTATAATTTGCAAAGCAAGGTGAGCACATATGCATAGTAATCCTCTTTTTTTTTTGTTTGCATGCATTGGCTGATAATGGGTTTTATTGACTTTGGTTAAATCTTTTGATTTATGACCCCCATGCAAGATTAGTAATAATTAAACATTCAAAATACTCGGAGAGTGAATGTGTATTAGAATTTTGACTAAAACCAAAGTCAAATAACCATGGTTAGAGAAACTAGGTCGAACTATTAGGTAAAAACCCTAAAATGATTCTTATTTGCATCTGACTTGTTTGGTTGAGGTTGCGTGGGGAAAACTCTTGCAATTTTGCCAATGGTGTCCACCATTTTTGTTATGCATCATGTTTTTTCATTGCTTTGTTTTATTAGAGGCTTCTGGTTTCCCCCTTCTATTTAGCTTCTGGGTTTTCATTGCTTTATCTCGGTTGTTTGTATTTATATCTCGGTTTTCTCTATCCCACAAATCAGTCGTATGTTAAACTAAGGATTCTGGATTATCTTGTTGTGAGCTCACCATTTTTCCATTCAAAGGGGTTTTGACACCATTGTTTTACTTTATTCGCGGGATTTGTTCTACATTTCTCGCGCTTACTAATGCAACGGGTGTTGTGATTTCATTCGTTATTACAGATCTGTTTTTACATGCTTGGGTTTAGTTTGAGATGGAGGTATACTTTGTTCCCTATGATAAAGCTCAACCTTTTTACTTTCTACGAGTTCTACGTTTGGTGGCATTTTTCTGTGTTTGACCTGATTTATATTTAGCCTCCATGGATCTGACATGCTCATTTTGAACACGTACTCTATTTTTTCTTGTCGAGTCGTGTTGGAAAAGACATCAAGCTGTGTTTTGCTTCACAGTTAATTGGTTTTACACTATTTTTTTCTGGGTTAGACCCTTTTATTCTACAACTCGGTCCATCATTAGAGATTTTCTTGGTGAGTGATCGGTATGTTACCATTTTCATCAATGTTTACTATTATGTTGAGCATTAATAGCTCATCGTACTTTCACACAACTCGATGGATCTGACCCATGAGGTTGAGTTTGGTGCCATTCGATCTGCCTTCATCCGGGTGCATTTTCCAATAGCTCCCAAAAAATACCCAAAATTGTATTGTGTGATTTTTTCATGGCTATTCCTTATCTCAAGTTGCTACGCTTATGGATAGTCGATCTCTGTGTCCTTTTTTTAATGGATCGGGTCAAGTTGTTATCATATTTCATTTTGGTGATTATGGATCAATGTTATTCGATCATGTTTGTAACTCGTCCGCTCAGTCCTTAGATCGTCTATTGATTTGAAACCATGCTTAGCTCATGTGGGCCTTACTAGTTTTAACTCCTTTACTGATGCTTTACTATGTCGTGTTAAGTTCTCAGTTGTGTAGTCGTTGGGAGGACTCTAGCACATTGACTTATTTCCTATTTTTGATGAGCTAGTTGTTGGGGATACTCTATTTGGAAGCCTATGCATTTATCTCGACATTCCACTTATTGAGGTAAGAATTTTTATCAAGCCTTTTAATTTTTCAATATTTGAAAGCTTGGGGCTTTTACAAAATATCCGTAGATCTTTATTTTGATTTTTTTCAATGATCATAAATACTGAAAAAATGCTTTGCAGTCTGAAGAGTATACTTTTGTAAAATGGAAAGTTGTTTCCTTGTAACTTACATTTTGATGACATGATTGGATCCGTTATGTGTTGAGCTAATACCACTTTCAGATCCGAGGGTTTCATCACTAAACTCTATTTTCCTTTCTCATGGATGGTTGTAGATTAAACCTGAACCCTTTGATTCTTTCATGAAGGCTTGTATGGTTGCACCTTTCAACTGAAGACTCATTATTATTCCTCAAGGAAAAAATTTCTTAGATTCATCACGATGGCTGATATCCAGTTTCACTATGTTGTATATTTTTTTAATATGCATTCTTTCCTTCATTTGTGCTTTTATTATTCTATCCTTCTAAAAATCTATCTGTTTGTTAAATGCGTGAAAATAAGCTTGTTTGAGCATGATGTGGTTGTGTTTCTAAAACGTATTCCAATTTTTAAAACTTAAAATATGGCCCAGATTAGCTGAAGATAAAATTTGTGTAAAAATAATTTATTATGGCTGTGACTTTTCTTTATTCTGCAATCTATATTTATGTATTTGGATTTCATTTCTGAAGCACAACATGATTATTTGATGCACTACGGCAAGTTCTCATTCTATTTAGATCTGAATATTGTACTTTCATGGTATAGTTATAGCATTTTCTTTTATGTTTTTGCATATCATGAGATGCATACTGTTTTGAAAATTGATATGAAAATTCTAGATCATGTTATACTGGTACATGCATAACCTCCATTTATTGCAAACTACCTAGTTATCCTCGAGCACTGTATGTTTGAAAGCTTGTTACATGACCTTGTTGATATCTTAAAATTTATCATTTGGAGAAGCTTGTACTCTGTAAGATGTAAATAAAACTCTATTTCATTTTGAGATCTTTACTTTACTTATTTAGAATTGCACTATGGGTTCTTAGAATAAACATCCCTTTTTGAACCATTTTAACGTGCAACCTGATGAAGATCTATGCTTTGCAAAAGTATAAAATTTATTTTAAGCTTTGAAGCTCTGAATTATTTGTGAAACCCTCTCAAAATATGTCTTCTTCTCATAAAATCAGTTATTTGTGAAGCTCCAATTCTGCTTTTTCCATCTACACACTTAGAATGTGGTGCATGTTTAAAAATATATATTTAAAATAATGATGAGTATTACCAATATGTACTATATGAGATGGTTATAATTTCTTCATTCTGTGAAAAATGATACTTGTAGTATTTCAAATATGAATTGTGAAAACATGATGAATATATGTACTTCATCTTTTTGAATCATATGCTGAAACCTGAAATATATCCGTGCTTGATTCTATGATGAACAGTGCAACTATGCGACCCTTTTCTGAAAACATGTCCATTCTGATTTACTTTTGGAATCTTTCCTTTTCATTTCCATGAATTTTTACATCCTTTCATTCCTGCAATTAATAATGCATGCACATTTAAAGTTGGAAATATAACGAGGAAAAGCAATCAAAGCTCTAACAATATCTCTTTTTATTCTTTCAGGAACCCGAAGCAGCTTGATGAAGACCATTAGAGAACCAAGTTACAAAGGAAGGAAACATCCATAAAGGAAATTACGTGTTCTTACCTCCTCGCATTTTCGGCTTTTCATGTTTATGCATTCTTTAGTTTTTATCCATATCCCATGGCTTTTGTGGGATCTTTGTACACTTCCGTACAAATATATGAAAATTTCCATATGTAATGAGTTATATAGTGTTTCCTTTTCACTTCTTTTCAGTTACATAATCTTAAATGAACCTCTGCAAGTTAATACAATAAGAAAAATTCATATAATCTAGTAACTAACATGAATTTATTGTACCTTAATTTTCTCATCAATAACACAAGTAATAACACTTATGCAACTATACTTTCCTTTGACACCTGAAATTTGTAACTTAAATTGATGTTTTAGTATGCACTTTCTAATTTGTGTTGTCATTCCCATCTCCACCTAGGCCCCCACAACAGTATTTCATGGTTGATGCATTGTCTTAGCGTTAGAATGGCCTCATATGTGTGGAATTGCATGTTAAAACTACACTTCAAACTGTTGATTTCCTGTATGTTATCTATAGACACACAAATTGCACTAATTATTCCCGTTCAATAAAAGTGACAACATTTCATCAATAACGCACCATTTCTCTTTTATCACCGTTAATTAATTGCATTTCGCTAATTAATTAACCCTCTTATCGCTCAAAATTCAAATTAATGACCTTTCGTTAATTAAGGTCCACTTCTACCTAGTGTTTCACCATTTTCTTTACGTTTTTGAATGACGAAATAGATAAGGGTAAGGGCTAGGAGGAATATCTGTTTACGCTGGTCGATTCATGGTTGTTGTGCATGTTTTGACTTCTTGATTCAATGCCGATTGTGAGAGTTTCCTTTTGGTTAGGAGGAACTACCTGTAACAAAAAATAAGACCACAAAAGAGAAGTTAAATAATATATGATAGTGGATTGCCTAGCGTACGCTAGTTCCGGAAGTATGATACTTCCTAGATGGCTATCAATCAACTGTTCAAAACAAATTAATGTGAGAAATAATTAAAGTTCTACTGTAGTTGATACGATTTAGGTATCTCATTAAATCACAATAAGAAAATCTAATATAATAGGCTAGGCTATAGTCATATTTGAAGGGCTAGTAGGTGTCGGGGTATTGGAACTAGTCAGGGTCAGGGTTTGGGTTGTTTAGGTCACTTGGTAGAAGGTAGGTTGGCTCTGTTATTGGAAAAGGTGTAAAAGACAATCCATGTCGATTGGGTATAACCGACGACTTCGTTTAGGAGGGATTGACGACGGTCATGGATAACTGGTGACGGTAAGGTCGGGGTGAAAGGAATTTTATAAGATCTGATTGTGGGGATTGAAATGGAGCTAAACAGAGATGGAAGGGTAGATGGGGAGGTCTGTAAAGGTCTCAGGTATACTCAAAGGGGTATGGGAGGTGAAAATGGGTGATTTGGTGGTGTGGGTAGAGGAATGGTTGGGTCTACAAGTAGGTAGAAAATTGGAAAAGAACATGCAAAGTTTAAGCTAATAACATAAGTAACAAGGCTATTATACCGAAATAGACTATGTTGGTAAAAGGTATACTTACTTGTGGTATAGACTTGATGGCTGAATGGTGATGGCAGTTGATCAGAAGAATGGTGTTTGGTGCCACAATAGTGCTCCCTGGAATGCTTCTGTGGATGTAATACCTCTGGATCTGTCTTGGTGTTGGCTATGGATGTCTAGGTGCGTGAAAAGACTCTGGTTATGCTTACATGTACCTCTCCTCTCGTCCTTTTGCTCTCAGAATGTTCCAACCCAAAAACAAGGTTGTTTAGGTGAATAAATGGTAACCGATGACGATTACGGGTTGCCCGATGTCGGTTTAGGTGTGACCGGCGTCGGTTAAGGCGGGATTCCCTAGGTTTACTAAAATGGGAAGATCTTTCTAATTTCTTGGGCCTAGTTAGTTTGTTTTCACGGATTAGAATGGAAACTTCCCTTCTAATGAGCAGGAATGTGGTTAGAGAGATTTTAGGGTTAGACCAAATCTTAGCTCATTAAGGCAAGTAAGACTTAGTTATTGTTGGTTATGGAAACATGCCAAGAATAGGTCTAGGGTGAGGTGGTTGGATGAGGTGTCTAGGTGAGGTGGTGGGGTAGAAATTAAGATAATTAGATAATAAATATTGTGAGGATATATATTAATTAAATTAATAATGATGTGGGGTGGAAGGGGCCATGGTTAGGTGAGTATGTTTGAGCTGGTTATTTGACGAGGGACCAAGGGGAGTGTGACCTAATTTTGGTGTCTACATTTTGCCCTTTTTTGTTGCGTAGCTTGTATTGGTAAGTGAAGCTGACAAAAATAAGATGTGGTTGCCTCATGTGTGGGTGAAGGTGACCCCCTCAAACTAGGAACTGATGAGGTAGGAGACTAAATTTATGAGTGGTTTGATAAAAGGTGGATGTGATGAAGAGGAAGGTGGACAATGGGGGTAAGGGTAAAGGTCCAATCAGGTAATCAAGGAATGGGCCAGGGTCAAAGGTAGCAAGTCAAATTCACATGTATAAACTGCGTGGCAAGGTACCAAGTTGAAGAGCATGCAAACTCTACATCGTCTAAGGTCGATAGGTTTATCCAAACAAGGTTGAGGTGATTCTGGTATCCAAGGTATAGGATATGGTGTAGAAGCACTTCGTAGGTCAAGTGCAGGAACGTGTAGGTATGTTCCGGTACACCAAAGGTTGGGTCAGGATAAACGACACGACATTAGGTAAGGTAAGGTCATTAGGTCAAACAACACGAGTAACAATGTCACAAGGTATAGTGAGCACATGAGGTCATAGGTCGATGTGAATAATGTTTTAGGTTTAGGTAGCAAGGTCAAGGCACGGGTAACAGGTGCACAAGGTATAACGAGCACATGAGGTCATAGGTCGATGTAATGTTCCGAGTCCAGTAAGCGAGGTCATGACACGGTAACAATGTCGCAAGGTATAGTGAGCACATGAGGTCATAGGTCATTAACAATGTTCTGGGTCCAGGTAGTGAGGTCATGGCATGGGTAGGGCCGAGGTATGGGTAAAATAACAAGTCCCTAAACGTAATTAAGGACAAGTATAGGTAATGTAGGCTTGGAGGTAGGTTGCGATAAGGGTGGGTAAGGCCAAACGGTGGTGGGTTGGTTAAGTTGGGTCAAAAATGGGGAAAGGGTAGTTGACAAGAGTATGACGGGTAACTGATGCGGTCATATGGAACCATTGATGGTCTAGGTAAAACGACCATGGTTTTCTCGAGCACATGACCGATGTCGGTCTGAGTATAACTGACTACAGTGTGCTTTAGGGCACAGGACCGACATCGGTTTAGGTATAACCGACGTCGGTTAGGTCGACGTGGGTATATAAAAATAAAAAATCCGTATAATACGGATTCATTTGTACATTTTGGCTTTTGTGAAAACGACAGAGCATTGAATGAGTTATGCTTTTTCGGGAGGAAAGGACAAGGGATGATATCCTACTAGGTGGAGAGATCCAGTTAGTGAGAGGGTCTAGGTAGATGGGTCCATGAGCATAGGGGGATCGATTGTGATTGGGTGGAGATCAGGAGGATTAGATTTGGTGATTAGACATGACAGAGCGGCGAATAAGGTTCGGTTGGACCATCGGTGCGGTGGGCTAGACGTGTCACCTGCGCCGATGGCACCGAGATGAGGTAGGATTCTATCTGATCCTGTATTTGTGATTGAAATAGGCTATTGAAATGGGGTTGGGTGAAAATTTGGGCATAAGTTTATTATTGGGAATGTATGGGTAAAAAGGAAGGAAATGAGGGGTGGGGAGGTCCAATGTAGATTAAATAGGATTGGGAATGAAGCTAGGATAGGTTAGAGTGGAGGATTAGGGTAAAAATTGATAACTTGGGAAAAATGGGGGGAGGGGTTTGGTCATATGAGCACATTGTATGTGTGCATCCAAATGATATGACCCGGATGATGCATTCGAGTGAGTTTTTTTTCGAGTGGGCTTGAGCGATGGGGTTCCTGCGATTGTGGAGTGCCGAGAAGCTAGAGCTACACATGATGCAACCTATTACATGCGATTACTAGAGGGGTTATCAAGCATGGACATCATTTGGAGGTCCTATGTGGGTTTTCCATCATATGGGTAGATGATAGAGGAGCTACATGAGCTACATCTGCTTCGATGAATAGAGGGGTGATATGCAGGAGAGCATGAGATGATATCTATGGATAGGGTGAGACGGTAGTTTGGGTCGCTTGTGATATATCTCTATCCTTCCCACAAGATAGGAGAGATGACGTAGAGAGGCCTCTACCTCTACCATAGCCGACAGTGCCAACAGGGCAGGAGGAGCAGGTGAGAGACCAGTGGATTGATGATGCCAGGGTGACTGATAGATATAGGCAGTGGTGGGCGACACATTTACGAGTAAGTACTGCCAAGGCTAGGGCAACCACCTTTACCACCATCACAAGTGCAGAGAGGAACACCCTATAGGGCGAGGTGGCTACCTTGATTACACAGTTGGGGATAGTGCAATGATAGTTAACAGAGCTCGAGAGGCATAGGTTGCTATTTTGTAGGCATAAGTGGCCACTCTACAAGCCCCGAGATGGTGCGCGGGCAGTACACCGCACAGGGTGGAGATGCGGATGGGGTATAGGTGGCCACCATACAGGCGGATTCCCACAGTTTGCAAGGCCAATGGCCACCGCACAGCGTGCAGGTTGCAGAAATCTTCAGCCCCGATACATGCGGGCGGGATAGGGTCCCTCCGGGCAGAACAAGCACAAGGACAGGGTCCCTCAAGATAGGCACAGACATAGGGAAATGGTTCCTCGGGATAGGTACTTTGGTAGGATAGGGTCCCAAGAGACAGGTACATGGGCCGAGGCCGATGGCACCACCACTGCATAATACCTATAGGCAGGTTGAGGGATGCCTTAGGTGAGGTCAGGTATTATCGGATCAATCGATGGTGCATAGGATAGATTTTCTATCCTATGGGGAGTATAGAGCACAACAGCCTCGAGTGAGAGGACCAGGTCATGTACCCACAATGTAGAGAGTACGGGGGGCATCGAGCCCCGAGACAGGGTCAAGGCGAGGCCACTAGTTCACGGAGGCCAGCCCTGGTGAGGTAGTACCATAGAGATCTCGCTGGGGCCGATGATGGGTGGTGAGATGCTAGCTGGATGTCGTACGAGGGAAGAGGAGGAGGAGGAGACAAGTGAGACAGATATGGAGGATATCCAACAGGGTGATGTCTGATAGTTGTATGTACCTCTTGTTTTGTATAGTTGTTTATTTTTGATATATACCGGCCTGCGTGCCGAAGAGAGTGAGGATGTACATGAGAGTTTTTGAGATTTTTGATGATATACCAGCCTGCGTGCAAAGATGGTGAGGATGTATCTGAGTGATTTGAGATGATTGTGATTATTATTGGGATATATGTTCACATGTATTTTTATACAGACTATCTGATTTATAGATGATGGTGTTTATAGTATGGATGGTGTACATGTTTTAATTTGCATTGCTATATATAGATAGGTGGAAATCAAGTGGATTAGGCCTGATAGAGTCAAGGTTGTGTAGGCATGGCGGAGTCAGTGTCATTTAGGAATGGATGGAGTCAGGTCATAGGCATGGATTGAGTTAAGTCTATTTAGGCATGGATGGAGTTAGTTCATAGGCATGATTGAGTCAGGTTTGTTTAGGTATGGATGGAGTCAGGTCATAGGCATGGATTGAGTCAGTCATTTAGGCATGGATGGAGTCAGGTCATAGGCATGGATTGAGTCAGGTTTGTTTAGGCATGGATCGTGTTAGAGTTGTTAGGCATGGTTGAGTCAAGTTGGTTAGGTATGGTTGAGTTTCTAATTCATTAATTTGTGTAATCAATGATGGTGTGGATCGTGTTAAGATGATTTGTAGGAAAATGTATGATTATGGTAAAGAAATTGTAGACAAGATGAAATGAATGTATGAGTGATGATGGTAAAGATGTTAAGAAATTGTTGTTTGTTTGGTTTAATTTCCAATTATTAATATAAAAAGGAAACTAACTAGGGTAGAATGTGAATAGGAAAGGGGAAGAGGGAATTGGTTAGGGTAGAGAGTGGCCAAGCTAACCTCTAAGGGCCCCATACCCTCAAAGTGCTGCCTACATAGTCCCGACGAAAAGGGACCTCAGGCCGATGTAGTTCTCCCATAAGCTAGGGAAGATTATGATGAAGTAGAGGAATGGATTGATAGGTGTTAGGCATGGGTGAATGTAGGTCATAGGCATGGTTGAGTTCAAGTCATAGGCATGATTGAGTTGTTTTAAATATAAGTGTTGATGAGCTGGTCCTGTTATAGGAGAATCAATAGGTGATGAAGAAGGTAGAAAGGTAAGAGGTGGCAAAAGAACCACCTAATTGATAAGAACCCTAATGAGTCTACCATACCCCGATGGGCTTATGAACGTAAGACCCTACAGGCCTTGCATAATGGACTATTCTAAGGGTGAAGAAAAGTCACATGATCACGAAATGTCGTGTTTGCGGAAAGTCCCTTGAGTAACGAGGAATTTAGGTGAAAAAGGCAAGGTGGTGAGAATGGGAGGTTTAGCGTAACTTAGTGTACGATGACATGTTTTTCGAACAAGAAACCTAGAATCCAAAATAGGCAAGTCCATGACGAAAATTTCATCTTTTTCTTTATTTGTTTGTTTTTAATAGACTGATCGATGCGAAGTCTATATGGGATGGGTATATTATCTCCTTGAGGTCTTCGTGAAGTTGATTGATGTGGGAAGCTTCTGAATATTTATTATATGTTTGTAATGACTATATATAGTTGTCCTTCAAGGGAGCAGTCTATTGATAGTGGTAGAATATAAAGAAGAGATGTCCCTTTTGAGGGAGTCATCTTTTGTTGGAAGTTTGACTCAAGGAGTGGTATCCCTTTTTGTTTTTAGATGTTTAAGTCATGGACAAGACTATAGAGGAAGATTAGGTTCTTGTTTAGAAGACAAGACCATAGCACACAAAGATTAACTATGAAAGAGGTGGTTTCGAGTGATGAATGACCATGGGATTCCATCTTGAAGAAGATGAAAAGTATCCATGAGAATCATGCTATGAGTAGAGCTATGGTACTCATATTGAAGACAAGGCTAAAAGGTGACGGGTAATCACATGATTCTTGTTTAGTCATGGATCCTCAAAATGGGTAATATGGAAGGTGAATAGCGCTCAAGGGATGAGCGATCAACTAACGAGAATGTGATAGAGGAATTGATATCAACAATAGAATGGTTGAAGATACAAGGCATTAAGGGGCTCAGGTTTGGGTTTACCTTCGAGTGAAGACAAATGATAAGCACCTAATCCATAGGCATGGGTAACGATATAGGGTCCAAGCCAATTAGGAGTAAATTTTTCCCGTTTACTTTTCTCCTCTTTGGTTACATGTTGATTTTATTTCAGGATGAGGTCACCGACCTGAAAGGTTCATTCGTGAACACGTTTTTCATAGGCACATTTGATACATTTTTGGTAGATTTGGAGATGGTCAAGAGCATTGAGACGACGTTCATCTAATAATTCAAGTTGCGCCAAACGATCCTGGAGAAAGTCATTGTCATTGAGCATGTCTTGTAGTGAGATGCGGAGAGATGGAATTTGGACTTCGAGAGGTAAGATAGCCTCAGTACCATAGACCAGAGAAAAGGGGGTGGCAACAGTCAAAGTGCGAATACTAGTGCGATAAGCCCACAAGGCGAAAGGAATGTGCGTATGCCAATCTTTCCCAGTATCATTGACTACCTTCATAAGAATTTTGTTCAAGGTTTTATTGGTTGATTCAGCTTGACCATTGGTTTGTGGGTAATAAGGTGATGAGAAACGAGTTAGATTCCAAAATCATCACATAGTTTGCATAGGGTTTTGTTTTTGAATTGTTTTCCGTTATCAGTGATAATGCGGTGAGGGACACCAAAACGAAAAATGATGTGATGGTTGATGAATTCACATATCTTCGACTTTGGTAGAAATGAGGGGAATGGCTTCTACCCATTTAGTGTAGTATTTGGTAGCGGTTATGATCCATTGGTGGCATTGTGAATAACGGGGGTTGATTTCATCGATAAGATCCAAACCCCATTGAGAAAAATGCTAAAGGTCCCATGAGACCTGCAAGGCATGACTAGGTGTGTGATGGAGATGAGCATGTTGCTAGAATTTCATGCAACGTTTGACATAATCACAATAGTCATGATTTAGGGTTGGCCAATAATAGCCTAAGCAAAGGATGCATTTTGCATGACAACCAAACCACTAAATTGACCTCCGCAAATTCCATCATGGACTTCCTTAATGGTATAAGGAATTTCAGAACTTGTAAGGAATCACAAGAGAATGCCGTCAAAACCACACTTGTAAAGAAGACCACCCATGATGGCATAATGGGAGACACTTTTGAGAAAGGCACGTTGTCCATTACGAGTGAGATCAACGGGTAGAATGGAAAGGGAAAGATAGTCTGCATATTGTTTATACCAAAGGTCACGTGGGTTAGGGGAAATGGTTCCGACAGTAAACTTCATGAGGCAAATAAGAGGGTGATTGTAGTCTTTGTATGGTAACAAAGATTTTAGAGTCATGGGCGAAGCAAGTATCTAAGAAGCCAAACAGGCCATGGTATCCACAAATTTATTGGTGTATCTTTCCTTATAGGCTCATAAAGTTGACGGAGATTAGTAGGTGGTGGAATTTCCGAATAGCCTTGACTTTAGCAGGATCGACTTCTATGCCACACAAAGAAACGATGAAACCTAGGAGTTTTCTAGAAATTACCGCAAAGACACACTTCTTTGGTTGAAGACGAACACAATACTTGATGAGGCAGTCAAAGATGACTTTAAGAACGGGCGTGTGTTCAATTTAATGCTTGGATTTGGAAAGCGAGATCATCGACATAATATTCTAATATGCGATGCATGATGTCATGGAATATGTAAGTCATGACTCGTTGATATGTAGCAACTTACATTTTGAGGCCAAAGGGCATGACTCGATAGTAGAAATTCCCCCAAGGGGTGATGAAGGTAGTCTTGTGTTGATCCTCGAGAGCTAGTAATATTTAATTGTATCCCAAGAAACCGTCCATGAGCGATAACATTTATTAGCTAGTGGTGAGATCAACTAGTTGGTTAATGCCTAGTAGTGGGAAATTGTCTTTGGGATAGGTGAGGTTGAGGTCACGAAATCCATGTAAATATGGAGTCCCCCTGTCACTTTTGTGATAGGAACAATGTTAGAAATCCATTAGGGATAATCAATGGGTAGAATGAAGGAAACCAAGAGAAGGTCTTTGAAGCTCTTCTTTGACTAGAAGAGCAATGCGAGGATGCATTTTCTGTAGCTTTTGTTTGATGGGTTTGGCATCAGGAATGGTTACGATATTGTGAACCACGATTTTTGGGTCAATACTGGCATATTGGCATAGGACCAGGAAAATGCATTGCTATGGTCCCGAAGGAAAGAGGTGAAGGATTCCTGTTTAGTAGCGTCTAAGGATTGGCCGATCTTTAGAATGTGCGGGTCGTCCTGAGTATTAATGTTGATTTTGATGGTCGATTCATTCAACATGGTTTACGTCTTAGAGGGTAACGACCGATGAATATAAGAGTCTTCTGCACCAAGGTAGGTGAGGATGGACTCATCGTCCGAAATTGAACGATGTTAATTGAAGGTGTATCATCATCGATCATGTCAGGATATAGGAATGGGAGAGAAGAGGGAGCCTTGCCATCACGTTGATAGGTTAACGGTCCTAGGAAATGGTGTTTACGAAAAAAAAGTTAGGAGGAATAGATTCAGGATCTATGGACTCCGTGGGTGAAGATGGTAATGTGGGTGAATGAGAGGGGGAAGATTTCTCATCCTGGATAAGGTCAACACGAACCTTCTTGGAGGGTGGAGTGTCAAAACCAATGCCACTACGGTCATTGTGTTTATGAGAGGTACATGAAATGACAGTATGGCGGCCTTGTTCATAAAAACCGAAGCCAAATCCTTTCCACGTGCACCGATGGAGGAAAGTGTGAGCAAAGTGGCGGTTAGTGAGGGAGTGTAGGTCGGATGAAAATGGTTGGGTTTGGGATGGAGGTTTGGGTTTATAGGTGGCCATATCGAGTCCCCCATATGTTAGATTAGTGCAAAGGTGGGAAGGGCCAGAAGGAAAAACTTCAAAGCAATCTGGATGTCATAAGCTGGGGTGTTGGCAGAGGTTCCCATACTCTTACAAGGTGAGGAAGGTGTTGATATTATATAGGCGAAGTATTCCCCCAGAGTGAGGCGTTGAAAAACACCTTCTAAGGGATCAGTAGTTGGTATGCGGGTAGTGGGTATAAATGGATCACTAGATGTTGGGGCAAAAAGTGCTTGATGGTAAAGGCTACAATGCTACGGGGAGATAACAAGGTTAGATGTTGTAGAAGTAGTGGCAGTTTTGGTGGATGGACTCGTGGGTGTAGGTGAAGTGGTGATGGTGGCAGATGCCTTGACCAGTACAAGCACATCATTGGTCTGATATAGTATGTTATAGGTCTTGAAAGGTGATGGGTCGGTAGGGATAGTGTAATTATGTCCCTCATGTTCAAATTTGAGGCATCGATGTAAAGTCGAAGGGACACAACCCATGGCGAGGATTCAAGGTCAGATGAGCAGCAATTTATATTGGAACTCTCCTTCTAGAAAATAGAAAAGTTTTGGGATAGTGTGGGGGCTTGGACATGGAGAACAATGGTACCTAAGGTAGAGGTCATGATGTCATTGAAGGAATGCAGCATAACAGGTTACCATGCATGTAATTGGCAGGTATCCGCATTTGGTCATATGCATGGGAGGAGATGATGTTAATGCTAGCACCACCATCGATCATAACATGTCGTATGCGTATATTATCAATAAAGACAGAGATGAAAAGAGTGGGGTTGGGGTTGTCGGACTTGAAGGAGAAATCTCTTCATCTGAAAAGCTGAGGGTGACCACTTGGCGAGTGGGTGGAGGTGTAGAGGAAGGCGAAGACCTAGTGAGAGAGGCTACATGGTGAGGGGTAATGATGGAGGCTATGAGTGTGGGGTCATTTGGTAAGACTTCGATAGATTGAAGGACCTCCATGAGGGCTTGACGATGTGACTCTGAGGTTTGGACAAGGTCGTATAAAGACATTTTGAGGGGGGATTGGTGTAGTTGTTTTAACATTGTGTGATGTGTGACCCTGTCAGAAATAGGATATGTAGGACCGCGGATGATGACTTTGGGTATGGGTGTGGATGGTATGTTGGGTACAGGGTTGGTTGATCGGCCAATTACTTTTTCCTTGCCCTTGAATTTCGAGCATGGGTGGAAATGTTGATCATGTTAATCTGAGGGAGGTGGATGAAGAGGGTGTGTAATGAAAGGTATAATGGCATGAGGGACAAATCCCTAGTGGGGATACGATCCTTGTGAAATTAGTAGGGTACATTGGCATTTTGGTGGTGGTTTGGCCAACTTTCTTATATGAAGCATGTTAATCTCGAATCTTAGGGGTGGATCAAGAGTTTGTGGGGGTGGAGATTTTGGTTGTTGAGTAGGTAATGGGAGAAGATCTATGGAAATTGGTGAAGGCAAAATGGGGTCCTTGTCAAGAATATTGTCATCGTCAAAATTTTCTTTGAGAGGACATAATTAGAATAGGGAAATTTTTAAGGCCTTATAGTTCTCTAAATCGTGTCCTAACACACGATGATAGGTGAAAATTTTGGTTTTGTTAAACCATTTTGGTTTGGGTTTGAGTGGGTTGTAAGGTCTAAGAGGTGGTAATGTGATGACAAAAGTTTTGAGGAGATTGGTTAGGATTTTGGTGTAGGACCCTACTAGTGGGTCACAATGAGAGGTGAATGTGGGTTTGGGTACAGTGCGGCTGATCATGGAGGAAGAGTATTTATAAGAGGGGGATTAGGTTGGTCTACCAGGTTTGGTGTGTGGTGTGGTCTCGGTGTTGGTCATATCTCGCTTTGGTAGGGGCATGGTAGAAGAACTGGTGATGTAAGGTTTGGTTGGTTTAACTACCTTATTGGAGGATAGCAGATTTTTAGCTTTAGGTTGCATCTTTTTGGGTAAAGGTGATACGGGCGTATGAGATGTAGAGGGAAAAGATGATGGTGGAAGATGGCGGGTTACCCACGGGGTAACCGAGGTGTTGTGGAGGTAGGTGGTGTGGGTTGGGCGGGATGTGTGAGTGAAAGGGAAGAAAGTGTCATGGGTAGTGAAGAATTTATTGACGATAGTGGAGGTATGGGTGGTAAGAAGGTTATGGGTGAGGGTGGAAGTTGTGTGGGTCGCTTGGGTATATTAGAGGTTTGTGACGGGGAAATGGGTTGTTGTGTTCTTGGTTTACCGGTGGACGGGGGTTTATTGGTCGGGTCGAGGGGTGAGGTCCTAGGATGGACGGAAGGGGTAAAGGTGATAAGGGCGTAGTAGGCAAGGTTGGGGTATGAGGTCTAGGAGATTAGATCTTATTTTTAGGGGCCGGTGTAATTTTAGTGTTAGTTTTGGAAGATGTGGCTAAATCTAATTTGATGGGTGGGTGAGTAAGGCTAATCATCGATGTGACCCCTAAGGTAGTGATAGGTTTAGGTAAGGGAGATGATATAGGCGTGGGTAGGTGTTTGGGTGTAGATGTATGTTGGGCTATGGGAAGAGGTGTGAGTTGGGCCATGGGTGGTGACATGGAAGGTATTGCAATAGTTGTGGTTGTGTTTGGTTTGGTCACTCGAAACACTTTTGGATAGATAGTGGAGGTGTTAGCGAGTGACAACTACATTTGTGTTGAAACAGAAGTAGAAGGTGTCCCCAAAGTAAGGCTCTATCGACATAATCCAGTGATCGGCCAAGTGTGAAAATGGTGTTGTTGTAAGCGGGGCCAACGTGGATTGAGTGGTAATTCCCGTAAAATGTGTTTGAGATACGGGAAATGGCTAGCCTCGGACTCTGTGGGTAGGAGAGATGAAAGCAGGTCAACAGGATCTTGAAGGTCGATGGTGAGTGGTCATCAAAAGGCATTGGTACCTATATAGGATCCTCCATGGGTAGAGGAGAGGATGGGCCAGCCAAAGTGGACTCTCCTTGTGTTGGTGTAGGCAGTGGACCTGCATCTTCTATGAGTAGGAGAGGTGCCACTGACAACTGCTCAAAATTTTGAGGGGTCAAAGGTGGTGTGCTGATTATAGGCTCTTCCACGGGTGAAGGAGAAAATGAAGGGGGTTCCTTTGTGGGTAGAGGAGTAGATGGAATAGGCTCTGGTGTAGGTAGGGGAGCTCGGGCTAAGATTTCATCTATGGAAGGAACATGAGGCAATTGGGAAGCAACTGCCATGTCATTGAAAAAATATCATGAACCTCGTGGACATTACTATCATTGTTTAAGGTATCCCACTTGGTTGGAAGATGGGGCATGATTAGGGAATGGATTTTTGAAGATGTGTAGGTTTTGGTTAGCGGGTGCATTCGGGCTATCCAAGACTAGATCTTCATTGTCTAACATTTCTTGGATGATATTCTTGAAGGTGATGTCGTTATTATCACTATAACCTTTGACACGATGACAATTGTAGAAGTCATGTTCCTTATACCATGTGGGCATGGGTTACTCGAGATCAAACCAAGATGTGGTTTTATAGGTGGAAGGGTAATGGCACCAGCCTTTACCATGTTTTTCCAACATAGAAGAATACGATTCTCCTATAGAAGTGTACTTTCGTTGTTCTTGTCCTGAACCGGGAAAGCTTGGATAGGAGAGAGAGATTAGAAGGGGATTGGCTGAGTTTGATTGATGATGGGTGTTCTTATCCATATTTCACCCCGTGCCAAATATTGGATCAACCACAACCCCGCATAAGAGGAAATCGATTCAAAAGGTAGACAAAAATGGATTCAAAATTGGCTAAGTATAAAGGTGTAAGTGGAGAATGCCAAGTGTCAGTATGGCGCTGTATCAAGGGGTAAAAGTTACAAAATGGCCTGCAACTCCACCCAAGGAAAATTCAGCATTTGGCCCAGAGTCAAAGCCAAAGCCGAATCAGAAGAAAGGGCAAAAGATAAATTGTGGACCCGTAGGCCCGATTTTGTTCCAATCTCGCTGCCATGTATCCCATATCAAAAGGGGACCCATTTTTCAAGTTGTTTTCCCGCCCTCCTATATGGACCCGATACAAACTTCAAAGGGGCATATCTTTTGACTCAGGGCTCAAAATATTACAAATTTGATGCCATTGGAAATATCTTGGCCTCACCCATGCATAGAGGTCTAAAACTTTAATTTTGAGGAGGTTAGGTGAAGAAAAATGGAGGAAACGTCTTCGAGCCTTCAATACAGGATCCATCTATCTCAACAACCAGATAGGATTCGATCTGTTTCCACCGTTTCCTCTTCCTTCAAGGTGCCAAACCAAGGATTGATGCAGTAAAGATGGATTTGGGGGAGAGATTTCATCAAAGGCATTAACAACGGTGGTTACACTTTAACCCTTTTTACTCGCTACTCTCTCTTTTCTTCTTTCAAGTTGAATCTATAAATATGGGGCAGGATTCATTGTAAAGGGTTGGATATTCTTTGTTTTGTAGGCTCCCTCCTCCTTCTAGCAAAGGGATCTATGGGGTTCAAGCCTTCTATCAAAATTGCATTATGTTTCTACCTCTTGGCTACTTTGTAATGGACTATATCAATCTACAAAGCAATAAAACACATCTGTGATTGATTTTAGATCCTCTCTTGTCTCTTTTGATTTCATCTGGTCTTCCATTATATATCTAGCTATCTATGCTTGTTTATTGTATGAATTTTGTTGGTTTGTGTCTATTAGCAAAATAAGTGTTCATCATTCCTTTGGTGCATCACCTCGTAGTTTAGCTTTGTTTTAATTTTTGTATTCCTTCTATCCATGTCTCCTTGGTAAAGTTTAGATTAGGATTAAGAACAGATCCTCTGCAAGTTTCTACGTATGCACCTAAATAGAGGAATAAGGAACCAACCTTCAATCAGAGAGCTTTCCCATTTTGCAAGGTCCCACACTTGGGGAAATTTCAATGTTATGCAATCACACCAAATGACTCTGTCTTAGAAAAGAAGACTTGTAGAACTCATTTGGGGGTCTTGTGATTTCACGTTAATAGTTTTGGCATGCCCAGTGGGACTAAGAAGTCTCCATCTTATTACAGTAGGAATTGATGTACACTTGCTGTGATTTTGGATTTTAAGAAGCCTTAAAATTGTACTTGTGGCGACTCCAAAAGAAACAAATCTACTGGTTTCAGCAGCCCAAGCTTCGGAGATTCATGAGAAAAACCTAGTCTAGAGCAAAGAAAGAAGGTATATTTGAATACTTGCATCTATCCCTAGGTAGAGAAAGGAGAGGAAGAAGAATTCAGAGGTCTCCATCTCCACCAAGCAGAACCTTGTCAACACCTCTACCTGCAAGGCCTTTCTTTCAGTCTGCAAGGATTCTTAGGCCAATCAAAATGACACAAACAAATCCATATGTCAACTTCACCAAAGTAGTAGTCCATTCTCCTTGATTGTACAAAACCCGCTTTCGATTGCAACATTAAAGAGCATCCCACATTTCACCGGGGAGAATCAAACTTCTCCGGTGACCATGTCCAAGATATTGCAAATGTCATGTAATCCACGAGATCCATGAGATGGACATTGAATCAAGTTGCTCACCTTTTCGTTCAAAGGGAAAGCTTCACAATGGTTCAAGAGTCTTACAACAGGCTCTATCCAGAATTGGAACTAGTTGTGCACAACCCTTCATAATCAATTTGGGGAAAAAGGTGATAACTTGTCTTTATTGAAGCAACTAATAACAATCAAGAGAGCCCCAAATAAGCAGCTGATAGGATTCAACCTCATATTCCAGGTGGACTGGGATAGGATTCCAACAACATCAAATCCCACTAATGAAGGTGCCTTCTTATACTTTCTTAGGGCTTTAAATTCTGATATTTCTCTAATGATTCATCGATGGGGGCACTTTGCATTACACCGTAGCCTATAACCTCTCCATAGGGGTGAGAACTGTTTGATTCAAGCTGGAAAAATCACTCCTAGGCCATCCATGCCTCTCGTACATTGAGTTAGGAAGCTCGAGATACTAGCCAAGTGCCTACATTAGCTCCTATACCCACCCCCAGGAGTCAAAGCTCAGCTGAATCTTCCACTTCATCATCTAATTCCTCTAAAGAGTTTCAAGAAGCGGTGATGAAGCAATTTAAGAACTTTGGGAATGAGCTAGTGACCATCAAAAGACAACAAGCTTAGAGTTTCAATCCATACCACCTCGGGCTCAATATCAAGCTAGACCCCAGTATTAATAGAATAGGCCACCACCTTAGACTATGAATCAGAGCTAAAACTAAGGACAACACCAAGTCTGCTATACCTTTGAGCCATATGATCCTAACACAACTTCAACATCAAAGACATTGGTTCTTGCCTGCAACAATATGGCACAGAATATGATTGGTGTTTTCTATGCGACATCCACATAACCAATCAATGTGCTTTAATGGTGCTCTAAATCAGGCCTTGATGGTGCAAACCAAGATGGCACCACAAGAATCGACCAAGAGGAAGATCAATAATAAGAAGCTCAAGAAGGTTACCCCCCAAATGAGACTATGCTTATCAAATGGCGGACCAAATACTTCTATGGGATGAATCGGTCCCTCCTCAAGGTGTGGCTGCCAATACATGGTCCAAAAGGAGAAATATTGGAGAGGGCCAACCACCGAGCTCGGGTGACCCTTAACCTTCCATCACACCACAAGGTCCTAGTGCTCCAAGTACAACTCCTAACATGCTGAACCAATCCAAGCCATCTCCCAAACCCAATCAAACACCAGGTTGTAACAACCCATGAGTAAGAAAGAAATGTGTTTGGGAAGGGGAAGAAAAAGGAAAACACATTCAATATTATTGAGTAGATGAAAAGGAAAAGTGTGAACATTTCACTATGGGAGTCACTGGCCATTCTAGGGAAAAGGGATCTGTTGTAGACTAACATGCAGAATTGGTCAAGTTCAAATCACCACCCTAACCAGAAGAAAGAGTGATTGCTAATGTAGTTCACACGGAGGAACCATGGAGAACAAGAAGGTAAAAACCTAGACCTCCTCCCTTCTATGTCTCATTGATTATTGGAGACAAATTAGTACACACAATTGTATGATTGATTAAGGGCTAGTAGTTCTATGATACCCAAACAAATAGCTGATCAATTGGGTCTCTAATATGAGGTCATCTCTAGAGGAGTAGTCCAATTAGATGCGACAACGGTGACTACTATGGGAATCATCAAGGATCCGAGTCTCACTCTAGACATTTTTCCTAATGTGACTATTTTGCAAAACATGTCAATCATAGAGTTCTCAAGCAAATACCAAGGTGGGATGTATCCCAGACTTGAATCTTGATGATTGGGCCACGAAACGTCATGATTTTGACCCTTATAGGGAGATGAAAGAATCCGAGCTAGGTGTCTACTTCTTATATGAAGAGAACCACCATCTTCCCGACTGATTAAGCTAGAATGCAAAGATGACAATGAGGTATGGAAATTGTTCTTTGATGGTTCAAGGAGTAGACAAGGAGCTGGAGGAGGAGCAATGATTGTGTCCCCCATAGGTATGAGATATTTTTTAGCCTTCAGATTCCGGTTGCTTGCCCAAATAACACTGCTGAATATGAGGCTTTAGTCTAAGGTCTTCATTGGGCAAGGAAGCTGGGAATTAAGAACTTGTAAGTATTCGGTGACAGTGAACTGGTTGCCAATCAGTCAAAGGACTTAATGCTTTGTAAAAATGACTCCGCTCAAAAACTACAAGAGTAGGGTATGGGATCTCATGGAGGATTTCGAGGCCTTCAGTATTGTGTTAATACCCAAGAAGGAGAATGAAGATGCTGATAGACTTATAGTAGTTGGAGCAACATTTGATGTGGTTGATAACATCAAGAGGGACAAAGAACAACTACATATCCATGTGGTTGTGAGGCCAACAGTGCCAAATAATAATAAAAATTGGTAGGTGTTTGAGAATAATCAACAAATCATTAAATTTCTACAAGAAGAAGCTAAATTCTCAGCTATAAACTAAAGCAGACTAGAGCAGAGTATAGCAATAAGATATTACAACTACATACAAACAAGCTTCCCAAAGACTTAGTAAAACTAGAATCTATTTTCAATCCTAATGACCATTCGAAAAGAGAAGTTTAACATGTAGATTAAAGGAGAAGATTCATAGTCAATCCCACTTGAAGAAGATAGAACACTTCAAATTGGTAAAGTGGTCACCAAACAAAAAAGTTATGAATTCATACAACTTTGCCAAGAATTCCCGATGTGTTTGCTTGGAGTTATGAGGACCTAAGAGCATTCAATCCAAAACTAGCACAACACACAATCAAACTAGATCCAACTACTTGGACCATCGAGAAGAAGCATAGACTAGTCAACCCACATATTGAACCTCTGATGAAGAAGGAATTAAACACGCTGATAGAGGTAAGCATCATATTTCCAATTAAACACTCGAGTTGGGTTACAAATATGGTCCCAGTCAGGAAGAAAAATGGAGAAATCAGGTTGTGTGTTAACTTTAGGGATCTGAACAGAGCCTCCCTTAAAGACCACCACCCACTCCCTTGATGGAGCAGATATTGCAATTAGTGTCAGGTGAAAGGTTCTCCCTCCTAGTGGATACTCGGGGTACAACTAGATCGAGTGAAAGAAGATGATCAATTCAAAAAAATTCACCACCAAATGGGGCACCTATGCCTACAAGAAAATACCATTTGGATTATCCAACGCTGGAGCCACTTTGCAAGGGCAATGGATATGGCATTCAAGGGGCTGATTAATCAAATAGTACTGATCTATTTAGATGACATCACTATTTTTTCCAAAAATGTAGCAGATCATCTCTTCCATCTAAGGCAAGTTTTTCAGAGATGTAGGAGATTTGGGGTGTTACTGAACCCCAAAAAATGCATATTCTTGGCCCATGAAGGTAAGCTTCTAGGACATATCGTATCAAAGAAAGGATTGGCAATTGACCCTGGAAAGAGTTCAAGCAATAAGAGCATTGCCATTTCCAAGTCACAAGAAGGCTCTTCAAAGATTCTTGGGAAAAATCAATTTTGTCCACAGGTTTGTTCCAAACTTTGATGCCCTTTTTAATCCAATAACGTTGATGTTGAAGAAGAGCTTAACATTCGGTGGAAAGCTAAAGGAAAATAAAGTTTTAAGGTTATCAAAGAAGCCATATCATAAGCCTCAACTCTTATGAACCCATATTTTTCCAAAGACTTCATACTTTATGCCTTTGGTGGCAATGACAAAATTTTTGCAATCTTGGTGTAGCGAGAAAAAAGAAAGTACAAAACAGTACCAATTGCTTTCTTGACTAGAGCACGGAAGATTATGAGGTGAGGTATTCCTTCATTGAGAGGCAGTCCTGATGATAATAAGAGGATTGAATAATTTTAAGCATTTGGTTTCAAAAACAAAATCCAACTATTGGTCTACCATGCATGAATTAAAGAATTCCTTCTTAGCAAGGACCTGAATGAGAAGCGTGCAGGATGGATCACTCATGTCATGGAATATGACATTGAGATCAAGATCACCAAGATGGTCTGTGGGAAGGGGTTATGTGAACAACTAGCCTCAGGTCAACAAGATGAAACAGAGAAAGTGAAAAGGAGGTTGTTTTTGTTTTACAAGATGATCAAGAAGAAGGAGAGATGATGTACTTGCTCCTTGTTAGAACCAAGACATGGTGCACTTACTTCGAAAAGAATGTGTACTCATGGGATGAGTAAAGCAAAAATAAGGCATTTCAGGTTACAAGCCATCCCATATATTCTTTTTGGTAGTGTCTTGTTCAAAAGAGACATCAATGGCATTCTGCTGAGATGCATTAAGACAAGTCAAGTGGAGAGAGTGCTATAAGAATTCCATGTTGAAGCAACTTGAGGCCATTTTTCTCTAAAGTGACATCACTCAAAATCATGAAAGCATGATATTATTGGCCCAGAGTGTTTAGTGACTGCTACACATGGATCAAAAGGTGCAAGAATTGTGCATTCTTCAAAGGCAAGGAAAGACTAGCAACAATTCCATTACACCCAATCTAAGTCGACCAACCTTTCATGCAATGGGATTGGACTTCATTGAGTCATCAATCCAAACTCAAGCCAAGGTCACAAATGGATCCCCGACGGTGATATATTATTTCACTAAATGGACCAAGGCAATGGCACTCAAGGAAGCAAATGAGTCTAGTATCCCGTATTTCTATGAAGATATCGTGACCATATTTGGAGTGTCACCACCATCTTATCAAAAAATGCATTAGTATTTATAGGTTCCAAGATCACAGGATGGGCCATCAATAATGAGACTTATTTGATTACTCCATCAAACTATTAACCTCAAGGTAATGGCCAGTGAGTCCACAAACAAGAACTTGCTAAAGATCATTAGAATAAATTTTGACGAGAATAAGAAGACTTGGCACACAAAGCTCAAAACGGCCTTATGGGATGATAGAATAACACCTAAGAGATCTACAAGAAGCTCTCCATTCAAGCTCGTCTATGGGAAAGAGGCAATGTTGCCTATATCACTTGAGTTGCCAGCATTGGAGCTCGTGAAGCAACTAGAGATGTTTGAATTTGGACCAATGGAGGCTAGGTATGTGGAGCTGATAGAATTAGAAGAAACTAGAGAGCATGCTCTCCAAGTAATAGAGAAGAATCAGGCTTCAATCAATAAATTCTTTGACAAGAAGACAAAGGCAAGGACCTTCCAGGAAGGAGACCTAGTTTTGAAATGGGATGCAGATCAAGAAAACCAGGAAGGAATTCCAAATTTGATGCCATCTGGAGTGGCCCCTATATGATCACAAGATGAAAAAGTAGAAATGCTTTCCAATTATCTACATTGGAGGGTGAAGAGTTGCATATTCCAGTAAATGGGATCTATCTTAAGCAATGCTACTAAAAGGCAAGTTCTCACCCTGTACATATTAGTTTAGTTTTCTCTTTCCTCTAAGTGCTTATGCACATTTTCTTGTTGTAGTGTAGATTGCTTTTCTCCTAAGTGATTTGCACTCTCTACATGTTCCATTTGGAGCATGTATGATTTCAAATTTTGTATATAATGTGGTGTTGTTTTGTTTCTCTCATGCAGTGTTTGGACTCAACATTTGGTCAAGATCAGTTTCAGTTCTAATGGGTTTCTAAGCAGCCCAAGGGTTAGTTTTCAAAGTTTAGATCAGTAGTAGGCTATCACTCATGACTCCATGCCCAATGGATATGACAAGGAAATTGATCTTTTCATCTAGCAGGCAGATACCCCTGTGAGTTGCCAAATTGTTATCCATATTTTGCCCCGTACCAAATATTGGATCAACCATGACCCCACATAAGAGGAAGTAAAGTCAAAAGGTGGACATAAAAGGCTTCAAAATTGGCTAAGTATAAAGGTGTAAGTAGAGAATGCCAAGTGTCAGTATGGCGCTGTTTCAAGGGGTAAAAGTTGTAAAATCACCTGTAACTCCGCCCAAGGAAAAAGTTAGCATCTAGGCCCGAGTCAAAACCAAAGCAGGAATTAAAAGAAAGGGAAAAAGATAAATTGCAAACCCATAGGCCTGTTTTTTGTTCCAATCTGGCTACCATGTATCCCATATCAAAAGGGAACCCATTTTTCAAGTTGTTTTCCTGCCCTCCTGTATGACCCGATACAAACTTCAAAGGGGCATATCTTTTGACTCAAGGCTTGAAATATTGAAAATCTGATGCCGTTGGAAAGATCTTGGCCTCACCCATGCCATGGGGTCTAAAAATTTAATTTTTAGGAGGGTAGGTGAAAAAAGGGAGGAAATGTCTTTGGGCCTTCAATGTAAGATCCATCTATCTCAACAACCAGATTGGATTTGATTTGTTTCCACCATTTCCTCTTCCTTCAAGGTGCCAAACCAAGGATTGATGCAGTAAAGATGGATTTGGGGGAGATATTTCATCAGAGGCATTAACAATGGTGGTTGAACTTCAACCTACTTTTCCCACTTCTCTCTCTTTTCTTATTTTAGGTTGAATCTATAAATATGGGGGCAAGATTCATTGTAAAGGGTTGGACATTATTTGTTTTGTAGGCTCCCTCCTCCTTCTAGCAAAGGGATCTATGGGGTTCAGGCCTTCTATCAAAATTGCATTACGTTTCTACCTCTTGGCTACTTTGTAATGGACTGTATCAATCTACAGAGTAATAAAACATGTCTGTGATTGATTTTAGATCCTCTCTTGTCTCTTTTGCTTTCATCTGATCTTCCATTATATATCTGGCTATCTGTGCTTGTTTATTGTATGCATTTTTTTGGTTTGTGTCTATTAGAAAAATAAGTGTTCATCATTCCTTTGGTGCATCACCTCGTAGTTTAGCTTTGTTTTAATTTCTGTATTCCTTCTATCCATGTCTCCTTGGTAAATTTTAGATTAGGATTAAGAATAGATCCTCTGCAAGTTTATATGTATGCTTCTAAATAGAGGAATAAGGAACCAACCTTCAATTGGCAAGGTCCCACACCTTGGGGATAGTTCAATGTTACGCAATCACACCAAATGACTCTGCCTTAGAAAAGTAGACCTGTAGAACTCATTTGGGGATGCCGTAATTTCATGTTAACAGTTCCAACCTTGAGAATTATGGCGTTGACATATCCTTTGGGTTTTGAATAGTTGTTTTGTGGTTTTGAAGATGAATAAGCATCATTTTATTTGAGCACGATGTTCTTGTTACGAATTTGAATCTTCTTCTCTTTGATAGCACGGATTTCTAATTTCAAAGCCATGGTGAATGACTCTTTAAAAGTGTGAAATTTCTGTACCTACGGTGGTTGGTGAGATGTGTGTAGCACAAGCCCAAGTAAATACCTCTATGAGTTCAGTTTGAGGTAATTGAAATGTGAGTGGTTAATTAGGTTGTGGCGCGAGTGAAGAAGTCAGCAATAGAGTCATCATCATCTTGTCATGTGGAATAAAGATCACCATGGTAACCTTCTTAACAATGTTTATGGAGAAGTGATGTAGGAAGGCTTGGGATACTTGATTAAATGAGTAGATGGAGTGTCTTGGTGTAGCCCACCTGTACAGTCAATGCAAGTCTGTCTGGGACATTGGGAAATTCCTCGAAGTAAAGCATCATCGTGGCGATCGGGTAAAACCCATGTTTAAAGGATCAGTAAATGTTGTTGTGGGTCTTCTTTGTTATTGAAGCGGTTAAATTTTGGCATTTTCTAGTGTACGGGTATGGACGAATAGGAATGGATGGGTGAATATGCTCATTACAAATTTCATCATAGGTGAGGGAATTGTGTGAGCTGGAAACCGATGCTTCTAGTGTCTGCATATTTTCCATCATTAACTTGATGAGGTCATTGGTAGGTTGTGGTGGAAGGGTTCCTCCTGTGGCATAAGGGGCTGGTATTGAACCTGTGATGTGGGCAATATTCCATTGTATGGTGATGCCGAATAGGGAGGTTGAGAATAGGGGACCGACATAGAGGATATGTATCCAGAATGGGTAATAGACAAGATAGGGGGTTGTTGATAGTATGTGTATGTAGGTGGGATGGTCATCGTGACTCTAGTAGCGATTAGGGGCAGTGTTTATGGGATGGAGAGGACAATATTTTGGAATGGAGTAGGGGTCATTGACACCACAGGTGATTTTGTTGCAATGGGTATTTGTGAGACAATGGGTGTGGAATGGGCTATGGTTTAGGTGGTCAATGAGGGGACAACAGAGATCACGACAAGTGTGCGTGATACTACGACACAACATGGTCATGGTGGGTATGGGTCCTAGTTGTGAAACTACCGAGGGTGAAGTAGGTGAGGGTAACGTCACATTATTAGGGGCTGATGTAGAAGCAGGAATAAGGGCATGAGAGATGGATATAGGCATGCCATATATCAACTGACTTGAGGAGTCTCGGGTGGAAGAGTGGGAAAGGTAGAACTGTAAGGCTACGGGATTCTAATCAAGGAGTCGTGTAAACTCTTCATCACCTATAGCAATGGTGGTAGGTAAGGTTAGATCCATGGGTGACAGGATGGAAGGCGGTGAGGGACTAGGTGGGAGTGGTTGATGACTAACGTGGAATATGAGGTGTTAGTTTGGCTATAATTCAACCATGTGAATAATTGCCGACACAGTAAGACTGTATTCTATAGATGACATAGAAAATAGTAGGAATAGAGAATAATGGGGTCCGGAAGGTGAATCTAGTGAATGTCTAGATCTGAAAATCAAACATAGGAAACCGATGATGGTCGGGTTAGTTGTGATGCTATTGAGGGAAACCCGATGATAGTTCTGGAATATATCGATACTAGTCACTATGGAAGAAATTTGGTCTCAAAGAATGAAATAGGAATGTTGGATGTGTATTGGGAAATTATGTATGATAGTAGGTATCAATAGGGGAGAAATATGATGATGCCCTGAGGGCTAGAAATAGAATAGAAAGAGTGATGAAGGCTATTCTAGGTAAAGTAACTAGAAATCTAGAAGCTAACACTAGTTAGGGTTTAACCGATGATGGTCAGATGTGAACCGGTGACGGTCGCTAGACCACGCGTCGGTGACTGTGTGAAATTAGAAAGAAATGAAGAAATTGGGTTTTTTGAATTAAATTAAGTGAAGAATCAAACTCAAAAACCTAAGAATGAGGAGATGGGGCCCTGACACACTCAGAAAAAGTCAGAATACTCCAACTACGATGGTGGAGTGTGTAAGGAAGAAGAAAAATGGAGATTCGTAGTCTCACACCTCAAAACACAAGTCAAGAAGAATGCTAAGAAAAGCTCAATCCTAACAATGATTTTCTTATGTTTGTTTAGCTTATGCTATTTAGAACTGACTATGTGTATTTAGAACATAATTTTTGGTTAGGAAGGTGTCCTACGAAGAAGGATATCTAAAAGGATAGGTTTAAGGTATATTGTGGCGGGGATGGGCCATCCTCTCGAGATGATGACTCGACGGAGAAACAAGTTGGGGAGTACGTACCAATATAATCATGTGATCATGGACAGATGTTCCCGGGTAAGATGTTGTTTAAGAAAGATGTGTATATTTTAATTTTGTGTAAGTTTGGTAAGATAAAGAGAGAGAGAAAATGTGCTTTCTACGATTCTTTGTGTCAACCATCAACTGGGCATGACTTCTAGCATATAGGTTGCCCTCATTTTAATGTGAGCTAAATGCAGCAAATTAGAATGTAATGCAACCAATTTTAAGCCCAAATCGAAAGATTATGTTCGATGACACAAATGATGAATAGGAGAGGGTATGCTCTTTCACTAAATGTAAAAAAATAAGAAGAATGGTTCTTTTTAAATGCACCAAAAGAAAATGTATCCTTTAGAGAAATTAGAAAGAAGAGAAGATTACCAAGGAAGAAGATTAATGTGTAAGATTTTTGAAGGGAAACAAACACACAACTTTTGCCTAGGAATGAAGAAAATGCAATAGAACCCCTGATGGGTCCCACCGAGTGTGCCAAAATGTTTCACCATTTTCTTTACGTTTTTGAATGACAAAACAGATAAGGGTAAGGGCTAGGAGGAATACCTATTTATGTTGGTCGGTTGATGGTTGTTACACATGTTCTGACTTCTTAATCCAAACCCGATTGTGAGAGATTCCTTTTGGCTAGGAGGAACTACCTGTAATAGAAAAAAATACCACAAAAGAGAAGTTAAATGATATATGATAATGGACTGCCTAGCGTATGCTAGTTCCGGGAAGTATGATAATTCCTAGATGACTATCAATCCATGGTTCAAAACAAATTAATGTGAGAAATAAGTAAATTCCTACTGTAGTTGATATGATTTAGGTATCTCATTCAATCACAATAATAAAATCTAATATAACAGGCTAGGCTATAGTCATATCTGAAGGGCTAGTAGGTGTCGGGGTATTGGAACTAGTCAGGGTCAGGTTCTGGGTTGTTTGGGTCACTTGGTAGAAGGTAGGTTGGCTCTGTTATTGGAAAAGGTGTAAAACACAGAGACCAACGTTGGTCGTATAACCGATGATGGTTTAGAAGGGACTGATGACAGTCATGGATAACCGGTGATGGTAAGGTCGGGGTGAAAGGAATTTGATAAGATATGATTGTGGGGGTTGAAATGGAGCTCAAATGGGTATGGGAGGTGAAAATGGGTGATTTGGTGGTGTGGGTAGAGGAATGGTTGAGTCTACAAGTAGGTAGAAGATTGGAAAAGAACATGCAAAGTATAAACTGATAACAAAAGTAACAAGGCTATTATACTGAAATAGACTATGCTGGTAAAAGGTATACTTACTATGGTACAGACTTGATGGCTGAATGGTGATGGAAGTTGATCAGAAGAATGGTGTTTGGTGCCACAATAGTGCTCCTGGAATGCTTCTATGGATGCAATACTGGATCTGTCTTGGTGTTGGCTGTGGATGTCTGTGTGTGAAAAGACTCTGGTTCTACTTGCATGTAGCTCTCCACTTGTCCTATTGCTCTTAGAATGTGCTAGTCCAAAAACAAGGTTTCTTAGGTGAATAAATGGTAACCGACGATGGTTACGGGTTGATTGACATCGGTTTAGGTGTGACCGGTATCGGTTAAGGCAAGATTCCCTAGGTTTACTAAAATGGGCAGATCTTTCTAATTTCTTGGGCCTAGTTAGTTTTTTTCTCACGGATTAGAACGGAAACTTCCCTTCTAATGAGCAGGAATGTGGTTAGAGAGATTTTAGGGATTGATTTTAGGGTTAGACCAAATCTTATCTCATTAAGGCAAGTAAGACTTAGTTATTGTTGGTTATGGAAACATGCCAAGAATAGGTCTAGGGTGAGGTGGCTGGATGAGGTGTCTAGGTGAGGTGGTGGGGTAGAAATTAAGGTAATTAGATAATAAATATTGTGAGGATAAGATATTTGATCATGGATTATTGTTGAATTTGATTCTTATATGATGCATGATGATTATTAGAGACACTTTATATGTTGATGATGTTATACTTGTTGGACATGGTTATATGATGGATGTTGTTCGGACTTGTGATATTTGGATATTGTGAGTAGCCCTAGAAATGGAAAATTATTGGATGATGATATAGTTGTTGATAAAACTATAATGATATTGTTAGATTGCTTTGATGTTGTTGTGATTCATATATCTAGATGATTTTGGAAATTTAATTATATTTATATTATTTTGGATGTTCTGATATGGCCACAAGGCCAAAGGAGGTATTTGTATTTTTGTAGGTTAAAAATATCACAACAAACATCGGGGATTGGAGACCAACCACTTTGGAATTCTAGATGAATTCAACAAGGTCACCATGACAATTGTATTTGTTTGTGTGTGTTTGTTTGTGTTAGGGATTCCCATGGGGGATCACCTTTAAATGTGACCAAGGGATTTTATGTTTTTCTTTTATTTGGTCCCTTTTGTTTAATTTTTGCATGTGTTTTATGTGGTGCACTTACCCTTTCATTATTTATTTAATGTGGTGTTAATATTGTGAGTAATCATGTTGTTAAGTTAATTAATTAAAAGATATCATGAGAATGTAATTAATATGGTTGTTGGTTATGATTTAAAGTGTTGTAAGAATGAGTAAGTAATGTAATGTAAGTGACCTTGTAAGTGATGTGTAAGTTAACTTTTGAGTGTGAAACACTCCACCTTCTTGGAAATTCGAATTTGTCCTTGGAGGCTGATTTTGGAGGCTTGTGGGACAAGTTAAACTTGTCCCATACCTCTTAAATTTACATACCAACCTTGCCTATGGTTGGAGGGTTAAATTTAGACCTTTTTATGCATTTTTACAAGTCAAGTTGAATGTTGTAATTGCACTTTTCTTACATAATTTAATTTCAGTCCTTATGGGGTATGGGCTTGTTTGAGTGTGTAAGTAAATATTGTCATATTATTCACCCACCTATTGATTATGCATTGGAGAATGAAGTTGACTTATGTGTTGGAGTTGAGGATGTGTGAAGTGGCATCCTACATGGATCCACCTCATCCTCTTCTCTTCCCTCTTCTATAAATTAAAATTCCTTAGCTTGTTTTTGGTTGCTTCACTTTTATCACTTCATTTTGGGAGACTTCCTTTTGGTTTTGGAGAGCTCTTGCTTTTGGAGAAGTTGGGAAGTTTGTTGGATACTTGTGTTGAGTTGATTTTTGATTGTTGCATTAGAAGGAGCTTGTTGTTTTGAACTTGGAACAAACTCCATCATGGAGAGGTAAGAGCTTGGCTCTTGGAAATTCTCTTCTTTTCCCTTTTATGAATATGTAAATGCTGGTATGTTTGTTATTGTTGTGGGTTGTTGGGTAGATGGCTTAGGGATGGTGTAGGAGAAGACTATGGGGTACTCTTGAGGGAGGCATAAGTGTTTTGGGGAGGTATAAGTGTGGAGGGAGTTGGGTTTTGGGTTCCACCTTGTAAAAAAATAGCTTGCATTTCTTTACTCATTATGGGGTGCCATAAGAGGTTGGGGAGGCATAAGGAAATGTGAGGAATAAGGGGTACTTGGGGGAGGCATAAGGGTATGTCAGGGATTTGAATGATAAGTGTTTTGGTGGTTTTTCTCAGGTGGTGATACCCATTTCCCTTTGGGAGGCATAAGTAGCATCCCCCATAGTTTCTTGCTCCTTTGGCTTGCATGATGAAGCCTTGAGTTTTGTGTGATGTCTTTCATGTGGTTGTAAAACTACTGTTTTGTTTTGGACTATGTTTTTAATTTGAAATGTGCATGTTGAAAGATTGCATTGTGATGTGGAATCCTATTGTTGCCATGAGTTGAAATACATTTCTTATTGCATTGTGGTTGGGGCTCGGGGGCCAATGAAGAAGGATGGATTCTCCTTTCATTGGATGTCTTGGTTGGGTGGAGAGCGTTTCCTTTCCCCTACCTTTGTTGTGATCAAAATCAGAGTATGATGGTTGGCATGTTGTTGTTCTAGGAGAAAAGGAAAAGATAGTTGTGATAGTCCCTTGTGAGAGTTATTTTTGTAAATCCCTTGTTCCCACTTGAAGTGGATGATAATGTAATACATTTGGTGATGGAAAGATGCTTGTATTTGGTATGAAAGTTGTAATTTGAAATGTGAAAGTGATGCACTTTGTTCTCTATTTTTGAATGAAAGAAAAGAAATATTATATCTTTGTAAGTTGTATTTGATCATTGTAAATGAAGAAGTTGTAAAATAAATCATTCCAACTGAATATATGTTGTTCTACCTTTACAAAAGATGTTACTATTGTTTAAAATCTGCTTTGAAATGTATTTGAAATCTCTGTTTGAAAGGAAGAAATGTGTGTGAGGAAAATACAGAACTCTGTCTTTTGAAATGTGTAAAATTGGAAATCAGAATTGCATTTTGGTTTAGAATAGTTTGATTTGAATCAACTAAATGTGTTAGATTAGAATTGGAATGAATTTTAATACTTAGAAGATGAAAATGGCAAATAGATCCTTTAAAATTTGATCCTTTTTTTTTGTAATTTCAAACTAGCAATTATCAAAAAAAAAAAATGCATAGTTCGAACCTAAAACAATAAAATAACAAATTAAATGATTAAATTGAAGTAGTAGGCCCTAAAAAATTCAAATAGACAAAAACACTTAAAGAAATATTTCAAAACTTAGCCAAATCGGGCTCAACCATTTTACAGTCATTTTGTTGTCAAAATGGTAAATTTTCAATTGAATTCAATCAAACAAATCTACCTCAAAAAATTATC
Organism: Taxus wallichiana var. yunnanensis; assembly: GCA_018340775.1. Lineage (NCBI taxonomy): Eukaryota > Viridiplantae > Streptophyta > Pinopsida > Cupressales > Taxaceae > Taxus > Taxus wallichiana. Next base: position 162,766,829 of record CM031243.1, on the reverse strand, counting down.
CTAAATCCATCTAAGAACAATTCTCCATGTCTATTTGACATGTAGAGAGTGGAAGAAGATCAAATTGAATAAATCTCACAAGTTAAAATTTACCAGTTCACACTGTGAAATCCTGCAGCCATTTTCTTAAAATTGACCCCTTAAAATTTATCAAAATAAAAAATTAATGATCTCTTGTGTAAAGAGGACGTTGAGATATTTCCAGAAAGTCCTCATTTGTCCAAAAATGAGCTCTCTATCAAAATTTATGGCCCTTTGAAGTTTTTCTTCCTTGGCGTCAAAAAAAAATGGGAAAAATTTCCTTGGCGGGCCCATGGCCCGAATTTTTCCCTTAGAGCTTAGGAAAATTTTGGGAAAATTTTCCAAATTTTCCCCACCACCCCACCCCCACAACCAATCAGAGGCTGCCATGTGGCACCATGAGGTGTCAGTCGGTGGGATGGATCTCCTTTTAACTTAGCGCTCTTGAAAATTTTGGGAAAAATTTCCAAATTTTCCCCGCCGGCCCGCAACCAATCAGGTGATGCCACGTGGTGTCACGAGGCGTCGGCAGTGGAGCAGGTCCCTTTTTCCTCTTTGTGCTTTGAAAAATTTGGGAAAATTTTCCATGTTTTCCCCACCATCCCACTAGCCCGCAGCCAATCCGAGAGCTGCCACGTGGCATCGCGAGGTGTCGGCGGAGGCACGGGTCCTTGTTATCCTCTTAGCCCTTCGGGGTGTTAAGAAATTTTCTCCCCACCACCCCACTTTCCCCATGTTGGCTTAGGTGATGCCATGTGTCCCTTGTGGACTTGTGGACTTGCGGGTGCAATGTTGGCTTTTCACCCCACGCGGGAAATTTTTCAAAATATCTCCCGCCACCCCGTTCTCCCCCGCGTTGGTTTGAGAAGCGCCACGTGTCCCTTGTGGACTTGCGGACCCGTGGGTAGCGGGTGTAAATTAAGTTTTTTTCCCCACATGGAAATGATCCAAAAGTCTCCCCACGGCCCGCCAACCCACCCTTTGGGAAAATTTTCACCCCTAGGCCCGCAGCCCACTCTTGGGGAAAATTTTCACCCCAAGGCCCGCTGCCCATAACTTGAGAAATATGAGGAGTTAGGAGGACTTATTTATATCAATGGAAAGGTGAGGAAATTTCTATCCAATGGGAATGATTTAGGGAATTTTTGAATGCATTAAGTGTGAGAAAAATCAAGTTGAAACTTTAAGCTTGTTAGAGAGTGGGTATGGTGAGGAATTACCCTCTAAACCTAATTGAACCTTCTAACCCTAAATTTTGGACCTTATGACCTCTAATAATTGTTAATAAAATAAAATATGTTCTAGTGGGTTAGAATTGTTTTAGAACTTGTTAGTGATAGTTGTTGCCTTGTAACCTGGTTGTAGACTCTTTTAAACAAAAAAAAATTATTCCATAATTTTTCCTAACTAATCCTAGGTTGTTTCTTGGGTCTCAAGTGGGTTGTTTTTAGCGGGTTACACTTGGTATCAGAGTAGTGGTTCAAAATCTTGGGCCATTGGGCACACTAGAAAACTTGAGACATTAACCTTAAACCTAGCACACTTTTAAATCTAGAAAACAACTTAGTTTAGAAATTACATATTTTAGTAAACATAGAAATTGAATAAAACTTAGAAAGATGAACTAACTCTCGCCTTGGGTATATGGGAGGCGCAAGATGAGGTGAGGGGGATTTTCACATAGACCCAGACTTACCACCACCAGATCATGTTGTAGCAGCCATCCTACCCCATATTTTGTAGACTCTTTAGGATGTTAATGCCGCTCTACGTGGAGGATCAGTAGGAGGACATGCAGCCAGACATGATAGAGTCCCTTCCATTGAGGGTCAGGTATCTCCTCGACCCAACAAGGAGCATGGAGGAGAGAACTCCCATGTAGAGTCAGCCAGGGTAGAGTCACCATAGAGGGGATAGGGTGACCGAGTTTTAGGACATAGAGAGGTCTCAGAGCCCTAGGCTTAGGGATGAGCATGCAGAGAGACCTAGAGGCCGTCAGACCACAGCTGCAGATCACATCAGGGAGATCCTAAAGCTTCACCATCACATTATTCTAGTGACATAGGTGGATTTTAGGTAGAGGCCTGGTTGGTGAGCTTGAGTGGATGCTTCAAGATCTGTCCTTGTTCTAGCAACATGAAAGCTCATGTTGCGATCCATCTACTTGAGGGATGGAGCTGGTGTCTAGTGGAGGATAGAGGAGCAGAAGCTCCATGTTGATTCTGAGATAGTTACCTAGGAGCTCTTTGAGGAGCATTTTAGAGTAGATATTTGTCACGGAGGTTCATACAACAATGGATAGATGAGTTCCATGACCTCCAATAGCATCTCTTATAGTGGCTGAGTATGAGAGTAGATTTCTAGATCTACTCTAGTATGTTGATTACATGCAGGATGAGTAGGTGTGGATCCACAGGTTCATCCGGGGCTGAATCTAGACATTGGAGGTGCAGTGTGGATCCATTGTCCATAGACATTAGTTGAGGCCATCGAGAAGGCCTATATAGCAGAGGAGACTCGGGGAAAGACCCAACAAGGCTAGAGACCGAGTTCTAGAGCCACATACAACAGTAGATGTAGGACAACAGATCAAGGGGTCAGTACCTCTTCCTCATGGTGGATAGGGTTCAACATAGTCATCCTTTAGACCCCAGTAGCAGCAAGTAGCAGTAGTCCCCCCACCTTATAGACCTCCACAGAGATTTGATGCACAGAGAGGTCGGAGTATGGGGCCTCCTCCTAGGGGTCCCATCGGACACAGGTGCTAGAGAGCTCACTCAGCAGGAGCTCACCAATAGAGACCTCAGTAGACCATAGCCGGATCATCAGGATCCACACCACAGACCTCTAGAGTACCGACTGGACCTACTACATGGGAGAGGATCAGGTGGTTGTTTTGGTTGTGGTGTTACTTGGACATTTTTGGAGAGACTACCCACAGAACCCTAACAACAAGGGTAAGACACAGATCTCAGAGCCTACTATTGGTGATATGGGGTGTAGTCATAGGATGTACGTAGTGGTCAAGAACCACCAGGAAGAGCATCAGAGTATAGTTATTGAGACCATAGGTAGCATTGGTGGTATTCCTACCTCCATCTTGTTTGATTCTAGTTCTTCTAATTCTTTCATTGCACCATCTTTAGTAGAGCGATGCTAGGCTGGTGGTAGTTAGGCAGGGTCATAGTTGGGATGTTGAGATGGCTTCTGAGCCAAGATCTCTGTAGACTCCTTAGTTAAGGAGTGTGTGGTGGATTTGGGACCTTTCACCACTACCTCATGGATCTCATATCCTTCCTTTGGGCTCTTATGGAGTCATCTTGGGTATGGATTGGTTGTCTACACACAAGGCCAGAGTGGATTGTTACCACAAGATTATATCTTGTGCAGATGATTTGGGAGTTGAGTCGGTGATTTTAGGGGTCAAGAGACCCATTTCTATTCACACCATCTCTGTTATGCAGCTTAAGCGGTGTGTGTGATGGGGTTGTCAGATGTATGTTGTTACAATCAGTGATAGATCAGAGGATGGGTCTAGTGGACCATCACTAGATGATCACCCCATTTTGAGAGAGTTTGTAGATGTCTTTCTAGGGGAGCTACGGGGTTACCACCCCCACGTGAGATTGATTTTCATATAGACTTGGTTCTGGGAGTAGAGCCTATCTCACGAGCACCTTATCGGATGACCACCTAGAGCTTTATGAGCTCAAGTTGTAGCTTGAGGGCCTTTTGGAGAAAGGCCTTATCCATCCTAGTGTATCCCCTTAGGGTGCACCGGTGATTTTTGTGAAGAAGAAGGATGGATCCTTGCGGTTGTGTATTGATTACCACTAGCTGAACAAGGTAACGATTAAGAATCGTTATCCCCTTCCACATTGATGATTTGTTTGATCAGATGAAGGGAGCCACAATTTTCTCTAAGATTGATCTTAAGTTAGGCTATCATCAGTTAAGGATTTTGAGGTGACATTCATAAGACCACCTTCCATATATGAGATATGGCCACTATGAGTTCACAGTGGTGCCTTTTGGTTTGACTAATGCCCCCATAGTGTTTATGAGTTTGATGAATGGGGTATTTAGGACCTTCTTAGATCACTTCATGCTCATCTTCCTTGATGACATTTTTATTTACTCACATACGTGCGGAGGAGCACGAGGGCACCTTCGCCAGGTTCTTTAGTGTCTTTGGGAGCAAGCAGAATTTTTGGGAACTTGGAGAAGTGTGCATTCTTTCAGATGGAGGTGCAGTATTTGGGTCATATCATTTATGGGGAAGGTATCACCATCGATCCTTCCAAGATTAGAGCTATTATGGATTGGCCAACACCCACTACTATGTGACTGAGGTGCATAGCTTCATGGGATTAGTAGGTTACTACCAGAGATTTGTTCAGGACTTCTCTCAGGATTGCACACCCCATCACTTCCCTAGAGGAAAGGGAAGAAGTTTGTTTGGTTAGATAGGTGTGAGAAGGCCTTTAGTACACTGAAGGAATGCCTCACTACAACACCTATTCTTGTAGTGCTTGAGATCCACAGGGTGAGTTTTTCATTTGCACGGATGCTTCTTTAGTAGGGCTTGGAGGTGTGTTGATGCAGGAGGGTAGAGTAGTGGCTTTTGAGTCTCGCAAACTCAAATATTATGAGCTTAATTACCCAACTCATGATCTTGAGCTTGTGGCGGTAGTTGTGCATGCTTTGGTTTGATGGAGACACTTTCTTCTTGGTCGAGATTTCACACTCAGGATAGATCACTTGAGTCTTTGTCACCTCTTCACGCAACCCAATCTCAACGCTCGTCAACGGCATTGGATGGAGTTTCTTTGTGAGTATGATATGGAGATAGAGCATGTGAAGGGAAGGAGAATGTGGTGGCAGATGCTCTCAGTAGATGGAGACATGTGGCTATGGCCACCTCAGTGAGCACAAATTTGTGGAGTAGGATTCTTCAACAGCTTCCTCTTGACAACTTCTACATTGCAGTTCAAGCAGAGATCGAGTCTCAGAGACCCCTCGAGGGGAATTTTGATGGTTTTTATTTAGAGGTAGATGGTCTTCTCAGGAACAGAGGCTAGATTTATGTTCCCAGAGATGGAGGCTTGAGGCAGGACATCTTGGCAGGCACATCGTGCACCCTATTCAGCCCATCCCGGGGTGAAGAAGATGCACGCCACCTTGAGATAGTTATATCATTGGAGAGGACTTCAGAGAGATGTGGCCCATTTGTGTCATGATGTTTAGAGTGCCAGAAAGTGAAGGTCAAGCATCAACATCCAGTTGGCCTTCTCTTTCCTCATGCTATACTAGTGGAAATGGGACACCATTTCCATGGACTTCATTGTTGGGCTACCGATGTCGAGATATCACCACGACACCATCATGGTCACGGTTGATAAATTGACAAAAGTGGCTCACTTTTCTCTGGTGAAGACCACTTATATAGCTAGAGTAGTGGCACATGGGTATATTTGGATGAGATCATTAGGTTGCATGGGATTCCACGTAAAGATCATTAGTGACCATGATCCTTTGTACACTTCCCATTTTTGGACTACCATGCAACATGCCCTCGGGATGAAGATTAATTTCAGCACAACATATCACCCCGAAGATAGATGGATAGACTGAGTGGGTGAATCATATTTTAGAGGACATGCTTAGGATGTATGTGATGGATCAATAGTCTAGATGGGAGGAGTACATGTACTTAGTGGATTTTCCTACAATAATAGTTTTTAGAGTTCTATAGGCATGGCTCCTTTTCAGGATTTGTATGGTAGGGAGTGTAGGACACCTCTTAGTTGGGACAGGCTAGAGGACAAGGTTTCTCTTGGACCAGCTTTGTTGTAGGACATGGAGCAACGTGGTGATTTTGATCGAAATAGAAACTACGGGAGAACATGATATAGAAGAAAGAAGTATGCAGATCAGCATAGGACCGACCGTAGTTTTGATGTGGGCATGAAGGTGTTCCTTCGTGTCAGGCCACATAAGAGCCCTATCCATTATGGAAAAGGTTCTAAGTTAGCTCCTAGATTCATGGGTCCTTTTGAGATCTTGGAGTGTATCGGCCCTTTGGCCTACCATCTAGCATTGCCACCTAGCTTGTCTCACGTACATGATGTGTTTCATGTTTTAGTTCTTAGGAGATATGTTATAGATCCTTCTCATGTGTTAGATTGGACATCATTGTAGGTGTAGGATCAGGGGTAGGTGATGGTGGAGCCCATTTGCATCCTAGATCAGTAGGACCCTGGGCCTTCGAGGTAGAGAGGTTGATCAGGTTTGGGTGCAGTGGGACAGATATGATGAGACTAGCTACATGGGAGGATGCTACTTTGTTATGAGTTCAGTTTCCACATTTGTTCCAGTGACTTCTAGGAGGAAGTCGAGTCTAAGGGGAGGGGATGTAGTGCCCACTTCCCTTTGACACCTTTTGATACTAATCATGACACTGTCGACTATATTATGGACATTATTATAGTTTTGATTTAGTATGATGTTAGATATTTGATCATGGATTATTGTTGACTTTGATTCTTATATGATGCATGATGATTATTAGAGACACTTTTATATGTTGATGATGTTATACTGTTTGACATGGTTATATGATGGATGTTGTTTGGACTTGTGATATTTGGATATTGTGAGTAGCCCTAGAAATGGAAAATTATTGGATGATGATATAGTTGTTGATAAAACTATAATGATATTGTTAGATTGTTTGATGTTGTTGTGATTCATATATATAGATGATTTTGAAATTTAATATATTATATTATTTTGGATGTTTTGATATGGCCACAAGGCCGAAGGAGGTATTTGTATTTTTGTAGGTTAAAAATATCACAACAAACATCGGGGGATTGGAGACCAACCACTTTGGAATTCTAGATGAATTCAACAAGGTCACCATGGCAACTATATTTTTTTGTGTGTGTTTGTTTGTGCTAGGGATTCCCATGGGGGGGATCACCTTTAAATGTGACCAAGGGATTTTATGTTTTTCTTTTATTTGGTCCCTTTTGTTTAATTTTTGCATGTGTTTTATGTGGTGCACTTACCCTTTCATTATTTATTTAATGTGGTGTTAATATTGTGAGTAATCATGTTGTTAAGTTAATTAATTAAAAGATATCATGAGAATGTAATTAATATGGTTGTTGGTTATGATTTAAAGTGTTGTAAGAATGAGTAAGTAATGTGTAAGTGACCTTGTAAGTGATGTGTAAGTTAACTTTTGAGTGTGAAACACTCCACCTTCTTGGAAATTCAAATTTGTCCTTGGAGGCTGATTTTGGAGGCTTGTGGGACAAGTTAAACTTGTCCCATACCTCTTAAATTTACATACCAACCTTGCCTATGGTTGGAGGGTTAGATTTAGACCTTTTTTATGCATTTTTACAAGTCAAGTTGAATGTTGTAATTGCACTTTTCTTACATAATTTAATTTCAGTCCTTATGGGGTATGGGCTTGTTTGAGTGTGTAAGTAAATCTGTCATATTATTCACCCACCTATTGATTATGCATTGGAGAATGAAGTTGACTTATGTGTTGGAAGTTGAGGATGTGTGAAGTGGCATCCTACATGGATCCACCTCATCCTCTTCTCTTCCCTCTTCTATAAATTAAAATTCTTTAGCTTGTTTTTGGGTTGCTTCACTTTTATCACTTCATTTTGGGAGACTTCCTTTTGGTTTTGGAGAGCTCTTGCTTTTGGAGAAGTTGGGAAGTTTGTTGGATACTTGTGTTGGGTTGATTTTTGGATTGCTTGCATTGGAAGGAGCTTGTTGTTTTGAACTTGGAACAAACTCCATCATGGAGAGGTAAGAGCTTGGCTCTTGGAAATGCTCTTCTTTTCCCTTTTATGAATATGTAAATGCTGGTATGTTTGTTATTGTTGTGGGCTGTTGGGTAGATGGCTTAGGGATGGTGTAGGAGAAGACTATGGGGTACTCTTGAGGGAGGCATAAGTGTTTTGGGGAGGTATAAGTGTGGAGGGAGTTGGGTTTTGGGTTCCACCTTGTAAAAATAAATAGCTTGCATTTCTTTACTCATTATGGGGTGCCATAAGAGGTTGGGGAGGCATAAGGAAATGTGAGGAATAAGGGGTACTTGGGGAGGCATAAGGGTATGTCAGGGATTTGAATGATAAGTGTTTTGGTGGTTTGTTCTCAAGTGGTGATACCCATTTCCCCTTTGGGAGGCATAAGTAGCATCCCCCATAGTTTCTTGCTCCTTTGGCTTGCATGATGAAGCCTGAGTTTTGTGTGATGTCTTTCATGTGGTTGTAAAACTGTTGTTTTGTTTTGGACTATGTTTTTAATTTGAAATGTGCATGTTGAAAGATTGCATTGTGATGTGGAAGCCTATTGTTGCCATGAGTTGAAACACATTTCTTATTGCATTGTGGTTGGGGCTCGAGGGCCAATGAAGAAGGATGGATTCTCCTTTCATTGGATGTCTTGGTTGGGTGGAGAGCGTTGCCTTTCCCCTGCCTTTGTTGTGATCAAAATTGGAGTATGATGGTTGGCATGTTGTTGTTCTAGAGCAAAGGAAAAGACAGTTGTGACAGTCCCTTGTGAGAGTTATTTTTGTAAAGCCCTTGTTCCCACTTGAAGTGGATGATAATGTAATACATTTGGTGATGGAAAGATGCTTGTATTTGGTTATGAAAGTTGTAATTCGAAATGTGAAAGTGATGCACTTTGTTCTCTATTTTTGAATGAAAGAAAAGAAATATTATATCTTTGTAAGTTGTATTTGATCATTGTAAATGAAGAAGTTGTAAAAGAAATCATTCCAACTGAATATATGTTGTTCTTCCTTTACAAAAGATGTTACTATTGTTTAAAATCTGCTTTGAAATGTATTTGAAATCTCTGTTTGAAAGGAAGAAATGCGTGTGAGGAAAATACAAAACTCTTGTCTTTTGAAATGTGTAAAATTAGAAATCAGAATTGCATTTTGGTTTAGAATAGTTTGATTTGAATCAACTAAATGTGTTAGATTAGAATTGGAATGAATTTTAATACTTAGAAGATGAAAATGGCAAATAGATCCTTTAAAATTTGATCCCTATTTTTTGTAATTTCAAACTGGCAATTATCAAAACAAAAAAAAAATGCATAGTTCAAACCTGCAACAATAAAATAACAAATTAAATGATTAAATTGAAGTAGTAGGCCCTAAATGAATTCAAATAGACAAAAACACTTAAAGGAAATATTTCAAAACTTAGCCAAATCGGGCTCAACCGTTTTATAGTTGTTTTGCTGTCAAAATGGTAAATTTTCAATTGGAATTCAATCAAATAGATCTACCTCAAAAAATTATCCTAAATCCATCTAAGAAAAATTCTCCATGTCTATTTGACATGTAGAGAGTGGAAGAAGATCAAATTGAATAAATCTCACAAGTTAAAATTTACCAATTCGTACTGTGAAAGCTCGAGCCGTTTTCTTAAAATTGACCCTTAAACTTTATCAAAATAAAAATTAATGATCTCTGTGCAAAGAGGACGTTGAGAGATTTCCAGAAAGTCCTTTTTTCCAAAACCGAGCTCTATCAAAATTTATGGCCCTTTGAAGTTTTTCTTCCTTGGCGTCAAAAAAATGGGAAAATTTCCTTGGTGGGCCTGCGGCCCAATTTTTCCCTTAGAGCTTAGGAAAATTTTTGGGAAAATTTTCCAAATTTTCCTACCCCCCACGGCCCACCAATCGAGAGGCTACCATGTGGCACCATGAGGTGTCAGTGGTGGGACAATCTCCTTTTAACTTAGCACTCCCGAAAAATTTTGGGAAAAATTTCCAAATTTTCCCCGCCGGCCGACCAATCAGGTGATGCCACGTGGCATCACGAGGCATCGGTGGAGCGGGTGCCTTTTTCCTCTTTGTGCTTTAGAAAATTTTCCATGTTTTCCCCACCATCCTTGGCTCCCGCTGCCCACCCAATCCGAGCTGCCACGTGGCATCGCGAGGTGTCGGCGGAGGCACGGGTCCTTGTTATCCTCTTAGCCCTTCGGGCGTTAAGAAAATTTTCTCCCCACCACCCCACTTTCCCCATGTTGGCTTAGGTGATGCCACATGTCCCTTGTGGTTTGGACTTGTGGTGCAATGTTGGCTTTTCACCTAGCGTGGGAATTTTTTTAAAATATATCCCACCACCTGTTTCTCCCCGCGCTGGTTTGAAAAGCACCACGTGTCCCTTGTGGACTTGTAGACCCATATGGGCACGTGGGCATAAAGTAAATTTTTTTCCCACGTGGGAAATGATCCAAAAGTCTCCCCATGGCCCACCAACCCACCCTTTGGGCAAATTTTCACCCCTGGGCCCACAGGCCCGCTCTTGGGGAAAATTTTCACCCCAAGGCCCGCCGGCCCATAACTTGAGAAATATGAGGAGTTAGGAGGACTTATTTATATCAATGGAAAGGTGAGGAAATTTCCTATCCAATGGGAATAATTTAGGAAATTTTTAATGTGTTAAGTGTGAGAAAAATTAAGTTGAAACTTTAAGCCTTGTTAGAGAGTGGGTATGGTGAAGAATTACCCTCTGAACCTAATTGAACCTTCTAACCCTAAATTTTAGACCTTATGACCTCTTATAATTATTAATAAAAGAAAAATATTTTATAAATGGTTTATAATTGTTCGGAGCTTGTTGTAGTAGATAATTTTGTCTTGTAACTTGGTTGTAGACTCTTTTAAATAAGAAAAAAATTATTCCATAATTTTTCCTAACTAATCACCTTTGATTAATTAAGACACCCATCAACTCCCATGAGTCACTAATGATAAATTAAACTCTTCTAAAGTATGATTATCCATCTCTAATCTTACTTTGCTATTATCCCACATACAATAGGATGTAAGGCTCTCTAAAACCAAAGGGTTATAAATAGAACCTTCCTCCTTACCTTTCTTTTTACACCTTATTTGCCCTAGGATAAACTATAGACATTTTGATCTTGAGCCATTATCCATTGAAGGAAATAACTTCTCCATCTTGCATCCATTTTCTCAAATTGAAGAGCATGGGAATATCTAAAAATGGCCCTATAGCCATGTTTTTTGAGATTCCATATTTAAATATTGAGGAATCCACTCCCTTTTTATTGCTGAAGTGATCTAAATAAGTTCATTCATTATATTATCAATCTAGAGAGTAAGAATTAGCTTAGCATTTGATTTGAGATTATTCATACGTGGAAGAAGTTATTTCTCATAATCTCTTATCTTGATGGTTATATAGGGTTTGATTGATTGGTTAGAAGATACTAGGTGTTAGATTTGTTATTTAGCATGGAAAATTGCTATATGATCAAATTTGGCATGCTCAGTAGGATGGATCCATAGTCTCTTAGAATTTAACTTTAAATTTTTGCTAGTTTATCTCAAGTTTTTGCTAACCCTTATTATGCACATGTGAAATAAGTTTAATTACTTAGGGTATTTTCATAACTTTACAAGTGTTGAGTCTCTTTTACAGGGTTAATTGTGATGGGTTATCATTAATTTTGAGCTAAATTAGGAAAAAATTGAGCCTTTTGAGGTTGCTTTCATTAGTTTGTCATATTTTTATGTCATCCTGTGTACACACATAGGTGTTTGGCGGGGCACACATATGCTGAAACTTAAGCATATGTGTTGTAAAGGGCACACATACGTGATCGAGGCATGCAATTGCTTTATTTTCTATCAGATTTAATCGAGATCCACACATTTGTTGTTAAGAGCGTGCATATGCTTCTTTGTCGTGTACTTGTTAAACTGTGTTTTCCACCCTCTATGTTAAACTTTACTAATGCCACACATATGATTTTAGGGTGTGTACCCTTGTTTCAGCCACATATATTCTATTTGAACATATGTTATCCTTGTTTTTCCTAGGCATGTGCATATGATGTCATACATACACCTCTATAGTTGTGTATATGTTGAGTAAATTGTGCCTTTTATCGAGCCATGCACTCACTATTTTTGGTGCACATTTTCTGTTAGGGGTGCCCATATTCTATAAAGGGCACACAGGAGTTTCATTTTAAATTTGAGCATTGTTTTAAATTTCAAAAAAATTGATCCCTATGATTTTCTAACACTTTACATGGTTTTCTTAAGGTGAACTATTGATTTGTAAGGCATAATTAATCATGCATTGTGCTAACTTGTATGGATAAGTTGATAAATTTTGCATTTTCATTTATGAGGCTAGGATCCTATATGCTCTTCCTTCATACCTTCTAGGCGATCTTAAGAATCAATTTTTTTATCGGATTAGGAAAAATAGGGATCGACTCCTAGGGCTAGTACAAAAAGAGAGGAACGTAACTAGAAACAAAACAAAAAGAAAACCCAGAAATGGGTTCCAAAAAGATGAGTTAAACATGAATAACTCTTACATTGCAGGATCAAAACCCCACAGAGGACCAAAAAGACCAAGAAGCAACAAGACACCACAGTTTGCCAAAGGTTTGCACACAATTCGAGACCAAAAACCTCCACGAAAAGAAAAAAACCACCGGAGGCCCTGTGCCGAAGCCATCCGGATTCCAATACCATCCAACCCCTACTCCTCCTCCAAGCTAATTATGTGAAGATTGAATCTCCTCCTTTTGTTTTCCCCTTTAATCTCCTCCACTATGTCAAGTAGAACTTTAACCTAAATCTCTAGCTCCTTCATTGTATATTTTATCTGGACCTGATCCGTGACCATCTTCTTTAAAATGTTGATGATGTTCAGAATGGACTCCCTTTTCCCCTCATTTGTGTCCTTCATGGATTTTAGGACCCCTTCTAAATACAACATCTTCTTGCTCCATTCTTCAAATACATTGGGATCTCCCACACATTCATTCTTCCTCGAAGTGTTGGCTTCCCCACCACCACCCTCATTTTTGTCTTTATATTTTTAGTCCCTTGGAGGATACCATTACCCACTTTCATTTTAGTAAGACACTCCGTAAGAGTAATATCATCTTCCTCAGATTGCTCCTCCAATACCATTGTCAAAGGGTGATCTAGAACCGGCTTGTCATTCTCAACCAGAAAAAGAATCAGACCCTCATGGAGGGGCAGCTCAACTTTCTCATTCTGGAAAGCCATCAAAAATTTGAAAGAGAGGTGGCAAGAAAAAGGTAATACTAACCATAAACTTGTGACAGAACATGTTGAGGAAGGTCATGTGATGGGTATAGATTTTTCTATACTTACCCTCCAACGTAATATATTTCATAACTTGAAGGCAAACATCCTTCTAGAATCTAGGAATGCACGAACATGTAATACCATCTCGTGAAGAAGAAACATGTCTCCTTACCAACAAAAAATCACTCAATCTCGAGGTCTCTACGGGTTCTTTCCTTGTAGATTTTTAACCCATCCATCTTCATATCAGTCACCCTAGTAATATTGGACTCGAGACCTCATCCTCCACACATGAGATAGTAAAAACCCCCTCTTTCCAAGATTTTCCGAAGTCCTTTGATAGAGCTGGGTCGTGACCATGTAATTTAGCAATATAATTGCTAAATCCTCCAACTTTAAGCTTGTTCCAAAGATCCTTGTTGCTCTCCTCCATGTTTTGACTGGCGGTTCCACTCGAATCTGTCACCACCATCTACACATTGCCAAAGTTTCCATTCCAAAAAAATCTTTCCACAATCCACAAGTTGTTCTCCTATCAAAGTTTGAATAGAAACAATGATTTTTGTATAAGCTAGCTTGGTACCTGAAATACTTTCCCCCACTCGTGCCGGCATCATTAATCCTAGCACCTTCTATCCTTAATGATTTCATCATTAATATTAGAGGGTGATCTGCACCATTTGCACCAAATTTTGTACTCATTACTAAGGACTCCCACATTGGCCATCTTGTCCACGACATTTATTTCCCTGCCTCAAGGTATGATTGATAGATATCTTGTCAAAAAACTTTAGCAATTCCTTGATATCTTAAATGATGTTTTTTAACAACCAATTGATCTTACTCCTATTGAGGAGAGAATTTATAACAATTAAGGAATCACCTTCAATTTGAATGTCCTTAAGGCCTTTTTCCTTAGTGACCAAAATACCCCAAAGGAGGGCTCTAGCTTCAGCCATGTTATTAGTCTGCTTTCCTAGGGGACCCGCATAGACAAACAACCAATCACCCTCACTATTCCTTAAGATACCCCATCCCCTATCTTGACCAGGATTCCCCTTTGAAGCCCCATCAAAATTGATCTTGATTGTATTTACCATAGGTCTAATCTAGTTAACATTCCTACTAGGACTTTTGATCTTGACTGGACTATAAGTGAACTTATCCAACACTTCCTGCTCCTATTTCGAGCAAGGATTTTTTTGTTTTACCTTTAAACAGTTTGAGATTTTCCTTAATGGAAGCTAGGATTTTCCTTTTAGCCACCACAATTAGAGGTTTTTGATCTCTAAAAACACTATCATTCCTTATTTTCCACAAACCCCATAATAGATGATGCAGAGTAATCTTTTAGGCCCAGGCCAGATAAGGAAACCTAAAAGGAATCTCCCATCGAGTACAATAATCCTTCATATTCGAAGGCATAATCCATTGCATGTTGAAAAGTTCTGAAATCAGTGAGAAGACACCTTTAGAGAAAGGGAAATGTAAAAAAAGATGATTCACATTCTCTTCCCCTCTCGAAAAAGAGTGCACCTATTAGGGATCTACATTCCTCTTTTTATAAGATTTTCAACCGTTAGGATTCTATTTTGAACAACCAACCAATAAAAAATATTGATCTTAGGGATCAAGTCCTTGATCCATAACTTACCCCAATACTCTTTTTGAAAATATTTCTTGAAGTGTAAGCTATAGGTAGATTTAACAGAATAGTTTCCAGAGTCTTCCTCTTTCCAAATGATGGAATCCTCCTTAGTTTAGAAGATGGGGATGTGGAATTCCCTGAGTTTCTTATTAAGATCTTGAAAAGGTTTGATGTCACCATCATAATTAGGGGAGGGACTATGGTTTCCCATTGGACCTCATCATCATGACTCCAGAAATATCTTATCTAGATTTTACCATTCTCCTCATAGAATTGAGCAACCTCCTTCCATATATCCTGATCTACTAAAGGGAATCTTCTATCCAACTATCCCACCAAAATATTATCATGTTCCCCTTTCCAATCTCCCATAGGGATCCCTTTGAGAGGATATATTTTGATTCCAACAGAGAATTCCAGAAGAAGGATCCTCTAGGGAGATTTTCATGAAAGAAGAACGAGTCAATTCTACCTAAATTCTGCAGATATTTCTTTTTTATTATATCAATCCATAGTCCTTCCTCTCTAGCAATTCTCCAGCCAACTTTAGCAACCAAAGCTTTGTTCATGATAGGTATACTTTTCAAACCTAGACCACCACACATCTTTGGCCTAGTGACCTTCTCCCAAGCCACTAGAGGGAATTTAAACTTTTCGAGGCCCCAACCCAGAGAAATATCTTCTGAATTTTTTCCAGAGCGTCAATTATTTTGGCTAGGAGTTTAAAGAGAGACATAATGTAAATGGGGACACCTTGAAGAGAGCTCATAAGGAGTTGAATCTTTCCAACTTGTGAGAGAAGGAGACCTTTCCAGGAGGAAATTTTCTTATTAACTCTTTCCAACAGGCATTCCAAATAGAGATGTCAGGCCTTTTGTAGATAAGAGGCATTCCTAAGTAAGAGTCCGGAAAACACTTGATTTTGCAACCCAGAATGCAAGCTAGCCTTAATTGGACTTGTTTATCCACATTAATAAAGTAAACAACACTTTTGAGAAAATTAACGATCTACCGCAATACTGACTCATAGTCCTTGAGAGTAGATTTGAAGTTGGTGGCTTCTTGGACAGAGGCCTTTCCCATCAGGAAGTTATCATCAACAAATTGGTTGAGGTAAATCGAGAGGGAGACCATTAGAAATATTGATTCCTTAATACTCCTAGAAAGAAAAGCCTACTTACAAATTCTACACAAAGATTCAACCATTATAACATAGAGGAAAGGAGATAGGGGGTCACCTTGTCTCAAGCCTCTACCAGCTTTGAAGAAGCCCTCTGGGCTACCATTAACCAAGACCGAATAACTAGTAGTAGATATGCAGGTCATAATCATTCTAACCAAAGTATTATCAAAGCCCACTTTATTCAGGATGGCACCAAGGAAAGACCAAGTAATCCTGTCATAGGCCTTGTGCATATCTAACTTAAGGAACATAGCCGATCTATCAGAATTAACAATGGAGTGGATGGATTCCTGAATCACCACAATACATCAGTAATCTACCTACCCGAGAAAAAAGCACCTTGATTTTCAGAGATAAAATGGGAGAGAACCAATCTGATTCTGCCAGCTAAGATTTTAGTCAAGATTTTATAACTCATGTTACAAAGATCAATATAAAATCTTTGACTTCATTGGCCCCAACAATTTTTGGAATAAGGACCAAGAAAGTAGTATTAAGTTGGCTGAGGAGATTCCCATTATTGAAGAAATATTGGACCATTTCAATGAATTCTTTCGTAATCAGTTCCCAAAATTTTTGATAAAAGAAAGCCTGAAAACCATCAATCCTAGGAAAATTTTTAGGCTCCATATCAAAGACCACAACTCTGATTTCCTCCTCAGAAGGGATCCTTAAGAGCTCGCAAATTTCTTCAGGGGAGAGGAAATTCTTGGAACAGTTCGAGGATATTGTTTTGATTCTACTCCTCAATCTCCTGACCTTGCTGAAAAAGATCCTTGAAATAGTTTATGATGACTTGATTTATTTCCTTGCCCTCCAAAGGATCTCACCATTCTCATTCTTAATTTCATTTATCTTGAGGAGGTTTTTTCGGGAGGTGGCTGAGAAGTGGAAGAATTTGGTATTCTGTCCCCCTCCCTAAGCCATTTCACCCTCATTGCTGCTTCCAATAGACTTCTTCCTTAGCCAGGATGTCATGATACTCAACCAAAAGATTTTGTTCCTGCTCCTTTAGAACTGGATTAAGACCATCAAGATCGATAAGTTCCTCAATATTCCTTAAATCTTCAGCCACTCTACTTTTTTCCTAGAAAATATTACCAAAGACCTCTTTGTTCCACTTTTTGAGACAACCTTTGAGATGCTTTAATTTATAACTGAGTCGGTAACTGGCCACCCCAAAGACCCTGATATTCCACCACTCTTGTATTTTATTGAAGAGGTCAGGGTGGTCTAACCAAATCTTTTCAAATCTAAAGGGTCTAGCTTTCTTGACCAGATTTAAACCAAGATTAAGGAGGATAGGGTTATGATCAGAGCCAATTCTGGGGAGAGTCTTTAGAGAGTAAAGTTGATTGATCATACAGAGATGACTTACAACAAACCTATCAAGTCTGATTTGGATAAGCTCCATCCCAACTCTCCTATTAGCCCAGGTGTACTTTGAACCTTCCAAATCCAAATCCACCAAACCATTATTGTTAAGGAAATCAATAAGGTCCTCCATACTCTCAGTAAAGGAAGTGATGCCCCCTTTTTTCTCCTAGAGAAAGGGGGAGTTGAAATCTCCTCCAATAATCTAGTCTTTATCTTTGAATAAATTCCTGAAATTAGAGAGATCTTGCCACAATTTTCTTCTCTCACTTACAAGGTTAGGAGCATATATGTTGGAGACATACCAGGATTTCTTTGAGGTCAGATTTGTAAAACACATTTCCACATGCCCCAGAATAGCAAGTATAGGAATACCTTACACAATGTTGGGATCCCAAAGTGTGACTACTCCTCCAGAGGCTCCCAACGAACTGCACCCTTCCCAACAACTATCTTTCCAAATAGACCTTCCCACTTCTTTAAATATTTCCATACTCATTTTAGTTTCTTGAATCATGAAAATATCTAGTTTATTTTTCAATCTAAGATCCTTCACTATTCTGTGTTTGCTAGGGTTATTCAACCCCCTAATGTTCTAGGAGAGAAGAATCATTTAACATTTCTTATTACGGGAAAAAATTCCCCAGAGTTTTTGAATACTTGCATCCACTTCCTTTCTTGAACTTGTCTCCCTTACTTCCTTATTACTTTTCCTGCCCTTTTGGTTGGAATCTTTACCGAAGTCAGCTCTTGAGCTACTACGAGTGATAGGTTTGGATTTACTCACATGTGTCTTTGGTGATCCTATCACCTCATAGGTGTCAGCTACAAAATCTGTTAGGATCCCAAACCCATTTGACATTGTTAAATCTTCTTCTTTTCTTTGTGCAAAAGAGCTCTACCCTATAGACGATACTTTGTCCAACGATAATCCATCAGCAACTAGTAGAGAAAGTTTGTTTCCTTCCATGTCTTTGCTTTCCCTATCCTCAAAATCTTGGATTTATTCTTCCAACACCTGACGAACAGGCTCATCATCCTTTTCTTTAGTTTCTTTATTGGTACTTCTTTGTTGTTGAGTACTAGTCCCCACTCCTTCCTCTCTAGTTTTGATAAGTAGATTCAAGGGCTTTACTTCAGGGATCTATCTGGAGAACCTCCTGTTCCTTGATTTCAACAACCCTTCCATTCTTCCCAATCCTTTTCCATTCCTTCACCTCTTTTTTAGTCGCCATCTTTTGAGGCATGAATTTTACTTCAGGCTTCTTCTTTTTGAGATCTGGACAAGAGCGTTGTTCATGACCCACCAACTTGCAATTTTTACAAGAAAAGGGGGTAGGATCATAATAAAAATACTACACCCAATCACCCTCAGGGGTCATAAGCTTAATATTACTTTCCAAACATGAATCTTGACACATATTCACACAGAATCTGGCATGAGTGAGTCTAGTTTTTGCTTTAGTTACTAGATCCAGGGCAATAGGTTTGCCTAGACTTTTCGCTATACCAAAAAGGACCTCTAGTTCCTAGAATTCCAATGGTAAGCCCGACAGGTTGACCCATATCGGAACTCCATAATAGGATTCCCATAAGGATTGAAAGTGGCTCCCATTTCTAAACAGTTATATGAGATTTTCTAATGAACCATGGTCCTTCTACCAACATTTTCGCCACATGATCCTTACTAGGTAGAATAGATAAGAAGTACCCATTAGCATAAGCTAAGATCTCAATAGTTCCATTAGCCGCCTAATGTCTCTTTGCCCAGTCTCTAAAATAATCTATATGTGGTCTAGACCCCATACATTTTGCAAAGAGTGCCCCTTCCACGGAAACTTTTGTTCTTGCCAACAAAGAGACAGGAATTTTAAGGGATAGATTACCTTTTTCTTTAACCGGTTTCAGATTCTCTGAGACACCTGGATCCTGATTTTCCCCCAAAAGTTCCACCCATGTGCTTGGTCTCCCATCCTTTTCCTTGTTTCCAATGGGCTCCACAATCACATGATCCTTTACTAGGTTCTGCTCCCATTCTCCATGCAGATTCAGCTCTAGACATTCCTGCTGGCTTTCAAATTTTGAAAAAGCTCGCTCCCACTCCCGTTCCATCCCGCTCCCAATACATATGATTCTAAACCTTTTTCATGATTTCAAGACATTTCATTAAACTTTTTGTTAAGGGAATGAACTTCAACTTGGTTAAAATGAATGGTTTGTGCATTTGAGTTATAATTTTTCCATTATTTGCAATATCGTAGGATTTATCATTGCATATGCTCTTCTCTTACGTCTTAGGACAATATTGAGAATCAGAAACAATGTTTTATCCTCTTTTCATGATGTGTTGATCATTTGGAAAACTACTAAACTTTGCATGCAGGACCTAAATATGCTTGTCAAAGAATCAAGATCTAAACAAAATACTAATACAGTTTGATGCAGGTTTCCAAACAGTGTACAACCAAACCACATTAAGTTCAAAGATAAGAAAAAATACCACATTCAAAACATTGTATATGTAGGTTTTGGTTAAGAGCTACAGCTTGTCGCTTTGAACCGAGAGTAGTGCCCTTTGGCATTAAACTTAAGACAACAAGAGGGATGGTTCTAGGAACCCAAAATTAGTCCACACAAGAGGGAACCTTGTGGATGAAACAGGAAGTTCTCCACTTACCTACTTGTCTAGTATACACTTGTGAGATTTAGAGTCAAAATTATCTTCATATGACCCCAGTGAAAATACAACTAAACACATTTATTGCTCATTATATCGAAGGGGGTAAAGTAAATCCAAGATACTCCAAGGTTTAGTCAGTGTAACTTCCTTGGAAAATCAGCATTGCAGATGTAATTTGTGACAACTAGTTGAGAGAACTAATTAGGAAGCCATTTCATCTTGGAGCCAACTTGACCGACTCAAAGCCAATTGTGTTTCAAAGAGATTTCATGAAGAAAGAACTTTCTCGAAGTCAAAACCTTATTTTTCAAATAAGGGGAGAGTCCATTAAAGTTTGAGCCAAGTGTCATTCATCATGAAATTTGTGAAGCATTACTTTGTCTTAGTTTTTCACTCACCATAAGGTGAGGTGAAACTTTTCCGAAGTGAAGCCAAGTATTTTTCAACCCACTTGATCTACTCCTTTGATTTCTTGTTGATATTTTGGATCAAAAGAAGAGAAACATATGTGTGTTATTAATTGATTGTGTCCACCACTTTTTCACTCATTTACATTCATCCTTGCTTGAGATTGGATGGTAAACATTGAAAGTGTGTTGGTACATCTTCGCATCTTGATAGCCATTTGATCTTGATACCCACGTCAAGATCTTCATCGTAGCTAGGATTGATTCATCATTGACCTTCCTTTGAAGTGTTACATTGTTTGCATCACCTTGATACAATTTCTATACTTACGTATTGTTTCTTGTAAACTTGATCTAAGTGTCTAGATTTACCATCACGCTACCCACATCTTAATAACAAAGGTTGGTATACTTTGGCCTTGTTTCTTTTCAAACATTACCTCAAACCTTGAAAGGTGTTGTTACTTTGTTAGCATCATATCAATACTATTTTGATACTAATATCTTGCTTTTCCAAAAATCTTGGTTAACATATCCAAGTGGTATTGTTGCATTTATCTCACTTGTAACTTCCACTTTTTGGGATTTAGGCCTTGTTTACTTCTAAATGAGTTATAGTATACTTTTATTGGGAGTCACATCAACCCCTTGTTAATACTTATGCCTTTTTTATCTTAAACTTGACTTAAGTGTTGACATTGTGTTGATCATCTTACGTCAAACTACCTTAGAAAACATTCACATAGGGAGTAGTTCCTTGTTGATTGATTGGTTTATTGAACTTGCATGATTGTTCCTTGTGATTATTTGTCATATTGAATTATCTTTTTAAGACAATCCTATTTTATTCCTTGATTCTTTATCATTCATTATTCTTTGAACATTTTTGAACATAATTTGTGGCCTTCATCATCATCACATTCTAGGTTTTCACTTAGGTTTGATTATATCCTTGATCATATTTAACAAAAACCTTTGTAAAATACTCCTTGTTAATGCCATCTTTAACAAGGATGGCATCTAAAAAACTAGCATGGGAAACATCTAACAAACAAGGATCAAATCCTTTCATTGGTCATGATTTAGGACCACTCTTATCCACATAAAAGGAGATAGATGACATGATCGATCATAGTGGGGAAAAAATAGAGTCCCCATGGGTGGATTTTGAATTGTACATGTCTCTATTGGATGAATTCCTTTTTCTCAAAAAAGATAGAGTACTTGCAAGAGTTGTAGAATTAGGTGCTAAAATTCCAAATGAACATGAGTTCGTTCCACCTACCAACAATGCTAATGAGGAAGAAGAGGCACAACATCCCCTTATTAACATGGATGAAATTTTAGGGCATGGACAAGCTTCCACTTCAAACCCCCAAAACAAAAACATAGGTGGTTATAGATTACCACTTATCAAAATACCTCACAAAGGTGGAGTTGAGCATGAGAACATGAAACAAACTCCTCTACATGAAAACAAATGTCATAGCTCTTCTTGTTCGACAACGACACAAATTCCAATCATAGCCAATACGAGGATCTTGCCTCAACAAACCTATTCATGGACACCATTGTCTTTACCATAACCCCGCTAAGACTCAAGTTGACCTTTTCTATCCTACCCTTGTTGATTGGGACCAAAAACTTCACGCACCTATGGAAATATTTGAAAATGATGAGGCAATTACAGAATTCATGGGTATTCGTGACAATATTCCTATCGAGGACCATAAAAAAGATTCTACATTGACCTTGATACTGCACATACTTCGAGGAGGAGGCTAAATTACATGGTCGAAAAAGTGAGGGGAAAAATTCCTCTAAAAATCCTCGACAAAAACAAAATTCCAAGTCACATAGTGAAAACCTCTTTGAGGCGTTGGTTGACAAACAAATTAAAAAATCTATGGACATAAAAAGTGACCATGCTAAGGGTGAAAATCTCATTGAGACACCCTTAGAAGAAGATCTTAACCTCCCTCCTAATCCTACATGTATGGAGGATATGTCTAAGATGTTAGTAGAAGAAACCATTGATGTCAACATTGTACGTAAGAGAAAACTAAAAATAGTCAAGTCTGGGAGCTTCACTTTTAGCACAAGAGTAGAAAAACTTCATAATTATTATCAGACATATTCACTTTGTCATGTGTGGATATGTTAGGATTGAATCCATATTTAGTAGTACAAAAACTTGTTGTACATGTAGACACAAATCCTGTGAAATAGAAGATTCGAAAAATGCATCTGCAGGTGGCCCTTCTGGTCAAAGAAGAGCTTGAAAAACTCTTAGCAGTTGGGTTTATCAGACCAATTGACTATTCAGAATGGATATCCAACATAGTCCCACTTTAGAAAAATACCTTAGGAATAAGAATATGTATTGAATTTATAGACATCAATAAGGCATGTCCAAAAGATGACTTCCCTCTTCCCAACATTTAAATGATTGTTGATTAAACTGCTAGCTACAAAATGATATTTCTCATGGATCGATTTTTTGGCTACAATCAAATCAATATCACAGAGGATGACTAGAATAATACTACCTTTACAACCCCTTGGGGGAATTTATGCTATCAGGTGATGCCCTTCGGCCTTAAAAATGTCGGTGCAACATATTAACGGAAATGACAGTGATATTCCATGACATGCTTAACGAAATCATAGAGGATTATTTTTATGATATCCTCAATAGATCAAAGACAAGAGAATACTACCATGAAGTGTTGAGACACATCTTTTAATGTCTTAGAGTACAAAGTTAGGTTAAATCAAGAAATGTGTCTTCGGGGTATTATCAGGTAAACTATTGGGTTTCATTGTGTCCAAAAGAGGGATTGAGGTTGATCCTGCTAAGGTAACTATAATTACTAAAATGCCTCCTCCTAAAAACCTCAAGCAGTTGCGTAGCTTGCAGGGAAAAATCCAAGCCATCCGCCACTTCATATCACAACTTGCAGACAAATTTCATCCTTTCACTCATTTGCTAAAAAAGGATGTTGACTTCTTTTGGGGACCTGAAAAATAATAAGCCTTTTCCTTACTCAAACAATATTTGGAAAATCCTTTTGTCCTCATGCCACCAACTCCGGAGAACCACTATCATTATACATATCCACGACCCGACCCAATTTTCTATTAGCACCCTTCTCACTCAATATGATCTTAGTCAGAAAGAGAAAGTGGTATATTATCTAAGCCATACTCTGATCACTTATGAGCTCAACTACCCTCAAATTTAAAATCTTATTTGGCTGTAGTATTTACCTTCCAAAAAATTTGCCATTACCTATTAAACAAAAAAAACCAAGCTTATATCTAAAGTTAACCCTCTAAAATACTTGTTGTCAAAGCCAACACTTACTAGTATGATGGCTATTTATATCATCCTACTCAACAAGTTTGATATTGAATATGTGCATCAGAAGTTAGTTAAAGGATAGGTGCTTGCATACCAAATAGCTAAGGCACCTTTACCTAGAACAAAGCCAGTGCTTCTAGATCTACGAGATGCATCATTAATGCATATTGAGAAGTCGGTCATATGACAAGTAAATTTTGATGGATCATTCACTTTCCTTGGTTTAGGAGAAGGGGTAGTACTAGTCACTCCTTAAGGATAATTTATACCTCAGGATTTCTACCTCATATTTCCACGTACAAACAACATTACAGAATATGAAGCACTCATCATTGAGATGAAGTTAGCTATCAAATGGAACATCCACCAACTTAAGGTCATTGGAGACTCGTAATTGATCATCAAACAAGTCAACAATGAATATAAGGTCAAGGATGAGAAGCTCATCCCATATAAGAAGTTAGTGGAGACTCTCAAAGAGTATTTTGTGCATATCACTTTTGAATAGATCCCAAGAGCACAAAATCAGTTTGCAGATGCTATGAAAATAGTGGGTTCCATGCTATAGATTCCACCATAAAATAATGGCATGCCATTATTTTTTAAAAACTTGTGAAAACCTACATATGACATACTAGAATCATGCATTTCCTATGAAGTCGTTGGTCCTCTATCCCCTTAGTATGATCATATCTTTCAATACCTACAAAACATTACCTTTCCCCAAATATAACCCACTCTAAAAGAAGAACCTTATCCAAAATATATCTCGTTATACCTTCCTCGAGAGCAAACTCTATCATCGTGGCTATGTCGGGGAAGTTTTTATGTTGTCTAGATGTAGCGATTCACCAAGTGATCAAAAAAGTACACAAAGGAGTTTGTGGAGCCCACACCAACCGAATGGTCTTGGAAAATAAATTATTAAGAGGTGACTATTGGTATACCATGGAAACTGATTGCTACTAATATGTCAAAAAGTGTGCACTGTGCCAAAAGTACAAGAACCTTATCCATGCGTTGGCGTAGCCTTTACGACCGATCACAACACCATGGTCATTCTCTAAGTGGGGACTAGATCTCATAGGGAAGCTCACCCCTACCTCCTCAAATGGCCATAACCATATCATAACGCCATAGAATACTTCACTAAATGGGTGGAATTTGTTCCTCTCACGTATGTTACTGGGGAAAAAATATCAAAATTTATCATGAATCATCTTATCTGCCATTACTGCATCCTTTCTGCCATTGTAGCAGAAAATGGTAAGTCCTTCAAGAATAAGACTCAAGGCTCTATGTTAACACTTTTAGATACACTTAAATTGGTCTACTCCCTATTACCCTCAAGGTAATGGACAAGTAGAGGCCTCTAACAAAATGCTTTTTCAAACATGGAAAAGATGGTAAGTAATACTGGTCATAATTGGCATTTGCAGATCCATCCCGCCCTCTGGGCATATAGGACATCCATTCACACTCCTACATGTGTGACACCCTATTCCTTAGTTTTTGGAACTGATTCCATCATCCCCTTGGAAATTGAGCTTCCCTCCTTAAGAATATCTCTCAGAGACTATCTGGATAAAGATGAAGACTACCGTGTGGCTAGATTGGTAGAACTTGAACTATTAGATGAAATATGCCTCTGTGCACTCAATCACTTGAAAGTGTATCAGAATTGAGTGTCTTAGAGATACAAAAATGGATCATACCTCATCAATTTGAGGTAGGAGATTTAGTGCTAAGGAAAACCAATTCAACACTATGAAAGAAAGAGAAAATAAGGGAAAGTTCAAACCTAATTGGTTGGGACCTTATGTGATAGTGGAAAAATATGGGTCAGGAGCATAAAAACTTACCCATCTTGATGGATATTAGCTACGTAAACCTATCAATGTCATCTACCTCAAATGGTTTTATGCTTGAATATGGTACAAAAGTTCAAAAACAACCAAAAAGTATAAAAAATACCAAAAAAAATCACAAAATGAGGAAAAGTAAATGGAAACCAAGTCATCCAAGTGTGAAAACCACACAATTGTGGCACTTTGGACAGGTCACTTGGTAAAAACTAGTTTCCAGTGCCTTGGTAGGATTCATTGTTCACAAGCATCTCACATCTAGGGAGTACTTTTTCTTTGTCCAGAGCTAGTTTATTCACCTGCATATGAGATTCTTTTTGAGCCTTTCCTTTTGAAGCCTTGATTTGGTTGATCTTCCTCTTATAAATATGTGAAGAGATTACCTTTGTACCTTACTAATCGGTGTCATTATTCCCTTCATTTAATCAACTTCTTGTTGATGTCATATCAAACTAGGGGTGTGTCTAAAGCTATATGCAACAAGAGTAACCTAATTGATCTAGTAGTTGACTATAGTTATTTTTTATATTTTCTGGGGGATCTCTTTAATATCTTAAGGAATTCTTGGTAAAACCTTATTTAAATCAAACTATGAAAACTTCCTGAAAGTAAACAAACTGAAAGCTTTGTTGAAAGGAAACACACTATGCAGAATGGAAACACACTTGCTATTGGAAAATAATAACACTTGCTTCAAAGTAAACACACTTACTTTTGAAATAAACACACTTACTTTTGAAAATAAACACACTCAATTTAGAATGCTTGAATTTTTTTTCAAGAAATATAAGAATCTATCTAAACACCTACAGGAACAAGTATACAATAGAGTTTAACTGAAAGAATTAAAACAATACATAATTAATAGATCTAAGCTATTTGCTGAAGAAATATAAAAAGTAAATAAATGAATATCCTGGTCCTTGGGGGAGTGGGCCCTTTCTCCTCCTCAAATTAGGATTTAACAACTCAGAATTCTCTCAAATAGGAATGGCTATTTTATTGATAAAACATTCGGTATTACAAAACGTACTGGATCTGAGTACTTAGTCTATATTTCTTTTGTCTATTCTATTTCTATCTCATATCATATTCTATATCTATATATTATCTATCTACTACAGGTATAATTTTATATATATATTACAATCACAACTGTCTCAATGATTTTGATGAAATCGAATCATGCCCATAATAGATGTTGAGTCGGATTGCGGTTGATTAGATAGTCTGTAAGATAAATCTCCCTGGATCTACATTCGAAATCTTCTCATCCTTTCTGATTGAAAGGGTCGTAGATGTAAAATCTCCGGATGTGGTTAGAATAGATAACTCCCATCAGTTCTAGAACTTCAGAGAAGTTCCAGAACCATAGGAAATTGTTAAGGATCAAAACCGTGAGAGTTCTAGAGCTATCCCTAGGAGTTCCGGAACTAAGTCTGAAAATTACGAAACTAAATACTTTGGAGTTACTCAAACTAATGCTGAAATTTCCGAACTAGATGATGATCAGTGTGATGGAGTTCCAGAACTAGCTTAGAAGTTCTGGAACTAAGATGTGTGGAAAAATGTTGTTGAAAACATACTGAACACTTCCTGATTCATTTCCTTGACTGATTAGACCTGCTTTATTACAAAACTAAATTTCAAACACACACTTCATCAGGAATTCTAGAGATTTTAACATTATAATCACAATCAATCAAAAGACAGAAAATTACATCCTAACTCATATCAGATCAACTAAAAGTCACACAATGCAATCAAACTTAATAAAAAGGAGAGTAAGATGAGATCATATATTATACATTAATCGGACATATTCTGCCTCATCATTTCCCCCAAACTTACTTGTTTATAAGTCCCTTTACAAACTTCATTCTTCAAAAGTTGGGTTATAAGTTCTAAATTCCATTTGATTTCTTAGATCAAATGGTTGAAACTAGATTTTCCAATGTTTAAACTTAGATGTCTGTACCCTATTCCTGCTTCTATTTTCCTCTCCCACTGTTCAAATTTAATAGGGTCTTGAGGTTCTCTATTTTTCCAAGGAGACATGGGGGTGAGAAGTAGAGGGGGCCTTGTTCACATTCCCATCCATATTTTCTCGTAGGTTTCATTGACTTGGGGAATTATTGTGCATAACACTTTTTCCCTTTCTAAGCTCTAAATCAGATTTTTAGGGGAAATTACTTCCCTTCTTCTCAAGGAAATAGTAAGGAGTTCCCACCTCTTTGAGCATCCTTCATAAATATCTTCAAAATTTTCTTCCTCATAGGAGGTGAAGGCATCAATACTCTTTTATAGAATGGAAAGATAGTGTGTCTTGAATCTCTCATCAAAGGCATGAGTTCTAAAATGTGTGAGGAAGGCAGAAGGTTTACCATAATGAGCTCTCATACAGAGACCTGTTGAGCTAGCTTTCAATAAAAATTTAGATTCCCTTTCCTTCCATACAATTTGGTTTTGTAGAACAGAGACAAATGCATTGAGTTGGCTCTCCCCTACATACAAATTGATCATAAATCCTTTGTTTTTCTCTAGCATAAAATTACAAAGATAAAATTCACACAAAAGATTTTTCTACTCAAGACTAGATAGAGAGTAAGCTACCATGAATTCAGATTCATCTTTTAGTTCATGTGGAAGCCCACATGCAATCCTTGATAGCTGCCAACAAATGAACTAATCTTCTAAAAACACACTATATGCAGGAGAGGGCCTCTTGTAGGCAAGCAATTTTCACTCATAATACGAGACCATATGAATTTTTGCAAGGCATTTATATTTATTTCATTCCTCCTTATAAAATTTTTCTTCCCATTCTTTTCGACCTTCATCTCTTCTTCCATCTTGGTCTTTAATTCTTCATTTGATGTTTTGGCTTCTCTGAGTTCCACTGCAAGTGTCATTCCATAGTTGTTTGAGTGGAAAATAGGTTAACTCAGTCTGTGCAGAGACTGTGGACACAACACTCTGTGTTTTGGAAGCTTTGAAATTCTTCCTCTTTTTCTATCGATTGTTTCTTGGTTGCTAATAATTCTTCATCCTGTTTGCAAGATGAGTTGTTAGCTCTCTAATGAGTTCTTCCTCTATTAAATGAATTTTTCCTTTTCTTTTCGGGATGCCAAATCTTCTTCTTCATGTGGAAATGCTTTGATGGTTCACCAATTCCTAAAAATATTGCTCCTCAAATATCTCCTCTCCTCTGTCCATTTCATCTTGACTTGGCTCAGAAGGAGTCATGACCATGCTGCCCAAAATATCAGTAGCTTCTTCTTCCATCATTTCCTGCTCACTCCTTCCCTCTGGGGTTTCCCTTGACCTCTTATGAATTTTTCTTATCTGGGGAAGTTCAACATGCCCAACAATGAATTTATTTTTAGAGATTCTTCTTACTATTCTTTCTTGCTCTTCGCATGGTGAGCTATCACCATCAGAGACAGATATTGGCTCCCCTGAAGCTGTTATAGGAGAAGGAATTTCCTTCATAGGTACAGAAGGATCTGTTGTTTTTATCTTTCTCATTGACCTTATTCTTTTTGGTATATTTTCTCTTTCCATTTCCATATGTTCTTCTGCAGGGGCATTAATTTCCATATTAATTGAAGGAGAGGATGTGGCTAGAATTATCCTTCGATAATATTATGGGTTTTCTTGAATTTTCCAAGAAACTTATCCCAATTTTTTTCTCCATTCTTCTTTGACAGAAAATGGTGCTGGCATATTAAATGAATTAGACCGTGATGCCTAATTGTCCCAACACCTCAGGAATACCTCTGATCCATGGTTTAGATAGAATAAAAAGAAACACTGGAACGTTTATTATGTACTTAGGTTTTGTGGTTCCATACTTCAGATATATCAGAATTTTTAAGACTTCTTTTCCCACAGACCCAAATTGACCGTCACGTTTAAATATTTCACTATCCAAAATGCTACCCTATCAAAGGGTTTGGAAAAACTGGCCCTTCTGACCCCTTTTATGATTTTATTTGTATTATAGATGTACTAGGGTTCAGTTTCTCCTTCTTGTAGTAAGACTTCAACCAGTTCTTTCAAATTCCCTTTGGCAGGTTGTGGGACATGCACAATTGGCACTCCAGACACGTTACTTACAGTATTTATAGAAAAATGAATAAAGATATTTCTCACCTTTGTCTTGGATTGCTCTAGGTTTATGAAGAATTCTCTTACCAATTCATCATTATGCCTTGAAAATTTCTTCAGGAACTCTAGCCATCCTACATGCTCAAAGATGGATGCCACTTCTTTATCTATGAGCAGCTAGGAATCATCCTTTGGTTCTGATTTCTTCTTAATCCCCATATCGGCTTGAGTTCTGTCTCTTTTGATTTTGTGTGAATTAGTTGTAAGCCCTCTTGATTAGCTATGGAACTGATGACTTTGGCTACGGAACCTCTGTTCTTAGATGTGGAACCTCTATTCTTAGCTGCAGAA
Source organism: Taxus wallichiana var. yunnanensis (assembly GCA_018340775.1). Lineage (NCBI taxonomy): Eukaryota > Viridiplantae > Streptophyta > Pinopsida > Cupressales > Taxaceae > Taxus > Taxus wallichiana. Next base: position 162,736,671 of record CM031243.1, on the reverse strand, counting down.
CTTCTAAATTTTCTATTCTTTATTACGGAACACAAACTTAATTCGATGCTCCTTCCTCAAAATATCTCTGTAACTTATTTCACTTGATTTTTGCAATAATGATTACTAATGATAACCATGCCACCACTTATTCCATCCAAATCATCTTCATGATTACACACTTGTAATCATAATGTATAAATAGATGACTCATCATACCTACTTTTAAATTAATTCAAATCACACATGTAAACATTTAATCAACCCTAAATAAGTTAAAAGATATAATTACCATCCTTGATGATGTAATCCTTTTGCTATGATGACTCATCATTCCTAAAAGTGGAACAAAACATGATTAGATAAGACAGTTGGAATTCAAAAGAATTCCCTTTTATTTGAACTAGCCAAAAAGAGGTCAACTGCCATTTTCTGGTTTTCAATTGACCTTTGAGAGAATATATATATATATATATATATATATATAAATAAATTTTGGGAAGAAACATCATTTTCTGGTTTTCATCTTCTTCCCTTTATTCTAGATCTATCATCTAGTTATTTGATCATTTGGAAGAACCGGGTTCTACCAAATGATCAAATTCTTTAATCTCTTCAATATTCCTTAAGAATTCATCCTTAGTGGGAGGCTTCCTATAGAGTTTTAGCCTATGTACATTGACCAAGAGTGTTCTTGCTACCATCAATGGGAAGTAATCTGAATAGAACCAACTTGTCAATATCTGCTCAATCTGATAGGTCCCAACCAACTAGTTCTCAATTTGCCCTTGAATTTTTGGTACTTAGAATTGAAAAACAATGCCCAGTCTCCTACTTTGAATTACCTTTTCTTGATGTGTGTCATGCCATTACTTCCTTTGCTCTTGAATTATCTCTGTCTGCTAAAGTTCTTCCAACCTTAATTAATTCAACTCATTAAGTTGAAGGATTCTTTCTTTTGAGCTGCATTCAACTCAATTCCCACCTTCACTATTGTCCTCAATGTCTGAAGTTCAAAATCTATAGGCAACAAGGGATTTTTTCCATAGAATAATTCATATGGTGAAAACCCTATTGTAGTTTTTCAAGTTGTATTATAAGCCTAGACAACTTCAGGTAGTCTCTTTACCCAATCTTTTCTCCCAGCTTTAACTGTTTTGGTAAGGATGTTCTCCAATTCTCTGTTTTTTACTTCAGCTTGTCCATTTGACTATGGGTGGTAAGGAGATGACTTCCTATGATTGATTTGGTAATACCTTGTGAAATATTGGATCATATTAGACATGATTTTTGGTCCGTGATCTCGAGACTATGCTCCTTGGTGCTCTAAACTTTATCATAATTACTTCCATAGGAAATCGAATCGTTTCTTCGGTGGCATTTTTCAATGCTTGCACTTCTGCCCATTTTGTCACATAGTCAGACATACAAGAATATATTCCTTCCCTTGTGAAGGAGGATTAAAGGGACCAAAAATCCAATCCCCGTCTCTCAAATGGTTTAACCATGACTTGAGGTTGAAGAGGCATTTCATTGGTGAAAGTTGGCTATCCCATCCTTTGAAAAGGATCACACCTCTTGATATATCTCTTCACATCCTTGTATAGATATGACCAATAATAACCAATGCCAAGTATTTTATGAGTTTATTATTTTCACTGAATAGTGTCCTCCACTTGGTTCATCATGACATGCTCTGAGGATGTCAAAGATTTCATCCTCTCTTACACACCTACGCAAGACAAAATTAGGACCACACTTAAATAGCATTCCATTTAACCATTTGAATTGTGCACTATTTTTAATTAACTTATTTATTTGTTTCTTAGTGAAAGAAGGAGGAAACTTCCTTGTTGTAAGATAATTTTCCATATCAGAAAACCATGGTGTACTTACTGAGATTGCAAATAGTTGTTCATCTGGAAAGTTATCCTTGACTAGATCTTGCTCCCCTGTGGTGGTTAGTCTTGACAAAAAATCAGCTACCACATTAGATTTACTGGATTGTCCACAATGGTAATATCAAATTCTTGCAAAATTAATAACCATCTAATTATTCTTCCTCCAACCACTAGTTTGTTCATTAAATACTTAATTGTTGAATGATCTATGTGTACAAATATCTTGTACCCTTTGTAATGTAATGTCTGAATTTATTGATTGCATAAATCATAGCAAGAAATTCCTTTTTAGTGGTGCTGTGATTCTTTTCAGTGGGAGTAAGATTCTTGCTAAGATAATAAATGGCATACATCTTTCCTTCCTCATATTTCTATCCCAATACTGCACCAATGGAATAATTTGAGGCATCTGTTTGGATATGAAATGGATTTTCCCAATTAGGTCCTCTCAATATTGGGGCACTAATTAATTTTTCTTTAATTTCTTCAAAATCATACTAACACTTTTCATCCCAAAGAAAATCATAGTGCTTGGTTAGAAAATTAAACATGGGGGCGGAAATTGTACTTGAAATCTTTTATGAAGAACCTATAGTACCCAAAATGCCCTAGAAATGATTTAATATCGTGGGGGTCTGAGGAATAGGTAAATCTAAAATGATCCTAATTTTGTTCTGATCCACTTGAATTCCTTTTTTTGAAATATGGTGTCCTAATATAATCCCCTCATCCACCATCATCAAACAATTTTCATCACTAAGAGATAGGTTGTGTTGTTCACATCTTGTTAACACTCTGTCTAGATTTCTCAAAGCATCTTCAAATGTATCTCCATGTACAATGAAGTCATCCATATATACCTCAACACAATCATTTGTTAGATCAACAAAGATTGCAAGTATAGCTCTCTGGAAAGTTGTAGGAGCATTGCATAAACCAAATGGTAACACCCTATAGGCAAAGGTTCCCCATGGACATGTAAATGTAGTTTTGTTCTGATCTTCAATAGCAACTCGATCTGATTGTACCCACTAAATCCATCCAAGAAATAAAAGTATTGTTTACCTGAAAGGTTATCTAGGATTTGATCTATGAATGGTAAGGGAAAATAATCTCTCATTGTGGCTTTGTTTAGTTCCCTATAGTCAACACATATTCTCCATTTTCTATTCTTTTTGGGAACAATTACAATAGGAGATAGGGTAGATGAAACCTACTTGTAATAGTTTTTCAATTTCTTGTTTGACTATATCCCTTAAAGTCAGTTAATCCTTTTTGAGGCTGCCTAATGGGTTTAATGTTTTCAGTATAAATGTGATGAGTGCGAGATACTTGGATTAATCCCATTCATGTATTTGTAATCCCAAGCAAAATCTTTAGTATGATTTTTTAGAACATCAAACAATTTAGCTTCTTCATCATCCTTCAACCAACTGTTAATGTTTAAAGTTTTACCCGTTGAATTTCAACATGCTTGGTTCCAATATGTGATGAACTGATTTGTGGGAAGGGTTTCATTAAAGTATTTAATGGAAATGCATGTGGTAACAACATATGGTATGTAGCAACATCTCCAAAATTTCCTTGAGACAGAATACTGGAAAAAGGACAGTAATGAGAATTATGATACTTATCTCTTTGCAGGCCAAATTCTTCATCACTGCTACTTTCTAGAAATTCTTCACCACTTCCTGATGTACTTGAAACTGAAGCTACTGATTCATCCTCTCCCCATGATAAATATCGTTCCTCCGAGTGAAATCATTTTCAATCAAAGAGAACTATTGTTGTCATGGTTCCGGAACTAAATGTGGTGGTTCTAGAACTATAGCCGTAGGTTTCAAAACTAAGTTCACAGGTTCTAGAACTAAGTTCGCGGGTTCCAAAACTATGTTCATGGGTTCTATGAACTTTTTGATTGCTTTGAGGACAACAGTTCTCATCCAATGGTGGATTAATCATCTCTTCTACTTGTATTACATGATCCTGCAATGTGACCATAGCCAAAGAAGACAAATTTCACTTATCAATTTCGGAGAATAAACCCACAATTTTTCATGATTGTTAGTAAAAGGTTGTGTAGTAGGATATAAGGAAATTTTTTAGAGTTCTTACCATTCGAGATTGTCATATCACCTGACCTGTAATCTATCAAAGCAACAATTGTAGCTAACCATGGTCTACCCAAAATAATGGGATAACCCAATGTTTTACCTTTTGGTTGTAGTATAAGGAAGTCAACTGGATATTCCCATGACTCCACCATAACCGCCACATCTTCAATAATTCCTTCTAGTTTTTCTACAGACTGGTCTATCATCTACAATATGGTATTAGTAGGTTATATACCTGTTAATGGTAATGTTTTCAGAGTATCCACTGTCATTACATTGATAACAACTCCCAAATCTACCAAAACATTATGTACATCCTTATTTCCTATAGAGATAGAAATAACAGGACTTCCAAGATCTCCGTATTTGGGAAGTAAAAGTTTTCCTACTAATAAATCAACAAGTTTCCCATCTACTTTGATAGTCTTGGGGTACTATTTCTTCCTTCCATGTTTTTTCATACATAACATTTTGATTAATTTGTTCAATTCTGGAATGTCTTTAATTTCTTGTAACAATGGTATTTCAATATTCAATTTCCTTAGTTCCTGTACCAATTCAGACTCCTTGATTTTTATAGATTTTTGAATCTTTACGGAAATAGAGTCTCATAGTGTTGCTATGTGGCTCCTTTTATTTTATTTCTATATCCTCTTTTGGAACAACAGTACTAGGGATTTCATTTTCTTTTGTCATTTCAGTGATTATAAGGGGTGGACTGTTAATGATTTTCCTATATCTAGTTTGAATATCCTTACAATCCATAGCATGTAAATCAACTGATTTTTTTGGTTTTGTTCCATAAACAAGAGTTATTTGTTTGTTTCTTGGATTTGCTAGTAGCTGTGCTAGCATTTACATTTGGAATACATTCTTAGTTTTTGAATTCTGTGTAGGAGATCCCATGATGTCATGTTGATTTTGATTTGGATATGTTCTTCCTTGAGAATAATTACTAGGGTTCCATCTAGGTTGTGACCAAGCATAAGGATTTCCTTGACCATCCCATTGTTGTTGATGTCCTTGAGCATACCAAGCTTGATTTGCCCAATCTTGAGGGTTCCAAGTTAGTTGAGGTACTTAAGGTGGTTGTCCCCAATTTTGTGGTACTAACTGAGTAGCCCATGGCATTGTCTAGGGATTAGGAGTTGATCTTGGCATAAACTACCCTTGGTTAGGTTGTCTCTAAAAAAATTCAATTCTTCTATTGTAGATGAGGCATTGTTTTGTTTAAGTTGATTCTTAATAATGGGAAGTAAAGAAAAACATCAATATCATGTTCTTTAGATTCACAAGATAAGACACATTTTTGTTTTATCCAAAGGACAGTCTCTTAGTGCATGTTTCTTCCTACATCTAGGACAATACATAGCCAATGGTTCAGTTTTGGAATTTACTTTAGCTTGTAATCCATCCATAGTAGAGGTTAATTGCACTAAAATGTATGTTTTAAAGTTTGCTAACTCATCCATTAGTTTGTTCATATCTGGATTCAGACTTTTCAATGATTTTCCTTTTCTAGGTCCACCTCTTGTTCTAGAATAGCTTCTACAAATCTCTTTAATTCCATTCATTCTTCTCTGATCAATATCTCCACCTCCTATCAAGTTAAGGGCATCCCTAGATTTTTCATCTAAGCCTTTAAGAAAAATGGTTTTACTTAACTCTTCTAAAAGCACAAATCCACATCTTTTGCTAACAAAGAGGAATATGTCTAAATAGTCTTCTATGTTTTCATCATCCTCTTGCTTGATTTTGAAGAATTCTTCCTTCCTATTTCTCCCTCTACAATAATCCTAGTATTTATCTAGGAAGGTAGTCTCCATTTGTGCCCAAGTGCTAATAGAGTTGGATGGTAATCCCATGAACCACCTCATTGCTGCATCCTTCAAAGTGGATGGAAACAACTTGAGTTTTTGATTATCTATTTTATAATCATAGGTTTGACATAGTACCTTGAACTCAAATAGAAATTGGTCAAGATCTTTAGATGACATCCCTCTAAATGTGGGTAAATGTGTAGGTGAGATATTTTTCATTTATGTATCATCATCTCCCAATTGGATTGGATAGGTAAAGGTCATATCAAGTTCTCTCTCAGCTTCTCGTGCCATTTTAAAAATATTTTCTGAATTTTCCTCCCAATCAATGTGGTAAGTGGTATGCCTTGGGAAGGTGAAATATCATTAATAAAAGGTTGAATACTCAATTGAGAATCAAAACTCACCCTAAATGGATCTTGAGTAATAAGACTTCTCCTAAAAGTTCCACTTCCTTCAGGTGACTGATCTAAGAATTCCAAAAATGGCAATTCTATTTCTTTTCTAATAGGGGATGATGGTGCCTCCAATTCTTGATCAATTTCCTTACTTTTACTAGAGGATGGCATGAATTCTTGTGAAGATGTTTTTGGGAGGAATATACCTGTGAGTCTCTTGGTCTACTCATATATTTTGTGATATACCAGGAAGATCCTTCAACTACTAGATGTATGTTTTGTTGCTCTTGCTAACACTTAATTAGAAAATTCCAACTATTCCTCCCCATAAAAAGCACCAAAAATGATGGGTGTCATTATTCCTTTCATTTAATCAACTTCTTGTTGATTTGATATCAAACTATGGGTATGTCTAAAACTATATGCAACAAGAGTAACCTAATCGATCTAGTAGTTGATCGTAGTTATTTTTGTATTTTCTGGGGATCTCTTCAATGTCTAAGGACTTCTTGGTAAAACCTTATTGAAATCAAACTATGAAAACTTGCTTTGAAAGTAAGCACATTGAAAGCTTTGCTGAAAGGAAACACACTTGCTGTTGGAAAATAAACACACTTGATTATGAAAGTAAACACACTTGATTTTGGAAATAAACACACTTGCTTTTGGAAATAAACAAACTCAATTTAGAATGCTTGAAAACAATTACAAGAAATATAAGAATCTATCTCGAACACCTACAGAAAACGTATACAATAGAGTTTAATCGAAAGAATTAAAACAATACGAATTAACAATGATCTAAGCTATTTTCTCAAGAAATATAAATACCAAATAAAAAATATTCTCGGTCCTTGGGGAGTGGGCCCTTGATCCTCCTTGAATAAGGATTTAACAACTTAGAATTATCTCAAATAGGAATGGCTATTTTAAAACATTCGGTATTACAAAATGTATTGGATCTGAGTACTTAGTCTACATTTCTTTTCTCTATTCTATTTCTATCTCATATCATATTCTATATCTATATATTATCTATCTACTATTGAAGGTATGCTTTTATATACATTTTATAATCATAGTTGTCTCAAAATTCGATGAAATGGGATCATGCCCCGCAATAGATGCCGAGTCAAAGTTGCATGTGATTAGATAGTTATAAGATAACTCTCCCTAGATCTACATTTAGAAATCCTCTCATCCTTTCCTCCGATTGAAAGGGTCGAGATGCAAAATCTCTAGATGTGGTCAGAATAGATAACTCCCATCGGTTCTAGAACTTTGGAGAAGTTCCAGAACCATAGGAAATTGTTAAGGATCAAAACCATGAGAGTTCGGAGCTATCCCCAGGAGTTCTGGAACTAAGTCCAAAATTCGGAAATAAAAACTGGAGTTCATGAACTAAGTCCAAAAGTTTCGGAACTAGATGATGACTGTGTGATGCAGTTTTAGAACTAGCTTGGAAGTTCCGGAACTAAACTGTGTGGGAACAGATGTTGCTGAAAACATATTGAACGCTTCCTGCTTCATTTCCTTGACTGATTAGTCCCACTTTATTACAAAACTGAATTTCAAACACACACTTCATTAGGAATTATAGAGCTTTTAACATTAGAATCACAATCAATCAAAAGATAGACAATTACATCCTAACTCATATCAGATCAACTAAAAGTCACACAATGTAATCAAACTTAATAAAAAGGAGAGTAAGATGAGATCATATATTATAAATTAATTAGACATATTCTAGCCTCATCAATTACCATCTAATGTTGGGGGAATCTTCACATATTCACCTTCTTGCACATAATGTGTTGCATCTACCCTTGTACATTCCCATCTAACGCTGGGAATCCACGTTTCCCTTTTTCTGTACATAGCTTTAGAAAACTTTCAGAAAATCATAATAACATTCAAAAATGTCAAAAATTCCAAAAACTTTGAAATATGATTTGATAAATCCCAAAATGTTGGAAAACCATCTCATATAAAATACAAGAAAAATAGAATATTGTTCCCAAAACTCCCAAAAACAACATAAAATGCATCAAAAACTGTCTCACAAAAACATAGCAGAAGTGCTTTTATTACTTGTTTGTTTGTTTTGTTTCTTTCTTTGCTTGCTTGTTTGTTTGTACATTTTTTTATATCTTTTCTTACTTGCTTGTACATTATGTATAGTGTGTTGCTTAACATACTTTTTAGATTGATCTTTTCTTTCTTAGATTAGATTCATTCTTGCTTGTTTATATTGAGTATGTTTTTCATGCTTGTATATATTTGTCAATAGTTGTGTTGTTTAAATTGATTAGTGTGTAAATTTGGTAGATTTGTTAACTTTTTCTTGTGCTTGTTTGTTACTTGTACATTTTTATCACATCATCATCTATATCATCACATCTAACATCACATACATCATATATATCTCATCAATAATGGCTAAGCTACATAATCATGAAAATAAAATCCAACATGTATGGTAAGATAACTATATTTCTACCATATCATCAATGGGGCAATAGGGATTGCCTCTTATCCCACCCAAATCAATATCAAAAATTAAAAACATGGACAATCATAAGTATCTCATAAAAACAATGTGATCTCATCTAATGTTATCTCATAAATCAAATACATGTGATACAATCATAAATAATAACAAATCCATCTTCATATACTTGTAAATATGCCAAAATATCAATTTACATATATAATGTGTCTCTGTACAAAATCAATCGATAAAAATTATGCCATCATGGGTATGGATAAAAAATGTGCTTTCATATCGAGGCGTACATAAAAAATACATACATGTGTAAATACATCGTCAATAATTAAGTCATCCCTTACTCTCATCTACTCCTGGACTACCTCACCTAGGTGGTGGCTCCTACTGTACTGAGGGAACCTATACAAATCACACCGATTGATATGTCCTATGTGATCCGGATCCACACCGCTAAGAGACAACCGATTGAATGGAATGGCCCTTTGTCCCTCCGGGAAAATGGAATTCTATAGAGCCATGTAATAAGCAGCCTCACCACTAGATGTGGCTAAATAATAAATACATCATGTAAACAAGATTTCTTGGCCACATGTCCGAGCGAAGTAAGCTCAATTAAGTCTCACCACATTTTTTTGAGTCAAAAACTTCTCTACAACTAATTATATCTGCTCTGCTATTAGCTAATCTCTCTCGGTTTGAAACTAATCACACCGAGCGGTCACCTCTCGCAAAATGGATGAATCCCCACCAATCCTAATAATATACCTAGGAGGTGAGGGTGGCCTGTCAGAATATCTCCATCCTGCACGTGATGGGCTATGTGGTGGTGTCCCACATCCATCTCCACCTCCTCCTTCCCACTCATCCCTTAGTGGAATGTGTCATGGACTAACAACATGTAGCGGAAAAAATAGAACCTATCGTATCGAATATGTATCTATGGTATATGTGCAATGCGGGCCAAACTATTATACTAGGCCCTACAAGCCACCTGCTATAGAGGAATATTTATTGCAACATGTTGAATAATAACATGAGGATTCACTAGGATTTTTGCTATGTCGTATTATCCTTGTCCCTTTCCTTGATCATGGGCACCTGTTGTACTAATTGTTGAGATTTTTCTCTATGATCTCTCCCCCTGTAACCCCTTTACAGCCTTCCCCAATCCTCGCTGCAATGGCGACTGTGGAATCATAAGTCTTCCTAGAGCACCGTGATATACCACCCATGATAATCAATTTTATCCCCTAGATCTGTAATCTATCGTAGCGGTACCCAAGGCCGTGGTACCATCTCGACAAAAGCTCACTCGGGCTCGTGTTGGCCTGATAAGAGGGACGATGTCAAAATTCTCTCTAGAGAAACAACCATAACACATATCATTTCTTGGGATACCCCAGTACATGACTAAATTTTCACCGAAAACAATCCACCTTGTACCAATCTCTGATATAATTGTGGATACCAATACAAAAGTTCTTCAGTGTCACTACAATCAACTCTGTGGAATCCTCAAGCCATTGATATGCTCTATAAGGACGTCGGTTCATTGTATGTAACTATAACTCATCAAATGCACAAATATTGAAATATGTGTCTCTAATGTGGCCTTGAATGTCATCACCAATCAATTCCTATCCCATCATAAAAGGCTCATCTAGATCCCAAACGCTAATAACTCCTACATGGTAACCAATAGAAATATGGTCCCACGCCCATATCTGAAGAAGATTCGCTAGACCCACATTCTTCTCGACCGTGGTAGGTGATAAGATGGAGATATCGGTAAAGGTGCGCTAATATACACTGTCCCCAACAATATATCTCTCTGCTGATCAATCCATGAATCAATCTAATCGGGACCAATAGAAAAGAGGTACACGTCTTGTCGAAGTGGAATGCTAGTGACAAGAGCCATTAAATATACAACTACATGAGATAGCCACTGATCCTAAAAGCACTTGTGTAACTCGTACTTCCATACCCTTCCAAAGTATTTACCGAGGCCAAACATCTCTACAATACACTGTGTAATATGGGTGGCATCCCCATCATATTCTATCAATCAACCCTGGATCAGAACTCGAGAATCCGCCACACATCCTCTAATGTAATGGTCATCTCTCCAGTAATGAAGTGAAAGCACTGACTCTAAATGTGCTATCATTTATCCAAGGCTATGATCAAGTTGTGATCCGGTGTAATTGGTGGCATCTACGCCACATATGAAAGTCTAGTCACCTCCAGGGTAATATCCAGATAGGCCTTATCTAGTTGTTTAAAGGTTGCCTCGAAATATCATAACCTCGTATATCGCTCACATGTCTCCAAGATAGGAAGGTCACCCTACAAGATAAAGAAACACACTCATTAACTTCATTTCTTCTAAGTAAGTCATCTAATTTTCTTCTATTTTCCCCCTACATTATTCTAAAATCGACTAATTTCTTCTAAAGTATCCTAAAACTAATTTTTTTCTCCCTCCCGCACTTTCCTTTCAGCACATGCATGCATCTATCATCATATGCACACTCTTTTAAGCGCATACACGCCCCCATTTGGCACATATGTGCCACACATTTTCCTATCCACTTTTCCACTCATACACACCACATTTGGCACATGTGTGCCCATGCAATTTTCAAGTGATGCCCTAGCACATACGCATCCCTTCCGACATATGCAAACCCATTCATACATGCCTCCTCCCAATGCATACATGACCTATCCATGCATGCACTTCCCCAAAACGTATGTGCACCTCAAGGGCCACGCATACGTTGCCGCATAATTTCCCCTCATAATAAATGCTAATAAATGACTCAAAATGCAATTTTTTCACTTTACATACTGGAATCCATCACGAGGTGGCTGCATGTACTCTCGAATGATTTATATGTGCCTCATCTAGACTGAACTCGAGCTATCTCTCCCACACTTCGAGAAAGATCAATAGAAATTTTGTAATAATTTGTTAATAAATAACTACTCGCAATGTTTTACCCCCGACGTGGTATATATGGCTATTTTAACCCCCTGTGCTGTGTTTGTCACCCACCATGATGGTCAAGAGGCATGATTTTACTGCCGTAATGGTTCCATTTTCTTCTACTACCCACCGCGATATTTATTTTTAATAAATAATCATTTTTCACCTATTTTCATCCCATCGAGGCATATTTTTGCTACCTAGTGACCATTTCTTCTCCCTAGGGCATTTTTCTTGCTTTTAGGTGATCTTCTCTCGATAATTCTTCTAAAAATTTCTAAAAATCCTAAAAATTCAAAATAAATCAAAAATATAAAAATTGGCAAAAATTTAACAATCCAAAAACATGGTAAAATCATTTAAAAATCCAAAAATTAGAAAAATCAAATAATTTCAAATAATTAGCAAATGGCATGCACACAAATAAAATTTGTGTCAAATGTTGTAGACTCGAACATAAAAAATTATCCTACAAAAATATTTATTTGAATCTTTCTTGTTCTTGTGCATGACTCATGGATCATTTAGATCTACCCTCCATAAACAAAAGTTGGTTTTCTCACTAAATTTGTTTTCCTTTGCACAAACATGTTGCTTGGGAAATTTTCCTAGGGCATTATTTATTTTTCACTAGACTTCTACGTCCTTCACTTATTCACCTTACATGTATCCTTACTTGGGGTGCCATTCTTACCCTTTGTCATTAATTCACACAGGTCAGAATCTTAACTTGATAACAAAAACATTTGTACAACTATCTTGAACATTGTTTGTTTGAGTATGTGTGTTTGTACTTGTTTCCTTATTAGGTTAGCTTGTTTACTTTCTCGTATTGCATTGCATTCTATATGTTTCATTGAGTTAGTGCTTTGGCAATGAAAAAATGTTCGTGTTATGGCTTTTCATGTCATGATACACTTTTGTTGTATGTGTATATTTTAATAAGGACCGATGACATAGATCACTTGCAATATGATGACATAATGTGGTTTTTACATCAGTTGGATGCAAGCTATTTCCATCCCCTTCATCTTCATTTTCTTCCTTATCATTCTCTTCTATTAACACTATTCTTCCAAGTCGCATGCTACAAATAATTTCCAATAGATCTGTTAAGAAAAAAACATATCTTGCGCTTCACAATGATACCCCCATGAACTTTTCAACAAAAGAGTTCATACTGGCATTATGTAGGGATCAAGGCCACACATATACTCTATTGATTATCGATATATCTTCATCTATCTCCCATGACAAATGAGATTTTCCCCGCTTTGGTATTTTATCTTCATATTTTCAATCAACCTCTTTCATTACCCCATCGAAACTCGACGGGCATCCTTCACTCTTCTAATTTTTCTTTTATCCCTTAAAAATTAACTTTTTCACACTTTTTTACTATCTTTGAAGTGGACTCACTTATGCCACCCCAAAGAGGGGCAAATGTAGACACCCAAAATTTGGTCAAGTAATTTTAATACTTAAATTGCACTAATTATCTCCTTTCCTATAAAATTGATGAAATTTCATCAATAACGCACCATTTCTCTTTTATCACCATTGATTAATTAAATTTCCTAATTAATTAACCCTCTTATTACTTAGAATGCCAATTAATTACTATTCGTAAATTAAGGTCCACTTCTACCTAAGTCAATTAATTATTCTTAATTAATTACGACCGTTAGCCTAAGTCAATAAATTACCATTTATTGGCCCATTTTCCTCTATTAAATCCCTTGGATCATACTAACTCTCTTCCAAAGCTTATATAAGCTTACACCCTCTATTAATTAATCACCTCTGATTAATTAAGACACCCCTCAACTCCCATGAGTCACTAATGATAAATTAATCTCTTCTAAAGTATACTTATCCATCTCTAATCTTGCTTTGTTATTATCCCACATACAATAGGATGTAAATCTCTCTCAAACCAAAGAGTTAAGAAAATAACCTCATCCTTACCTTTCTTCTTACACCTTATTTTCCTTAGGATAAACTATAGGCATTTTGATCTTGAGCCATTCTTCATTGAAGGAAATAGCTTCTCCATCTTGCATTCATTCTCTTAAATTGAAGAGCATGGGAAGATCAAAAATTTCTTTGTAGCCATGTTTTTGTAAGATTCCATCTTCAAATATTGAGGAAACCACTTCCTTTTTTATTTTTGAAGTGATCTAAATAGGTTCATTTATTATAATAGTAATCTAGAGAGTGAGAAATAGCTTAGCATTTGATTTGAGATTGTTCATGCATTGAAGAAGTTGTTTCTCATAATATCTTATCTTGATGGTTCTATAGGGCCTGATTGATTTCTATATGAGCACACTATCCCTTCAAATTGCCAAAGATTGAGTAATCGTAAAACATTTTTGTATCTCCTTCCAATAATGATAAAAAATGGTCAACATGACCTCTAGATCACACCATAGCACCTCAAATATGCCATGCATCCATTCATTGGAAATAAAATGACCTGTAGAACACATACATGATTTCTATATCTCATGAAACATCAATACATGCATACCACACCAACTTTCCTCTTCACTAAACTAAGCTTCCTAGAAAGTAGTTTTAGGAACTCAAGTGGTTTGTACCCTTTTTCCACTCTAAATACCTCCAAATGAATTAAATAGGAACAAAATTCATCCCTTTTCACTCTCCAACCGATAAAAATCATAAAATAATGCATCTTTTACCTCGCATCTTCTAGCCTTAGCAATCTTGTCATAAGAAACAAGTAATCTTCTTCTTCACAAACTGATCTTGATAACCCATCAAATATCATCATCAAGAGACAAACCTTATACCATTGGAAAGGAATATAAATCCTCTTTCCATAACATCTTACAATTCCTTCCAATTACAAGTTTAAGGCCTTTAACCAGTACATCTCTCAAACATTTCCAAAACTACCCTAAAAATTCCATAAGACCAATCTTCATAAATAGGGAACACTTTTGAATTTAGGACCTCAACCATGATTTGAAAATATCATGGAAATACAGAAAAAATATTTGGATAAAAATAATGTTAATTTATTTCATACCTTCTTTGGAGAACTTTTCCATAAACTGAACTTCTTTAGAAACTAGTATTTTTGAGTGGGGCCCACATACAGTCACATGCTCTAATAAAACTTTCTGAAAATATGGAGTCATATACAACCTCATATAACCAATTTTTCAAAAGGAACCAAAACAGACTTAGTACACTCCTTTTTCTCCAAGTCTCTTTGAGCTAGGGTTTAATTAGGGTTTCAAAACAACTTGTCTTCTTAACGATCATTCATAAAACATGACAATAAAACCACCTCATTATTTTTGAAAAATATTATTATCTTTATAGAAAAAAATCCTTGAAAACATTTTATTCTCATGCACAACATACAATTAAGAACGAGCATTAGAAGGTCCACTTTTAGCACAAAAAATCACTCTAGAAAACCTGAATTTTCCAAAACTAATGTATATTGCAAACTATTATTCATAATGACTTGAAACTTGTCATGAATCATCATGAAAACATCCTATAACTTAAAATAATCTCCATATATCTCAAAGATGTCTGAAACTCTTCAAACAAAGTGACCTACATGTTCTTACTTTCCTGTTCTTCAACTTCTTGCTTCCCAAGGACCATGAAACAATATCCAACCCTAAAACTAAAATGCTAAGCCTTGTACACTTCACATACAATGTCACCATATAGATAACATGCTTCACTATGAATTATAAACATAAAAACTCATTCCTCTAAGCCATACCACATGTATTAGGTCTAGGAATAGGTGTAAAATGACCCAACTCAAGCCATATAACTCATGAACTAATCATGCTGACTCATTAAAGAATTGGGAGAAATAAGAATATGATTTACCTCGTGAAAACATTCAAGCATCTTAGGATAACTCATATAGTGAATTTCCAAGATAAATCATGCATCAAGACCTCATATAACAATACCAAATATGACACTACCAATCAACCTTCATGTTTGACCTTTTACTAACACCTCATGGAGATTCATATGACACCATGACACCCTTTTCCATCAATGGACTTGAAATCAATGATAACACTAACACAAAATGAAAAAAATCCCTTTTTCATTTAAGGCAACCATCTTTAGAAACGTTGATGGAAACCTCAATACAAAACACATCTACATGACTTCATTTACATGTTTCTAATTATTCTCCTCCCCTTTCAAATCTATGAAAAAGGATAGACTGATAATAAGACGTGGAAAATGACAACACACAACATGAAAAAATGGAAATAATGACAAGACATACTTACTTGCTCAAGTGACTCCCCCTTGGACTGTATTTTGTCTTCTTTGACTTTATTAAGTAGCAATAAATGATCTAATGGACCTGATATGATCATCTAAAAAATCCCCTTGAACTGATATCCTTATATTTTTTCTTCATCCCTATCATTCATCACCATCTAAGAATGTACCATGCAAGAAAACACAAAATATTCCTCTAATGCTTGCAAAACCATCTATTAGACCATTGTCCCTAAAATTCATCTTTAGTTAAATTTTGAAAAACTTCTCAATGCTTTAGAATCAACCTAAGGATGTAAATCATCTTTCAAATGCTCCCCCTAGATTCATACTACCCATATCTAACTGAAAAACACAAAAATTTGATCTCATACCTTATTCATATGCCTTGCGGATAACTTAACCATAACACCACTATCTTGAAGTCATTTTTCAATGTTTTCAACCTTATTTTCATGATATTACACATGTTTGAGTAAAAATCACTTACCATTTAAGTATAATTGTAAATCACCATTCACTCTACCATTTTCACCTTCTTGACACTCTATATACTTGATTTATCATTAAAAAAATATCCCCTTTCCTTTATGGACCCGTAGCTTCATCATTAGAGTGATAATACAACATACGGTACCTTGAAGCATTGTCACACATATACAGTCACATTTCTTCTTTTTTGTTTTGGACACCAATTATTGTTTGACCATGTCTTTTTAATACACACATTGATGCAAAGCTCTTTTTACCTTAGATGTATTCACTATTCATTGTACCCTATTCTCACACCTTAGATAAAAGTCAATCAAAACTTCATAGATATCACAACCACAAGAAAATTCAATTATTCTTATCTTCTTCTCAATCGACCTTCACAAGATTTTAGTGATGTACCTCAAAAACAAGAAATTTTTACATTTTATCCCTTTTTAGATCATAAATTTCTTAGAATATGCTTATTCAACCCTTGTACATTGTTAATTCCATCATCAAAAGGTTAACAACAATGCCAATTTTAATCTTCTTTTCCTTTTCCAAAAATTTCCCTAATACACTCTTAAGAGCAAGCTCTCAGAGGGTTCAAGTTTTGGAAATTCTAGACATACCTAACACCAAGTGAAAACACTCTCAAGTACCCTTTAATCTCCATATGGTACATGAAAAGTTTAATGGATCAACTCTCACAACTCTTTTCTTTATCAAAATTTTCTCATCTCTAGCTTTAAACCATCTATTAGCCATGTTGGCATGGTTTCCAAGTTTTATATTTTATTCAAGTAAGTCTCAAGATGTAAACTAATAATTTTTAGCTACCTAGTTTTGTGTTTGGTAGCTCTAAAAACTTTCATTGCATGTTTATAAGTAAAATTCACTTTTCTTTTCTAATATGGCTCGCTAATTAGGTCTCATGTCCTGCTACAGTCATCCACCATGCAAATAGTCAGATTTCTTGAGCATTGAATAACCTCTTGACCCATAAAACCACTCAAATAAGTTTACACACAAATCTCAAGAGAAATATAAGGAATTTAAAGTCTTAGTTTTAATTTCAAGGGTGTTAATCATTTGATCTAAGTAAAACCCTAAGGAGGGTTTCGAGAAGCCTGTGAGATAATTTTTTTACAAAATGATGAGTATTCTCTTCCAAAGTCCTAAATTCCTATTGTATGTATGTGTTGACCTATACCACATTATAAACTTGAAAAATGGAGCTTTATTTACCCTAAAATGTAAGAATTACCTTGCTTTCTTCATGCAATAATGTATAATTAAGGTATCTTTATTCTCAATCACAATTCAATTGAAACTTACCCATTCAATGCAAGTGATTCAAAGTTCATTAGTAATATAACTGGAACATACTTGTTTTATTGTCTATTTGGTTCTTGTCATATGTTTCCAAGGAAGTGGCTCCAACATTCTTGTTTACAAAAGAGAATACCCTGCCCAAGTATGATTTTTCCATGTCTTTTATCCCGTCATGTGCAAGATCTTCATAGAAAATTTCTTAATGATCCAACAGAACTCCTACCTTTCTCAATTTCCACTTTCAAATACTTATAATACATCAAATATTGAAGCACGTCTTTGATGCAACATGACACGTTCTCTATGAATGTGGGTACACTACATATTTAAACTTTATAAAGGGCATTCAAAGCATTCTTTGGAACTATTCATAAAAATAAGAGAACACACCTGACATTTAAACACCCCAAAGACCTTAAAGAATCCCAAAAACATACAATTACATTATGATGATATCATCATACCATTTTGAGGATGATGAGATGCATATACATAGTCTCATTGCCTCGAGACATACCTTGCCTTTGCATCCTAACCGAGAGATTTGAAAACTTAAAACTTGAACCAAAAACATCTTACAAGTATAGTTACATACCTTCAATCTCATGGAATGTATCTCTTGACTTCCTTCATGATGCGAAAACCACATATAACTTTTACCACCCTGTACACCTTACGATTACACTAGCTATGTGAACCATCTCTAAGATGTGAATAATATTCATTTTAGGAAATTATATCTCATCTATCAAAAATTAATTCATATGCCTTTGTCAAGATTTTATCATGTCAATCACATCTAGATTTCATTATTCCTCTCAACAATACAATTTCTAAACAATATCACAAATGTTCTCCTTCCATGATTTACATGTACACTCTCTGGTGGCCCTTATTCAATATGTAATTCACACAAGTATAACATAGTTGACTCTTTTCTTGTCTTATACTCGTGTTGAAGAAATATTTACAAAGCAAGTGCTTATGCATAGTTTCATGCATGAATTATCATTCAAACAAAGATACAAACCACCCATAGATAGGATTGAGAAAAAAATAATAAATTTTTTGTGCAACAACCCCTGACTACTTAGACAAAAAATACTCAATAGACACCCCATATTAATGTTTACACACCCACACACTTTTGATGTCTTAGACAGACTAATCCTTCATGACACAAGAAAGACCAAACTTCCTTATATGACATAAAAACGTATTTGCAAATTTGATACTTGGATACATATCATGACATATATCACTGACCTTTACTAACACTATCATCCATCTTGAGTCATTTGGAAATTTTATAGAGTCTCCAAAACATTAAGATGATTGTATATGATATACTCAAGGATACCCTTCCTATAGCTTATTTTGAGGGTTATATACATTTTAAGATCTTGAGACCCAACTATCATCATATATAGATTAGGAAAACCCAAACTTATAGACTTCCAAGGGTTTATACACAATTATTCCTTCAGTAGAATTTATAGAGGAATCCACCTATTTCAACATAATAATACACAACTACTCAACATTCTTAGACACACTCGAGACCAAACTTAGACATGATGAAACCGTTTCCACTTGATGATTAACATAATATTAATGATCTACTAACTCCCCTTGGGGTGATAACCTTATTGTGGAAATTTGGAATCATAATTACTCCATGACTAAGAACCAAATAAATCTTTTGGTATTAACTTCTCATCAGACCTATGTGATAGACAATTCAAGCTTCTTGATCTAGCATTCAAATCTTAGAATTTACATGACAATGAATTATATAATAAACATGGACTATTGAGATATGATCATGGTAGATATATCATGACACATATCATAATCATCCTTTACATTCATAGTTTCAATAAAATCATGAATAAACTCAATCTCATATCCTAGGGCATGATCATCTCCTACATCTTCATCTTCAAAGAACCTTCTCCAAAATCAACACAAGGATATTCTTTGACACCTTCATTAGTATTCTCATATGCTATATTGGAAATGGGAGTGAAAACACAAAGAAAATGTTTCCAAATTTTAAACCCTAAGGGTTTCAAGCATGCTCTCATCCTAACAAGAGGATTAACTTCAACTTAAGCCTAAAAATTTGACATACACATTCTTTAAGAGGATCTCCTTCAAGTTGTCAAACTTGGTTCACAAGGACCAGCTCTGATACCAATTTTTTGGAAGCACAATGAAATAAGAGGGGGGTGAATCATTTATTTAAACCCTTAAACAATTTCAGATTAAATTTCATACACAATTAATATTCAACCATCCATTAATGTGAATTAAGCAATAAGAAACAATCATCCACATAAGTAAAACCAAGAGAGAGTACATATAAACACGATATAAGTGGGAAAACCTCAAGGGGAAGAAAACCCACTGAAAATCTACTTATATTACACAAAGAAAAGATATTTAGTGAAGCACCAACTTCACAAGGAGCACCAACCCCTAATTTAGTAAAGCACCAACCCTATAAGGAGCACCCACCCTAATTTAGTGAAGCATCCACTCCGTAAGTAGGCTACAACCTCCTAAGATGATCAAGCACAAACTTAACCATCTAAGCATGAATATATCTGAATATTTTTTTGCCAAAACTGATGGATATCATAATTTCATCTCACACTTCTTCAAAACCTTGTTTAAACCATCTTTCCTTCAACTCACTATATCTCACACTTTCATGACTTGTCTTGGATTCAATATCTTGAACACATTCCCTATAGAACTATTGATAATTTTTATCACTTCATTTGTTCTAATTTTTTTCCCTAGCACCACCTCTTCTCTCTCATGCATCTCACACTTTTCCCTCTCAAAGCATTAGTTCAAATTTGAACTAAAACCACTTTATTATACCCTTTTCAACTCAAAAACATAAATATATTTGGTCTAGATCAATTATCTCAACCAATAATTCTTAAAAACATAAAAATACATTCATAATGGACCCATGTAGGTCGTTCATGCTCAAATGCACCAGAAAAGCTCAAAATTAGCTCAAAACCCTATCACATGGTTCACCAAAGACCACAAACATCATCACCATAATTATTCAATCTCCAAAAATCCTCACACATGTAAAATATGAAATATATACATCATCCATGATTGTATATTATCTTTCACTAATAAAATTCTTCATAACACTACCAAGAAGGCTCATATCCTTATCAAAATAGTTGTTTCTAGGAACTAGTCTTCACATTTGGACATATAGATCACACCATTTCACCTCAACTATTCCATGTAACCACTCATTGGAAATAAACACACCTGTACAACACATAAATTCTTACTATATCTCATGAAACATCCATACATGCAAACCACACCAACTTTCATCTTCACCAAACTGAGCTACCAAGAAAGTGGTTTTAGAAAATCAAGTGGGTTTCACCATTTATTCCACTTTCAAGACCTCTAAAATACTTAAATATGAACAAAATTGACACTTATTTATTCTCCAACTAATATTAAATGTCAACTAATCCATATCATGCATCTTCTACCTCCATCTTCTAGCCGGAGAAATCTTGTCCTGAGAAACAAGTAATCTTATTTTTCACAAACTGGGCTAGATGACCCCTCAAATCTCATCATAAAGAGGAAAAATTTATACCATTATAAATATCCCTAAATATTTCATCCATAACATCTTAATTTTTTTCCAAATCTAAGTGAAAGGCCTTGAACTAGGTCCATCTCTGAAACTGCTCTAGAACTCGACCCAAAATTGCCTTAAGACCATTCTTCATTGTTAGGGAACACTTTGTAATTTAGGATTTCAACCATGATATGATACTATCATGGACATCTATAACAACTCCCTAACTAGAAAAAATGTCAATTTATTTTATACCTTCTTTGGATAACGTTTCCACAAACTAAACTTCTTTATAAACTAGAATTTTTGGGTGGGGCCCACATACAGTCACATGCTCTAATATAAATTTATGGAAATATATAGGATTCATCTACATCATCCAATCATAAATTTTGTGAAAGGATAAAAAAACTCAAAAAACTCCTTTTTCTCGAAGTTGCTTTGAGCTAGGGTTTTAAAGCAACTTATCTTCTTGACGATTGTTCATAAAAATGTGACAATCAAACCACTTCATTATTTTTGAAAAATGTTCTTATTTATATCTAAAACCATCCCTGAAAATATATAGGTGTGATTAACAACATAAAATTCATAAATAACATCGGAATGTCCACTTTTAGCACAAAAACTCACTCTAGAAAACCTAGTTTTTCCAAAATTGATGTATCTTGAAAAATGTTTTTCAGAATTACTATAAAATTGTCAGGAAGAATCAAGAAAACATTCTCTAACTAACCATACTCTCCATATATATCAAATATGTCTAAAACTCTTAAATCACAGTGACTTACCTATGCTTACTTACCTGTTCTTCACCTTCTTGCTTCCCAAATACCATGAAACACTATCCAACCACTTAAAAATGACCTAATAAGCCTTGTAAACTTCACATATAATGTAAAAAATTAGATACCATTATTCAACATGAATTATTAACACCAAAACTCATTTCTCCATGCCATACCACATGTATTAGGTCTAGGAATATGCCTAAAATGACCTTATTCAAGACAGATAACTCATGAACTAACCATGATGACACATTACAGACTCATTAACACCTTTAAAACACCTCTAAGACCATATTTGACCTCATGATAACCTTCAATCAACTTGGGAGAACTCATACGGTGATTTTGCAAGCTAAACTATGTACCAAGATATCATAGAACAACACCAAACATGATACCACAAATCAACCCTCATGTTTGACCTTTGACTAACACCTCATGGAGACTCATATGACACCATGAAAATTTTTTTCCATCAATGGACTTGACATTAATGATAACACTAACACACCATGGCAAACACTCCATCCACCAAAGAACTCATGAAGATGGCAATGCAGATTGAAGAGGATTCTAAAACCAAATGTGAATTATACATGACCTCCTATCTGGTGTATAACATCTCATGAAACAAATATATCCAAGGATTGGTGAAAGCCAAGGAATTTTATTAGTTCAAGGTATATGATGTATACCCACAACTCAACTTAGAGAACCAAAAGTATAATTTCAGGTTGGTTCATGATGCATTCTTTTCTCCTATTCTTTTTTATTCACACCTGAATGAGAATCCTATAGGATTTCATCTATTCAAGAGAAGATATTATTAAACACAACTTTTCTTTCATCTAATTTAGATTTTTCATTTATATTATAGTAAGTGGCTTCCATGGCACACCCTATATGTTGCCTAGGTACTTAGATGACAAATGGGAACTTCAAACTATCAAGGCAACTAGTGGAGGTTCAAAATATCATTGTAGGGTAGAAAAATAATAATTTCAAGATCCCAATCACTATTGGGAGATACACATGCCCTACAGTGGTTAAGGCCATACTCCTAGAGGTTGAAATGAATAAGGTTATCATGCATAAATTTTAGGTTAGACACAACTATGACATCAAGTGGATAGTGTAGGGATCCCTTGGAAATACATATGAGAATGAGCCTCATTATGAGGACTACTATATGAACTGCATGGATAAGGAGTTAAGACCTAGATACTACTTGTAGACAATAAATCACCCACTTTGGGTATTTATTTAGTCTTGGTCACATAATAATATTCATATGATTCCTAAGTAAGAAAAGTACTAATTGACCCATGTCTTTGGCCATCTTTCGGTCTTACACTCCTATTTTCCTAGTTTTTCTTTTCATCCTTAAGAATTTTTCATTCTAGACACCAACGCCTAGCCAGATGCCATTTTCGGTGCCTCATCCCCTCTGGGAGCCCCCGACCTATTTTTACTTTACTCACATCTTTTGTGTCCTTTCTAGCCATTTAGGCATCTTATATTTTTGGTAGTTTTCCTTTTTAGGGTTAATTATGAAATTCAAGCAAGGGAATCATATAAATATAAAGTTATATGACCACAATAAAGGACCAAGCACTAAGCATTAACTATCACCACCTGAGGTTTCTTCCTAAGGTATTATCAAGAGAATTCAAGTATCCATCTAACATCCACACAAGGGAAAGGGATTGTATTATTCTGCATACACTTAATAGGAGGGGAATCCCATTCTATCATACACATATATATCTAGATTTTATAATCTAGCTATTTGTTTTTATCAAGTGAAACGTGCACAAGAGACACCTAGGGAAAAATATCTTCACACACACATAAAACTACATTAGGCCTAAAATGTAGTGCAAATCTCATTTGTAAGTTCACTCATTTGATAGCTGAAAATAATATGACCCCTCATTTGCATTATTTTTCTTTTTGGGATTTGATGCTCTTTTAAGGGTTTTGTAGGTCACTTCTTTATTGTGGGTTATTAGTGACATTAGTGATCATTGTAAGACATACTAGAGACAAGCATTAAAGAAAAATGAAAACCTTGCGACCCTCCAAATTTGGTTTTCTAAGGTTCTTAGCAGTCACAGGCACCCAAAGAAGGTTTATAGTGCATGTAGACACCCCGACCTATCCCAAGTGCCCCAATCCAAGCGAGATATTGTAGTTGCACACTTTTTGGGTTTTCAGGTGTGATATTTTCCACTATTTTTTCATTAGTTTGTCACTTAGGAAAAGTCCAAGATTATTTATGAATCATCTAAGTTCTCTTATCTCCTATTTGTAACTAGGTTTTCATAATTTCTATCTTATTTTTCTTGGATCAATTTATGAACTTCATTTTTATTCATTTACTATGACATTGCAATCAAATTTAGGCATATATAAATTCTATATTTTCTTAATCATTTGGTGAACCTGATACATTTGAACACTTATAGATATTCATCTCTTTATCTCTTTTTTTTCTTTAGGGGTTTATCATCATGAAAGTCACTATCCATGTATTCTTACGAACCATTACGATTGTATCAATATACTAAGGTCCTATCTAGCTAACACTTATATTCATCATCATACCTCACTAGAATATGTGTATCATAAGTTTACTTTTGATTTATCTCTCAAATAATATAACATTACTTTCACATCTCATTTGAGTTTCCTTATCAATCAATGTTAAACTGTGATCCCTCATTTTATATTAAATTTTATATCAATAATATTAGGGTTAAGCATGCTTTAGTTGATAATGGTTTAGGACTCAATATTTGTAATATTTCTTTTCTCCATCAATTGGGTCTTTCTAAAGCCTCCTTGGCTCCTTCATCCATCTCTATTTGTGGATTTTATAATATCCCCAAACATGTCTTAGGAACTATTGTACTCCCTATCACTAGTTGGGCCTTGTATGTTACCCATTCCATGTCATGTAATGCCCAACAAACTTAATTATAATATTCTTCTTAGGTAGCCTTGGATCCATGCCATGCATGTGGTCCCCTCCACTCTTCATACATGGCTTAAATTCCTCTATCATGGAGTTGTCTATGATGTTCTAGCTGAAACATCACCATTTTCCTATTGTAATTCTATTAAGCATTATGATGCTACTCCTAGTTCTTCTCGCTTGGGAATTTTCCAAATATGGTCTTGAATGTAAATATTTTATTTGTTATGGTTTTTCTAGTAATGGCATATGCCCCCAATGACAAGGAGTCACAGAGCCATGGGTTATCCCTACTCAAGCTAGCAATCTTGTGTTGGGATATCATCTCCTATTTATACCCTCTTCGACTCTTATATTGATTTACATACATCTTCACTTCCTTGGTATATCCGGACCTCATCAATGATTCCACTCCTACTACTTGGGATAATTTAGAAACTTTTACTGATAATGACTATATTTTGGAATACATGGGGGTTTACAATCACCTCCCTTATTTTTATCATAAGAAGTGTTCTCAATCATTTCTTAATGTTACCACTTATTTTGGAGAGTCTGATACACTTACTAGCACTACCAATCCTCCCGATACTATCCCTACTGACCCATTCATTGAGGATCAGTCTTCCCTTCTCAATGATGATACTATTAAATATAATCTCTACACTTATGATAACTTGTGAATAGTTTTGTTAGCTTCCTCTCTCACGCCTCATGAGTAAAAATATATCCAAAATTTTTCTAGGAATTTTTAGACATCTTCAAATGGGACTATAGTGACATGCCTCGTATAAATCAATATGTCATCATACATAACATTGTTCTTAATCCTAGTGAAAATCTCGTTCAACATAAGATCTAAAAATGCACCAAAGGTTACACTCCTAGTAAAAGAATAAATAGAATGATAACTAGATGTTAGCTTTATTAATTTTGTTGATTACCACAAGTGGGTGTCTAATATTATTCTGTTATGAAATTGGATGGTTGGGTCTGTTGTTGCATAGAATTTCATGATTTAAATAAATATTGTCCCAAAGATAGTTTTCCCTTACCACACATCGACATCATTGTTGATTCCAGTGCTGGGTATGATATTATTTATTTTATGGATGGATTTTTGGGTACTACCAAATTAAAATAAATCCGAGAAAATAGGAAAAAACCTTGTTTACTATGCCATGGGGAAAAATTTGTTACACTGTCATGCCCTTTGGCCTTACAAACATTAGGGAAACCTATCAACGTGCAATGATGCACATATTTCATGACTATATTCACAACATCCTTAAAGACTGTGTTAACGACATACTTGTTAAATCTCATCACCATTCTACACATGCTCAAGACCTTTGCACACTCTTTGAGAGTCTACGAAAATATAATGTACACTTAAATCTGAAGACATGTGTTTTGGAGTCATAATCGACAATATCCTTGGATACGTTATTTCACAAAAAGGCATTGAAATCAACCCCAACAACATCAATGTCATTGTGGACATGCCTCCACCTCGCAATTTACATCAATTATACTCATTACAAGGAAAATTCAAGCTATTTGACTATTCATTACGTAACTTGCAGATAAAACCCAACCATTCACATGTTTGATGAAGAAATATACTCAATTTTTCTAGGATGATCACTGCTAACAAGCATTTGATGCTATTAAAACATACCTCTTAAATCCACTAGTCCTGACCCCCCATGTGGCTGAGTGGCCTTTCTTGCTATATATTTCTTCCATATTTCATGTTTTAGGAGACCTACTAGCACAACACAATCATTATCAAAATGAATGGTTTGTATATTATATAATTTGTACTCTTCTCTCTTATGAATACAACTATAAGTATATTGGAAAACTATGTCTTGGTCTTGTCTTTGTAGCAGACAAGTTTTGCCATTACCTTCTTAATAATTAGGTCCATATTATTACCAAAGTTGATCCATTATGATACCTCTTGTCCTGCACCCATATTTTGGGATGTCTGACATGCTAGGTCATGTAACTCACTGAGTTTGATTTCAAATTCATTCCACAAAAATTAATCAAAGGCCAAGTCATTGCGAGATCAACTAGTTGAAGCACCTCTTCTTGATGCATCTCTTGTCTCTGATTCCTTTCACGATGATTTCACTACTTACGCCATCAACTCTAATACTTGGACCATGTATTTTGATGGATATTGTTGTCACTCTGGTGTTGGGGCTGGGGTAGTCTTCATGACTCCACACATTTATCCCCTCCCCTTTACATATCATTTAGGGTTTTTGTACTAATAACATTGTCAAGTATGAAGCCCTCATCCTTGTCCTCGCTACCGCTTAAAATATCCTTATCTGACATATCTGAATACATGGATATTATTTTCTCATTATTGATCAATTTAATGACACATATCACACAAAATAGGAGAACTTGATTTTATATAATGCACTTGTTAAAGATCTCCTAGTGAAATTTGAGTCCTACTCTCTCACTTTCATCCCCCGTAAAGACAATTGACATGTGGATGTTATGACTAGTGTGGCATCACTTATCTCATAGGACATCACCATGAGCATACCACATTCATTATTTGGCACTTGCAAAAACCTTCCACTTCTACCCTACCACTAGCATCTTGTACCATCACGCGTAGTTATGAAAACCTGAATGGTTCACTCTAATTTAAAAATTTATTTATTGAAAAGCCATTCACGATGTCCTATAACCTCATGAAGATTTTTATTACGATGTGAGGCCACCCGTTATGTTATCATTAGTGAAAAATTATTAAAACTTGTATTTGATGGTTGTCTTACGCGATGTCTAGGAATCTCTCGACATCCCTATTATTATCTCTTAGATACATGATAACCTATGCGGTGACCACTTCTCTGGAAAGCCATGTCACACAAGCTATTACGATAGGGATATTATTGGCCTACAATGGAATAATATTTCCTTAAATACCCTATGTGTTGCAATAAATTCCAAAAGCATGAAAATATTCACCTTGTGCCTACATATGATCTCTAACCAATTGTACCAACATATCAATTCTCTCTATGGGGATTTGATATTATTGGCATGATCTATCTTGAATTGGTTGATGGACATTAGTTTATTATTACTACCACATATTACTTTACTAAATGGGTTGAAGAAACCCCACTATGCACAACCACTAGTTACGATATTTTGGTTTCATCACTTGCTCACATTATTACATGCTTTGGCATTCCCTCTACCATTATCACTGATAATGGGTCTTCTTTAAAAATAAGGATGTTAAAATGTTTCACGTAAAATTCAAAATTAAAAATCATTCTCTACTCCTTATTACCCACAGGGCAATGGCCAAGATGAAGCCACCAAGAACCCATTATCAGAATATTACACAAGACTATTTCTAATAGTGGTGATGATTGACATGATAAAATATTATACACTCTTTATGCTTACCATACTAGTGTGTGTATGCCCAATAATGCAATACCCTTTTCATTAGTCTACGATACTGAGGCCGTCATCCCATTAGAGCTAGAGATACCATCTTTACGTGTTATAGTCAAAGGCATACTTCAAGACAATGAGTATCGCGAGAAATGTTGACATGAGCTAGAAATGCTTGAATCTTTCTGTGTACACACTCTATATCACCTTTGTGCCTATCAATCTTACATCTCCCAAGCATACAATTGTAAAAAATCATCCTCGTGATTTTAATGTGGGTGATCTCATGTTAATAGAAAATCATAAAAAAAAAACATTGATGTTCCTCTCAAAGGCAACTTCAATCCCAATTGGCTTGGCCCTTATGTTATTATCAATAAGCTTATCGGTGATGTCTATCACCTTTCCACTCTCGTAGACATGCCATTAAAAAATTCACTAAACATTATGCATCTTAATAGATACTACGCATAAACAACACTCATTACGATGATGCACTCTCGTGCTATGGTTCACACTTGATTGTTGAGGTAATACTATACACATGAACCTCACACACTGCACACTTCACATATCACACATTCATCACATCTCTTTCTCGCAACCTCTATTACACATCATACACACTACACATTTCACACTCAACGCATTCACGACATATATTTCTTACATATACTCTTACACGTTGCGCTCATTACCCTATGACACACTCTAGTTTCACTTTGCTCATACTCAACTACTAATGTTTTCAATCTAAATTAAAATTCACCACACTCACTCATTCACCCGCACACTCACACACTCTCTACACTCTATGTTTTCACAATCACATATTTCTAGTGCACAATTCAAACCATTTCCCGATGATGTAATATTGTTTTAAGGTTCATTCTTGACTGCTGAGGGTTAAATTATAAATGAAAATCATCACATGCATACTCATCTGTATTCACCCAGGGTGACACGATGCTCCTATCATTCACTCTGCATTCCATTTCATCTCATCCATAACATATTACATATCTTGGTTACATTTAGTCTTTCTTACATTTACTTGTTACATGTACACTCTATTACACATGTTAGTCAGATATTTTATGTCATTATCTTTCTATACACACATGTGAGTTTACTTTCCTTCTAATTGTGATTTAAGGATTTTGCACATATATTTACACGCAACATGGATGTTTGGCACATTACCTCATACTAGTCCCACAGTGGCTCTTAGGGGCATCCGATTTCATACGCACTACAAGTGTTATTGTTTCATTTTTCATATCACATTACTATATTAGATTATACATGCTTTGACATAATTTCTATCTTTCTAACATGATAATGGGTGCTTCATGTCCAAAATTTATCTTACAGTCTATTTGCTTCCATGGTTGTCTGTTACATTGCTTGTGATGGTTTGCCATTTTTTTCACTATTTTTCATTATTTTTGGGTTTTCCCCTTTATCATGTGTGCACACTATCTACTTTTGGCTATTTCATCCTTTCATGTCTTGTGATATCGTAAGTGATGTCCCATTTTTACTACCCACTTTTCATGGTCTACTTTGTTTGCACCATTTATTGTCTACATTGTCTGCTTAATTACTAACTTATATTTTGTCTTCTACATGTTTGTTTATCTTGCTAGCACTAATGCTTGTTTCCAACCAAGTTTTTACTTATGGAATTATTTATACCAAGAACACTCCCCCTACTGTGGGCATCGATTTTAGTTCATCGGTCGGTCCTCCTTTGCGACCTAAACTCCTTAGCAACGTCGCATGCACCCCAAATGACGGGTCATCACCGGTGAATTAGTCACCTAATTCAGCATTCTAAAGTCACACTTCAACACAAACCATCATAGTCTGTCTTAGCAAAACACAATCTCTAGTGCCCAAACCTAGATAATAGTGCTTGGTTGCCCCTAATCTGTCATAGATGCCTATAAGATGGGGCGATTACACACATTTTTATTTCAGAAATTTTTTTGGCAATTTACACAATGGATTTTACAAGACATATCATCCTTCAAAGACATGGTATGCATGCAATACACTTTCTTTTCTACTTTTGTGTTGGATCAAAATTGTTCAAAATGGATCATATTTTTACAAACCATATGTAATGGTGTTCAAACTTTAGGAAGCGGTTGAAGGTTGGAGGATGACACTAAAATTTTATCCCTACACTTCCCATTCTTGGCATGATATCTCCTAAAAACCTTGCACTCAACACAACCGACATGAGATCTCTTGAAAAAATAATTCTTCTACATCATATTCAAGATCCTTTCTATCTTTTTACTCATCATGTATCAAGTTCCCATGTTCATTTTTTTTTTTCTTTCATGCTTTTACACATTACGATCATAAATACACATATTTGACTACTAGTTTGTTGTTCTCTTTTGCAAGTTCATACTTATTAGAAGTAGTAGTATCATCAATCACACCACATCCGTAACATCAACATCAAAAATAGGTGCAATATCAACATATACACACACACTCTCAACCTATGGTCATCATCATCATCACTTATTTTTAAACTTCCTCTTCTATAGCTTCCATGCTTCACTTTTTATCACTCCACATTTTTCCTTGTTCCTCGACAAGATTTTTCACCATCAATCTACATGGTTATCAAGTACGCATATCTTATCTACTTTATGTTATCGATCATTCTCTCAATAACATAAAGTGGGGGAAATGTAGACACTAAATCACACACTTTGGGTATCTATCTAGTCCTAATCATATACTACTATTCATATTATTCTTAAGTAAGAACATTACTAATTGACCCATGTCTTTGTCCATCTTTTCTTACTTTCTATTTCCTCTTTCAATCTTACACTCCTAATTTTCCATTATGTATTTTCATACTTCGGCATATTTTATTTTGGACACCGGTGCCCAGCCAAGATGCTAGGCTCCCTTGTCCCCTTTGGGCACCCCTAACCTCTTTGTACTTTGCTCACATCTTTTGGGTCATTTATAGTCATTTGGGCATCTTATATTTTTGGTAGTCAGCCTTTGGGGGTTAGTTAAAAAATTCAAGTAAGGGAGTCATATAAATATAAAGTTATGTTACCATAATAAAGGGAAAAAAATAAGAATTAACTATAACCACCTAAGGTTGCATCTAAAGGAATTATGTAGAGCATTCAAGTATCCATCTAGCATCCACACAAGGGAAAGGAACTACATTATTATGCACACAATTCATAGGAGGGGATGTTCATTCTTTCATGCACATATCTATCTACATTTTATACATCTAGTTATTACTTTTTATCAACCGTGATGTGCACAAGAGCCACCTAGGATATGATATCTTCACACACACATAGAACTACATTGGTTCTCAAATGTAGTACAATGCTTTGTCGTAAGATTTCTTATTTGATAGGTGAGGATAGTATGACCCCTCATTTGTATTATTTTTCTATTTGGAATTTGATGTGCTTTTGAGGGGTTTTAGGTCACTTCTTTGTTACAAAGTTATCAATGATATTGGAAATCATTATATGACATAATAACAACAAGCATCAAATACATCATGACCCTCAAAAGTTGGTTTTCTGAAGTTATGAGTTGTCACAAGAGCCCGGATCAGGTATATAACACTCGGAGGCTCCTTTGACCCATTCCAGTGCCCAGGTCTAGGTTGATCTTGTGGCTACACAATTTTCGGGTTTCAGATACAATAGTTTCACCTCTCTGTTTAACAGCTTCATCACCTTGGCACAATCCACGATTATTTTTTTGAATCAACTAAGTTCTCTTATATCCTCTTTGAAACTAGGGTTTCATAATTTATAGCTTATTTTTCTTGGGTCAATTTATATACTTCATTGCTTTTTTATTTACTACTACATTGCAATCATATTTGGGTACCTATAAATTCTATATTTTCTTAATCACTACTCTAGAATTGCCCTTACCAAATTCATTGACTATAAAATTACGATTGTTCTGAGGGATTGGTGGATGTAGGAGATATAAGTAAGTATTACACAGATAATAAAATTTCAGCACAACTAGTGCCACATCTTCATTGGACTATACAAGAAACTATTTCCTTACATAAAAGGACCACTCATATCATCAAGAAGACCCTATTTTGGATTAGAAGAAAGGGAGTTGATATATCCATGAAAATACTGTAATTTTAAGGGAGTACAAGGACACTAGTGTAATCAATGATATACTTCCACATTTTATGAAGGGTCTCACAAGTTTAGATCCACTTTGAATGGAAAATCTTGATAGATTTCCATTAAGGGACCAAATACTAAGGTAGTGGAAGATATAAGTGCATCCTTCACTAAGACATGGACCTATGTGTCTAAATTGACATATATGATTGAGGAAATATTAAATAAAACAATGAAGGATGTCCTTATTGTTGAGGCCACTCCAATCCAAGTTGTTCCCCATCCCACTTCTAGGTCGAAGATGAATTTTTCTCAAGAAAAACCCAAATAGTTGCATCATCTTGTACTCTATAATAATTTTCTAACAAAGTAAAGAAGATGAGGGAAGTGTTTCACTAAGGAAACCTAAGATGAGTCCAATATTAGAGCTTGTCCCGAGAGGAAGTGGGGGAGGAACTCATTACTAAGCATTTTGTAAGGGTTAAAAGGGAAAAGGTGGAAACACATGCAATGGAAGTAGTTACAAATGCACTAATATAAGGACCTATTATAGGACTTGAAATAATTATTAAAGTATTAGAGACCCTAGAGGTATTTAATACCACCCCAAATCCTATGTCACAAGAGGTTCCTACCTCTATCCCAATTTAAGAAATACAAGTGCAGATTATCCCTAAAGTTATGGGACTAAAGAGGAAAGACATATCACATGAGTATATCTTCACTAATTTATTTCATGGGTTAGGCTAAGATGTTGGTGTTGAATTTCACCTAGAAAATATCCAAGTTACATCGAGTTAAAGAGAAGGTGTTGGTTCTTTATTTTATCTTGTTGAAAATAATGGCACATTTAGTATCCCCCTAAGAAATTGGTGTGATTTTCCCATTTTTATTCCTTTTACATCTCAAAATGTTCAAAGTGTTCCTCGAGGTTCAAATTGATTAAATCATGCCATGTTCTTAGTCAATTATTTGTGTTATGTTGATGCCTTAATGTTTCCTATGTTTCTTACTAATTTGATGATTTACATGTGTGAGGGGAATGGGTGATGTTACTCCAACATTATTTGTATGATCAATCCTTTAGAATAAGGACCTAAGATTTTTAAATTGAGTTCTCTGCAATTTTGTAAGTTTGTAAGTTTCTAACCTATAAGTTCACCCCGAGGCGTGATGAAAGGAATATTCGAGCATATGGAGTTATACAGGCTTTTAGAGAAACTTTACATTAACTATGATGTTTTGAGTTGGATTTAAAATTTCAGGCCCTAAAAAGGAATATTTTACAAATCTAAGGATGTGTTGTCTTTTATTTACCCAAACTAAAGCTAGGTCTTCATCCAAAAGATCCTAAATGCTCACCCAAAATACATGTAGCCACCAATTCCTTCCTTTGTTATTATT
Organism: Taxus wallichiana var. yunnanensis; assembly: GCA_018340775.1. Classification (NCBI taxonomy): domain Eukaryota; kingdom Viridiplantae; phylum Streptophyta; class Pinopsida; order Cupressales; family Taxaceae; genus Taxus; species Taxus wallichiana. Next base: position 162,702,425 of record CM031243.1, on the reverse strand, counting down.
ACTAGAACATTAGGATGCATATTCATCATATTCATGACCAAAGAAACCATTCGTGCATAGAAATCTAACATAACCATGGAAATTTAGAAACATAGTTAATAAGGAAAAAAACCATAATTCAAGTTGAACAATAATACTTAAATCCCCAACTCATCATCATAATCATAAGTGTATTTCATAACAAAGTGGCTGATTAAAATAACACGATACATCATTGAGCGAGAACATGCACACTTTTACAGATTCAAACCCTAACTCATACCTGAATTACATCATTACATCATATGCTTTCTCTCTAGCCTATCTTTAATAACATACCCCAACTCATCATCATAATCATAAGTGTATTTCATAACAAAGTGGCTGATTAAAATAACACGATACATCATTAAAGATATATATATATATATATATATATATATATATATATATATATATATATGGTGCGTATGTTATTAAAGATAGGCTAGAGAAAAGCATATGATGTAATGATGTAATTCTAGGTATGAGTTAGGTTTGAATCAGAAAAGTGTGCATGTTTTGGCACAATGATGTATCGTGTTATTTTAATCAGCCACTTTGTTATGAAATACACTTATGATTATGATGATGAGTTGGTATGTTATTAAAGATAGGCTAGAGAGAAAGCATATGATGTAATGATGTAATTCCAGGTATGAGTTAGGGTTTGAATCAGTAAAAGTGTGCATGTTCGACACAATGATGTATCATGTTATTTTAATCACCACTTTATTATGAAATACACTTATGATTATGATGATGAGTTGGGGTTTTAAGTATTATTGTTATATATATATATATATTTGTGTGTGTGTGTGTGGGGGGATTTCCCTTCACTGCTACATGCACATTCCTAATATACTTTAATCCTATTATTATACATTTCCATGTGTGAGTTTTATCTTGATCGACATGTGTTTTTTTTTCCTTGCTTGGACACTAAGACTTTGTCTTTTTATTTATTTCTAGATCTTTTCTTGAGTGGCACTCTAACTTTGCTTTTCTATTTTTAGCCACTATATAAAATTGGCTAAGTCCTTGATTTCATCACTTCTTGCATGTAGCCTCATGCATTGACCTATTTTATCTCTCGTGCGTTCCCTTGGTCCCCATGTTCCCCATGAACCTGATTTGTCTGCATTGTTATAGTTCACTTGTATTGCAATAATTATGGATATATTTGGTGTAACCCTTGTTTTTCTTGACACCTTATTCCCCACAGCACCTCCCATTTCAGAATTTTATTGAATTTTTTAATATTTTGGGTTTTTTGAAGATTTCTAGAACTTATGGTACTTGTTCCCTTGGGTTTTCATTTCCCTAAAAACCCATCATATCCATAGTATAGAGAAAATGGTTTAAAAGTTCTTGTGACATTCACGTTCCCCGCATCCTACTATGTTGCTCAAATTACCATTTTTTTCAAACTCTTGGATATAAAAGGAGGGTAAACATGATCATTTTCATTGTTTCAAGTTGTGAATTTTAATCTGTGCAATTTCATTTTCACTCACATGCCCTCAAGAAAATTTCTAGTTGTATCTTGCTCATTTCTTAACATTTTAAAAAAATTCAAACCGTGTTGGAATCCTTCCAAAGGCACCATTATTCCAATAAAAAGGTGAGCCATTTCCTAACCTCCTCATTTTATTTAGTGTCAATTTTATTTTTGTATACTAGCCTTTGATTTATCCTTAAAATCATTATTAAACATCCATTTTTTCTTTTGGCCTTCCCTCATATTTTCACAATGAAGTTTCGAGTTTGGGGGTATGAGCATATTTCGTGCTTAGAGACCTATGTTCTAAATATTGGGGATATTGACATGAGGCATTTGAATTTAGATGATTTTTGGGCCCGAATATTTGAAGATAGCCCCAATATCATATACCAATGTATCAAAAACAATGGAATTTCCTATTCTCATCATATTTATTCTCTCATTCTAGTGTACTTGATATTTTCCTAGCTTATGCCTCTTGTTTTGATCCTGAAACCAAGGAAATTAGAGATCCTTAGGGCCAGGTTATTTCCAAGCTCGATGTCAATTATATAAATGCAGCCCTAGGAATCCCTATCATTGAAGACTCTAACACTTTGACTAAGTCCCATGATTAAAATCTCTTTGGTCCAGATAAGGACATATACAAGGAAATGATAGCTAAATCATGGCTCAAGGCCCAAAAGAGAGGAGCTTTCAAGCTGCCTCGTGTTCTATTTTGGTTATATTTCAAGGAAGAACAATATGATACGATTACCCTATTGGCAATATTGATGGGCCTGCCTTCTACCAATGAATTCCAATTTTATATGTGTGTATACATCAACATCATTTATGAAGGAAAACATAGTATAAATTGGGGGTAGATAATTTGTGAAAACTTAAGTGAGTAATTGGTGAATGTGCAGAAAAATAGAACCTTTCACATGGCATCTTACCTTATGTATACAATTACAGAATATAGAGTGTGGGTAGGGTTTTCATCTCAAGATGATAAAAAGAATGCACCAGTTTATGAATTTTATCCATAACTCACTTTTGAGAATAGTAAATTTCATCACAGGAGGGTAAATGATGTTTTCACAATGTTCATAGTCAGGATCCTAGAAGGAAACACAACTAAAAGAGTGTCTCTTTGAAGAAAAGCAGTTGATTTCAACATATGAAAACCTCTTTATCTAATTCAAAAAGTTTTCCTATATCAGATTGGATAGTTTTGAGAGCACACCCAACAAATTACCAATGTATTACAATGATAATTTGGTTTTTGTGGAGGTCTATAGATAATTGGATATATTGAATAGGACTTTTCGGGATAAGAAAATAATAGGCATATAATTTCCTATTTATTTGGGAAAATACACATGCAAATTTTCCCTTGAAGCACAAAATGTGGAGAGGACCATCACCAACTTTAATTTCCATTCTTATCAGAGAATACCCTATTTTGACAAGAAAGGATTCATTTTAAATCATTTAAGAATGTATTACTATCATGTTCTCACTATTGAGGATTACTAGGAAGATTGTACTGATGAATATGAGGTAAAGATAAGGTATTGTAAGATATTCTCTCTACAACAGATCAAATATTTCAAGGTGTATTAGGTTCATGAGGATTTTGATGATGAAAATAAGGATTTGTACTATGTATAGTTTATCAAAACTATTAAGCATATACCTCTCCCAACTTTTGATTGGTCTCAAAAAGAAAGGGATGAACCCTCGATATGAATAACCTAGTTATAGTAAGGACCAAGCATTGGTTCAACAAGAAAATGAGGGAGTATAACAAAACTATGAAACACTATTCATTCCAAGAGGCTTCTTATTCACAAAAGAAAGTTTCCATCCCTCATCCTGAAGTTAAGCTCAATTTACTCCTTCCTTCTCACCCTTGGATTCCTCAACCAAGGTGTATACTAAGAAAGATAAGGAAAAAGAGGTTGAAAAGACTTAGGGAATGCTTGAAAATGAGGTAGAGCAAGAGAAAATTTAAGAATCGACTAAATAATTTTACCCTACTTTTGAAGAAGTATCACATCCCTCAAGAGAGGAGATGAAAGAAACGAGGAAGATAAGGATGAATAAGAAAATAGGCCTAAATGAAAAAATAATGATCAAGAGGAATATGAAGAAAGTGATGAAGATAAAGAGCTAGAAATCATTGAACCTGACACTGGAAAATCCATTAGGCCCAAACTTGATGTCAAGATATCAACTTCTTCTTCTATTAAGGTACCTAATATTGAGGGTGTCCACTGCTACACTTCTTAGTCCACCAAATGTTCTTGCATTGGTACAACCTCCCGCCCCACCTTCAAGTGATTATTTTACATGGGTCTAGCCCATGATTGATAGCAGGAAGAGGAAGGATACTTCACAAATTGTTTCTCCTAGTTTTAATGCAATAGCTATTTTTCTTGGAAAAACTCCTCCTCCAAAGAAGGCCAATACAACCTCTTGGTTAGTTTCTAATTCAAAAGGCCAAGCCAAAGAGGGATAAGGATGAAAACTATATCACTATGGAATATTTCAAATCAGCAAGGATATCACTTGGAGAATATAATCCTTAAGGGGAGGTTTAAAAGAGACTATTTCTAAAGTGATTGAAAGAGTAGATAAATGAAAGAAGACTCATGAACAATAAGAAGAACAGGTTTAGGTTCTTTCTAATTTTATAAAATCCTTTCTCTCCACTAATAAAGCTCCTCTTTATCCCACTCCTCTCCCTTCACTCCTTCCCCGTACCCATCCTTTCCAAAGAGGATATGATATATCAATGAAATCAAAGAGATACACAAGAATGCCTCATTTAGAACATATGTTGAAGAATTGGTGGAAGGAATGTTAATATCTGGGTTGAATTTTATTGATGAAGCCTTCAAAAGGTATGACAACATTTCCTCAGCAAAAGATCAATTCATTTCAAAAATTGTTGCTACTGAGAAAGAACACAAAATTTAGCTAGATATAATTCAATATCTGAGAATCACGAAAGCACAACTGATGAGAATATTCTTCTCTCTCATAAGATATTTGATGATTTAAAGAAAAAATTATCCAAAAATTGGGTCTATAGTGTTGAGTGGAGGATCAAATTCCTTGAAGAGGATGTGATTGAGTTAAAGAACATGGTACGAAAGAATAATCATTCAAGTCGAAATATTTGTTTATCTACGGGTTCTCATATGTCGGTTCTATAAGGATAATTTGCAATAAATAATTCATTAGATGAATTCAAAGAAAAGTTCAATACATTGATCAAGGAATATTTTTTCAAAGTTGAATTAGTGAACAAAGAGAAGATGGAGGAGCTCTCTGAGTTGCACAATGTTGTGGTAGAAGCCACCAAGGGCTTATTGCAAATGGAGGAATTACAAAAGAGATGGAATACTCCCTTGGTAGTTGGTTAGCTACTATGTCAAACATTATCATTCCAAAATTCATGGAGATTTCTAATGTTGTCACCAAATTCTAGGTTCATGTCCTCAAGATAAAGGTTGTAATTGTGCCACTATCTAACGTACCTTCTTCTAGTACTTAGTCTTTTTCTATCTAATTGTTATATTTTGAAGTTGGCTTTATTATTTTGAAAGTGAAATTGTAAAATAACGATAACCTATGTAATTCACTAATTGTTTAACACTTAATTAAAATACAATTAGTTAGGAAATTTGGTTACAACCACCTCTCAGCCTATATAAGGCTTCTTTTTCATTGTAAAGGGGTTGGATTTTGGTGTTCTGGATGTAGATATAAAAATTTTGATCAATACAGAAGAAGACACTTTCTCTCCTTATCTGTGTTCTTTCCTTTTCCATTTCTTGAATCTTGTGAATGTGAGAATTAATATATCTGAATCTTGAAACTTTGTGTTCAATCCTTTGAATATATTGTGAGGAAATTTGTGTCTATCTACATTTATATTTCATGGATTTTCATATGTATTGACTCACATGTTCTTTAAATATCTTGCATGCATTAGTAAGATATGATTCTACAGTCTCTATATCTGAATGTGCTTCCTTCTTCACTTCTTGTCTTACAAGTAGTGAGTAATCTTGTATAACCAAGGAGAATACTTGTATTCTTGACCGGTGGGTTAGATTGAACTTTGTGTCCCTGATTCACTCATCTTGCTCATATAAGCTACTGTTTCTTCCTCTAAAACCCTATTGTTAGCCTTCTGTATTGAGAATATTGGAAATATGGAACCATTCATTATACCAAAATCCTCACTCATAAATAGTTAATCTGCATTTTTGTAACTAAATAGAGTTCTAAGTTTTGGGAAAATAAGGGAAGTGTACAGATAAAAATTGGCATGCAACCTTGAACCACACTCAACCCCGAGGTTGTGCGAGTAGTCAATGTTGAATGTGTGAATAGATAACTATAGGAGAATCAGTGACTAAGATCTGGTAGTGTGATCTCCTAGTAGTTGAATTGGCAAAGGGGATATTTAGAGGCTATGAATGGGTAGCGTAAATTCCCTATGGTTTGTTTTCCTAACTTAGATCTAAGTGTTGATCTAGTTTTAAGTGTCCAAATTGATTAAGATGAAACTAACAATCTATGTTATTGCTAAAAGGAAACTAATCTAAAAAATCACAAAACTAAAATATTACAATCACAAACAACAATTTTCTTTTATTCTAAATAATCAAATCTACTTCTACACTAAAACTAAACAAGAAAAATAACCCGGTGTGGTTATTCACATGTGCTAAGTGTATTAAACTAAACTAAATTAAAACAAGAAATTTTCTAAATGATCTATGATATATAGATAACCTCCTACAGATATTCTCTCCTTCATATCCATAGGGATGGGAAGAAGAGGATCCATCACCAAGGGTTGATATGAAAGATTCAAGCCCTCTTGAAATTAACTAATTACTTCCAAATGGAAGGAAATTGATCTCTACTCTATTTGATATGATGTAACAATGATAATTTATAGAAATAAAGGAATTAAAACAAAAATCCAACTTGTAATTCACAGGCAGAGGTAAATCCAAGTGTGTGGTAATTCGTCCCTTTAGTTTATCCCTTTCTTTCTCTATGTGTCCATATGAGTCTAAGGAATTGGGAATGCAAAGGTAGTAGTAGGAGAAGGCGCTTGAGCAATGGAAGCTTGAAGGTAGTCTGGTTGCAATCCGTGTAAGAGAGATATCAAACGTGAACAAATCTTGGCTATGTAATTTCCAATAGGATTGTGGCAGCAATACTATGCAAGATACACAAAATTCTTAGGCCTTTTGCTTGAATACAAGCATGGAATATATAGGAATTGGATGGGATGTGCCTTCATGCACAAGGAAACCTTGGAGTGATAAATAATTAGGTGAAGAGGAAGTTCAAACTAATTAAATCTATTTAAAAATAGAAGAGGGAAGGAAAACCAAGCAATAAAGACTATTTTTAGGCAATTTGGTTCACAAACGCATCCTAAAAGTTAAGTTAAGTGAAGCGTCGCATGTCAAAAACACGCATGACGAATTATGGAAAAAGTGCTTAGGACCACCACCCTATGGAGGGTGATGGTTTCAGAACTACCACCTAGGTAGGGTGGCTGTCTTGGCACTAAAGGTCAAAACATTCACATAATGAAGCGAGAAGTTGGAAAAAATGTGGAAAAGCTAAGTAAGGATGTCTAGGCTACAAATATACATTGCGAATGGGTTTAGGATCTTGAAAATCTTCTCAAAGGACATGAATCATCATTAGGGAATTTTGTAACCATTTTTCCAAAAATGTAGCGTGTGTAATTTTGGGTGTATACATATTACCCCTCGGAGGCATTTTAGCCATGAAAAGGCATAAAATGTAGAGTCTAAGTATGGTGTTCCTGAAATGGGGAGTTAGAAGCTATACCTGACACAGCCGTGTGTTGAAATTTCACCATCCAAACTCTTGCTACCTGTAAAATGAAAAATAAGACTCAAGTGCAGATAGATAAAATATCAAAAAAAAACACTAAATTAAAATGACAAGAGGACTTACCATTTGTGTGGGGATATAGAAATATACCTACTATATATATAACTATATATATATATATATATGTTGTTATAACTTCATTTTGAGTGTATATGTTCACGGGGATGGAGCACTATAGAAATATACCTATGCTAGTGCTCCAGCCACATGTGAACATATACACTCAAAATGAAGTTATAATAACATATATATATATATATATATATATATATATATATATATAAACAAACTCATTTTTCAATTCATTTGCGCATATCGGTTTGGTGATTTTTGAGCTTTGGACCTACGGTGACTATTTTCATCAAGAGAATAGTCAAAAAAATTCATTGCGAGACCATGATAATGCCTCCATGACCAAAGATTGACCCACGTGGTCTAAGGTTGGTTTTTCTCACTTTTGCATTTTTAAACCTAGAATGTAAAAATGTTGAAAATTTTACCTAGGAGGGGTCATTTTTGAAATTTCTTGTTTTAAATGAGTCTCTAGGGGGCACCCATAAGGTAGTCTTTTATTTTGTCTAAAATGGTCCTTTTTGCATTTTTGGGCATTTTATAGGGTTATAAACTCGAAAATCAGCCCAGGACCGCCACCCCAAGACAATGGTTCTCGAATGCAATTACCAAATCTATGCTTAACTCAATTTTTTTTGAATTGTTGATGTTTTGTCATGTTTTTGTTGAGCTTAATTCTTGAAATATGTTACTAACTTGCTTTTTTCTATGTTTTGATGGATTCATAAGGAGGAGGAATACATCTCGCTAAATTCATGAGAGGGAGTGTGATTGGCTCCCAGAGATTTTGGACTAGCTAACTCAGAATGAGAAAAATACCCTCCAAAGGGAAGGGATCTGGAGGATTACATAAATACATCACGTCACTCCTACTAGTCACATACTGTGTGAATTATTTTTGTACTAGGATGCAGACTAGAACACTTTCTAGTTGTCAGGTGTCAGAAATGAGTGGACTATCACCCTGGAGGATGTGTACCATATTCTTGGGCTTCTGATACTTGGGAGGAGGTTAACCCTGAAAATAGTAGGGTCTAGATATGAGATGACTCAGTGGGCCACTTACATGGGGGATGCCATTGTATCACTTGGCTCGAAGAAGGGAATGAAAGTATGATCTATTGCTACTGCTCCCATTTATTTCATTCGCAGAGCCATCATGGGTATCTTTGCCTCATGGTTGATCGGGGAAAAGGGAGGTGACACTCTTCTTTCTTCTGGGCTCCCATCATTGCATAGATTGAGGGACATGGTCATATCTATGTTTGGGGAGAAAATATCCTTAGGACCACCTACCATGACCTATACAGGGTCGTCAGGTTATAGGGACAATCATTGATCCATCCCACATTAGTCATGAGCTAGGTATATGAGTGTATTACCCCTTATGGGAGGGGAATACCATTAGAGGACATAGGGACTATTTGGATAGCTACGTAGATATTGATGTCAGTTATTTGGATGCCACATCAGCTAGTGGCTTCTCTGACTACAACAGACATGGTTACCTTACCCTACCAGGATATGACAGGGTTATGGGGCAGGAGGTGACCACAGTGGTAGCTTACTCCACTACTGGTCAGTTGGTTGACAAGTCTGGGAGGGTCGAGATCCACCCATTCGACCGGGTTTCTAAGAAGTTTGGCCTTCCCTACATTTATATTCTTCCTCTCATGGAACTTGTATATAGGACCATTTAGGAGGCCCGAAGGGCCCTAGAAGAGATCCTAGTTACACGGTGGTTACTCTAGGGTTCTAATTACTATTAGGTGGGTGAATCATTACCAACAGTAGTTGATGCCCCTCGAGCACCCCTACTCTAGATTGAGTTTTCTCCTACTCACAAAGGGGAGAGGAGGATGAGCCTATTGATGTAGAATCTGACTCTGAGGAGTACATAGGAGATGAGACCGAGGAGGAGTTGGTTGGAGAGGAGACAGGTGATGAGGGGTTAGGTGGTGAGGCTGACAGGGATAGCTCATATGGAGGTGGAGGAGAGTGACCCCGAGTGGCATAACACTTAGGATATGTTGAGAGCAAAGTGGAAGAAGGTGACTAAACAGAGAGAGAGAGAGAGAGAGAGAGAGAGAGAGAGAGAGAGAGAGAGAGAGAGAGAGAGAGAGAGAATTTGGTCTTGGAGGTACTGCTTCCTCAAGATAGAGAGGGAGATGATGAGTCTATGATAGGACAATGTCTCACCTCTAGCTTTGGGAGGCCTTGCAAATGACCAACAAGTAGTAGAAACATCCACTTCCCTACTTGGATTCCTAGAGATCCAAGTATGTTGATACTCTTCTCTTGACCTTGTTAGTTAGAAATGTTAGTTGGTATTTATTTTTTTGTTTTTGTAATTTTCTAACTTGTCATTTCTTCTTCTTTTCTTTCTTGCAGTGAATGCATAAGAGTGGTGAGAGCTTATTTGATAGGTGTGCATGGAAACCCTATTGATCCCCTCGAGGAAGGCCTGAGATGAGTTTATTGAGGATTCAAGGTAGCCACTAGCGGTAGGAAGATGTTTTCACCCATCCGGAGGGAAGCAAAGGTGACAACCTCTCTTCATACTCATGTGGTTGGGTATGGGGTAGCTAAGTGATTGATGAGGTGGAGTCACTCTCATAGCAAGACCATGGCCAGTGGCCACTACAACGAGAAGTCCCACCATTCAGTTTGTTCTCATCGTCGAAGCCGTAGTAGGAGTTCTGGATGCGGCTGAGCACCATCTGAGGGATCACATAGGGATTGACATGAAAATGGGCCCTTTATTGCCTTGTTCCCATTTTTTCTGGATTTATATGATTTTTTTTTGTATATTTTGGGCTCATTGCGAGTGTTTTGACCATGCCTAGTGTGTGATGGCATTGTACAAAAACTCGATTTATTATGATATGTACAGACTCTTCTTTTTGGTTCGGTAATTCATTGTATCTAATTTGAATTCATCCTGGCTCACTTCACATTTGTACTCTAGATGTTTAGAACTTCCATTTTTAAATGCTTTTCAGAATGTATGCAATGGATATGAATGCTAATAGAATGATCTCTTTTTTTGTGTTTTGTAATGTTGATATATGATAATGCAATCACATTGTAATGTTGAACTTTAGTTTCTCTAAGAAAATTTTGGTACTTCATATTATTTTGGCAAAATATGGAAAAATAGTGATATGATAAGTGGATGAACTTGCCCCACTCCTAACCCCACATAACTAGTAAGATGTGAGGGATCAACACTAAGAGCTATAAAGGGCATAAGTTATGAAATTTGTTGAATGGTAATGATGAGAGAGAGAAAAGGATTTGAAAATACCAAAATGAGACACTACAACCTCACTCTAATCAAGTTTGGTTCATAGTTTAGAATGTGAATTACTTTCCAGTTTATCTAGATTTAGATCCGTAGATGGCCACTTGGCTGAAAAAATCTGGTTTTGAGGTTTTAAACTCTTTTTGGATTTTTGGACATCTAAATCACTTTGTTTTGATTTATGATTTCACAACATTTGAATGAATTGTTTCTAACTTTCACGTTTGTCAAAGAGACCCCCTAATTTTCCCATGCTACTAGTAGGAAGTATGGGCTCATCACCATGGAAAAAGTATAGGCGAGTAAGGGCACTTTTCTCCTTTCCCAACCCTACATCGCTAGTAAGAGACGTAGGCTCAACACCAAAGGTTGGCAGGGAAAAGAAATGTGTAAAGTAAAATTTTATGTGGATTTTCATTTGACTTATTTATCTAGGCAAAATGTCTAGAATGTTCTTACTTCTAAAGATATATTTACGGGATAGATGTGACACCATGAAGCTTCTAGAACCAACTATAGCCAAATACACCTAACCTAGAAGAAACTATAAGCAAAACCAAGTATGCGGGCCTTGGTATGCTTATGTCAAAGCTTTGTCTTACCTTGCTTGAATTGATAAAATAATTCGAAACAATTAATAACACTATGGAGATTTGTAGAGACATGATTTGAATTTTTTTCCAATGTTTTCAGAAGTTTTTAGGAATTGCTATAAGAATAAGTCCCTTGATCACAAATTTTACAAAATGAACTGGCAGATGAAAATTCAATGCAGATGAAGTAATATACATATGGAAATGGAGTTGAGACTACATGTCATGATTTCTAAGGTGAATAAAGTTGACGAATATTGAATTCTTCACCCGTAAAAGTACACAACAGAGAACCATGATCCTCAAAATTTCTATTCTCTTGACAAGGTATTACCATTTTAGGTTTAAAGTTACAACCCTTTCCCGGAAGTGGATATGTCCAATCAGTAAAAATCATTTTTCTGAAAGAGGCACTCATGTACCTCTTTATCATGTTCTTAAAACATGGTATGTGGGTGAGCATGACTATACTGCTTGGCCTTCTTTCCTATGTAGAGCATTGTGTTTACTTATGACACTTTCTCAATGATGAGGCCTTACCCCATGGATATGGAAAGCTTAGTTTCAGACACACATGGGTTGAAACCAGGGTTTAGAATAGAACATCCCTTAGAGATGGTTTTGACGGGCATCATTTCAATCTCAAATTTCCCTTCTTCATTTTTTAATTCTATCATGTTTACACCTAGACCTAGGTCATCGAAGGGAAGAGATGCTAAACCAAGAAGACTTGTCATCCCCTATGGTTCAAACGGAAGGAAGATCAGATCATCACTCTCTAAGAGTTTCATAATTTCCTTTGTGGTTTTAGTGGACACTGATTCTATAGATATTGATTTACCCTTATCTATTTTTGTCACCTCAAATGTTTTTAGGTCAACGAATTTAGTCTTCGCACACCACGTGATCGGGACTAACTCTTATAATGGAGATGGTTTGTTTAATTAATTCATAGTAAGTTCATACTTTGTATGGAATTCTTTCTTATTATTAAGGTTTTCTAAGTGTATATCAAAGGGCTTAGGATCCCCTTGAGTGATGAAGACCTTCCCCAAATGAAGGAATCTAATCTCCTAGAATAGGGTAGAAGGGATGGCCTTCATTTGATGAATCCAAGGTCTCCCAAGGATCATGTTATGACTTGTTTCCCTATCGATAATGTAAAAATACGTTAAGATGATTTTTGGAACAAGTGTGACTGAAATAATTATGGTTCCAATCGAGGTTGCTTTAAGACTGTTGTATCCCCATAATGTGTTTCTTGTAGAGGAACAATTTGTCTCTCCATATCCCAAATTCTGCAAGAAAGAGAAGGGAACCAAATTTACAGCAACCTCGTCATCAATCATGGCTCTCTTAATGCAATTGTTATAAACCTATACTTGTAAAAATAAGGCAGGATCACCTCTTTGGGTAATTTCAGCGTCAGATGGCATCTTGTCTATATCAAAAACAAACCTAGTATCCCTATCATTCTATCTCGGAGGATGTATGTCAAAGTTAATATGATTTATTTGAGCACTAGGAGGTGGTGTAACATGGATTAGATGACCAAGACCTAGTACATTGAGAAACACAGAACAATGCGTGGGTGAATTATCCAATAAATCTAGAAATGAAATGTGAGAAAAGGTCTTGTTCAAACCTAATATTAAATCATAGGCTACTACTAGTTTAGAGATTGTAGGAACTTCATCTTGTAGGAAGGAAAGAGTGGGTAGGGGTTGAAAAATTTAATCCTTTGTAAGAGTTGCATTAATTTATGGCTCGACCTCTAACTCGTCTAATCCCAAGATTTTTGTAATATCATTTGAACCAAGGTTAGGAGAAACCTGAGAGTTGTCAAAAGTTGAGGCTTCATGGTCATTGTTTCCTATAGGATACCCTTGTTTATGATTTTAGGATTCACTTGGGACTCCCCATGACATTTTGGGTTCACATTTTTGGGTGTAACAGGTCTAGTATGACTAGGTTGTGGGTTTGTTTCAGGATTTTCTAGGAACATGTATACAAAGAGTTGCCTTTGGTTTTTGAGAATTCTTTACAGAAACTTGTTGCAATCATAGCAAGTCCTATTGTCATGACCTAAAACCTTGTGGAAACCAAAATATAGGTTAGGGTAATAGTCTATTGGCATTTTATAAGCATCTTTTTGTTGTTTATTATAAGCTCGATTGTAGTTTTGGTATTGATTATTATAACCATGATTCATTTCCCCTTTGATGGAATTTTTATACTGGTTTGGGCCCTGGGTTTGATTTTTTTTAGAGGGATGGTTTACGTCAAATGTGTTGAAATATGACACAATGTTAGTGCCTTTTTGATTACCCTAGTTGTTGGCATTGTTATTATTTCCATTGTTTGGAAAATTAGCGTTCTTGGCTTAATCAATAGCACTATTCATGGTAGCACCATGATTGTGATTCACACCTTTAGGTCATTGGTTTTTGGCATCATTGGTTTGATAATTTGCACTATTTTGATTTGGGGATACCAATTTCCCATTGGGACCACAGATCTTACACCCAATATCAATTGTGGCTTGGTCAATTCAAATTGCACCTTCCAAAAATTTCTCATAACTATAGAAAAGAAACTTTTGGACCTCATCCCTAGTCTCTCGATTGAGCGAGTGAAGGAAGAGATCACAAAGTTCCATATGGTCCATGTCGGGTGCACTTGCAGGAGGAATAAGAACTCGGCACCATCTCTCGGATGAAATGGTCAAAGCAAATTCATTTTGCTCATATCTAATATGAAATAACTCCTAATCCATGTACGCAACAACTTTTTCATATCAAATTCTTTGATGAACTTGGGAACAAGTTGTTTAAAGGAATGTATATATGCTTCAAGAATATGGTAATACCAATCCAAAGGTGTGATTCCTTCAAGAAAAATTTGAAAGATCTTAGCCACTACAACATCCCAAGGAAGTAATTCCCTAATAGCAATAGTGTAGGCCTTGATATGATAATTCAGGTCTCCTTCTCCCTTAAACTTTGGAAGATCTAGAAATGGGTGTGAAAGCATGACACCACATATGGTGAAGTCAAGAGGATCCTTTAAGTACTTAGTGTATGTACCCATTGCGTAAGATTCCACCATTGAAGATCCTTGATGAGGAGGTGGAGGAGGAGGAGTTGGATAAGCTACATTATAAGTGTTGACGGGAATGTATGGGGTCTCTTGATATTACATGTAGGGAGCAGGAATGGTATATGGGTCTATTTGGGGAGTCTTTGAATACATATGCATGTAAGGTGGGATAGTACCAGGATATGGACTAGTGGGCATAAAACCAAGGAATATTGCCTATTATGGCAGTATTCAAGAATGCACTTTCGGCCAACCCTTGCATAGGATAAGATTGAGAAGGATGAGGACCAATCCCTAATGTGTCTAACCCTATGAGAAGATAACCTAGATTTGAATGAACCAGATAACCTTGTTATACAGGATATTGTGTTGGTTTTTCATTAGAAGGGATGTATCCTTTGCTTTCAACAAGATACCCCGTGTTCTTCCCTACTGCATGTGTTGGTTTTGAAGTTTGGGAGCTTTCTAGTTCTCTAATCCTCCCTAATAATGTAGAAATAAGATCATTGGGAGAGGATTGAGTCCTTTTTTGGTGCCTATGGCATAGGGTTTGATTGAGTAGGCTCATGATACCATGTCATGAATTGTTCAGTGTTATAATTCTTGTCTTCCTCAAAAGTAAGAATCTTAGGATAGGCATTTGAAATCTCAGAGGCTATAGCCTTCATTCTATCCAAAGACTCATCTATTTGATGAAGAGGATTTGCTATTCATGTGAATGTATCATCTTCTGTTGATTGCATGGCAATGTGAGGTCTTGACAAGAATCTATGGTAAGAACCTATTTCATTTGTGATAACAACATGGTTTGCATTGGGTTGACCGTATTACATGTTTAATGGTTGATCAATCTTCTCCATCCTTACATAGCTAAAGGGGTTTGAAGTGTAACTAGGGAAGTTTTAACGCTGCTTAGTGTGTAATTTTCACCCCATCTTGAAAGAGAAGGGGAATGTTGTGATTGAAAATTAGTGTAATATCTATCAGATCCAAATGGCCCACCAAACTCTCTTCCAGACATATTTTAGAAAGTATAAAATACCTACCAAAATAGGGGAAGAAATGGAAAGATGAGCCACTGGTAATGAAAGAAAAGGAAACAAGAAGGGATTAATCCTTCACATTGGGTTCAACAATTTGTACAGATGAAAATTGACATGCAACCTTCAACTGCACTCGACCCCCGAGGTTGTGCCAGAGCAGCCGATGTTGAATGTGTGGATAACTAACTATAGGAGGATCAATGACTAAGATCTGGTAGTGTGATCTCCTAGTAGCTAAATTGGAAAAGGGAAGATTTAGAGGCTATGAATGGGTAACATAAATTCCCTATGGTTTGTTTGCCTAACTTGGATCTAAGTGTTGATCTAGTTTGAAGTGTCCAAATTAATCAAGATGAAACTAACAATCTATGTTATTGTTGAAAGGAAACTAATCTAAACAAATCACAAAAATAAAATATTACAATCACAAACAACAATTTACTTTTATTCTAAATAATCAAATCTACTTCTACACTAAAACTAAACAAGAAAAATAACCCAGTGTGGTTATTCACCTATGTTGAGTGTATTGAAACTAAACTAACTTAAAACAAGAACTTTTCCAAATGATCTATGATATGTAGACAACCTCCTACATATATTCTCTCCTTCAGATCCATAGGGATGGGAAGAAGATGATCTCGTCACCGGGGGTTGCTATGAAAGATCAAATCCCTCTTGAAATTAACTAATTACTTGCAAAACGAAAGGAAATTGATTTCTGCTCTATTTGATATGATGTAACAATGATAAATTATAACAATGAAGGAATTCAAACAACAAATCCAACCTATAATTCACAGAATAGAGGTAAATCCAACTGTGTGGTAATTTTTCCCCTTAGTTTGTCCCTTTCTTTCTCTATGTGTCCATATGAGTCCAATAAATTGGGAATGTAAAGGCAACAATAGGAGAAGGTGCTTGAGCAATGGTATCTTGAAGTCAGTTTAGTTACAATGTAGGTGGAAGAGAGATAGCACAAGTGAATAGAGCTTGAGTATGCAATTTCTAGTAGGATTGTGGCAGCAATACTATGCAAGATACATAAAATTCTCAGGCCTTTTGCTTAAATACAAGCATCGAATATATAGGAATTTGATGGGATGTGCTTTCGTACAAAAGGAAACCTTGGAGTGCTAAATAATTAGGTGAAGAGGCCATCCAAACTAATTAAATCTATTTAAAATTAGAAGAGGAAGGAAAACCAAGCAATCAAGACTATTTTTAGGCAATTTGGTTCTGAAACACATCCTAAAAGTTAAGTGAAGCATCACATGTCAAAAAAATGCATGATGAATTCTAGAAAAATTGTTTGGGATCGCCACCCTATGCGCAGGTGGGAGTCGCGAGACCACTTTGCCCGAGCGGGCAGCGATCCTAGCATTAAAGGCCAAAACATATATAGAATGAAGTGAGAAGTTGGAAACAAGTGTGGAAAAGATAAGTAAGGATGTCTAGGCTAAAAATATATACTGCGAATGGGTTTAGGAGCTTGAAAATCTTCTCTCAAAGTACATGAATCATCATTAGGGACTTCAGTAACCATTTTTATGAAAATGTAGCACATGTAATTTTGGGTGCATAAAGGAACCTCCCCATAAAGAGGAGGTATTTTTGTCACTTGAACTATTGATTGTGTCTAAAGAAAAAATTTCCAACCAACAATTTTTTGGTGCCTACCGTGGGGCACGTACTATGTTTCCCACCGAATAATATTTAGAATAAATAAGTAGTTTCAACACATTGGCTAAAAGAAGATATACATGAGGACAGAGAGCCCAGGGGCATAGAAGATCATGTTTTTCGATTCTGAAAAACAACAAGGTTTTCAACCTGTCTCTAGAGAAGATAAGTAGAAGAAAAATATCAACAGTGTTGGTTTATCCTCTCAAGCAAGTGCTACCACAACCACAAAGTAATTTCTATTTCTTAGACTCTAAACTTAGCAGGGTGTTCTTGTACCTTTGCAATATTGTTTTCCCACAATGGCTACACCAATGTCTTGAGGATAAAAAGTTGGACCTTCAGCCCTTGTACAACCTCTACACTATTTTTCTAAGGGGAATATGAATAATTTTCTAAATTTCAGAGGTGATGGAAAATTTCACCGATATGAACACATTGAAGCCGTCATTGTTGTATGTAGGATTTTTAGAGTTGAACATGAGGACTTATCCATCAAGTTTTTTATTGAGACTCTGCAAGAAAATGTTTCATACTGCTCTATTATCTCTCGGTTAGTACTATTACTAAGCGTAATACAATGCAAACTCGCTTTGAGAATAGATTCAAACTTGAGAAGATTCTCATGCACTTTTGGCTACACTTTCCTAGATGAAGAAATAACCTTATGAGCCTATGTGAGAATTTGTTACCAAATTCAACAAAGCGTTAATAAAATCCCAATTGCTACTCATCATATTGATCAAAATCTGATATTTTCTTCATTAATGCTCAGTTACCAAAGGTGATTTATGAACTAAGGAAATCCAACCTTTCCAATTTGAATCTGGATAAACAATTGGCCATAATTGTAAAAGATGATCTAATTATGTTAGGTAAGATGCGAAAGGAACCACCTAAGGCCAAATATTCTACTTTAGGTACAAGTTCTAAATAATTAGTTTAAAAGCTAGCCAATGACGTGATTGTAATCAAGAAGCAACTTGCTCAGAATATGACATATAAAGATATTCAATGAAGGAACTTCCTACCAAGGAACCATCTTCCTCCTATTCAACCAAATCTAGCCATTGAAGCTCCTCTTGTGAAGGTTCCAGTCAATGCAACATGTGAAGTGCAAGAACCATAGAATGAAGTGGAAGTAGGGGAGATTGAAGAACTTGAAGAGGTATGAGAAAAGGTAGATGAATCTTAAATACACTATTTCTCTTATGAGGGAGTGGATGATGATTATTATTATGATGAGTTAATTACATAAATGAACAGTGAATCATACCTATCATGATGTTTTGTTGCGAGCTCACAAACCCTTCGGATGCGAGATCAGGCTTCTAGGTTGATCACTCTAGCATCCAGTGTGATTGCACAACATGGAAACCTCTCTCCAAGTGTGGGACTTGTGAAACTAAGAGAGGAATCTCCAGATTAGAGGCTGGTTCCTCAAACTCCTCTGATTAGATCTAATGCTTGCACAACTATAGAGGTTCAGATCCTAATCCTACTCTAAATTGCAAGGAGACAGGGATAGAAGTGCAAAAATTGAAACTAACTAAAGATGGTGATGCACCAAAAGGAGTGGTGAATATTTTTGTCATGCAAATAGACACAAACCAAAGATTGCAGCATAAAACATACACAGGCTGAGAAGATATAATTTAGGATCTGAAATGAAGCAAATAACACAAACAAAGGACTGAAACCCATTCACAAAGCTTGCATTATTATTTCCAATGTCAAAAACACTGCATTACAACCTCAGAGAGGTAAAAACTGTTACAATCTTTGAAGAGGTCTGATTCTTACAACAATCACTTGCTGGAGGTGAAAGAAGAAGTCTGCTATGCCAAGAAATGTTCCACCCTTTTGAAATGAGCCAAAATCGCTTTTACATTGCATGGGTTGAGCCTAGGAGAGAGAAAACATACAAAACATGGGAGCCCATTCCTCATTGATTACAAATGCATTAAAACGGCATGGGGAACCTTACAAACCCATACCCTGTCATTTTTGACCGAATTGGAGGAGAATGCAACCCATCCTGTATTAAATTTGGTCGCTGAAATGTCACTTCTGGCCATGAACACGTGTCAGAGCTGTTTCTGAATTTTCTCTCTTTAGATTGCACCAAAATTCAAGATTAACCCTGGAATCATGTAGAGAATTTCATAAGCTTTATGTTGATATAAAGAACATGCAAATCTGAGCTTTGGATCGAAAGATATGGCGATCTGAAGATTTAGGGCACAAAACAGGCAAAAATGGATTTTGAAATTTTTTCCTACGCTCTGCCACCTGGATGACACGTGTCAAGCGCTGATTGGATGCGTAATTGTCTCTCCTTCACTTACCCATGGGTTTTCCTTGAAAGTTTTGCCTTTTTGTGATTTTGGAACATTTTCCACTTTTTCCCCGCGTCCTCGCCACTGGGAACACATGGCGTGATCTGATTGGAGGATAGGGGCGTGGGGTCATCCTTTACTTTTTAGTTTTTTGCCAAAACTCTTGCCAAATTCTCTAATTCCTCCCCGAGCTCCACACTCCCCTTCTCCTTAGGACATGTGTCCTCTTTTGATTGGCTCAGGCTGACCCTTCAAACCTCGCCATTTGAACTTTTAGACGTTTTCCCTTATGACATGTGGCATCTCCCGATTCATCCTCGGCCGCCGAATTTTTGCATCCTCCGCATCCATTTGTCTCGGATGTCCCGAATCAAGCTTGGGACAAAAACTTTTGATCCGCCCGATTCAGATTCCCTGTCCCTCTTTCGGCCGATGACACGTGGTGTAATTTGATTGGCTCTCGGCTCCTTCGGCCCTCCACATCCACCACGTACTTTTGTTCCAACTGTCCCAGTGCTGTCTGGGACAGATTCTTCCGAACCACTCGAAATGGGCTTCCTTGTCCCTCTTTGCATCCGCTTCACCTTTTCACGTCCTTCGCATCTTTTAGCCCGATGTCCCAACCTTATCTATGCAACAGTTAGTCAATTTTATTTTCTCCTTCGGTACCGGCTTTCCACGTCCCGCGCGTCCCAACCGCCCTAGTGCTCTACGGCCCCCAGCGGCCTTTCGCCAATTCACACCCCGACGTCCCAAATTTCCCGACTGTTGCGAGGACTAGGACTTAGCCAATTTTCATGATTTTTCTAGCCCAAGCTTGTTTTTTACAACTTTTTCACCTTTTCTCAGAACTTGCTCTTTTCAACCTGGACAGGAGAGTTAGAAAAAAATCTGAGGGGACCCTAGAAACATGATTTTTTGCCCTGAATCAATCTATTTGCTTGGGACTTGAGTATTCTGATGCATGTTATCAATTTTACCCTAGGGGGTGCAAATTGGATAACAATGACCAAAGAACAGTTGAACGAGAAGAAGGAAGTTGTACTGAACCCAAAAAGAAAGAAAATTCCAAAGAATCTCCAGCTACCATCCCAATAGTTGCAAAACTAAGAGCACACATCCCTACTACTACTAAAAAAGTAAGTATTGCTTCTCCATCTAATACTTCTTCTTCATCTTTTCCTAAAGTAACCACACCTTCAACTTCGTGTCCAAAACACCCTCAGCCCCAATAGCTAATAAAACTAGAACCTCTACTATTTCTAGTAAATAAACTCCATCTACTTCTCTATACACAAAATCACTCACTTTTGAGTCATTATTTAGCCTCAATCACATACTACTATTTTCATGGCTTTTAAGCACAAAAATTTATAACTAACCCATGTCTTTGGCCATATTTTGTTGATTTCCATTGCTACTTTTGGTCTTGCACCTTTGTTGGCATAGTCTATATTTTCATACTTTAGTTTACCTTTTTCTCGGATTGGAGCACCCGGAGCGTATGCCGCTTAGCGCCCTCGTCCCTGTGGGTGCCCCTGTCCTCTTTTTACTTTACTCTCACCTTTTGGGTCCTTTTTTAGTTGTTTTAAAATCTTATTATTTTGGTATTCAACATTTTTAGGGTTAATTACAAAATTCAAGCGAATGAATCATATAAATATGAAGTTATGTGATCATAATAAGGGACCAAGCACTAAGCACTAGCTATCACCACCTAAGGTTACATCCATCAAAGGAATCTATAGCTACATTTTCATTCATCTAGCTCCATCACAAGGCACAAAGGCTAGTTCATTTAACTCACACTTCATGGAGGGGAGTCTATTATTTCCATGCAAACATTTAGTACATTATACATCTACTTAATTTCTCGTTACTTTACAAATTGTGGACTCGACCTAGGGAAAAATTACACACACACACACACCTAGAACAACATAAGGTCTTAGATGTATTGCAACGCTTATTGATAAGTCCATAAATTTGGTAGTTGAGGATAGTCCAACCCTTTCATATCCATCTTTATTTTTTTAGGTTTTTGATGCTTTTCTTGGGTTTTTGTAGGCGATTCTTCTATTACAAGTTTACCAAGTGCTTTAGTGAGCTAAGTGTGATACTCACATGACCAAAGGAGAATATTTATGAAGACCTAGCAACCATATCAAGATTAGATTCTGACCTTTTACTGCGACCGGGAACCTATATTAGGATATTACATTTTAGTTTAATTAGATTAGGCTAGGATAACTCTATTGTGGCCTTTGTGCACCTCATACAATCTCTCAAAAAATTTCCACATGTTATATCATTCACTGATGAGGATCTATCACCTTTTGCTAAAAGCAATCCATGTGTGCCCTTTCTCATTACTGCCATTATTAACACCACTTGTATCAAACATGTACTTATTGATAATGGGTTAGTCGTCAACCTATGTGCTCATTCCCTTCTCAAATAATTGGGTATCAATGACAACCTAATTTCTAAAAATTCTACTCTCATTCGAGGTTATGATTCTACCACTCGCACATGTCTAGGGACTATCTCATTACACATTCAGGTTGGGCCTAAGATTATTCTCATTTAATTCTATGTTATAGATGCCTCATTTTAATTCAATATATTTCTAAGTAGACCTTGGATCCAAGCAATACAAGCGGTCCCATCTACTATTCACCAATGTGTCAAATTTTTACATGATGGTTATGAACATACTATTACTGTTGATCTGAACCATTCAAATTTTGTCACATAAACCCTTTCACTGGTATGCCTATTCCTCCCCCACAACCTATTCCATATGGTAGTATTGACACATATGACATTGGTCAATCTAGCACTTTGCAACCTTCTTCCACCACTCCGATTACTCTAGCTATTTCTACTCACACTATGAAAATTATCACACCTACCGTATCTACTCCACTAAACACAACTGCTCCAACTATCGATACACCTCCCACTCCTCCACCTAGTACAAATCCTCACAATATACTAAAAATATATTTAACATGATGATGCTAATGCATGTGATTCGAGGATTCGATGACAAATTCAATGTTGTCGAACTCATGACGATGCATTAGGCCAAATGAATTTTACACCTATTGACGTAGATGAATCTTATTTCGAGGACACCTTTGTGGCCAATGGCTCGAGTGAATATAAATTCAAGACCCCTCCTTCTACCAATGCTATGATACTTTATTAGGGTCCATTAGCATGTTAGATGATGTTTACTTTATCGAGTCATTAACACGTTAGATGATGTTTCATATCCCCCTACATATTCTACATCTCCACCATCACCTTTCACATGCACATTATTGATCAAAAATGTTTCGGCATCATATTCCGGTTCATCGTACTTTTTCAAATAATATTTTCATACACGAGGGCTTAACTAGGCTTGGATTGACACTTAATGAAATTCTACCACCAATTCACTCGGATCATCTCTATTATGGTTATTTCCACATTGCAAATTCCTATGGCCTTCATGTGTTTCATTTAATGATCTTTGTTGCATGCACCCCTTTTAATTCTTCACCAATACTTGGGAAATATTTTCTCAACTATATTGGTGGTACTTTAGACACAGATCACACTTCTCTCACGTTTCCTATGCCTTTTGGAAATGTTTCCATCGGTAATGAATCATCTCCCACTTATGCTCCAAACCTTTCTTGTTGGTATGCACACGATTGTCCACCAATACCCTTCACTGATGAAGAGTATGCAATAAACGTCTACACACTACATCACAATGGATCTTTGTATGATCCACCTCATTCTATTTCTTATCACATCTCCAATGTTTCTCCAGTAGGTTTCGATCACGATAACAATGATATTTTAGACAATGTCACATGATCATATTCACCACTTGCGCACTTAGGGGCATAAAATTAACACATCCCCCACCCTAGCATCAATACATGTTTCATACTCACATTATCACACATCTACCTTCTAGCATACACATATTCATCCACATGTTAGCATCATCATTACCCTATGACGCACTCTTGTGTTTTAGTTCACACTTGACTGTTGAGGGAATCCTATACACATGAAGCTCACACACTACACACTACACATTATGTATCTTCACACATCTTACATACATACATCATACATACTACATCTTACATCTTATGTCTTATTATGCATCTACACATATCATCTCATCCACGCATCTTGCATTACATAATACACATCCTATATTACACACTACACATTACAGATCATATGATGATTTCTCATTACCACATCTACTACCAATATTCTACACCTTGCACATGTAATTTTACATGCTACACTCACTACCCAATGATGCACTCTAGTCTCATGGTCCATATTGGACTGTTGAGGGTATACATCAAAAATGGACCACATCACACTCATACATTCAACCATTCAATATTTTTCCTCATGTGACATTCATAGGTTAGTGATATATGCCATAGGATACATCATCACTTCTCCTACTCATCTTTTAGTGATATATGCTTTATGATAAATCAACACTCCTTCAATCATCTTGTCATGGTATATGCTTAGGATACATCATCACACACATGTCATTTGTATGTCACATGTCATCACTACACATTCACCATAGCACACTACACACAACAAATAGTGTGACCATTTCCTAATGACACAATCTCATTTACGATCCATTCTTGATTACTGAGGGGGCATAAATAAATGAACCTCACTATATACAATTCCATTCACTCGGGGTGCATGTGGCTCCTATCCTTCAATCTGCATCCCATTTCATCCATCCATAACATACTACATATCTTGGTTGCATTTACTCTTACTTGCATTTACTTATACATGTTCACTTTATTACACATGCTAGATATATATCTTTTATGTCATTATCTTTATCATACACACATGTGCATTCACTTACTTTCTAGTTGTGATCATAGATTACACATGTCCATTACACACATCATGGATGCTTGGAACTAGTCCCACAATAGTCCTGGGGCATCCACATTCGTACACTATAGGTGTTATTGTTTCATTTTTATTCATAGCACACTACTTTATTAGTTTACACATGCTTTTACATACATTTTATCTTTCTAACGTGATCATGGGTGCTTCATGTGAAACATTTTTTTCTAGGATTATTTTCCACCATGGTTGTTTGTTACTTTGTTTGTACTTGTTTGTCATTGTATGCCTTTGTATGCGGGATTTTCTCTTTGTATTGTATGCACACTTTTTTCTTGGAGCAACTATGGCCATGATTGTCTTGAGAAATCGTGACTAATGTCCCATGTTTGCAACCCAATATTTGCATTCTATATTATCTTATTGGGTATTTACATTATCTACTTACACATTGTCTATGTAGTTTACTTATCTTCTACATGCATGTTTGTTAGTACTAACACTTGTTTCTAGCCACTTTGTTTGCATGTGCCTCGGTTTATACTAATAACATCCCTTCCTCACCTTGCAGGGCACAACTTTAGTTATAGTGGTTGGTCCTCTATTGGGCTGCATTCTCCTATAAGATATTTTTACAATGCTTTTATACCAGAGAAGAAGTATAAAGGAGAATGAGTCAACAACTGGCCGACCATTAGGAGGTGACATTACATGCATGCTCCCCTCAATGGAAACTCTGAAAGGCCAAGCATTGCACACACTTATAATATTTTATAGCACACAATGGCTCGTAAACATAACTGTAATCTTGATCTTCAAAATTAGAGATCTTTATCACCGTAGAGAACCTTCTCTCGGATAACATGCATATAAACTTCAATATGCTTCATTCTCTTATGTTGAATATATTCTTTAGCAAGATTAATACAACTCTAACCACCACATAGAAGAGGAATACTTCCTTTAACTTCCATGTGTATCTCTTCCAACAGCTGCTTTAGCCACATGGCTTCTTTGTTGCTTCCATTGTACTTCTCTGCCTCAATAGAAGAAATGGAGACTGTTGGTTACTTTTACTATTCTAAGTAATGGTTCTTGCACCAAAAAACTTGAACACATATCCAATATATTTTATATCTAACACAACATCAACATGGTTAGAGTCACAATATCCATATAGACATCATAATAAACATATAAATCTAAATCATTATTGATTTCACTTTTAACCATCTGTAAAAGTTAAACATTAGTTGTATAACAAATAACATAACAATATGCTTAACAACTAACTATGTTAAAAAAACATGTTGAAAAAATTTCAACATACTATTCTTGTAAAATATGTATTAGATGCAATTAGTATTGGACGTCTCCAATACAAATGCAAGGGTGTCCCCAAGTGTCATTTGATATGCAAATAATAATATTTTAGTTTCACATACTAAGAAATGTTTTATAAAAAATATATATATATATATATATTATAATATTTTCTAAGCCTTTACAAATAAGATAAGACTTGTTAAATAACATATCTAAATAGATAATCAAATCATTCAAGAATAATCTTAGAAAAAAATTATACACTAAGCGTGGAAACTTCCCACAAATTTTGCTTCAAACAATGATCATGTAAGCACTTTTCAATACATTTCAAAAATTTAAGCCTATACATGTCATAAATGATCAGTTTTTCATGCCAAAAATGAACAACAATTCTATTTTTGAATAAACTATCAAAAATGAAGCAAAATTTTAAAATACATATAATCCATTTTGTGTATGTTTTTAGTTGTAACTACTTCTAGTTAATTTTTCACTAACCCATTTGAGTTAAAGAAAAAAATCTCCTTTTTCAACAATATATTCAAATAGAAGGTATATTTTTCATTTAGAGGTAATAGAAGTAATTTATAAAGTTATTATATTAGCACTATGATTATTCTCATCATCTTCATCTGAGATTTATTAATTGAAAACTGATTAGACCCCATTTTTGGTAAAATAGAATAAAATAATTAATGAGGATTAAAAAAAGAGTTTAATAGAAATTCCCCATGTCTTCTTTTAATCCTTGCAATCGAAAAAATGACTAGTTTATGCCAAAAAGGAGGTCCTGTCAATTAGATAGTCTATACACGAATGTGTTAGTATAATATCAAAATAAATCGAAATGTGAGTGATTTTTTTAGTTTTCTATTAAAATGATGGTGATAATCTAGTTGTTGTGTCGCAAAAAATATATCATTTTCTAAAAAATGATTATATTTTTTTACAATTTTTCTCAAAAGAAATAATTTTCACGATTAACATTTTCGAAAAAACAATAATGATTTATATAAATTTTAAAAATTAGGGAGCTCTTGCTCCTATATTGTTTTGTATTTTTATCAACTCAGCCAAGTTGGACTAGTCAACTCAACAATTTTATCATTGAGCTAATTTTAATCAATGTTCATTAGACCATCAAACCATATACTATCACATTTCAATTCCACGTACCTATCTCCACATGTAGAGAGAGAATCCATCGATTAAGTAAATTAACATTAAGGTTATAGTTCTTTATATACTATGGCATTTTTTTGTTTTTGTTTTTGTTTTTAATATATATATATGCCAAGTCAAATAAGCATCGTTTGACCAATCAAACAAAAGTAAATAAAAGATGTGGTCGTGAAAGAATTTTTTAAAAAGGTTTAAATAATATTAAAAATTAAAACTATGGCCAAAGAAACATACACTTGGTCAAACCTCCCAAGAGTAGCCAAGGCTAAGAATCACCAAGTGAAGCGAGTTTAAGGGGGATTTAAATTTTTAATGCTTCCCACGAATGAAGAATGACCCAAATTAATCCATATCCAATCAAATAGCATAAATATTTAAACTTAGTGTGCTTAGGTTTGTTTAGTAATATTTAATATGTTCCACACATCAACCAAAAAATTACAATGCCATATGCCTAGGAAAGTGGTTAGATATAATTTAATATGCGTCTAGAAATATTAAAAAAAACTTGTTTTAAAAAAAATTATATAGGTCATTTAGAATAAAACATAGGTTATTATGTTAAAAATATAATAATAAAATTTCAAAAAAACCATGTCATATATCTTTCACACGGCCAATAGGAAATAACAAAACCCTATTTTTGTGGAGGGTTGTCTCCATCTTGGAGACATTGGATTTTAACTTGAATTTTTCTTACAAATTTACTTTTTACTTTGCACATTAAAAACTATACAAATTAAATTAAAAAAATTAACCTTATTTACTCATACACGAGAGAAGTATTCGCCACACCGGTTAATCCTTTTTCATTCAAGGATAACTTTTGAGAGAAGGTTTATATATTTTTAATAGAGTATAGTTTATATTATATAAACTATAATATATATTTTCTATATAGATAGGTTCAATTAGATTTTTAATATATAGTTTTAAAACTATATAGTGTATAGTTTATAAAATTATATAAACTATAAGTTTGATCAAAGATAATGTGAAGCCAAAGTAAATTATGGAGCGGCCAATATAAATTACATATTAATGCCCCTTTCCCTCATTTACTACGGTGGACCAAAATGAATATAAACATTATTATATATTAATAATTAATTAATATTTAATAGAATATGTTATAAAATATAGTCTGATATTTTCTTTTTAAAAAATATTAAAAGAAAGCACATCACAAATATGGCCACCAAGCATTAAAGAATTTATATTCCAACCACATTACCATTAATGTCAAGTCATTTCATGGAGTGCTTAACCTTCACCAATTACTAATTAATTACCCATGTAATACTCTATGCATGACCAAGTCAAATCATAATAAAATCACATTAAGCATATAAAATATATTAAAATATATAGTTTATATTTTATAACTATTAAACTATATAATATAAAATTTATAACTATAATATTTTAAATAAATTGTAACCCTTATTAAAAGGGGTCCAAAGATTAAACAAAAGAAATTTATATCACTTGAAAGAAAATTTCAAATACACATGAAAACTACCTTACACGGGGACAAAATTTTAATCCTTCCATCCCCTCCTTTATTCACTTTGAATATATTTTTAACCTACACACATGAAACTATAGAAAGAATAGCAAATATTTTAACAAATATTTAACTTTTACCTATGTTTTACTGAGTCCTCATAAATCTTCCACATATGCACACACACATTTATTTCCAAAAACATTAATTCATCCACATGTCCCAAGAGGGTAGGAGGGGGTTAAATAAATTACAAACCAATTAACCAACCAATTACTCGAAGGAACATGACTTTTGATTAATTAAATTATTTAACCAAAACTTTATCCTACATCCAAATATGGCCCACGAACATTTTTAAATAACCCCAAGGGTTATGAATATTAAGTGATGGGGTGTGCACCCGGTTTAATAAAATAATTAGTTATTAAATAACTAATAAACATAATATAAAGTTTATATTAAATAATAAATAATATAAACTATATTCTAAATTATTTAATTATAAACTAAACATTATACGCAATTAATATTATGTTCTAACAAACATAATACCGTTCTGATTCAGATTTTCGCTTTTCATCCATGAAACAGTGGGTTACATAAAGAATTGGGTTCAACATAGACTACAGGACTCCATACACAACAAATTTTAAAAGGCATATTGTCCTTAGCGTTTTGGGGAGCAATTATAGGTTAGAGGATAAACTAGACCTTCCTCTCTACACTACTTTGGCTAGTGGCATCGGATCACCTAAAAAACTAGACAATATAGAGATCTCTCCAATTTTGGGAAGAAATTATAGGTTAGAGGATAAATCAGACTTTCCTCCCTACACTTATTCGCCCAGTAGCGTGAGATCACCCAAAAAACTTGCACTTCATAGACAAGATCTTTTTACACAATTTTATCATCACAGATCAGGTGCACATGTTCCTTTTTCATTTTTATACTTTCATTACATACATACATGCATCTTTACACACATTTTTACACATATACATGTGTATTTGACTACTGATCGTCTTCTCTTTTACAGGTGCATGTATGTATGTGAAGCAAGCAGTAAACATCACACACAGTATGTATATCACACACATCTATACTAACATGTAGGTACATCACACACATTGACATTTACACATGCGCTTCCTCCCTAGGTTCACTCTCATCACATTTTTATACTTTTTGCATCTTTACTCTCCACGATCCATCTTTTTATCACTTCACACTTTTTTCTAGTCCCTTGGCACTCTTTCTAGATCAATCCACATGGATATTAGGTATGTATCTCTATCTACTTTATGTTATTGAGAATTATTCTCACCAACATAAAGTGCAAGAAAATGTACACACAAAAGCATGCACTTTGAGTCATTATTGAGTTTTGATCACATGCTACTATTGTCATGGTTCCTAAACATGAAAAGTAATAATTAACCCATGTTTTTGACCATATTTTGTTGATTTATATTTCTAATTTTCGTTCTTGCACCTTTATTGGCCCAGTTTTTATTTTCATACTTTATTTTTACCTTTTTTGGACTCGAGCACTCAAAGAGGATGTTAGCACAAGGTTCCCGCATCCCCTTTGGTGCTCTGTCATATTTACACTTTACTCTCACTTTTTGGGTCTTTTTACCCATTTGAGCATCTTATCTTTTTGTTAGTTGGCATTTTCACACTTAATTAAAAATTCAAGCGAAGGAATCATATAAATATAAATTAATGTGATCATAATAAGGGACCAAACACTAAGCACTAGCTATCACCACCTGAGGTTTCATCCATCAAAGGATTTATAGCTACATTTTCATCCATCTAGCTCTATCACAAGGCACAAATGATTTTTCATCTCGTATCACACTTCATAAGAGTAGAGTCTATTGTTTCCATGCACACATTTATTACATTATACATCTAGTTACTTGCACGATACTTGGATAGTGAAACTAACACAAGATCAACCTAGGGCACAATTACACACACACACACACACACACACACACACACACACACACACACACACACACACACACACACACACACCTAGAACTACATTGGGTATGAGATGTGGTGCAATGTTTAGTGATAAGTCTATAAATTTGGAAGCTAAGAATATTCTAATCCATTCATATGCATATTTCTTTTTTTAAGGTTTTGATGCTTTGCTTGGGATTTTTAGGTGATTATTCTATTGCAATTTTACCAGTGCTTCAACAATCATACAATGACATTCACACAAGAATAACTAAACACATATGAACATTTAGAAAAACCTCAGAGGAGGTTATCTAGTAATTTCCTCAAACCAGGGTGCCCTAGGCAGCCCTATCCCTTTTGAAGTGCCCAGTCCGACCGTAAAACTCGGATCTATATTTTCTCAAGATCCTATGCAACAGCTTTTTCCTTCTCCTATTCAAACAGTCTCCACACAGGTCTTGTGACATCTTCAAATCAACTAAGACTCTTCAAACTCTCTTTGCACATTAGGGTTTCATATATTCATAGCTTAATTTTCTTAGTTGTATTTCAACTATTTCATTACTTATTTATTGACTACAAACTTGCATTAGATTAGACTACTATATTTCCATTTTATTTTAATCAACTTTAGGGTATTTTAATGTCATTGATCATATCAAAAATCCTAAAATTCATATTTATAAAGCTGAGTTTTATCAAACTCACCCTAAGGCCTTCGCCTAAGTTGTAAAATTTGTTAATTCCAAACCTAGTCAGTATTCCAAAATTTCTAAAGGCCTATTTCCTACCCCTAACTCTCTATCCCCACAAAATTTAATGGCTTCCATACCCTCCATAACTGAAAATATTGAGCCCTTTCATGAGACTCTACTGATAACTGGCCATAAACTTAGTAACTGTGTCATTAACTTGGGATCATAAAATAATGTGATGCCTAAAAAACTTTCTCATACACTTGGTCTTACCCTAACTTGAAATTTTAGTTCATGCTACTCAATAGAGACCAAGGATGTGCCCCTAGTCAGAAGAATAAATGACACTCAAGTAGATTTTGCTACTTTTCCCGAGAAACAAGTCAAAGACACAATCCTAGTCACTGACATTCCTCCATCCTATAGTATGTTATTGAGAAGAGACTTCTACAAAGAATTTGGAGTTGAAATTAAAATGGACTGGTATCATGCCCTCATCCTAGTTAATGGATAGATAAAAAAAATTATTTCTGGAGAGGCAAGTTGAATATATTGTTTAGAATACAGATAAACCTAAGGCACAAATCCTATATGAAGACATAGGTCATGGAAACTACATGGTGATGTCTGAGTCTGAAAAAAAAACTCCCAAATTTGTTTAAGAAGATCCTAATGATATATGGGTTCTCAATTTTGATGGGAGTTGTTCCATAATAGGTTCTAGAGTAGGAATTGTATTGGTCTCACTTGATGGAAAGCTCCACCCGTTCTCCTATAAGCTTCAATTTTCCAATACCAAAAATACTTTGTTGAGTATGAGGCCCTTCTTCTCGGTCTAGAAGAAGCAAGGGAGAAGGGGATAAAGAACCTCCGAGCACATGGTGATTCTGAGCTCATAATAAAATAGGTCCGGGGATAATTTCAAGTGAAGAATCAGAGGCTAGAACATTATAGAAACTTGGTATGGTATTTTGTTAAATTATAGGATGCCTTTTCAATTAATGATTTTTTCCAAGGGATAGTAAAAATAGAGTGGGTGCTCTAGTAGTCTCTCTGGTCCCTACTCATTCCTCATCTAGATTTCAGTTAAGATAAGTTTATGGTGGAGATGATCTTCAAACCTAGTTTTCCGGATAATACGGAGAACTGATAGGTTTTCAATGATGACCAATATTTGTGCAAGGACCCTTTTTAATATTATTTTTATTAGTAATTTGATTTAATTAACCCAAAAAATAATTTAATTCATGTCAAAGTAATAAAAAGTGGATATCTAATTAATTATAAATTAACATTTAAAACACATACATATAAATAATGAAAGATGTGAAATACAATTCTTTTATCAATATCAAAAGTGTTAGGTACATATTTGGAAAGAATCTTGTAATGTCCTTAGAATTTCCATAATAGACATACTTGTGGCTGGACTATGGTTGTCTAGGGTGATGATTGAGGAAGTGGAGCTCTCTTCCAGAGGTCCTTTAATCGAACAAATTGATAGCCCTTTTCAAGACACTTTAGGGTGTACATTGTACCCCTAGTTGGATATACTCGTATACCCCCTTCCCAACAATTCCACCACTAACTCCCAAGTCTTCCACAATCTTCTATGTTAGATCTTCGAACACATAAAAAATATCTCCCTTTTCAAGATTCTACCATTTTATTTATAATTTCCAAGAGGTGGTTGTAACCAACCCACCTGTTACATCCCTTTGCAAACTTTATTTTAGTTTAGTACATAATTAATTTACGATTCTGACACATCATATTTTTTACCCACATCAATTTCTCTTGTGTTTTTACTATGTTATTTTTACAAAATGTTTTATCACTTAGTTTACAAGGGTAAGCTTACAGCTAAATAATTTACCCCATTATGATTTACTATGGGGATTTTGGAATATAAAATTTCTCCCCGATAAATTAGTTGCTACCCTTAGTAGCATGGGGTTTATCTGCAAAAGTTTCCACAAAAAACAATGATTAGCTAAATAAATGTTGATATTGATCATGTATATATTCAATTTTTTCCCAAGTTGCACTATTAAAATCACAGAAAGTCCATGTCACTTTTACTTCTTTAATTTATCTATTTCTTAATTTTATAGTTCTTTCTTCAATAATTTCTTCAGTTCAATCTTAAATTCACAACTTGGTTCAATATTAATATTTTTCCAATTACATGTTCAAAATTATACACATACTTTTAAGTAAACTAACATGGAAAACATTATGAACTCTAGATAATTCAGGAGGTAAAGTGAGTTTATATGCTTTGATTCCCCTACTTTTTCCAAAATTTCAAATGGTCCAAAAAATTGAGGAGAGATTTTTTTGTATATATTCCCAATTTTAAGGAGCTACGTTTGGGTTTTACTCTAAGAAATACTTGATCACCAATCTAAAATGTTTAAATAGATCTTTTGGAATCAACCCAACTTTTATATCAGTCTTATGTATCTTTCATGTTTTGTTTTTCCCTTCTATTTATTTCCTTTATTTTCTTTAAGTCTTTGGATTCATACCAAACTCGCTAAATAGGGTTAGACCAAGAAATAGGTGTGTTAAAATTCCTACCATATACTGCCCTAGAAGGTAACATTTTGATAGTAGAGTGATAACTATGATTGTATGAAAATTACATTAAATGTAGATAGTCTTCCTAAGTTTCGGTCTTTCAATAATATACATTTGCAACATGTTCTCAATTATTCTATTTATTCTCTCAGTTTGACCATCTAACTCAGGGTGATAGGAATTACTAAAACTCAAACTAGTACCTAATTCACCAATTAACTAAAATTAACTAAAGTAGGGGAAGTATAATGATAATTAATCTAATCTAGGAGGACATAAAATTGTAAATAAATACTCTAAAGTAGTATAAATTGGATAAATAATTAAACTAATAGAAATGAAACCCTAATATACAAGAGTAAAGTGAGGAAAGAACTCAGCTATTCCAGGAAGATCGTCGTAAAGTGTCACAAGTATGACGAAATTCTAGGAGTAGGAACGGTTGCACAGAGGTCCTGAAAAGAGTGGATCTAGAAGATCGAGTAGAATAGAGTACTTAGGAGGGTATTGGGGCGCTCTGGGCGTCCCCAGTAAGCCGAACATGTGCCTTGGTCTCTGAAAAATCTTGGAACTTGATTCTTTCAGGGTCGGAAGATGACTTGTGACCTTCGTTTATCTGTACACTAGATTTGCTGAAATATGCCGAATGTATCAAATAATGGAAGATGAAATGAAGACCTACAAAGGAAAAGGAAGTATCAAAACCCTAAAAATAAAGATGTAGAATGAATGGGTTAGATTGACCTCAGTTGCCACAATAGTGGGCTTACTAAACTAAGCATTGCACTACATTTTAGACCTAAATGTAGTTATAGTGTGTGTGTGTGTGTGTGTGTGTGTGTGTGTGTGTGTGTGTGTGTGTGTGTGTGTGTGTGTGTGTGTGTGTGTGTGTGTGTGTGTGTGTGTGTGTGTGTGTGTGTGTGTATGCCCTAGGTTCTCTTGTGCCAATCACACTATGTGAAGTAGTGAGAAATAAATAAATGTAGAAAATGTAATAACATGTGTGCATGGAATAGAATAGAATCCCTCCCCTTATGAAGTGTGTGTTGATGCAGATCTCCTAGCCTTGATGCATGGAACTATGTGGATGCAAGTGATGCAATGGATGCAACTCTAGATGGAGTGATAGTAGTAAATGATGCTAGGACCCTCATTATGGTCTCATAACTTTATATTTATAGGGTTCTCTTGATCTAATTTCATAATTAACCATGACATGGCCAACTAGGAAAGAGATAAGGATGAAAAATGTCTGGAAAGAGCCCAAAAGGAAGCGGGAAAGTAGAAAAGGATTGGGATGCCCTGTGGGGGACTGAGGCACCCCAATACATGTCTGGGTGCCACGATTTATGCTAAAATGATGGGAAAGATCTCAAATGATTTGGGAATACATATTAAAATGTGTGATAATGACTAAATAAAAGGGAAAATAAGATGGCCAAAATATGGGATTAATTAGTAATTTCTTCACTTAAGAACCTTTTAAATAGTAGTATGAGACCGGGATAAGTAATGCCTTAAGTGCATGATTTTGATTTTTCCCTCATTTTATGTTGGTGAGATGAAAGCTTGGTAAAAACAAGTATATAGAATTACATATCTGATATCCATGGAGAGTGTAGTGGAAACGAGTCAAAGGACTAGACTCAAGCATGGAATGAAAAAAAGAAGATTGACGAGTTTGGAATCTAAAGATGAAAAATGCACAAATAAAAAGTGATGAGAGTGAACCTAGGGAAGAACACGCGTGTAGATACTTTTTTGTAGTGTACCAACATGGTTAGTAAAGTATGTGTTGTCACATTGTTGTTGTTGACGATTTTTTTATTGTTGTTGCCCCAATTCGATTTGCCTATTTCTCATACGGTCAAACTTGCAAGGAGAAAATGATCAATTAGTAAAATATGTATGTATGTAAAAATGCTATGTGAATATGCATGTGTATAGGAATGTGTAAAATACGCAAGTTTAAAATACAATAAATGAAAATTTAAATGGAACATGTGCACTTGATCCATGTGGAGAGAAAACGGTGTAGAAGGATATCCTTTACCACTTTGTGATTTTTAGGAAATCTCACGCTACCATAGCTGAATAAGTGTAGGGAGGAAATGCTCTATGTCCTCCAAGATTTAATTTCTTCTGCTGAAATGTGTGAAGAGATATCTGTAGCTTCCTATTTTTCTCGGGCAATCCAATGCTACTCGCCAAAGTAGTGTAGAGAGGCACACCCACTTTGTAATCCCAAGCTTGTAATCGCTCCCAAAAATGCTAAAGACATCATGTCCCGTAAAATTTGTTGTTTATGGGATTCGTAGACTTGTCTAAACCCACTCATTTTATGTAAACCCACAATTCCAAGGGTGGAAAGTACATTGTACTGAACCGGTTTAGTTGTGTTGTGTTAGTATGTAAAACCCTAAATGATGCCCCCTCTTTGGGGGCACATGTGACGTCACTGATAGCACAATGCAACCCCAAAAGAGGAACAACCACATTATGAAATATGTACCTTAGAAAGTGCTTGGTAGAAACAAAGGCACACACAAATAAGAAGGCTAGCCAAATACAAGTGTAAAGAAAACAATGCATGCATATAGAAAACATGTGTAAGCTATGTAGACAATGTAGTAAATGTAAACACACAAGAAAATAAGTAAGTTGTACAAAGTGGGTTGCAAACATGGAACATCACTCATGATGTTGCAAGACATGCAAGGCTGTCATGGCCACAAAAAAGAAGTGTGCACATCAACATAGGGAAAATCCTGCATACAATGGAAAACAATAGTAGATAAGTAGAGACAAGAAACAAGTAGTCATGGAAACATGTAATCCTACAAAAAAGTGTTATACATGGAACACCCATTAACATGTTAGAGTAATAACCAATATGTCAAAGCATGTATGATCAAGTAATGTAAGATGCTAAGTACAAAATGAAACAATAGCACTTGGATGAGATGAATGTGGATGCCCCTAGTGACTAGTATAGGAAGGGTAGAAGGAGAGAATCCATATCGCGTGTAGGATTCATGTATCTACAATCACACTAAACAAAGGCATGAATGTGCATGTGTGGATGATATAGATAATGACATATAAGAAATCAATCTAACATGTGTAGTAAAGTGAACATGCAAAACACTAGTAAAAAAGAGTAAATGCACCAAGACAATGCAATATGCTATGGATGGATGGAATGGAATGAAAAATGGAGTGATAGGAGCAATGTGCCCCCGAGTGGATGAAATTGTATACAATTAGGTTCATTTTGTTTTCCACCTCGGTAATAAAGAATGAATTGTAAAATAGAGTGCATCATCGATAAATGGTCGAGTAGTGTTTATTATGTCTAGCATGTTACGATGAATATGTGTAGTGATGAAATGCAACATGTAGAAAGGATGTGTGTGAACCCTATAGCTAAAGCGTATATCATGACCTATTCAATAAATGAGTGATGATTTGGCCTAAGCGTATATCACTACATGATTAACAGATGGGTGATGATTTAGTACTAAGCGTATATCACTAGAAGATGAATATATGAGTGATGATTTATCCCTAAGCGTATATCACTATATGATGAAAAGATGAGTGATGATTTATCCCTAAGCGTATATCACTATAAGATGAATGGATGAGTGGTGATGTAACCTAAGGTGTATACCACTACAAGATGATATGGTGGAAGTGGTGATCTAGCCTAAAGCGTATACCACTACTAGATGAAATTAGAGTGAGTGATGATTTATCCTAAAGCGTATGTCACTATCCTAAGAATGTTGCATGATGAAATGTTACATGGTGAGTGTAAGGTCCATTTGATTTGTAAACCCTTGGCAGTCGAGTATGGACTAAGGAACTAAAGTGCATCATAGGGTGGTGAATGCAGCACATAGAAGACAATGTAGTATAAATAACCAAGTGATGAATAGGGTATGTAAATGCGCGGTATGTATAATGGAATGTAGGAGATGTAAGGTGTGTAGGATGTGTAACATGTAATGTGTATAATATGCAATGTAATGTGTGATAATGTAGAATGTATGGATGAAATGTAAATCTAGGCTCATATATAATGTAGAATAACGAAGTATGTAGAATATAGATGATGTATAAATGTACTCGTGTGAAATAGCCTAATGGCGTATATAATGTGTAGAATGACTAATATGTGCATGATGAGAATATAGTATAATGTAGCATGTAGACTAAGTGTATAATGGATGGTGTATGATGCAATGTGTGTGATAAAATGTAAATGTGTAGTGCCTATAGTACAATGTGTGGGGTTCAGTGTAATGGTAATCCCTCAATATTCAAGTGTGAACCAAAGCACAAGAGTGTGTCATCGGGTAATGAGGATGCCAAAACGTGTGATGAAAATATAGATAGAAAAATGTGAAGATAACAAAGTCATGATGGATATGATGAATGAGAGGGGGGAATGTCTTAGGTGTGATACCCCTCGGTAGTGTGTCAAGAGACTATGTAAACTCGTCAAGGAGATCCTCATCCTCAAGATATAAATCAAATGGATATGCATTAGTAACTTGGTAAGATATAGTATTAGGTTGATCATGTAATGAGCCATTGAGACGTAAGTGATACATGCCCATAGCATACTCCTCATTGGTGAATGAAGGGTGTGGGAAACTATGTGCATACCAATGAGTGAGATTCTGTGTATACCCTAGGAAAGAACTATTACAGATGATAATGTGTCCAAAAGGCATAGGAAAGGATATATCTGTATGATCTGGATCTAGGGTGCCCCCAATATAATCAAGCCAAGATTGTCCTAATGTGAGTGGGGCAATAGTAGGAGTGCATGTAAGAAAAACATCAAGATGAAATACATGAAGCCCATAGGCAGCTGTAACATGGACCAACCCATGATATAAGTGAGGGTGATATGGTGGTGGGAAAATATCAGCAATAGAAAAACCTAAGTGAGCTAAACCTTCATGTGTACATACAGTTTTAGGTGAAGTAGGATCTAACAAAATGTGTTCCCAATATGAATCATGTATGAAAAGTGTGCAAGTGAATGTTCAGTGAGTGGAAAATGAGGATGTAGATGGTAGAGCGATGTCCATAGATTGGAGGCCATAGATATGGGATAATATCAACATTAGTAAGTGATGTAGAAGGGGTGAAATCTAGAAAAAAATAGTGCCATCAAGTGGTGGCAAATGCCATGGTTCATCCATGGGTTGGGGGTCATTTGTAGTATTAATGCATGGAATAGGAAGACTAGTGTTTGGAGCCCAGTCACAATATTGAAATGGATCATAGTCACGAAAAATGGTATACTCCATGCCCTCATGTAATAATTTAATGCAGTCATGGACAATAGACATGACAGCTCACATGGCATGAAGCCATGGTTGACCAAGTAGACAATTATAAGTAATTGGGAAATCAACAATGAAAAATAACGTGTGGATAGTCTTAACAAGTAGAGATGGATACCATTGAGTTTAACAAGTGATAGGGGTACTCATTTTTTGAATGAGATAGTTAGGATCTTATTAACGGAGTTTATGGTGGCGCATCACAAAACTACGCCCTATCATCCTTAGGCTAATGGAACTACTGAGGCCTTTAACAAGATTTTAAGCCACATATTGACTAAGATTTGCGATGCGGAAGAAGGGGTTGGGATGATAAAGTCTCTGCAATACTATGGTTATATCACATAACTTATAAAAGATTGAACAAAGCCACTCCTTTTCAATTGGTATTTGGCACAGAGGTGATTCTTCTAGTGGAATTCATGGAACCATCCGTACACATTGCGTAAACATGAGGATTGGATGATGAAAAATCATTAGAAGAGCATGTTGAAAAACTTATGATGTTAGATGAAAGGCGAGCCATTTCTAGGTGAAGTCGGAAGACTAAAAATCACAAATGTAAAGACATGGTATGATAGTCATATTAAAAAAAAGAAGTTTGAGGTTTGGAAAATGGTTCTTCTATATGATTCAAAATTTATGCGTCATCCTAGAAAACTTAAAGTGCATTGGCTGGGACCATATGTTATATCCCATATACTTGATTCAGTGCTTGCAATTTACAAGCGTTGGATGGAACAATGTTTCTTGGTTATTTCAACGGGAGTAGGCTGAAGCCCTACTATAAATAAGTCTTCGAGTGTTTGTAAATAAGAAAATATTTCCATTTAGCTTAGGATTTCCCTTAATGTATTTTCCTTTATATGTGTTTCCTTTCATCATTGCTATGTTTTTCTTTTAGTTTCATTTGTTGTGGGTGCGTTTGCACGCTGGTAGCTAGTTACTATATAAAGAGGTTTTATGTGCAAAGGACCATGTATCTATTTAGTGTGGGGTGGAGAGTGTAAAGAAGAGTTTCAGTGAATAGTGTAGTAAGAAGCAAGTGTTGGGAGTGATGTTGATTGGCAACCCGAATGAGGAAATCAAACACACGTGGGTTCAGAGGAGCACACATAGCAGAAGTGATTATGGGTGGAGATTGGTGTCAAAATATTTATAAAAACCATGCATAGGGATAAAATCACATAGCAACATGAGGTAGGTGGTGAAAAGAACTAGGCTTAAGATGCAGAAGAAGATTGACTTCGGTGCTATGAGCGCATGTAAGGTTCTATGGTTGATTGATTTACATGCCGAAAGGTTTTAGGAGTTTCAAGGTGAGTTTACGCTTGAAGGAAAAGCACTAGATAAAACACATGAGAGGATAACATTAGAAGAATCTGAATTTAATGTGATAGTATGGTGGTAGGTGACATGGGAGTTAATGTGGGAAAAAGTAAAAATCTATAAATAAAAGGTCGGGTAAGTTATTCTTTTTACCTTGCATTTTTTTAAGAGCTCTTGCAAACTAGGGCATCCTTGTGAGATAATTTGTGAAGA
Organism: Taxus wallichiana var. yunnanensis; assembly: GCA_018340775.1. Taxonomy (NCBI): domain Eukaryota; kingdom Viridiplantae; phylum Streptophyta; class Pinopsida; order Cupressales; family Taxaceae; genus Taxus; species Taxus wallichiana. The sequence goes on along the minus strand of CM031243.1, from coordinate 162,661,719 downwards.
GTTACATGTGAAGTAGAGAATTTGGTAGATTTGTGAACTAGAGTGGAATGAAGTACACGAGTGTGTATAGAGGAGATTGTTTTGTGGATTCCCATGAGTATTTACGTTGTCTTTTGGAAGGAGAGTTTTCCAAGTTAGGGTTTGTAGAGCTAGGGCACGAGTTTTGAAGAAATTTCACAAGAGTGGAGCCAAAGAAAGACACAAGGAATAATTGGAAAGGACCCAAAAAGAAGAGAAGATGGCACCAAGGAAAGGATCAAACATTTCACCAAATAAGAAGGGCAAGGGAAAAGGAAAGCTAGTCACATCAACAAGTTTTAACAAAGAGTGGTATGTGGAGATGTAGTACCCAGATGGCATTTTAATGGGGATGGAATGGGTCTCTCATGTTCGAAAGATGGTTATAAGTGATTATAACCATAGGAAAGATACCACTAAGAAGGATATGTCATTGGAGCTTGTTCGCCCTACAGGAGAAACAACACAGGATGACCAACCAGTGTATGATGATGTTGTGAAGACAAAACTAGAGAAGGCTGGGCTTTTACAACTTTTTGAGTTGCCATTTTTGGAAAACTTGAGAGATTATACCAATGGCTCATGTCATGCATGCACGAAGATCACTTCTACTTCACAAGGAGGAGAATGTGCATAACCCCACAATTGATCTCTAGATACACTGGACTTATCTAGCACAGGTGAGTCGTTGGACGATGACTTGGATGACAAGGAGGCTATCGTGGAGACAACCAAGGAGTATGAATACAAGAAGGGTGGGCGCTATTTTGATATTTCCAAGATCACTGACCCAATCATGAAGATGGCTGCATGCTTGCTCACCAAGTTAAATGGGTAGGAATGGTGGACACAAGTGAACAAGATATGGTTGAATGTTTGCAGAAAGATTTCAGAAGGGACAATCTACAACCTCTCGGCCTTCATTGTGGAGGATATCATTGATGTTGCGCATGACAGAGATAAAATTATGTATGGTAATATTCTCCTTACCATTGTGTTTTCTGAGATTGGAGTGCCCGATGGGACAAATAACAACATTTGGGAGTACCTTGATGAGAACCCCTCCCCAACTAAGAGATTTGAAGCATATACTTGTGAAACGATAACAACTACATACAAGGCGCGCTTGGATAAGTGGTACAAGTAGATACGTGATGCATTTGGGGTAGAGTGGAGGATTCTAGAGCAACTGCCAGCCTTGGTAAAGGATGAGGCTGAGTTTGTAGTGTACCAAAACTTCGCATTGGCAGGTTCACGTTAACTGATGGCACCAAAAGCCCATGGTGTAAACTACCTTTTTCATTCATAGCGTAATATTTTCAAAGTGTAGTTAACATGTTTAAGGAGGCCAAGAAACTTAGATTTGATCTAAGTGAGGTAGATCAGGATCACCACATGTTGTGTTGAACATTAGTGTATCCTAAGAAATGCGTATATGTGGAGAAGTATGTCTCTCATGACATACATATGCTAAGGCCCGTAACACTACCACTTATAGGAAGCATGGTGACAAGGGTGTACATACACCTAAGGCCCAAGTTTGAGAAGGGCACATACATTGAGGATGATGTCTCCATCCTTGAAGACCCCACCGGGAGAAAGAAGATAGTGTCGAAGAAGAGAGAAAGAGAGGAGACCCTAACAAGTAGGGCACTGAATGTGCGGGTAGTTTAGACCATAGGGAAAAAGATTTAGGTGTGGGAACAAGAACTTATACTCAGAGGAAGAGGTAAATAGCAAAGGAGAAATCCCCATGAAGGAGAAAATGACTAAGTCCTAAAGCAGAGGATGGGCATGCATAGAAGGTGATATGGAGAAAAGCACGTGAGTGAACGCACATGCGAGGAGATATAGGTTTAGATCATATTCCTTCGTATTTTCAATAATGATTATGTTATTTTTATGGTGCATCTATGCTTAGATCTAGTGTTTTTACTTCTGTGCTAGAATGAATGCATGTGTTCCTAGATCTGCATGCATTTCTTCCATTAATCGAGAACGTTCTTACAAGTCTCACATAAAAGAGGGGCTCGGTGCCCACGCACGCCTCGAGTGAGTTCCCAACTAATATTGAGTGATAGGCCTATTGTCCACTCAAAATTCCCTGCTCTGATAAAAGTAAAATTTCAAAATTTTGAGTTATGAGTGTTTTTCTCTAAAGTGCCTAAGTCGTGAAAATTGAGAAAATCATGTTTTGGGTCATTTTGTATGTATTTCGGGCCTGTCGGACATTTTTGTCCCGCCTTTGTCCCAAGTACGAAAGTGCATTCTGTCCCCAATCGGCCGAAATCCCCCGAAGTTGTTCCATTTTCGGGCCTGTCAGACTTTGTCCCAAGTGTCCCAAAACTTATTATGCGAGATGTTCCATTTTCTACCGAAACACCCGAACCACATACTTCGGAACTTTTTGTCCCAAGTGTCCCAAAACGTATTGTGCGAGTTGTTCATTTTCAGCCGAAACACCCGAACCGCATCCTTCGCACGCTTTCGTCTCAAATGTCCCAAAATGCATTTGTGCGTCTTCTCCTGTTTCACCCAAATCAGTCGAGCTGCGTGTTTCGCGCATTCGCGTCTCACATGTCCCAAGTGTACCAAGTGTCATTCGTGCTTATTTTTCCCGCTCTACCCGATTATCATGCTTATTCAAATTGGTGGTTATGTATTAAATGCGCATTCATGGTCTTTCTCTCTCCTAAACGGCTATTTAACGAGCATTTCCCCTTTGCATTTTTCACACTACTTCCATTGCTATCTTTTGCTCGAAATCTTGCAATTTGCAAACTTGCGCGCGTTCCCCTCCCTCTGTAATTCCTTCCAGAGTCTAGGTTACCCCTCAGAGACTATCAATATGAAGATCAAATTCCAGGGACAGGAACAAATTTCTCCACTTGAGTCTGCCGTTTGCAATATTGGGGACAGCGAAGCTCGTCATCTTGACTTCGGTGATTTTTGGGCGAGGATGGCGGACGCAAACCCTACACCAATGGTGCAGATGATTCACGATAGCGGTTTGGCTTTCGCCGGAGGTTTCCCAATCTCGGTACAGTGTGCTGATACCGTGCTTTCATGCGGAGCTCACTTCGACCCCGCTTCGAGCGAATTGACTAATATACATGGGGAACTTATCGCCAAATTGGATGCTGCCACCATTAGCACTGCTCTGAGGATTCCAGAGATGGATAATGCCATAGTCGTTTCTCGGGATCAAGCACAGGCCCTGTTCGACCAAGACAGTGACAAATATAAGGCACGAGTGGCGAAGTCCTGGCTTAAAAACCCTAGGAAGGGAGCTTCTCGTCTGACCAAAACCCTCTTCCGAGCAGATTTCAATGAAGAGTTGTCAGACTTCATAATCTTGCTGGCTCGGGTTATGGGTTTGCCCTCTACCAACGAATTTCACTTCTGGATGTGCCCGCTCATCAGCATGGTGTGCAAAGGAACGTAAAATATCAATTGGGTGGAAATCATAAGCATGAATTTGACGGAGCAGCTTGCCTAATGTGCAAAGAAACGAAGAAGTTCTACATGACTTCGTACCTGATGTATACTCTGGCAGCATCAAGGCAGTGGTTCGGTTTTTCTTATATAGATGCACACAAAGATGATCCAGTATATGCCTACTGCCCGCAGTTCACTTTGGAGACCAGCAATCGTAATTTCAGAAGGGTCAATGATGCTTTTACCATGTACGTGGTCAGACTGCTCGAAGGTGATACTGCTAGAAGGTTTTCAGATGAAGCCATGAACCTATATCACAATATGGTGCTTATTTCATCCAATTCAGGAAATTCTCTTATATCAGGCTCGCCGGCTATGAGGGCACCCCTCTGAGACTGCCCATGTTCTGCAATGATAAAATGGCCTTGATAGAAGTATGCAGGTAGTTAGACAAGTTGCACAGAACTTGCAGAGATAAGAAGATTTCTGGCTTGCACTTTCCCATCTCTCTGGGAAACTACACTTGCAAAACAACTCTGGATGCTCAGAACATAGAAAGAGCCCTGGTCCCTATCACTGTTCATTTCTTCAAGCCAAGAACCTGCTTTGACTTGAAGAAGTTTATTGAACAGAACATCAAGATAATCTATCATCATAGGGTAGATACAGAAGACTACTGGGCTGACTGTGCAGATGATTTTGAAGCCAGGAGAAGGCATTGTGGCAGGTTCTCCCTGCAATTGATCCAAGAACTCGGTCTGTACCAAGTTCCTGAAGGTCTCCAGGATGACAATTCTGATCTATACTCGTATGAGTATGAAAATGTGATTAAGCACACTCCTTTGGAGGACCTGGATTGGAACAGGAAAGAGAGGGATGATCTGGCTGAGATCCTTGCTCCAGTCTTAGTCAGGACTAAGGTCTGGTTTGACAGGATGGTTCGAGAATTTAGGAGGCATTCAGGAGAATCCTCTTCTAAGGATGCTTCAACACCAAGAAGAGAAGCATCTATTCCAAGGTCAGAAACACCAGTGAAGACCCCTCCTGCCTCATCAATACAAGGACCTGCAGCTTCTACTCCTTCTTCATCCACTCAAGTGTACCAGAAGAAGCTCAAGGAGGTTAAGAAGGAGCCTGTGGAAAGTGACCCTCAAAGAAAGCAGGCAGAGTTGCCTATGGGACCAGAGAACATCATTGTTCTCAGTGAAAGTGAAGAAAGCGAAGTACCAACTCTTGCAAGTGCTCCTGAAGATCCAGCTGATAAAGATAAAGAAATCCAGAGCACTGAGCTTTCAGGTAATGTTGATTCTTCTGCCGCAATTTCCCCAAGTGCCCCACTCACCTCTCAACTCGAGTCAACAGCTGCACAGACCTTGAGCATCATGAGCTCTCTGTCTCTTGGTCCCCTTGCTCCTCCTGCTGATTCCTCTTCCTCTTTTGCGTGGGTGCAACCTCTGGTTGACAAAAGGAAGAGGAAATTTTCCTCTCGGAGTTCAGGGACAAATTTTGATGCTGTCGCAGCCTTGTTGGGCACCACTCCTTCTCGTGCCAAGAAAGGAAGAACTACCTCCAGAATAGTGTCTGATGCTCAAGGCCAGCAATTCTTGGAGATTTCCAAGCCTTCAACGGATAAATCAGAGCAGGACTTACAGGTATCTGACTTAGAGCTCTCGAGAATCCCAATGGGAGAGTCTACCCCGAAGGTGAAATTCACAACCTCTAGGAAAACAAATACACAGAGTCATTGGGAGGGTAGAGATAGGGCAACAAACTATTGAACAACACTGGAAGAACAGCCCAAGTTCTCACAGGTTTCATCAAGTCTCTTTTGTCTAAGGACAAAGTTTTGGACCCTACCCCATTGACTACTCTTCCACCTCCTGTAATTCTAAGCCAAGATGAAGTGCAGAGTATAAAAGATATGCACAAGTATTCTATCTATGGCAGAGCTATTGAAGCCCTGGTGGATGACATGCTTGTTGCTGGATTAAACTTCATCGATGAAGCTTTCAAACTCCACGAAAAGGTGAGCAATGTGCAACTGAAGCTCTCCTCTACTATTGGAATCATCGATAAAGAGCTCAAACTCTGGAGCAGTTGCATAGTAGACCTCCGACTCATGGGACAGGCAGATGAGAACATTTTGTTGGCAAGTAAAGTTTTTGATGATGCAAAAGATAATCTATCGAAGTCCTGGGTCTACAGTGTGGAGTGGAAGATCAAAGTCCTGGAGGAGGCTTTGGGAGAACTGAAGAACAGTTGGCAGAAGGGTGAAGCTTTCAAGACACTGGTGGTCTCTGCTTTCAAAGATATACACTGTCATCTTCAGGATGAGACTTCTGGTACTTCCCTTTCCTTGCAAGAAATCAAAGCTCAATTCAGAGCTTTTGTCAAAGATAACCTATTCAAGGAAAGTTCCATCTCCAAGGAGAAAATGAAGGAGATTTGCTCTCTTCAATCTGCCATTGAAGAAGCAAACAAAGATTATCATACTCATGTCGAGTTTGATAAAGAGATGGAGAAGTGTCTGGGATTTTGGACTCAGTCTACGACTAACACATCAGTCCCTCGTGGTAGAGATATAGCTGAGGCGTTGAAGAGATTCAGGCAGCGAATTCTGAAGTCAGTAGGTCCCTCTCAATGACCGACCACCTGTCTTCTTCTCCTTATTCTTCTCTTCTTTTCTATTTCTTTTTCTCGAATTCATTGTAATAGGTTGAGGTATCATGCGATTGGCAATTCTTAACTAATCTTTAGTTAAAAGAAGTAGTTACAAAGAGTAACCGACTTGTAAGCTATATAATGGCCTTTCCACGCCATTTTGAAGAGAGGAAGAACTTGGCATATTTTCTGAAAGTGTAAATAGATTATAAAGAAATCAATACAGAAGGACTTTTCCATTCTTTGTCTATCTGATCTCTGTTATTCCTAAGCTTTCATTTATTTTCTTTGTGAAGATCATTTGTCATAAATTCGTTAGTCTTACCGATTGCATACTCTTCAACTTTGCAAGCACGGTGATCTTGTATAACCAAGAAGGAACTTTGTGTCCTTGATTAATGAATCTGTGTTATGTTAAGAAACTTTGTGTTCTAAGCAGATGTTATTTACAGAACTTTGTGTCTTTAAATTCCATCTTATTTATTTGATACAAATGATCTTGTTTCAATTCACCGTGACTTTCGCATACATAAAGAATTACTCTGATATCTATAATTCTCGCATGTTTCCTTTCTCGCTCTTTCCCATACTCTCATTTCCTCACCCTTTTGTAATTGATGATCTTTATAGAAAACACTTTCGTGATATCCAAGTTTAACCAACAAATCATGTTTTGTACATTTGTAAATAAGTTCGTTTCTGAATAAGGGAACCTCTCCCATTAAAGAGGAGGGACTTCTTGTCCCCTGACTGTTGCTCTTTGTAAAGTCCTATCTGACGACCAACAAGGCCAACGCGCTTGAGGTTTAAATGGAGTAGGAAACAAGACTAAAATAAATGCTAATAATTGTCTTAGACTATTAATGGTGGATTGAAAAGTTTTATTTCATAAAGGGGCCACCAACACAAGTATGCAAATTGTTGAAGTACCGTAATTATTTGATTAATGGTTATTAACGTGCATGAATTGGTAACTTTAATTATTTAAATTTATTAAGGATCGTTCTACCAAATATAGAGTAAAGATAGAGGGCGGCGGAAAAAAATGGAAAGGCCACTATGTGGCACTGGGTGAATTGAAAGGCATTTAATACACAAGTTATTGTTCTTAAAGGTTGTGAATCTTCCTCTAGAATTTGCTTCACATACGTAGTTGTCCTCTAGTTATTTTAGTTTGTTCCTTTTATTTAGGCCACTTTTGGCGAGCCATGCACATAGATGGACTTGGAGTTTGTGAGCTAATTTCAGTCCAAGTTCTCTCTTGAAGATGAGCGTGATTTATATATAACTTTGTCATAAATTTGGTGAATTTCTTGGGGGTTTATCTTTGCAAGGGATTGTGGGTTCACTCTGCTAGAACAAATTCACGTGGAAACATTAGTGAAGAATTTTAGGCTCACCAGATCATCGGGAATGAATCATTTTAAATCCGTTCTATTATATAAACTGGTATTCTTCTTTTCTTAAGGTAATTTGATATTCTTCTTTTCTAAAAGTAATATGGTAACATGTACTTGATGATATGAATTCATAGATTAAAATAAGCGTGTTGGTAAATTTGGTGATGCAATGAGTATAAAAATGTAAATAGATATGGAAGGTACTATTGATGGGATCATAATCATGCTTGATGTGATCAAACCTAGTAAAAATGTCATAAAATATTAACTCGCATGGTGGGAATTGTGTATCGGGTGTAAGGGTTTAGGGTTTGGGATTTTCTTTTTGTGTTAAAATAAATTTATTATGGGGTAGAGCCACCTATGAGGGAGTTCATCATTGTAGGATTTATACCGGTGTAATATAAAACAACCTAGATTTATAACTTTGGGTCGTTGAGACTAAAGTGTTCTTACTATCTCCTAATTGAGATTTTATTACCTTAATACTGATTCTTTGGTGGGTTGATACGACTTATCATGATGTCCATGTAAGGATTGTGAAAATTCATCAACCTAGCTTGGGTTCATTTTTCTTAAAAGATTGTTTTGGTAGGGTATGTTGTCTTACAACATTACTTCTCTTAATATGAAACTCACATGTTGAAAACAATATGGAAATAATCCTTTCCCTTATTTACCTACGTTAATATATCTATGTCATGGTTCTCCTATGGAGAATTCATGACTAAATAATAAGTTTGTGGGGTTTAATTTATCCAAGTTTGATAAAGGATTGTTAATGATACTCCCGTAACTAGGTCAATATTTTTAAAATATATATCATCTTGAGATCTGGGAATTAGTAAGAGTTTTGAGGATTGAATGCTTAACCAGATATGAAACATACTTTCCTTAATAGGGATGAGCATTTGGTTATATGGGCATTTTGTATAATCTTTTTTTGTGGAAGAAAACCTGGAAAGTGTGGATGATATTAAAATACTCGTACTAGACTTTAGTACTAAACAATATTGATATTTTTCATATGGTTGTTGGGATAGAATCCTTTCTATTGGTGTTTCTCATATCTTATGCTGATATAAGGTTGAGATTTGGCTAAAAATTTAGCGGATCGGTTGAAATTGATTAAATTTCATGATTATCATACACTTCTTGAATCAAATCACTTGTTGTCCATCCATTCATGAAATTCGAAATACGGGGTTGGATGTATGAGAATATAAAGATCTCATTCTTTACCTTGATGTTTTTGATTTTTGTATATGTATTCATTTTTGAAGAAAATAATGTAGAAGGATGACTAGGTTATATTCTTTATTCCTTAATATAATAACATGATCATAAAGTAAGTGATTCATGCTAGTTCGAATGAAATGACTCGTATATATACATGTTATCTTTCTTTAAATTGTAGGTTGTTGGGATTTTCTAAGTTGATAAAGGAAGGGATGACTTGACTTCATTGATTATTTAGTACCCGTGGAAAGAATGTATTATCCTTGGATGTGAATGGGAAAGGATTATCTGTTAGCGTTAAGGAAAATAAGACCATACCATTACATGATCATATTTGTAAATCACTTTGGATTATGTACTAAGGATTATTAAATATTGATGTGAAAACAAAAAGGTTTGGGATTAATTTATATTGAATCCATGTATAGTGGGTAAGTACATCAAGTTGAGAGGCCAAAAGGGGGTCTTAAGTAGACTCATTTTTTTGAAAAATAAAAACTTCAATTGCATTTAGTTTTTCAAATAGTTACACTCAAAATTGAAAGATGTTGTAGAAATATGAATCGTAGCATTTTGAGTCTAGTTTCTAAGCTACTAGATTTTATTAAAAACGTATAAGTTTAAGTGGGTCAAATAACTAAAATACCAACAGGTGTTCCTATTTTTGTTAAAAAACATAATAGAGTGACTTTTGTGCCCCCACAATTTTTTGAGTTTGAAAACCCTATGGTAGAAAAATAGCTAGAGCATCTAGTTTGTGTTAAAAAAAAAAAAATAGATTTTTTAGGGAGTATTTTTTTATGATTTTTCTAGTACAAAACTTTTATGTTTTGAAAAATAATAGAGCTCCGACCGTGCCACCGCTAACTACCTAAAAAATATCAAAAATTAGTTTTTTTAAAAATGTGTATAGAATACTCCTAGTTTGTGCCTAAATTTTTTTATTCAATTTCGATGAGTCAAAAAAAAGATACACGACAAAAGATAGACATGTTTAAACTTCAAAAAATAACTATAAAAAGGCATAGTTAGAAAATAAATAATATGAAAACCTTATATTTGTTAGAAAAATTGAAAATAATATTTATACAAAGAAGAAACTTTGTTTTACGTCGTGGTATAATTTTTTTTAAATGAATCGATCATTTGATGTTGATTTATCATGGCGGAAGTTGGTTTTTTACATTTTTCGCAAAAACATGTGGTTTTTTTGTGTTTGTGCAGGTCCATGCATCAAGCTTGGGGATCAAAACTGGATCCCAAGCCTTGAGGCATGTGCTAGAAAAGGGAAAAAGCATAGCATGTATGCATTATGCTTTGTTTATATATTTTGGTCCCCCAATGTCCCTTTCATCTCTTTCACAGGATTTCTACATACATTCTGTTTGGTCTGCAATTTTCTGTACATTCTTGCATGATTTTTTAGTAGTTCATTTTTTCTCCTACCCCACTAGTTGATTTTTTCTAATCGTGGATGCTAAAAGTCGATATAAGGACAAGAGGAAAGTCAAGAACAAGAAACCTGGAGCAATTGGAAGAGATGAGAATAAAGAAATTAAAAAGAATGCAAAAACTTTGTGTAGGGCAAGGTACATCTGCTATATCAAATGTAGCTAATGTATGAGAAAATGGGGATGAAATACATAATGAAAAATGTAGAGAATAATGATTTTGCAACAAATAATGATATTGAATTGAATGATAATGTTGGTATGGATGAAGAAATTGATATGAATCCAATTGTTGAAACTTTACCTAAGAATCCAAATGTTAACCCTAAAATTCTCATTTCACCACCTATATTGTATGAACCACCAATATGATTCAAGCGATTGAAATGGACAACCTTACATTGAATCGGACTACACTATTTCACACATTTTCAAACAATAGGATAATGAGAACACCAAAATGAGATGGACAAACTGGCATAGTCTTTCGTAGAGGTTCCCTAGGTGGAGGTTTCGAGATCTCGACGGAACGTCTCTAGGTGCCATGGAGTATGAGAAATCACCCGTGTTGAAGATATAACATGTTTTTCTCTCAAATATTTTAAGGGACTATGCCTAGATGAGGTAGCCCGGAAGCACGAGGAGTGTAGGAAACTAAAACAAGACCTATAATAGTGTTCACGAGGCCATTTTGACATGTTGGCGCAGACAATTTGGTCCCACGAGCTATCATTTACAAAATATAGCATCCGATGACCTTTATACTGACTTTGAATACACTATTTCATATGTTTGCAAACAATAAGACAAAAATAACACCAAAGGAGATGGAAAAAACTAGCATAGGCATTCGTAGAGGTTTCGATGTGGAGGTTTCGGATCTCGATGAGTCACTCTAGGTGCCACAGTCCAAGAAATCACCCGTCGAAGATATAACATTTTTTTGGTCTCAGGGCTCTTAAGGGACTATGCCTCGACGAGGTATCCTGAAGCACTGGAGATTTTACCTTTAAAATGACACCTCCCCTAGCATTTACTTGGCCACCCCAATGTGTTGGTGTAGTCGATTCAGTGCCAAGAGCTCCCGTTTACAAAATATTGCAACGGATAACCTTACACTATTCTAGCATGCACTATTGTAGCATGTAAATGAGATGGGATAGAAAAATGTAGAACTGTTATTTTCTATAAATTATGGGAGATGATAGAGGAAGGTTTCATGATGCTTCCTATAAAATTTTAGGTCAAATTTAGGTCATTTGTTCAAGTTATATGAGTTTTTGTAAAATAGACTTTTGTTCAAGGTTGTCCGACCAAAAAATGCTATATCTTCAACGAGTGATTTCTCGACTATGTGGCACCTAGAGTTGTCTCGTTAGATCTGAAACCTCCATGTTGGGTCCCTCTATGAAATCCTATTCTATTTTTTTCCATCTCCTTTCAGTTTTCATTGTCATTGTTTGCAAATGTGTGAAATAGTGTAGTATGAGTCGGTGTAAGGTCAGTGACACTATATTTGGAAAACGGTAGCTCATGGGACCAAGACATCTATGCCAACATGTCTGGATGGCATGGTAAATGCTGGTGGAGGATTTTTTTGGTTCTCTATGCTCCTCGTGCTTTCGGGCTATCTTGTCCAGACGTAGTCCCTTAAGAGCCCTAAGACCAAAACACGTTATATCTTCGATAGGTGATTTCTGACTCCATGTGACACCTAGAGATGTCTCGCCGATCTAAAACCTCAATGTCAAGATCCTCTATGAAATTCTCTTGTGGTTTTATCCATATCCATTTGGTTTTCTTGCTGTCATATTGTTTGCAAACACATGAAATACTGCAGTTTGAGTCAATGTAAGGCTACTAGACGTAATAATTTGCAAACAGAATCTCTTAGCACCGAACCGACTACGCATACACATCTAGATGTCATGGTATATGCTAGGGGAGGTGTCATTTCATTTTTATACACTCTTGTGCTTCCATGCTACCTCATCTAAGCATAGTCCCTTAAGAGCCTTGAGACCAAAACATGGTATATCTTTGACAAGTGATTTCTCAAACTCCGTGGCACCTAGAGACGTCTCGTCAGATCTAACACCTCATCTAGGATTTCTTTCCCAATGAATAGATTGTCTTAATAATGAATTTGATAGGGAATTTCTAGAACACACAGGAGTTATCAATCACCTAGTAAATATTTCTTGTTTAGTTCTGAATGGGAGTCACTTAGCGTGACGGCTTAGTGACCTTTCATTCATTGATAATTTATGTTATAATAAACCCTTGGATGCTTTCAAAAGTGAACTCAAAAAGATAGGGGTAGTCATTAATCCTAGTGAAGGGTGTGATGTGATTTCTAAATAAATTGAAATGCCTACAGATTTAAAGGTAATAATGTAAATTGGACATGATTAGACAATCAAGAATCATTGAGTGTCCGAATCGAATGTCATTGCATCTAGAGACATTCTCGAGCATTGGAGTTATGCATATGGAGAGACATTATGAAAATATCAATAGATGAAAGGCATCACATTATGATGACTCTCGGTGTTTTAACATGGGAGAAGACTAAGAAGCATTGAAGAATGTAGTAGGTGCATGATAAGATAGGAACTAGTACAAAGAGACCATGAGCAAGAAGAAGTGCAAGTAAGGTAAATACACATATACACATTGATAAATTGAATGAATAATTACTCAGATTAGGTAACTCATTATATACATACGTTATATAAATATTGATTTCCAAAGTTTGATGCATATTATACATTGAAAACGCTAGTACATGCACATCACCAATAAATGAAAAAATAATCCATAATGTCTTAAATATTGTCATTTGCACATCATATTAGTTTCAAGAAAAAATAATCTTAGAAATGTAAGGTCTCATACAAAAATATCAAGTTCCAAATAGTATTTTAATGTGCATAATAAATATAAAAATGCCCAAATAGGTCATATACCATCAAGTTCAAATGACATATAGGCGTACATAAAATGCCATGCACATAAGCATATAGAAAAAATGTCATGTAAGACATATATATTTCCTAATCATCAAAACCTATCCCTCTTTTGGCCTTGCTTGAATAAGGCTCTCCCTTAGATGAAGATGGAGATCTATGAGATGACTTTGGATCACCTGAGCCCATGCTACGAGTCCTCTTCCATTGAATACTCACATGTAGATGAACTTGTAAATGTAAACAATTTTTTTGTCAAAAATTAATTTATATATGTTTTTAAAATGTATTTAATACCATGTTAGAATGAAAGTATTTACATAAATACACAAACTTACCACAAGTTGTTGATCATGAAAAATCTACATCTCACGCTTTGACGAGTCATCGGGAGCTCCTGGAGTACAAACGGGGGTGCGAAGAGGATGAGATGGAGGAGTCCATGCCCTCAAATTCAAAATAGAGGGGGTTAAAGTTCCCTACATACACATAAGATCACAAAATCTAACATCAGAATTAGTGAAAATAGAACTAAGTACATGTATGTGTAATGACAATATTTTAACTAATTTTATCAATATAGAACTATTGTTTTTACCCCACCACGCTTGTGAATCAAATGAATAGGGTTGCTACTTGTCACAGTAACTCCTACATATAAAATGAAGGAAATTATTAACATAATTTAATAATTCTACAATGAAATACATTACTAACATGTAATTTAACATAATATGAATTACACGAGCAATTTAACAAAATTTACATGTTGTTTGAATACCTCAGTGAGTTCTTTGTGTGCAGATGAAATCGCAACGGCAACACATTTATCAAACATGTATCACGTGGGTTAGATGAACATACAAGAACATACATATATTTGACTTCAAAAGTAATATATATATATATATATTTATTTGTACACACACACACACACACACATATATATACATGTATGTGAAAATTTTACACAATTAACATTCTAAATTACCTCTGTGAATGTATGTGTATGCATGGTGCTCACCGCTTATGGTTGGGATGAAGATGCGCCTCCCATGTGTTGTAATATCAATGCATGTACACGTACAAATACAATTATTTCAAAAATTTAACATATATAAGTAAATCAAGTACTCTGAATGTTTTGTAACACACATAATAAAACATAACAAATGCCTACGAAGGTGGTACCAATGACTGTAATCCAAATGCCTCACTCAAAAAGGCATCTGACATAGTGACATTATTGTGTGCACCCCTAGCACCAACTCGACCAAAATTAGTACGCATGAAAGTATCGTCCTCCTTGGGCCCCAAACATATGCTACCTCACATGTAATTTAAATGTTTTTAACCAAATGATATATTGGGTATGTTGGCTCATAATGAGTATTTAAGGGTCTCGAGTAGGATTTGAACCCTTGCAGTTGCACATGGTTATCATAGTTTTTCTAGTTGGATTCTAAATATTAATTAATGCTGAAATAATTTAGCAGCTTGTTTTAATTAATGATAATCTTTACAACATAAGATAATTCAAGGGATTTATGAACTTGTAGGCTGGATTATTTATATTGTGTGATGATAATCACGAAAGGCATCAAGTAAATTACACGAGTTTAAAAAAATCCCTTAGCTTTTGATGAATTAAATAGTTGTTACATTGGTAGAGTGGCCTTTTTGATATATTGTATAGTTAATGGATTTGATAGTGATTTGTGTTTCTCCTTGTGTACTAGGATAATTTTATTCACCAAAGTGAGATAGATATGAAAGATAGTTTAGGCATCATGGTTGTGCTCATGATTATTTACTCTTTCAGATTATGGTTTACTTATGGAAGATGTACTATTGGGGTATGCTAGATACATTGAAAAACATATACATGGGATACTTGATACTTTTTCATGGTTATTTTAACTTCCTTGAGGAGGGGTTGAGACACTAGACTACATATTCTATCACATATATTATTATACTTAAACTTATTGGGTATTATTCATGAAGATAATTACTAATTTTGTCTTGGGAGCCTTACCATGGATGTGTTTTGTCATACCTGTTGGCTATGTGTCGATAATGCTCATTATATACATGTTGGTGTGGAGTCTATATTATAGGACTGTGTTTTAGGTGTTATGTTACATTCCCCTCCTAGGTATGTGGGTGTTCTCTTGGTGAGGAAATGAGGTGTGTTTCTATGGTAAATTATTTGTGTTGTCATAGACTCAAGGGTGGTTGATGTGCTTCTCCACCTTGGTTAGGCCAGTTCTTAGTGTACACTTATTGGTTAGAATAAATGGATAAGTATTAGCCATGTACAGAGGCTAGATGTTGCATGTAGAAGTGCACACAGGGAAATAAAAGAAACAATCGAGTAGAAGGATGTGTGAAATCATGGATGTGAGAACATGGAATGAATACTTTGACACCGCGTGAAGGTGTGTACACTATAGAGGAACAAGTCAACATGAAAGGGTTTGCGCACATACACACAAATTTAGGGCTTAGCTGTATTTGGAGAAAGGGATAAAGATAGGAAAGAAAACACAGATGGCATGACACACAAGAAAGGTCCAAAAATAGAAAAGCACATGCAGACAAGGATAAAAATGGTACATGGAGAAGGTCTACTTATAGGATTAAAGCATGTCAAGGCGAAGCTATTTATAGATCAATTTATATTTAAATAAAGTTGGAAAAAAACTTTCCATCTATGAATATCACATCTATTACTAGGGAATGACACATGTAAGTGGTGAAGGGAAAGTCTCCACCTTGTATAAATAGGAGTAGCACTCTTTTAAGTAAGTATTTATGTATATGATCACCTTAGAGATGATTGTGTAAGTGCATTATGTAGGAGTGCATGGTATAACACATGGTTGTAAGTAGCTTGTTATGTATTAGTGAGTAATTATGTAATTCAAAGTGTTGTAGACACTAAATCATGCACTTTGGGTACATTTCTAGGTCATAATCACATACTACTATTCATATGATTCATAAGTGAGAAAACTAGCAATTGACAACTATATTTGGCATTTTGTTTGTGTTTCATGTCTTCTTTTTAGCCTCTTACACCCTATAACCCAGTCAATACTTCACTGCTTTATCTTTTATGACTCGGACACTAGTGCCTAGAAAATATGCCAACGCCTAGAACCCTCATTCTTCTAGGTTCCCCCAACCTAGCTTTACTTTACTCACTCTTTTTGGGCATCTTATTTTCTTATGGGTTGGTATTCTAGTTTTTAATTGTGAAATTAAACTAAGATAATCTTATAAATATAAAGATATGTGACCAAAATAAAAGACAAAGCTCTAAGATTCTATTAATATCACCTAAGGTTGCATCTAAATGCATTTCAATAGCATGAAATCATCCATCTAACTTCATTCAAGGGAAAAGGAACTACATTTTTTGCATACACACATAGGAGGGGAAGTTTATTTTTCCATCCACACATCTACTTACGTTGCTACATCTAGCTATTGCTCACTATCAATCAGTATCTTGTAAAAGAGCCACCTAGGGAAAGATTCTTGTACACACAAGAGAACTACATGGATTTTGAAATGTAGTGTAGCACTCGGTTGTAAGATCACTCGCTTAGGTGACTGGGTTCGATTTGACTCTCCATTTGAATATTTTTATTTTTAGGATTTGATGTGTTTTGGGATTTTGTAGGATATCATTTGTTTTGTAGGTGATAGGAGGACTTTGGGATGAACCAATGACATACATGTGACTAACAAGAAATATTAGTGAGCATCTTGTGACATAGGAAAACCAGCTTTTGAGGTCTTTCACACTCATAGGCACCCAGAAGTAGTCTCTAATGCCAAGGTGCCCCCGACCCACCCAAGCACCCAAATGAGGAAGATCCAACAACTCCATAATCTATCATGCTCGGTTACGATAGTCTCCTCCTCTTGTTTATCAATTTTCTAGTTTGACACACTTCAGGATTCATTATGAAATCAACTAAGTATTTTATTCCCTCTCTTGCATCTAGGGTTTCATATTTATTTAATTTATTACTTGTGTCAAATTTTTACTTCATTGTTTATTTATCATATGTGACTCTGCAATATCTTAGGGTTTTACAAATTCCATATTTTTGAATCATTTGGTGAACTCGTCTCATTCAAACACTCTTGGGTCCTCATTTCATCACTTATTTCATTTTTTAAGATCCTCTCATCATGGATATTTCAATTCATGATTTCTTACTATCCAATTTTGATTGTAGAGATAAAATTATATCTCTTGTCTAATACTCGCATTCCTTCTACTATTCATCTAGACATAGTATGTTAGACATCCATAGATTAATTTTATCAAAACCTCACTTTTTCACTTGATATAGTTTCCGATCTTTCTTTTTATGACAATGATCCTACCCAATATATATCATCTCACATCCATAACATGGGTATCAAACAAACTATAATTGATAATGGATCTGACCTCAATATTTGTACTCCATCACTCATTTGGAACATCGGTATTTCCTCCACCTTCATTCACCCAACATCCATTTCTATACATGCATACGATTCTTCTATGTGTCTCGTGAAGCACCTTACTACTCACAATTGGGCAAAAAACTATCCTACTTGTATTTTTTGTTATTGATTTCCCAGTTCAATACAATTAATTACTTGGTAGGCCATGGCTTCAGGTTATGCATGCAATACCTTCTACGGCTTTTACTCGGTGTGTTAAATTATTACATGAAGGCTTTAAATATATAGTCATCATTGACCATGACCCATTCAAATATTGTCACCTAGATCCAACCACTACATTACCTATTCCTACTTCTACTACAAGTTATACATCCCATTGATGATAAAATACCCATGGACTATTCTCACCATGTGCCTCCATGTGAAGGAACTATTTGTGCATTGGTATCATATCCCCATTGATTTCATTTTGGGATGAGTGTATATTTTATCTTATTTTAGATAATGATATGTTTGGTTATCTTATTCTTGTGTGATGTTTGGACTGTAATTACAATTATGCTTCTGATATAGCAAACAAAGTTAATAATGGAAAAATGGGTGATTAGGATGACAATGAGTTTGTTAAAGTTTCATTGTCAATTGTTTATACCTGTTGATATTTTTAAAATATTCTGGTTTATGTCGTGATTTATTCCAATTTTTATATCGGCATTTGTTGATCTAAGTTTCTCTAATGTTGAACACAACATTTCCACTACTTAGGAAAGAGATGAAGCCTTAATAACTAGGATGGTATGAACGACCTTGGTAATAATAAATTAGTTCGTCATGGCTTGAATGGTTGGTAATAAAAATGTATAGTAATTATGTGAATAAATCAATGGTCATCGACCATATGAAATGGGGTTACACTATTTATTTTGTTATCAACTTATCAAATTATTATGGGTTTCGATAATAATTTGCAAGGTGGAATTTATAAGTTGGAATGGGCTTATGGATTAAATATTATTTAAATTGTTTATTTTTAATGGTCAATCGACCATGCTAATGACTCTAGTATTATCGATTGAATTGATATTAAAAACAATATATTTATAGATAAACTTATATATATTATATATAGATATATATGGATATATACATAAAATATAATAAGGTCGAACATCGACCTGAACTCTCTGATATTAATGTGATTATTTTTATAGCCTTTAACATGGCCACCTAAGCTATGTTTAAATGTAGGAATTGGGTATTGTGTGGGCCTTTGGACCGGCCATGCTAAGCTTGGTTATTTTGTGAACAGCTTTGACCATTCGATGCCTCCACTCCCTCCAAAGTATGGAGTTGATCAATTGATAAAGTTTTGGAACTGAAAGGCTAACTAATAGTTGTAAAATTAACTTTATGTTTTTGGCGTAAAAGGGCACCGATGGAAACTATCAATGGTCATGACATGCATTCAATACACATTTAATAACCTTGAAATAAGAGGGAAGCTTCTCGAGGAAGCCAACAAAGATAGTATTGTTTCATAGGGAATAATGTCTGAATGGAAATGTATGGGCCAAATCCTTAAGAACTTAATTCAACTATGTTTGAGTTAATAGAAATAATCGATTTCTTATGAATCAATTTGTGACTTTATTGTATTTTTTTAGGGAAATGTAAAGTTGCTTTTGGATTTTCTAAGGAAATTTTGATGTTTTTAAGGTAATGATATTATATCATATCTTTTAGTAGTCAATGTGTTGACTGTTATTATTATTGAGTCTATTTTTGATAAACTAAATTCCATTTCGATAAATGGATGCTCTAAGGTTTATTTAGTAGTTGGTTTTGATTAGTTTAATCATCCATTAATCATGTAACATAGATCTATATGTTGATAAATCATGGAAAGGAATGTATGTTTTTACTGTTCATGATTGCTTTGTTTGATCTCTGTATAAATGGGATGCTAGAAATCATGTAGACTTGTTTGGATTGATTTTTATTGGTTAATTCAATAGGATTTATTTAAAATTTAGTCAAGTTTAATTGAAGCATATGTGTGTTGTGTGAATTGAATATAAACTGCTTTTCTTTATAATATAATTAAGAAAGAAAAGGAAAAGAGGGAAAAGAAAAATGTTATTTGATCTCTTTTATTAGACTCATGATGTTCTTTCACTGTTGTATTTTGATCATTGAAATACTTTTGTGTTATAAATGGTAAAGATGAGATGGATAACCTTTTCATGTCAGTTTGGTTGGAACTGACCATGTACAATTTTGTACTTCAACATTTTCAAAATGCAGCTAACAAACAAGGAAAAGGAATAAAGGCTAGTTTTGTTATAAGGATCTGACATATTGTTGATGTTATTCCGAGTTATGATATATCATAAGTGTATTATGTTTGATTATGATTTTAAGTTGTCTTCTTTGAAAGGCATATTTGTATAAGCGAGCAAGGGCATCATTGTCTTATTTGTTGAAGGCAATTTATCCTAATTATGTTAATGTACTATTCTGATAAAGGAATATTAAACTTGTATTTAATATGGAGTTGTTATTTATAAAGTGATTCAAAGTTGATTGTATAAATCATTATTGTTACTTATTGAAATCAACATAATACAGAACATGTTGGTATAAGCAATCTGATTCAATAAAGTTATGAATTATCATATTATAGATTGGGGAATAATTATGATATAGTCATACTTATGGGAAAAATACAACTGTGAATAGTTTGCAATATATTTCATTTGAAAAGTTCAATTAAGATGTACTTAGTGAATAATACGACATTTTTGTAAATGAATAATTAGTTATGGATTATGATAACAATGTAGAAAACTATCTTAAATTACATTTAAGATGCATAATGGATGAAAGTAATTAACTTAGGATATGACTGCAATCTATATTGAAACTAAGTTATGGACCTTAGGAACGTATTCATATGTGATAATGTATTGCTCAGATATGATAAGAAACCAATTGTAAAACTAAATCATTTTAATGATATAAGTTAAGAATTACGACGTTCCTAATATATGAAACTCGACAGCCAACTTCGGATGGTTGTTGTAGAGAAGTTTCTTTTTAAAGATGTAGGTCATTATATAGATATTGTCATATAGCAGATATCCTAATTTGTCTATGAGCTCCACTTATTACGTTCGACGTAATCCATTAAGAAATTGTGTTACTCTTAAGTTGCAAAAGTTGTATATCCTACAAGAACAAGTCACCTTGGTATCAACTTAAGATGACTACGGGAAGTAATTGGTTTCATAATGATGAAATTCATTACGTGAGAAATTTCTCTCCCATAGGAAACCTAATTTGGCACATATGTGCTTCTTCACATGGGATGAATAAGTTTGTACCTTGTGCATAGCTCACAACTAATTTAACTTAACTAACTGATTCAATTCTAATAATTGAACCAAGTGACATGGTGATGGGGCATGTTTCTGATGATGAATATATGGTCATGAAACTAAGCATAAAAACATGAATCTTAAACTTTGGCCAAAGTAGTGTAAGTCATTACACTATTAAGATTCACCAAGTTCTAAATAATAGTGTGAGATGCCGGATGGGATTTGATTGACTAAGTTCTAGGTTGACACTTAGAAAACATCACTTGTAAATCAATGCCAAGAAGGGTACCACTTGTATATTGACTTGAAAGAGTATTATATGGGGGATCGGGTGGATCTAATTAACCCATAGTTATGCACATAATTTATTGATTTGTTATCTAATGAATTATAATTATATAGTTGTTGGATTTAAATGTAAAGTTGTAAATTTAAATCATTAAAGGAAAAATTTAGTTTGGGAAATATAAAAAAATCCCTTAATTTGAAGTATTGAAAAGTAGGTGTTATAATTGGACACCATCCCATTTGTATCATCGTCACCCCTCCTACTAATAATGCTATGGTACTTTATCGGGGTCTCTCTCCATGCATTAGACATCATAATAACTTCCTCATCTTCTCATGAGGAACTTGCATCTGCAATTCCTACTTTCACATGTATTCTTTTCATGAATAATTCTTATTGGCCACACATTCCATTTGATCCCACTTGCTTTTATATTGTATGCAAATAAGATGTATTTTCTCAACTTGAATTAACACTTAATGATATCATCCCTCCATCTCATTCTTATAATCTATATCATGGATATGTTTGCATTACTATTGTTTATGGTCTCCACATTTTCCATCTATTCATCTTTATTGTGCACACTCCTCACCCTTCTCCACTTATGCTCGTGACATTCTTGGCTTGACTACATTGGAAACACTGGATCCTTAGCATATTTACATTTCATTCCCCATTCTTTTTGGACATGTTTATATTTGCAATGATTCATTTCTCGTCTATTCACAAAATCTCACTCACTAGTATGCATATGGTTTCCCACTACCACCTTTCACTGATGAAGAATACACAATGGGCATGTACAATTTATGTTGTAATGGATCCTTATATGATTAACCACACACTATTTATTACTAGATATCTAATGCATCTCCATTTTGTTTCTATCATGACAATGATGATCTCTTAGACGATGTTACTTGATTCTTCTTTACATCATACACTTGGGGGCATCATGCTTACTCCCCCTTCTAGCATTATCAAGTGTCTCACATTTCTTCTATTACACTTCGTGCTTCGTATCTAGTATTCCTCATGCATCATACACATCTTGATACACTTGTATCATCATTACCATATGAAACACTCACACGCTAAGGTTCACACTTAGCTATTGAGGGCATACTACATCCATGAACCTCACATCATACACATGATGCATTTCATACTCTGCACATTTATGACATATCTTTCTTTCAGACCAAGATATTAAATAAATATAACAACCAATGTTTACACATACATTATAAACATGAAAAAAATTAAATAAAGTAAAGAACACCATAACATAGTGACACGTAATTTAGTGTGGAAAATCCCTAAATGGGTAAAAACACATATGAATAATCCACTATAGAGAAAAATTTACAATTACCAGCCTAGTAACTCCCTCCTTACTTCTACTTCATATTTTCACTAGAATTTAACCTTCATATTCCACACTCGGAATATTATTCGATTGATTTGGTTTAAAATTGATATATCCCGATTATGACATATGGTCATATCTAAATAACTTGACAATTTGGAACCTTATTAATTGATGAGGCACACCTCCCTAATTTAATTAGTTGATTATTTAAATTAACTAACCCCTAATATAAATTTATATTTAAATAATATGAATATGGTTTATTTTATCTTATTTAAATATAAACTATATATTATGATGCACTTAATATTATAGTTCTAACACTCCCCCTTAATATTAAGTGTGATATATATGCCAACATTACTAGTTTGTATAACAGATTTACAAATCCATAAACCCTAAAGGTTTAGGCTAGACATGCATTTTTGAGACTAGATCTCACCATTTCTCATGGAAATAATCTTATACCACATCTCTAGGATCCTTTTATAATAAAAGGAATTCCTTTACAAATAGATGCACACTAGACTATATTTTTCTCATAAACTCTATGAGTTTACTTTAGATCATACAAGATATTTTACAATGATTTAAAACTAGAGTACAAGTATAAAGGAGAAGGATTCAATCAATCGGCCAATCATTAGGAGGTGGAATTGCCACGCACACTCCTCCCAATCATTGCAAACTTGCGAGACTTTGAAACAATGACTTCGACTACAAATTGATCTCCAAAACCTTCTTGTGAATAAAGTGCATATGTGGTGTAAAATATTATTCACCTTCTATAACCATGGATAAATTATTTATTTTCTTGGATTCAATTGCTGAAATATTGTTTCTTGCAAGGAATCCATTTTGTTTGAGATAAGTAAGGTTGTAAACTAGTAAAGTTGTTTGCAAATTTATCTCTATATAATAATGAAACCTTGGATCAATTCCATTGATCCAAGGTATGTTTTAATTCTTCTTACCTGATCTATATGGAAAATGACATTCAGGTTGAAGGAAATAAAATAATGAGCCTTTGTAGGATTACAATTTCATTGATCTTCTTGGAAGTTCATGTTGTGCATTCATTGTAAGTCATGTGCTCAGATCTTCTTGTCAACTTCTCCAGAATGTTGAATGGCGTAAGTTGGAAAGAGGCCTACTTCAGGACTATTGAGGGTAAAGCCTAAGTCCTAGATCTATAAGATCTATCCTAACAAGATTCTAACCTAAGGTAAATTGGATCTACTATATATCTATGCCTACTCTAATCTTGTTCATCCTAACCTAAGTTACATGTTTTCTAAGTTAGGGATTTGGAAACAACCTAAGGTGATGATAGGTATATTTCTAACCTATTACCTAATACTACATTAGTAGAAAGAATGGCCTATCCTAAGGTGGAAAATAACCTAAGGTAAATATTTTCTAAACTAACCTAAGGTCATACCCTAAGCTAATGATATCTATCCTAAACTAATGTGAGGATAGAAGGGGACCTAAGGGGTCATATGGAAAGTTGAAGGCATGGCGATGGTTCCTAAGTCATTTATTTGATTTGATTTTTGAATTTAAATCATTAAGTATTGTCAGTTTGACAGGGGCATGGAAATTGGAGGTGATCCTAGTTGGCTAACACCATCTCTAAATTTAACAATGCATGTTCTTTTTGAAATTGGACTCACCAATTTTGGATGGTGTGGCATGGAGATTTAGGTGGGAGATTGGAAATTAATGACATTAATTGTCATCATTTTTTGGTGAGAAAACCACCTTGAAACCATGCAAGTGGATTTTTGGGAGTTGTTTGGTCTTTCATGCATTCTCGATTTTTTCTCTACATGGAGCTATCTAGTTCTTTGAACCAACAATTCTATTTTCAATTTGTTGTTATTTTTAACTCTCTTGGACTATTTTTGATCCAATGGAAGTATATGAGGCATTTGAGGAAGAATTTTTGGTTGTTGATTTCATTTGGAGAAGGAGTTGTGAAGGCTCAGCTGAAATATTCTTCGAACCAACAAAAGCACTATCAGGCATGATAGGCTCTATCCATTAAGTTGCTCTACTTTTCTCTAAGTGTCTTCATTAAAACAACTTTTCTCTTGAGATAAATGGGTTTTTATTTCTATGATGGTTATTTGGTTTCCTTGCTTGAATATATTTTTGTATTCTCTGATTGAGGAATCTCTGCTTGGAAAGGAAGTCATTGAGTTGTTTTCTTGTTTATTTGATGTTGAAACCCACCTTAAATCTTGTGGTGATATGAGTAATGAAGTACATGCATGATTCTTTCTTATCTGTTTGAAAATGGATTTTTATGGAAATAATATGTGCTTCAAGTTTCAAACCAAGTGGTAGTTTGGGTTGTCAGAAGGTAAATGAATACCCTTTGCTGTCACTTCTTTGTTTTGTGGAAGTTATGATTCTCTTATTGGAATTGTATGAATATGCATGCTTGGATTCTTAAGTTGTGTGAGCTCAAATTTTTTTATAGAAATAGTAAATGTGTGTGCCTTCTTCTTGAACTCTCTCGTATACTCTATCTTATTCTTTGATTCGGTATGTGATGGAAGATGGGTAGTTATTGATGTTTGGAATCTCTATTTTTTGTGGGTTCTTCTTGTATGGAAACAAGAGTGAAGGTTTTATTACTTTTTAAACTTTTTGTTTAAAACTAAGTACTTGAATTAGGTTCTTTTAAGGAAACTATGGGTTTTGTTTCTTGGCACTTTGATTTTGAGGCTATCTTGATGGGGATTCCCATGTTTGAAGTCTTTCTTCTAATCTTATATGTATACTATGTTTCTTAAGTTCTTGAGTACTTGAACTAAAGGTTACATAGGTGAGGCCCTATTGGTTGGGGACATTATGAGGGTTGAATTTGTCGGAGTCGATGTTGGGTTACTCTTGTAGCTCTATTTGAGCTTTCTTTATTTTGTTCATGTTGTCTTCTTCCCAGTTCAAGTAGATGTTGTTGGTTTTTGTTTAATTTCCCCTAAACTAGGTTAATCTCTTGAGTATCTTGCTTGAGTAAACTTGTTAAACCCCTCCTGATTGGGATATCATGAACTTTAAGGATGCTTCTTGAACTTGCGTTGTTTGTCATTTCTTGATTTTTGAACTATCAAAATTGGTTCTAATAAGGGGTTTTCTGGACTCTTCCATTTCTTTGATCTCTGAGAAAGATTGGAGGGAATAATTTTTTTGATAGTTTGTACACTGTAGCTAAGCTATGTCATCTTGGGCTGTACCTTCTTGGAATCGAATCATGAAGGAACCTTCTCTATCCTTTCATAGATATATTTTTCTCACCTCTGTGAGGATTCGATTGAGAGTCTATCTCATTGATTGTTTTACTTCCATCTTGAGGAATTGGTCAATGTGGATCTTTGACTGAAACTTTGACATCCTTGAGTGACTGTTTGGGACTGTAATTACCCGCATGGCATTTTGTAACTTTTTTCATTGCATCTCCTTTTTTATATGGTTTAATATCACATTCATTGGTTGTCCATGATGGGAAACCATGTTTAAATCTGTTTCAACCACAACAGTCACACATTCTATTGATCTCTTCTTTTATGTGTTTTATTTTATAAAGGAGTTTGGGAAGTAGTGAATGGTTCTGCATTGTCCTTTGCGACCTTCTTCCCATGTGTTAGAATGTCAGAATTCCCTTCTGATCATGACATTTGACTCCTTCTTTTCAGTCTTTGAGGTGAAGTCTGACCACTACCCTTTGGAAATAATAGGATGTTATGGGTTGTGTTCTCTTCTCTAAAGTTGTGTATGGGATTCGGGCTAACCAAATTATATAGGAAGCTCTTACTATTTCATCACAGTCATCCTTCTTCTTTTGGGTAAATCTGGTCATTAGATTTAATTGGATCAGTTGCACTACTATCCTTAATGCCTTGAGTAGTCATCATTGCTACTTGCTTGTTCTCTTGACTTGTGTTAAGGATTTTAATATTTGTGATAGAAGACTAATGTGAGATGTTGTACATTGAGTAAATTCTATCTTAATGTTGATATATGGTCTAACTTGATAAATTAGGCTATGCCTTGCATTTGGGATTAGGATGCCACATCTGATGTGTGAGACTCTTATTTACATTTGTATTTCTAATTAAGATGATTTGTGAAGGAAATAATTAGAAGGTACTTTTATTTGATATGGATAAGTGTATTGGATGGAACTATATTTATCTGATAACATGTTGTAGATTGTTGATTACATCATGACATTTCTTTGAATGTTATTCAAATTGATTAATTGTTCTTCTTTTATGGTTGTTATTACTATGATTTATTTGTCTGCTTGACCTCACTATTTCATTAAAGCAGAGTTGGTTTAATGAAACAATTAGTTGAAAGCATTTCATTTTAATGCTTAGTGCTTATCATGCTCAGTTCAATGAATTGACCCATGCTAGCAATTTTTATAGATGGACTTCATAAGTGATAAAGGAAGGAAATAACTTTTATGATGTATTGGTTGAATTAAAAGTCTGAGACCATTATAGAGAATTCTAATTTATTATTGAAATGTATTGAAGGAAGAAAAGTTGTATTCCTAAATGACCTTGATGTTGTTGACATGAAATATGTCAGTAATGCATAGTTTTGTAAGATGTGTATTTTATTTTGATGAATTGAAAAGACTGAAGTTACTTAAATTGATTAAGTCTATTCTCTTGTTCATAATAAGAAGGAAAATATGTAATCATATCCTTGATGTTGTTATTCATATCTGATTGGATCCTTATTTCTGATGTCATTGAATTTCCTAGATGAATGGGAATTAGTACAATTTCCTTACTTAAATGCAACTTACTAAGTTGTATGTATTGATGTTCTTTACTTAATTTTGAATGGTTGATTATGATGTTATGAACGTATAGTTATAATGTCAGGATGTGTAAATTGGATATGGGTATAATAAATCCTAATACCTAACCATAATGAGGAAGGTTCTCCTCTTCTCAAAAGGATGCAAAATAAAAGAAATGATATATGAGTTTGATAACCATTTAGACTTCATATTTATGAAGTCTTTTATATCAGAACCTATTTTGGTTCTTATACATTCCTTGAATGGTTGAGACACATTAATTAAATCTTATGATAGATGTTGATTCTATTTTTCAATTAATTGCATGTTAAGAAAAATTTAATTGAACATAAAGCAATCATTAGTCTATGAAGTTCCATATTAGTTAACCAACTCAAATAAGGATGGAAACCTTAAAGGTTGTTGGAATTAGGGTTATGTAAGGTTGTTGTAATCTGAATCTTAATCCTAAACTAATTAAGTGGAAATGACCTCTTTGAGGTGTGTACGTCGTGATGAAGTAGTTCTGTCGGATGTTGGCACATGCCAACTCATAGAACTGTACCTTCGTGAAGACTTGGGTCTTCACAGGATACAAGGTTGTATAGTTGACATGTTGTAACACCCTTCAACATTGGTTCATCTAGACCTACCCAAATTTGGACTTGAACTTAGTTTCTCTCTAGGTCAGATTAGAGTTATGATTTAGCATAGGAAGTGACTCACAATGACTTAGGATAACTAGGCACATCCAATCGACTTAGGTCGATTGGGTATGTCTATATACCCTAGGTCATCGTGAGTGATTCCCTATTCTAAATTATGTCACTAACTTGTGTTAGGGTCAAACCTTGGACAAGTGGACTGACTAAAGTCAGTGAAGACCATTCTAGATAACAGATGAGTGGGGTGAAGGATGTATTCTCGATTAGATGAGTATGTCATCTAGGAATAGTAACATGAACAATATGTTGGAAATATTTGGCCAAAGTATCACAAGTTGTTGTTGTATTGTCCTATGTCACCTAGTTTAAGGAATGTGATTTCAGATGAATATTGGTAACAAATATTTAGATAGGTTTCTTAAATAGAACACTTAGTACCTGAATAGGGGTAAGAGAACCAAGTATACTTGGTATACATTAAGTATTCAATACTTAAGTTAACATGAGAGATCGGTTGTTAATCGAGTCATGAAATGAGAGATCGGTAGCTCACCAAGTCATTTACAACTGCATATGGTTATCTGTTATGAGATTGATTGGCATGGAATGTGTGTTCTAAGTTATGATTATTTAGAATAGAGAACATTATGTATAAAAAAAAAATTCCCTTGTTTCTAAAGTCTTAAAATGGGAATGTTACATCTTGGTATCAAAGCTGAAGGTTACAACTCTTGGACCTATTATGTCCATAATATGATAAAACTTAAATTTTCTTGTTAACTAGAAAATGGTTAGGACAAGAGGAAATGTTGCAAACAACCCACCACCTAGGTGGAGAAGCAACAACTACCCAAAACTCGATGAGATCCTTGCTGCCCTATTGGACACAAGAGATCATTTGACTATACTTGAACAACAAGTAATGGGAAATGAGGAGGAAGAAGATGTTGGTAATAACAATCAACCACCTCCTGCAGACAATGCCAATTTGGGAAATTTGGGTGTTGATAATAACAATGTAAACATGTCGATCAGCTAGAAAATAAAAAGGCAAGACTGGCAATTAAACTCACTAATGATATAAAAAGGATAAGTCCACCTAAGTTTGATGGCACCACATTAGGAGATGGAGCTAAGAATTGGCTCAAAAAATGGAGAAGTACTTTGCAATAAGGAACTTCTCAGAGGAAACAAAGGCAATATGGGGAGCATATCAACTTTCCCATGAAGCATCTTCATGGTGGGACAACCGTAAGGATGAGTTGAACATTGATGAAACTAATATTACTTGGGATCAATTTAAAAGTTATTTTAGGCAACGATGGCTGCCAAAACTTTACTATGATCAGAAAATGACTGAATTTCAAAACTTAACCCAAGGAAAATTAATAGTAACAAAGTACTGGGAGCGGTTTACTAAACTCCTTAAGTATGTACCTCAGTATCAAACTGACGAGAAGTTTAGGATACAAAAATTTATCATGGGATTGAATCCCATTATAGGGGGAGAGGTAGATGTTCACAACCCAACCACTATGGAAGGGGTTGTTGAAAAATCCATAAGGCAGGAACAAAAATTAAAGGTAATTTCTACTCATAAGGAGGAAGTAAGAAAGAAAGTTCCAAACTCCTCTTCATCATCTCTGGCACCTAAGAAAGGACCATGGAAGAAGTTTGGTATGAAAAGTAAGTTCTCTGCTGATAATAATAAGAAAACAACAACAAATAAGCCTATGTTGCTAATGTACACAATAACTTTGTCAAGAACAATAATAATGGACAGAAGTCCTATGGAGGTCAGAATGATAACTTTAAGGCTGGGAATAAATTTGAGCCTAAAAAGGGACCTGTAGGAGGCTGTTACAATTGTGGCAAGGATCATTACACAAACCAATGTCCTTTGAAAAAGGATGACCATAATCAAACACAAGATACATGCTGCAGTAGCTGACAAACAAGCTGAAAAGTAAGTCACACCCATAGAAGTTTTGGGTAAGTTATTTGACATACCTGTAACTATTCTTTTTGATATGAGAGCTACTTGAATGTTTTATTTCTAGTAAATTAGCATCAAAATTAAAAATAAAAGATGAAAAATGGATAAATCATGGACTGTACATTATGGGAATAATGTTGTTCATATAGTTAGTATGTGTCTTTTTGAGCAATCCTTGACTTACCTAGTTTTTCCATAGAATTTGATCTTTATGTTTCTCCTTTGGGGTCTTATGATGTAATCATAGGTGTTAATTGGCTAGCTGAGCATAAAGCAAAAAGTGGACTATTTTGAAAAACATATTAGTTGTTTAGATGACTTGTAGAAAACAATAGAGATTTAGGGTGTAAAACGTGAAATTTCAGTTAGGAAATTGTCAACTATGCAACTTAAAAGGCCAAAAATAAGGGTTGTACCTTGTATGCAGTAAAAATTTTAGAATCTACTAAAGAAAATAGTGATCTCTTAGAACATTACCCATTGTTACAAAATTACAGTGATGTGTTTCCAGAGGAATTACTAGGTCTTCCACCCAAAAGGGAATTTGACTTCACAATTGAAATCAAACCTGAACCGAACCTATTTCTAAGGCACCTTATCGAGATGACTACTATTGAATTGGTAGAGCTTAAGGCATAGTTGCAAGAAATTTTCTAAAGGTTTGATTAGACCAGTGTTTCACCTTGGGGAGCACTAGTAATTTTTGTGAAAAAGAAAGATGGAACACTTAGATTGTGTATTGATTATAGAATGTTAAACAAGGCAACAATTAAGAATAGATATCCACTTCCTAGAATTGATGATCTATTTGATCAGATGCATGGAGCATCGGTATATTCTAAGATAGATCTTTGATCGGGATATCATCAGTTATGAATTAAGGATGAGGACATTCATAAAACAACTTTTAGAACAAGGTATGGACATTATGAGTTCACAGTTTTACCTTTTGGATTAACAAATGCACCTGCAACTTTTATGAATTTAATGAACAATATTTTTCAAGAATACTTGGACAAATTTGTTCTTGTATTCTTGGATGATATTCTCATATATTCTAAAAGTATGGAAGAACACCATGAGCATTTGAAGATAGTCTTGGAAATCTTGAGAAAAATATGGTTATTTGGTAAGTTATCTAAATGTTCTTTCTATGACACGGAAGTGCACTATTTGGGTCATGTTATAAGAAAAGATGGAATAGTTGTAGATCCTTCTAAAATTGTAGCTATAACTGAGTGGCCTACACCAAAGAATGTACATGAAGTTAGAAGCTTCATGGGTCTTGTTGGTTACTATAGGAAATTTGTTAAAGATTTCTCCAAAGTTGTTGCACCAATAACTTCATTGTAGAAAAAGGATAAGAAATTTGTGTGGAATGAGAAATGTGAATCTGCATTTAAAACTTTGAAGGATCAATTAACTTCAGCACCTATTTTGGTTGTACCTAACCCTAATGGAGACTTTACTATTGTAACGGATGCATCCGGGGAAGGTCTTGGAGGTATTCTATTACAAAATGATCATGTCATAGCTTACAAAGTAGAAAACTTAAGTTACATGAGCTGAATTATGCTCCACATGATCTAGAGCTTGCTGCCATTGTTCATGCACTTCAAGTTTGGAGGCATTACCTACTTGGTAAACCTTTTGAATTAAAAATTGATCATCTTGGACTGAAGTATATTTTTACTCAGCCAAATCTGAATGCAAGACAACGAAGATGGTTAGATTTTTTATCTCAATATGACTTTGACATAAGTTACATTAAAGGCAAGGAGAATAGGGTAGTTGATGCTCTAAGTCATAGGAAGCACATTTCTGCTCTTATAACATTGAGAACTCAGTTCAAAGATGAAGTAAAGAGCATTATGGAATCTTGATTCTTATTTTCAGCAAGTAAGAACAACACTTACTGTAGATCCAAATGATGAGAGATATAAAGGTTTTCACTTTGATAATGAAGGAATCTTACGATTTGAAAATAGGGTTTACGTACCTTTGCTAAAGGATTTAAGAAAGAAATTATTAGTTGAATTTCACAATTCACCTTTTTGACACCTTGGTATTACAAAGATGCTTGCTGATATAAAACAACAATATTTCTAAGGGGATGAAAAAGGACGTAATTGAGTTTGTGACACATTGCTTAGAATGTCAACATGTTAAAGCTAAACATATGCATCCAGT
Source organism: Taxus wallichiana var. yunnanensis (assembly GCA_018340775.1). Lineage (NCBI taxonomy): Eukaryota > Viridiplantae > Streptophyta > Pinopsida > Cupressales > Taxaceae > Taxus > Taxus wallichiana. The sequence continues at coordinate 162,629,344 of CM031243.1, read as the reverse complement.
TGGTTTATTGTATCCTCACAACATACCGCAATACAAATGGCAAGTGATAAGCATGGATTTTGTACAAGGGTTTCCTATGTCAAGAAATAAGCATGATGTTATTCTAGTTGTTGTTGATAAACTAACCAAAGTAGCACACTTTATTGTTGGTAATCTTAAGGATGATTCACCTGTTTTAGCAAAAAGGTTTGTTCATGAGATTTTTAGATTACATGGAGTACCTGAATTAATCATATCTGATAGAGATCCAAGAATGACTTCAAGGTTTTGGAAAACACTTAACGTAGCTTTAGGAACTAAGTTGAATTTCAGTTCTTGCGTATCATCCAGAAACAGATGGACAAACTGAAAGAGTTAATCAAGTTTTAGAGGATATGTTAAGAATGTATTGTATGGATCAGCAATATAAATGGGAAGAGTACCTTCCATTAGTTGAGTTTGCATACAATAACACATATCATGCCTCTCTAAAGATGGCACCTTTCGAAGCATTATACGGAAGGAAATGCAAAACCCTTGTTAGTTGGGACAACATTGAGGATAGAGAGGTAATTGGACCTGAAATCCTTACGGAAATGGAACAACAAGTTAAAATGATTCATGAATGCTTGAAAGAAGCAACAGATAGGAAAAAGAGTTATGCTTGACTTGAAGTGGGTTGATAGGAAATTTGAACTTGGTGAGAAGGTCTTTCTTCAAGTTAAACCAAAAAGAGTTCTATAACTTTTGGCAAGGCTGCCAAGTTATCACCTCATTATGTGGGACCTTTTGAAATTGTTGAAGTAATCAACCCTGTAGCTTATCATTTAGCATTACCCCTACTTTGTCATGAATGCATGATGTTTTCCATATTTCTTTGCTTAAGAAATATGTTTCAGATTTATCACATGTGTTAAATTGGAATTCCTTGCAGTCCAAGACCTAGGAATAATCATGGTTAAGCCTATACAAGTGCTGAAACTCACCAATTGCACTTAAGAAATCATGAAATAAGTCAATGTAAGGTCCAATGGGACCAGTTTAATGAGGATAGTGTAACCTGGGAAAATATGGAAGATATGAAAACTACTTTTCCATATTTATTTGGATAGAATTGATTCTATTGACTGATAAAATTTGTGATTTTATTCTTTTATGACAATAAATCTACCATTTTGGACAGATATTTCATTGTTTGAAATAAACAACTACGTAAATGCTGATTTTGGAAAATTTTAAATCCAGAAATGTTATGAACATGTGAAAAGAAAGTTAATAAATGGATTGTCCTTGATGCAAATTTGTTTAAATAAGTTAATCATCGGGATGATGATTCTTTTTAGGAGGGAAGTATGTAACACCTTTGATAAACTATTAACTTCTCCTCTTTGCAATGCAAGCATTGACATGTGATTTTTCCTAAGAAGGTGTATTCTTTTGACTATTGAAATCATGCTTGCCATGGATAAATTATTTCTTTTCTTGGATTCAATTGCTTGAAATATTGTTGCTTGCAAGGAATCCATTTTGTTTGAGGTAAGTAAGGTTGTAAACTGGTAAAGTTGTTTGCAAATTTATCTCTATATAATAATGAAACCTTGGATCAATTCCATTGATCCAAGGTATGTTTTAATTCTTCTTACCTGATCTTGTATGGAAAACTGACATTCAGAGGTTGAAGGAAATAAAATACTTGAGCCTTTGTAGGTTTACAATTTCATTGATCTTCTTGGAAGTTCATGTTGTGCATTCTTTGTAAGTTGTGTGCTCATATCTTCTTGTCAACTTCTCCAGAATGTTGAATGGCATAAGTTGGAAAGAGGCCTACTTTAGGACTATTGAGGGTAAAGCCTAAGTCCTAGATCTATAAGATCTATCCTAACGGGATTCTAACCTAAGGTAAACTAGATCTACCGTATATCTATGCCTACTCTAATCTTGTTCATCCTAACCTAAGTTGCATGTTTTCTAAGTTAGGGATTTGGAAATAACCTAAGGTGATGATAGGTATATTTCTAACCTATTACCTAATACTATATTGGTAGAAAGAATGGCCTATCCTAAGGTGGAAAATTTACCTAAGGAAATATTAAGATAACCTAAGGTAAATATTTTCTAAACTAACCTAAGGTCATACCCTAAGCTAATGATATCTATCCTAAACTAATGTGAGGATAGAAGGGGACCTAAGGGGTCATATGGCAAGTTGAAGGCATGGCGATGGTTCCTAAGTCATTTATTTGATTTGATTTTTGAATTTAAATCATTACGTACTATCAGTTTGACAGGGGCATGGAAATTGAGGTGATCCTAGTTGCACCATCTCTAAATTTAAAAATGCATGTTCTCTTTGAATTTGGACTCACCAATTTTGGATGGTGGTGGCATGGAGATTTAGGTGGGAGACTGGAAATTAATGACATTAATTGTCATCATTTTTGGTGAGAAAACCACCTTGGAAACCATGCGAGTGGATTTTTGGGAGTTGTTTGGTCTTTCATGCATTCTCGATTTTTTCTCTTGCATGGAGCTATCTGGTTCTTCAAACCAACAGTTCTATTTTCAGTTTGTTGTTTTTAACTCTCTTGGACTATTTTCAATCCAATGGAAGTATATGAGGCATTTGAGGAAGAAGTTTTTGGTTGTTGATTTCATTTGGAGAAGGAGTTGTGAAGGCTCAATGAAATCTTCTTCAAACAAACAAAAGCACTATCAGGCATGATAGGCTCTATCCATTAAGCTTGCTCTACTTTTCTCTAAGTGTCTTCATTAAAACAACTTTTCTCTCTTGAGATAAATGGGTTTTTATTTCTATGATGGTTATTTGGTTTCCTTGCTTGAATATATTTTTGTATTCTCTGATTGAGGAATCTCTACTTGGAAAGGAAGTCATTGAGTTGTTTTCCTATTTATTTGATGTTGAAACCCACCTTAAATCTTGTGGTGATATGAGTAATGAAGTACATGCATGATTCTTTCTTATTTGTTCAAAATGGATTTTTATGGAAATAATATGTGCTTCAAGTTTCGAACCAAGTGGTAGTTTGGGTTGTCAGAAGGTAAATGAATACCCTTCACTGTCACTTCTTTGTTTTGTGGAAGTTATGATTCTCCTGTTGGAATTGTATGAATATGCATGCTTGGATTCTAAGTTGTGTGAGCTCAAATTTGTTTATAGAAAATAGTAAATGTGTGCCTTCTTCTTGAACTCTCTGTATACTCTATCTATTCTTTGGATTCGGTATGTGATGGAAGCTGGGTAGTTATTGATGTTTGGAATCTCTGTTTTTGTGGGTTCTTCTTGTATAGGAAACAAGAGTGAAGGTTTTATTACTTCTTTAAACTTTTCAGTTTAAACTAAGTACTCAAATTAGGTTCTTTTAAGGAAACTATGGGTTATTTGTTTCTGGGCACTTTGATTTTGAGGCTATCTTGATGGGGATTCCCGTGTTTGAAGTCTTTCTTCTTGATCTTATATGTATATTGTGTTTCTTAAGTTCTTGAGTACTGAACTAAAGGTTACATAGGTGAGGCCTATTGGTTGGGGACATTATGAGGGTCAGATTTTTTGTGAATCGATGTTGGGTTATTCTTGTAGCTCTATTTGAGCTTTCTTTATTTTGTTCATGTTGTCTTCTTCCTGTCAAAGTAGATGTTGTTGGTTTTTGTTTAACTATCCCTAAATTGGGTTAATCTCTTGAGTATCTTGCTTGAGTAAACTTGTTAAACCCCTCTGATTGGGATATCATGAACTTTAAGGATGCTTCTTGAACTTGCGGTTGTCATTTCTTGATTTTTGAACTATCAAAATCGTTTTGAATAAGGGGTTTTCTGACTCTTCCATTTCTTGATCTCTGAGAAAGATTGAGGGAATAATTTTGTTGATAGTTTGTACACCTATAGCTAAGCTATGTCGATCTTGGGTTGTACCTTCTTGGAATCGAATCATGAAGGAACCTTCTCTGTCCTTTCATAGGATGTATTTTTCTCACCTCTATGAGGATTCGATTGAGAGTCTGTCTCGCTGATTGTTTTACTTCCATCTTGGAGGAATTGGTCAGTCTGTGGATCTTGACTGAAACTTTGACATCCTTGAGTGATTGTTGGGACTGTAATTACCCGCATGGCATTTTGTAACTTTTTCATTGCATCTCCTTTTTGATATGGGTTTAATATCACAGTCATTGGTTGTCCATGATGGGAAACCATGTTTAAATTTGTTTCAACCACAATAGTCACACATTCTACTTATCTCTTCTTTTATGTGTTTTTTTATAAAGGAGTTTGGGAAGTAGTGAATGGTCTACATTGTCCTTTGACCTTCTTCCCATGTGTTAGAATGTTAGAATTCCCTTCTGATCATGACATTTGACTTCTCTTTCAGTCTTTGAGGTGAAGTCTGACCACTACCCTTTGGAAATAATAGGATGATATGGGTTGTGTTCTCTTCTCTGAAGTTGTGTATGGGGATTCAAGGGCTAACCAAATTATATAGGAAGCTCTTACTGTTTCATCATAGTCATCCTTCTTCTTTTTGGGTAAATCTGGTCATTAGATTTAATTGGATCAGTTGCACTACTATCCTTAATGCCTTGAGTAGTCATCATTACTACTTGCTTGTTCTCTTGACTTGTGTTAAGGCTTTTAATATTTGTGATAGAAGACTAATGTGAGATGTTGTACATTGAGTAAATTCTATCTTAATGTTGATATATGGTCTAACTTGATAAATTAGGCTATGCCTTGCATTTGGGATTAGGATGCCACATCTGATGTGTGAGACTCTTATTTACATTTGTATTTCTAATTAAGATGATTTGTGAAGGAAATAATTAGAAGGTACTTTTATTTGATATGGATAAGTGTATTGGATGGAACTGTATTTATCTGATAACATGTTGTAGATTGTTGATTACATCATGACATTTCTTTGAATGTTATTCAAATTGATTAATTGTTCTTCTTTTATGGTTGTTATTACTATGATTTATTTGTCTTCTTGACCTCACTTTTTTCATTAAAGCAGAGTTGGTTTAATGAAATAGTTAGTTGAAAGCATTTCATTTTAATGCTTAGTGCTTATCATGCTCAGTTCAATGAACTGACCCATGCTAGCAATTTTTGCAGATGGACTTCGTAAGTGATAAAGGAAGGCAATAAATTTTATGATGTATTGGTTGAATTAAAAGTCTGGACCATTATAGAGAATTTTGATTTATTATTGAAATGTATTGAAGGAAGAAAAGTTGTATTCCTAAATGATCTTGATGTTGTTGACATGAAATATGTCAGTAATGCATAAGTTTTGTAAGATGTGTATTTTATTTTGATGAATTGAAAAGACTTGAAGTTACTTAAATTGATTAAGTCTATTCTCTTGTTCATAATAAGAAGGAAAATCTGTAATCATATCCTTGATGTTGTTATTCATATCTGATTGGATCCTTATTTCTGATGTCATTGAATTGGCTGGATGAATGGGAATTAGTACAATTTCCCTTACTTAAATGCAACTTACTAAGTTGTATGTATTGATGTTCTTTACTTAATCTTGAATGGTTGATTATGATGTTATGAACGTATAGTTATAATGTCAGGATGTGTAAATTGGATATGGGTATAATAAATCCTAATACTTAACCATAATGAGGAAGGTTCTCCTCTTCTCAAAAGGATGCAAAATAAATGAATGATATATGAGTTCGATAACCATTTAGACTTCATATTTATGAAGTCTTTTATATCAAAACCTGTTTTGGTTCTTATACATTCCTTGAATGGTTGAGACACATTAATTAAATCTTATGATAGATGTTGATTTCTATTTTCAATTAATTACATGTTAAGCAAAAATTTAATTGAACATAAAGCAATCATTAGTCTATGAAGTTCCATATTAGTTAACCAACTCAAATAAGGATGGAAACCTTAAAGGTTGTTGGAATTAGGGTTATGTAAGGTTGTTGTAATCTGAATCTTAATCCTAAACTAATTAAGTGGAAATGACCTCTTTGAGGTGTGTACATCATGATGAAGTAGTTATGTCGATGTTGGCACACGCCAACTACAGAACTATACCTTCATGAAGACTTGGGTCTTCACGAGGATATAGGTTGCAGTTGACATGTTGCAACACCCTTCAACATTGGTTCATCTAGACCTACCCAAATTTGGACTTGAACTTAGTTTCTCTCTAGGTCATATTAGAGTTATGATTTAGCATAGGAAGTGACTCACAATGACTTAGGATAACTAGGCACATCCAATCGACTTAGGTCGATTGGGTATGTCTATATACCCTAGGTCATCATGAGTGATTCCCTATTCTAAATTATGTCACTAACCTTTGTGTTAGGGTCAAACCTTGGACAAGTGGATTAATGAAGTCAGTGAAGACCATTCTAGATAATAGATGAGTGGGGTGAAGGATGTATTCCATTAGATGAGTATGTCATCTAGGAATAGTAACATGAATAATATGTTGGAAATCTTTGGCCAAAGTATCACAAGTTGTTGGTTGCATTGTCCTATGTCACCTAGTTTAAGGAATGTGATTTCAGATGAATATTGGTAACAAATATTCAGATAGGTTTCTTAAATAGAACACTCAATACCTAGAATAGGGTAAGAGAACCAAGTATACTTGGTATACATAAAGTATTCAATACTTAAGTAACATGAGAGATCGGTTGTTAATTGAGTCATGAAATGAGAGATCGGTAGCTCACCGAGTCATTTACAATTGCATATGGTTATCTATTATGAGATTGATTGGCATGGAATGTGTGTTCTAAGTTATGAACATGTTCATGAGTCACCCTAAAAGTCCTAAACACTTCATCCTATCCAACAAAATATGTTTAGAACCTTAATTTAATTCTACACTTTCCTTTCATTCTAATTCTTCAATTAGATCTTATTATCCTACTAGCCCTTATAACATGCAAACCCCGTGTATCACAATTTTGTCTAAAACAATATCACTATCTCAAGGTTGATTTAAAGACCCTTTATGAAGTTATAACTCATGTATATATTTCATCAACTATTACTTTGTACGGAATTTTACTTCCTTGGGACTGTATTATGTGAATTAGGTCTATTTTGGCCTTGCACCATGACAATGATACTTGCAACTCTGTTCTCACCTAGAAGTTGATGGATTCACCTTTGAAGGGTATTTTATATGTTCCTTGATGAAATTTTATTCTTGATTTGATTTTTTGTTCATGTATGCAACCATATTTTTGATTCCCTACAACTTATGACACTCAGCCCTACAATACCTAACATATAATTCTCATGAGTGTGAATTAAGGTCTGAAACTTCACATACATTTATTTCTCATCTGGAAAGAGATGCTTACAAAATTTCATGAATTTTGACAAGGTAGAATTTGAATGACACAAGGCCCTAGTTTGAGCATGAGAGTAAAAACTAGAGTTATAGGGCAAATTATAGACTTTCAATAACTAAGAAAATTAAGGGATGCTTCTCTAAAACTACCTTAACTATTCATGCATTCATAGATGTTTAAAATCCATGTTTCCTTTAATGTCATTCTTGGAGGTCTCGAACAAGACAGATAGTTTATGCACGGTCTACAAAAACACACACAAAAAGTATAAAATTGTTATGAAAATTCCTACATCATCACTCTAACATCTTTATTATTTATTTCAACTCTATTACATCTTATTGGACATCTTCTAGGACTGATATAGACTGATACACAAAAAATAGATTTTTTCTTCCTTTTTAACTCACTAAATCACCTATTTTTATCTCCTAGATGAGCTCAATAACCAAACTTAACTTAGAATTGGTTCAAAAAACACCCCATACTTGTCCATATCACTATTATGACTTATATCACAACTATATATCCTTGATGAGGCATAATAACAACCATTTCACTCTCTTACCCTTAATATTTACATATTTGACTTTGACACTTACATCTTACTTTTCACACTTACAAAATGAAAAAATACACTTACATGAAATGATCATATTCAAATATGCCTCTAAGACCTTTAATTCCTTTAAGTCCTTGATGCTCCTACATCAATATGTATTTCTATATGCTTCATTCTTTGATGCTAAACTCGAATTCTTAACAAGAACAATATAGCTCTAGCTATCACATAGAAGAGGAGTACTTCCTTTAACTTCCATGTGCATCTCTTCTAACATCCTCTTCAGCCACATGGATTATTTTGCTACTTCCATTGCACTTCTATATTCTACCTCAATAGAAGAAATGGAAATTGTTGGCTACTTTTTACTGCTCCAAGTAATGACACCTGCACCAAACTTGAATATATATCTAGTTGTAGATTTATGATCTATCACATCAAAATATTGGTCGAATTATAATATCTATGTAAATATGCATTGTTATATGAAATATAATGTAAACCATAATTAATAGTGCCCTTACATAATGCAAAATTATTTTTTCTAACTTTCATTGATCCTGCTAAGGTTCTTGCATAAACCTTGAAGCAATCCCTATTGCATAAGCAATATCAAGTATATTAATAGTTAGATAAATCAAACTACCTACAAGTTTCCTGTATAATGTAGGATTAGTTTTTTCACATGCAAGTTTAGGATCAAGTTTACATCCTATTTATATAGGAATGGAAATTGGTTAAAAATCAAGCATATTAAATATTTTAAGAAAATTAGTTACATATTGTGATTGAGATACTATTGTAGAAATTTTATCTTGAAATATATCCATGCCTAAAAAATGATGCAATAATCCTAAATTTGTCATCTCAAAATATTGCATTAACTTTCCTTTAATTTTCTTAATTAAAGTGTTATAATTACTAGTGATAAGTAAATATTCAACATATAATACAATGAGAATATTAGCATTTTATTAATTTTTAAAAAATAAATCATTGTTAGATGCACAATTAGAAAATCCAATCTCATTGAAAAAATGTTAATTTTAGAATACCAAGCTATAGGAGATTGTTTTAAACCATACAAATATTTTTTCAATTTACAAACATACATTTCTTTTCCTAGTTCTTCAAATCCTTTTGGTTGGGTCATATAAATTTCTTCTTGTAAATCACCATTCAAAAATCATTTTTAAATCCATTTGATGGATTTTGCAACCATACTGAGTAGCTAAGGCAATCAAAATCCTCACAAAGTGCTCATTTTTACAATAGTTGTAAATGTTTCAACATAATCGATACCGGGTTTTGAATAAACCACCGAGCTATAAGCCTAGATTTGAATTTATCTATACTGCCATCTGCTTTATATTTGATCTTGTATATCCATCTAGATCGACTATACTATATTTTTTAGGAGGTAATAATTCCCATGTTTGATTTTTCATCAAAGTGGTATACTCAGATTTCATAACATCTAACCCTCTTTTGTCAGAAAAGCTTCTTTGAAAGATTGGGGTTCATGTTCATACAAGGTCATCAAAGCATGATATGTATGATGACTCCTGGTCATTTATGAAGGTTTCCTAAATTAGAGTCTTGAATAATAGACTCATCCCATCTAGGTATTTTAGTTACAAAAGTACTAGGAACAATCTCATTTTCAATTATAGGTTCAACACTAGTTTCTTCATTACTTATATTATTTTCACAATTTTCAAATTCATTTTCATTTTCATTTAAAACATCATAAATAACAGAAGATGAAGAAGCTAAAAATAAAAACATTTTTCCAAGGTTTTAACATTCCTATTTTCTATAACTTCTCTTTTTGACAGATCAAAGATCCTAAGACCTTTAGTTTTTATATTGTATCCTAAAAATATATAAGTAAGGAAAGGAGGTTATATTAAGCTTCTTCCATTTTGATTTCAGAATAAAGAAAGAAGCTAGGCTACCAAAGATTTTCAAATGAGATATACTAGGTTTTTGGTTTGACCAATTTTCCAAAGGATTTGAATTTACCAAGGCTTTAGTGGGAACTCTATTCAAGATATGAAAAATAATGTTCATAGCTTCTACCCAGAGGAACTTAGAAACTTGAGAAGAATGCAACATGGTCTTAGCCATTTCCACAATAGTGTAGGTTTTCCTTTCCACAATCCCATTCTACTGAGGGGAATAGGGAGTAGTTAGTTCCCTTTGAATACCACATTCAACACAAAATGAGTCAAAATATTGACTCACATATTCTCCCGCACTATTAGTGTTTCACCATTTTCTTTACGTTTTGAATGATGAAACATATAGGGTTATGGGCTAGGAGGAATACTTGTTAAATGGGTTGGTTGATGGTTGTTGCATGTGTTTTGACTTCTCAATATTGCCAATTGTGAGAGCTTCCTTTTGGCTGGGAGGAACTACCTATAATAGAAAACAAGACCACAAAAGAGAAGTTAAATGATATATGACAGTGGACTGCCTAGCGTATGCTAGTTCTGGGAAGTGTGATACTTCCTAGATGGTTGTCAATCCACTATTTAAAACAAATTAATGTGAGAAATAAGTAAAGTCCTACTGTAGTTGATATGATTTAGGTATCTCATTCAAGTACAATAAACAAATCCAATCACAACAGTAGGCTATAGTTAGATATAAAGGATGAGGTGTTTGTCAAAAGTACTGACCGGTCGGGATGTGATTCGGGTTATTTAGGTCAACTGGTAGGAGGTTATTTGGCTCTATTCTTGGGTAGGGTATAAAATATAGAGACCGATGTCATTTGGGTATAACTGATGATGGTTAAGTGAGACCGATGATGGTTATGGGTAATCAGTGTTGATGAGGTAGGGGTGACAATAATTTAATGAAAATCTTATTGTAGAGGCTAGGTGAGGTTGGATGGGGCTAAAGGAGGAGATGACGAGGTCTGTGGGAATACTGAGAACACTCAAAGAGGTGGAAGGGCTAGGATAGGTGATCTGACAAGTGGGTGGGTGAGATTTTTGGGTTTTTCAGAAAGAAGGCTATGGAGGAATGGGAATGTTAATAGAAGAATGGTAATAAAAATGATAACAACTCTATGAACAGAATAGGAATGGAAATGATTAATGATAAAACACTTACCAATATTACAGGTCCAATGGTTGGGTGGTGGTGATGATCGGTTGATGGAATGGAGCTTGGTGTAATAGTGACACTTCCGAATGTTACCATGAGTGCTAATGCTTCTGGATATGTCTTGGTGTTGGCTATGGATGTCTGGGTGCATGAAAAGACTCGGTTTTCTTGCATGCAACTCTCTTCTCCTCTTTTTTTCTTTCAAAATGTGCTAACCCAAAAAAAGGTTTCTTAGGTGAATAAATGGTAACCGATGATAGTTCTGGGTTGAATGACATCGGTTTAAGGGTGATCGACATCGATTAAGGTGGGATTCCCTAGGTTTACTAAAATGGGAAAATATTTCTAATTTCTTGGGCCCAGTTAGTTTTTTCTCATGGATTAGAACAAAAATTCCCTTCTAATGGGTGGGAATGTGGTTAGAGAGATTTTAGGGATTGATTTTAGGGTTAGACCAAATCTTAGCTCATTAAGGTAAGTAAGACTTAGTTATTGTTAGTTATGAAAACATGCCAAGAATAGGTCTAGGGTGAGGTGGATGGATGAGATGTCTAGGTGAGGTGGTGGGGTAGAAATTAAGATAATTAGATAATAAATATTGTGAGGATATATATATATATATATATTAATTTAATTAAATTAATTAAATTAATAATGGTGTGGGGTGGAAGGGGCCTTAGTTAGGTGAGTATGTTTGAGTTGGTTATTTGACTAGGGACCAAGGGGAGTGTGACCTAATTTTGGTGTCTACATTTTGCCCATTTTTGTTGCATAGCTTGTATTAGTAGTTTACGCCCGACAAAAATAAGATGTGGTTGCCTCGTGTGTGGGTAAAGGTGACTCCCCTCAAACTAGGGACCGATGAGGTAGAAGAAAGAATCGGTGAGTGGTTTGATAAAAGGTGGATGTGATGAAAATGACGTAGATGTAGCCAAATGTGGGAAGGTGTAGAGGTCAAAGACATGAAAATAGGTAAATGGAATAGGGTCAGTAGTAGCGTAAAAACGCACGCACACGATATAAACCGTGACATAGTTTCGGGTTAAAGAGCTTGTAAAATCTACATCATCTAAGGTCGATAGGGTTATCCAAAGAAGGTTAAGGTGATTCTCGGTATCCAAGGTATAGGATATGGTGCGTAAACACATCGCAGTTAGGTGAGGAAAAGTGTAGGTATGTTCCAGGTACACCAAAGGTTGGGTCAGGATAAACAACACAACAATAGGTAAGGTAAGGTTAGTAGGTCAAACAACACGGGTAATAGTGTCGCAAGGTATAGCGAGCACATGAGTTCAAAGGTCACTAACAATGTTCTAGGTCTAGGTAGCTAGGTCACTGCATAGGTGGGGCTGAGGTATAGGTAAAATAAAAAGTCCCTAAATGCAATCAAGGACAAGTATAGGTAATGTAGGCTTGGAGGAGGCAGTTGCGATAAGGGTGGGTATGGTAAATGATGATAGCTAAGGGTAAATGTTGATCCTAAATGGGGAAAGTGTATTGAAAAGAGTATGAAAGGTAACCGATGCCACCATATGTAATCGGTGAGGGTCTAGGTAAACTAATTATAGTTTTTAGGAACTAGACCGATGTTAGTTTAGGTACAACTGACCACTATTTCCTAGGGAACAAGACCGATGTCGGTTTAGGTCTAACCGACATTAGTCAGGTCAATGTGGGTATATAAAAAGGAAAAATTCATATAATACAGATTCATTTGTACACTTTTGACTTTGGGAAAATGACAGAGCATTGAACGAGTTGTGCTTTGTCATGAGAGAAGTACATGGGACCATACTGAGGTGAGGTGGAGAGATTCGAGTGGGGAGAGGAGTCAGGTAGATGGGCCCACGAGATTAGGCAGAGTGAGTGGATTGGTGGAGAGGTTAGAGGTAGAGGTATTACATGGCAGAGGTAGGAGAGGGGTTGGGTAGACAACCAACACAATGACCGGATATGTGCCACCGTGGAGGTGACACCGAGACAAGGTAAGAGCTAAGATTTTCTATGTATTGTGGTTAAATGTAGAAGGGAATATGGGTCAAGGGGGTGTGGGTAGGGTAGAGAATGCTAAATTTGGTGGGTAAAATATGGTTAGGGAGGGAGTTGAGGGGAATTTGGGTAAGTGTTTAGGAGAAATGGGAGATAAATGGGGAAGAAAAGTGGGGTTTGGGTTTGGGTTCCGTATGTGACTCGAAAAATGTCAAGGTATGGCCGACATCGGTCTTGTTACACCAACATTGGTAAGGGATGAGGGGAACTGGTACTAGTTATAAGGGACCGGTGATGGTCACGAATAACTAGTGCTGGTTAGGGTAAAAGGGCTAGAGGTATAGGAAGGGTAAGGGGAAAGGTTAGGTAAAGTGGGTAAAATAGATAGCAGGGGGGGAAGGGAAGAAGGGAGGGGTTGAAGGTCAATGTTGGGTAAAATCAAGTTTTAATAATGTGTGTGATTGGTTGAATGCATGCCGTGGGACAAGCTATCAATGAGAGATAGGGTACCTCCCATGCTCGAGGAGGTACAGGGGGTGCAATAGTTGATGACTCGGTGCCATGTTGTAGAGGTTGGCCTGATTAGGTTTAGACATTACTGGCACATAGTCCGGGAGATGATTTTGATGGTCTCTCTCATCGACAGATGGGACTCAACGACCAATACCTTCCATCTACCGATGGGTGAGATCATAGTCACCATGGAGGATGTGTATAGGATCCTATGGCTACCCATAGTGGTGACGTAGGTGTATTTTATCTCCTCAAAGGCCTCTAAGGAGTTAATGCTGACCATGTTTGGTGAGGGGCTGATAGAGATGAGGTTCCATAGTGCTAGTATGAGCTATGGAGATATGTACTAGGCCCATTCGGAGGAGATGAGGCTAGTAGTGTTGTTGATGGAGGTAGTTTGCTACTTTGTACTGCCGAATGTGGAGGGTGGGAGATTCCCATGATCCTTGATGGGGTGTTTTGTTGCAAACTCACAAAGCACTTCCTGGATGCGAGATCGGGCTTCTTCTAGGTTGATCACTCTAGCATCCAATGTGATTGCACAACATTGAAACCTCTCTCCAAGTGTGGGGACTTGTGAAACTGAGAGAGGAATCTCCAGATTAGAGGCTGGTTCCTCAAACTCCTCTGATTTAGATCTATATTTTGTAAAACTACAGAGGTTTGAAACCTAATCCTACTTTAAAATCCAAGGAGATAGAGATAGAAAGTGCAAAAATGAAACTAAACTAATAGGTGATACACCAAAGGAGGAGTGGTGAACACTTCTTGTTCTGCAGATAGACATAGATCATAAAATGCAACATAAAACATCATGCACAAGCTGATAAGATGTAATCAGAGGTCTGAAATGAAACAAGCAACACAAACAGAGGACTGAAAACTGATCACAGAGCCTGTATTGTCATTTCCACTGTCAAAACCCTTGTATTACAACATCAAAAAGGTAGAAAACCTGTTACAATTTTAGAAGAGGTCTGATACTTGCAAAAATCACTTGTTACAGGTGAAAGAAGAAGCTTGCTATCCAAAGAAATGTTCCCCTTTAGAAATGAGCCAAATCTGGCTTTTACATTGCATGGGTCGAGCCCAGGGGACAAAAAACATACGAAACATGGGAACCCATCCCTCCTTGACTACAGATGCATTAAAATGGCATGGGGGACCTTACAAACCCATACCCTATCATTTTGACTGGATTACAGGAGAATGCGACCCATTCTGCATTAAATCTGTCGCTTGAAATGTCACTTCTGGCCATGAACACGTGCCAGAGCTGTTTCTTGATTTTCTCTCTCTAGACTGCATCAAAATTCAAGATTAACCCTAAAATCATGTAGATAATTTCATGAGATTTCCGTTGATATAAAGAACGTGCAAATCTGAGCTCTGAATCGAAAGATATGTCGATCTGAAGATCTAGGGCACAAAACAGGTGAAAATGGATTTTTAAATTTCTTCCCGCGCTCTGCCACCTGGATGACACGTGGCATGCATTGATTGGTCACGTGATTATCTCTCCTTCCCTGCTTCATTGGACACGTGTCCTCTTTTTATTGGCTTGGGTCAGTGCTTGAAACCTCACCCTCTGACCTTTTGGACTTTTCTCCTTGTGACACGTGTCATGATTTGGTTGGTCCGCGGGTCTGCCGGCTCTTCGCGCCCTTCGCATCTTTCTGTCCCGGATGTCCCAAACTGTTTGGGACAAAAACTCTGAACCACCCAAAATGGGCTTCCTTGTCCCTCATCTGCTGGTGACACGTGTCATGATCTGATTGGCCCTCGGGTTTCTCGGCTATCCGCATCCCACGCGTCCATTTGTCCCAACTGTCCCAGTGCTGAAGTTCCTCATTTCGGCCGAACCGGCTGGTTCGCATCCTTCGCGTACATTTGTTCCAACTGTCCCAGACTGTCTGGGACAAATTCTTCCAAACCACCCGAAATGGGCTTCCTTTGCTCTCGGCTACTTCGCCTTTTCGCGTCCTTCACATCCTTCGCGTCCTCGTGGCCCAGATGTCCCAACTACTTAGTGCGAAAGTTCTCCTTTTCGGCCGAACCAGCCGGTTCGCGTCCTTCGCGCCCATTTGTCGTGGGATTTTCGTCCATCCGCGCCTTGATGTCCCAAATCCCAAAGGCGGCCTCGGTAGGTCTTAGCCAATTTCATGATTTTTTCCTGAATCGACCTACTTGCTTGGAACTGAAAAATCTGATGCATGTTATCGAAATTTACCCTGGGGGTGAACTTTGGATAACAATTTGGTGACTTTTCGGGGTCACCTGCCTGCTAGGTGAAAAGATCGGTAGCTAGAAGTAGTCCATTGGGCATGGAGTTATCAAATATTCTGTTCAGAACCCAACTGACTCAGAATGTGCAAGGAGGAAGATGGAAAGTCACCTGATGAAAGCAAGGACTGCTAAACATCTCCATGGATAGTAAGCTCTGCCAAAGCACTTAGGGAAAACAAAACTAACCTACAACAAAACAATGTGCACAAGCACTTGGAGGAAAGAAAATATAATCTAATATTTACAGAGGTAGTGAACTTCCCTCTAGAAGTAACGCTTGAGATAGATTCCATTGACTGAATCTGCGCTCTTCACCCTCCAGGTGAGGCTAATTGGAAAGCATTGTTGTTCTTGCACTTTGTGACCATGTATGGGCCACTCCAAATGGCATCAAATTTTGAATGCCTTCCCGGTTTTGCTTTGTCCACATCCCATTTCAACACTAGATCTCCAACTTGAAAAGATCTATCCTTGGCCTTTCTATCGAAGGTCTTCTTGATCAAAGCTTGATCCTTTTCCATTGCTTGGGATGCCTAATTTCTGATCTCTTGCAGCTCCATCAACTCTGCATACCTCACCTCCATGGGCTCAAATTCAAGCAACTCCAGCTGCTTCATGAGTTCCAGTGTTGGCAACTCCAGTGACATGGGCAAGATTGCTTCCTTTCCATAGACAAGCCTGAATGGAGAATTACCTGTGGATCTTTTGGGAGTGATCCTATCAGCCCATAAGGCTGATTTCAGCTTGGTATGCCAAGACCTCTGATTCTCGTCAAGAGTCCTCCTAATGATCCTCAACAAGTTCTTGTTTGTAGACTCGGCCTGGCCATTACCTTGAGGGTAATAGTTTGATGAAGTGCTTAGGTAAATACCGTTCTTGACAGCCCACTCAGTCACCTTAGATCTAATGAATGCCAATGCATTATCAGAGATTATTGTAGCAGGTACACCAAATCTGGTTGTTATCCCCTCATAAAAGTCTAAGATGTTAGACTCATTCACCTCTTTGAGTGCTATTGCTTTTGTCCATTTGGTGAAGTAGTCTGTGGCTATCAAAATCCATTTGTGCCCTTGGCTTGAATTGGGATTAATGACTCCAATGAAGTCCAAACCCCATTGCATGAATGGCTGGTCAACTGAGATTGGATGCAATGGAAGGGCAGCAAGTCTCTCTTTTCCTGTGAAGAATGCACAATTCTTACACCTCTTGATCCATGCATAGCAATCACTGAAGATTTTAGGCCAATAATAACCAGCCTTCATGATTTTTAGAGCTATCACTCTTGGTGCAAAATGGCCACCAGCTGGTCCACCATGAAACTCTTCTAACACCTTTTGAATCTGACCTGTGCTAATGCATCTCAGCAACACTCCATTCACATCTCTCTTGAACAAAACTCCATCAACAATGGCATATGGAACAACCTGCAACCTGAAGTGTCTCCTTTGGGTCTTGTTCATCTCTGGAGGGCATAGGCCTGTGCCTAGGAAGTGCATAATATCTTGGGTCCAACAAGGAGTGGGGGAAGCATTGTCTTCTTCATGATTGCCACTTGGCTCATGGCTGTCCTGGACTGTCAAAACAGTTTCTTCTTTGTTGCATACTTCCTTTTGCTTCCCCAAAACCAGCTGCTCACACAGTCCTTTCCCTCTTACCAACTTGGTGATCTTGATATCAATGTCATATTCCATGACACGGGTGATCCAACCTACCCTTTTCTCATTCAAATCCTTGTTGAGGAGGAAGTCCTTAACTCCAGCATGTGAGACCAACAACTGGACCTT
Organism: Taxus wallichiana var. yunnanensis; assembly: GCA_018340775.1. Lineage (NCBI taxonomy): Eukaryota > Viridiplantae > Streptophyta > Pinopsida > Cupressales > Taxaceae > Taxus > Taxus wallichiana. The sequence continues at coordinate 162,611,753 of CM031243.1, read as the reverse complement.
GTTGTTTGAGACTAAATGCTTGAATTTCTTCAAGCTTCTGATTACTGCAAGTACATGCTTTTCAATAAAAGAGTACCTCACCTCGTAGTCATCTAGGCTCTGGCTGAAAAAGGTAATCAGCTGCTCATCATTATCTTTGTTCTGCTGTACTAGAATGGCAGAAATAGTGTCATCACGTCCAAATGCATAGAGGATGAAATCCTTGGAGAAGTCTAGGTTGATGAGAGTTGGTGCTTGAGAGATAGCTTCTTTGATTGCTTCAAAAATCTCCTTGCCTTCTACTGTCCACTTAAAAGCCATGCTCTTCTTTAACATTTTGGTGATGGGCTTGACAAGGGCTCCAAAATATGGGATAAACCTCCGAACAAAGTTTATCCTTCCCAAGAAACTTTGAAGAGCCTTCTTGTGACTTGGCAATGGTAGTGCTCTTATGGCTTCAACCCTCTCTGGATCAATTGCCAGTCCCTCTTTTGAGACAATATGGCCTAGAAGTTTCCCCTCATGAGCCAGGAATATGCATTTTTTGGGATTCAATGATACCCCAAATTTTCTACACCTTTGAAATACCTGCCTCAGATGAAAAAGGTGATCCACTACATTTTTGGAGAATACAGTGATGTCATCAAGATATATCAAAACTATTTTGTTGATCAACCCCTTGAATGCCATATCCATTGCCCTTTGGAAAGTGGCCCCAACATTTGATAGCCCAAATGGCATCTTCTTGTAGGCATAGGTCCCCCATTTGGTGGTGAAAGCCGTCTTGAACTGGTCCTCTTCTTTCACCATCACCTGATTATACCCTGAGTAGCCATCTAGGAGAGAGAATCTCTCTGAACCGGATACTATTTGCAATATTTGTTCCATTAAAGGAAGCGGGTAATGATCTTTGAGAGATGCCCTATTGAGGTCTCGAAGTCCACACACAACCTGATTTATCCGCTCTTCTTCCTGACCAGAACCAAGTTAGCAACCCAGCTTGAGTGCTTGATCGGGAATATAATGCTTACCTCTATTAGCTTATTTAGCTCTTTCTTCATTAGAGGCTCAATGTGAGGGTTAACAGTGTCTCGCTTACGCACGATGGGCTTAGCATCTGGATCCAATTCTATGGTATGTTGTGCCAAATTCGGATTGAATCCTCTCAAGTCTTCATAGCTCCAAGCAAAGACATCTGGAAATTCTTGGCAAAGTTGTATGAAATCTAATTTCTCCTGCTCAGTGGCCACTTTACCAATTTGAAGTGTTTTTCCTTCCCCAACCGGAATTGGCTCTGAATCTTCTCTCTTGACCTGTATGTTAGCCTTTTCCTTATGGAACTGGTCGTTAGGGTTGAAGATAGAATCCAACGTTACTAAACCCTTGGGAAGCTTGTTTGTCCATGAGCTGCACTACTTGATCCCCATACTGCTGCTCTAGTCTGTCCTGATTCCTAGCTGAGAATTCAACCTCTTCTTGTAAAAAATTGACGATCATTGATCATTCTCAAACACCCATAGCTTATATTATTATCTGGAACTACTGGCCTCACAATCACATGGATATGTGGCTGTGTTTTTTCCCTTTTGATGTTGTCAACCACATCAAACGTTGCTCCAACTACTGCGAGCCTATCTCACGGCTTCATTTTTCTTCCTAGGTATGGACACGATGTTGAAAGCTTTGAAATCCTCAATGAGGTCCCACACCCTATTCTTGTAGTTCTTCAGTAGGTCATTCTTTGTAGCATGTTGTCCCCTGACTTGATTGACGATCAGCTCACTATCCCCGAACACCTGCAAGTTATTTATGCCCTTTTTCCTAGCCCAATGAAGTCCATGAATCAAGGCCTCATATTCAGCTGTGTTGTTTGAACAAGAAAAATGGAAACGAAAAGCTGAATAATATTTGATGCCTTGAGGTGAAACAAGCATAGCTCCTCCTCCTGCACCTTGCCTACTCCTTGATCCATCGAAAAATAATTTCCATACCTCATTGTCATCCTTATGGTTTGGTTTGGTGATGCTAGGAATAGGCTGGTTTTCTTCATGTATGCAATAGACTCCTAGTTCAGATTCTTCTACTTCTTGGTAGGGATCAAAAGCATGTACCTTGCTTGCCCATTCATCAAGAGTCAAATCTGGAATGCTTCCAACTTTGGTGTCGGCTTCATCTGTGTTTGGATAATCTTCTTGATCAAATGCTGAATAGTTGGCATTGATTTGGCTTGGAGTATGAGGCTCAATATGAAATTTTGCAATTGGTTCGGATCTGATTGTGACCTTAGTACCATATCTTGTTCTGAACAACATGTGTGACCAATCAGCAGATAAGTAGCCTCCAATTTTGGCTGTGAAATCCCTTGATAAACATAGGGAAAAGAGTGGTGGAAAATCTATCACTGACACATCTTGTAAAATGGTAACGTTGGGGCATGTATGCAAGGTAAGATTCAAACCTTTAATTACTCCCACGGTTTCTCTACTTTGTCCCATCCAATTGCACTACCCCTTTAGATATTACTTCATATTGGAGACCCAGCTGATCAGCTATTTGCTTGGGCATCACTGAGCTACTTGCCCCGGAATCAATCATGCAATTGTGTACTAGTTTATCCCCAATGATTAATGAAACATAGAAAGGAGGGGGCTTCAACATTTTACCTTGTTGTCTTCCATGATTTCCTTCAGGCTGGGCAGCATTTGTGAGTACCTTCTCTTGCATTTGGACCTGTTGGTTCGAAGTTGACCAGTCCTTCATGGCAGCTTGTAGCAAATCTCTTTGTCCTGGGATGGATAGGGATTCCCACATTGATATATTGACGTTAGTCTTCTTCATCTGTTCAATGATACTGAACGGGGATGAAGTATCCTTTTGTTGTCCCTTGGTTTGTACATTCACCCCTTGCACGTGGGCAGCAACAGCTGGCATTTGAGTTGGCCTAGGGGCTGTTCTTGGCTGCCCTTGTGCACTTGAAATTGGACTTTGCTTGCCAATCATTTGTGGAGCCATGGAAGGTTGTGGATTGGCTGGGGCTAATGGCTGTTCTTCACCCAAATTTCTCCTCTTTGACCTTGTGTTGGCTGCAACACCTTGAGAAACTACTTGATTCATGCCACAGAAATCTTCTGCTTGCCAGTTCACCAATGTGGTGTCATTTGGGGCTGATTGCTGTTGGAATGTTTCTTGTTGTTGGTTGTTTCCTTGACTGCCCTCACCCTCCACACCAGTAGTTGTCACCATCAATGCTTGATTGAGAGCACCATTGAAACACATGGATTGGTTATGAGGCTCGTTGCATGGAAAGCACCAATCATATTCTTGGGCCATGTTATTTTGGACTGGCACTAATGCTTTAGAAGTAGATACGACATTGGGGTTATAAGGCTGAAATGGTCTATTAGCGGGAGGCCTTACTTGGCTTTGATTTTGATTCATATTTGCAGCTAGATTAGGTGGTCTTTGTGGTTGGTATGGCTGCCTATTAGGCTGAGCTTGGGGTTGATAAGAAGGTCTGAAACCTTGGGCTTGCTACCTCTTGAGAGTAACCAGCTCATTGCCTAGGTTTTGCAACTGTTTCATGACCTCTTGGAGTTCATTTGAAGCACTAGAGGATGAAGTAGAAGTTTCACTTGAACTTTGGTTTCTAGGGGTGGGAACAGGAGCCAAAGTGGGTGCTTGACTAGTGCTTGGATTTTCTAAGTTTGGATACAAGGGCATGGGAGGCCTAGGAGCTAGTTTACCAGCTTGAATAAGGTAGTTTTTGGCTCTAATGGAAATACTATAAGCAGCAGGTAAGGTTGTGCCTCCCATAGATTGAATTAACATAGAAATATCGAATTCAAGCTTTAAGGTAATATAGAAAAGCACCTTATGTTGTTAGCTTTGGCCCATTTTGGAATCCTATCCCAATACCTTTGAAATCTGAAGTTGAAGTCGATCACTTATTGGGGTTCTCTTGATAGTTTTCAACTACTCCAAAAGAGACAAGTTGTCTCCCTTCTCCCCAAATTGCTCGTGAAGTGCAATACACAGCTGATTCTAGTTTGTGATGGAACTAGCTCCAAGGCTCCTAAACCATTGTAATGCTTTACCCTTGAAGGAAGATGCCAGTAACTTGACAGCCACTTGCATTTCATTGATTTCATGGATTGCACAAAGGTTAGCAATATCTTTAACATGATCACCTGGAGTAGTCTGATTTTCTCCAGTGAAGTACGGAATGTTCTTCAAGGCTGCAATAGGAACTGGATGTTGTGCATTGAGAGCAAGTGGGCTGCTGCCTGTGAAGTTGATGTAGGGATTGTTCTGAGCCATTCTGATTGGTCTTAAAACCCTTGTTGACTGAATGAAAGGTCTACCAGGTGGAGGAGTTGAGAGAGTTCTGTTTGGTGGAGATGGAGACCTTTGAATCCTTCTTCCTCTTTGCCTTCTTCTCGAGAGATAGTTGTAGGTATTCAAACAACACTTCTTCTTCTCCAACTCTTGACCTTGTGGTGATTCTTCTCATGAGTTTTCAGGCCTGCACTTGGAACCAATCGATTCTTCCCTTCTGAGTCACCAGATATGCAAATAATAGCTCTTTTAAGCAAGAAAATTGCAGCAGATGCACATCAACTCTGCTACAATAAAAATGAGACCTCTATGTCCCACCGGGCATGCCAAAACTGTTGTTGCAGACTCACAGCACCCCTGGATGCAGATCAGGGTTCTAGGTTGATCACTCTAGCATCCAGTGTGATTGCACAACATGGAAACCTCTCTCTAAGTGTGGGGACTTGTGAAACTGAGAGAGGAATCTCTAGATTAGAGGTTGGTTCCTCAAACTCCTCTGATTTAGATCTATATTTTGTAAAACTACAGAGGTTTGAAACCTAATCCTACTTTAAAATCCAAGGAGATAGACATAGAAAGTACAAAAAATGAAACTAAACTAATAGGTGATACACCAAAGGAGGAGTGGTGAACACTTCTTGTTCTGCAGATAGACACAGATCATAAAATGCAACATAAAACATCATGCACAAGCTGATAAGATGTAATCAGAGGTCTGAAATGAAACAAGTAGCACAAACAGAGGACTGAAAACCGATCACAGAGCTCAGTTGTCATTTCCACTGTCAAAACCCTTGTATTACAACATCAAAAGGTAGAAAACTGTTACAATTTTAGAAGAGGTCTAATACTTGTAAAAATCACTTGCTATAGGTGAAATAAGAAGCTTTCTATCCAAAGAAATGTTCCCCTTTAGAAATGAGCCAAATCGGCTTTTACATTGCATGGGTCGAGCCCAGGGGACAGAAAATGTACAGAAACATGGGATTCCATCCCTCCTTGACTGCAGATGCATTAAAACAGCATGGGGGACCTTACAAACCCATACCCTATCATTTTGACTGGATTACAGGAGAATGTGACCCATTCTACATTAAATCAGTTCTTCAAATGTCACTTCGGCCATGAACACGCGCCAGAGCTGTTTCTTGATTTTCTCTCTCCATACTACACCAAAATTCAAGATTAACCCTGAAATCATGTAGATAATTTCATGAGATTTCCGTTGATATAAAGAATGTGAAAATCTAAGCTCTGAATCGAAAGATATGTCGATCTGAAGATCTAGGGCACAAAACAGGTGAAAACAGATTTTTAAATTTCTTCCCGCGCTCTGCCACCTGGATGACACATGGCATGCATTGATTGGTCACGTGATTCTCTCTCCTTCCCTGCTTCATTGGACACATGTCCTCTTTTTATTGGCTCGGGTCAGTGCTTGAAACCTCGCCCTCTGACCTTTTGGACTTTTCTCCTTGTGACACGTGTCATGATTTGGTTGGTCCGCGGGTCTGCCGGCTCTTCGCGCCCTTCGTATCTTTCTGTCCTGGATGTCCCAAACTATTTGGGACAAAAACTCCTGAACCACCCAAAATGGGCTTCCTTATCCCTCATCTGCCGGTGACACGTGTCATGATCTGATTGGCCCTCGGGTTTCTCGGCTATCCGCGTCCCACGCGTCCATTTGTCCCAACTGTCCCAGTGCTGAAGTTCCTCATTTCGGCCAAACCGGCCGGTTCGCGTCCTTCGTGTACATTTGTTCCAACTGTCCCAGACTGTCTAGGACAAATTCTTCCAAACTGCTCGAAATGGGCTTCCTTTGCTCTCGGCCGCTTCGCCTTTTCGCATCCTTCGCGTCCTTCGTGTCCTCGCGGCCCAGATGTCCCGACTACTTAGTGTGAAAGTTATCCTTTTCGGCCGAACCGGCTGGTTCACGTCCTTCACGTCCATTTGTCCCGGATGTCCCAACCGTCCCAAAGGTGGCCTCGGAGTAGGACTTAGCCAATTTCGTGATTTTTCCCTAATCGACCTACTTGCTTGAACCTCGAAAACTCGATGCATGTTATCGAAATTTACCCTGGGGTGAACTTTGGATAACATGGGTTATGCATGACATGGTTGAGGATAGGACCCATTTTGCATGGGTTCCCACATTCTTAGTACATTTTTACATAGAGCTATCGATTTATAGGTGGCTATGGAGGTTTATCCTTTGTTGTACTTTCCTACTTCATTCTTTGGGCATATGAGCACATTGTATGTGAGCATCTATTAGGTATGCCCTTGGTGATGCATTTGAGCCGGTTTTGTTTGAGTGGGCTTCAGGTGATGGGTACCTGTGATTGGTGAGCATTGAGTGGCTAGAGCTACATGACAATGTAGTCTATTATAGGTGATTGCTAGAGGGGTTTTCTAGTGTAGACATCATTTAGAGACCCTAGGTGTATTTTATATCATATGGGTGGATGACAGGAGGAGCTACGGGAGCTACGCTATTACTTTGATGGATAAAAGGGTGACCTACATGAGAGCACGAGATGATACCTATGGACAGGGTTAGACGGTAGTTCATGCTACTTTAGGATATACCACCACCTTTCCCACAGTATAGGAGGGATGATGTGGAGAGGCCTCTACCTCTACCACAACCGACAGTGCCAAAAGGGTAGGAGGAGTAGGTGAGAGACCAACAAATTGATGATGCCGGGGTGATTGATAGATATAGGAAGTGGTGGGCCGTATATTTATAAACAAAGATCGCTGAGGCCGGGGTAGTTGGATTTAGCCACCATCACTATTTAGAGGATGCCATACAGGGCGGCGGCTACCCCGATTACATAGTTAAGGATAGTATAGGGGTAACTCGATGTGGTGTAGAGGCATAGGTTGTTATTTTGTAGGAACAGGTGGCCACTCTACAGGCCTAGGTAGTGTAGGGATAGGTACCCACACAGGGTGGAGATGGGGATGGGGTACATGTGGTCATCTTACAGTGCATTACAAGTTTGTAGGGCTAGTTTGCCACTGCACAAGTGCAAGTTATGGCCCTTCAGGCCCAGATACAGGTAGGAGCAAGATAGGGTCCCTCACAATAGTCACGGGCATAGGGACATGGTCCCTCTTTACATGTACCAGCAAGACAAGGTCTCGAGAGACAAGTACATAAGCCGAGGCCGATGACACAACCATAGACAATACCGATAAGTAGGTTGAGGGATGCCTTAGGTGAGGTTCGATATTATCAAGATATTTTGATGGTGTAGGGATAGATTTTCTATCCTATGGGGAGTATAGAGCACAACAGGCCTTGAGTGAGAGGACCAGGTCATGTACCCATAGTGTAGAGAGTACAAGGGGTCGAGAGCCCCGGGATATGGTCAGGGTGAGAATAATAGTGCATAGAGGCCAGCTCTAGGTGAGGGACCATTAGAGGACAGATCAAGGTGAGGTGGAGAGAGGTTGGCAGGGCACCCCACTGGAGGGGAGACAAAGGAGACTGATGAGATAGGGATGGATATCAGGTGGGGTGACGATTAGTCATCATTGATGATCAATGTATCTGTGTTTTTGACATATTTTTGATATGTATACCGGCCTGTGTGTTAAAGATGATGAGGATGTAGATGAGAGTTTTTGTTATTTTTGATCATATACCGGCCTACGTGTTGAAGATGGTGAGGCTGTATATGAGAGATTTTGAGAGATTGTGATTATTATTGGTATATATGTTCACATGTATTTTTATACAGACTATCTGATTTATAGATGATGGTATTTATAGTATGGATGGTGTACATGTTTTAATTTGCATTGCTATATATAGATAGGTGGAAATCAAGTGGATTAGGCCTGATAGAGTCAAGGTCGTGTAGGCATGGTGGAGTCAGGTCTGTTTAGGCATGGATGGAGTCAGGTCATAGGCATGGATTGAGTTAGGTTAGTTTAGGCATGGATCGAGTTAGGTTGACTTAGGCATGATTGAGTTAGGTTTGTTAGGCATGGTTGAGTCAAGTTGGTTAGGTATGGTTGAGTTTCTAATTCATTAATTTGTGCAATTAATGATGGTGTGGATCATGTTAAGATGATTTGTAGGAAAATGTATGATTATGGTAAATAAATTATAGACAAGATGAAATGAATGTATGAGTTATGATGGTAAAGATGTGTAACAATTGTTGCTTGTTTGGTGTAATTTCTAGTTATTGATATAGAAAGGAAACTAACTAGGGTAGAATGTGAATAGGAAAGGGAAAGAGGGAATTTGTTAGGGTAGAGAGTGGTGAGCTAACCTCCAAGGGCCCCATGCCCTTGAAGTGTTGCCTACATAGTCCTAGTAAAAAGGGACCTCAGGCCGATGTAGTTCTCCCATAAGCTATGGAAGATTAGGGTGAAATAGCGAGAATGGGTTGATGGGTGCTAGGCATGGGTGAATGTAGGTCATAGGCATGATTGAGTTTAGATCATAGGTGTGGTTGAGTGGTTTTTAAATATAGGTGTTGATGATCTAGCCCTGTATAGGATAGTCAACAAGTAATGAGGAAGGTGAATGGTAAGAGGTGGTAAAAAGAGTCACTTAATTGATAAGAACACTTATCCATTGTTCATACCTAAGAGGGGCTCATGAAAAAAATACCCTAAAGGTGTTGCATAATGGACTGCTCGAAGGGAGAAGAAAGTCACATAATCATGAAATGTCGTGTTTCATGGGAAAGTCCTTGAGTAATGAGGAAATTAGGATAAAAAGGAAAGGAGGTCGAATGGGTGGTTGAGCGTAACTAGTGTACGCGCAGTGTATGTGTCGAACAAGAAACCTAGGATCAAGAATAGACAATTTTATGACAAAAATTCCATTTTTTATTTTATTTTATTTTTTCATTTGTTTGTTTTAAATAGACTGATCAGTGTGAGAAGTATATATGGGATGAATATATTATCTCCTTGAGGTCTTCGTGAAGCTGATCAATGTGGGGAGCTTCTAAATATTTATTATATTTTTGTAATGACTTCATATAGCCATCCTTCAAGGCGTAGTCTATTGATAGTGGTGGCATTAAAGTGAAGAGATGTCCCTTTTGAGGGAGTCATCTTTTACCGGAAGTTTGACTCAAGGAGTTGTATTCCCCCTCCCTTTATTTTGGATGTTTAATTCATGGACAAGACTATAGAGGAAGGGTAGGTTCTTGTTTAGAAGGCAAAACCATAGCACACAAAAAGTAACTATGAAAGAGATGGTTTTGAGTGATGGATGACCATGGGATTCCATCTTGAAGAGGATGAAAAGTATCCATGAGAATCATGCTACGAGTAGAAACATGGTACTCATATTGAAGATAGGGCTAAAAGGTGACGGGAATCACATGATTCTTTTTGAGTCACAGATCCCCAAAAATAGGTAATATGAAAGGTGAAAAATGCTCAAGGGATGAGCCATTAATGGAAAGAAAGTGATATAGGACTCGATATCAACAATAAAATGGTCGAAGATGCAAGGTGTTAAGGGGACCAGGTTTGGGTTTACCTTTGAGTGAAGACAAATGATAAGAACTTGATCCATAGGCATGGGTAATGATATAGGGTCCAAGCTAATTACGAGAAATTTTTCCCCGTTTAATTTTCTCTTCTTTAGTTACATTTTGATTTTCTTTCATGATAAGGTCACCAAACCGGAAGGTTTATTTGTGAAACCATTTGTCATATGCACATTTGATACATTTTTGGTGGATTTGGAGATGGTCAAGAGCATTGAGATGGCATTCATCTAATAACTCAAGTTGCGCTAAACGATATTGGTGAAAGTAATCGTCATTGAGCATGTCTTATAGTGAGATGGAATCTATACTTTGAGAGGTAAGACAACCTCAAGTACCATAGACCGGAAAAGGGGGTGGTAGTTGTCAAAGTGTGAATACTAGTGCGATAAGCTCATAAGGCGAAAGGAATGTGCGTATGCTAGTATTTCCCAATATCGTTGACTACCTTCATAATAATTTTGTTCATGGTTTTATTAGCTGATTTGGCTTGTCCATTGGTTTACGGGTAATAAGGTGATGAGAAACCCGAGTTGATGCCAAAAGTGTCACATAGTTTGCATAGGGTTTTGTTTTTGAATTATTTTCCGTTATCGCTGATAAGGCGGTGAGGAACACCAAACGAAAAATGATGTGATGGTTGATGAATTCACATATCTTCTCATCTTTTGTAGAAATGAGGGAATGGATTCTACCCATTTAGTGTAATATTTGATAGAGGTTATGATCCATTGGTGGCGTTGTGAGGAATGGGGGTTGATCTCAAGAATGTAACGCCTACTAAAAACAACCCACTTGAGACCCAAGAAACAACCTAGGATTGGTTAGGAAAAGTTTTTTTTTATTAAGGGAAAATAGTTTTGAAGGGACTATACCCTATATACAAAAGGGCTCAAAAGCTAGATATCAGAAGTGAGAGAAAAACCCCAGAGAAGGGCAAAACAACCAACCTCAGAGGGCTCATCAGCCAGATAAAACAACAAATTAGAAGAAAGGATCCAGACGTACAATGATCCAAAAAATAGTAGAAGAGATCAAAAAGCAAACAATAGATATCTATCATAGAATATCTCCACCAAAAAATAGCTCCATATCCGCCACCACGTCAAGAATTCGCAGACTAAATAAATAGCAGCACATCACCACGTTACTTGATAGCCCTGTCAATCTTGGTTTTGATCGCTTGCAGCGAGACAAAGAAAGCAATGGCATGGCCTAAGAAGAGTCTTTCAGATCCACCTGAGCAATTTCCATATCCCTTTTCTCTTTGGGGCCCCAAATGTCTTCATTAATCCCACTTAGGCTGCATACACTATGAACATGTTGTTCAATGAAATTATAAATACTTTTAAGAGCAGATAGGATGCAGTCATTTCAACTTTTTACATTTCCCATTCTGCCATCCAAAGACTATAACTTCTTGAATACTTCAGCAATAACCCCCTCCTCATCATCATTTTGTAGTAATCCTTTTCCCTTAGCTTTTTCCATATTTTTGATAACCCTTTTGAGCTCTTGTATTTCCTTTTCCATCCTGTCCACTCTGACCATCAAATCCTCCTCCTTAGGCTCCTCCATCGGTTGGCTGATGTGCAGGAGGTTCTCAGCAAGCTCTAGGTCTTTGTGGCTTCTAAGAACCCTCTAAGAAGTAGGGATCTTAGTTTTCATGCCCTTTCTTTTCTTGCTAGATGCAACAGTTTCAATCTTCCTTTCGAAAGCGGGGAATGAAGGCGGTGTGAGCAGGGGGAGGAATGGAGGAAGAGGGTGGAGCAGGATTCACATGGGGATAGTTTGAGCAGTGACGATGGATAAGAAGAATTAGCCCTTGATGCAGAGGGACTGCCCTAGAATGGCTCTGCACTTCCCTAATGGATTTCTCCAGCTGAGTTTATCAAGTAGTGAGGGAAGCTGATGGTTATATTTCTACGAAAGTGGTTAAGAAATATCAAATGCTTTTGAGGTATAGTAACAAATCTCCCTTCAAGAGTTACATACCTAACAACCATCCTGGCGAGCTCAGCAAAAGGCTCAGGAATCAAAGCCAACTTGATGCCGGCTATCACAAACTCAAGATTTTCCCCTTCGTCTAGGAAAAGTTATGGAATTTTTTTTTTCTTTTTCTTTAAAAGAGTCTACAACTAGGTTACAAGGCAATACTTGTCACTAATAAGTTCCATAACAATTCTAACCCACTAGAATGTACTTATATTTTATTAACAATTATTAGGGGTCATAAGATCCAAAATTTAGGGTTAGAAGGTTCAATTAGGTTCAGAGGGTAATTCCTCACCATACCCACTCTTAAACAGGCTTAAAGTTTCAACTTGATTTTTCTCACACTTAGCACATTCAAAAATTCCCTAAATCATTCCCATTGGATAGGATATTTCCTTACCTTTCCTTTGATATAAATAAGTGCTCCTAACTCCTCATATTTCTCAAGTTATGGGCCTAGGTGGGCCTTGGGATGAAAATTTTCCCCAAGAGCGGGCCTGTGGGCCTAGGGGTGAAAATTTTCCCAAAGGGAGGGTTTACGGGCCACGGGGACTTTTGGATCATTTCCCATGCAAGGTAAAAATTGACTTTGTGCCCATGTGCCCACGGGTCTAAAAATCCACAAGGGACACGTGGCACTTCTTAAACCAAAGATGGGGAGAAACAGGGTGGCGAGAGATATTTTGAAAAATTTGCCATGTGGGGAAAAAAAAGCCAACATTGTTCCCATAAGTCTGAAAGCTACAAGGGACACATGGCATCACCTAAGCCAATGTGGTGAAATTAGAGTGGTGGGGAAATTTTTTCTTAATGCCCCAAAGGGCTAAGAGGATAACAAGGACCTGTGCCTCCGTCGACACCTTACGATGCCATGTGGCAGCTCCGGATTGGCTGTGGGCAAGTGGGATGATGGGGAAAACATAAAAAAATTTCCCAAAATTTTCTAAAGCACAAAGAGGAAAAAGGGACCCACTCCACCATCGACACCTCGTGATTCCATGTGGCATTACCTGATTGGTCGCGGCCTGGTGGGGGAGCGCTAAGTAAAAAGGAGATCCATCACACCACTGAAACCTCATGGTGCCATGTGGAAACCTTTGATTGGCTATGGGCCAGCGGTGTGGTGAGGAAAATTTGGAAATTTTTCCCAAAACTTTTCCTAAGCTCTAGGGGAAAAATCCGGTGCGTGGGCCCGCAAAGGAAATTTTTCCCAACTTTTGATGCCAAGGAAGAAAAACTTCAGAGGGCCTTAAATTTTGATATAGAGCTTGGTTTTGGACAAACTAGAAGTTTATGGAAATATCTCGACGTCCCATTTGCACATAGATCATTAATTTTTGATTTTGATAAAGTTTAAGGGGTTAATTTTAAGAAAATGGCCTGTAGGCCTTTACTGATCTTGAACTAGTAAATTTTAACTTGTGAGATTTATTCAATTTGACTTTCTTCCTCTCTCTACATGCAAAATACACGTGGATAATTTTTATTAGATGGATTTAGGATAAGTTTGTGAGGTAGATCTATTTTATTGAATCCCATTCGAAAATTACCATTTTGAAAGCAAAACAACTTTAAAATGGTTGAGCCCAATTTGGTTAAGTTTTGAAATATTTCCTATAAGTATTTTTGTCTATTTGAATTATTTTAGGGCCCACTACTTCAATTTAATCATTTAATTTGTTATTTTATTGTTGTAGGTTTGAATGTGCATTTTTTTGTTTTGATAATTACAAGTTTGAATTTACAAAAGATAGGGATCAAAATTTAAAGGATCTATTTGCCATTTTCACCTTCTAAGTATTAAAATTCATTCCACTTCTAATCTAACACATTTATTTGATTCAAATAAAACTATTCTAAACCAAAATTCAGTTCGATTTCCAATTTTACACATTTCAAAAGACAGAGTTCTATATTTTCCTCACACACATTTTTTCCTTTCAAACAAAGATTTCAAATACATTTTGAAGTAGATTTTAAACAATAGTAATGCCTTTTGTAAAGGAAAAACAACATATATTCAGTTGGAATGATTTCTTTTACAACTTTTTCATTTCCAATGATCAAATACAACTTACAAAGGTATAATACTTCCTTTCTCTATCATTCAAAAATAGACAATAGAGTGCATCACTTTCACATTTCAAATTACAACTTTCATAACCAAATATAGGCATCTTTCCATCACCTAATGTATTACATTATCATCCACTTCAAGTGGGAAAAAGGGCTTTACAAAAATAAATCTCACAAGGGACTATCACAATTGTCTTTTCCTTTGCTCCAACAAAAACATGCTAACCAACATACTCTAATTTTGATCACAACAAAGGAAGGGAAAGGCAAAGCTCTCAACCCAACCAAGACATCCAATGAAAGGAGAAGCCATCATTCTTCATTGGCCCTTGAGCCCTAACCATAATGCAATAATAAATGTGTTTCAATTCATGGTAATAATAGGCTTCCGCATCACAATGCAATCTTTCAACATGCACATTTTAAATTAAAAACATAGTCCAAGACAAAACAATAGTTTTACAACCACATAAAGACATTACACAAAACTCGAGGCTTTATCATACAAGCCAAAGGAGCAAGAAACTATCGGAATGCTACTTATGCCTCCCAAGGAGAAAATGGGAATCACCACTTGAGTATAACCCTCCATATATATATATATATATATATATATATATATATATCATTTCAAACCTTGTCATGCCCTTATGCCTCCCCCAAGTACCCCTTATTCCTCACATTTTCTTATGTCTCCCCAACCTCTTATGGCATCCTCAGACTTGAGTAAAGAAATGCAAGCTATTTCTTTGTAAGGTGGAACCCATTTCCCAACTCTCTCCACCCTTATACCTCCTTAAAAAAAACTTGTGCCTCCCACAAAATAACCCCATAGTCTTCTCTACACCATTCCTAGGCCATCTACCCAATAGCCCACAATGTATACCAGAACATTCACACAAGAATATTTACATATATACAAGAAGAGCATTTCAAGAGCCAAGCTATTACCTTTCCATGTTGGAGTTGTTCCAAGTTCCTAAACAAGAAGCTTTATCCAAATGCAAGCAGTCCAAAACAACCAAGCACAAGCATGCAACAATCTTCCAAAACTTCTCCAAGAAAGATCTCCCAAAACAGCAAGAAAATTCATCCAAAATGAAGTCTCAAAAAGTGAAGCAACCCAAAACAAGGCAAAAATTCAAATTTTATAGAAGAGGGAAGATAAAAGGATAAGGTGGATCCATGTAGGATGCCACTTCACACATCCTCAACTCCAACACAAAATTCAACTTCATTCCCCAAAGAATAATAAACAAGTGGGTGAATAATATGATAGATTTACTTACACACTCAAAAAAGCCCATACCCCATAAGGACTGAAATTAAATTATGTATGAAAAGTACAATTACAACATTCAACTTGACTTGTAAAAATGCATTAAAAGGGTCTAAATTTAACCCTCCAACCATAGGTAAGGTTGGTATGCAAATTTAAGAGGTATGGGACAAGTTTAACTTATCCCATACGCCTCAAAAATCAGCCTCCAAGGAAAAATTCGAATTTCCAAGAAGGTGGAGTGTTTCACACTCAAAATTTAACTTACACATCACTTACACATTACTTACATAATTTAAAACATGGCCAACAACTCTATTAATTACATTCTTATGACATCTTTTAATTAATTAACTAAACAATATGATTACTCACAATATTAACACCACATTAAATAAATAATGAAAGGGGTAAGTGCACCACATAAAACACATGCAAAAATTAAACAAAAGGGACCAAATAAAAGAAAAACATAAAATCCCTTGGTCACATTTAAAGGTGATCCCCCATGGGAATCCCTAACACTAACAAACACACATACACACACAAAAAAAAACTAGTTGCCATGGTGACCTTGTTGAATTCATCTAGAATTCCAATGTGGTTGGTCTCCAATCCCCCGATGTTTGTTGTGATATTTTAACCTACAAAACACAAATACCTCCTTCAGCCTCGTGGCCATATTAGAACATCCAAATGAATATAAATATAATTAAATTTCTAAAATCATCTAGATATATGAATCACAACAACATCAAATCAATCTAACAATATCATTATAGTTTTATCAACAACTATATCATCATCCAATAATTTTTCCATTTCTAGGGCTAATCACAATATCCAAATATCACAAGTCTCGAACAAAATCCATCATATAACCATGTCCAATGGTATAACATCATCAAAATATAAAGTGTCTCTAATAATCATTATGCATCATTTAAGAATCAAAGTCAACAATAATCCATGATCAAATATCTAACATCATACTAAATCAAAACTATAATAATGTCCATAATATAGTCGACATGTGTCATGATCGGTATCAAAAGATTCGAAAGGTGTCAAAGAGAAGTGGGTACTACATCCCCCTCCCCTTAGACTCGAATTCCTCCTGTAAGTCACTAGAAAAATGTGGGAATTAAACTCGTATCAAAGTAGCATCCTCCCATGTAGCTGCAGTCTCATCATATTTGTCCCACTTGCACCGGAACTCGATCAAACTCTCTACCTCAAAGGCCCAGTGGTCTTGTGATCTAGGATGTGAATGGGCTCCACCATCTCCTGCTTCTAATCTGTACCAACAATGATGTCCAATCTAACACATGAGAAGAATATGCAACATATCTCTTAAGAACAAAAACATGAAACATATCATGTACGTGAGACAAGCTAGGTGGCAATGCTAGACGGTAGGCCAAAGGGTTGATATGCTCTAAGATATCAAAAGTTCCCGTGAATCTAGGAGCTAACTTAGATCCTTTTCCATAACATATAGGGCTCTTATGTGGCCTGACACAAAGGAAAACCTTCATGCCCACATTAAAACCGCAATCAGGTCCTATGCTGATCTACGACTTCTTCTTCGCCTTTCTTGTGTCTCTTGTAGTCTCTGCCCGATCAAAATCACCTGCTACTTTATGTCCTATAAAAAAGTTGGTCCAAGAGAGACCCTTTCCTTTAACTTGTCCCAGCTAAGAGGTTTCTTACACTCCCTACCATACAAATCCTAAAAAGGAGCCATGCCTATAGAACTCAAAACTATTATTGTAGGCAAACTCCACTAAGTACAGGTACTCCTCCCATCTATATTGTTGATCCATCATATACATCCTGAGCATGTCCTCTAAAATCTAATTCACCTGCTTAGTCTATCCATTTGTCTCAGGGTGATATGTTGTGCTAAAATTTATCTTCATCTTGAGGGCATGCTGCATGGTAGTCTAAAAATGGGAGGTGTATAAAGGATCACAATCACTAATGATCTTTCGTAGAATCCCGTGCAACCTAAAAATCTCATCCAAATATACCCATGCCACTGCACTAGCTATATAATTGGTCTTCACCAGAGAAAAGTGAGCCACTTTTGTCAATTTTTCAACCATGACCATGATGGCGTTGTGGTGATATCTCGACATTGGTAGCCCAACAATGAATTCCATGGAAATGGTGTCCCATTTCCACTCCGGTATAGCATGAGGAAAGAGAAGGCCAGCTAGATGTTGATGCTTGGCCTTCACTTTCTAGCACTCTAAACATCATGACACGAACTGGGCCACATCTCTACAAAGTCCTCTCCAATGATATAACTCGTCTCTGTTGGCGTGTATCTTCTTCACCCCAAGATGGGCTGAATAGGGTACACGATGTGCCTCTGCCAAGATGTCCTACCTCAAGCCTCCATCTCTAGGAACATAAATCTAGCCTCTATTCCTGAGAAGACCATCTTCCTCTAAAGAAAAACCATCAAACTTCCCTTCAAGGGGTCTCTAAGACTCGATCTATGTTCGAACTATAATGTAGAAGATGTCAAGAGGAAGCTGCTGAAGAATCTTTCTCCCTAAATATGTGCTCACTGAGGTGGCCATAGCCACATGTCTCCATTTGCTGAGAGCATCTGCCACCACATTATCCTTCCCCTTCACATGCTCTATCTCCTTATCATACTCATAAAGTAACTCCATCCAAAACTACTGACAAGCATTGAGATTGGGCCGATGAAGAGATGGCGAAGACTCAAGTGATCTATCCCGAGTGTGAATCTCTGACCAAGAAGAAAGTTTATCCATCAAACCAAAGCATGCACAATTTCCAAAGCTCAAGATCATGAGTCAGGTAATTAATCCTGTAATCTTTGAGTTTGTGAGACTTAAAAGCCACTACTCTACTCTCCTACATCAACACACCTCCAAGACCTGCTAAATAAGCATCCGTGCAAATGAAAAAACTCACCCTATGGATTCAGCACTACAAGAATAGGTGTTATGGTGAGGCACTCCTTGATGTACTAAAGGCCGATCACACCTCGTCGACCAAAAAAATTCTTTCCTTTCCTCTAAAAGGAAGTGATGGGGTGTGTAATCCGAGAGAAGTCCTAAAAAATCTCTGGTAGTAACTTTCTAATCCCATAAAGCTGCACACCTTCATCACAATAGTGGGTGCTAGCTAATCCATAATAGCTATAATATTGAAAGGATTGATGGTGATGTGTTCCTAGATATTATATGGCCCAAATACTTTGCACCTCCATCTCGAAAGAATGCACACTTCTCCAAGTTCCTGAAAATCTACTGCTCATGAAGACTAAGAACCTAGTGAAGGTGCCCCTTGTGCTCCTCATGCATATATGAGTAAATAAAAATGTCATCAAGGAAGATAAGCATGAAGTGATCTAAGAAGGTCTTGAATACCCCATTCATCAAACTCATAAATACTGTAGGGGCATTAGTCAAACCAAAAGGCACCACTGTGAACTCATAGTGGCCATATCTCATACGGAAGGCGGTCTTATGAGTGTTCGCCATGAAATTTTCAGTTGATGATAGACCAAATTAAGATCAATCTTAGAGAAAACCGTGGCTCCTTCAACCGATCAAATAAATCATCAATGCGCTTAATCGTTACCTTATTGTCTTGGTGGTAATCAATACACAACTACAAGGATCCATCGCTTTTCTTCACAAAAATCACCGGTGCACCCTAAAGGGATACACTAGGATGGATAAGGCCTTTCTACAAAAGGCCCTTAAGCTACAAACTTGAGATCATAGAGGTCCTGGGGTGGTCATCGATCGATAAGGTGCTCGTTAGATAGGATTTGCTCCTAGAACTAGGTCTATATGAAAATCAATCTCACGTGGGGTTGGTAACCCCGTAGCTCCCCTAGAAAGACATCTATAAACTCTCTCAAAATGGGGTGATCATCTAGCGATGTTCCACTAGACCTATCCTCCGATCATGTCATTGATCAGAACAACATATATATATATATATATATATATATATATATAACAACCCCTCAGTCACACACACCGCATAAGTTGCATAGCCGAGATGGTGCAAATATAAATAGGTCTCCTAACCCATGAAATCACCAACTCAACTCCCAAATCATCTCGCATAAGATATAATCTTGTGGTAACAATCCACTTTGGCCTTATGTGCAGATAACCAATCCATACCCAAGATGAATCTATATGAGCCCAAAGGAAGGATACAGAGATCCTAAGTAGTGGTGAAAGGTTCCAAATCCACCACAAACTCCTTAAGTAAGGATTTTGTAGAGATCTTGGCTCCATAAGCCATCTCAACATCCCAAATATGACCCTGCCTAATTGCCACCAGCCTACATCACTCTACTAAAGATGGTGTAATGAAAGAATCACAAGAACCAAAATCAAACAAGATGGAGGTAGGAATACCACCAATGCTACTTATGGTCTCAATAATTGTACTTTGATGCTCTACCTGATGGTTCTCAACCGCTACATACATCATATGGCTGTACCTCATATCACCAATAGTAGGCTCTGAGATATTTCTTACCCTTGTTATTAGGGTTATGTGGGTAGTCTCTACAAAAATTTCCAGTAACACCACAACCAAAACAACTGCATGATCCTCTCCCCTATGTAGCAGGTCCAGTCGGTACTCTAGAGGTCTATGGTGTGGATCTTGATTATCTAGCTGTGGTTTACCGAGGTCTCTCGGTGAGCTCCTACTGAGTGAGCTCTCTGGGAACCCTGTGTCCTAATGGGACCCCTAGGAGGAGGCCCCATACTCCGTCCTCTATGTGCATCAAACCTCTGTGGAGGTCTATAAGGTGGGTGGGACTGCTATTGCTACGATGTGGTCTAAAAGATGACTATGCTAAACCTTTTCCACCATGAGGAAGGGGTACTGACCCCCTCGATCTGTTGTCCTGCATCTACTATATGTGGCTTTGGACTCGTCTCTATCCTACTGGGTCTTTCCCCGAGTCTCCTTTGCTATATAGGCCTTCTCGACGGCCTCAGCTAAGGTCTATGGGTAATGGATCCACAATACACCTCCAATGTCTATGTTCATGCCCCGGATGAACCTATGGATTTGCACCGCTCATCCCTGTATGTAACAAACATATTGGAGTAGATCCAGAAATTTACTCTTGTACTTAGCCACTATAAGAGATACATGTCGAGGTCATGGAACTCATCTATTCGCTCAGATCAACCTTCATGACAAGTATATGTTCCTAAAACACTGTTAAAGAGCTCTAAGGTAACTATCTTAGAATTAACATGGAGCTTCTACTCCTCTATCCTCCACCGATACTAGCTCCATCCCTCGGTAGATAGATCGCATGATGAGCTTTCGTGTTGTCAAAACAAGGACAGAGCATGAAGCATCCGCTCAAGCTCACCAAATAGGCCTCTTCCTGAAATCCACTTATGTCTCCAACATAATATGATGGTCAAATCTTCAAGATATCCCTAATGTGGTCTCAGCTATGCTCGACGGCCTCTAGGTCTCTTTGCATGCTCATCCCTAAGCCTAGGGCTCCGAGACCTCTCTCTATGTCCTGAAACTTGGTCACCCTGTCCCCTTTGTGGTGACTCTACCTTAATTGACTCTATATGGGAGTTCTCTCCTCCATGCTCCTCACTGGGTTGAGAAAATACCTAACCCTCAATGAAAGGGACTCTGTCATGTCTGGCTGCATGTCCTCCTACAGATCCTCCGTGTAGAGCGGCATTAACATCCTGAAGAGTTTACAAAATTTGGGGTAGGATGACTACTACAACATGATCTAGTGGTGGTAAGTTTGGGTCTATGTGAAAATCCCCCTCGTCTCACCTGCGCCTCCTGCACAGACCAAGACAAGAGTTAGTTCATCTTTCTAAGTTTAATTCAATTTCTATGTTTACTAAAATATATAATTTCTAAACTAAGTTGTTTTCTAGATTTAAAAGTGTGATAGGTTTAAGTTTCATGTCTCAAGTTTTCTAGTGTGCCCAATGGTCCAATATTTTGAACCACTTCGTAATACCAAGTGTAACGCCCACTAAAAACAACCCACTTGAGACCCAAGAAATAACCTAGGATTAGTTAGGAAAAATTATGGAATAATTTTATTTTTGTTTAAAAGAGTCTACAACCAAGTTACAAGGAAACAACTATCACTAACAAGTTCTAGAGTAATTCTAACCCACTAGATCATACTTTTTTATTAACAATTATTAGGGGTCATAAGATCCAAAATTTAGGGTTATAAGGTTCAATTAGGTTCAGAGGGTAATTCCTCACCATACCCACTTTCTAACAGGATTAAAGTTTCAACTTGATTTTTCTCATACTTAGCACACTCAAAAATTCCCTAAATCATTCCCATTGGATATAAAATTTCCTCACCTTTCCACTGATATAAAGAAGTCCTCCTAAATCCTCATATTTCTCAAGTTATGGGCCGACGGGTTTGGGGTGAAAAGTTTCCCCAAGAGCGAGCCTATGGGCCCAGGGGTGAAAATTTACCCATAGGGTGGGTTGGTAGGCTGCAGGGGACTTTTGGATCATTTCCCACATGAGGCAAAAAACTGAATTTGTGCCTGTGTGCCCGCGTGTCTGCAAGTCCACAAGGGAGACGTGGCACTTCTCAAACTAGCGCGGGGAGAAATAGGGTGGCGGAAATATTTTAAAAATTTCCCCGCCAAGGGAAAAAATCCAACATTGCACTCACAAGTCTAAGAGCTACAAGGGAAACATGGTATCACCTAAGCCAACATGGGGAAAGTGGAGCGGTGGGGAGAAAATTTGCTTAAAACCCCTAAGGGCTAAGAGGATAACAAGGACCTGTGCCTCCACCGACACCTCACGATGCAATGTGGCAGCTCCGGATTGGCTGCGGGCTAGCAGGATGGTGGGGAAAACATGGAAAATTTTCCCAAAATTTTCTGAAGCATAAAGAGGAAAAAGGGACCCGCTCCACCACCAAAGGCTCGTGACGCCACATGGCATCACTTGATTGATTGCAGGGCCGCCGACACGGAAAATTTTCCCAAAATTTTTCAGGAGTGCTAAGTTAAAAAGAGATATGTCCCATTACCGACACCTCATGGTGCCATGTGGTAGCCTCTCGATTGGGTCAGGGATGAGGGTGGTGGGGAAAATTTAGAAAATTTTCCTAACCTCTAAGGGAAAAATTTCGCATGCCAAGGAAATTTTTCCAAACTTTTGACGCCAAGGAAGAAAAACTTCAAAGGGCCATAAATTTTGATAGAGCACTTGGTTTTGGAAAAACGAAGACTTTCTAGAAATCTCTTGATGTCCTCTTTGTAAAAAAGATCATTAATTTTTGATTTTGATAAAGTTTGAGGGGTTAATTTTAATAAAACATCCATAAGCCTTTCTGATACAATGCAAACCGGTAAATTTTAACTTGTGAGATTTATTCAATTTGACTTTCTTCATCTCTCTACAAGTCAAATGGACATGGAGAATTGTTCTTAGATGGATTTAGGATAAGTTTGTGGGGTATATTTGTTGATTGAATCCCAATTCCCATTTTCACAACAAAATGATCAGAAACGGTTGAGCCCTATTTGGCTAAGTTTTGAAATATTTCCTTTAAGTATTTTTGTCTATTTGAATTCATTTAGGTCCTAATAATTCAATTTAATCATTTAATTTGTTATTTTATTGTTGTAGGTTTGAAATGTACATTTTTTTGTTTTGATAATTGCTAGTTTGAAATTACAAAAGACAGGGATCAAAATTTAAAGGATCTATTTGCCATTTTCATCTTCTAAGTATTAAAATTCATTCCAATTTTAATCTAACACATTTAGTTGATTCAAATCAAACTATTCTAAACCAAAATGCAATTATGATTTCCAATTTTACACATTTCAAAAGACAAAGTTCTATATTTTCCTCACACACATTTCTTCCTTTCAAAAAGAGATTTCAAATACATTTTAAAGTAGATTTTAAACAATAGTAACATCTTTTGTAAATGCATAAATAAATAAATTCATTTGGAATGATTTATTTTACAACTTTTTCATTTACAATGATAAAATACAACTTACAAAGATATAATATTTCCTTTCTTTCATTAAAAACAGAGAATAGATTCCATCACTTTCACATTTCAAATTACAACTTTCATAACGAAATACAAGCATCTTTCCATCACCAAATGTATTACATTATCATCCACTTCAAGTGGGAACAAGGGCTTTACAAAAAGAATTCTCACAAGGGACTATCATAACTGTCTTTTCCTTTGCTCCAAAACAGCAACATGCCAAACATTATACTCCGATTTTGATCACAACAAAGGCAAGGGAATGGCAATGCTCTCCACCCAACCAAGACATCCAATGAAAGGAGAAGCCATTGTTCTTCATTGGTCCCATAGCTCCAACCACAATGCAATAAGAAATATGTTTCAACTCATGGAAACAACAGGATTTCACATCACAATGCAATCTTTCAACATGCACATTTCAAATTAAAAACGCATTCCAAGACAAAACAATATTCTTACAACCACATAAAGACATCACACAAAACTCAGCTTCATCATGCAAGCCAAAGGAGCAAGAAACTATGGGGATGTTTCTTATGCCTCCCTAGGGGAAAATGGGTATCACCACCTTAATACAACCCACCAATATATATATATATATATATATATATATATATATATATATCATTTAAAACCTTGTCATGCCCTTATGCCTCGCCCCAAGTACCCTTTATTCCTCACATTTTATTATGTCTCCCCAACCTCTTATTGCACCCCATAACAAGTAAAGAAATACAAACTATTTCTTTGTAAGGTGGAACCCAATTCCCAACTCCCTCCACCCTTATACCTCCCTAAAAACAATTATACCTCCCACAAAATAACCCCATAGTCTTCTCCTACACCATTCCTAGGTCATCTACCCAACATCCCACAATATATACCACAACATTCACATAAGAACAATTACATATATACAAGAAGAGCATTTCAAGAGCTAAGCTGTTACCTCTCCATGATGGAGTTGTTCCAAGTTCCTAAATAGCAAGCTTTATCCCAATCCAAGTAGTCCAAAACAGCTAAGAACAAGCATGCAACAATCTTCCAAAACTTCTCCAAGCAAGAGCTCCCAAAACAACAAGAAAATTCGCCCAAAATGAAGTCTCCAAAAGTGAAGCAACCCAAAACAAGGCAAACAATTCAAATTTTATAGAAGAGGGAAGAGAAGAGGATGAGGTGGATCCATGTAGGATGCCACTTCACACATCCTCAACTCCAACACAAAATTCAACTTCATTCTCCAAAGCATAATAAATAAGTGGGTGAATAATATGACAGATTTACTTACACACTCAAACAAGCCCATACCCCATAAGGACTGAAATTAAATTATGTAAGAAAAGTGTAATTACAACATTCAACTTGACTTGTAAAAATGCATAAAAAGGTCTAAATTTAACCCTCCAACCATAGGCAAGGTTGGTATGTAAATTTAAGAGGTATGGGACAAGTTTAAGTTGTCCCACAAGCCTAAAAAATTAGCCTCAAAGGACAAATTTGAATTTCCAAGAAGGTGGAGTATTTCACACTCAAAATTTAACTTACACATCACTTACAAGGTAACTTACAGATTACTTACATAATTTAAAACATGGCCAACAAATCTATTAATTACATTCTTATGACATCTTTTAATTAATTAACTAAATAATATGATTACTCACAATATTAACACCACACTAAATAAATAATGAAAGGGTAAGTGCACCACATAAAACACACGCAAAAATTAAACAAAAGGGACCAAATAAAAGAAAAACATAAAATCCCTTGGTCACATTTAAAGGTGTCCCCCCCATGGGAATCCCTAACACTAACAAATACACACACAAACAAAACTAGTTGTCATGGTGACCTTGTTGAATTCATCTAGAATTCCAATGTGGTTGGTCTCCAATCCCCCAATGTTTGTTGTGATATTTTAACCTGTAAAACACAAATACCTCCTTTGGCCTTGTGGCCATATCAGAACATCCAAATGAATATAAATATAATTAAATTTCTAAAATCATCTAGATATATGAATCACAACAACATCAAAGCAATCTAACAATATCATTATAGTTTTATCAACAACTATATCATCATCCAATAATTTTTCCATTTCTAGGGCTACTCACAATATACAAATATCACAAGTCTAAACAACATCCATCATATAATCATGTCCAAATGTATAACATCATTAACATATAAAGTGTCTCTAATAATCATCATGCATCATATAAGTATCAAAGCCAACAATAATCCATGATCAAATATCTAACATCATGCTAAATCAAAGCTATAATAATGTCCATAATATAGTTGATAGTGTCATGATAAATATTAAAAAGTGTTAAAGGGAAGTGGGCACTACAACCAACATGATCTAAACCCCATTGAGAAAAATGCCAAAGGTCTTATTTGACTTGGAAGACATGAATAGGTGTGTGATGGAGATTAACATGTTGCTGGAATTTCATGCAATGTTTGACATAATCACAACAATCATGGTTTAGGGTTGGCCAATAAGGGATGGTTTAGGGTTGGCCAATAGATTTGGTGGTGGGGAAAATTTGGAAAATTTTCCCAAAATTTTTCCTAAGCTCTAAGGGAAAAATTCGGTCCCGCCAAGGAAGAAAAACTTCAGAGGGCCATAAATTTTGATAGATAGCTTGATTTTGGACAAACCAGGACTTTTTGGAAATATCTCGACGTCATCTTTGCACAAAGATCATTAATTTTTGATTTTGATAAAGTTTAAGGGGTCAATTTTATTAAAATATCATGTAGGCCTTTACAATGCAAAGTCATAAATTTTAAATTGTGAGATTTATTCAATTTGACTTTCTTCCTCTCTCTACATGTCAAATAGACATGGAGAATTTTTCTTAGATGGATTTAGGATAAGTTTGTGAGGTAGATCTATTTGATTGAATTCTAATTCAAAAATTTACCATTTTGACAGCAAAACGACTGTAAAATGGTTGAGCCCGATTTGGCTAAGTTTTGAAATATTTCCTTTAAGTATTTTTGTCTATTTGAATTCGTTTAGGGCCTAATACTTCAATTTAATCATTTAATTTGTTATTTTATTGTTGCAAGTTTGAACTGTACATTTTGTTTTGTTTTGATAATTGCCAATTTGAAATTACAAAAGACAGGGATAAAAATTTAAAGGATATATTTGCCATTTTCATCTTCTAAGTATTAAAATTCATTCCAATTCTAATCTAACACATTTAGTTGATTCAAATCAAACTTTTCTAAACCAAAATGCAATTCGATTTCCAATTTTATACATTTCAAAAGACAAAGTTCTCGTATTTTCCTCACACACATTTCTTCCTTTCAAACAGAGATTTCAAATACATTTCAAAGCAGATTTTAAACAATAGTACCATCTTTTGTAAAGGTAGAAATACATATATTTAGTTGGAATGATTTCTTTTACAACTTCTTCATTTCCAATGATCAAATACAACTTACAAAGATATAATATTTCCTTTCTTTCATTAAAAACAGAGAATAGAATCCATCACTTTCACATTTCAAATTACAACTTTCATAACCAAATACAAGCATCTTTCCATCACCAAATGTATTACATTATCATCCACTTCAAGTGGGATCAAGGGATTTACAAAAAGAACTCTCACAAGGGACTGTCACAATTGTCTTTTCCTTTGCTCCAGAATTGCAACATGCTAACCATCATACTCTGATTTTGATCACAACAAAGGTAGGGGAAAGGCAACGCTCTCCACCCAACCAAGACATCCAATGAAAGGAGAAGCCGTCCTTCTTCATTGGCCCCCGAGCCCCAACCACAATGCAATAAGAAATGTGTTTCAACTTATGGAAACAATAGGATTCCACATCACAATGCAATCTTTCAACATGCACATTTCAAATTAAAAACACATTTCAAGACAAAATAGTAGTTTTACAACCACATAAAGACATCACACAAAACTCGTGGCTTCATCATGCAAGCCAAAGGAGCAAGAAACTATGGGGGATGTTTCTTATGCCTCCCTAGGGGGAAAATGGGTATCACCACCTGAATACAACCCTGTCATGCCCTTATTCCTCCCCCAAGTACCCCTTATTCCTCACATTTTATTATGTCTCCCCAACCTCTTATGGCACCCCATAACAAGTAAAGAAATACAAGCTATTTATTTGTAAGGTGGAACCCAATTCCCAACTCCTTCCACCCTTATACCTCCCTAAAACACACTTGTGCCTCCCACAAAATAACCCCATAGTCTTCTCCTACACCATTCCTAGGCCATCTACCCAACAATCCACAATATATACCAAAACATTCACACAAGAACATTTACATATATACAAGAAGAGCATTTCAAGAGCCAAGCTCTTACCTCTCCATGATGGATTTTTTCCAAGTTCCAAAACAACAAGCTTTATCCCAATGCAAGTAGTCCAAAATAGTTAAGAGAAAGCATGCAACAATCTTCCAAAAACTTTTCCAAGCAAGAGCTCCCAAAACAGCAAGAAAATTTATCCAAAATGAAGTCTTTAAATGTGAAGCAACCCAAAATAAGGCAAACAATTCAAATTTTATAGAAGAGGGAAGAGAATATGATGAGGTGGATCCATGTAGGATGCCACTTCACACATCCTCAACTCTAACACAAAATTCAACTTCATTCCCAAAGAATAATAAATAAGCGAGTGAATAATATGACAGATTTACTTACACACTCAAACAAGCCCATACCCCATACAGATGAAATTAAATTATTTAAGAAAAGTGTAATTACAACAATAAACTTGACTTGTAAAAATGCATAAAAGGGTCTAAATTTAACCCTCCAACCATACACAAGGTTTTAATGTAAATTTAAGAGGTATGGGACAAGTTTAAGTTGTCCCAAAAGCCTAAAAAATCAGCCTCCAAGGACAAATTTGAATTTCCAAGAAGGTGGAGTGTTTCACACTCAAAAGTTAACTTACACATCACTTACAAGGTCACTTACACATTACTTACATACTTTAAAACATGGCCAAAAAATATATTAATTACATTCTTATGACATATTTTAATTAATTAACTAAATAATATGATTACTCGCAATATTTACACCACATTAAATAAATAAGGAAAGGGTAAGTGCACCACATAAAACACATGCAAAAATTAAACAAAAGGAACCAAATAAAAAAATAAAATAAAATCCTTTGGTCATATTTAAAGGTTATCCCCCCCATGGAAATCCCTAACACTAACAAACACACACACACAAACATAACTAGGTGTCATGGTGACCTTGTTGAATTCATCTAGAATTCTAATGTGGTTGGTCTCCAATCCCCCGATGTTTGTTGTGATATTTTAACCTGCATAACACAAATACCTCCTTTGTCCTTGTGGCCATATTAGAACATCCAAATGAATATAAATATAAATAAATTTCTAAAATAATATAGATATATGAATCACAACAACATCAAAGCAATCTAACAATATCATTATAGTTTTATCAACAACTATATCATCATCCAATAATTTTCCATTTCTAGGGCTACTCACAATATCCAAATATCACAAGTCCAAACAACATCCATCATATAACCATGTCCAATAGTATAACATCATCATCATATAAAGAGTCTCTAATAATCATCATGCATCATATAAGAATCAAAGTCAATAATAATCCATGATCAAATAGCTAACATCATACTAAATCAAAACTATAATAATGTCCATAATATAGTCGATAGTGTCATGATCAATATCAAAAGGTGTCAAAGGCAAGTGGGTGCAACCAACAAGATCCAAACCCCATTGAGAAAAATGCCAAAGGTCTTGTGTGACTTGTAAGGCATGAATAGGTGTGTGATGGAGATTAGCATGTTGCTGGAATTTTATGCAACGTTTGACATAATCACAACAATCATGGTTTAGGGTTGGCCAATAATAGCCTAGGCAAACAATGTTTTTTGTGACAGTGAGACCACTAAAGTGGCATCCATAAATTCCATCATGGACTTTGTTAATGGTGTAGGAAATTTTAGAACTTTTAAGGCATCACAAGAGAATGTTGTCGAAACCACATTTGTAAAGAAGACCACCCATGATGACATAACAGGAGACACTTTTAAGAAAGGCACATTTTCCATTACGAGTAAGATCAGCGAGTAGAATGGAAATTGAAAGATAGTTTGCATATTGCTTATACCAAAGGTCACGTGGGTTAGGGGTAATGGTTATAACATAGTAGACCTCATAAGGTAAATAAGAGGGTGATTGTAGCCTTTATATTGTGACAAATATTTTAGATTCAATAGGTGAAGCAAGTATTTGAGAAGCCAAGTAGGCCATGGTATCTATAAATTTATTGGTAGAACGTGGGGTGGTTTGAAGGGCATAACGGTCAAAGGTGGTCAAAATTATGTCTACATGATGCTTATACTTTTGAAGTATCTCATTACGACACTGGTATATACCATTGACTTGGTTTATGACCAACTGAGAATCACCAAATATGTTGATTGACTTAACATCTAAGGCATAAGTAGCCTCTGTAACTAACACGAGTGCTTCGTATTCAATAATAATGTTTGTACAATCAAAATAAAGTTTGAAATATAAAGGCATAGGTTGACCATCAAGCGAGAATGAGGATAACTCCAGCCCCACCCCATGCCGACACTTAGAGCCATTGAAGAAGAGTGTCATTTGGTAAAAGGTGTTCATCGATGGAAATGGTAGCTATAGTCTCCTCTAGGAAGTTGAAGTTGAGGGAAATGGTAGCTATAGGTGCGTTGGCCAATTAGTTAGCGATAGATTAGCCCTTAATGGAATTTTGATGAATGAATTTGAGGTCAAGGTCGGCGAAAAAATAAGCCAACATATGAAACGTTGATTTTGATATTGTTTGGCATACATATAGTGTAATGGGTTGGTATTCATAATGACAAATGTTTTTGGTTAAGTAGGTAATGATGGAGTTTGGTGGAAATGAAAAATAAGGCTAGCAAGATTTTTTGGCATGGGTATATCTAGTTTAATAGTCAAGAAGGGTATGACTTATGTAATAAACTGCTTACTCTCGGTGTTGGTCGTCATGACGTGCGAGCATGGAACCTAGAGAATGGTCAGTGGTAGAAATAAATAGGTCGAAGGGGTGGTCATCCTTATGAGGAATGAGTATGGGTGGTTGAAGAAGGTATTTTTAAGGCTTCAAATGCTTTATGGTATTCATCATCCCATTTGAATGAAATGTATTTCTTGAGAAGATGATGAAATGGTTGACAATGATTAGAAAGTTGTGAGATAAATTGATGAATGGATTGCAACTTACCTTGTAGGCTTTGAAGCTGATGGATATTAGTTGGTGGAGGCATTTTTAGAATAGCCTTGACTTTAGCAAGATCAACTTCTATGCCACGCAAAGAAACAATGAAACCTAGGAGTTTTCCAGAAAGTACCATAAAGATGCACTTCTTTGGTTGAAGATGCACACAATACTTGATGAGACAGTCAAAGATGACTTTAAGGATAGCTAGGTACTTGGTTTGATATTTAGATTTGGCCAGAAGATCATCTACGTAATCTTCCAATATGCGATACATGATGTCATGGAAGATGTAAGTCATGGCTCGCTGATATGTAGCACCAACATTTTTTAGGCCAAAAGGCATGACTTGATAGCAAAAAGTCCCCTAAGGGGTGATGAAGGTAGTCTTGTGTTGATCCTCTGGAGCTACTAATATTTGATTATAGCCCGAGAAACTATCTATGAGCGATAACATTTCATGGCCAGCGGTAAGATCAACTAGTTGGTCAATGCCTGGTAGGGGGAAATTGTCTTTGGGACAGTGAGGTTGAGGTCATGAAAATCTATGAAAATGTGGAGTCCCCCTGTCACCTTTGTGACAGGAACGATGTTATAAATCCATTGGGGATAATCAATGGGTAGAATGAAGGAAACTGAGAGAAGGCACTGAAGCTATTCTTTGACTAGAAGAGCAATGCGAGGATGTATTTTCTCAGAACTTTTTTTGATGGGTTTGGCATCGGGAATGGTTATGATATCATGAACCATGATTTTGGGTCAATACCAGAATATCGACATAGGACCAAGCAAATGCATTGCTATGGTCTCGAAGGAAAGAGGTGAAGGCTTCTTGTTTGGTAGCGCGTCTAAGGATTAGCCGATATTTAGAATGTGCGGGTCATCCCGAGTATTAATGTTGTCTTCGATGGTTGATTTTTTCAACATGGTTTGTGTCTCAGAGGGTAGCAACCGATGAATATAAGAGTTTTATACACCAAGGTAGGTGAGGATGGACTCATCATCCTGACATTGAACAACATTAATTGAATGCGTATCATCATCGATCATGTCAGGATATAGAAATGGGAGAGAAGAGGGAGCCTCGCCATTACATTGACAAAGTTAGCGATCCTAGGGAAATGGTGTTTACAATTTTTTTAAGGAGGAATAGATTCAGGATCTATGGACTCTATGGGTGAATATGGTAATGTGGGTGAATGAGAGAGGGGAGATTTCTCATCCTCGATAAGGTCGCCATGAACCTTCTTGGGGGGTAGAGCGTAAAAACTAATGCCAATACGGTCATTGTGTTTACAAGAGGTACAAGAAATGACAGTATGGTGGCCTTGTTCATAAAAACTGAAGCCAAATCCTTTCCATGCGCACCGATGGAGGAAAATCGAGTGAAGTGGCATCTACTAAGGGAGTGTAGGTTAGATGAAAACGGTTCAACTTGGGATGGAGGTTCGGGTTTATAGGTGGGAATATCAAGTCCCCTATATGTTAGGTTGGTATGAAGGTGGGGAGGGCCATAAGGAAAAATGTCATCGATGTGAATGTCGTAGGCCGGGTGTTGACGTTGATTCCCATACTCTTGTGGGGTGAGGAAGGTATTAATATTGTATAGGTGGTATTCCCTAAGGTGAGGCGTTGAAAAGCACCTTCTAAGAGATCGATGAGTTGGTATGTGGGTAGCGGGTATAGATGTCTCACTAGATGTTGGGAAAACAAGTGTGTCAACAAAGAAAGGCTACAACTACAGTGGGGATAGCAAGGTTATATGCAATAGAGGTAGTGGTAGTTTTAGTGGATGGGCTTGTGGGTGAAAATTAAGTGGTGATAGTGGTAGATGCCTTTACCGGTATGAGAACATAATTGGGCCGATATAGCATGTTATAGGTCTTAAAACGTGATGGGTCAATAGGATGGTGTAATTATGTCCCTCATGTTCAAATTTGAGGCATCAATGTAAATTCGAAGGACACAACCCATGACATAGATCCAAGGTTAGATAAGCAACAAATTATATTGGAAATCCCCTTTAAGGACATAGAAAAGCTCGAGATAGTGCGGGGGCCACACAGACATGGAGAACAATGGTAACTAGGGTAGATGTCATGGTGTCATTGAAGGAGCATAGCATAAGCTGGGTTACCATGCAGGGTAATCGCATGTATCCACATTTGGTCATATGCATGGGAGGAGATGATATTAATGCTAGCACCACCATCAATCATAACACATTGTATGCATATATTATCGATAAAGATGGAGATGAAAAGAGTGGGGTCGGGGTCATCGGACTAGAAGGGAGCAATATATTCATCTGAAGAGCCGAGGGTGGCTACTTGGTGAGTAGGTGGAGGTGTAGAGGAAGATGAAGACCTAGTGAGAGAGGATACATGGTGAGGGGTAATGATGGAGGCGATGGGTGTGGGGTCATTTGGTAAGACTTCAATAGATTGAAGGATCTCCATGAGGGCTTGACGATGTAACTCTGAGGTTTGGACGAGGTCATATAAAGTCATTTTGAGGGGATATTGGTGTAGTTGTTTTAGCATTGTGTAATGTGTGACCCCATCGGAAATAGGATATGCATGACCTTGAATGATGACTTTGGGTATGGTTGTAGATGGTTTTTTGGGTACATGGTTGGTTGATGATCCAGTGGCTTTTACGTTACCTTTGTCTTTCTGAACACGGGTGGCAATGTTGATCATGTTAATATAAGGAGAGGTGGATGAAGAGGGTGTGTCATGGAAGGTATAACAACATGAGGGAAAAACCCTAGTGGTGGATATGATCCTTGTCAAATTAGTAGGGAGAATTAGAATTTTGGTGGTGGTTTGGCCAACTCTCTTATGTGAACTGTGTTGATCTCGAATCTCGGGGTGGATCGAAGAGTCATGGGGGTGGAGATTTTGGTCATTTGAGTAGGAAATGGGGAAGATCTGTGGAAATTGATGAAGGTAAAATGGGGTCCTCATCATGAAGATCATCATCATAAAAATTTTCTTAGGGAGGACACAATTGGACAAGAGTGGTTTTTAAAGCCTTACAGTTCTCTACATCATTTCCTGGCACATGATGGTAGGCACAATTTTTTTTTTCAAACCCTTTTGGTTTGGGTTTGAGTGGGTCGTAAGGTCTAAGAGGTGGTAATGTGATGACAAAAGTTTCGAGGAGATTGGTTAGGATTTTGGCATAGGACCCTGCTAGTGGATCACAATGGGAGGTGAATGTGGGTTTGGGTACAGGTATGGCTGATTGTGGAGGAAGAGTCTTTACAAGAGGGGGAGTAGGTTGGTCTACTAGTTTGGTGTGTGGTGTGGTCTTAGGTGTTGGTCATATCTACTTGGGTAGGGGCATGGTAGAAGAGCTAGTGATGGAAGGTTTGGTTGGTTTAACTACCTTATTGGAGGGTAGTGGATTTTTAGCTTTAGGTTGCATCCTTTTGGGAAAAGGTGATATGGGTGTACAAGATGTGGAGGGAAAATCTGATGGTGGAAGAGGGCAGGTTATCCACAAGGGTAATCGAGGTGCTGTGGAGGTATGTGGTGTGGGTTGGGCAAGAGGCGCGAGTGAAAGGGAAGAAAGTATCATGGGTAGTGAAGAATTTATTGATGGTAGTGGAGGTATGGGAGGTAAGAAGGTTACGGGTGAGGACAGAAGTTGTGTGGGCCACTTTGGTATATTAGAGGTATGTGACAGGAGATGGGTTGTTGCGTTCTTGGTTTACCTGGTGGATTGAGGTTTCTTGCCGGGGTTGAAGGGTGAGGTCCTAGGATGGATGGAAGGGGTGAAGGTGACAATGGTGTGGTAGGAGAGGTTGGTGTATGAAGTCTAGGAGGTTGGATCTTCTTTTTAGGGGCCGGATAATTTTAGTGTTAGTTTTGGAAGATGTGGCTATATCTAATTTGATGGGTGGGTGAGCAAGGCTAGCTATCTGTATGACCCCTAAGGTAGGGATAGGTTTAGGTAAGGAAGATGATATAAGCGTGGGTAGGTGTTTGGGTGTAGATGTATGTTGGGATATGGGTAGAGGTGTGATTTGGGCCATGGGCGGTGATGTGGAAGGTATTGCAATAGTTGTGGTTCTCTTTGGTTTGGTTACTCAAAGCACTTTTAGATAGATAGTGGAGGTGTCGGTATGTGACAACTGCATTTGGGTTGAAACAGGTAGTAGAAGACATCCCCAAATCAAGGCTCTATCAACATAGTCCAGGTGATCGACTAAGCGTGAAAATGGTACTATCACAAAAAGGGCCGATGTGGATTGAGTGGAAATCCTTGTGAAATGTGTTTGAGATATAAGGAAATGGCTAGCTTCAGACTCCGTGGGTAAGAGAGATGAAAGAAAATTAGTTGGATCTTGAAGGTCTGCTGGTGAATGGTCATCTAAAGGTAATGGTATTTCTATAGGATCCTCCATGGGTAGAGGAGAGGATGGGCTAGACAAGGTGGACTCTCCTTGTGATGGTGTAGGAGGTGGACATGCATCTCCTATGAGTAGGAGAGGTGTCATCGACAACTGCTCAAAAATTTGAGGCATGCTAATAATAGGCTCTTCCATGTGTGAAGGAGAGAATGAAGAGGTATCTTCTATGGGTGGAGGAGTAGATGAAATATGTTCTTGTGTAGGTAGGGGATCTCGGGCTAAGATTTCATCTATGGAAGGAACATGAGGCAATTGGGAGGCAACTGGTATGTCATCGAAGATAGTGTGGACCTCACAGACATTTCTATCATTGTTTGAAGTGTCACCAACTTGGTTGGAAGGAGCATGATTAGGAAATGGTTTCTATAAGATATGTAGGTTTTGCTTGGTGGGTGCATTCAGGCTATCCAAGACTAGAAATCTGTTGTCTATCATCTCTTGGACAATATTCTTGAAGGTGATGTAATTATTTTCACTATGACCTTTGACATGATGATATTTGTAAAATTCATGTTCCTTATACCACATGGGAATGGGTTGTTTAGGGTCAAAACCAGTATGTGGTTTTATATGGGGAAGGGTAATGGCACTAACCTTAACAAGATTTTCCAAAATAGAAGAATAATATTCTCCTATCGAAGTGTAATTTTGTTGTTCTCATTTAAATTGGAAAGCTTAGATGGGAGAGAGATTAGAAGGAGGTTTGGCTAGGTTTGATTGATGAGGGGGGACAACCTTGAGAATTATAGTGTTGGCCGATCCCTTGGGTCTTGAATATTTGTTTTGGGGTTTTAAAGATGAAGAAAAATCATTTGATTTGAATGCAATGTTATTATTACGAAGTTGAATTTTCTTCTCTTTGATAATATGAATTTCCAATTTCCGTGCCATGGCGAATGCCTCATCAAAAGTGAAAAAGGTTTACACCTACGGGGTTGGTGAGATGTGTCTTACGTAGGCTCGAGTAAATAACTCTATGAGTTCGGTTTGAGGTAATTGAAATGTGAGCTACTTAATCAAGATGTGCCATCAAGTGATAAAGTTAGTGATAGACTCATTTTCGTATTATCGTGTGGAATAAAGATCCGTCATGGTTACCTTCTTAACAATATTGATTGAGAAGTGGTCTAAGAAGGCTTGGGATACTTCATTAAATGAGTAGATGGAGTGTCTTGGTATCCCACCATGCACTGTAGGTCTTGTTAGGCACATTAGGAAGGTTCGTAGGAGTAAAGTGTCATCATGAGTGATCAGGTAAAACCCATGTTTGAAAGAATACAAACGTTGTTGTGGGTCTTCTTTACTATTGAAACAGTTGAATTTTGGCATTTCCCAATTTATAGGGTATGGGCGAATGGGGATGGATAGATGAATGAGATCATTATATATCTCATCATAGGTGAGAGAATTGTGTGAGTTGTAAACTAATGCTTCTAGCATCTGCATCCTTTACATCATCAATTTGATAAGGTCATTGGTAGGTTGTGGTGGAAGGGTTCCTCCTGTGGCATAAGGGGGCTGGTATTGAACCTGTGACATGGGTGACATTCCATTGTATGGTGATGCCAAATAGGGAGGTTGAGAATAGGGAACTGACATAGAGGGTATGTATCCATAATGGGTAACAAACAAGATAGGGGGTTATTGATAGTATGTGTATGTAGGTGGGATGGTCATCGTGACTCTAGTAGCAATTAGGGGTAGTGTTTGTGGGATGGAGAGGAAAATATTCTATAATAGAGTAGGGTTCACCGACACCATGGGTGGTTGTGTCATAATGGGTATTTGTTAGACAATGGGTGTGGATGGGGCACAATAGATACGATAGGCGCGAGTGATACTACAGACGCAACGGTCATGGTGGGTATGGGTCCTAGCTACGAAACTACCGGGGGTGAAGCAGGTGAAGGTAACACTGTGTTATTAGGGGTGGATGCAGAAGTGGGAATAAGGGCAAGAGAGATGGATACAAGCATTCTATACATCAACTATCCTTAGGAGTCTCGGGTGGAAGAATGGGAAAGGTAGAACTACAAGGCTGCAGGATTCTAATCAAGGAGTCATGCAAATTATTCATCACTTGTGGAAATGGTGGTATGTAGGGTTAGATCCATGGGTGACAAGACATAGGGTGGTGACGGAGTAGGTGGGAGTGGTTGAAAACTTGCGTGAAATATAAGAGCGTTAGCTTGATTGCGAGTTAGCACCATGTGAATGAATGTATATTAAGCAATGTTGTATCCTACTTGACGAAATAGAAGGTAGAAGGAATGAAGAAAATGGGTGTTTATAGGTGAAATTTGGGCAATGTATCAGCTAAGATTCAACACAGGATAACCGACAACTGTTAAGGGTGATTGATACTAGTTTAGGGGTAACTAATGCCGGTTACTGTGAAACAAAAATAGTTTTACCAAATGAAGTAAAGATTGTTGACGGTTAGATGAACAAGTTGGATGATGACTGTTTATCAAAGAAGAGATATTAAAGAGACTCATAGAAACTCTGATAGAAAAGAAAATGAAATAAGGGTTCTTTTAGGCAATTTAAACCAAAAGAAAAAAAAATTGATATCGCTTAGATAAAATAGATGCGATAAGGGGTAACTAATGCCTCGATTCTTGTGGAAATTGGAAAGATGTAGAAACAGATGTTGCAATGAAGTTCTAACACACTTAGAAGAAGTTAGAATACTCTAACTATGATTGTGGAGTGTGTAAGGCAACATAATGGAAAAAATGGAGAGTGAAGCCCTCACACCTCAAAATGCACGTCAATGAAACACTAAAACACGCTCCTAACAATTTTTTTTTAATGTATTGAGCTAATGATATTTAGAATACTGACTCATGAATCTTAGAATAGAATTTTTGGTGAGGAATGCTTCTGTGAAGAGATATCTAAAAGGAGAGGTTTCAAGTATGTTATGGCGGGGGCGGTCCATCTATTTCAACTTTTTCTTAGATCATTTCTTTGAAGTGTTGACAAAATAGATAGGGTAATGGGTGTAGGAGGAATACCTGTTCAAATGTTGGTTGATGGGTTGTTACACACGTATGACTTCCGAATCCATAGCTGATTGTGAGAGCTTCCTTTTGGCTAGGAGGAACTACCTGTAATGAAAACAAGACCACCAGAAGGAATTAAACAATATGGGCAGTGAACTGCCTAGCGTATGCTAGATCCGGGAAGTATGATACTTCCTAGATGGCTATCAGTCCACTATTTTAAACAATTTAATGTTGTAAACAAAGTAAATCCTATTGTTATTTTAAAATGATTTAGGTATCTCACTTAAAACACAATAAGAAATAGATCTAATCTAACAAGGCTAGCTAGAATAGAATCCAAAGGTCAAATGATTGGTTTTGGGTCTCTGCAGGTCTGATAAAGGTCTTGGGTAGATCACATGTGAATGAGGGTAAGATGAAATTAGGTGGGTAGGTCGTTGTTCTAGGCTGTGTGGGAAAATACAGAGACTCGGTGTTGGTCAGGGGTGACTGACGGCTGGTTAGGTGTAACCGGTGCCGGTTACTGTAAGATCTAGAAATGTCATAGAACAAGCTTTTGGTCTCCTTTGTGATTACACAAAGGACTTTGGTTGGTCGGCACAAGGTATTGGGTGACTTGAGTAGGATTTTGTGAGGTTTTAATGGGTATATGGAGGTGAAAATTTGGAGAAGTTCAATAGGGGGCAAGGTAAACAATGGATGATAGAATGATGATGAAATGAAACAAACCAGGAAAGTATGATATTGTACTTACTTGGATTTCATTCATGAATGCATGTGTGTGAGGGATGGAGGTGCTAATGATGGGTTTGAAGGTTGCAAGTGATCACCAACTGAGGGAAAGTTTCTACATGGGATGCATGTACACTCCTCTTTTCTTGGATAGATCAGATCATTGTTGGGATGGAAATGCAGGAGAAGATGCTCAATCTCCTTCCTTAGATGCAATTTTTCACTAGAATTTTCTCTTTGAAGATGCGTTATCTCTCTGAGATGTTTTCTTACTCATCAACTTTATCCCAATGTTTTTAAACTTCTAACCTTGAGAATAAAGTTGTTTTGGGGTTAAAAGGGGTAAACGACGGCAGCTGGATTAACCAGTGACGATTAGGGTAATCGACATCACTCAAGGAAGGATTTCCTAGGTTTACTAAACTAGGAAAATCCTCCTAATTCCTCGATCTCATGTCTTTATCCCATGAATTAGACTGGGAGATTCTTGTGAGCATGTGGGAATGTGTTAGAGGGAATGTAGGCATTGATTTTTAGGGTTTGGATAAACCTTAGTTAGTTATGGCAACTTACTAAGAATAGGTCTTAGGTTGAGTTGGTTTGGTGAGGTGTCTAAGTGAACTATATGTGTGGATATGATTTAAATAAAATATTCAAATAATAAATATAGTGAGGATAATGAATTAATATAACTTAAATTAATTAAATTAATATTAGTGGGGTGAAGGGTGTTATGGCTAAGTAAATGTAATAAAGGGTGCTTATATGTCGAGGGACCAAAGGGGAGTGTGACCTAATTTTAGTGTCTACATTTTTCCCCTTTTTGTTGCATAGATTGTATTGGTAAGTGATGCTAACAAAAATAAGATGTGGTTGCCCCATGTGTGGGTGAAGGTGATCCCCTTCAAGCCAGGAACTGATGAGGCAACAAGCTGAAGTGGTGAGTGGTTTGATAAAAGGTAAATGTGAGGAAAAGGGCAAGTGGGTACACGGGATAAGGGTGAAAGGTCTACTCAGCCAATCTAGGTAATGGGTCGTGGTCACAGTGCAATAAATCCAAACGTACGCACACGTATAAACTGCAGCATGCTACTAGGTTGAAGAGTAGGAAAACTCTACATCATCTAAGGTCGATAGGTTTATCCAAACAAGGTTGAAGTGAATCCGGTATCTAAGGTATATGATATGGTCAGGAAACACAATGTAGGTTAGGTGTAGGAATGTTTAGGTCTGCATTACGGTCATGGCAATAGGCTAGGTAATGTCATTAGGTCAATCAACACAGGTAATAGTGCCACAAGGTATAGCAAACACATGAGGTCAAAGGTCATTAGTAGTGGTCCAGATCCAAATATCTAGGTCGCGGAACGGGTAAGGCTGAGGTAGGGGTAAAATAATGAGTCCCCAAAGGAGGATAAATGGAGTTAGTAAATGATGAGGTCAGGAAAGGTAAGGTAATGGGTTGGGTAAAGGTTGGATGGGGTAAAGGAGAAAGGTAAAGGGTGGGGTAAAGTGGGAAAGTAAGGGAAATGTGTAGGTGTGGTTGACCAATGGTGGTCATGGATAATTGACTTCGGTTTAGGAAAACAAAGGACGGTGAGGTAGGGCACGAGACCGATGCGGTCAATGGTAACCGACGTCGGTTAGGTCGTGGGTTATAAAAGCAAAAAATCTATGTTTTTATTATTCTTTTGTTATTTTCAAAGTGAAGAAATGAAGAAAAAGAGAGAAAAGTGTCTGGAGGAAACAGGACAAGAAGTTTGACCCGATTTGATGAGGGTTAGGTGGGTGAGTACCGAGTCCACGGCATCGTGGTGAGATAGTTGATTAGTTGGAGGTTGAGAGTAGATATTCAAAGGTGATGGAAGAGGCTAGAGAGGGATCGAGTGGACCATCGGACACGGTGGCCAAACGTGCCATCGAGACAAGGCAGTGTGATGAGGTAAGCGCCTAACTCTATATTGTTGATTAAATAGATTAGAAGTTTTGGTATTTGTTATTTGTAGGGTTTTTGTATTTTGTGGGTGGGAAAAAGTTAAATGTGGGTATGGGGGAATAACGGGAAAAAAAGAGGGGGAGGGAGGGTAGTAAAGTGTATAGGTGGGGTGGGTAGAGGTCCAGGGGTAGTTTAGGTCATTGTAGATGGGATAAAAGGGGCGGGGAGGTTTAGAGAAAAGGGGGGTTTGGGAAGTCACGAAATTTTTCATGACAAAGTGGCGGTGTCGGTCCAAGATTGACTAGCGTCGGTTGGGTAGAACCGTATCGGTCACTAAATAAGTGACCGATGCCGCTTAAAGGTGACCAAAGTCAGTTAGAATAAACTGAATGCTGTCGGATTTTAGGCACAAGGGTGTAAAAGTGATGTAGGCTAGGTGGTTGAGATGGGTAGGGTAAAAATAGGGTGGAGGGTAATGATAATTCATGAATATGGTCATGGTAAATAGGAATTAATGTCGTGCTTGGATTGGATGCAGGGGAGAGTGTAGTTACACATGCAGGGATAGGGTTCCACCTCTACTAGTGACATTACATGGCTTAGCGACCCCTTTGGAGCTGCAACATGTGGAGGTAGTGGGCTTGAGTGGGATTCAACGCTATTGACATGCTGTTTGGTAGCCCAGCTTGATGGTCACGATCATCAATAGATGGAACTTCGTGACCAACACGTTCCACCTTCCGATGGGTGAGATGACTATCACCCTGGAGGACGTGTTCCAAATTTTGCGGTTACCCATATTAGGTGCCAAGTTTACTCTATCTCCTCCGAGGCCTCGAGGAGCTGATCGGGATAGTTTTTGGTGAGGGGGTGTGGATCTGAGATTCCATAGTGCCAATTTGAGCTATGGTGAGATGTACCTAGCCCATCTGGATGAGATGAGGCTAGTAGTTTTATTGATGGAGGCAGGTGTCTGCCATGCACCTTTGCCAGATGCAGAGGGTGGATTTTTCCCGATCACCGATGGGGGTGCTCCACGATATGATGGTGCATGAGAAATGATTTTCTTGGGAAACAACATTCTTGGTGTAGCTATACTGAGAGTTGTGGGCATATGGGCAGTGTGCAAGTTTATCCTATCTTTGTACATTTATACTTGCACTACTGGGCCTATGAGCACATAGTGTATGTTTGACTAATAGAGATGCCTTGAGAAGATGCATTTCCCATGAGATGTGTGCAGGTGGGATACGAGAGATGGGTGCCAGTTGTAGGAGAGTGGAGATCAGATAGGATGACATATGATGTGGCCCATTTTCGGTAGTTGTTGAATGGGTTGTTTGGAGTGGACATTATCCGGAGGCCATATGTGGGATTCCATACCAGCCATACCACCTAGATCAAGGAAGTGAGACTTAGATACCATTATAGTGTAGAGAGACACCCTATAGGGACAGGTAATGACATTGATCACCCAAATAGGTATACTGTAGACATAGCTAGAGGGGTCAGAGGTAGAGGTAGCAGAGCTACGAGTACAGGTGGCTAGTCTACAGGCCCAAATGGTGAAGGGAGAGGGTGGAGGAGATGGAGACAGAGATGGTCAGGTGACAGCCTTATTGGCTCAGGTGGTAGGTTTATAGGGCTAGTTGGCCATAGCCTAGATATAGATTAGGGCATTACAGGCACAAGGGTAAGGGGCACCACCAAAGGCACAGGGAAAAGGGGCACTACCACCGCACAGGAGCTGGTCCCGACTCACGAGTTGGCATAGGGAAGGTTGTTGCGGGGTAGGTATAGGGGCTAAGACCTATGGGACCACCATGACCGTGCTCGTATCCAGTTACTGGGATTCCCTAGGTGAGGTGAGATATTATTAGGATCATCTCATGGTAGCCAGGATAGAATTCTTATCCTATCGAGAGTACGAGCATGATAGGCATCCAAAGTGATAGGACGAGATCCCACACATGTAGTGTGGAGAGAACAAGAGTTCAGGCGAGATCCTAGGCTCAATAAGGGAGAGGCCACCAGTGCATAGCAACCAAAGCTAGGTGATGTG
Source organism: Taxus wallichiana var. yunnanensis (assembly GCA_018340775.1). Classification (NCBI taxonomy): domain Eukaryota; kingdom Viridiplantae; phylum Streptophyta; class Pinopsida; order Cupressales; family Taxaceae; genus Taxus; species Taxus wallichiana. The sequence continues at coordinate 162,569,016 of CM031243.1, read as the reverse complement.
CCAGAAGGGACACAGAAGGTTGAGGGTGTAGGTGACACAAAGATGGAGGACATCCGGTAAGATGCCTGAGATGTGGTCACCTGATTTTTGATGTATACTAGTGATTTTTAGATATATATACACTTTGTGTCTTTGAAGAGAGTTATATTTTTGATCACATACTAGCCTTTTTGCTGAAGATAGTGAGGTTGCATGAGTAATTTTTGTATATTTTAAGCATATACCAGCTTGCGTGTCGAAGATATTTTATATTGATTCATTTATTATTTTTGTATATATGAGACCAGCCTGTGTATGCCAATGACATTTTGTATTATATATATATCAGCTTGCGTGCTGACATTTTTGAGATGATAGACATAATGAGATAGACATGTATATTGAGATACATATTTATTGATTTGTATGATGAGATTCATGGTATTTCATGATTTGTTGATGTGTGTATGAGACATTGGTTTATGGCTTATATTAGATGAGATATAGATTTGTTACTTGAATGTGGTTTGAAATTAGGTGAGTTAGGCATGATTGAGTTAGGTTGGTTTACGCATGATTGAGTTAGGTTGGTTTAGGCATGGATCGAGTCAAGTTATAGGCATGGATCGAGTCAGGTTATAGGCATGGAGTGAATTAGGTTATAGGCATGGATTGAGTTAGGTTTGGTTAGGCATGGATCAAGTCAGGTTATAGGCATGTATCGAGTCAGGTTTGGTTAGGCATGGTCGAGTTGACAGTAGGTTTAGTTATGATTCATTATTTTGGAAATGAATGATACTATGGGTTATATGTGAAATGTTGTATAATCTATGCATAGTAATGATAGAGGGATGGTCGGTGTAATAAATGTATGCAATGGTAAGCAACTTGTTATGTATGTGGCTTAATTTCCAGCTTTTTTATAAAAGGGGAACTAAGTGAAATGTGATGTAAATGGTGAGTTAGGCATGATTGATAAATTGTTTTAGGGTAGAGAATGGTCAAGATAACATCCAAGGACCCCATGCCCTCGAGTTCTTCCTACATAGTCCCAAAAAAAGGGGACCTTAGGCCGATGTAGTTCTCCCATGAGCTAGGGAAGAATATGAAAATGAGTTGGTAGGTTTTTGGGCATGTTGTGGGTTTAGGTTTAATAGGTGTGGGTAGATTATAGGTAAAAGGATGTAGGTGAAGGTGATTATGGTGAAAGGGGAGGATTACCTCAAAGGTAATCAAATGTAAACAAATATGGTTAAAAGATAAGAGGGGGCAATAAAGCCACCTGATTGGGTAGGATCATACCGAGTAGATCATACCTTGGAGGAGGTGAGGAACATAAGACCCTAAAGACATTGCATGATTGACATGTTCTACGATGACGGTAGTCACAGGATCACCAAATGTCTAAATTCCAAGATGTCCCTTGAGGAAATTGAGGAAATGAGAGTGGAAATGGTAAGGTGGGTGAAAGGTAGCTAATTTTATATGTTTTGAGTGACAGGGCCCTTGGGCAAGGGGTCCTAGGTCACAGTGGGCAAGTCCATGACATCCTCAATTTATACCTTAGAACAAGTGATTTTTTTTTTTTTTTTTTTTTGATAATTGCATCCTGGTTCTAAATACATAATTTAGAACTCACAAATCAAATAACCATTCTTATAACAAAAACCATATGCCGCTGTAATGACTCGGAGTACCTCCGATCTATTCATTCCATGACTCGGTAATCTACCGATCTATTCATGAGTAATAAGAGTTGGCGTTTTTATTTAACACTTCACTCTTGCGGTTCTCTTCCCTATTCTGGGATTCAGAATGCTCTGTCCAAGGAACCTAACTGAATAATTGTTACCATTATTCATCGGCATCTCATCCCTTAGACTAGGTGAATTAGGACAACGCAATCAAGTGAACTTGCGATACTTTGGCCAAAGATTTGAAACATACTGTTTATGTCTCGTATTCCTTAACGGCATACTCGTCAATCTGGAATACGCCCTTCACCCCATTCTTATGTTATGTAGAATGTCTTATACCGACTTCTGTCAGTCCTTCCTATCTCAACTTAATCACTCGAAACGGATTAACAAGGTGATAACGTTATATGGATGCCCACGAGGATTAGGGATACGATGACATACTGGTTCAACCTTAGTTAAACCAGTGTGTCAAAATACCCCGTATCTCCTAGGCAGCCTTATAACGTGATCACATTCCTAATCGGTCCCTGAGTAACTCGTTCGAGATCAAAGTGTAAATCTTAGCGATCAATGCAAAGGGTGTCGTCATAAGTCACCTGCATTGTTGTAACTTCGAGAAGATCCTAATCTTCTCGGAGGTACAACCCTGCAGTTGACTTGTGCCGTCAACCTTTAAATCCGCCTCGAAAAGATCTACTCAATAATATGCGTTACGCACGTTGAGTTTAATTACACTAAGACGTTCCCCCTAGGGTTAGTCTTTCCCGATCCCTGGATTCTTCATCTTAGAATGACCTTCCTCAATAAAACCCATTACACGGTGGAGATATTAAGGCCAAGGTCTCATCATGGAGTTCTTAGAATATACATGATTCTAAGACAACGGAATTTGACAATAACTCATAAACTTCACATGAGATTGCCATCTGAACCCCATTAGGTTTATATCAGTTCTCCTAACTGAATTTATATCATACTTATTAGTATCAAGATATAAATGATTAAGAATCCAATTAAATGTTGTCCTGTCATAATCAAGACTAGGGATTAGTAATTTAATTCAGCTTGATTAGTGTTCTGCTTAGGTTTATTTTAATCCTATCTTTTAGAAAGACAATGATTTAAATTCAATATTGCTTTCGATAGAACAAATTAGAACTACTAAACACTCGGAAAGAATTCAATCACATTTTCTTGTAAGTTTTCATTGACAATCACAAAAGTCTCCAATTTATACAAAGATAACATTGCCCCTCCGGTATATAAACTGAAGAAGGTCAACTATCAAAATAAGTATACAACACATAAGTAGCAAATACTTATTTCCATTCCTTTCAGAACTATACAAATACATTTTATGCAATCAGCATACTTAATACAATGCTCAATGGAAAAAGAACATCTTTCCTCATATAGTACATATAGAGAATCAAACTGTAATTCTACTTAAATCAATTTTTAACATTCTAGATCATCTTATCAGATCTGCATGCTTTTACCACTTACGGCAACCATCTGCGAAAAATAGTCAACATGAGTCGATTCGATGAACCGAGCATGATAAGCACTAACTCTTAAAACAATTGCAATCCGCCAATCAAGTTTTCATTAAACACCTTGTTTAAATGAAATAAAATCACCAATCAAGTAAACATATTCAGATTATTCCTTTGTAATACAAAAATGACTACAAATGTGTAACTTTATCATCGTTCTGAGAATAGTCCTAAACACTTCTCAAATATTTCATCAAAATATTAGAGATTAAGAAGAACAAAAGTATCCTAAGCAATTATTCATTGAAAATCCCAAGATGAACAAACATCGAGACAATCATTATATTCAACTTAAAAGAGGAATATCATATCAATCCCGATACCGTCATTATGTAAAAACAATTACGAGATGTTAATTAAACAATTATATCAACATATAAATTACAACGTAAGAGAAATAAACAAATTGTACATATTTCCCTCTAAACAAGCTCATGACTATACCATCTTTCCAAAAGCAAGGCATTCACTTAATACACATGCAAATAAATCAGTCGAGTCCATCAACAGCACACTGTTCTGTTTAAACTTACAATAAAGCAACTACAGTATAGTAGCCCCCCCCATACCAAACAATGGTGTCTATCTACCAAGCAGACTCAGAATGACCTCACGCAAGAAGCGACAGACAAGAGGATAAACACCGCCGTTACTATTTAGGCATCAAACAACTCCAAAATTCAATCATGCACAAGAATGGATATCAATGCGAAGAAGACGTAACACGTCAACAATCCCAATAACATCTACATAGCCCATTCAAGCCCTTTCTACACTTGTATGGCTTCTCGACCCAAGGTCGATATCAAAGAACTTCCATAATATCGTGGGCAACAACGGACTCCATAGCAATAAGCAATTTTGATGTTTCCATAAGACAATGCGAGATTTTCATGCAAATTCCGTAACATACACAAATTTTATCCAACTGGAATAATCGAAAGGGAAACATATCATTCGTATCTACACCGAACGTAATCGGAATTGAAGTATGGCATTCACAATTCACTTTATAAAAGCCATAATTCATGATGTCAAGATTTTAAAGACAGCCAACAAAGCCAAGAACATTACCTGTTCATACTCAGGCTTATACAGAAAACAGTGACATAGATTACCATTCGAGGATTTTAAACTAAGTCCATAAATAGTATTCACAGTTTAGCTTTTCCAGAAGCTGACATACAAGATATCTTCCCATACTCACGGAACCCAACAATGTCAAAACAAAATAAATAGAAGATAATGATTCCATCCGTGCCAACAATGGCAAGCATTTAAAAACAGGCTTAAACAAAGGCTAAATAACGATTTTGTAACAAGGAATCCAACAGAGCCCGTATTACAATATTTGCTCCAAGCCTACATAGAGTGGAATACATATTTAAATGCCCCAACTAAGTCTGAACCACAAATTCCTTGTAAAACGAAAGTATTCATTACCACATAACAGAAGTCACCTTACCTGTTACTCCTACAAGACTCAGACAAATCAATTTCCAACATTCTATATATATATATAGCTTCCACCGTGGCCCAAATTATACGAATCACTCAATGGACTCTACAGAGTCGTTCAAATACAATAAATACATATATCCATATTGCGTACTGTCAACGGGTTGAATCCCATTACCACAACAAAAAGGAAAAACAACTGCAACAGGGTCGTAATGAGATACAGTTACACCGCAAGTTATTTATTCACAAACAACTTTAAATGACAAAACGAAACCCAACGAGTATCAATAACCACCCCATCATTAACCACGACAGAGCTTACAAGGTTCATTAAAACTGAACAATCAAACAAATGTCCAGCAGACTCCCTTCCGACGAGTATTCACAACAAGCATCGACGACAAATATAAATCAACAGTCATCATAGTAGCCTGTACCCATCACGATAACAATTCATGGATTCTCACAGGACAGGCCTAGCATGCATTCCTTTCATTTATTTCGCAAACTTAAAGCCGAATATGCAAAACACAAGAAATATAGCCACAGTTCGAATATAATAAACACCCATCAAGGATTAAATGAAAAATCATTCCAGCATGAAGATACAGTGCCAAAATCACACAAGACAAACATAGAAAATCATCTATTTCCATAAATCATTTGAACAGAGTTGTTCTAATGAAATCACTTGAAAGACAACAAGATTTTTAAAGGTTAGGGCCTAACATGCCTGGATATTTGCTCAAAATTCCGAAGCAGACCACTGAAAGAGCTCGGACTTCCTTTTCCTTTTCCAAGTTAGAGCCACCAACAAAATTTTTCTATTACCATGACATATATATTTTCCTTTCCAGAGAAAAGAGCTAGACACGCTCATACTCGCCATGCAACACCAAGAAGACTGGTGCGAAGAACCAGTGAACAGGCAGAGGGAAAACGGAATTCGCGATAAGCCAAACAAACCAACAACTTTCCAGTTTGCATGCCTTCTCGCGAAATCCGAGCTCGACTACCAAGCTCATTAATTGCAATTACTCCCAATTTCCCGCTCAAACTCCACTACCACCGACCGCCAAAGTTGGCGATAGACAAATAGAATTTCAAGACCATTTTCAGTTTTGGCGAACTGCCACGTCGGCCCAAGTTAGCCATTTCTAAAACCTCTACCACTACTTGTCCTTCATACTTATCCTTTGCATTAAATAACATAGAAAAAGCTGCCCATGGTTCGCACCCCTCCATAGGTCCCCATAATCCTTGCTCAATAATTAGGTTAGTAACTTAGGTTAGAATTTAGGATAACACCTAGTCTAACTTTATAGAGCATAGATACTAACTTAGAACATTAGCTCTTAGCCTAGGTCTAGGTTAGATTAACACTAATCTAACCCCTAGGTTAGGTTTAGTTTTTAGGTTACTAACATTAATAATTCTAGTTAGGTCCACATTCCGTATACTCAGAAAAAGACCTACAACATACATCCTTGAACAGGGTTAGCTCCTGTTCTGCCTTAGGCTACAAAATTGTATGAAACCGAATTATTACCTGGTCCACGATCGAGACCTTCCAGATATACTTCGATATCGGGAACCAATCCATTTCACATGATCAACCTGAGTTATACTCCGGACTAGCTTATTCAATGCTTCTAGACCTTGCAACCTGTTCAAGGTCTGTAATTTTTAATTCATCACGAACAAACTTAAAGCAATACTTGGATCAATTCCACTGATCCAAGGCTAGGTATTATAGGTGGATAGCTCTATAATTCATTCCGAGATCAGATTAAACTCAGATACAAAATGAAAGAAATAAAAGAGTCCAATCATATTCCGACTCAGTCAAAGATCTGCAATCTGCAAAGAAAATACAGTACATATCAAGCATGATTTCCCAATCAAGGAACACATCCTTTTACAAGAAATCACATATCAACACTTGTATGCTCAGGAGGAAGTAACAACAGTTCAGGGTGTTACATGCTTCCCTCCTAAAAAGATTCATCGTCCCGATGATTACATATTCAATTAACCTTCAGGTCAACCAATTTATCAGTACACAAACAATGTGACTATTCCCAATTTGAATAGTTCCAGAAATCAATGTCACAACACATTTTATTCAACCTGAATAATGTTTGCCTTCATCTGCTTTCATAAATACTAAAAAAAATAAGTTCATGAAAGTATGTTTTGTCAACAGATTTCATTCTGTTGAAAAAGAGAAGGAAAAGCCATTTTCATCTCTTCCAGGTTTTCCCAAGTTGCACTTTCTTCGCTAAACTGGTCCCACTGGACCTTACATTGCTGTATTTCACGATTTCTTAAATGCAATTGGTGAGTTTCCAGCACTCATGTGGGTTTAACCATGATTATTCCTGGGTCTTGGACCTGCAAGGAATTCCAATTTAAAACATGTGACAGATCTGAAACGTATTTCTTAAGCAAAGAAATATGGAAAACATCATGCATGCGAGATAAAGCAGGTGGCAATGCTAAACGATAAGCTACAGGATTGATTATTTCGACAATTTCGAAAGGTCCCACGAATCGAGGTGACAACTTGGCAGCCTTGCCAAAAGTTATAGAACTCTTTCTGGGTTTAACACAAAGAAAAACCTTATCACCAAGCTCAAACCTTCTATCAACCCGCTTAAGGTCAGCATAGCTCTTCTACCTATCCGTTGCTTCCTTTAATCGTTCACGAATCAACTTAACTTGCTGTTCCATTTCTGTGAGAATCTCTGGTCCAATTACCACTCTATCCTCAACACTGTCCCAACTAATAGGAGTTCTGCACTTTCTTCCATAAAGTGCTTCAAATGGTGCCATTTTAAGAGATGAGTGATAAGTATTGTTGTATGCGAACTCAACTAATGGAAGATACTCCTCCCATTTATACTGTTGATCCATGCAATACATTTGCAACATGTCCTCCAACACTTGATTTACCCTCTCAGTTTGTCCATCCGTTTCCGGATGATATGCAGAACTGAAGTTTAGTTTCGTTCCAAGAGCTGCGTTAAGCATTTGCCAAAACCTTGACGTCATTCTAGGATCCCTGTCAGATATAATCAATTCTGGTACACCATGCAATCTGAAAATTTTGTGTACGAATCTTTTGGCCAGCACTGGTGAATCATCCTTTAGATTTCCAGCGATGAAATGAGCTACCTTAGTCAATTTATCTACAACTACCAGGATAACATCATGTTTATTCCTGGACATGGGTAGTCCTTGTACAAAATCCATGGTTATTACTTGCCATTTGTACTGTGGTATGCTATGAGGATATAACAGTCCAGCAGGGTGCATATGTTCTGCCTTCACCCGCTGACACTCCAGGCAATGAGTCACAAAATTTATTACATCCTTTTTCATACCTTTCCAAAAGTATTGCTGTTTCAAATCAGCAAGCATTTTTGTGATACCTGGGTGTCCAGAGAAAGGTGAATTATGAAATTCAACTAACAACTTCTTTCTCAAATCATTCAGCATAGGTACATATACCCTGTTTTCATAACGCAAGATTCCTTCATTATCAAAATGAAAACCTTTATACCTTATATCCTTTGGTTCTACAGCGAGCGCTGCTTTTACTTGCTGAAAATATGCATCTGATTCTGAGGCACTTTTTACCTCGTCTTTAAACTGAGTTCTTAATGTTATAAGAGCAGAAATGTGCCTCCTACGACTTAGAGCATCAGCTACTCTATTCTCCTTCCCTTTGATATAGCTAATATCAAAGTCATATTGTGATAAAAATTCTAACCACCTTCTCTGTCTGGCATTCAGATTGGGCTGAGTAAAAATATATTTCAGTCCTAAGTGATCAGTTTTCAACTCAAAAGGTTTCCCAAGTAAGTAGTGTCTCCAGACTTGAAGTGCATGAACAATAGCAGCAAGTTCCAAATCATGAGGGGCATAATTCAGCTCATGTAACTTAAGTTTTCTACTTTCATATGCTATGACCTGATCATTTTGTAGCAAAACACCTCCAAGGCCTTCCCCAGAAGCATCCGTTACAACAGTAAAACTCCCATTAGGGTCTGGTATAGCTAATATAGGTGCAGAAGTCAGCTGGTCTTTCAGACTTTTGAAAGCCGCTTCGCACTTGTCATTCCACATAAATTTCTTATTTTTCTTTTGCAATGAAGTTATTGGTGCAGCTACTTTAGAAAAATCCTTTACAAATTTTCTATAGTAACCAGCAAGACCCATGAAGCTTCTTACTTCATGCACATTCTTTGGTGCAGGCCACTCAGTTATTGCCACTATTTTTGAAGGATCTACAGCAATTCCTTCTTTACTTATGACATGACCCAAATAGTGAACTTCTGAATCAAAGAAAGAACATTTGGATAACTTACCATACAACTTTCTTTTTCTCAAAATTCCCAAAACTATCTTCAAATGCTCATTGTGCTCCTCAATGCTTTTAGAATAAATGAGAATATCGTCCAAGAATACAAGTACAAACTTGTCCAGATATTCTTGAAAAATATTGTTCATCAAGTTCATAAAGGCTGCGGGTGCATTAGTTAATCCAAAGGGTAGAACCGTGAATTCATAATGTCCGTACCTTGTTCGGAAAGTTGTTTTATGAATATCTTCCTCTCTAATCCTTAACTGATGATAACCAGATCGAAGGTCTATCTTAGAATAAACCGCTGCTCCACGCATCTGATCAAATAGATCGTCGATCCTAGGAAGTGGATATCGGTTCTTGATTGTTGCTTTGTTCAACATCCGATAATCAATACACAGCCTTAGTGTTCCATCCTTCTTTTTCACAAATATTACAGCGCTCCCCAAGGTGAAACACTTGGTCTGATCAAACCTTTAGTCAAAAGCTCTTGCAACTGTGCCTTAAGCTCAACTAACTCTGTAGTAGTCATCCGATAAGGTGCTTTGGAAATAGGTTATGTTCCTGGCTTGATTTCAATGGTGAAGTCAAATTCTCTCTTGGGTGGTAACCCTGGTAATTCCTCAGGAAAAACATCAAAACTTTGTAACAGAGGGAATTGTTTCATGAAATCATCATCTTCTTCTGAAGATTCAGATATCTTTACTGCATAAAGGGTGCATCCTTTATTTTTAGCCTTTTTAAGCTACATAGCTGACAGTTTTCTAACTGAAATTTCCCGTTTCACCCCTTGAATCTCTGCTGATTCCAGTTGATCATCTAAACATTTTATGTTCTTTTCATAGCAGTCTACCTTTGCTTTATGGTCAGCTAACCAATTGACACCGATAACAATGTCATACGATCCTAAAGGTGCAACATAGAGGTCAACTTCCGTGGAAAAGTTAGGTAAGTCAAGGACTGCCCCAAAAAGACACATACTCACTGTATGAACAGAGTTATTACCATACTGTACAGTCCAAGATTTATCCATTTTTCCAGCTTTTCTTTTAAGTTTAGAAGCAAGTTTATTAGATATAAAACATTCAGTAGCTCCTGTATCAAAAAGAATAGTGACAGTATGCCGAATAACTTACCCGAACTTCTATAGGTGTCACTTGCTTTTTAGCTTGCTTGTCCACTACTTTGCAAAGCATGTATCTTATGCTGCTGATTACGATCATCCTTCTTCAAAGGGCACTGATTTGCATAGTGATCTTTGCCACAATTGTAGCAAAGCCTCCTACAGTCCCTTTTTAGGCTCAAAGTTGCCTCCAGTTTTGTAATTGTCACGCTGTCCTCCATAGGGCTTCTGCCCATTGTTATAATTTTTAGCAAAGTTATCCCTTACGTTTCCAGTAGGCTTATTTACTATTGCTTTCTTATTGTTATCTCTTGGAAACTTACTCTTGTTTCCAAACTTTTTCCATGGTCCTTTTCTGGGTGCAAGAGAGGTTGAAGAAGGATTTGCGCCTTTTTCCGCACTTCCTCTTTATGAGCAGAAATAGCCTTTAATTTCTATTCTTGCTTATGGCCTTTTCAACAACTCCTTCCATAGTGGTTGGAATGTGAACATAGACCTTCCCCCATCACAGGATTCAATCCCATGATGAATTTTCCGTATTCGAACTTCTCGTCGCTTTGATACTTGTGGTACATACTTGAGGAGTTTTGTAAACCGCTCCCAGTATTCGATTCCCAATTAGCTTCCCTTGAGCTAAATTCTGAAATTCTGTCATTTTCTGATCATAGAAAAGTTGTGGCAGCCAACGTTGCCTAAAATAGCCTTTAAATTGATCCCAAGTAATATTGGTCTCATCAATGTTTAGTTCAGCTTTACGGCTATCCCACCATGAAGATGCTTCGTGGGAAAGCTGATAGGCTCCCCAAATAGCTTTGGTTTCCTCTGAGAAGTTCCTTATTGCAAAGTACTTCTCCATTTCATTGAGCCGCTCGCTCCATCTCCTAATGTGGTGCCATCATACTTAGGTGGACTTATCCTTTTATATCATTAGTGAGTTCTCACGCTAATCTGCTAACTGCCTTTTTGTTTTCTGGTTGGACAGGTGCATTCCCAGCATTAACATCAACACCCAAGTCGGGGTTGTCCTCAGGAGGTTGCTGATTATCATTATCAGCTTCTTCATCCTCCTCATTTCCCATCACCTGCTGTTCAAGTACAACTAAGCGATCTCTTGTGTCCAACAGGGCAGCAAGGATCTCATCCAGTTTCTAGGTTGTTGCCGCTCCTCCTTCAGGTGGAGCATTATTCGCAACGTTCCCCCTTGTTCTAACCATTTTCTGTTACAAGAAAATTCAGGTTTTTATCAGATTATGGACACAATAGGTCCAAGAGCTGCAACCTTCAGCTCTGATACCAAGATGTAACATCCTCAATTTATACCTTAGAACAAGTGAATTTTTTTTTTTTTTTTTTTTTGATAATTGCATCCTGGTTCTAAATACATAATTTAGAACTCACAAATCAAATAACCATTCTTATAACAGACAACCATATGCAGCTGTAATGACTCGGAGTACCTCCGATCTATTCATTCCATGACTCGGTAATCTACCGATCTATTCATGAGTAATAAGAGTTGGCGTTTTTATTTAACACTTCACTCTTGCGGTTCTCTTCCCTATTCTGGGATTCAGAATGCTCTGTCCAAGGAACCTAACTGAATAATTGTTACCATTATTCATCGGCATCTCATCCCTTAGACTAGGTGAATTAGGACAACGCAATCAACAGCTTGCGATACTTTGGCCAAAGATTTGAAACATACTGTTTATGTCTCGTATTCCTTAACGACATACTCATCAATCTGGAATACGCCCTTCACCCCATTCTTATGTTATGTAGAATGTCTTATACCGACTTCTGTCAGTCCTTCCTATCTCAACTTAATCACTCGGAGACGGATTAACAAGGTGATAACGTTATATGGATGCCCACGAGGATTAGGGATACGATGACATACTGGTTCAACCTTAGTTAAACCAGTGTGTCAAAATACCCCGTATCTCCTAGGCAGCCTTATAACGTGATCACATTCCTAATCGGTCCCTGAGTAACTCGTTCGAGATCAAAGTGTAAATCTTAGCGATCAATGCAAAGGGTGTCGTCATAAGTCACCTGCATTGTTGTAACTTCGAGAAGATCCTAATCTTCTCGGAGGTACAACCCTCAGAGTTGACTTGTGCCAACCTTTAAATCCGCCTCTAAAAAGATCTACTCAATAATATGCGTTACGCACGTTGAGTTTAATTACACTAAGACGTTCCCCCTAGGGTTAGTCTTTCCCGATCCTGATTCTTCATCTTAGAATGACCTTCCTCAATAAACCCATTACACGGTGGAGATATTAAGGCCAAGGTCTCATCATGGAGTTCTTAGAATATACATGATTCTAAGACAACGGAATTTGACAATAACTCATAAACTTCACATGAGATTGCCATCTGAACCCCATTAGGTTTATATCGGTTCTCCTAACTAAATTTATATCATACTTATTAGTATCAAGATATAAATGATTAAGAATCCAATTAAATGTTGTCCTGTCATAATCAAGACTAGGGATTAGTAATTTAATTCAGCTTGATTAGTGTTCTGCTTAGGTTTATTTTAATCCTATCTTTTAGAAAGACAATGATTTAAATTCAATATTGCTTTCGATAGAACAAATTAGAACTACTAAACACTCAGAAGAATTCAATCACATTTTCTTGTAAGTTTTCATTGACAATCACAAAAGTCTCCAATTTATACAAAGATAACATTGCCCCTCCGGTATATAAACCGAAGAAGGTCAACTATCAAAATAAGTATACAACACATAAGTAGCAAATACTTATTTCCATTCCTTTCAGAACTATACAAATACATTTTATGCAATCAGCATACTTAATACAATGCTCAATGGAAAAAGAACATCTTTCCTCATATAGTACATATAGAGAATCAAACTATAATTCTACTTAAATCAATTTTTAACAATCTGATCATCTTATCAGATCTGCATGCTTTTACCACTTACGGCAACCATCTGCAAAAATAGTCAACATGAGTCAGTTCGATGAACTGAGCATGATAAGCACTAACTCTTAAAACAATTGCAATCCATCAATTGTTTTCATTAAACACCCTGTTTAAATGAAATAAAATCACCAATCAAGTAAACATATTCAGACTATTCCTTTGTAATACGAAAATGACTACAAATGTGTAACTTTATCATCGTTACAGAATAGTCCTAAACACTTCTCAAATATTTCATCAAAATATTAGAGATTAAGAAGAACAAAAGTATCCTAAGCAATTATTCATTGAAAATCCCAAGATGAACAAACATCAGACAATCATTATATTCAACTTAAAAAGAGGAATATCATATCAATCCTGATACCGTCATTATGTAAAAACAATTACAGATGTTAATTAAACAGTTATATCAACATATAAATTACAACAGAAGAGAAATAAACAAATTGTACATATTTCCCTCTGAACAAGCTCATGACTATACCATCTTTCCAAAAGCAAGGCATTCACTTAATACACATGCAAATAAATCAGTCGAGTCCATCAACAACACACTGTTCTGTTTAAACTTACAATAAAGCAACTACAGTACAGTAGCCCCCATACCAAACAACGGTGTCTATCTACCAAGCAGACTCAGAATGACCTCACGCAAGAAGCGACAAACAAGAGGATAAACACTGCCGTTACCTGTTTAGGTATAGTCAACAACTCCAAAATTCAATCATGCACAAGAATGGATATCAATGCGAAGAAGACGTAACACGTCAACAATCCCAATAACAGCCTACAGCCCATTCAAGCCCTTTCTACACTGTATGGCTTCTCGACCCAAGGTCGATATCAAAGAACTTCCATAATATCGTGGGCAACAACAGACTCCATAGCAATAAGCAATTTTGATGTTTCCATAAGACAATGCGAGATTTTCATGCAAATTCCGTAACATACACAGCCTTATCCAACTGGAATAATCAGAAAGGAAACATATCATTCTGTATCTACACCTGAACGTAATCGGAATTGAAGTATGGCATTCACAATTCACTTTATAAAAGCCATAATTCATGATGTCAAGCTTTTAAAGACAGCCAACAAAGCCAAGAACATTACCTGTTCATACTCAGGCTTATACAGAAAACAATGACATAGATTACCATTCGAGGATTTTAAACTAAGTCCATAAACAGTATTCACAGTTTAGCTTTTCCAGAAGCCGACATACAAGATATCTTCCCATACTCACGGAACCCAACAATGTCAAAACAAAATAAATTGAAGATAATGATTCCATCCATGCCAACAATGGCAAGCATTTAAAAACAGGCTTAAACAAAGGCTAAATAACGATTTTGTAACAAGGAATCCAACAGAGCCCGTATTACAATATTTGCTCCAAGCCTACATAGAGTGGAATACATATTTAAATGCCCCAACTAAGTCTGAACCACAAATTCCTTGTAAGACAAAAGTATTCATTACCACATAACAGAAGTCACCTTACCTGTTACTCCTACAAGACTCAGACAAATCAATTTCCAACATTCTATATATATATAGCTTCCACCGTGGCCCAAATTATACGAATCACTCAATGGACTCTACAGAGTCATTCAAATACAATAAATACATATATCCATATTGCATACTGTCAACGGGTTGAATCCCATTACCACAACAAAAAGGAAAAACAACTGCAACAGGGTCGTAATGAGATACAGTTACACCGCAAGTTATTTATTCACAAACAACTTTAAATGACAAAACGAAACCCAACGAGTATCAATAACCACCCCATCATTAACCACGACAGAGCTTACAAGGTTCATTAAAATTGAACAATCAAACAAATGTCCAGCAGACTCCCTTCCGACGAGTATTCACAACAAGCATCGACGACAAATACTCATAACAAGCATCGACGACAAATATAAATCAACAGTCATCATAGTAGCCTGTACCCATCACGATAACAATTCATGGATTCTCACAGGACAGGCCTAGCATGCATTCCTTTCATTTATTTCGCAAACTTAAAGCCGAATATGCAAAACACAAGAAATATAGCCACAGTTCGAATATAATAAACACCCATCAAGGATTAAATGAAAAATCATTCCAGCATGAAGATACAGTGCCAAAATCACACAAGACAAACATAGAAAATCATCTATTTCCATAAATCATTTGAACAGAGTTGTTCTAATGAAATCACTTGAAAGACAGCAAGATTTTTAAAGGTTAGGGCCTAACATGCCTGGATATTTGCTCAAAATTCCGAAGCAGACCACTGAAAGAGCTCGGACTTCCTTTTCCTTTTCCAAGTTAGAGCCACCAACAAAATTTTGCTATTACCATGACATATATATTTTCCTTGCCAGAGAAAAGAGCTAGACACGCTCATACTCACCATGCAACACCAAGAAGACTGGTGCGAAGAACCAGTGAACAGGCAGAGGGAAAACCGAATTCGCGATAAGCCAAACAAACCAACAACTTTCCAGTTTGCATGCCTTCTCACGAAATCCGAGCTCGACTACCGAGCTCATTAATTACAATTACTCCCAATTTCCCACTCAAACTCCACTGCCACCGACCGCCAAAGTTGGCGATAGACAAATAAAATTTCAAGACCATTTTCAGTTTTGGCGAACTACCACGTCGGCCCAAGTTAGCCATTTCTAAAACCTCTACCACTACTTGTCCTTCATACTTATCCTTTGCATTAAATAACATAGAAAAATCCGCCCATGGTTCGCACCCTCCATAGGTCCCCATAATCCTTGCTCAATAATTAGGTTAGTAACTTAGGTTAGAATTTAGGATAACACCTAGTCTAACTTTATAGAGCATAGATACTAACTTAGAACATTAGCTCTTAGCCTAGGTCTAGGTTAGATTAACACTAATCTAACCCCTAGGTTAGGTTTAGTTTTTAGGTTACTAACATTAATAATTCTAGTTAGGTCCACATTCCGTATACTCGAAAAAGACCTACAAAGATACATCCTTGAATAGGGTTAGCTCTGTTCGCCTCGAACTACAAAATTGTATGAAACCGAATTATTACCTCGTCCACATCGAGACCTTCCGTATATACTTCGATATCGGGAACCAATCCATTTCACATGATCAACCTGAGTTATACTCCGGACTAGCTTATTCAATGCTTCTAGACCTTGCAACCTGTTCAAGGTCTGTAATTTTAATTCATCATGAACAAACTTAAAGCAATACTTGGATCAATTCCACTAATCCAAGGCTAGGTATTATAGGTGGATAGCTCTATAATTCATTCCAAGATCAGATTAAACTCGGATACAAAATGAAAGAAATAAAAGAGTCCAATCATATTCGACTCATTCAAAGATCTGCAATCAGCAAAGAAAATACAAGTACATATCAAGCATGATTTCCCAATCAAGGACTTGTGTTACACATATGTAAGAGAAGATAAAAAGTGATGGGTATTGACATGATTCTTGTTTAATCATTAGGGAGGTGTATGGATAGCGCCAAGGGATGAGTCTATAAAGAGATAAAGGGTGAGGTAGGACAATGAGTCAACAATAGAATGGTCGAAGATGTAATGCGTTAAGGGGCTTAGGTTTAGGTTTACCATCAAGTGAGGATAAATGATAGGCACTTTATCCATAGGTATGAGTCACGATGTATGGTCCAAGCCAATTAGGAGAAAATTTTCCCGTTTACTTTTTTCTACTTTGGTTACATGTTGATTTTATTTCAAGACAAGGTCACCGACTTGGAAGGTTTGTTCATGAACATATTTTTCATAAGCACGTTTGATACATTGTTGGTAAACTTGAAGGTGATCCAGAGTATTAAGATGACATTCGTCTAATAACTCTAGTTATGCTAAGTGGTCCTGATGAAATTCATCATCAATAAGTAGGTCATGGAGAGAAATACAGAGTGAGGGGATCTATAATTTGAGAGGTAGAATAGCCTCTATACCGTAGACTAGTGAAAAGGGTGTGGCTGCAGTGGAAGTGCGAATACTAGTGCGGTATTTCCATAGGGTAAAAGGAATGTGTGTATGCCAATCCTTCCCAAAGATTGTCAACCACTTTCATGAGAATTTTGTTGAGGGTTTTGTTTGTGGATTAGGCTTTGGCCTTTGGTTTTTGGGTAATAAGGTGATGAGAAACTAAGATGAATGCAAAGGCATTGCAAAGTTTTGCAATGTTTTGTTTTTGAATTGTTTTCCATTGTCGGTGATGAGGCAATGAGGAAAGCCAAACTTAAAAATGATGTGATGGTTAATGAAATCACATATCTTCTCAACTTTCATGGAGATGAGTGGTATGGCTTCCACCCAATTTGTGTAGTATTTGATAGTAGTTATGATCCATTGATGGTGTTGGGAAGAATGAGGATTGATTTCTCCGACAAGATACAAACCCCATTGAGATAAAGGCCAAAGGTCATGAGTAACCGGTAAGGCATGACTGAGTGTATAATGAAGGTTGGAATGTTGTTGACATTTCACATAATGTTTGACATAGTCACAACAATCATGGTTAAGGGTCAGCCAGTAATAGCCTAGGCGAAGAATACACTTAGCAACAGCAAGGCCACTAAAGTGATCTCCACATATGCCATCATGAACTTTCTTAATGGTATAAGGAATTTCAGAACTTGTGAGGCATTGTAAGAGAATACCATCAAAGTCATGTTTATAGAGGAGCCCCCATAATAACAAAACGAGAGACCTTTTTAAGGAAGGCATGTTGTACTTTTAGTGAGATCAGGAGGTAAGATGGAGAGAGAAAGGTAGTTGGAGTACTATTTATACCAAAGGTCACTCGAGTCAGGGGTGTCAGTTCTGATTGAGTAAACATCATGAGGTAAATAAGAAGGTGAATGGAGGCATTGTATAATGCCAAAGATTTTGGAATTGGCAAGGGAAGGGTATTTGGGAAGCTAAGCAGTCATGGTATCGACAAAATTGTTGGTTGAACAGGGATGGTTTGAAGGGTGTAATGATCAAAGGTGGTCAAAACTATGTCTACATGATGTTTATACTTTTGAAGTATCTCATTATGACAATGGTACATACCATTGACTTATTTGATGACCAAGAGTGAATCACCAAAGATGTGGATTGATCCGACATCTAGGGAATATGTAGCTTGAGACCTAGTATGAACACTTTGTATTTAGTAATATTGTTGGTGCATTTAAAGTATAGTTTGAAAGACAAAGGCATGGGTTCTCCATCTAGAGGAATGAGGATAATACCATCCCCTCCCCCATGCTGACACTTGGAAATGTCAAAGAACAATGTCATTTGGTAAGGGGGTCATCTAGGGAGAGAGTAGCAATTGACTCATAGGAAAAGTCAAAATTAGAGGGTTAATCCCTGAAAATAGGTGCGTCGGCTAGTTGGTCAGCGATAGCTTGGCCTTTGTTGGATTTTTGATGAATGAATTCAACTTCAAGATTAACTAAAAGCATAAGCCATCACGCAACACGCTGATTTTGATAAGGTTTGGCATACATGAAGTGTAAGGGATTGGTGTTGGTCATGACATTGGTTTTTTGGTTGAGTAGGTAATGGCGGAGGTTGGTGGAAAAAAAAACTAAGGCTAAGAAAAGTTTTTCTCGATGGTTGTATCGGGTTTCATAGTTCAAAAGAGTATGACTTATGTAATAAAACACCTGCTCCCTGTTGTTCATCAATATGAGCAAGCATGGTTGGCAAGGAATGGTCGGTAGTTGATATGTATAGGTAAAAAGGTTGATCGTCTTTAGGTGGAATGAGTATAGGTGGTTGGAGAAGGTATTGTTTTAGGGCCTAAAAATCTTTGTGATACCATCATCCCATGTAAAGGAGAAATCCTTCCTAAAGCAGATGATGAAATGGTTGACACCGATCGATAATTGTGAAATGAAATAGTGAATGGATCTTTGTTTACCTTACTAAGCAAAGTTGTTTAAGGTTAGTGGGTGGAGGAATTTCAAGGATGGCCTTGACTTTAGCAGGGTCAACTTCTATACCACGGAGGGAAACAATAAATCCTAGGAGCTTTCCTGAGAGAACCATGAAGATGCACTTTTTAGGCTGAAGGCGGATGTAATATTTAATAAGGCGATCAAAGATGGTTTCAAGGATAGAGAGGTGCTTGGAGCGATGTTTAGATTTGGCCAAGAGATCATCCACGTAATATTCCAATATGCGATGCATGATATCATGGAAGATATAAGTCATAACATGCTTATATGTAGCACCAACCTTTTACGGCCAAAGACATGACTCAATAGCAAAATGTTCCCAAGGGGTAATGAATTTGGTCTTGTGTTGATCCTATGGGCAAGAAAAATTTGGTTATAACCCGAGAAGCCATCCATGAGTGATAGAATCTCATGACCAAGGTGAGGTCAACCAGCTTGATCAATACCGGGCAAGGAAAGTCATCTTTTGGGTAAGCTAGGTTGAGGTCACATAAAGTCCATGTAAATGCAGAGTCCCCCTATTGCTTTAGTAATAGGGACAATGTTAGAAATCCAATGAGGATAATCAATGGGTAAGATGAAGGAAATAGAAAGAAGGTGCTAAAGTTATTCTTTGATGAGAAGAGCAATGCGAGGGTGTATTTTCCTCATCTTTTGTTTAATAGGTTTGCATCGAATGAACGCTTACGATATTGTGGACCACTATGGTGGGGTCAATACTGGGCATGTCTGTATAAGACCAAACGAAAGTGTGGTTATGATCTCAGAGAAAATAAGTGATGGCTTCCCTGTTCAACAACATCTAAAGGTTGTCCGATCTTTAGGATGTGCAGGTCATCCTGAGTATGAATGTTGATCTTGATAGTCGATTCATTCAACATGGTTTGCGTCTCAGAGGGTAATGATCGATGAATATATGAGTCTTTTGCACCAAGTTAGGTGAGTATGGATTCATCATCCTGACATTTAACAAGGTTAATTATAGGTGTGTCATCATCGATCATTTCAGGATATAGGAATGGAAGAGTGGAAGGGGCGTCACCTTCGTGTTGATAAGTCAAAGACCCCAAGGAAATGGTGTTTATGAAAAAAATGTTAGGGGGATAGATTTAGGATCCATCGACTCGTTGGTGAGGGTGGTGATGAAGGTGGAGTGTGTGAAGATGAAGGTGGAGAAGGGCTAGGGTCCTCAATGAGTTCAATGCAAGCCTATTTGGTAGAGGTTTGGGAATCCGATACCACTAAGGTCATTATGTTTGTGGGTGGTACATGGAATGACAAAGATGGCAGCCTTGCTCATAAAATACAAAACCAAAACCCTTCCATGCATAGCAGTGTAGGAAGGTGTGGGTTAAATGACGATTGGTAAGTGATTGGAAGTCAACAAAAAATGGGTGGGGTTGTGATGGTGGTTCAAGTGTGTAAGTGGTAGTATCAAGTCCCCCATAGGTGAGACTAGTACGAAGATGAAGAGGACCATAAAGGAGGTGTTCTCCTATACGGTGATCATAGTGAGGGTGTTGGTGAAGGCTTCCATACTCATGCGGAGTAAGGAATGTGTTGACACTATATAGGTGGTACTCCCCCAAAGTGAGGCGTTGAAAAACACCTTCGAGGGGTCAACGGTTTATATGTAGGTATTTGGAATGGATGATGTGTCAAAGGTCAATGCGGAGGTGGAGTTAACGGATTAGGAAGCTAATGGGTTAGCCATGGAGGTTATAGCAATGGTAGGAATGGAGGAGGTATGTGTGGTGAAAGTAGTGGTCAATGACTTGGTAGGTGGAGGTGTAGGTGAAGCAGTATTGGTTGTGGAGGTAGATGGCTTGACAGGTATGAGCACATCATTAGGTCGGTAAAGCATGTTACATGTTTTGAAAGGTGATGGGTCAGCTAGAATGGTATAAGTGTGTCCTTCATGTTCAAACTTTACACAACGATGCAAAGTGGAAGGACCGTAAACCATGACATGGATCCGTGGTCTACCAAGCAACAAGTTATATTGAATTCCTCTCCAAAATGTAAAACAACTCAAATAGTGCGGGGCCCATGTGAATGTGAAGGATGATAGTGCCTAGTGTGGAGGTGATAGTGTCGTTGAATGAACACAACATGACTAGATGTTTATGCATGTAATTTTCAGGTATGCGCATTTGAGAAAATGCATGGGATGAAATGATGTTAATGCTAGCACCTCCATCAATCATCACACAACATACCTATATTTCATCAATGTGGACAAGGAGGTGTGATCTCCTACTCGAGAAGCTAAGGAGGCCACTTGGTGAACAAGGTGAGGTGAGGATGAAGGTGATAATTTTGTGAGAGAGGCTACATGATGGGGTGTGATAATGGAGGCTACGGGTGTAGGGTCATTGGGTAAAACTCAATAGATCAAGAAACTCCATGAGGGCTTGATGATGGGATTTTGAGGTTTGAATGAGGTCATATAAGGAGATTTTGAGGGGATATTGGTGTAATTGTTTGAGCATGGTGCGATGTGTGAAACTATTAGAAATGGCGTATGTGGGGCAAAGATAGTTATTTTAGGTATGGGTGCGATAGTATGTTGTGTATAGGATTAGTTGGTAGGTCGGTTGCCTTTTCTTTTCCCTTCTACACACTAGTGACGTGTATCATGTTGATTTGAGGAGATTTAGAAAATGGAGAAGGTGTAGGATGAGTGGTATAACGACATGAAGGGAAAAAACCTATTGGAGGAGAAAAACCCTATGAGGTTAGTTGGGTGCAACAACATTTGGGTGGTGGCGTGGAAATTTCTCTGATGTGAACCATGTTAATTTCAAATCTTAAGGGTGGCTCTAGGAGTGGTGAGGATGGAGGTTGTGGTTGTTGAGTGGGTAGTGTGGGAATGGGTGTCGATGAAGAAGGATCCTTGTCGAGAAGGTCGTCATCATCAAAGTTGGTTTCTGGTGGAAACAATTAGATAAGGACGGTTTTCAAGGCCTTGCAGTTCTCCACATCATGCCTTGGCACATGATAGTATGCACAAATTTTAGTATCATCAAACCCTTTTGGCTTGGGTTTGAGGGGGTCATAAGGTTGGAGTGGTGGTAATGTGATAACTGGTCTCGAGGAGGTTGGTTAAGATTTTGGCATATGACCCTGCTAGTGGATCACAATGGGAAGTGGATTCGGGTTTGGGATATAGGTGTGGTTGATTGTTGAGGAACTATTTTTGGAAGAGTAAGAATGGGTTGAGTTATGGTTTTAGGTGTCGATGTGGTTTTAGGTATTGATCGTGTTTATCCGGGTAGGGTACAAAGAGATAGATAGGTAGGAGGGTGTGTGGTTATTTTAACTACCTTATTGTGGGGTAGAGGGGTTTTTTTTTGGGTTGCACTTTCTTAGATAAAGGTGATGTGGGTGTATGAGGTCTAGAAGGAAAAGTAGATGGAGGAAGAGGGCGAGTTACCCACGGGGATAATGGGGGTGCTTTGAAGGTAGATGATGCGGGTCACTTGGGGTGTGAGGGACAATGACTGAAGTGTAGTGGGTAGTGAAGCGATAGCTGAAGGTATTAGAGGTATTAGTGGTAAAGAGACTATAGGTGCGGGTGTAATTCATGTTGTGTTCCTAGGTAGGTTAGAGGTTTGTGAGGAAGGAATGGGTTGTTGTGTTATTGGTTTATGGATGGGTGAAGGTCATTGACCATGTTGGGCGATTGAGGTCTTAAGATAGATAGGAAAGGTGTAGGTGTGATTGGTGCGGTCGGGGTATGAGGTTGAAGAATTTGTTTCTTTGGTTTGGGTGTCGAGTAGGTGTGGTATTGACATCGAGGATGTAGCTAAATCATGTTTAATAGGTGGATGAATAAGGTCGGTAGTCGTGGTGACCCTTAAAGTGGTAATAGGTTTAATTAAGGAAAATGTTGTAGAGTGTGTGTGGGTTTAGATGTGGGTTGGGTTATGGGAAAGGGTATGGTTTGAGTGCTAACAGATATCATGGAAGGGGTTATAACAAAGGTGGTTGTATTTGGTTTGGTTGGTCGAAATGTGTTTGGGTAGATAGTGGAGGTATCAGTAAGGGATCTCTACATCTGTGTTGAGACGGGGAGTAAGAGGTGCCCCCATAGTAAATCCCTATCCACATAATCTAAGTGATTAGCCAAACATGAGAATGACACATCTATGGGTGGATTTGGTGAGGACCTAATGGTGATTCTCGTAAAATGTGTCTTAGATAGAGGGAATTAGCTAGCTTCAGCTTTCGTGGGTAGGAGAGATGAAAGTAGGTCTGTTGGATTTTGGGTAGTGGATGGAGAATCCTCACCAAGAGGAAAAGGTATCTCAATTGGGTCTATGATGGGTGGAGGAGATGATGGGAGCTCCTCTATAAGTGGAGGAATGGATCACTCTCTCTCAGGTGGTGGAGGAGGTAATGGGTGCTCTTATGGGTGGAGGAGGTACTATAGGTAAAGTTTCTCTAAGTGGAGAAGCTAGGGGTGAGATGGGCTCAATGTTAATGGACGACCCCTTCTTCGTTGGTGATGGAGGAGATGAAATGTGTTCCTATGTTGGTGAAGAAACATGAGAGGTTGGTTTTGATGCGAAAGGAGAATTTCGGGATATGATTTCCTCATGGAAGGGATGTGAGGTAAGTGGGAGGCAATAGGTACCTCGTTAAAGATAGTGTGAACCTTATGGGTATGGGTATTGTGAATTGATATCTCACCGGTTTGATTGGATTACGGGGCATGGTTGGGAAACATTTTTTTGAAGATTTGTAGATTTTGGTTGGGGGTGGTGTTGGGATTATCCATAGTTAACTCACCTTTCTCGATCATTTCTTGGACAATATTTTTGAAAGTGATGTAGTTTCCATCACTATGACACTTTACTCGATGATAGTTATAGAAAATCATGTTCTTTATACAATACGGGCATGGGAAGAGTAGGGTCAAAAAAGTGTGTGGTTTTATAGGTGGAAGGGTGATGGCTCCAGCTTTGATAAGCTTTTCTAAGACATAAGAGTAAGGTTCCCAATTGAGGTATATTTTTGCCGCTCTCATCCGAATTGAAAATTTTGGACAAGTGAGAGATTAGATGAGGGTGTGACCTGATTTGACGGATGAGCTAGGCTGGCCTTGAGTACCACCGTTAGTGGTGCCCTTATCTTTTGAATAATTGGTTTGTGGTTTGGAATAAGAAGAGGTATCATTTGACTTAAATGCCGAATTCTTATTGCATAATTGGATTTTATTCTCTTCGATGGCCCGAATCTCTAACTTTTATGCCATAGTGAATGCCTCATCGAATGTTTGGAAGGTTTGGACCTACAAGGTTAGGGAGATATGTCTAGCACAAGCCCGTGTGAAGAGCTCGATGAGTTCAGTTTGTGGCAGTTGGAAGGTAAGTTGATTGATCAGGCTACACCAGTGAGTGAAAAAATCTATGATAGATTCATCCTCATACTGACATGTGGAATATAGATTGGTCATGGTAACCTTCTTGATGATATTGATAGAGAAATGATCCAAGAAGGCTTGGGATACCTGATTGAATGATAATATAGAGTGTTTAGGTAACCCACTATACTAATCTAATGTAGGTCTAGTGAGGGACATGGGAAAGGTTCTTAAAAGCAAGGCATCATCATGAGTGATCAGATAACACCCATGTTTAAATGACTGCAAATGTTGTTGTGGGACTTCTTTGCATGATTGAAATTATTGAATTTAGACATTTCCCAATGCATAGGGTATGAATGGATAGGAATGGATGGGTGAATAGGATCGTTGCAAATCTCTTCGTAGGTGAGAGTGTTGCGGGAGCTAGAAACCGATGCCTCTAATGTCTGCATCTTGTCCAACATCAATTTAATTAGGTTGTTTGTGGGGTGTGTGATGATGGATGCCTCCCATAGCGTGAGAAGGTTGCTTTTGGGCATATAACAGGGTGACACTCTAGTGTATGGGGTTGTCACATGTAGGGTGGTGGAGAAGAAGGCAATGAAATATGGTGTATGTACCCGTAATGAATAATGGATGAAACAGAGGTTGTTGGTAGTATGTATATGGGGGTGGAAGGGTCGTGGTAATCCTAGTGGAAATAGGGGCTAATGATTGTGGAATGGAAAGAGCCACGCTTTGAAATGGGGTAGGGGTCACCGACACTAGAGGTGGGAATGTAGCTACAGGTATGTGTGTGGACATTAGGGCGTATGAGGTTGTGTTTGGGGTAGTTGTCGAGGGTACACGGTGGATGTAACGAGGGCCACAGAGGTAATGTATGCAACAATCATAATGGGTATAGGACCTAACCGTGAAATGGCTAGGGGTGAGGTGGATGCAGGGTAGAGGAACAAAGCCGATGGGGCAAATACGGGTGGGTGCAAGAGTCACAGGGATAGATACGAGCATGTCATATATCAATTGACCCGAGGCATCTCGAGTGGATGAATAGGAAAGGTAAAACCGCAAGGCGGCAGGTTCTCGTCAAGGAGTCATGTAAACTCTTCATCTCTCGTAATGATAGTAATAGATTGGATGGGATCCATGGATGGTGATAAAATGGAAGATGGTGAAGGACTAGGTGGGAGTGGTTAACAATTGGCATGAAATATGAGTGTAATTTCTTGTCTTCGGTCAACACCATGTGAACCAAGATCGATCGTGTATGGCTTCTTTTCTTTAAATGACACAAAGAACAACAAGAAGGTGAATCTGGTGACAAAAAGTGGATGAATTACCAAAATGTGGCTAGAATGTGAAATAGGCTAACCAATTCCAGTTAGGGAAAACTCGACATCAGTTGGGGTAGCCACTACCGGTCACTGTAGAAAATGGATAGTGAGTAAACAATGAGGCAAAAGGTAAAATCTGATAGGTATGCCAAATTTAAGGATGTTTAAAATGTCAATGGGAATAATGATAGTGACAGGACTGTGAAAAGTGGAAGAAAGTGAAGAAAATGACCTTTTAAGTTGGTTAGCAAAAGGACTGAACCAATTTCGGTTGAGTATAACCGATGGCGATGAGGTAATCGACGACGAATTATCGTGAAATTGAAACCGTAATGAAAGAAAGTGGTTGTGAATTAAAATCTGATGTAGAATCAGACCCAGAATTCTGAGAATGATGATGATATGGCCTAGGCACACTTAGGTGAAGCCGGAATACACTAGCTATGATGAGGAGCATGCTTAGGATGAACAAAAAAGTGACAAACATGATCTCTCACCTCAAAACGCAAGCCAAGCAAAAACACTAAGAAAATGTGATCCTAGGAGTGCCTTTTCTATTATGTTTGTTTAGCTTATGCTATTTAGGGACTGACACATGAATTGTGAAATAGAGTTTTTTGTGAGGATGGCTTCCTACAAAGAAGGAGATCTAAAAGGTGAGGTTTCTGTATGTTATGGTGGGGACGGGCTTCGCTCAAGTATGACTTGACAAAGATAAAGCAAGCTAGGTGCCCACTATGTCGTGATCGTGTGATCACCTATAGCTTCTTCCATGTAGGATGTTGTTTAAGAATGTGTGTATTTTGAATTTTTGTGTGGTTTGATAAGACTCAGAGAAAGAGAAAAGGATATAAGTGCTTTTCTATGATTCATTTGTCAACCATCAGTTGGTCATGACTTCCAACATATAGGTTTCCTCAATTAATGTGAGCTAATGCAATAAATATGAATGGAATGAACTTATTTTAATCCCAAATCGAAATGAGAAATTGGATGACAAAATAAGATGAAGAGGAAGAGGGATGCTCTTTCACTACAATGCGTAAAAACATGAAGAAATGGTTCTTTTAATTACACCAAAGGAAAGGTTTCCTTTATAACAAATAGAAAGAAGAGGTTGATTACTGTGGAAGAAAATTAGTGTGTACACTTTTCTAAGGGAAACAAACACACAATTTTTCCTAGGAATGAATGAAATGCAAGGAACCCCGAGATGGCTCCCACCGGTGTGCCAAAATGTTTCAACATTTTCTTAGATTGTTTCTTTTTGAAGTGTTGACGAAACAAATATGGTAATGGCATATAGGAGGAATACTTGTTCAAATGTTGGTTGATGGAATGTTGCACATGTATGACTTCCGAATCCATAGATAATCATGAGAGATTCCTTTGGCTAGGAGGAACTACCTCTAATGAAAACAAGACCACCGTAAGGAATTAAACAATATGGGCAAAGAAATGCCTAGCGATGCTAAATATAGGAAGTATGTACTTCCTAGATAGCTATTAGTCCACTATTTTAAATAATTTAATGATGTAAAAAAGTAAATCCTATTGTTATTTTAAAATGATATAGGTATCTCACTTAAAACACAATAAGAAATAGATCTAATCTAACAAGATAAGCTAGAATAGAATCCAAAGGTTAAATTATTGGTTTTGGGTCTCGTAGGTCTGATAAAGGTCTTGGGTAGATCACAAGTGAATGAGGGTAAGATAAAATTAGGTGGGTAGGTCATTTTTCTAGGTCATGATGGAAAATACAGAGACTGGTGTCGGTCAAGGTGACTGACGGTGGTTAGGTATAGCCAAGGTCGGGCCATCTTGTTAGATCTCGATATGTCACAGAACAAGATTTTGGTCTCCTTTGTGATTACACAAAGGACTTTGGTTGGTCGAGACAAGGTATTGGGTGACTGGAGTAGGCTTTTGTGAGGTTTTAATGGGTATATGGAGGTGAAAATGTGGAGAAGGTCAATAGGGGAAAGGTAAACAATGGATGATAAAATGATGATGAAATGAAATAAACCAGAAAGTATGATGTTGTACTTACTTGGATTTCATTCCTGAATGCTTATGTGTGAGGTATGGAGGTGCTGATGATGGGTTTAAAGGTTACAAGTGATCACCAACTGAGGGAAAGCTTCTGCATGGGCTACATGTACACTCCTCTTTACTTGGATAGATCAGATCATGGTTGGGATGGTAGTGTATGAGAAGATACTCTATCTCCTTCCTTGGATGCGAGTTTTCACTGGAATTTTCTCTCTAAAGATGTGTTATCTCTCTGAGATGTGTTCTTTCTCGTCAAATTTCTCCCAATGTTTTCCAACTTCCAACCTTGAGAATAAGGTTGTTTTGGGGTTAAAAGGGGTAACCGATGGTGGTTCGGATTAACCGGTGATGGTTAGGGGTAACCGACGTTGGTCAAGGTGGGATTTCCTAGGTTTACTAAACTAGGGAGATCCTCCTAATTTCCTTGAACTTGTGTCATTATCCCACATATTAGACTGGGAGCTTCTTGTGAGCATGCGGGAATGTGGTTAGAGGGAATGTAGGCATTGATTTTTAGGGTTTGGGTAAGTCTTAGTTAGTTATGGAAACTTAATAAGAATAGGTCTTAGGTTGAGTTGGTTTGGTGACATGTCTAAATGAACTATATGTGTGGATATTATTTAAATAAAATATTCAAATAATAAATATAGTGAGGATAATGAATTAATTTAATTTAATTAATTAAATTAACATTAGTGGGTCAAGGGGGTTATGGTTAGGTAAATGTAATAAAGGGTGCGTAAATGTCGAGGGACCAAAGGGAGTGTGACCTAATTTTAGTGTCTACACCGTCCTCCGAGATAATGAATCGACATAGGTAACGAGCTAGGGAGTACTTGCAAATCTGCTCTTGTGTTCGCAGAGAGGTGTTCCTGTGTAAGATGTTGTTTAAGAAAGATGTGTATATTTCAATTTTGTGCAAGTCCTGGTAAGAAAGAGAGAGAGAATGTGGTTTCTACGATTCTTTGTGTCAACCATTAGCTTGGGCATGACTTCCAACATATAGGTTTCCCTCATTTTAATGTGAGCTAAATGCAGAAAATCAGAATGTAATACAACCAATTTTAAGCCCAAATTGAAAATATTATGTTCGATGAAGCAAATGATGAATAGGAGAGGGTATGCTCTTTCACTAAATACAGAAAACAAGAAAGAAGAATGATTCCTTTTTAAATGCACCAATAGAAATGTTTCTTTTAGAGAAATTAGAAAGAAGAGAAGATTACTAGAGAAAAATATTAATGTGTAAGCCTTTTAAAGGGAAACAGACACACAAATTTCACCTAGGAATGAAGAAAATGCAATAGAACCCCTGATGGGTCCCACCGGTGTGCCAAAATGTTTCACCATTTTCTTTACATTTTTGAATGACGAAATAGATAGGGTTATGGGCTAGGAGGAATACCTATTAAATGGGTTGGTTGATGGTTATTACGTGTGTTCTGACTTCTCAATCTAGTGCTGATTGTGAGAGCTTCATTTTGGCTAGGAGGAACTACCTGTAATAGAAAATAAGACCACAAAAGAGAAGTTAAATGATATATGACAATGGACCCTTTAGCGTATGCTAGTTCCGGGAAGTGTGATACTTCCTAGATGATTGTCAATCCACTATTTAAAACAAATTAATACAAGAAATAATTAAATTCCTACTATAGTTGATATGATTTAGGTATCTCATTCAAGTACAATAAGTAAATCCAATCACAATAGGTTAGGCTATAGTTGGATCTAAAGGATGAGGTGTCTATCAAGGTACTGGGACTGGTCAGATCTAATTCTGGGTTGTTTAGGTCAACTGGTAGGAGGTTGTTTGGCTTTGTTCTTGGGCAGGTATAAAATACAGAGACCAATGTCAGTTGGGTATAACTGATGATGATTAATTAAGACCGACAAAGGTTATTGGTAATCGACGCGTTGATATAGTAAGGTGATAGTAATTCAATGAAAACCTTATTATAGAGGCTAGGTGAGGTTGGATGGGGCTAAAGGAGGAGATGGCAAGGTTTGTGGGAATACTGAGAACACTCAAAGAGGTGGAAGGGCCAAGATAGGTGATTTGACAAGTGGGTGAGTGATATTTTTGGGTTTGTTCAGAAAGAAGGCTATGGAGGAATGGGAATGTTAATAGAAGAATGGTAACAGAAATGATAATAACTCTATGAACAGAATAGGAATGGAAATGATTAATGATAAAACACTTACCAATATTACATGTCCAATGGTTGGGTGGTAGTGATGATTGGTTGATAGAACAGAACTCGATGCAATAGTGACGCTTCCCAGAATGTTACCGTGAGTACCAATGCTTTTAGATCTATCTTGGTACATGAAAAGACTCTAATTTTTCTTTCACGTAGCTCTCTTCTCCTTTTTTTTTATTTTATTTTAGAATGTGCGAACCCAAAAACAAGGTTGCTTAGGTGAATAAATGGTATCGATTTACGGTTCCAGTTGACCGCACGCAGTTTAAGGGTAAATGACATCGGTTAAGGAGGGATTCCCTAGGTTTACTAAAATGGGAAGATCTTTCAAATTTTTTTGGGCCCAATTAGTTTTTTTCTCTTAGATTAGAACGGAAACATCCCTACTAATGGTAGGGAATGTAGTTAGAGAGATTTTAGGGTTAGACCAAATCTTAGCTCATTAAGGTAAGTAAGACTTAGTTATTGTTAGTTATGGAAACATGCCAAGAATAGGTCTAGGGTGAGGTGTTTGGATGAGCTATCTAGGTGAGGTGGTGGGGTAGAAATTAAGATAATTAAATAATAAATATTTTGAGGATATATATATATATATTAATTTAATTAAATGAATTAAATTAATAGTGGTGTGGGGTGGAAGGGACCTTGGTTATGTGAGTATGTTTGAGTTGGTTATTTTACTAGGGACCAAGGGGAGTGTGACCTAATTTTTGTGTCTACAGTTAGTTCTAAACCTATTAATTTCATACTTAAAAGAGTTTTTGACTAAAGCTTTAAATTCTTTAAATTTTATCTGATTTCCTTTTAATAAAATATGACCAAATCATGTGAGAGAAATCATCAATGAAAGTGATAACATACATATATCCATTAAGAAAAGGAAATTTTATGGGTCCTCTAACTTCACTATGGAAAATCTCTAAAGGTCTATAAGAGTTATCATCATGATGATCATGAAAAGGATTAGCATTGCTTGCCACATAAGCATCCTTCACAAGTTCCATGATTTTTGGAAATAGGTGATAGACTAATTCAGTTACTAGGTATATTTGAGACATGTTGTACATGCTCCTAAAGTTGACATGACCTATCCTCTCATGCCACAAATGTAAGTCACTTCTTTGAGTTTTCAAACAAGAAGCAGAAGGAAAATCGAAAAAACATACAATCCATCTCTTTGAATGCCTTCAACTATAGTAACATTATGTTCATATTTAATAAACCATTTATCCTTTAACAATGTAACACTATAGTTATTTTGAATTAACTGAGAACATGAAAGAAAATTTATTTTTAGTTTCACTACTAACAATACATTGTTAATAAAACCATTTACTACTTTTGCTTTTCCCTGACCTTGAACATCGAGAATGGAATGATCACCCAAGTAGATCTGATCATTACATTCACTAAGTTCAGATAGGATATTAGATCTAAAAGTCATATGCCTAGAAGCACCACTGTCTAATATCCACTCATTTTATTTTGTAGTGACAAAAGCAGCATACAAAGCAATTACATTTGATTTTTGGTTATTTTTCTTATTCTTGTTTTGATTTTAATTTTAATTTTGGTCTTGAATAGATTTGTTACCCTTTTGAAATTTAGAATTTGTTTTATTAAATTTGCAATCATCTTTCTTGTGTCCAAATTTACCACAATAATGACATTTTCCATCAAATATAACTCTTAGATTTCTAGGTTTCTTATCCTTGCTAGGAGGTTTAAAAGTTTGCTTTGTGTTTTTTTTGAATCTAGAGGTTTTACCTTTTGATTTCTAAGTGAGAAGTGCCTATGAGGCATTCTCCTTAGAATCAAAATTTGACATTACTTGTTCTTCTTGTATAAGAAGAGAACTAAGGGTTTGCAAATATGGAATGTCTTGTTCTGTTTGATATTTAGAATTCAAAATTGAAATGAAATTTCTAAATTTTTCATGAATATTTAATTGGATAATAAAATAGAGCAATTTATCATGAATCAAATTACTGCCACATCCATATAACTGTGACTTAATATTTTTAATTTTTGCTAAATAATTAATCACTTTTTCATCTCCCTTCATGGGAGTTGTCATAAGCTCTAAAACCAATTTAATAATTTTTGATAAACGTGTACCTTCGTACCTCAACTCCAATTATGTCCAAGCTTTACTAGGACTCTAGATTTCTGATATGAAGAAAATAGTAATCATGTATGCTCCACAAGATAATAGACATTGCACATTGTACTTTCATTGATATGTGGCAAAATTATCAACAGTTGCATATCTTCTCGTGATCTCTCTCTATTCCATTTACAATTGCCCACAATTTGCAAAGCCATGAATTATGCTTTCAATCAAATATTCCAAATGTTGTAGTTGTTTCCATTTAACATTTGGGATTTCTCAATTGAAAATTGATTAGACCTCATTTTTGCATAAAATATAGATAAAGAAATGATTAACAAATAAGGATTAAAATAAGAGTTTTATACAAATTCCCCCTATCATATTTTAATCCTTGTAATCAATCAGGATCAATTTTACACCAAAAAAGGAGGTCCTATTAATTAAATAGTTTACACACGAAAATTTTAGAACGATATAAAAAAATAAATTGAAACGTGAGTGATTTTTTTAGATTTGTAACAAATTGATGATGAAAAAAACTTATCATCATATGAGTATATATCTAAAAAATGATAATTTTACTATTTTTTACAATTTTTTTTAATAATTTGTCTATTTTTTGAAATAAATAAACAAATTGTTTAAGTATAATTTCTAATATTAAATTGGTGATCCTTTTATATCCTTAATATTAATCAAGACATATTAAATTGAATGTCAAATCCAATGCTTATTATAACAACCATATATTATACCGAAACAAAAGCCAACTATGTAAGAGCCATCATTGAGCCACATTAAAACAATAGTCAAACCAATTACCATGCCCGTGAATGACTAACAACAAGGGTGGGTGTGACTTAATTCACACAACCTTACTACAATGGGAAGGGTTTTAAAACCTTCCTCTTGATCGCATCATCCCCATGTGGGACTAAACCCACACATAAGAGAGAGGGGGTCGCGGGTGGCCTACAATGGTGGAAGGGGGTCCCACAAAGGGACACGTGACAAGCATGGGAAAGGGATTGCGGAAGCAAGTAGAAGGTGCCACTTAGAACCAAGCTAGGAGGGGGTGGTTTGGAGGGGGATGTCCCCAATACAATTTCACATATATATTTTTATTATCTATATTTTAATATGGTTTTCCATTAGGTTTAGTTTTATATGTTTAGGTTTATATAAATTAGGTTAGGTTTTATATGAACTAAAGTTTTATATATATGTAAAAAAATTATACATATATATTTATAAATCATATAATTTTTATGTGTATATAAAAATTATACATATAAATTGTATTTTATAAAATATTCAACTATTATAGTTGAATTAAACTATATTAAAAAAATTAGGGCCCTATTTAGGACATGAATAAGGGTTTTCAAAAAAGTATTACAGGGGACAAGAAATTTACTTGGCCAATGAAAAAAATAGAAAAGCCTATTTTCTCAAATCTTGTCTCCCCTTGTAAACTCAAATTTTAACTTGGATTTTTACTTCCCCTTTTGAATTTCTCGAATTCCTACAAAATATGTAAAAATGTATATAAATTTTCACAAATTTTACAACCCTTACCTTATTTTCCAAAGCTTAGTTAATTTTTGAAGTTGAATTCTTTTCACGCAGTTGAAAATCCAAAAATCCCTTTCACCTCGTTGCAATATTCATCCACCAACCAAAAAACATTGCGGAATGGAAAGGGAGGGATTAAATAATATTCCAAATAGTTCAACTACCTTCGCAACCATTGTATCATTAGGATTAAATTTAATAAATTAATCTCACTCTTGTACAATGTCGACTTTGAGATATTAAATAAATATAATAACCAATGTTTACACATACATTATAAAAAAATTTATAAACATAAAATAAATGAAATAAAGTAAAGAACACCATAACACAATGACACAAAATTTAATGTGGAAAACCCCTAAATGGGTAAAAACCATGGAAGAATAATCCACTATAGAGAAAATTTTACAATTACCAGTCAATAACTCCCTCCTCACTTCTACTCCATGTTTTCACCAGGATTTAACCTTCATATTCCACACACTGGAATATTATTTTATTGATTTGATTTCAATTCGATATATCTTGAATATGACCTAAGGTCATATTTAAATAACCCGAAGGGTTATAACCTTATTAAGTGATGGGAACACCTCCTTGATTTAATTAAATTAACTAACCCATATTATAAAGTTTATATTTAAATAATATGAATATAGTTTATTCTATATTATATAAATATAAACTATATATTATGATGCACTTAATATTATAGTTCTAACACTTTTTAGCCTCAAATTCTCTCACATCCCTACCCTATGATGAAATATAGTTCTAAATTTCATACTCAACTACTGAGGGTATAAATATGAAATGAGCCTCACCTTACTCACACTCTCTACACTCTATACTTCACGATCTATCTTTATAAGCGCACACAGCTTCAAACCATTTCCCGATGACACACTCTTGTTCTATGGTTCATTCTTGACTACCGAGGGGTATTTTATAAATGAACCTCCTCTCATACTCATCCACATTCACTTGGGGTCATGATTCTCCTATCACACTCTCTTTTCATTCTATTCCATTCACATTCACATCATACTACATATCTTGGCTGCATTTATTTTTACTTAATTATGCTTACATGTACACATTGTTTCACATGCTATAAAAATACATTATATGTCATTATCCTTATCATATACACACGCGTGTTTACTTGTTCTCTAGTTTTGAATGCATGGTTTCTACAAATCCTTGCACACGGCACAAATTATCGGCACTATACCTCTTACTATTCCCACCAAGGCTCCTAGGGGAATCTACTTTCATACACACTACAAGTGCTATTGTTTCATTTTATACTACTTCCTATTCTTACTAGAACACTACTTTTGTATCAAAACATACATGCTTTGAAATACTTTTTATCTTTCTAACATGTTAACGGGTGCTTCATGCGTAGCATTTTCTTTGCAAGAACTATTTGCCATCATGGTTGTCGATACTTTGCTTACTATTATTTTTCATTATTTTCCATTGTTTGTGGGCTATTCCCTATGTATTTCTTCTTCATTTCTTGTATGCTTTTGGATGATTTGGACTTGATTGTCTTGCGACATTGTGAGTGATGTCCCATGGTTGAAATCCACTTTTCACAATCTACATTATATTATTTCTTGCTAGATTACACATTGTCTTCTATATGTGTATTTGTATTGATTGTACTAACACATGTTTCTAGCCATATTTTTACATGTGCATTGGTTTCTACCATACATATTCCCCCTACAGGGAATCCATTTTAGATTAGCATTCATTCCTCTCCTTTGGTCCGAATTCTCCTAGCAATGTCTCATACACCCCAAACAGGGGGGCATAAATTGGGTGAATTAGTCACCCCATTAAGTGGTACACATTCATAGTTCAAATCTACACAATACATGAATAGATCAATATACACTTATAGAAGGGCTTAGAATCTAGCTTGGGTCCTTAGTATAACACAAATTCCAGCCTCCCCAGATATATAGACATGATTGATTGGGTGTCCCCGACCCTTTTAGCCGCTTATGACTAGGGGTAGTTACAGTCACTTTTTTAGATTAATGTAGTTTTAAGTAGTTTACATAGTGGTTTGCACAACACATGAAAAGTCCTCCAAAGAATCATAATGCATTCTTTATTCTTTTTATACTTGGATCAAACTGGAAAAAAATAGGATCACACAATCTACAGTGGTGTATAAACTTAGGGAAGTAGTCAGGGATGGAGAATAACACTATAAATTTCTCCTCAACACTCTTGTATCGTGGTGTGAGATCACCCAAAAAGCTCACACTTGGAGTGAGATCACCCAAAAAAATTGATCATTGCGTAAGATCACCCAAAAAAATCACTCTTCTACAACATTTCAATACATTTTCTATCCTTTTCACTCATCACGAATCAAAAATACATGTTCCTTTTTGCAGCTTTACATAATGTTTAAATATTTGGATCAAAGTTTTCATATACATGAAGTTAACTACTCTTTTTTTTTTTTTTATGGGTACATCCTTATAAGAAACTTTAGTCTCAAACACAACACAAGCACAACATTGACAACAGTGCAACGTGGTACACAAATAATGATTTTCACCCCAAGGGTCACTTCCTCTTTCCTAGCTTAGCTTCCACATTTCATTTTATCACTTTATGCTTTTCCTTATCTCCTCAACATGCTTTCACCATCAATCTACATGGTTATCTGTACGCATCTCTTATCTACTTTATATTATTGAGTATTCACTCAACAACATCAAGTGGGGAAAATTGTAGACATTAAATCATGCACTTTAGGTACATTTGTAGGTCCTAGTCACATACTAGTATTCATATGATTCCTAAGTGAGAAAACAAGCAATTGATAGCTATCTTTGGCCTTTTTCTATGTTTCATGTGTTCTTTCTAACATCTTACACCATACAACCTAGTTGATACTTTACTACTTTATCTTTTATGACTCTGGACACCGGCGCTAGGTGCCCTCATCCTTCTCGGGGACCCCTCGACCTATATTTACTTTACTTGCTACTTTTGGGCATATTTAATCTTTTGGGCATCTTATTTTCTTATATATTGTCCTTGTAGTTGTTAATTACGAAATTCAATAAAGGGAATCATATAAATATAAATCTATGTGACCATAATAAAGGAATAAGCTCTAAACAAATATTACTATCACCTAATGTTACATCCAGAGGAATTTTAAGAGCATCAAAGTATCTATCTAGATTCATTCAAGGGACAAGGAATTGAATTTTCTACATACATGCATAAGAGGGGAAGTTTATTTTTTCATCCACACATCTACTTACATTGCTACATCTAGCTATTTCTTGCTATCAAGTGCATCTTGCACAAGATCCACCTAGGGCACGATTCTTGCACATACACACGAGAACTACATGGAGTCCGAAATGTAGTGCAAAACTCAATTGTAAGCTCACTTAGTCAGGTGATTGTTGGGGTCAGTTTGCCTCCCCATTTTCATATTTTTCTTTTTAGGATTTGATGTTTTTTGAGGTTTTGCAAGACATCATTTGTTTTACAAAGTTACAGGTGGACTATGGGATCAACCAAAAAAATATAGGAAACTAAAAACAAAGATTAGTGAGCATCTTGTGACATAAGAAAAACAAATTTTTGAGATATTTCAAAGTCACAGTTCCCAAAAGTAGTCTCCAAAGGCCTAAGAACCCTGCACTCCCAGTGCCCCACTTCTAGGAAGATTTGATTACTCAACAATTTATCAAGCTCTGTTGCATAGTTTCCTCCTCTTATTTATCAATTTTCTAGTCTGTCACACTTTGGGATTCATTACAAAATTAGCTAACTATCATATTCCATGTCTTGCAACTAGGGTTTCATATTTCTTTAGTTTATTGCTTGTGTCAAATCTGTAATTCATTTATTATTTATCATATGTGACTATAATAGTTTGGGTTTTACAAATTCCATATTTTTGAATCATGTGTTTACAATAGATAATTATAGATGGGTTTCCAATATTACTAGATCCGAGATATGGTATAATGGGAATTTATGCTCTATTAATGATTGTATATGTTGAATGAATTCCTTATTATATGTGTTTCTAATCTTATATATTGTATCTTTATTCATGCATGTTATGGTGGCTATAATTATTATGTATACCCTAACCACATCTTGATAAGCAAAGTAAAATTGGGACTGTTAGATGCATGTACTTCAGTGAGCATTCATGCCTATGTTTGGATGAATTTACAAGACACATAACTTTGTGAAGTATTGAATACTAGACCAAAAACATTTTGGCTCCATTACTGGGATCTATTTTCATTCTTGTCATTAGGATGTTGTGTGCACATGGAGTTCTGTTTCTCTTTGGAGAATATTGAGCTTTATATACACTATTGAGTTGTGGAGCTCAATTACTTTGGATTAGCATGAAATATGGAACTTGTTGGAAAACACAAGAACTAACATCATTTATGGAGTGATCAAGCGTCCACCTATGACCGGCATCATTCAGAAAGGAGGAACCAACATTAGTTAGGGCTAACCGACATTAGTTACCTGTGTGTGGGTGTTTTAATTAACTCATGAGAATTATATCTATTTTAGTATTAAAGTATATCTATTGATTGTAATTACATGACTATATTCCTAAGTTTGTATATGCCTATATAAACATGAAAGCTAGGGTTTAGAAGTAAGAATTAAGAAGAACTTGCAAAATTTGATGATTATTGTGAGAATAATTGTGAGAGAGAGAATTCTTGGAGAAGAACAAAATCTTGGGTGAAAGACAGTATTGTACATCTGAGAGGTGTGGAAGATTATAAATCTTCAATTGTATATCTTGTTAAAGCTTTGGATAATAGATTGACTTATTTCTTGGTGGATGTAGCCCACACTGGGTGAACCACATTAAATCTGGTGTTGATTTATATATCTTGTTTTGTATAATTCTTCTGGTAGAATATCCACTTTCATTGCATGTATGTTTAGATATGATATATTATCTATACAACCTTGTTCTAACCCCAAAAAATGGTATCGAAGCTTTATTTGAGGGTTTTATGTGTTGAAATATTTACTCACAGAGGTTTTTGATTGAGTGGGAGCTACAACAATGGAAGAAGAAAACAAATACAAGGTAGCAAAAGTTTGATGGCTAAAATTATCAATTATGGAAGATGTAGATTATGGAGGATATATATCAAAGAAATTTGTATTTACCGTTGAATGATAAATCTAGACCTATGAAGATGACTAATAAAGAATGGAAGATTATTGATAGAAAGGATTTGGGATCTATAAGATTGATCCTGTAGCATCTTTGGCTTCCAATATTACGAATGGGACTTCTAGGGTAGGGTTAATGAAGTCTCTTGATAATTTATATGAAAAACCTAGTGCTTTAAATAAAGTTTATTTGATGAAAAACTATTTAGTTCTAAGATACATGAAGGTGGATTTACATCTTGTCATTTGAATAATTTCGATCTATTGTAAATCATTTAAAATTAGTTGATATTCCGTTTGATGATGAAGTGAAAGAACTTTTATTATTATGTTCTTTTCCGATACTTGGGATAACTTGGTAATGGTTGTTAGTAATACACCATCTGCTAATAATATTTTGAAGTTTGATGGTGTGGTTAGTATAATATTGAATGAATAAATTCACGGGAAAATTGCAAAGGAATCATCATCTAGGAATGATTTAAATGTAGAAAGTAGGGGTAGGCGAGAAGGAGAGAACCAAGAGTAAGAGTAATGGGAAATCAAAGTCAAGGGATAAAATCTAAATCCAAAGGTAAGGGAATTACCTATTGGAAATGTGGAAAGAAAGGACAGCAAAGAAAGATTACTCGTCAAAGGATAAAGAGAACCAAAAATTGGACAAAGGTAAAGAAGTAAATCTTGCTGCAATAGAGGTAATGCAATATGATCTTATTCTTTCTTAAGATAATAAAATTGAATAATGAGTTTTAGATTCATGAGCTTCTTTTCATGTAACCCCTAATAAGGGTTATTTCGAAACTATGTCTAGGTTAATTTTGGACATGTTTATTTGGGTGATGATGAAACTTGTAGTATTACTTGGTAAATGAGAAGTTCATCTAAAATTTCAGAATAGAAATACATGGATATTGAGAGATGTGAGACATGTGCCAAGCCTCAAGAGGAATCTTCTTTCTATAGGAAAAGTAGGTGAATTTGGTTGCATGGTTACTTTTACAGAGACTCTT
Source organism: Taxus wallichiana var. yunnanensis (assembly GCA_018340775.1). NCBI lineage: Eukaryota > Viridiplantae > Streptophyta > Pinopsida > Cupressales > Taxaceae > Taxus > Taxus wallichiana. The sequence continues at coordinate 162,529,003 of CM031243.1, read as the reverse complement.
GGAAAGTCACCAAGGATGCTTTTGTTATGGTAAGAGGTAAGAAGGTAGGAACATTATATTTATCTACCTATTTTACTTGATTTCTTTTTTACATTATCTACTTCAATTTCGGATGCATGAATGTGGTATAATCAGTTGGACCATATGAGTCAAAAAGGAATGTAGATCTTAAAGGATAAGGGTAAGTTATCGATTAGAAATATTTAGATCTTGATTTTTATTAGCATTGTGTCTTTGGAAAGAAAAAGAGAGTAAGATTTCTCAAAGTTATCGCAACTAAGAAGGAGAAGAAATTAGATCTTGTACACTCGATGTGTGGGGACCAAATCAAGTAGCTTCTCATGGAGAATCTGTATTATTATGTTACTTTAATTGATGATGCTATAAGAAAGGTATGGGTTTATTGTATTAAACACAAATATGATGTTTTTGATACTTTTAAAAGATGGAAATCCTTTGTTGAGAATGAATCAAATTCAAATTTAAAGTGCCTTAGATCTGAAAATGGTGTTGAATACTGTAGAAATAATTTCAATGATTATTGTTCAGTGAATGGGATACATAGAGAAAGAATGGTTCCAAGAACACCATAGGAGAATGGTGTTGTAGAAAGAATGAATAGGACAATCATAGAATGTGCTAGAAGTATGAGATTACATTCTAGATTACCTTTACGCTTTTGGGTAGAAGTAGTTGATACAATGGTTTATTTTATCAGCCATGGGCATTTAAGTTTACTAGATGGAGGAATACTAGACGAAGCTTGGACCGGAAAATAAGTAGATATTTTTTTCTTAAAGTTTTTGTTCAAAGCTTTTGTGCATATTGATAAGAAAAATAGGAAAATGTTGGATGCAAAATCCAAGAGATGTAGTTTCATTGGTTATGGATCTAGTGAATTTAGATTCTATTTTTGGGATTTAGAGAACTCTAAAATTATTAGGAGTTATGATATTAAATGGAATGAAAAGGGAATGTATAGGGATCAAATTTTGGTACCCAAGGATGAAACGGTTGAGAATTTTGTGAATGAAAATGAACTCTCATATTTAAAAATAATACTAACAGGGTTACACAATAACCAATGTCAGTTGACCCCTAATCGACATCAGATCGAGAACCAATGATCGGTTACAAAAGAGTAAACCCGACATCGGTTATAGGTAACCGGCGTCTCTCACGATGATTTGGATACAAATGTCTAGGAGGTCCAGAATGATCCTCCGGTACCCCAAACTCCTGTGAGAAGGTCACAAAGGGTAAGTAAACCTCCAAAAATATTTACACCTTCTATTTTATTTATTATTGACTGATAATGGTGAAGCAGAGACTTTTGAAGAAGCAATGCAGATAAGACCCATGTCCAATGGGAGCATGACATAGATAAGGAGGTGAAATCCTTGGAACATAACTAGACTTGGGATTTGGTTAAGTTACCAATAGGTAAGAGGACATTGTAGAACAAGTGGGTTTACAGGATCAAGGAAGAAAAGGGTGGACAGAAAAGGTACAAGGAAAGGCTTGTAGTAAAGGGATTTACATAGAAAATAGGTATTGACTTTGGTGAAATATTTTATCCTATTGTAAAAATGAATTCTATTCGTATTTTATTGAGTTTAGTCGTAGTAGAGGATTTACATTTAGAGAAACTAGATGTGAAGATGAATTTCCTTCATGGTGATTTGGATGAAGAGATTTATATGCAACAACCGCTTGGGTATAAAGTCAAGGGTAAGGAAAAATTAGTGTGCAGGTTGAAAAAGAGACTATATGGGCTCAAACAAGATCCAAGTCAATGATACATGAGGTTTGATAGTTTTATGCATGAGCATGGTTACTTGAGATGTGAATATGACAATTATATTTATGTCAAGAAGCTTGAAAGTGAGAACTATATATATTTTTTATTGTATGTGGATGATATACTTATTGTAGGATCTAGTATATAAGACATTGGTGAGATTAAGGGAAAGTTAGCTCACACATTTTCTATTAATGATTTAGGAGCTTTAAAAATAATCCTTGGCATGCAAATACACAGAGACAGAATAAAAAGAAATTGTATTTATCTCATGGATGATTATATCTATAGGGTGTTAGAAAGGTTCAAGATGCGAAATGCAAAACTCATTAGTACACCTATGGCTAGACAATTAAAATTGATAAAATATCAATTTCCTTCATCATATGATGAGGTCAAATACATAACATGAGTACCATATGATTTAATAGTTGGGAGTATCATGTATGCTAGAGTTTGTACTGACTGACATTGCACAAGAAGTGGGAGTTGTGAGTAGATATATGGTTAATCTAGGTAGACAACATTGAAAATCAGTCCAATAGATACTCAGGTATTTGAAAGGGACATCTAGCATGCATTTATGCTATGGAAGTTTGGATATTTCATTATGTGGCTATGTTGATTTGGATATGGCTAGAGATCTAGATGGTAGAAGGAGCACTACTAGATATATTTTCATAGTAGGTGGGATGACAGTTAGCTAGATTTCAAGATTGCAAAAGGTTGTGGCTTTGTCTACTACAGAGGTAGAGTATGTTGCAGCTATAGAGGCTAGTAAGGAGATGATATGGATGAGTAGGTTCATGAAAGAGTTGGGAAAGGAGCAAGATGATTGCAAACTGTTTAGTGACATTCAGAGTGTAATTCATTTGGCAAAGAAATTAACATTTCATTTAAGAATGAAACACATTCAATTAAGGTATCACTTCATATGAAATGTATTGGAGGATGGGAAGCTAAATCTAGAAAAGATTCATATGAATTAAAACCCTACAGATATGCTAACGAAGCCATTAACAAAGGAGAAGTTGGATCTACACTCCACTTCTGTTGGTCTTTGAGTTTGAGACTTGAAGAGGAAGAAAAAAAGATAAGGAAGGATATAAGAATGATGTTGTACATGTATGGTGCAATAATTAATCTCCAAGTGGGAGATTGTTGAGTTGTGGAGCTCAATTACTTTGAATTATCATGCAATATGAAACTTGCTAGAAAACACAGTCTTGACATTGGTTATGGAGGGACCAGCATCGGTCACCTATGACCGGAATCGGTCAGGAAGGAGGAACCAACATTGGTTAGGGATAACCGACGTCAGTTACTGTGTGTGGGTGTTTTAATTAACTCACAGAATTAGATCTATTTTAGTATTAAAATAGATCTATTGATTATAATTGCATGGCTAAGTGCCCTAAGTTTGTATATGCCTATATAAGCATGAAAGATAGGGTTTAGAAGTAATAATTAAGAATAACTTGCAAAATTTGATTATTGTGAGAATAATTGTGAGAGAGAGAATTCTTGGAGAAGAAGCAAAAGCTTGGGTGAAAGACAATACTATACATCTGAGAGGTGTGGAAGATTATAAATATTAAATTGTATATCTTGTCAAATCTTTGGATAATAGATTGGCTTGTTTCTTGGTGGACATATCCCACACTGGGTGAACCATGTTAAATCTGGTGTTGATTTATATCTCTTATTTTGTATAATTCTTCTGGTAGAATATCCACTTTCATTGCATGTATGTTTAGATCTGATATATTATTTGTACAACCTTGTGCTAACCCCAACATACACGATGGTGAGGACACGTTTGCTTAGAGATACTAAATTGGACCTTATTTTAATGTGTGCAAGTGGGTAGAAAATAACCTATATGATTGTTTATATGATACGTTCTTCAAATTTTTCCCTATAGAATTGTACCAAGGTTGATAACTTACACAAATAATAGGGGTGTCTGGATAGGAAGGAAGAAATTTTGGAGCCATGATCATTATCAAGCACACTTTGATTTGGACGCACCATGGAAAAGAGTTGTAGACTATTGGTGGGGATGTGTTTTGCATAGTTATATCTTGGAGTACACGATATCTACATATTCATTCCTATATGAAGTAGATTTCTAGTTTTTACATGATCCAAGAGGATCATATTTATGTGTGACACCTTTATCTATCAAAATTTTATGATTGATTTGGGAATGGAGAACCTATTAATGGAAATCTAAAAATCTACCACATGTAGGGGTAGGAATCAAGTTTGGGAAGGATGACATTGGTCCAAGTGGAAGAAAGAGAAAGAGAAGAAATACTATGCAAGTATAATGATGCATGAGAGAGGGAAGTTGAAGAGGTGTTGAGACTGAGGGGAATGATGATGGGTGGTAGTGATGAGAACCCTACAGAAGGTGAGGGACCGCAAGATCATATATTTCCAGTATTAGGGAAGCATAATAGAAACACACCTTCAATATCTAATGAGAGAATGAGAACTAAGTTTGTGCATATAATCTATCTTGGCCACCTAGCCCTTACACATGGTGTTTAGAATATGGAAGTTCTTAGAGAAGACCATCACAAAGTGAAGGTGAGAAGGAAGGTAATCAAGTATCACCACATTAGGTTGGAGATATAGGTAGGCATGTATTGGCATTATCTTAGGAATAATAATAGATTAAGCCTATGCATATGGAAATGCAACATGCACACATGTTTAGACAAAGTTTTTTTGAACCAATTTGGTATGTGCAACGTTGCTACAAAATAATGACACACTATCTATTAGAGGTAGCTCTATTGGTGTAATTATAAGACATACAGTTGGTGTTTAGTTTAGCACATCTACTGGGAGGAAATGAAACATGTCTACATGGTGCCATATTTTTAGTTGGAGGCTTAAGAGGTTTAGGTAATCCACCATGCAGAGTAAATCCTTGTAGAGGTTTAGGTTCAAGATCTAGCCCTACTCCGGATAAGGGAGACAACATCCATGACAATAACCTTAGTAGCCACACCATCATACCCGTAATATTTTTATTTGATATGTCTCTTCATTTACTAGAGTATTGAGGTGTGGAAGATGAAACCGAGAATGTACACAAGTGTGATCCTATATAGAGGGCTAAGGGGATAACGACTTGAGATTGAAAGGATAAATAATTTATGACCAAACTTCGTGGGCCACCCACATTATTGGTATAAAAATATGACCCACATTATATTACAAAGATATTATGATGCATTACATTCCACCTTCTTAGATGAATTCCACATACATGATCTTGAGAAACAGATCATTAATGCAATCAAGGATATTAGGCATGGTTTATCTAAAATTGTTATGGAATATGATGCTTGTTTTAAGACCTTGTTGTCCAAGCTTTCATATGACATACATAAAAGCTAGCATATGCAAGTGGTTTGTAAGAGGATTTTGACACCTTTTCAAAGAGCGCTATCACACAAGAAATTTACTGATTTACATGAGGCCTTGGAATTAATTTTTGTGTAGAAGTTGTTCAAAGTGTAGACACAGGAGTGAGTCCATTTCTCGAAGCACATATTCTAATAATGGCCACTCAAAGAGAATTTTCAACCAATTTAGCACATGATACACGTAGTGGATTTTGGTGTATTGTTTACAAATTATAAGGACATTCAAAGGATAACTCTCTATGTAGGAATGTGCACACGTTGTTAACAACTTGTAAGATTTTTCATAAGAATAATAATGTATGTAATTTTTCACTTTTACAACATGCAACATAGAATAATGTCTCCCGTATTTTAAAATTTGTGATGGGCACACCCATGACACAACTTATTATCATTTAATTTATCATATTGATGAGGCATGTGAAATAAGGATGTGCTAGACTAGTGTGTCAAGTAGCTCATAGGTGAAAACTAGGAATGAAAATGAAGGGTGTTATAATGGAAATAGAGGTTTCAAAGGTAGATTCCAGAGTAGAGGTCATGGTGGTCATGTAATTTTTACATGAAGGACATGTTATACTTATGGGTTTCCCGATCATTATCAGTACAAGTTTCACAATAATCATTTTTGTGTGTATTGTGGAAAAGTGCATAAGATTGAATATTGTCTAGACCTCTATGCCCGCATGTGAAAGGATAAAAAGAAGGATAAGGGTGTAGATATGATTAAAGTGGAGTGCACCAAACAAGAGAAATGGGAACCTAAGAAGATGGTTGAGCCTGAAATTTAGCCTATATTAGTTACAACACATGTGGAGGTAGCGTGCGCGTGAGAAGGGTAAGGCGATACCGCTCATTAAAAGGGAAGAAGTGGTGCATGCTAAATATCTAGACATGACTCAAGAGAAAGAGTTTTATCAATATACTATGGAATCATCAAAGAGATCTAAGGAAATTTTAGATTTTGAAGGAGCATGCACGTGTGAGAGAGCACATGACGAGTACTAAAATTCCTCGAAGGACATTGATCATCTTTGAGAGGTATGTCAAATTCTTATGTAGGATAACATCATACCATTGTGAGGAGAGTGGTTGCAGTAAAAGGTACCACACATAGGTGTGGAAAGAGAGTGCCATATTCTTCATGTAAATTTACCACTTTGTAGGACCATGAGTATGATAAAGATATCACACTGGATGCAGTGATAAATGATTAGATGTTGAGTAATATCCTTAATTATACAGTGTATAAATTAATTTTCTCACCCTTGATGCTTGGAAAAAATGGGAAGGAAACTATTACGTTCATCCTCAAATGTGTTGTATATGGCTAAAAATACAAGAGCTATGCCCATTAGGCCATTAAAGGATTCTTCTATCACCATTAAAGGAGCCAAATTCACGGGTGATTTTTAGGTGCTTAAGCTTGTAGAAGTAGATAACTTCCCGAAAATTTTAGGTCATACTTGGTGTTATGCCAACAACCCATACTTGAATTTTTACAAGTTCTATATGAGTTTTCAAAATAAGGAAGAGGGTGTTGTGATACCATTGGATGATGCAAATATTTCACCTTGTATAGAGTTGTCATGCAAATTTGTTGCATAAAAATTTCAAACTTTCAAGCACGACAACTAGACCCTAATGTGAAATTTTTCTCATAAGTCTTCCTAAAATCCTCTCTAATTCACTCCAATTGTTGTGTCATGCACATCCCAACATTTTAAGCTCTTCCCATGTGTTGAAAAATCTTTTGCAATTATTTCAAATGAGGTAGCAAGATCATTCATTTCATTCAATAAGGTACTCCAACGGCTATAATCTGTGGTAAGCCTTGAAAGGATTTTTCTAGCCTTTGTAGGAAAAGTGTGCATCTTTTAGGACTGATCAGAAATATCAAAACCATCTAGAGGTGGTGTTGAATATTTTGGAGAGTAGTGGAACCGATTTTGGAATATTTAGGAAAGTTTTAGAGGGTTGGGAGTAGTTTTGGTGAAAGCGGGTTTTTGAGGGTTAAAGATCATATAGTCAAAAATAGTACCTAATTTTCTCACGAGGATTTTAGGAGCTCTATAATGAGTTATAAATAAAATAAGTAGCTATCAAAAATATTAAGGAACCTTCTACATTATGAATGTATAATATCTTTCACAACACATAATGACTTCTCAGGCATGTGCTCACCCTTCATCCCTAATGATAAATAGTAATTTTTTGGAGAAGGATGAATAATCATGTCTTAAAACCCATCCCATTGATCTTGGAGTGATCTTTAGAGTAAAAATATATATATATCTTACATGAAAAGACCCCTAGTGCTCCGGGAAATGTGTTCTCAAGTTTCCCATACTTAGCCATTTTCTTAGTTAGTTCACCGACAGTTTTATTGTCCCAACTGTCCCTTTTTTCCCTGAGATATAGTGGGTAAGAAAATGTGACCATCCCCATAATTATATTACTTTATGAAGTTTTGGAGATTTTGGACCAGTTGGATGTAGATTTAAATATGGGACTTGAGCTTCCACATATGAGTACAGAGCTTTACAAGGAATTAGGAATAAATCAAATAATCATTGGAAATATTAAATAACCCTCCACATGATGGAAGTTTCAAATATTTCACAGACTCAAGTATCTCTTAAAGAATATCAATTTGTGAAAATGCACCCTATCATATAGAGAAGAATGAGCCATTTTAGATAGTTGCAAGAATAATTGAAGGATGTGACCCTCCCATTTTTCTCGTTAATGCTATTGGGAGTCAAAATAATATAATAATTCACCAAAAATACCATTTGGAGCTCCGGGAAATGTGTTCTCAAGTCTCCCATACTTATCCATTTTCTCGCTATATAGGTGAACGGTTTTACCATCCCAACTATCCCTCTTTTCCCTAGGATAAAGGGGATAGAGGGGATAATAAAATTCACCTCTCCCCCTCCTTTGATTATTTTTTTGAAGTTTTTCTCTGTGGCGGGTTTTACTGCTCCAACCGTCTTGACTATCCCAACTCTCCTTATTGTCCCTAGGAAAAAGGGGACAAGAAAAGGAACGCCAATATTTATCCCATCTTCAAGATTCTTCATGTGACCAAAAATTTAGCCTCCAAGCCAATGAAACCCAAGCTTTAAAGCACATACATCTTTCACACCCATGAGCATTAAATTGATTTCCGTAAAGCTTAAAAGCACAAAATAACTTACTTATGAATATTTTTAATTCAATGTAATCCCAATCATATATTAATGGTTTCCACCATAGTTTCATACCTATAAAACGTAAACCCAAATTTTCCTTTTTCAATTTATAAGAGTTCCAACGGGTGAACCACAATGAAAGTTAGAGCACAATATCGAAACAAGGAACTCGAACCCAAAAATGAGGTTTCGATATAAATTGAGGCCATTTTTACCATTTAGTAAAAATTTAATAAGTCATACCCCTTCATATGATAAAAATATTAATACCCTCAAATTTCAAGCTTTGATCACTCAGTTCATCTAAAAACAATACAAAATGGTAAACAGGGTAAAATTAGGAATTTTCCCAAAATACCATGTCTAGAAAAAGTAACTTGCTAAAAATAGAAACTAGATAAAAAGGGTAAAGAATCATTAGTAGAAATGAATTGAGTGTAATAGGATACTTAAGAAGATAAAATTTGAGTAAAAGGGGAAAATTTCCCAAAATAGTAGGTCATAGTCCTGACTTGCCAAAAATAGAAAGTCTCAATTTTGGATGTAGAAAGTTGCAGCTTAGCTCTAATTTAAGTCATCTTGCTTATTTTATACATCTTTACAGGGTTGTAAGATTATCTCATAGCTCAAACAAGGAAATAAAACCTACATAAAGATCCCGAAGCATCATTCCGATCATAATTGTGTTTGGAAGCAAGGAAGAGTATTTTAAGGTGTAACAGAAAGTAAGGGACATTACACAATCTAAAAAGATTTAAAAGGATTTAATAAATCCATTGATTCATCATTTGAGTTCATCATGCTCATCATCGAGACTTGAATCTATCATCATATCACCATATTGAGCTATGTAAGTTGGATGAAGTGATCTAAGTGAGCTAGTTGAGGTGAGTGAGAAGGTTAAGTTCAAAGTGAGCTGATTAAGTTAAGTGAAACATGTGAGCTAGTGAAATCAAGTGAGATATTCAAGTGATCATCCTTTCTCCAAAAAGAGGCACATGAAAATTGAGGTATGAAAACATTAGAGACACTCTTGAGTTATGAAAGTCATATAATTGAACTACACTTGGGCACCTTGAAAGTTAAGAACAAGAAACCATTATGGCTTTAGTTGGCAAAATTTACATAAAAATGTTATTAAACACTCAAGAAAGCACCTAGAAGTGTGGTCAATCATCAAGGGGTTCAAACAACATGGATTTGATTTGTGATCATCAATTCCAATTATGAAATCCTAATGATCAAGAGAGTGATCCTCACTCTCATTTTAAGATCAAGGATACATCATCATAAGTGATGCCCATGTTTGTCTCAAGATCACATTAGATGGTATCACAACAGTGTTTCTAATAACTTATTTGATAGCCTAAGGTGTCTCAGTGCATATAGGAGGAGGAAAATGAGATTATCATGCCTCAAATTATAAATTTCTACATTGGAGGGATATTCTTTAATAGATCAGGAAATCCCTTTCACTTATCCTCTTCTCTCCCTTTCTTCTAATTCTTCATTGTACACAATCATGGTATTTTGTCCTATTTACTTAAGTGATAATATTTGTAAATTGTAAAAGTACTCTCTCAAAATTATAAGAGAGGTACTTAATTTTTCTCTTCTAAGGGAAATTGAAAGGTCACAAGTGGAATAGGAACATGAAGATTCATGTGGGGGGTAGATGAGAAGGAAATTCATAAGGCTATAAATTGGAATGGATTATCCATTCCAAAGGATCTTGAAAATTTTAGTTCTTGGTAGTGATTTTGAAGTTTTGTATCACCACTACAAAAGAAATAAAAGCTACATTCTTCCATTTCATTTTCTCATGTTTTCCTCTACTCTATCTCTTTTCTATAACTTTGCAAGTATAGTGATCAAGAAGGAACTTAGTGTCCTTGATGGATGAATCTAAAGAACTGTGTGTCTCTAGTTTTTCAATATCACTAATTGCATTGTTGTTTTCCTCCAATTAAATGTTGAACTACTCCAATTATTATGTGTGAACTATGTTATTGTTTACTCACAACAATAGAATTCCTTTTCCTAATTTGTCTCCTTTATCCCTCATCAATGCTAATTCCTCCCTTGTACCTTTTACAAACACTTTAACTCAAGTTCAGTGAATTGTTTCTGTGATCCCCGGCCTATTTGGCCATGCTATAATATTTAGATAGAATTAGGATATTTATATTCAATAGTGGGAATCCCCCATACATAAGAAGGAGGTGCATAGCTCAGATAACATTAATGGAAACATATAATTTATGACATGAAAAATTATTTCACCAATAAGAGCCTATGAATGAAGAAGATCTCAAAAATATCTTCATGCATATGGTAGGTGACCCAAAGAACCTGGAACAATCAAAAGAGGGTGTGCTTCAATGGGAAGATGCGTAGTCCATCATTGATACTACCAAAGTGTGTCATGTGATAATTAGGACCATGGTAATTATGATATGGTTGGTTTCAAGGTTTGAGGATGATTTACTAGGATGATTAGACCACGAATAGTCGGGAACATGGTAAAGGTTAGCTTTTAGAAGTATATTGAGAGGATAATCCTAAGTATTTATTGTGCACGATGGAAGAACAATGGTGTAATGAAGGTGACAAGATAAATATGATGGTATACAATTTATGCAAGACAAAATCATGATGTTGGGATAGAAATAGAGATATCTTATTAGGTTGACACAAAATCAAAATAGCCTTTCTCGACAAGATTTGTCAGAACACTCTCCCTTTATTAGTGTAGGAATATGATAGAAAAACTCCTCCTTTGGTACATAGTCACAATTGCAAGAAGCATTAGAAAAAATGACAATATCCTTTACCACCATATCTATGGGTACAAAATTGTTACTCCACTTTACATGGTTGTGTACATGCTTGGTATGTGCATAATGAATTAAATTAGGAAACATTGAGTTGGCATGACACGATTGAAGGTATTGTTCATACTTCGATTATTTTTCTACTAAGCCACCGGTTTATGGATCCATTTAGATCATGAAGTGCATCATGTTGGTGGATCTCATGAAGTCTAAGAATCTCATGATTCAATTTTTTTGGATAAGCCCATACTTGAGGCATGCGAAGATGTGGAGGAAACAAAAGAAATAATTTTGGGAGCACGTGGAAAGAAAAAGAGAAAGGAAAGCTTGTATACCTCATAGATGATGAATAGGTAGAGGATTTAGATATTAAGCACACAAAATGTGTGTAATGTGTTGGAATTATCATATGAGAAAGAGTGTGCATACCATGTTCCATTGAAGACTAAGAAAGTGAACATTGGGACCTGAAACCATGCCAACGGAGGTGATAATTAGTGATTATTGGTTTGAACACAAGGTTGCAAATATTAATGAGTTGCTACATGAAATTTATGATATTTTTCCCAGAGGGTACCCTTATATAAAAGGTGTACATCCATCGTTACATGAAATTAAGATCTAGCTTAAGGTTGACACATAACCGGTCCGAAGAAACCTTACTAGATAGATCCCAACTTGTGTTTCAAGTTAAAGGAATATATTGATTCAATTCTGAATTCAGAATTATTTATTCTATTGAGGATTTTGAATGGAGAATATTGATGGTGATCAACATTAAAAAGGATGGTCGATAAGGATCTATGTGGACTATAGAGTTTTAAATCCTTCTTGTGTCATTGATCCTTTTCCCTCACTATTCATTGAAGAAATACTAGATGTTGCAGGTGTGTGAGATATATTCCTTTACATATGGATTCTCCGGTTACCATTAGGTATGAATTATACAAAAAGGTCAGGAGAAGATGACCTTCATAGTAGAATGGAGAAGGTTTGCATACACATTCATTCCCTTTGGCCTAAAGAATGTGCCAACAAAGTGTTGTTGGGCATAATTGTTAAAGCATTCAAATATTTTATTCATAAGTTTCTATAGGTATAATTGGATGACTAAACTATGTATAGTTTTGTTAAATACCATTGTGATTGTTTGAGATTGATGTTTGACAGATGTAGGAATCTTAGCATCTATTTGAACATCAAGAAGTGCATTTTGAAACTCCTTATGGTAATTTACTTGGACATATAATTTGCAAGAAAGGAATGTTAGTAGATCCAACCAAGATAGTAGTTATTTTGGGATTGGATGATCCCGCTAATTAGAGTGAGGTGTGTGAGTTCCTTAGGCACATTGGTTACTACAGAAATTTGATCAAGGGGTATGCCAAGATTTCATGCCACTTTGGAAGAGTTGTTAAAGGAAAAGGGAAAGCTATATTGGGGTGGAGCACAACAACATGTTTTTGAGACCTTAAAGGATAGATTTTCCACCACGCATATATTATACTTCCCTTCTTGGAACAAGCCTTTTCATATGCATGTAGATGATTTTGGTACAAACATTGAAGCAAAGTGTTAGAAAAACTAGGTGAAGGAAATATTGATCATCCCATCTTCTTTGTGAGTAGGAAGCTAACACCAAAGTGGAGAAAATTTATACAACTACGAAGCACAAGGCATTGTCAATGATATACGTGCTTCATAAGTTTAGGTAGTACTTATTGGCCACACCATTTATATTCTATACATATCATATGGAATTGAATTACTTAGTCAATGACCTTATTTTACAAGGGCACATTTGTCATTGGATTATTTTATTTCGTGAATTTGACTTAGTCATTTTGAAGCCCAAAAAGAAACTTAGGAATTAATCATCTATAGAGGATTAAATCTTGACATGACATGGAAATCATAGAAGATATTATGCCATATGATCAATTGTTTAGGCTGAACTACATACTAGATGATTTATAAAAAATGCAAAGTGTTCTTGTTAATCGAATTGTTCCTAAAGGTATGAAGACATTGGAAAAAATATCTTTTCATTCACGATGAGCCCTTCTAATTGATTAACAAAAATGATTACATAGAAGGGGTATTTAGAGTTCTAGTGTTAATCTACATAGGAGGACTAAAACGCTATGTAAATGCTAAAAAAATGAAAAATAATATGTAATAACTTATAAATAAACTACTCTAAGTGTAATAGAAAACCCTAATATGGAAGAGGGGAGTAGGGGAATGACTTAGCTTGATTCATGTAGACTATCACATGTTGTTACAGATCTGAAACTAGAACTTGACTCGTGCAAAAATCACTCAGAACCCCGCGAAGGGTAGATCTAGATGATTTGAAGTGACATATGTGCCTCGGGAGTGTACTTGGAGTGCCCCGGTCTAGATTCTGGGAATCAAACTTTACAGGGACATAAAGACTATGTTTAAAAGTGTCACAAATAGGTCTAAAACCATGCCTATCTATCTCACTAGATTTGTTGGATGAACCGGATGACACCCTATACATGAAGAAGAATAAGGGGTTATACTAACCTCGCCACTAAATCGGTGGACTTATCGCCGAGTGTTATAGTACATTACAAACCCTGATGTAGTTCTAGTGAGTGTGTGTATTTCATGCCTTAGTGCTCTTGTGCTAGTCACACTTTGTGTAGTAGTGAGATATGATAGCTATAGAAGATGTAGAATAGAATATGTAGAATCCCTCCTCTAAGAATGTGTAAATGGATGTGATGTAGAATTTTCTAGGTAGGATGCATTGAGCTCTGTGGATGAAGATGGTGGAATGGATGCAACCATAGATGGAGTGATAGTAGTGATAGGATGCAATGACCTAGGACCCTTATTATGGTCTTATAAGCTTTATATTTATAGGGCTCTCAAGTTTAATTTTGTAATTAATCCCGAAAATGCTGACTGAGGAAAAGATAAAGGAGACCAACAACTAAAAGTGACCCAAAAAGGAGTGAAAGAGGTTAAACATAGAAAGGGGCACCTGGGTGGGACTAGGGCACCCAAGGGTTCCCCAATACAAGGTAGGGCACCATGAATCGAGCTAGAATCTTGAGGAAGTTCTGAAATGGGTGGATAGGTATCAAGAAATAGGAGGGAAAGATGAAGTAAAATATAAAATAAATATGGAAAAATGTGGGATTAATTGATAATTTGTACACTTGAGAACCTTCTAAATAATAGTATGAGACCGGGCTAAATATTTTATAATGTGCAATATTTGTGTCTACATTTTCCCCACTTTATGTTGGTGAGTGAACAACTTGATAACATAAAGTAGTCAGAGAAGCATACCTGAAATCTGTGTAGAGTGTAGAAGAAAGCGTGCTAATGGACTAGACTCAAATGTAGAGGAGTGTGGATTCTAAAGATGAAAAATGTATATAAAAGTGATGAGAGTGAACCTAGGGCGGAACGCGTGTGTAACTATTGTATGTGTGTGGTGTACTTGCATGGTTAGTATGGTAAGTAACATCACAGTGTGTTGTCATTGTCGCTATTATTGTTTGTTGTTATTGACCCCAATTTGACTACTTGTTTCTCATAAAACAAACCTATAATGTGAAAATGCTCAAGTAGTCAAATATGTATGTAAAAATGTTAAATTATGCTAGAATAGAAAGTGTAAATGGAAAAATGGAACATGTGCACCTAATCCATGTTGAGAGAAAGGGTGTAGCAGGATATCTTGTGATGTCATGAGTTTTTTGAGTGATCTCATGCCACTTCGCTACAATTTGTTGAAGAGATATCTGTACTGTGCTAGTTTTTTGGGAAATCCTACACCACTAAACAAAGAAGTGTAGAGAGGCCACCCACTGTAACCCCTGAGCCTGTGACCGGTCCATAGAATTTTTGAAGGACATCATGTTCTATTAAGGCCGTTGTGTATGGATTTTTGTCTGATTTGAACTCGGTCATTGTGTGTGAACTGGTGTAGATACGTTGTGTTAGTAGAAACCCACAATGATACCCCCTCTTTGGGGTGCATGGGATGACCATGGAAGGAGAATGCGACCCCAAAAGAGGACCAACTACATTTTGGCCTTATAACTAACTTAGCCCTATAGGGGGGAAGGGAAATCCCTTAGTAGATACCAAGGCACATGCAAAATGGGATGGATAGTCAATAAAAGTGTTATTTCAAACACAAGCATGCAAATAAGTGTAAATATGCAAATAGTATAGAAAAACTACTAAGTACAGTAGTGTAAACACGTAAGAAAACAAGGAGACCACATAAAGAGGGTTTCAAACATGGAACATCACTCATGATGTCACAAGACAAGCAAGGCCACCATGTCCACAAACAACAAATCAAGTGTGCACAAAAGAAAAGGGGAAAAGCCCCAAACAATGGAAAATAAAGTTGACAACTAGAAATACAAGTAGTCTTGGGAACATCTAGTCCTGTAAAATAAGTGATGTACATGAGACACCTATTAGCATGTTAGGATGATAACCAATATGTCAAAACGTGTATGAGCAAGTAGTAAAATATGCTAAGTATAAAATGAAACAATAACACCTGTATAAGTCGAATGTGGATGCCCCCGTGACCAGTATAGTAAGGGTAGAAGGAGAGCATCCATGCCATGTGTAAATGTCATGTATCTGTGATCACACTAGACAAAGGCATGAATGCACATGTGTGTATGATAATGACATATAGGAAAGAAAGCTAACATGTGTAATAAAATGAGCATGCAAAACACTAGTAAGCAAAAGTAAATGCTATGAAGACAATGCATTATGATGTACATGGATGAAATGGAATGTAAGATGGAATGATAGGGGAAAAATTCCCCCAAGTGTATGGGAGTGTATGTAGTGAGGGTAATTTTTTTACCCCCTTAATAGTCAAGAATGAACTGAAAACAAGATTACGTCATCCTGAAACAAATTGAGTAGTATTAGTTGGTGATTTAGCCTAAAGCATATACCACTAGTAGATGAGTAGGAGGAATGATGGTGTGGTAGAATGACTTAGAAGAGGATGATATAATAGGTGAGGATTGTATGTAAAAGGATAATGTAGAATGGGGAAAGGGGTGGTGATTTAACCTAAGGTGTATACCACTATGTGATGATCGATGTGGGTGACAATATAACATAGAGCATTATTCACTAGTTTGATGAATGTGGTATGATGGAATTTCACATGTAGGTAAGGTCCATTTGATTGGTAAACCCTCTGCAGTAAAGTATGAATTGAGGAACTAGAGTGCAACATAGGGTGGTGAGTGCAACACGTAGAACAATGTAGTGTAGATGACCAAGGTAGGTGAATGTGTGGTGTAGGAAATGTAACATAGTATGTGGGTAGGTAGAGATAGGATGTGTACTGATAAGAGATGAAACTAGTCCCAATTATAAGGAAATCTAGTGTAGGGTGTAGTATAGGTAGGGTGTATAAACGAAATGGTAGCAATGTATAGAAATGGTGGATGGAACGATGATAGATGGAACTAGATGCATGTGCAATGGAATCTAGTGTAGCATGTAGGATGCATGGATGAAAAATAAAACTAGACTCATAAATGATAATGACTAGTGTAACATGTATGAGATTGATGGGATACAAATGACGAGTAGATGAGGTATGTGTAGGATGATGTAGGATGTATACGTATGTGTCCGGTAGTGTAATGTGTGGGGTCTAATATATTATTATTCCCTCAATAGTCCAGTGTGAACCAAAGCACTAGGGTGTGTCATCGGGTAATGAGGGTGTTATGACACATGAGATAGGATGCCTATGGAAAGGATGAAGATGTAGAGAAAATATGTAATGTAAGGCTATGAAAGTATGAGAGGATAAAGAGGGGGCAAGATGTAATGTGCTATGCCCCCCAAGTGATAATGTGAAAAAGGGGACTATGAAATGCCATCAAACAAATCATCATTGTCTTGATCGAAACCAATAGGAGTGGCGTTGGAAACTTGGTAAGTGATAGAATGAGGTAGATCATATAAATATGCATTATGACGGAGGTAGGAATTTATTTCATATTCTTCATCCATACAAGAAACCGGTGGGCATCTATGAGCACACCAACACAAAATTTTAGGTATGTATGTAGGAGAAGAATCATTACCAATGGAGATAGTACAGAAAGGCATGGGGAATGAGAGTGATTAATGAAGCGGGTCGATCATACCACTAATATCATCAAGCCAAGAGCATCCAAGCAAAAATGGAAAACCACAGGTAGTGCATGTATAAAATACTCGATAAGTGAAAAACCCATAACCCATAAGCCACTGTAATATGGAAATAGCCGTAGTAAAGATGGGGTGGATGGGGAGGTGGCAATATGTCATTAAACATCATGCCAAACCTAAGTAAGCAATCACGTGTATAGATAGTATCAGAACTAGCGAGGTCAAGAGGAATGTGTTCCCAAAATTTCCTATTGATATATAAAGTATAGGTGAAAGGTGGTTGCAAGGTGACTTTTGGGGGAGAGGTAGATGATACTACATCAACATTGTTAATAGAGCCCTTATATAGGACCATAACATTAGTGGAGGGAGAATTTTTTAAGCAGTATTATCATGCGCCATTAGAGATAAATGTTTCTTCAAAATAAGAATTGTCAACACCGAGAGGAGTAAAATCAAGTTTTCATAATTTTTCATCAGTGATTTTGACAACATCAACCTCTTCATTAGACTCGGTGGAAACATCAGTATGTGCGTCATCTATTTGGGTAGCTCTATCAAGGATGTTTGAATGTGGTGAAGAAGTAGGGGGTGGCGGTGATGGAGTGCTAGTAGGGACAAAGAAAATGGGAAAAATAATAGCTGAAGTGTGAGTAGATATAATAGGATAAGTAATGGTAGGAAAAGTAGAGGAGGGAACACTAGATTGGCCAACATCATATTGATCCAGGTTAGAATATGGGATAGGTTGAGGTGGTGGATCATGCATATAAGTGAAAAGGTCAGTGTAACATTATTTGAAGGGTTCCGGTCAAGAAGCAACAATATGTTCATAACCATCATGAAGGAATTTGGCACATTGATGTACGATGGAGGGTATGGCTTTCCCAAAGATGTAGCCAATACCTACCTAAGATAATATTGAATTGAAAAGAATCATTGAGGGAATAGAATTCAGTAAGAATGGTTTTTGTCCAACTTGAATATGAAGGGAGATTGTGCCTAAGCATGTATGAGTGGAGGAATCATAACCACATATGAGAGTGGAGTTACAAGAGATGAGACTATCATTAATGCCTAATTATTGTAAGAGGGAATGGGCACATAGATTAATGGTAGACCCATTGTTAATAAGGACACACTTAATACATGTAGTACTAATGATGATGGTAATGAGCAAGGGTGCACAAGGGTTATTATGGGTGGTAGGTGATATGTCCTCATCTGTAAAGGAGATCAAATGGGGTAAACTATAAAGAGAGTTAATGAGATGGGTAAAGGATTTGGTAGAGTGACCACCTTCAATATGAATGACGCGAATAGTATCCTCAAATGTAGTTTGAAAATCTGCTGCTTTACATAATAAATCATAAAGGGATATCTTAACAGTATATTTTTAAGATGGTTGATAATATCACATCCTTTAGAAGTAGTTAGTGGAGAAATAGATGTGACTGGTGGTGATATGGAAATAAAGGCACCAGCCAAAGGGAGGGATATGAGTGTGAAGAGTGATGATGACATTGATGGATGAGTCTGGACAGGGGTGAGAAAGCTAGGTGGATGTTGAGTGTAGACATGCATGAAGTTGGCTACGGTAGTAGTTATATTGGTGACCTTGGTAGGTGTATAGGTGGGGTACATAGATTGTACCATGAACTGATAAAGGAAGTACATTGTAGGAGAAAAGGGGGTGAGGACAAAACCCTAGAAGGTGGTGGAAATAATGATCAATTTTACCAAAATGATTAACAAAAATAATTACCTCAAAGGGGTTTTTAGTGTTCTAGTGTTAATCTGCATAGGAGGACTAAAACATTGTGTAAATGCAGTAAATAAGGAAAAGCAATATGTAATAACTTATATACAAACTACTCTAAGTGAAATAGAAAACCCTAATATACAAGAGGAGAGTAGGGGAATGAATTAGCTGATTCAAGAAGACTATCGTAGGTTGTCATAGATCTGAAACTATAACTCGAGTGTGCGAGATGACCACTCAAGGACCATGTGAAGGGTAGATCTGGACTATCTAAAGTGACATAGGCACCTGGGAGTGAACCGAGGTGTCCCGAGGTGCCCTAGTCTTGATTATAAGTGTTGTGAACTTTACAGGACTCAAGAACTATGTTCGGCAAAGCTGTCACAAATAGGTCTAAAACCCCCTTCTTATCTGTCACACTGGATTAGTTGGATGAATTGGATGATGCCCTGCACATGAAGAAGAATAATAACGGTCAGGGTGACCTTAGCTACCAAGCCGGTGGACTTATCACTTATCACTACACTACATTATGGACCCTGATGTAGTTCCAATAAGTGTGTATATGTCGTGCCCTAGGTTCTCTTATGTCGATTGCACTCGTAGTAGTAGTGAGCTATGATAGCTATAAAAGATGTATAATGTAGAATATAAAAACTAGAATCCCTCCTCTAAGAATGTGTGAATGGATTTTATGTAGACTTTGCTAGCTAGGGTCATGTATGGAGCTATGTAGATGGAGATAGTATAGAGGATGCAGCCCTAGATGGAGTGATGTTAGTGATAGGATGCAATGACCTAGGACCCCTATTATGGTCTTATAAGCTTTATATTTATAGGGCTCTCAAGTTTAATTTCACAATTAATCATGTTAATTCCAAATAAGGAAAAGATAAAAGAGACCAACAAATAAAAGTGACCCAAAAAGGAGTGAAATAGGTTAAGCATAGAGAGGGGCACCTAGGGTGGGACCAGGGTGCCCTGTGGCGCCCAATACAAGGTAGGGTGCCCGAAATCAGGACTAGACTCTTGGGGAAGTTACTGAAATGGGTGGATAGGAATTAGGAAATATGCGGGAAATTTGAAGTAAAATATAAAAAAAATGAAAAAAGGTTGGATTAATTGATACTTTTTACACTTGAGAACCTTCTAAATAATAGTATAAGACTGGGTTAAATATTTTCTAATGTGTAATATTTTTGTCTACAAAAATTAATAGGAGGAGATTTATATAAGATGAGTAGAGATGAATTATTGCTCAAATGTGTGTTGGAGCAACGGTGAAAAGTTATAATGGAAGAAGTGCATGGTGGGATAGGTGGAGGTCACTATGTAGGTGAAGTGACTGTGTGTAAGATCTTATTAGTAGGTTTATGGTGTTAAACAATATATAAGGACACTAAGTAATTTTTCAAGTCTTGCACCCATTTTCAAAGGATAGGAAAACCTGAAAACAAGGATGAGATGCCATTAAAACCTATAGCGAGCACATATCCATTTGAGAAGTGGGTGATTGATTTTGTTGGCCCACTTACACCACATATGCACAAGACATGTGCATGCTATGTTATTCATACAATGGTAACTTGATGAGGTGGGAAGAGGTACCACCTATAAAGGAATTCATTGCAATAACAACAACTAGATTTTTATGGGAGGTCATCATATGTAGGTATGGTTGTCCATTAATATTTACAAATTATAGGAGAACTCACTTTCTCAATGAAACAATCATAATATTGTTGGTAGAGTTTATGGTAGCACACCATAAGACTACACCTTATAACCCACAACCTAAAGGAACTGCAGAGGCCTTCAATAATATTTTCAGACAAACCTTGATGAAGATTTGTGATATTGCAAGGAAGGATTGGGATGACAAGGTATCACTTGTGTTATGGGAATACTATTTTTTTAAAAGGTTGAATAAGGCCAAGCCTTTTCAATTGGTGTTTGTCACAGAGGTTGTTCCACCCGTGGATTTTATGTCACCCTCCCTACATATTGCATGTGTAGGAGGATTGGATAATGAGACAAAAGTGGATGATCACATTTATAAACTGATGCAACTAGATGATAGGCATGCCATTATAAGATGGAGTAAAAAAAAAACCTAAATAGAAGGCTTGACATGAAAGGAATATCAAGAATAAGTATTTTTGTAGGAAAGATGGTACTTTTATATGACTCCAAGTTTACACGCCATCCTAGAAAACTGAAAGTGCATTGGTTGGGACCATTTGTAGTAACCAAGATATTGGAATCAGGTGCATGTCAATTGAAGATATTTTATGGCACGATGTTTTTTAGTTACTTTAATGGGAGTAGGCTAAACCCTTATTATAAATAAGACTCTTTTGTGTTCATAATAAGTCAATATTTCCATTTAGATTAGATTTTTCTTTCATTTTATTTTTGTTATGTTTTGATGTAATAAGTGTGTTCATGTGAAATAGTTTATTACTATATGTTATATTCATGCACATAATTTTAGTATGGGATGAAACATATGTAAGTGTGTCTAAGAGAAAATGTGACACATGTACATTTTGAGAAGTCGGTAAGCATGTGCGTGACAATCGTGAGAGAATGTCACGTGATGGAAAAATATATTGGTGTGCAAAATATGATGCTATGAATGGTTGGATATGGTGCAAAGGTACTTAAATATGTTGGTAATCTAAGGGAATAAAAGTGCTTAAATTGGATACAACATGAATGAAGATATGTGCAATCTAATGAGAGGGAGGTAACAACAAGATAAACTACTTAGAAAGTGGTGCAAAGGAATGTGTGTGGTGTAGGAAGGTGTGCATAAGAGGCTCCTCATCCTTAGAAGTACTGGTATGCTTAAAGGTTATGATTGCCATGAATGGAAGAAAAATTGCGAGAAAAAAGAAAAAATATGTGGTAGTTAAGGAGAATTTAATGTGGATAAAATTAGGAAAAATATAAATAGTGCATGAGAAAATTCATTCTTACCTTTCCTTTGAATAATTTTTGTGATTGACCATTTAATTGTGACTAATTGCAAAGAAAAGTAAAAAAATGTGAAGAAAACCAAAGATCCAATGTGAACCGGATCTCGAGTAAGTGGACAAATAACGTTGACATTAGAGAGCTCCTTGTGGAAGTGGTATCTAGTCAAAGGTTATGAGAATCAAGAAGGAGCTAGGATTAGGGTTTGCATAGCTTGAATTTTTAGAGTTGGGGCATATGATTTTAGAAACTAGATTAGGACATGAAGTTAGAAGCAAAAAAGAGTAATGGTTTGAGAAAGAAGGTTGAAAATTCAAATTTTCTCGCACAAGTAGTGAACAAGTTAGTTCAAGAACCTAGGGCACGCACTTTGTAAAATTTAGATTTTACACATTTTAAAGAGACAAAGTGACATCAAAGAGGTATCCTATGATAAATAATTCCCTAGTTAATAAGAACAAGAACAATAACATGGAAGAAGTGCCTAAAGAATGGTACCCAAAATGTAATATCCATCGGAAGTGATAGTAGGGAAATCATTGGTATCATAGTTTAAAAATGCAAGATAAGAGACTATAACCATAGGTCACAAGCCCATGAATGAGACATTAGGAAGGATGTCATGAAGGAACTAAGAAAGAGGATGGTAGAAGGACAACTAGTTATTGACGAAAAAGGTAAAGAATGACCTAGAGAAAACAAGGGTTGTACAACAGATTGTATGAGTCAGTCGTATTTTGGGAGGTATGAGTACCTTTATTAGTGGGTAATGTCTAGGGTACATGAGGAATTATTCTATTTTGTAGGAAGTAGAGTACATTTAACTTCACATTTGATTGGGAAGGTGATTGACTTGCATGATAATAGAGCAGAGATTGGGTTGGACTTGGAGGATAACGCTATGGTAGAAGCTACAACTACTAAGTTCAAATAACAATGAGGGAGTGCACAAATCACCATGTGAAATATAACTAATCTAGGCATAAGGGTATCAATATGCCTTATGAGTTATAAATTGGGATCTTCGTAATGATGGTCCTAAGTGAATAAAAAGTGTTTGCATGTTGCACACAAGATGGAACATAAGACCCTATACAACATTGCCATGTATATTGTTGATTTACATAGTTGAGGAGGCTAAGGTATAGGTGAGAAGATAAATTTGGGAATGATTCTTCTTTTAATTGTGTTTTGGGAGATCAGAATACCTGATGTCCTAGAGGACAAGATGTGGGTCTATCCGTTAGAGAACAAGTCTCCCACGTAGAGGTTTATAGAGTTCACTTGTGTTGGAGCAATAGTAATCCACTATAATATGCGCATCAAGAAATGGTACAAGAGGCTATGTGACGCATTTGAGAATGAATGGAACGTACCCAAAGAGATGCCTACATTATTAGACAAGTAGGAAGATTTTACGGTACATCAACTTAACTACCTTGGACAATTCTTGTTGTGAAATAAAGAAATGAGGCCTTAGTGTAAGTTTCAATTTTCCTTCAAACAAAATTATTTTAAATCATTTGTGAATAGGATAAAAGATGTGCGTAATTTGATATTTAATGTAGATTGAGTAGATTATGACTACCAACTTTACCATAGACTTATGTATATCCATCAAGATCAACATATGTAGAGACGATGGAGTTAGGAAACATGGAATTGATCCCCATAACCATTATTGGGTGACCATGCCTTCAGATTTCACACATATCTAAGGCATAAAATCAAATATGGGAAGTACCTCAATGTACGAGACCTTTAAATTCTAGATCAACCACAAAAATTACATAATAGGAATGGCTAAAAGAAGGCATGAAGAGACACTCCTCAACAAGAAGAGGTATAAGGGGAAGAATATGAAGAAGATGAATAAGAAGAGTCTTTCTTGGACTTAAGTAGAAGAAATAAAAGTCAAAGGAAATGAGAATAAGGAAGCAAGGGTGCACACATCTTAGAGGCACCTAAGGAGTCTCCATTAGTTATGAAAATTGCTACGCCCTTAATCATATATCCTACTCGAGATATATATAGCCAACTTGTGGCTATCATAACTTTTATCATGATGTATCTCTTTCATATATGTTATATTATCATTATCGGTTTGGCCTTGGTGATGGCCATAACATAGGAATAATATATATAAGGGTTAGTAGGTAGTAGTTGAAGATCATATTGAGCATTTGAGTCTTATTGTATGGTTTGGAGGTTGCCCCCTCGAAGTGGCTAAGTTATTATACTTGTTAGAATGTAAGGATTCTAATAAATACGAATTTAATCAACTTATATATTACATAATGTTACAATAAATATTTAAATAAATATTACATCATAACATAAGTAAATAAATAAATACTTATAGGAAATAAATAACACAGGTGACACAATATTTATAGTGGAAAACCCCAATAGGGTAAAAACCACTTTGAAAATAAAATTTTACTTCAAAGAACTTATTTTACATCCAAAGAATATCACCTCCTCCTTTGAAACTCTATTTACTAAGGGTAAAACCAAATCACTTGATTTGCACACCTTTGATATATTTCTCAAATATATAAAATGATGACCTAAAGTCCTTTTTATATAAGGTGATCGGGTATGTCTCTCGACCCACATTTTCAACCTAAAATGGTTGACACATACACCTAGGTTTATAATATTTAATATTAGAAATATAATCATTTCATGATATTAAATATTTAACCTAAAGTATATACCTAGGTTAGCATATTTAATAATAGAAATAGAAATATTTCATATTATTAAATATTAACCTATATATTAGTGATGGACCCATATACATTGGCTAGACCACTTAATCATTATGTTCCAACACTCCCCTTAATGTTAAGTGAGATAACATAACATATGCCATATATTACCCATCTGTGGTATATTAATGGATTTATAATCCTTAAACCATAAAGGTTTTAGGCTAGCATATTGGTTAAAGGAATTATAACACTTTCATCATACTCAAATTAATTTTTGGTACAAAAGGATTTGGAATCCCAAAGATCATCCCATGATCAGTGGCTAAGTATAATTTGTGAGTTTTACATGTTCTCACAGGTTCTCATAAAAGGTTATTGAATGCAAGCATATATGAGTCTTTTATAACCAAGGACCTCCTTAACAATATGCTTGTACTAGATGTTTACTAGTAAACTCAATAACACTAAATATTTTACTGAAGACCACCTTTAAGATCTTTCTACACTTCTTTCTAAAAAAGAAGTCGAGGAGTTATACATTCCTGAAAGTCTTTTTACACTTGACTGAAGGTATTTTTTTACACTTGACCGAAGGTATTTTATACATGTCCAAATGTCTTTTTACAAAAACCAAGTTCCATTAAGAGGTGAAATTGTCATGCACACTCCCCCTCAATGAAAACTTCGACAATCCAAGTTTTTCACGAAAGTGACAAAACTTTGTAGCATTTAGGGACTTTGTGAAGATGTCAGCAACTTTCTTCATCGACATGAACTTGAGATTTATCTCATCACTTTGAACTTTCTCACAGGTGAAGAGTATATGTATCTCAATGTTTCTTCATCCTCTGATGTTGAACTGGATTGTTAATCAAGAGTAATATAACTTTGACCACCACATAGAAGAGAAATACATCCTTTATCTTACATGTGTATCTCTACTAACCACCATTTTAACCACATGGATTTTTTACTTTTTCCATTGTACTTCTCTTGCCTCAATAGAAGAAATGAAGATCATTGATTTTATTTATTTTTCCAAGTAATGGTTCCTACACCAAAAAACTTGAACACATATCTAATATATTTTATAACACAACATTGGTATGGTTAGAATCACAAAATCTATATAAGATAGCATTTTCATTCTTATTATAATGTAACCCATAATTGATTGTTCCTTTCAAATATCTAAAAATTCTTTTTGCAAGATTCCAATGATCTCTAAAAAGGTTCTTGCATAAACCTTGAAGTAATTCCTATTGTATAGGAAATATTTGATCTAGTTATAGTTAGATAAATCAAACTATTAACTAATAGCATATATAAAATAGGATCAACCTTTTTCATATGCAGATTTAGGATCAATATTTATTCCAACTTCCATTGAAGTAGAAAATGGTTTATAATCAATCATAAGAAACTTTTTCAATACAATGATTGCGTATTTTTTTAAAAATAACAATAGAATGAAATACAATCATACAAATAACATGATGTAAGAGACCTAACTCATTCATTTCAAAGTACTTCTTCAATTTCTCTTTAATCCTATGAATTAAATCATAATTATCACCAAACATAAGTAAATCATCAACATATATACATATAATGATAATATGTGAGCCTTATTACTTAATGAATATATCATTATTAGAAGAACAATTAAAAAAACCTAACAGCTTAAAGAAGGAAACAATTTTCACATACCAAGCTCTATGAGCTTGTTTTAACCCATACAAGGATTTCTCAACTTAGAATCATAGTTTTTTTACTAATTTCTTCAAATCCTTTAGGTTAAAACATGTAAAGTTTTTTTTTTAAATTGTAATTCAAAAAATTATTTTTCTTATCCATTTGGTGGATTTCCCACCCAAATTGAGTGAAAATTGTAAACAAGGCCCTAACAAGATACTCATTTTAGCTATAGGAAATATCTCAACATAATCAATACCAAGTTTTTGAGTGAAACCTCTAGCAAGAAGTCTAGTTTTATGTTTTTAATATTACCATCTGCATTATATTTTACTTTGTATATCCACCTACACCCTATATACTTCACGACTCATGTTCATACAAGGTAATTAATGCATGTTACATATGATTGCTTGTGGTCATTTTCCTAAGGTTCATAGGATTTGAACTTTCTAACATAGATTGAGCCCAATTTAATTTCTTATCTATGAAAATAAGAGTTTCATAAACATCTATAGCATCAAAAAATCATCATGACCATTTACTAAATCAGAATCAAAACCATCATTTAGAAGCATTTAATGAAGTAACTTCAAGAGAAGAAGACAACACATGTAAACTTTTCACTAGATTATATCTAGACATTTCATATAAGTTTTGATAATTAACATGTCCTAACCTTTCATGCCATAGTTTTGAATTATTCAAACTTTGAGATATAAAACAAGATGCAAAAGAGAAATCATAAAAATATATAGAACTTTTATTTGAATTCCTTCACTATTTTACTCTCATTACTATCCTTGATATACCAAGTATCCTTCATGCATGGATTCTAGTTGTATCCATACCTCTTACTAATGCATAGACGGTACTCATTATTCACATTGCATAGAATCATAGAAAGAGCCTCCTACATTCGTTGCAAGAATGTATTCATGTTATCTACAATTGTTTGACAATCGGTGGTGAAACTTCAGATCTAAAAACAATCATCTAGAGTTTTTCTCCATAAATTTTGTTTTGACCGAAATGTTGTAGTTGGTTTCATTCAAGATTTGAGTTTTGTCAAGACAGAAATAGTTGGATGCCATTATTTTCCTAAACTTGTAAAACACACCCATTATAATATACAATGTACCATAAAGTTAGATACATATTTATCGATAATAAAACAATACTTTTAATAGAATCAAATCTAAATTTTATAGATCTAAAGAAACTATTTGATCATAATTAATTATGTCATTAAAATGCATAATAATTAACCTCTCATGATCAAAATAATAACCCACAATATAAAGAGCTCTGCATAATATCCCGATCTATATAAAAAATATTTTCGACCATATAGAAGTGAAGAAGAGACCCCTAAGATTCATAATAGCTTCAAATTTATGAAAAAATTAATGTAGACAAAAATCGACTAACTTAAATTTGACGTTTAAATGACCGTCATATAATGTCTTTTTTTGTCATGTCAGTGATGGTCATTTGACCGTCAATTTTAATACAATGAAATTTTCCTGAACCTAAAAGCTTAAATTTGAATTTTAAATGACCATCTATTATCTTATGTTTGGTCTACCATGACGGTCATTTGACCATCAAATTTAATGAAGCTAAAACTTGCTATGTATTTCTAGAATATGAAATTCCATAATTTCTTCTTCTTTATAATATTAGGGAGGATATATTTTAACACATTATAATAACCTATTATAATTTATAATATAAAAATATATACACTTTAAAAAAAAAGGTATATAGTTTATAGAATGTAAATAAAAAACAACATATAGTTCATAAAAATTATAAACTATAGTATATATTTTTATATTAAAAACCACATAACCCTTAGTAAAGGGGTTTAAAGGATATAGACCAGGTTAAAATAATTTTACCAGGTGCATGTAGATTTATGAGACTATAGATTAACCTCCATATTTTATAAAGGGGACAAGTAATTTTACCCGACTCAATGAAATAAATTCAAATCCCTATTTTCACAAACCTTGTCTCCTCCTTTATTTACTCTTAATTTTACCTTGCACACATTTAAAACTATGGAAATATTGTAAAATATTTTATAGAATTCTTACAAGCTAAAAACTTTAAAACTTTTATGTGGCTATAACTACAAATATTTTAATAAATATTTACCACACTTCACGTGGGCCACCAATAAACTAGCCCCCTTTTTTTAAATTCTCCATTTATACTTGAGAGTTCCACATTTATACCTGAGATATTATCTCATTTTATTCTCCACTCCCACTCTTATATAAAAGAAAACCTTTAAATAGGTTCATTTATATAGTTTTTATAAACTATAAGATATAAATGAATGGGGTCGCCCCCTTACATGGATAATATAAATGGTTAGGGACACATGTTAGGTTTTATTTAATAAGTATTAAGATTTAAAAAGTAATCCCTTCATGGCCAAGAAATAAACACAGGCCCCTTTCCAAAAAAAGTAAGCACTTAAGTTTTTTTAAAACATATATAAACTAAATCTAATAAAATTTATATTTTAAGCGGTTTAAACTAACCATATATATATAATATAATTTAAACTTAGATTTGTTTCTTTAAAAAAAAAACTATATATGCCTAGATTTATAAGTTAAATATGATTTAAACTTAGGCTTAGAATATGGTCTGTTGACTCTTCCCTCAATCCCATGTAATTTTAATATGGTTAAAGGCTTTTAATATATAATTTTCTTTTCCAAAACTATATAAATTTTAATACGATGTTTATATAAATTATTATATGAACGTTGTTCTATATTATATATATTTTATTTAAAAATAATAATATAGTTTTCAAATTATATAGGATATAGTTATAGATTAACTATAAACTATAGTTTTTCAAATTGAATCCTTTTAGAAGGGACCAAAGAACACGGGTATGAATTTACCTTCTGAAATATTTGACCTACAAACATTTGAAATTATAGAAAATATGAAAAATATTTCATATAGTAATAAATCTTTTCTTTTACGTATGTGATTTTCACGCGAGTAAATATTTGAAGCCTCTTTCACTGTGCACACATTAATCTCCAAACAAACATTAACTCCATATAATTTACAAAATATAAATGAAAGTAAGAATCATATCATATTACATCTCCCCCAAAAAAATAATTAGGGATTTAAAATTAAAAACCCTAAAAGTATTACCGAGAGTTCAAATGTAATGCCAAAATAAATTGGGGAAAAAAGAAGGGGACGAGATACTTTTAACTACCCTTTCGGGTTGGTTTAAAAAACATGTACAAATTAAATAAATAAAATACACAACATTTGATCTTAATTTCTTTAAATTACCTCGCTCTATTACCATGTCGAATTTAAGGATTCTAATAAATATGAATTTAATCAACTTACATAATACATAATGTTACAATAAATATTTAAATAAAGATTACATCATAACATAAGTAAATAAATAAATACTTACAGAAATAAATAACACGGGTGACACAATATTTATAGTGGAAAACTCCGATAGGGTAAAAACCACTTTAAAAATAATATTTTACTTGAGAGAACTTATTTTACATCCAATAAGATCACCTCCTCCTTTGAAACCCTATTTACCAAGGGTAAAACCAAATCACTTGATTTATACACCTTTGATATATTTCTGAATATATCAAATGAGGACCTAAAGTCATTTTTATATAAGGTGATTAGGTATGTCTCCCGACCCATCTTTTAAACCTAAAATGGTTGACACATACACCTAGGTTTATAATATTTAATATTATAAATATAATTATTTCATGATATTAAATATTTAAACTACATTATATACCTAAGTTAGCATATTTAATAATAGAAATAGAAATATTTCATATCATTAAATATTAACCTATATATTAGTGATGGACCCATATACATTAAGGGTTGGCGGACCACTTAATCATTACGTTCCAACAATACTTTTATATTGAGATCATTTATCTGCAATCTTGTGTTCTTTTGTGTTCTATTTCTGGTGATAATCATATTTATACAAGTAATTTCATTACAAGTGGTATCAGAGCCTGATCTCGGCCAACACTATGTCAAACCCTAATTGTGAAGGTTCAAATATATCTCCAAATTGGTAGAGAAATTTTATACAAATTTCTTTGTGGTGTGGAAAAATAATTCATGTAAGCTCCTCTCCAAATTTCAATCATTTTTTACTTATTTTGCAAAAGTTATAACATTTTTATGTTTTTTCATAATTTAGCTCTCTAGGGTGCAATTTTTGGAATTTTTCCAAGTTCTTTACATTTCCAGAAAGAGGATAAAAATTTAGTTTTAGTTCAGTCTTTAAGTTTTTTCATATTTGGCCTAATTCATACCGACATCCCAAACCCTAAGTTTTGACCTTATTCCTTAAATCCTACCATTTTGGGGCATCATGGTGGGGCCTTGCACAAGAGGGAAAAAGAATCCCATAACTCTAGGTAAAACCCATGACAATGATGAGATAATAGTTCAGGAGTTAGAGTCAAAAGGGGTAACTACAGAGTCCTTAAGGTTAGGGTTTACTTCAACAGACCATAAGGTAAGCCAACTTGAGTTTGAGCTACGAAACCTCAAGGTTAGAATGACTAGTAAAGATGATATAAAAAAGATAAGACAAAGATTAGAGTATTTCATTAACCAATTCAGTTCAAATATAACGGGTCATCATATCCTTCCTAATCATCCACAACTCAATCATACTCATATCAACCAAGGTGGATCTTCAGGTCAAAATAATAAAAAAACTAGCTAGGGTGGATCTTTGAGCATGCCCAATCCAAATACAAACACTTTGCAGGCTCGTAACATGATTATAAAAGTGGAAATGTGTAAGTTTGATGGAAATGATCCACTCAATTGGATTAACTAGATGGATAATTTCTTTGATCTTCATCAAATTCCATCAAGACAAAAGGTTACCATGGCATCCTTGTATCTCAAACTTGACCAATTCGTTTGGTATCAATGGTTATGTGCTCAAAGGAAAAAGAGTGGTATCAATGTTACATGGACAATATTAATTGAATATTTATAATTGCACTAGAGTTCTAATGTTTCGAGAATTATTTCAGCTAATTAGCAAAGTTAAGACAAACAGGATCAGTCAAGGATTACATTCATTAATTCCAAAACCTTTCCTTATGGGTGGAAAATATTACTAAAGAGAATCTGAATGACTTATTTCTTAGGGGTCTTAAGGAACACATTGAGAATGAGTTGCATATGTTTAATCATCATAAGTTTTTATATTCTATTATCATGGCACATAGGGCAGAGGAAAAATTTATTTCCAGCAGGAAACAAAATTTCAATAATATCAGAGATCATAACACCTTTACACCATCATTCCCTCATCTAGTTAGACTGACACATCAAAAAATTGAAGAAAAGAAAATAAAAGGGTTATGTTTTAATTGTGACAACAAATTTGGACCAGCACATAAGCGTGGTGAAAATAAGTTGTTATAAATTGGGGGCATAATGAAGAAGATGAAAATGAATAAGATGAAGAGGTAGAGTCGAGGAGGAATTAGGAGATCCCCAACTAATGATATCATCTCATAAAATTTCAGGTATTAGCACTACCCATACTCTCAAATTAGTTGGATTCTTAAAAATAGAGGGTAATAGTGTTGTTTGATTCAAGAAGTACACACAAATTCATTAATCATAAGTTGGTGGTACTCATAAATTACTTTACTTATCCAACTCCAGAATTCCAATTAATGATCACTGATGGGAAAACTATTAGTTATTCAAGAAAATACCATAACATTAATCTCACCATGTTATATTACTTGCTAACTAGTGATATGTATTCCATTTCCATGGGAGGATTATACATTGTGTTAGGAGTTCATTGGCTTACCACCTTGGGAACCATTGAAATGAATTTCCAATATTTTTTCATGCAATTTCATTCATAAGGGAAGAATTTTAAACTAAAAGGATTAAGAGAAAATTCCCCATAATTGGTGAGCTCTCATCAGATGAAAAACTTTATTAGAAAAGGTGTAGAGGGGTTTGTTGCACAACAATATTCATTGGAAGCACATCATTCAAATGCTTTTATACCCTCAAATATGAAAGAAGTTATAGATAAGAAATTAGTGGTGTTTGGAGATATGCCAAATGGTTTACCTACAAAAAGAGACCATGACCATGCCATATAGCCAGTACTTAGGGAGTCAACCATCCAACATCGACCTTATAGGTACCCCTATATGTAGAAGAGTGAGATTAAGAAGATAATACAAGAGATGTTAGAATCATGACTTATTCATCATAGTTGGAGTGCTTATTATTCTCCTATCATGATGGTATGGAAAAAGAATGAAAATTGGCACATGTGTCAAGATTAAAGGGAAGTAAATAAGTACATATTCAAAGATAAGTTTCATGTTCCTATAATTGATGATTTTCTAGATGATTTGCATGGTGTTTTTTACTTTACAAAACTTGATCTTCATTCTGGATATCATCATATTAGAATCATGGATGAAGATATTCGTAAAAAAATCCTTCATGACACATGAATCCCATTACGAGTTCTTGGTAATTCCTTTTGGACTAATAAATGCACCCTCTACATTTGAAACCTTTATGAATTCTATCTTTAAGACATTTATGCAGAAGTTTGTTTAAGTGTTCTTTGGTGATATATTAATCTATAGTAAAACATGGGAGGAACACCTGCATCATTTAAATAAGGTGTTGGAAACTCTTGAACAACATTAAATTTATGAAAGGCCTTCTAAGTGTTCTTTTGGAGTTAATGAGGTTGAATATTGGGTCATATTGTCTCTTTTGAAGGTGTTAAAGTGGATCCTAACATGATAAAATATGTTCTTGAATGGAAGGTTCCCAAAACCATTAAAAATATCCAAGGATTTTTGGTGCTTACAGGTTATTATCATAGATTTAAAAGGAATTATGGTAGCATAATAGAACCACTCAACAATTTATTGAAGAAGGACTCTTTTCATTAAAATGAGGAAGTTCTTTATGACATTTGAGAAGTTGAAGGAGGTCATGTGCACCACTTTGGTTTTAGCCACCCTAGATTTTTCCAAAACATTCATTATTGAATGTGATGCTTTAGGGTATGGTATGGGAGCAGTACTTAAGAAAGAATGCCAACCCATTTCCTTTGAGAGTTGTTAGTTCAAAGGTAAGAATATATCAAAACCATTTTATGAGAAGGAAATGCTAGCCATACTTCATGCAGTGAAGAAATGGAGACCATATCTAATGGGTAGACATTTCAAAGTAAAGATAAATCATGATAGTTTGAAATACTTCTTAGAGAAACATTTATCATATGAAGAACAACAAAAATGGGTCTAAAAATGTTGGGGTATGATTTTGAGATAATATACAAGAAAGGGAAAGAGAATGTAGTTGTTGATGCTCTATCTCGGAAGGATGAATCAGTTGAGGCATTTTTGTGTGCCATATCTATATTACAAGAGGATTGGATAGAGGATGCAAGGTCTAAATGAAAAAATAACTTAGGTAAATAAAATATTGTTTAGAATCTCCAACAGGATCCAAACATGTCAGAAAAATTTGTATGGAAATGAGATGCTTTATGGTATAAATATATATTATATATATGTAAGAATTCAAACCTTAAAAATAGGGTTCTATCTAAGCTCCGTGGATTCTCCAAAGAGGGGGGGAATTTTGGCTTCTTAAAGACTTATCATCGAATCAAGCAGGAGTTTTTCTGGGAAGGGCTAAAAGGGGATGTCCAATTTTTTTGGCTGAATGCATAGTTTTTCAAGAAAAATAAGGGTGAAAAAATTAAGTCCCCAGGTCTTTTACAACCTCTATCTATTCCTAGCCGAGGTGGGAAGATGTGTCCGTGGAATTCATCACATGATTGCCTAAATAAGAAGGTAAAAATGTAATCATGGTGGCATGTACAAACTCACCAAATATTCCCATTTTTGTGCCTTATCACATCCATTTGTTATGAGTACAGTAGAAATAGCCTTCAGGGATATAGTTTAGAAGCTACATGGGACACCAAAGATTATAGTAAGTGATCGAGATCTTATCTTTACTAGTAATTTTGGACTAACTTATTCTCATGATTGGGTACATACCAAGCTTGTAGTTCCTCTTATCATCCCCATTCTCATGGGATAAAAAAGGTGGTAAACAATTTTTTGGAGGGATATATACTTTTTTACCTTGGATGAGCTAGCGAGATAGGTCCAATGGTTACCGCTAGTAAAATGGTGGTATAAAACCTCCTTTCATACTTCATCTAAAATATCTCCTTTCTTGGCATTATATGGGTACCATCCACCATCCATCACCTCATCTTTGAGAGTCCAACTAAGAGAGCGAGTTGAAGAACATATTCAACACCAACAAGAGCTTTTTCTAGTCTCGGGATAATTTGTCCATGACACAAAACCTCATGAAGCAATAGGTAGACCAACATCACAGTGAAAGACATTTTAAAGTTGGTTATTGGGTTTTTGTGCATTTATAGCCATATAAGAAAATGTCCTTGAAACAATAGAAAAAGGATAACAAGATTTCACCTAAGTATTATGGACCATATCAAGTGTTACATAAGATTGGTAGCGTAGCATACAAACTATAACTTCCTCGACAAATCGAATACATCCAAAGATTCCATATATTTTTCCTAAAGAAGGTAATTGGATAGATAATATCCACCCAAACAAAGTGTTACCGAGCTTGACAAGGAGGAAAGAATCATCTTGAAATAGAGTGAATCCTTCCACATGTACTTGAGAGATTAAGGAAAAGGGTCATCACTGAGTATTTGAACAATTGCAAAGAGATAAAAATGAAGACGCAACTCGGTAGGATGTAAACTTCCCCAACATCATCTAAAGATTCTCAACATTGGGGACAATGTTTCTTTGAAGGGGAGGGGCATGCTACACCCTTAATCATATATCTTACATTGGATGTATATAGTTGACTTGTAGATATCATAACTTCTTATCATGATGTATCTCTTTCATATATGTTATATTATCATTAGTGGGTCGGCCTTGGTGATAGTCTTAGCATAGGAATAATATATATAGGGGTTATTAGGTAGTAGTTCATGATCATATTGAGCATTTGAGTCTTATTGTATGGTTTGGAGGTTGCCCCTTGAAGTGGATAAGCTATTATACTTTAAAATTGAGATAATTTATCTTCAATATTATGTTCTTTGGTGTTATATTGCTGGTAATAATTAGATTTATACAAGTAATTACATTACAACAACCAAACCAAGTCCCTTGAGGAAGATGCAAAGCCCAATGAAGACTAAACCTTGGGTTATTTATGTCGAGGAAGATGAGGAGGACTTGGAAGAAAATTTTATTGAGGAGATAGTGTGTGAGAAGGAGAAACTATAGGAAGAGACTTCGGCATGCGTAACGAGGAACCTATAAAGGAAGAGGAAGAGAACTCAAGGAATATATTGTGCATGATGAACATGAAGATGATATGTGTAACATATGTTAGGAGGATTTAAAGGGTGATGGAGATCATGAATAATAACTCGAAGTAGAGTGATAGAGAGTAGCCAACTGGGAAGGCTCAGGTGTTACAGGAGGTGAAGGAAGTGGAATATAACTTAACATTTTGTAAGAGATGCTAAAGAGGATGCGAGATAAAAGAAGGAAGAAATGAGAACATTTGAAGGCACCCTAGATGAATTATATTAGTGATCCCTCCAAGTTCTTTAAGGGTCATATTTCATACCACGATACCAAGTAAAGGACCTCCTCATATGGGAGATGATAAATGAAGCTAGGGCTCTCTCATAGACTAAAAATATGTTGTCATGAAATATGAAAATTCATATGGAGGAAAAAAAAGTTTGAAGTAAGAAAATAATCATACTCCAATATGCAGCTATAGAAGGATCCTCGATACATTATTCTCTATCATTGATCCTAAAAATCTATCTAATGAACAAGATTACAATGCACTCAACAAAATGGTTGCCCAAGTTGCAAGAATAAGTATAGATAAAGGGGATGTAATATGAGGTATACATGGGATAAATATTACAAACATAAGGAGATAAAAAATCTCATAGAGGACTTAAGAGATGAGAAGAATTGGATGGCGATGCTTATGAAAAAGCAAAAACATATTTTCCAACATCACATGAATATGCCTAAAGTTGGTAACAATCCCATGATGATTATCCCATAGAGTTACACTACCTTGAAGACCTGGGGTGGATGATGTTGATACAAATAAAGAATATATTAGGGTCGATGGCTAAATAATTAGATGAAATGAAGAAAATTAATAAAGAGGAGGTGGAGAAAGTGATAAAATAATATGAAGCATTAATCGTAGAGGTCAAGGAAGCCTCCAAGAAGGAAGAAAATGCATTAAAAAAATTCTAAGGTTTTGATCCCATTCTTAGCACATGAACCACAATAGAGGAGGAGAGCTAAAGAAAATTCAAGTCACAATGAAGAACAATAATTCAGCATGAGAAGGTCATGACAGAGGTCACAGAGAAGAGGGAACTGACAAAGGCCCTGAAGGACATCCTTTCAAAAAGGATCAAGGAGATCCACCCTAAATTATTAAACAATATGGATGCATTAGAGGGTGTGACCAAAAATTTAGAGGTGGTGGTGAAGTAATTTAAGGAGAAGGTCAAAGATCTGACCCGTGAACAAGTGTTGAGTATAGTAGAAGCAACACTAGACAAAGTTGTCAGGGAACTCAAAATATAGAAGGAATTAGAAGCTATAATAAGTGGAGAATTTCTAGAGCTCCTCTCACCAACACAAGACTAATTTTTGAATGTACACACATATTATTTGATTTATTGGGTAAAATCCATTATTCTTTATTATTTCAATTATTTCATTATTTTTTCAGAAATTCTTTGGAGGATCATTCTTTGTTCATGATATTGCCGAGGAAAAATAATAATCCTAGTATGGGGTAATGTTGGTTAGAATAAATGGATAATTATTAGCCACTTACAGAGGCTAGAGGTTGCACACATGAGTGCATGTAGGGAACTAAAATAAATTTCTAAGTAGAAGGATGCATAAAAACATGCATGCAATAATAGAGAATTAAGATTGGATAATGTGTGAAGGTGTGCATAGTACAAAGGAATAGGTCAACACACAAAGGTTTACGAACATACACAAAGATTCAAAAATTATCCATTTTTGGTGAAAGGGATAAAAATAGGAAAGAAAGTGCGGATGGTGTGACACACAATGAAGGTATAGAAATAGAAAAGAACATGCAGACAAGGATAAAGACGATGCATGGAAAAGGTATATTATAGGATTGAATCATGTCAAGAAAAAAATTATTTATAGCTCAATATATAGAAAAATAATGAAGTCCATGAATAACACATCTATTATTAGTGAAAGACACATGTAAACAAAATGATGGGAAAGTCCCCACCATGTATAAATAGGAGTAAAAATCTTGTAAGTAGCCATATACATGATTACCTTAGAGATGATTGTGTAAGTGCACTTTGTAGGCGTGCATGGTCTAGAACATGGTTGTAATCATCTTGTTATGTATTCAATGAGTAATTATGTAATGAATTGTGTTTACAATGGATAATTGTGTATGGGTTTCCAAGATTACTAGATCTGAATATGGTATAATGGGAATTCAAGTGCTATTAATGATTTTATATGTTGATTGAATTCCTTATTATATATGTTTCTAATCTTGTATACTATATCTCCATTCATGCATGTCATAATTGTTATAATGTTTATGTATACCCTAACCACATCTTGATAATTGAAGTAAAGGAGGGACATAGTTGGTTTTGCGTGCTTCGGTGAGTGTTCAAACCTATGTTTAGATGAAGTGCCAACGTGCATAACATTATGAATTATTGAATACTAAATCAACTATACTCTAACTTGTTGATGATTGTCTCATTATATTGTTTCCTCTACTATGGTAAGAAAGGATATGTTGAGGAGATGGTTTATGGATGGGGTCAATGGTCTTGTTTTGAGTTAAAAAATTTATAAATGTGAATTTGGATTTTGTTGTGGATTTGGGTCGTGTATGGCCCCATAATGTATGTTTTTTTGAAACCATTTGAAAAAAAAGAATTTTCCTTATTAAACAATGAAAATGAATCATTAATCATTCAAAGTGATTAAGAAGCATTGAATCAAATAGATTGTATTTATGAGAAAAACATTATTTATTAATACAATTAGGAGATAGGATTATCAAACAAACATGGATATGATTATGAAGTTCAAATTGAATTCTATATGGTAGAGAGAATTTCCAATTTGCACAGAACATAAACAAATTGAGAAAATTACATTTTTTGTGCCCTTATGGTCACATTTAAACAACAAGATATTTTTCACTAATATGATGTTAGTCGTTGTTGACTTTCCTTGCTTACTTATCATTTTTCTATTTTGCATTATGTCACATTGATGACAATTCTCTTATAAGGGGACGAAGATGTAGTGCCCTTTTATTTTTCACTTGGTCAATAAGGGTGAGATTTTGGACCACCTCATGTAGTGACGTGTCTTGTCACGAAAGAGTATTCATGTCGGATGCCCTATTATATTTCACCCCCGTTATATCATCGCATCAATCCCATTTTAAAGAAAAGTGTTGAAAATCACTTTATTTCCCATATTTAATAATATATAAATAAATAAAATTATGGATATTAAAAAATGATGATGAGGAAAATGAGATATTTTAAATAAATTAAAATAAGAAAATTATATAAAGTAAAATAAAATTCTTTAGGGCGGGTTTTAGGGAATATTGTTGTTTCTTATTTTTCTTGTCCTAGGTATGCTAAATAGTTACCATGGAAGATCTTGGAGAAAGATTTTTAGAGGATTGTAGGGAAAATACTCTAGTAGAAATGTTTGTAAAGTGTGGGTGCACAAAGAAGGTAGATGTCTATTTGACACAAAATTTCAAAAAAAAAGGGTGTGCCAATAATAACCATGGTTGTAAGTTAGGTTCAAAATGAGAGCTTCAAATATGAGACTGGATGTTCATCAAATCATTTAAAGGGGATATTTTTGGTCTAATGTTATGTACAGGGATTTGTTTAGTAGTGGTGTACTATTTTTATCTCAAATGGCATGAGCATATTTCATTTTCCTTGAGATTATAAGGAGTATTATGTATGTTTGGTTTCCCTTCCGGGATGCACGAGCTGTTTTTAGGAAACTCTAAATGTTATCATCAAAGTGTCATTAAAACCCATGGTGGTTTTATGGATATTTTTTCTTGGAGTCAACACAAGCTATCTTTGGGAAACTCCAAATTTTATCATCATTGTGTAAAATTTGGAAGCGTGGACCAGATTGTGAACTGATTGACAAATGTTTCAAAAAATAAGTGTATACGTGAATAACAAGGTTGTAGAATAGGGTTAGAATGATTTTATTGATAATTATTTTGGCATGTGTAAATCCAAACTCAATTCATTTTCCAACATTCTCCATATTTGCATGAAAATTATATCTTTGGAACATGATATGGACATCCACCAAAGGTGTTGAGAGGATGATGGGGTGTTTGTTAGTTTAGGTAGTTGTAAGTTCTATGATAAACTAATATGCACACTTGTGGGTGATTAGAAAAGGTATATGAACTATTTGAAAAAATTCTCAAAGGATTGCATCCCTATGGAGGCCCTGTAGTGCCCACTTCCCTTTGACACCTTTTTATACTGATCTTGATACTATTGATTTCATTATGGACGTTATTATAGCTTTGATTTAGTATGATGTTAGATATTTGATCATGGATTATTGTGATCTTGATTTGGTTATGATGCACGATGATTATTAGAGACACTCATATGTGGATGATGATATACTATTTGACATGGATGTTTTATGAATGTTGTTCGACATGTGATTTTGGATACTATGAGTAGACCTAGAAAACTGACATTATATGATGATGATATAGTTGTTGATATAAATTTTATGTGATAATGTTGAGCTCCTGAATGTTGTTGTGATTCATATGTATAGATGATTTTGTGATTATATTTAGATCATGTTGGATGTTCTGATATGGCCATGATGTTGAAGGAGGTATTTGTGTTTTGCAGGTCAAAATATCACAACAAACATCGGGAGATGGGAGACCAACCAAATTGGAATTCTAGGTGAATTCAACAAGGTCACCATAGCAACGTGTTTTGTGTGTGTGTGTGTGTGTGTGTTTTTTGTTAGAGATTCCCATGGGAGGGATCACCTTTATATGTGACCATGGGTTTTGTATATTTTACTATGTGGTCCCTTTTTATTATTGTTTGTATGTATTTTATTAGTGATGTGTCCCTTTATTTTATTTAATTAAATTGTGGTAGATTAATGGGAGAAAACATATGGTTAAAAGTTAAATAAATCAAATTGGGATATGAGAAAGTAATTATAGAAGTTTTTGGCTCTTTGTATTAAATATGTAAGGGATGTGTAAGTATGTGTAAGAGTTGTGTAAGTCAGATTTTGGAGTATGAAACACTCCACCTCCTTGGAAATTCGAATTTGTCCTTGGAGGTTGTTTTTGGAGGCTTGTGGGACAAGTAAAACTTGTCCCATACCTCTTAATTTAATTTACCAACCATACCTATGGTTGGAGGGTTGATTTTAGCCCTTTTTAATGCATTTTTATCAATCATGTTGCATGTTTTAATTGCACTCTTCTTACATGTTATTTAATTTAGTCCTTTGGGGTTGGTCTTTTTGGAGTGTGCAAGTAAATTGTCATATTTTCACCCATCTCTTTATTGTGCTTTGGAGAATGAAATTTGGGATTTTTTGTTGGAGTTGAGGATGTGTGATGTGGCATCCTACATGGATCCACATCATCCTCTTCTCTTCCCTCTTCTATAAAATTCAAACTCATTGCCTTGTTTTGGGTTGTTGAAACTTTAGAATGCTTCCTTGGGGTGAGTTTCCTTGTGCTTGGAGATCTTGTTTTTGGAAGGAGATATGAAAAATTTGGATGCTTATTGGTTGGTATTTTGGGACTATATGTTGGCATTGAAGCTTGTTGTTTGGAAACAAAAGCTACCATGGAGAGGTAGGATCTTAGCTCTTCTTTTATGTTGTTATTTCTTTTGTGTTTGTGTGAATGGTGCATGTTTTTTTGTAATTGTTGGTTGTTTGGGTAGACTACCATAGGAATGGTGTAGGAGAAGGCTATGGGAAATTCATGTGTGGGGGCATAAGGGAATGCTAATGGCATCAAAATTCTTGTGGAGGGAGTTTGGGTTTGGGATCCACCATGGAAAATAAATAGCTTGCATTTCTTACTTTGTGGGGGCATAAGGAGGGATTGTGGGGGGCATAAGGATATGTGTGATGAATTATTTTGGCATTTTGTTACAGGTGGATGCCCAATTCCCATTGGGAGGCATAAGTAGCTTCCCCTATAGTCCTTACTCCTTTGGCTTGCATGATAAATCCCGAGTTCTATTTGAATGTTTTCAAATGCAGTTGTAAATTGTTGTCTTGTGTTGAACTATGTTTCTAAATTGAGATGTGCATGTTGAAATAATGTTGTGTGTATGTTTTGTGGAAGCTTGTTGTTGCCATGAGTTGGATCACACCTTCTATTGTATTGTGGTTGGGGCTCGGGGCCAATGATGAAGGATGGCTTCTCCTTTTATTGGATGTCTTGGTTAGGTGGAGAGCGTTGCCTTTCCCCCATTGGAAGAAAATGGAACTTGCATGTTGCTATTTTGGAGCAGAGGAAAATTCAATTTGACAGTCCCTTGTGAAATATATTTTATTGTAACCTTTCCCACTTTAAAGCGGATGAAATAGGAAAGTATTTTATGAAGAAAATATGTGTGTAATTGGTTATGAAAGTTGTGTATTTGAAATGTGAAAGATATTTATACTTTGTTCTATTTATTGAAAGAAAGAAATAGAAATATGTTATTTGCATTCAAACATTAAAAGATGTAAAGTTTTATAATTGAAGTCAATAAAGGATTGCAATAATTTCTTCATATGCATTGTTGTTTTGAATTGGAACATCAAATTGTGATTGGAATCCTTGTTTTGGAAAGTGGAAAAAGGAAGAAACACGTGAGATGAAATTGTATTATTCTACCTTGTTTAAAATGTATGATTTTGGAAAGGATAGAAAACTACATTCTTATTTTAATGTTTGATTGAAGAAGGAAAAAAATTTAAGGCTAGCATGGAATGAATTCAATGTTTTATTACATGGAAAAAGAGATAGTTTAATCTCTCGTTTTTGGAAATGTATAAGTTCTTTTACTTCACTGTATACTTTGTAAAATTCCTTAATCAAATGTTCAAATAACCTTGCAAATAGATAAAAGACAAATGCAATATTAAATTGAACTTAGTATGACCAAAATGACCCCAAACAGACTAAAAACTCTTAAGAAATCTTTAAGAAACCTTTCAATTGAACAAAGGCAAATTTTGCAGTCTTTTTCTATCAATTGTTGGAAAAATTCAAATTGGAAATCAATTGAGAAAATTTACCTTCCTAAAACATCCTAAACCCTTCTCAGAATAATCCTCCATGTCTGTTTGGCATGTTGAGTGGAGGAGATAAAATTGAACAAAATTTTATAAGTTAAAATTACCAGTTGGCTTTTTAAAATCCTACAGAACATTTTCATGAAATTTACCCCTTAAACTTTATCAAAATCTAAAATTTATGATTCTTGTACAAATAGGGTGTCGAGAACTTTCCGTGAAAGTCCTTGTTTGTCCAAAACTAAGCTTCCTAGTGGAAGTTATGGCCCTCTGAAGTTTTCCTTCCTTGGGGAAAATTTGGGAAAATTTTCCCTAGCAGGCCCACGGCCTAAAAATTTCCCTTCGAAAAATTAGAAAAAAATTTGAAAATTTTTGGGGAAATTTTTTAAAATTTCCTTTGCCACCCCATTGGCCCATAGTCAATCAAAGGTTGCCACATGGCATAACAGAGGGGTGAAACCCTTGCAAACTTTGTCACTTTTAAAATTTTGTTATTTGGAATTTTTTAAAAGAACCCCCACGACCCCGCACTCCCGCCCTCGCCTTGGTGAAGTTAACTCTCACAGATGCGTGGACCCACGCGTAAAACTTCCCCCTTATCTCCCCCTTCAAAAAAATTTCCCAATCGCCTCTGCCACCCCACCCTTCACTCATTCTCTCCCCACTTTGGCTTGTTGAGTGCCATGTGTCCCTAGTGAACTTGGGGTGCATAGGCACTAATTGATTCCCCCTCCTTGGAAAAATTTCCTCAGAACCTCCGCCACCCCGCCCTCCCTTCATCTTCCCCACTTGGGATTGGAGCCCGACATGTGTCCTTGGCAGCACAACAGAAGTGTGGGTGAAAAAGTTGTTTTCACCCCTACGCAAGGGAAAAATTGGCAGAGTCACCCCATGACCCACTAACTCACCCTTTTGGGTAATTTTTTTCACCCTTAGGCCCGCAGACCCACCCTTGGGGGAAAATTTTCACCCCAAGGCTTGCTGGCCCATAACTTGAGTTTTACAAGGAGTTAGGAGGACTTATTTATATCATCGGAAAGGTGAGAAAATTTCCTATCCAATGGGAATGATTTAGGGAAATTTTGAATGTGTTAAGTGTGATAAAAATCAATTTGAAACTATAATCCTGTTAGAGAGTGGGTATGGTGATAATTTACCCTCTGAACCTAATTGAAACTTCTAACCCTAAAATTTGGACCTTGTGACCTCTGATAATTGCTAATAAAAGAATAGTATGTTCTAGTGTAATTTAGACTTGTTCCGAACCTCAGTGACAATTGATGCCTCGCAACCTAGTTATTGGTTCCTTTAAACAAAAAAATATTCCATAATTTTCTTGACTAATCCTAGGTTGTTTCTTGGGTCTCAAGTGGGTTGTTTTAGTGGGCAT
Source organism: Taxus wallichiana var. yunnanensis (assembly GCA_018340775.1). Lineage (NCBI taxonomy): Eukaryota > Viridiplantae > Streptophyta > Pinopsida > Cupressales > Taxaceae > Taxus > Taxus wallichiana. The sequence goes on along the minus strand of CM031243.1, from coordinate 162,484,416 downwards.
CACAACTCCATGATTATAGGATATACAAAAAATGTTTTTGTTTAAAATATCTTGGGATAATTTTAAACACAATGAAAACAATAGATATATGAATTTTGGCCAATATTGGAGTTGCAAAAATTGAGTAGATAAGTATGTAAAATGTAAAGCATATGCAAGGCACTTGAACCATGGAAATTTTTTTAACAAACATGTGGTGCATGGATAGAAGTGAGTCTTGAATCTACAAAAAAATGGACTTGCTAAGAAGGCCTTGGAAAATTGTAAGAAAATAAGAGTGGAATATATTAAATCCAAAATCCATAAAGTGTATCAAAGGATCATGGCTCTATGGATCAAAATGGATATGATAAAAATGCATAAAATGGATATGCCGAGAATATTTTGGAATACCACAAGCAAGTGCAACTAGCATGTGTGTGTTTACTCTTCATATTTTACTTGTCGATCAGCCTCAAGCATGGATTTAATCCTCCCTTTCTACTCACTTTTGAGTTCTCTTTGGTTATAAAAGTTTAATTATAAATATGGAGTTTAGCTTGTTGTCTTTGGAAGTTATGTTTTTACAACGCATGTGTGTATCATGTACACAAAATGTCATGAACAACCACCTTGGATGGTGTGCCAAAACACCGGACACAAACTAGACCTTAAAAAAATCATATTGTATTCTCCAAGAAATTATACCATGTAATGGTCAAACCGGTTTAACAAATGTGCGCTTCAATGTAAAATAGTAGTATTTAAACCATTTTTATATTTTGCGAAAGATCTCCCAAAACTAACATTCAAGAACCGTATATGAACCTCACTTTTGCTGGTGATCTATATTAATCTTATATTTTATATATGGTGAACCATTCCAACCTACAAAAATTTCCAAAACACTTGATGATCATGTTTGGGAGGTGGGTTTTGGCCACTTTGATACATGGTTTACTAGGAGAAATCATTCACCTAAGATTGAACCTTACATAAATTGCCTCATACTTTATGTCATAGATCTTGAAAGGGAATTTTGATCTTGCATACCTCTTTGTAGTTATATGGATAATCGATTGGTGTAAGTTTTTTCACTCATCACCCTAAGAAATTTTTATGTATACATCTAGAAGGCCACTTGGCCAAGTTTTATGGTGAGAAAATTATTATATTCAGCCAACTGCTACAAAAGGCCATTGTTGTTTAGCCTCGGTGATCGATTTTGATTCCATAATTTTCTAAAAATTCTTTGTATATAAAATAATAGGAAGAATTTTTAGACATTCCATTTGGGGGTCCCATGCCATTTTTGTAGGCACATTCTATAGCCACTTTAGATATATTACACAATAATGCAACGAGGGCATGGAGACTTACGATGACTCTCTAAGGTTCATACAATGTTTAAAACTAGTGTTATGTTTGAGATACATATGTTGAATGGAAATAAGATGTTTGGGTATCTTAAAACATGATTGTGAATGGAAAATAGTAATATCATATTTTGACACATTTATCTAGTGATTCTAGTCCTCTATAGTAACAATGAAAAACAAAAAGTTTCTTGAGGTCTATTGATCACCATAATCTAGAACCTAGTGAAGCTAATACGTAAGGTTTGTGCGGGAGAGTAGAGTTCATTCAAAGGTGCGAAGCATCGGAGAGGATCATGCACAAAGAAAAGATAGATTCATTTTCATGATGAGGATCTATTTTTAGTAATAGTGTGGGGAGCATTCAAACCAGATTGGAGACTTCCATATCTCACATTGGATATTTTTGGATGATTAGATACAAAATGTTTTACATGATGCAAAGCTAAAGATAGAATGGCGAAATGATATTTGACTAAGAGAGATCTATTGTTAACACTCTTGCATGTAAGCCTATTTTTGTAATGACGCATGGATAATAATAATAGCATCCCTATTTTAGGATTAGATAAGTGGTGAAGGGAAAGTCCCCACCCTTATAAATATGTATTGAACTGTGTAGCAGAGAGAGCATAGATATAGGTGTGAGAACTAGGTTATAGTGAGATTATGTTGTCAAATATGTTACGCACATGAGCGTATACTACTATGATTATAAGGAAGCTTCATGTATTTACTTGTAATTAATATAATGGATATTATGGAATGAAACAAGGTGTTATCATGGTTATATTTTAGTATTTCATGCTTGATTCCATTATGGTTATCTATTAAGTCTGATTATGTTCTAGATCTAGATCTGAATATGCACTGTAGGAAGATATATTAGCCATAGATCTAATGATTAAATTCTTCATCATGTTAAACATCATGTAACATAAACCATAAAGAGGGGCCTGGTACCTTTGTGCACTTTGGTGAGCACTCAATCTAGGCTGAGTGATGTGTCAACGTGCCTGGGCTTGTATTGTTGAATTCTAGGCTGCATCATTGGTTCCATTGCTGGGACCTCTTTTTTAGTTGTTTTCAGGATGGTTCATGATGAAGACATATCGATTGACCTTAGAAAGTGTTGAGGAGTGGATACACATCTAGGGAAGAAGAATGCATGAAATTTCAACACTAGATCTAATTTTAATGCATGTGTGTGGGTGGAACAGAATCTGTATGATAGTTTATATGAGAGCTTCTTCATTATCTTTCTAGTAGAATTGTATGAGTGGCTGATTGCGTATGCATCTAAGAGGAATTAGAGGTATCGCACACTTTCTGGACACAAGAATAATTTCAGGCCCTTTATGATGCTGATCTGATTTGGACTCAAGCTATGGATACATGGTTTCGTGGTGTTTTAAATAGTTATATCTTAGAGTACTCAATTTCCACTTATTCGTGTCCAGAGGTAGCTGAATTCTAGTTTTTATGATATCCAAGGGGAACTTACCTGTAAGGCATTCCACTGGAGATCAAGATCTTGATGGTAACTTTGAATTTGGAGAGTAAACCAATGGCTAACTAAACCCCACCATGCGTAGGGGCAGAGTAGGTTTGGTGAAGGATGGTAGACCTAGCGATAGAAAAGGAAGAGAGAGGAAAGTCAACTTAAGTATAATGAGGTGCGTGAGAGGGAGGTAGAGAAGCAGTGTGACATTGCTAAGTGGATGGTGTTGAGGAGAGAGATGGCTCATGAAGGATTTGGAGCTCACGTAGGAGACATGGAGCTAGAGCATCAGGAACTCCCCCATCTAGGAAAGCATGACAGGGATCCCTCCTCGACCTCACGTAGAAGCACGCTAACAAAGACATCCTGGTCCATGAGTGTAATCTTAATCTACCTAGAAACCTTGCCCTTGTGCTTGGTTTCCAGCATCTAGTACAAAAAATAGTCAACAAGCTAATTCAAGTAGTGGAAGAGTAGGAGCAAGTCTTATGAAAGGCACATCGATGGTAGTGCAAATGAGATTTGTTGTTATGTGGGATTACTTTTTGGGTGTATCATCAACGTAGAATATAGGTTGCACCAATTTTTGGACTAACTTCTAGGAGTGGTAACGCTTCGCAGACTATCAAGGGTACAATTTAGTTCTACTTGTTGGGACATAGGGAAGTACATCTTTTGTTCTGACCCTAGCCACATAGTTCGGGATCAAGATGCTTAGGTAGCTCTAGCTTCCCAGGTGGATCTGGAGGCGAGGGAAACACATGAGGTTCTAGATCAGGTGGGAAAGGTCTGCACCAACCCCATAAAATATTTACATGGAGATGTCTCTTCATCTTCCAGAATATAGAGGCATAGAAGATGTTGCTAGAACATGTGAATATGTGTGAAATAATGTGGCACGTAAAAGGAATCATGACTTCTGAGCATAGGGCAAGCCAATTTACTACTACATTACAAGGGCGTACACACACCTAGTACAAAAAGTTTGACCCTGATCAGACTTGCATAGACTATATATCTTTAAAATATGCATTCCTTAAAGAGTTTCACATCCATGAGTTTGAGCAGAAGAGTATAAGTGCACTCAAGGATATTAAGCAGGCACTACCGACTAGAGTGTTAGAGAGTATGATGCCATTTTAAAATGTTGTTATCTAAGCTTTCTTATGACATACACACAAGACAACATGCATAATGGTTCGTTGGGGTCTGATTACCCCTTTTAGGAGGGAATTATCACATAAGACATACACTAATCCATGTGAAGCACTTGAAGTAGCCTTACGTGCTTGAGGTAGTTGGAAGCATAGATACTAGGGTGAGCCCATTTTTAGAAGCACATCAAACTATGGAAAAAGTACTTGGAGAAACTATCAATTGAAACATGAGATTGCACATGGATTTGGTGCACAGATTTGAAGTATAAGGTCACACAAAGGATAGTTTTCCTCATGAATCAATACAATATTTGTTATTGGATTGTGAGATATGCCATTTAAACCATGATGCTAGCCACTTCCCATTATTACAATGCATGATAAGGAAGAATTTTTCAAGCTACTTGTAAAATCTGTAGGTCCATAACTCATGACATAGAAGACTTCCGGCTGATTGGTTAGATCCATGATGCTATAGATATTGGTGTACAATAGACATGAGTTTTAGATAACTCTAAGGGAAAGAACGAGCATCAGGATCGGGATCACAATCAAGCACACTATGATTAGAATGAAGGACATTTTGAAGGCGGTCGTGGTAGAGGTCAAGGATACCACGTGGATTTGGAGGATGAGGCCATGGTAGTGGAAGAAGTGAGTTCCCTCACGGAACATGTTATACATGTGGATCTCCTGACCACTACAAGTGTGAATGTCCTCAGAATATTACATGTTATTTTTGTGGAAAGAACCATAGCTATGAGGAGTTCTGGACTTGTATGAGCATCTTAGTAAGAAACATAAACAAGAAAACAAAGGCATAGGGATGGTTAGGATATAACAAGTGTGTTGAAAATCAATGGATGCCTAAGTTGGAAGCAGAGTTCGAGGCATTGCAGTGAAGATCATGACCTGCGTTGAGGCGGCACATGTAAAAAAAGCATTGCATCAGAAGCCTACCATCACTAAGGAGGAGGTTCTACATGCATGGTACCCAGATCCTACCCATCAAAAGGAGGTTTATAAGAAACCATGGAAGTTCTTAGGAATCTTCAGGGTGAGATACAGTACTTAAAGAGAAATCACAAAAGATGGAGAAAAAGAAAGTATCAGAGATGGTCCAAATTGATATAGATGACTTAAGGGAAGTGTGTAAAATGTTGCACTAGGAAAATATCATTCCATTATTAGGGGATTGGTTAAAGGAAACACTCCACATGCAAGTATTGAGACTGGATGGCAGATCCTACATGCAAATCTTCCCCCTCATAGCCTAGATTATGACAAGGAAATCACTCTGAATGTTGTTGTGGATGGGTGGCTATTGAGTAATATATTGATTGATACAGTGTGAAGTCAATGTTCTTACCTTAGATGCATGGGTACAAATGGGAGACCCCATTGCAACCATCCTCTAATGTATTGTTCATGGCTAATCGGACTAAGGCCACTCCCATCAAAGTTTTGAAGGATGCATCCATTACCATACAGGGAGCCAAGTTCACTAGAGACTTTGAAGTTTTAGCACTGGAAAAGTCAGATAGCTTCCCAAATATATTGGGGCATCCTTGGTGCTATGTAAATAATGTTGATCTTTGGTTCAACAAAGGATATATCTATTTTGAAAATAAGGAGGACAAATTTATTATCCCTTTAACAAATGGAAAATCGCCCTATGTTGAGCCCTTAAGTGAAGAAGATCTGAATAGGATTTATGTACGTGTCATCCGAGATCCAGAGATACTTGAGCCAACTAAAGAAGGAATAATTTAGTGGGAGGATGTAGTCTATTAGTGATACTACAAGTGTTTCTTGTGATAATTGGGCTCATAACACTTATGAGTTGGTAGGGCGTGAAAGTAAAGAGCATATTTCCTAGAGGTAGAAAACCACATTATGTCAGGAGGATAGGTAACAACTTAGTACCTTATTACACTGGAGAAGGAGATCTTATGATATTCCTATGTGCCATGGAAGAATAGTGGATAGACCCATTGGAAAGAAGAAATATGCTAGCATATACACTATGTGGGAACATCAACACACTGGTGGGTGGCCCACAAGGATAATCTTGTAGGATGGAATGAAATTAGGATCACTCTTGCTACTAGGTTCTTCAGAGTAATGCACTACTCAAATTTGTACTTATCATGGTAATAAACCTGTTCACCACCACATTTAGAAGTGTGAGACTAGTATGATAGAAGGGTAGGAAGATTTACCACCTTTGTTATGGGTGCACAAGTTTTATTCCACTTTACAAGGATGCACGTGTGCTTGGTATGTATATGCAGAACTCCATAGAGAGACCAGAAATTGGTAGGATTTAATTGCAGGAATGGCCCAGATGTTTGAATTCTTCTCTACAAAGCCTCGGTGGAAGAAGCATTGAAATTCATAAAGTGCTTAACTATGGGAGATAGTGCCAAGGCTAAAGAACTCCTTCAGAGTTATTGGATGAAGGAGACTCAAGAGCGCATCTTGTTGAAGAAACAGAGGCCGATGCAACACTACTTCAAATGTGCTTTCCTTGAGAAAGAAAAAGGAAAAATGGTCTACTTAGTGGATGACGAGGAAGTAGAAAATTTGGATGTAAACCATTCAATAGGTAGGTGTGAGGTATTGGATAGTGTAAATACAACCATGCGTACCTATCATGAACTTATGAAGAAAAAGAAGGTGAATATTGGATCAGATGTTGAGCCTAAGGAAGCCATAATTAGGGACTATTGGTCAGAATCTAAAGTGGAAAAAATCATAGAGTTACTAAGGGATTACAGGACTTATTCCCTAGGGGTACCATGAACTTAAAGGCATGCATGAATCATTAGGGAGATGAAGATAAAAATTAAAGAGGGTGCGTCACCTAGTTAGAAAGAGACCCTACAGGATGAACCCAACTTGCGTGAAAAGTTCAAAGAAGAGATTGACAAAATGTTGAAGTCTATAATTATCAAGCCCCTTGATGAGTCAAAATGGGTTAGTCCAATGGTGATCAGTATCAAGAAGGATGGATGGATCAGGATTTGTGTGGACTACAGGGAGCTGAATGTTGCATGTGTGACTGATCCCTTTCCCACGCCATTCATTGAGGAAATACTAGAAGGTGTTGTAGGGCACGAAATCTATTCATTTACGGATGGGTTCTCTGGGTATCATCAGGTTTGATTTCCCAGGAGGATCAGGAAAAGACTATGTTTACTACTTGAATGGGGTAGCTTTGCCTATACTTGTAATGCCTTTTGGTCTAAAAAATGTGCCTGTTGTATTTTTGTGCATAGTTGTTCAAGCATTCAAGGAATTTATTCACAACTTCTTACAGTCTATTTAGATGATTGGACGGTGTATGGATTAGTTAAGGATCATTGTGATAATCTACACTTAATGTTTGAAATATGTAGATAGTTGAGTATCTCCTTGAACATCAAGAAGTGCATATTTTCTACACCATTTGGGATACTTCTTAGGACACATAATCTATAAGGAAGGTTTGTTGGTTGATCCAGCCAAGGTTGCAGTCATTATAGGCTAAGAGATCCTACCAGTCGGAGTGAGGTGTGTAGATTTTTGGGTCATACAGATATTACAAGAAGTTTATCAAAGATATGCCAAATTTTCTACATTGTTGGAAGAGTTACTAAAAGGGAAAGGTACGTTCTACTGGGGAGAACCAACACACATTCAAGACATTAAAGGAAAAACTTACTACCATGCCTATTCTACATTTTCCTTTGTGGGACCAACCATTTCATGTACATGTTGACGCCTCTGGTATGACCATTGGCACGGTGTTGGATCAACCTAGAGAAGGTATTATAGATCATCTATCTATTTTTTTGCTAGTAGAAAGCTGACTCCTATTGAATAGAATTACACAACTATAGAGCATGAAGATTTTTAATGATCTATGTGCTACATAAATTCCTCTAGTACCTACTAGCTACACCATTTGTATTTTATACAGATCACATGGCATTGAAGTATTTGGTAAACAAGCCCATTCTACAAGGGCACATATGTCGATGGGTGCTCTTATTTCAGAATTTGATTTCACAGTTGTGGTCAAACCAGGGAAAAGTAATTCTAGACCAGACCATCTATCAAGAATACAATCAGGAGAAGAAGCACATGAAATTGAAGATACCATGCCAGATGCACAGTTATACAAGTTACAATGAAGATGCCATCAGAACTAGAGGACATTGTTGTCTTTCTACAAACAAGGATGGCACCAAAAGGAATGAAATCCTTGGAGAATAAAAACTTTCTATATACACATTCCCCTATATGTTAATCAATGGTGACTTGTAAAAATTAGGTCAAGATGAAGTATTGTGCCATTGTGTATTGGAACATGAGCGTACGGGTATTATGGAAGAAGCTCATGGTGGTATTGTAGGTGGCCACTATGTCGGTGATGCCACTACATGCAAGATTCTACTCACTTGGATTATGGTGGGAGACCTTATATAAAGATTGTAAGGAATTTTGTAAGGCATGTGATCATTGTCAAATGCCTTGGGAAACCAGTCAATGAGATGAAATGCCTCTAAGACCCATTATTAGTGTAGAACCATTTGAGAAATGGGCTATAGATTTTGTGGGTCCTATTTCACCAGATTGTGCATAGAAATGGATCGTGCTACATCATAACTTACATAGATTATTTGACAAGGTGGGTAGAAGCAACACCTATAAAGGATTGTACAATGGCCACAATAGCCAAGTTTCTTTGGGAAAATATTATTACAAGGTATGGATGTCCTTTAAGTTTGACCAGTGATAGGGGCACACATTTTCTTAATGAGAAAATCAAAATTTTATTGGATGAATTCATGATTACACACCATAAGACTACACCCTATCATCCTTAGGTGAATGGGACTACTGAGGCTTTTAACAAAAATTTAGCCAGAGCATTGACAAAAATTTGTGATGTTGGAAAAAGGATTGGGATGATAAAGGTATCTGTAGTACTTTGGGCATATCGGACAACATATAAAAGGTTAAACAAAGCCACACCATTTCAGTTAGTGTTTGGCATAGAAGCCATTCTTCCTATGGAATTTATGTTACCTTCTTTGTCTTATTGCATGTGTCGGAGGTCTTAGAGATGAGAAAGCATTAGAAGAACACATTGAAAATTTAATCAAGTTGGATGAACGATGAGCCATAGCACATTGGAGTAAAAAACAAGAGAAGGCCAGGAAGAAAGCATGGCATGATAGGCACATCAGGGATAAAAATTTGGAGATAGGAAAGATGGTGCTCCTTTATGATTCTAAGTTTTTGCACATCTAGGTAAACTCAAGGTACATTGGTTGGGGTCATATGTTATCACTCACATACTTGAATCAGGCACTTGTCAATTAGAGGCACTTGATGGAATACAGTTACCCGGTTACTTCAATGAGAGTAGGCTAAAGCCCTACTATAAATAAGTCTTCTTGGTGTTTGTAATAAGGCAGTATTGCCATTTAGATTAGGTTTTCAATTCTGCATTCCCTTAATGTGTTTCCTTCTTTGTTTATGTTTTTCAATTTAGTTGGTGTGTTTGTGTAATAAGCGCGTTTATGCGCTAAAACCAATTCTATTTGAAGAATTTTTATGCGTAGGGGATTTCACGTACCCTTAGTGTGGGGTAGGTTATTTATATCTAGGTATATGACTATTGAAAATAAGTACACATGAAAGTAACTATATTTGGGTGCTATTCAAGGGTAGAGAATTAAAAAACAAGAGAGATTGCTTCTAGAAACAGGGGCCATAGAGAGAGAGGAATGAAGAAACAAGTATAACGAGAGGTAAGAAAGGGCCGAAAAGACTACTAATGAAAGGTGCAGTGATGAGGTACTCAGGCATATGGAAGTGCACTAAAGAGAACTCTCTAGACAAAAGGTAGAAGGGCTTGCTAAAAGGTTATAGCTTGGGTGCGAAGATGTACTGCACGGAAATAATGAAAATGGTCACTTAATGAGAGGATTTTGGTAGGTGGAGGAGAAATAAATGCACTAAATTTTTGAAATTCTATATAAGGATGGGATGCGAGTTCATTTTTATTGTTGCAATTGAGAGAATTTAAAAAGGGTTAAGTGTAAATGAGCTAAGAATTAAGTTGAGGTGTGAAGAGTGTGAAACTAGATGTGGAGAGAAGGGTTGTGCATAGGAGAAGATTGCATTCCCATAGGATAAGGGTTTGAGTGAAGTAGATGTGTTACAAATGAGCTAGGGCATGTGATTTCCACTAGGGCATGAAGATTTAAACTAGGGTTTTGACTTTGCTTGATTACAGAGGGAAGAAAAGAGAGATTTTTTTCAAATGGCACCAAAGAAAGCACCCGCAGTAGGAGATAAAGGGAAGAAGAAGGTTGAAGTGGAAGAAGAAATTACTCCTGAGATTAATTCTCAAAAATTTAGTATCCAAAGGGTGTGATAATGGGACAATAATGGGATTCCCATATCTGCCAATGTAAAATCAATGACTACAACCATCGAATATTAGATAATAAGAAGGAGCTCGATGTGTTGTTGAGCAAAAAAATGAACAAGTGCACAACAGAGGATATACTGATATATGATGACGCAGGTGAGAAGTTGCTCAAGCAGAATGAAGTCTACCACTTTTATGAGCTACCATACTTTGGAAAGTATGAACCATTATATTGGTGGCTAATGAGCAGAGTCCATGAGGACTTATTTTACTTTTCAAAACAGGAGGGTAAGAATCACAACTACTTTGATTTCAATAGTGATAGGACTAAGGGCCTCAAGGTTGGATCTGGATAGTGATTTAACTGATAAAGCCACAATCTTGGAGATAAGGAAGGAGCTAAGGTATACCAAGGGTCCATGCAGCATGGACATTGACAAATTGAAAAAGTACCTAGTAGTGTAGGTAGTTGCACATCTTGTAACAAAGCTAAATGACCAAGGAAGGTGGTCCCAAGTAAATACCATGTGGTTGCATGTTGCAAAAGAAAATGTCTCAAGGAGTGGTCTACAATATTGTAGATCACATAGCAAAGACAATCATTGAAGAAGTGCATGACATGTGAAAAATAAGTTTTGGTGTTGTATTATTGTCTTTAGTATTTATGGAGATTGGGGTACTTGATGGGCCAAAGGAGAAGATTTGGGAATACCCCACGAACACAAGTCACTTGTGGAAAGATTTGGCAAGTACTTGTGCGATGGATCAATGAGTGGACCATTCAAGTAGAGGGAGATGTGGTATGATAGACTCCATGCAACGCATTTGAGGAAGAGTGGTGCATACCCAAGGATTTTCCTTTGGTGGTGGGTAAGGTAGTTCAATTTTCCATATACCAACATTTTTGCATCACATGATTTATGATGAAGGACATGGATTAGAGCCCATGGTGAAAACGCCATATACCTTCCCAATGAGATATTTTCAGCATCGATTCATCGGTTCTCGAGATGCACTCCGCCTAACCTTCAATGTAGACAAGATATATTGTGACTACCACACTCTGAGGAAAAAGTATGTATATCTAGGGCACAATGCATACATTGAAAGAATTATTTCAGATATTATAAGCATGAAACTTGTAAGCTTGGTAGTTGGGGACACCGAGCAGCACTTGTGTACTTGTAACTCAAACCCAAGCTGGAGAAACTAAGTATGTGGAGAATGAGTTTGCTCTCCTAGGGCCACAAAAAGGTAAGCATAAAATGGAAAATATTCCAACACCCAAGCCCACAAAATAATTCAAGTTGATGATGAAGAGGAGAGCATGAGGATAGTGGTGGTTTGGAACACAAAGGTAGAAGACAACCTCCAAATAAGGATGAAGTTGAGCGTGTAACTACACCACCTCAGCCACAAGAGGAAGATGATGAGGACTTGGATGTAGTCCAAGGAGAGTGCTGATTCAAGAGAGTATTTAGGAGAACAAGGACCTAAGGTGCTACTCTACAAACAATGCACAAATCACCTTGACTCTCTCCATAGAAGGAGATAACCAAGAAAAGGAGAAGGAAATTAAAGTTGAATGAGGAAGTAAAAGATTCGGAGGAAAGTGCACCCAATTATCCTACACCTCTAGAGAATGTGGAAGAACAAAAAGATGAGGAAATGAAGGATGGAGAAGAGGGAGAAAAAGGGACAGATGAGACAACAACTGAGACTACTCAGGACATAGCACAAGTTCCAAATCTCAAAGCCCAAGGTCCTAAGCATCCTAGATCAAGAAGAAGTGGGGACTATATTCCACTAGCCATGGGCTATGCCGAGGACACATAAAATTTTTCGCACCTATTTCTAGAAAACAATGGCACAAAAGTATTTGTATGGCTAGGATTTAATGGATGAAGATATGGAAAAAATGCACACAAGGAAGCAATTTTCATGGTCGATGCACACGCACATGGATGAACAAAAATTTGATTTGTGTGAGTAGTCATACATATCGAGGAGATTGAAAAATACACCTTAGGCCGACACATAACATAAAAGCTTACTTTTATGTCCGATGAGTAAATAAGCAATGCTTTGGTGAAGGTATCGACAGAGGTCGCATGGAGGAATATGGATAAAGGTACAACAATTAGGGCTCAAAGGGAGGAGATCAAGACTAAGGATGATGAAATAGCACACCTAAAGAAGGAAAATGACTTGGTTTAGAAGAAGAATGTTGTGTTTATTAACATGGTGAGGATATTGGTGACAATGTCATGAAGGCTAAGCCACACCTAGAGCCAAAGATACCCAAGATATTTCCTTCGATAATACATTATGTAAGTACATTGGTGGACTTATTGCTTGAATATGAACCTCTATTCATTCCAAAAGCAAAGGATCCAACACAGAAGTAGAGTGAGAAAAGGCTTCAGTGATGTAGAAGATTGCATCATATGAAGGATTGCTTTAGAGCTTATAGGAGGAACTCAAGATGGCAGATCAAGCACTAAATATTTGTACATCACTAGAGGTTGTTATAAAGACCAATACTATTTTGGAAGACAATGAAGTCTTGAAGGCCATGAAGTATGAGACATTGGGCCACATAAAATGATTAACACTTGTTAAGAAAAATTTTGAGGCCCTTACAACAACTCGGGAACCAGACAGGAAAGGCTAGATGAGCTTGGAAAACTCATTGCTCAAAATATGGAATTGTTGGATGGGAGAATGACTGACATGTCCAAAATTGTGTTGGTCTTACGAATTAAAAAGGAGAGATTGCAAGGGATGAATTAGAGTCAATTGCAGTGGATATTCCAGAGAAATCGTAGAGGCCACACTCAATGACCGATAGACCTTAGAGATGGAGATAAAAGAAGAATATCCCGAATTGATTATTCAAGTTGTAGAATAAGATATTGTAGGTTAAATACATTCTTTCATTCATCAAAATTCTTTCTATTCTTCTATTCATATTCTTTGATTCATTTTGGAGACAACCATTTCGGGGTGGCAATGCAACTAGTGTGGGGTAATGTTGATCACCAAAATGAGTAATGTTGATAAGTCGAAATCACACCTAGCGAAGGTAATACAAAAGGTTCACATGGGAGAGTAGATTGCATTCAAAGGTGTGGAAGCATTGGAGAGGATCGTGCATGTAAGAGATAGATTCGAGACTTAGCCATTTTCATGATGAGGATCTATTTTTGGAAATAGCGTGTGGAGCACTCAAACCGATTGGAGACTTATGTCACATTGGCTATTTTTGGATGATCGACTACGAAGTGCTTTACATGGATGCAGGCTAAAGATAGAATGGTGAACTGATAGTTGACTAAGAGAGATCTATTGTTAACACTCTTGCATGTAAGCCTATTTTTGTAACGACACATGGCTAATAATAACATGTGACCTATTTTGGGATTAGATAAGTGGTGAAGGGAAAGTCCCCACCCTTATAAATATGTATTGAACTATGTAGCAGAGAGAGCATAGATATAGGTGTGAGAACTAGGTTATAGTGAGATTATGCTATCAAATCTGTTACGCACATGAGCGTATACTATTGTGATTATAAGGAATCTTATGTGTATTTACTGTAATTAATATAATGGAGATTATGGACTGAAACAAGGTGTTATCATGGTTATATTTCAGTATTGCATGTTTGATTCCATTATGGTTATCTGTTAAGTTTGTTATGTTCTAGATCTAGATCTGAATATGCACTATAGGAAGATATATTAGCCATAGATCTGAATGATTAAAGTCTTCATCATGCTAAAAATCATGTAACAAAAAACCTAAAGAGGGGCATGGTACCTTTGTGTGCTTCATGAGTGCTCGGTCTAGGTTGAGTGATGTACCAAAGGCGCCTAGGCTTGTATTGTTGAATTCTAGGTTGCATCAAGGTCACAAAACTTGGTGTTACTTTTAAAGGATTTTAAAAACTTGAGTTGAATCAATCAATAATTATTTGTGTTATCTCTTATTTTCTTTGGTTACGGTAATGGTTTGGTTTAATTTCTTAAAAGGAATAGTTTTCTCTCTAACCTCTTTGTAGAACTAATTTTTTTGCTTTGATTGGAATAAGTATAGAAAATGTATATTTTTCCTTCTCGCCAACTCTTAATTGATTGCAGATTTTTGTTAGAGAGTTAGATGGTAGGGTGTTTCCTTACCAAGTTTTGTCACCGACCCATTAATATATGTTTTATAGGTTGCATAGTGACATGCTGATATTATTTGTTTGAAAAATAAATAAATAAACAAAAATGGAATGTTAATGATGTACATGGTCTTCTTACATGTTACTTTACAAATGGAAAAGTGTATTATTTCTTAGTTAAATGTACTCCTATATGTTTTTTTAATGAAATAAGTTTATTTATTTATATTTTCAAATAGGGGATTTATGTATGGAAATTATATGAGAGTGCCTAAATCAACATAAGTAGATGCATTTGAAAAATCATGCCAAACTATCATAATTATTGTATTATAGAAGGAAGAATTTTTTTATTTTAATAGGTAAGCATTTGCAATTATGAATTGAAAATTATTTGTATTAATTTTAGTAAACCATTCATAATGAATAATGTGTATCTAGTTAGTGAGGATAAATTATAGTAATTTTATTAATTGCACATTAATTAAATTAAAATTGAAATCTACTTATGTTGTAACTTTGTAAAGAGACAAAGATGTTGTTGATAGTATATCCTATGCCAACCCTTGAAATCCTTTTTACTCTTCCGTTGTGTTACATAAGTCATGGGTTTATAGAATATTGCAATTGGATCATTTATCAATTTTCTTGGTACTCACAATGGAAATTTACTAATGGGAAGGTACTTAATCAAGTTGATAAGATGTTTTAACACCATTTGAAATGAGATCAAACTTGTATTATATCAAAAAGCATATGACACAATGATTAGGGACAACATCTAACCCTTCTCGACTAAATTGCATTACATCATGTTTAAAATAGTAACAAATGGGTATCTACTCATATAGGTGAAACTTAGTGACATCATCTTTGCCAAACACTTCTTGGATATTGTACCTATAATGAATCTTGGGTGTTCAATTAAAATCAATATATTCATCTAACTTGAGGTATTGGTAGATAATTATTTGTAACCATGAGTGGGGGTTTGGTTATGGTTTAGGAAGAGAATCTAAGCTTGTTAGTAATAGGAAAATTATTGTGACTCGAAATGCCATGATACCTTAGATGTCATATCATAATGGTTTATAGAAATTCTTGAATCACATGTAATGATAATGGTCTCTCCTCTCGCATATTTTTTGTACCTTAAGGTTATGACATGCAACTTATACTTTATAGAGTTGCTCATACAACTTATTATATCACGTAATTCAAATATGGTAGTTATGATTTACTAACTAGGTAGATTCGAGATTTCATTAAGGATTTCATTATGCATCCTTGTTGAGTCAACCAGCTAACCTCCTACCCTCGGTGTTGTACTTCTATTTTTTTTTTCTTGGCATGTGGAAATCCTTTTGTTTTGTGATATGTATCTTGGGTATCATTAGTTAACCTAGGAAGGACCTTGTGTCTAACAAAAGGTATATTTACTTGAGTAAAATAGTTGGGTTAATTTTTTATAGTATCTCCCTTAGAGCCCAATGCTCTCACATCATGTCCATGAGCCTAAATTTAGGAAACTTCTTTGGTAAATGTGAAAAAGGTATCCTAGGATATTTAAATAAATATGAATTTATTAGTATGTCTCCCTTACTCAGTGTAGATTTTTTTGTAAGTAAAAATCCTCTTGATGGTAAATTAGATTAAGTTAATATTAGCACCTCTTAAGATATTGTTGTGGATAGTGTTTTTGGTCAACTTACATCTCTTATATTTTGTTTTATTTGAGGTTATTGGAAGAAATTTTATTTGATCAATCTTGTTAACTTGTAGTTAAACCCCCCTTGAAGTTAAGGAAAGTAAAATAATTTTCATACGAATAAAAATGTTCCATGAGCATGAGAAAACCTATCTTGAGAACTAATCCCATGCAAATATTATTCTCGATAATAATATGAACTAGTATCTTAGACATGGAATTTATTTATATTAGGATTTAAAAATATCGAGATTTTATGTTAGGAAGTACACATTCTTAATGAATTGATAAATAGGTAAATGGAGAAAATATGATTCCCTTAGGCTAAGTTCATTATGGCATGACCATCTATGTAAAATATGTGATCCCTTATCATTATAAAATTATACATACTAAGTTGAATTAGGAACGTAAATGAATTATGACTAAATTTTTGTAATGGGAGATAAAATGTTTAACAATGAATAATAGTATAATAACTTGTTTCCATAGTGGGGCCGGGCATCTAGGAACGTGATTTCTCTACTTGCTACGAGTGTTGTAAGTCTCATGTGAACTTGAAATGATATCAAAAGGTTTAGTATACTTAGCATGAGGCTAATTTAACTATAAGGAGATGACTATTTTCCATTGTGATGAAACATTAATATGAGGATAATATTCATGATCTACAAATGATAACACAAGACTATTAAGCATTACATGTGGGATAATATGAATATTTTTAATCTAAGGGTACTTTAAGAGTTAAGGAAATGTAGATCATGGGACCTATGGGAAGTGTTGATTAGGTCTTTAATTATTTTTCTTATATATAGATTATTGCTTTGTGCAATGCTTGTTAATTGAGTATGGATTTAGTTCTTGCTATCTTAACTATGGGAATTGAAAATTGGTGTAGACTCTAGGAAATAATCAAGCGGTAAGTTATGTATTGTGTGATAGAAACTAAAATAGTATAATAATTAATGATGTAAAAACTAAAAATAAAAATAAAAATTACCATGTTTTAGAGGTAATTTTGGGTTGTGAAATTATGGGGCATGATACCAAAGACACAAACCCTGCATCATGATAGGGAGATTAATTAAATGCCAAGTGAAAGGCCAAACTCCTAGTAAGGAAGATGTGGATTTTCAATCCTCAAGTACAGTGACATCGAGATAATCTTCCGATATGAGGATATGGTAAATAATGAGATGAAAATGTGCAGGACAAGTTTGGTCATATTTTGATCGTAATTAAGGGAGAAATGATTTCAAAATTTAAAAATGGATTGAAAATAGTGAAGGGTGACATAAAAATGGAATTTTAGTAATTGAAGGAATTTTTACATCTGAGATCATACTTCCGTATAACAATAATGTCCATTTTAGTTACATGGGATCCTCAAACAATACAAACTTAGATTAAAACCACACCAATCACAATGGATCCTTTATAAACACAACTAGATATTATAACCAATAGTATAGCATTATTCCTAAAGTGGAGATGCACAAGTTCAATGAGAATGATTCGATCACCGAGAATTTCTTTGATCTGCATCAATTCCTAAATATAAAGAATGTGATGATGGCATCTTTATACCTTGAACAAAAACAATTCATTTGAAATAGATGGATGTGTGAGAAAAATACAAAAATGGATCTTTGTTACCTAGCCTATGTTCATTGATGAGCTCTAAACACATTATTGTAATAGTGTTATAGAGAATTATTTTAGCCATATTTCTAAGATACGACAATAAAGTTCAGTCAAGGATTATATCCAACGGTTCAAAAATCTATCCTTATTAGTGAGTGACATCTTATATTATTATCTAAATAATCTCTTCTTGGGTGTACTCAAGGGTAAAATCCAACATGATGTTCACCTTATTAATATAGGTTTGATATTATAATACATAATTATTTCTTGACATGTTGAGGAAAGAGATATGATAAAATGAAGGATATTCACTAATCAAAAGAAACACATGAATATACCACCATATTTTACTCAAGTGACATGATTGAATCCTTAAAAAATTATAGATAAACAAGTAAAATGCCTATTTTATAATTATGATAGCAAACTACGAAAAAGGACATAAATGAAAGAATCTATAAGAATAATTAGACAGGCCCTAGAAGTAATTCCGGGAGGGCCCTATGAGAATTTAGAGGTCCGACGTCTAAATAAGGGAAAAGATTCGCAATGGAACGATTTTGAATCTCGATTTATTAGTAAAAAACCTTCCCCTACGTTTGAGTTATCAAAACAAGAACATTATGTTAGAGTAGAAGCTCCCAAAGGAGAATTAGGGATTTTTTTAATAGGAGATGATAATATTTTTCCCTAGACAATCTTGCGAAGAATTTATCCTAGATTGAGGGTCCTAACGAGGAAAAAAATAAGGAGGAAGTAATTTATACAAAGGAAGAGGATGCCGAGGTCAAGGTGGAAGAATCTCAACCAAATATTTCTTGACATGCCATTTTAGAAATCAGAACCCCACAAATAATCAAATTTTTTGGGTTCGTGAAGAAACAAAGGGTGATAATATTAATTGACTCAGTAAGTACTCAGTATTTCATCAATCATAAGTTGGCCATATGCTTAAATTAATTTGTTTATCCAACACTATAATTTCAGGTCATAGTTGTAGATGGAGGTAAAGTCATATATTTAATAAAATTCCATAAGATTAATATATATATGGGATACTAGCTGCTAGAGGGCCCCATGAATGCCTTTTCAATGGGAGGAACAAAAATTGTATTGGGTATCTAATGGCTTACTACTTTGGGAAAAATGGAGATGAACTTCCAGGATTTGTTCATGTGGTTCCATTATGAAGGAAGGAATTTTTAGTTACATGGGATGAAGGATAAAGCTCCACAGTTGGTAAGTTCCCATCAAATGTAGAAAATGCTTAGGAAGGTTGTAGATGGGCTTGTGGCATAATTATTATCAATAGAATCTCGTACATAAAAAATTCCCTATACTTATTATATCTACATGCTAATATTAAGGATCACTCATATATATTTTGGGATATTCCAAAAGGGTTTCCACCTAAAAGATATCATGATCATGTTATTTAGCTAGTACCAAACAACCAAACACCCAACAATTTTCCTTATAGGTACCCTTATCTCCAAAAGAGTGATATTGAGAATATGGTACAAGAGATGTTAGAAGAAGGTATTATTCTCCATAGTCAAAGTGTTTACTTTTCCCTAGCGGTGATGGTAAAAAATAAGGATGAAGGTTGGAGAGTGTATCGAGACTACAAGAAGCTCAAAGAATACACAATGAAAGATAAGTATCCTATTCCTATCATTGAATATTTTTTATATGAATTACATGGTGTTTTTAGTTTATAAAATTAGATCTTCAATCAGGATACCATCAAATAAGAATTCATGATGAATATATTTATAAAATAACATTTAGGACACATGAGGGAATTTATTGTAATGTCATTTGGCCTTTAAAATGTACAATCTACTTTCCAAAGTTTAATGAATTGCATCTTATGGAATTTTTTTGAAAATTTTCCTTGGTATTCTATGATGACATATTTAATCTGTAGTAAGACTTGGAGGAACATTTACAACATGTCAATAAAGTATTGGACACTCTTAAACAACACCACCTTTATGTCAAGCCATCCAAATGTGCTTTTTGGTAAGAGAGGTAGAATACTTGGGTCATATTGTGTCTCATGAAGGTGTAAAAGTGGATCCTCATAAGATCCAAGCTATGGTGGATTGGTCAATTCCTAAAACCCTAAAAAACCTTAAGGGATTCTTAGGGCTTACGGGTTATTATCATAGGTTTGTGAAGAATTATGGTAGAATTACAACACCACTCACATCCTTATTGAAGAAAGAATATTTTCATTGGAATGAGGATGGAACCAAAGAATTAAATCAATGAAGAAGGACATGTGTTCCACTCTCATTCTGGATCTGCAAATTCTCCAAAACCTTCATTATTGAATGTGATGCTTTAAGGTGTGGCATATGTGAAATAATTATGCAATAAGAAAACCCCATTACATTTCGAGTCATTAGTTGAAAGATAAGAACCTCTCAAAAGTAACTTATGAGAAGAAAATTATGGCTTATTCTTCATGCACTCAAACAATGGAGACTTTATATTATGGGTCATCACTTCAAGGTAAGGACAAATCATGAAAAATTGAAATAATTCTTAGAGTAAAGACTCTCATTTGAAGAAAAACAAAAATGGGTCACTAAGATGTTGGGATATGAATTTGATATCATTTATAAAAAAGGAAAATAAAATGTGGTAGCTAATGCATTATCTAGGATAAATGAGTCCATAAAGGCATTATTAAATAACATGTCCATACAACATTGTGGAAGAGCAACGGCTCTCATTTTCAACATTGTGCAGATTACAACAGTAAAAACCAGGCTGGCTTCAGTGCTCTCAAGGATTTCAGAATTTGTTGCAAATAGTTAAGCACAGTGAAGATGGGGGGTCCCCCTTGCCAAATTGAGCCTAGTGCGGACCTGGACTAGAAGGATAATGTGGAGCTATGGAATATTCTCAGCAAGGGTGGCATCACAAACTTCACGGAGAAGGTTCAGGGACATGATCAAAGCATCTCAGTGTGTTTTGCAAAGGATTGGAAGGAGTGAACTATGGATTATGGGGGGCACAAGATCTTGGTCAATGAGGAGCTTATTGCTGAAGCGACCAGACCTTGGCATGGAGGGCTATAGTTCTTTTAACAAAAGGTTCAACAGAGATGCTAAAGAGAGGAGATTTGTGGAGGGATCTGAGAAGCTGATCCATGTTACCGTGAGCCTGTTTGTTAGCTCAATCCCTCCACCTTATGATGAGGTTACTCGCATGATGATACGGTTCATTTCCTTGGAAGGAAAGTTTATCACCGTACTGCTTAAGCACCTTATCTTTCTCAACCACTTCCATAGGAATCACTTGGTTTTTTTCCCCATTATTTGCTTGAACTCTCTTGAGCGCTCCATTTTGGAGTTTCAAAAGCATACCCAGGTGGTTCCTTTACACCAGGGGCTTATTTTGCTGCTGCATAAATTTTTTCTTCTTCGGTATCCTGGTCTCCCTTCCTCCCCAAGCTCAGTTCCCCCTCTTAGGGTTCTGCTGCTGCTAGCCCCGTTTCTCCACTCTCTGCCCCCGCCACCGCTGTTGTCACCCCTCTATTTGTCTAGGATTCATCTCCCATTCCTCCTACTACTGCTCCCACCCCCACTTCACTTCCACCTCAGCCAGACCGGTCACCAGGTCATCTAGAAGGCTTAACCTTGATACTCTTGCTGTGGGGAAGGGTCCTCATGAAATTGAAATAGCACATGACCTCCTGAATATTAGCAGTGCTAGTCCCCAGGATGTGCATATGGAGAGCTCTACAAAAAGGCTGGAAGCCTTAGAAGCTGATATGAAGCTGCTGAAGGATGAGGTTAAGAACTTGGCAAAACAGAAAGGAAAGAGGAAGAAGGAGGAGGAGGTGGGTATTGATAACAACCAGATTGAAGATATCTACAAGAAGCTGAACTCCTTAGACTCCCATTTAGGGAAGGCCAAAACTCGTCATGATTATAATATGGCCATTTTTAGTGCGATTGAGGAATTCATTGAGTAGCATGTCAGAAGTGTGTCCAATCTCAGCGGAGTTCCAAACACTTTGGGGCAATGATAAGGAAAGAAAAAGGACCATTGATCAGCTGGATAAGACTGACGCTGCCCACATGAAAACTTTGGGAATGTTCAGATCCTAGAAGAACATCAAAACCAGCATCGAAAAAGCTGCCAAGAAGTAGTTGTAGGTGCTTTAGCTACTCTTGTATGTTTTTTGCGGTCTCTTTGCTACTTTTTTGCAGAGTTTTTGCTGTTTTGTCTTGATTGGGTAGTTGTTTCTTGGCTACTTTGGGCTTCATTGTCACACTTGGATTCTGATCCTTTTTCTGGTTTTCATTCCTATTCTGGCTCCTAGGCCCTCTTTTGTACACAAGGGTATAGTCCCTTTCAAAAAACTATTTGCCAATAATAATAATAAAAATAACATGTCCATACTATATGTAGATTGGGTAGATCGAGTAAGATCAAAATGATAGAATGCCATAAATACCAAAAATATCATTCAAAATATCCAACAGGATCCAAAAACTTTAGAAAAATTATATGGAAGGGTGATGCACCGTGGTATAAGGAACAATTGTACTTATGTAAAAATCTATCCTTAAAAAGTAGGTTCTCTCAAAGATACATTCTTCTCTAATGGGTGGCCATCCAAGTCCTAAAAATGTTTCATAGAGTTAAGCAAGATTTGTTTTGGGAATGGTTGAAAGCATATGTCCAATTTTTTTATCCAAATGGTTGGCATGTCAATGTAATAAGGGTGAAACTATTAAGTCTCCGGGTCTTTTGTATCCTTTTTTTTTTTTCCTAATGAGTGGTGGGAAGAGGTTTCCATGGATTTCATCACAGGATTGTCAAAGTATGAAGGGAAAAGTGAAATAAAGGTGGTGGTGGATAGAATCACCAAGTATACTCATTTTTGTGATTTTCCACATCCATTTAAAATGAGTACAGTTTCCATATCTTTTATGGATAGAATTCAAAAGCTACATGGCACACCCAAGCTTCTAATTAGTGATTGTAACTCTATCTTTACTAGCAATTTTTGGACTAATTTATTCTCATATTTGGGTGATCGATTGCCTCTTAGTTCATAATATCATCCCCAAAATGATGGATAAGATGAGGTTATAAATAATTTTTTGGAGGGTTATCTACAATGCTTTACTTCATAAAAGTAGGAGATATGGGTAGGGAAACTTTTAAGACCCCCAAAATGTGTAGATATTACCTAGATAATTTGTGAAAGAGTATTTCAAAATAATGGTGAATCGAGAATAAAACAGGTTTAAAATGGTTGTAAAATCATTTCATAATGTTGAATGTTAGTATCATTTCTAAATAACACCAACCGGTAGCATTTTATTATTACTACCGACTAGTAGCATTCAAAAATGCTACCAGTGATGATAACATGTGTGACATGCTACATGTTGGTAACATGTTATCATGCCAACCAATATGTTCCATGTGGTCCCCTCCTTTATAAATAAACCAATTTAGCAATCTCTCTTTCTCTCTCATAAATCGTAAAAAAATGAGAAAATACCCTTCTCGAATCCGCAGCTAACCATACAACTACATATTCAAATCCAAGGACCAACAATCCATATTTTTCAAATCTATATAAAAATTCAAGTACACTATCATGTGTTGACCTAAGAAGTAGGGAAACAAAAAACTAGAACCACTCGTTTCCAAATTCACATACATGAGCATGTTGTTTTTTTAACTCCTGAGGATACATGAGGATCAAAATTGTTTTTTTGTGTGGATTGAACATAGAATTTTAACTAGCCTCATCTATAGTCCATAATTTGAGATAGACTATAACTTACTTAAGTACTCGGTATCAAATTTCAACAATGAGGATTACACTTTTCATGTACAACTCACATCACACATACTTTTGTTTGGAACGTCCCTTGAATATATTTAGCATTTGACATTACTTCCTCATAAAAATATGGATCCTATACAAAAATACCTTTAATAATGAAGATTTCTAGTACTTGGAGTTGTAATTTGGCCTGATAATTAATCTAATAGTGGAAAATCCTTTAAAAATGGGAATTTCACTTCAGGATGTCACACACCGTTTTTGCATGCCATGGTGGAATTTTTCCTAAGAAGGATTATTTTGCAGGGTAGATATACTGACATTCCTCACTAGGCCTTGGTTTACATTATACATACCCTTGGCAATCACCAATATGACTGGTGCACCTACTTATCTACCAAGATAAGGAATGACATCAATAATGCTCTTGTGAAATAATTTGTTGTAATTACAACAGAAATTATATACTTTCATTATATTTTGAGACTTATCACAATTTTTGTAGCACCCTTGTTCCAACTACATGCCACCAAAACCTCAAGACATTGGTCTTTTCCATTGAAAATTCGTGAGGTGAGATGAGTTTAAAATTTACCTTTCTTTAATTCAAATTAATTTTTTACATTAAGAATTATCCTATTTTGTGTTAGTGTTATATTAAATATTAAAATTCTATTTATTTTTCACAAGGCATTAAGGATGCAACTATTTCCCAAAGAGATGTCAATATAAGAGGAATCTTATCACCCGAGGGTGCCAAATATAGTAATGGGCACAATATGCTATAGAAATTCACCAACCCCTTGTCGGGGAGATCTAAAAAAATGCATGAGGAGTTCTCACGTAACACCTCAAAAAATTGAGAAGTTTATAGGTTTTTACATTTCAATTTGTAGTAATCTTAAATATTTTTAGAAATTTTAGTATTTTACATTCTCTATAACGTATCGACTTAATTTTACATCCTTCTCTCAGTAGCGCATGAGACCATTTCCTCTAGTTTCCTAAATATATGAATATGAAATTGAAGAAATGTAGTCTCTACAAAACATGTCTCCTCATCAAGCCCAAGGTATGTTTCCAATTACCTTTTACATTTCAATATATTTTAGTTTCATTTATTTTTAAATCAAGTTACTGATTAATTTTATTTTTAATCAAGAGCTTGGCATCATGGTGCTATTTCTAATGTTGTTTAACAAGGGAAGAAGTCTAATCCAAATGCAACATTATAAAAACAAAATATGTAATTAAGTAATGTTTCTTGTAAAAATAATTATTTAACCTTCAATTATTCAATCATTCTATTATTTATATGTTCTTCATTTCTGATTTGATTTCCTATTGTAGTGCCTCCACCATATCATACTCATAGTGCTACTTTGTTAGACCATAGTTATTCTTGTCACTCCCATCACTTGCCTTCCTACAATCTTCGCAAAGGGGTACACATATTATAATTCAATCTACTAGTGTAGGAACTATCCAATTCTCTACCTTTGAGTTCCCCACTTTTTCTGTTGGTGGTTTATAAAGCATGGGTGGGATTTCAATTCTAAATCAAATTGATTTGGATGAGGAATATCTTAGTTTTTGCAATCGGGGACAATGCCCCTACAACATCTGATTAATGGTTAAACACATGCTTAACGAGAATGAGAACACACATCCAATACATCATCTATGACTCCAAGGGAAACACCATTAACAGATGATGAGATCACAAAGTTTTCATTAGGAAGAGTTTTTGGATGATAATTGTTCAGCCATTGTTAAAGAAATTATTTTGAAATATATTTTATTTAGATAAGATAAAAGAGTTTGGTTTTAAACTAGGGACCAAAAAACCCCTGTATAAAAAGAAGCTAGTTTAAAAAAAAAACCATCAAAGAGCCATGAAGGCTAAGTCAAAAGTCTTGACAACAGACCACCACAAAAAAATCCAAACTCCAAAAGAGTTTTCATATTAAACAATAATTTTTTTTCCAAACCCCATAAGGGATAGACAAAATAGAAACCAAAAAACAAGGACCGCCAAAGGCCAACAATTAGTTCACCATGGCTTTGTTGCGAGCTCTTATACTTGGCCCACCATAGTTTCTACTAGCCACTTTAATGATGATGTGCTTTGGGAACTTTTCTTCCTTTTTCTCTATCCGATTCTCCATATTGGCATTCTCCTTTTATATGACATGGGTATTCACTTCTTCCTTGTTAGAGATCTCACCAAGATCAAAAGCCTCACCGTCAAGTGTTAAGCTTGGGCCTCATGTTGGGTTTGGTCTCCTTCCTACCAATATGGAGATCCTTTGTTCCTACATAACATAATATACCTGAATACCCTTAATATTCTTGTTTTGAACTTCAATCTTGTGATAGAATTACTTCAAATCATGAATGAGACCCTTGTTAATAATCAATATAGTGTCAACAATCGATTCAGATCTCATCAGTCTAGCCTCCCAATTAGAAAAATCATGATCCCTCTCACTATAAATTTCCCCCAAATTCTAAATCCCCTTCTTTAAATTTCACATGGAATATTTTATTCCCAATGAGGGTTCCTTTCATTCCCTTATGTGATTGAGGTGAGATGTTAGTGCTTCCCGATCCGAGTCGGGTTCTTTTTTAAGACCAGGTTGGGCAAGAATGACAAGCTTGCTTCTATGAATAAGTAGAAGAATTACACCCTAATGGAGAGAGATGTCCACCTTCTTATTTTTGAAATCCTCAATAGTATAAAGTAGTTACCTATAAAGGAAAAAGTCCAAGCTCATACTCTAGTTTCTATGAAAGAAATTTAGGATAGAGAGATGGTGAGCAAACATATTTCGGAACTTCACTTCTAAGGTCAAATATTTCATGACCATAATACAAACATCATCCCATCTATCAGGAAGGAAGGTTCGAGTGATACCATCATCATAAGCCACAATGTTCTCACCAACTTCAAAGAAAGTATAAATTTCATGTTTTTTGCTGATTTTTTCCTTGTAAATTTTAAGCCCATCAGTTTTCAAACCCTTTATTTCAAAAATTGATTCCTCATAAGCCATAATTTGAACAACTCTAAAAGTGAAACCCCATCAATCCATGCATTACAAAAATCCACAGAAAGTGCAAGATCATTACCTTTTAGCCGACGAATGTACCTGGTAAATCCA
Organism: Taxus wallichiana var. yunnanensis; assembly: GCA_018340775.1. Taxonomy (NCBI): domain Eukaryota; kingdom Viridiplantae; phylum Streptophyta; class Pinopsida; order Cupressales; family Taxaceae; genus Taxus; species Taxus wallichiana. The sequence continues at coordinate 162,457,456 of CM031243.1, read as the reverse complement.
CCTTTGTGCAAAGAATTTCCATAAAGCATTATCATTTTTAAGATGGAGAAAAGTGGTAGGTTCAGTACATACCATTTTTCCTCCCATGACACCTTCAGTATTTCCTTCTTTGAGCACATAGAAACCAAATCCAGTATTAAAAAACTTAAGGAAATACCAAATGAAATGTATCGGGCCTTTTTTCAAAAAAGGAGAAGTCCTTTCAAAAACCCAAGCGTGAAAATTGTGGGTTTAATCATTACTCAGCCTCCTAGTTTGTGTCTTCATTAATTAAATTATTAATATGAACCCAGGGGATACATGTCCCTATCCATGTCACAAAATCTGCCATGTCAGTACCTTTATCAGCCAACATATCCACAGGCTTATTTCTAGATTTGTAAGTGTGAAGGAACTCCAATTGATTGAATAATTTTAAGATTCCACACACCTCTATGATTAAGTTATTAAGCTTCCATCCTCATTTGATATAATCCTTGAGAGCGTTAATCACACACATGGAGTCACCTTCAATACTCATGGATTTTAATCCCAGGTCCTTGCACATCATGACACCCCAAAGCATAGCCTTAGCCTCAACGTAATTGTTTGTATGATTGCTAATGGAACCCACATAGGAGCCAATACATCTACCCCTATGGTCACACACCAGACCTCCTCCACCCTCTACGTTGTCCTTCAATTTTAACAAGCCATCAAAATTAAGCTTAAATCTTCCTTCAGATGGTTTTGACCATTTAACATTTTGGTTCACATGTTTCTTCATAGGACTATTAGGAATGATGTCCATGCTCCTAAGGATTCTCTTTTCCTAATCCGGATACTCCCTAGCCTATTTGGGCTTTAAAACTTGAGTATTCTGTTTTGGAACCTGTCTTAGTTTTTCAATCACTTTCTCTAACCTAGTCATCTTATTTCTAAAGATCCTATTATTTTTCTCTAACCATATTCCCCATAAAATGCGAGGAAAATCCATCTTCCACATTTCCTTCACAGTAGTATTCTAAAATTTGAAGCTCGATTGATCAGGTAGTAGGGCCAGTTCCTCAGAGAGAACCATATGCACCTTGAAAATTCCCATAACTCACAGAGAAGAATTGAAATAAGGTGGTGCATTCAATAAGTAGGTTCTGAATAGATTCTTCGTTACCTTTTCATATCCCACATTTTTGATAATGATCATTCCTCTTTTTCAAATTCTATCCACAGTTAAAATATTACCTTTGAAAAATTCCCATTAAAAAAAATTAGTTTGGGAATGAGGTTCTTATTCCAAACCTTCATCTAAAGCTTATCGGGCTTAATGTTTTCAAAGTTTAAAATGTATCTAGACTTCACCTCATATTCCACGGTGTCCATAGTTATCCAAATCTTCTCATCTTGTGCTCTAACATGTGGAATGTGGTAATCCTAAGTTTCTTTTTAGATCATGAAAGGGTCGATATTACCATTAAAGTGAGGGGCGGGAGAATGGGGATCCACTTCCTCTCTTAATCCCAATAGTTGCAAACAAGATCTCCTATTCTGAATGAAAAAATGCCAAAGCTCATTCTATGAAGCATTTGATTTTAGAGCCTTGTTCTCAATCCGAGGGTCCTCCCAAAATTTTATTTTATGACCATCACTAAGGTTCCACTTGTTACCTTTAATCAAAAACTTTCTGGTTTGACAGAGGTTATTCTAGAAGATAGATCCTATAGGAATATCCATATCTGAGAAGAGTTCCAAGGTTCCACTAAAGGTCTGCAAATATTTCACTTTCATAATTTTCACCTAGATACCTTCCTCTCTTTAAAGTCTCAAGCCTACCTTGGCTATGAGAGCTTGGTTCATGAGTTGAATGTTTTCTAATCCGAGACCTACCTTGTCCTTAGTTTGGGTGAATTTTTCCCATGCCACAAGGGGGTTTCTAATTTTTCCTTTGATCCAATCCATAGAAACCATTTTTGAATTCCTTCAATATATTTCTTAACTCTACCTGGTAAAGTGAAGATGGACATGATGTAAACTGTGATGCCTTATAAGCATATCTAAAGAAACTGAGCCTTCCTAACCTGAGATAGTAGGGAACCTTTCCAAGATGCCAATTTTTTTATGAAATATCTCTATTAGTTTATTCCATCCTCCTTCATTAAATTTTTTCCCATAAAGAGGAATTCCTAGATAAGTATCAAGGAGGTTCTTGATGTTACACTCAAGAATGTTGGCCAATCTATTATGTTGTTCCTCCCCAAAATTAATGAAAAATAGGAACTTTTTATAAAGTTTATCCTCTGCCTGTAACCTTTTCATACTACTTGGTGATGCCCTTAATAGATCTGGATTCCTGCACAACAACTTGATCCAGAAGAACTGTATCATCAACAAATTATTATAGGAACTGGTTTTCAACTCCATATGTCACCTTAATACCATCCATAATTCCAACACACTGATCTTTAGAGTAAAGTCTCCTCAAATTTTTAGAAACTATGATATATATGAAGGGAGATAGTGGATCACTTTGCCTCAATCCCCTTTTAGATTTGAAGAATCCATTGGGTTTCCTATTAATTATGACTGATAATCTCAGTTCTTTATTATAACCTTGAATCATTTTAATGAAGTGAGGATGGTAACCCGACCTCATAAGTAAAGAATACAAGGATTCCCAAGATATTTGTTCATAGGATTTCTTCCTATCTAGCTTCACAATCATAACCTCCCTCACAGAGAGCTCCACAAAGTGTATTGTTTCATGAATAGTGATTATATTGTCCAAAATTTTCTGCCATGAGTAAATGCTCCTTTATTCAGGGGATGTGAAATTTCCAAGAGTCTCCCTTAATCTAAAATCCATCAAATTAGAAATGAGTTTGTACATGGTATTACATAGAATAATGGGTGTAAAGTCCCCCAAATCCTTAGCTCCAATATTTTTATGGATAAGAGCTATAAAGGTATGGTTAATTTGTTGTAGAAGGAAACCGAGAATGGAAAAAGTCTTGAGCAATTGAAACCACCTCAATCTTAACAATGTCCCAATACATTTCTAAAAAGAAATTTGGGTAACCATAAAGACCTTGGATTTTATCACCTTCCATTACATCAAGGATAGATTTAATCTCCTCTTCGAAAGGGATTGATACAAGCTCATTATTCTCACTTGAATGATAAGCGATTCAAAATGGTTAAAAATATCTTTCTTGGATATTTCATCAGCATGAAGATATTCTAACAAATATGTTCCTAAAGAAGGTAACAATGCTGGTAGAGATATATTTGTTCTCCGTAGCCATTTCCCCAATGTATTTCTTAATTGTTTGAATTCTAACTTTATTGGCTTTAATAGTAGCAAAGATATGTAAACATTTGGTATTCACGTCCCCCTCTTTAATCCAAGTAATTATTGATTTCTATTTCCAATAAATCTCCTCTTTACGCAATATATTGTGGTATTTAGCCAAAATTTCTTTTTCTTTTGATTTATCCTCTAAGCTCCATCCTCCTTGTTCGATAAATTCTTCCATGGCCCTGAGATCCTCAACTATTCTTTTTTAAGAGAGATATTTCCAAAAAATTCCTTATTCTAGATTTTGAGCTTGGCCTTAATATTTCTAAGTTTAGCGAGTCATTTTGTACATATTATTACCTTTAACTTCTATACTCCACCATTATTCTATATTTTTTTCCAAATACGAATGAGTGGTCCACATTTTTTCAAACCTAAAAGGTCTTCTAATAGGTTGCTTTCTTATACTAAATTTAAGGATCAAAGGGTTATGATTCAATCGATACGAGCTAGGGAGGATAAAGTGTATTGTTGCTCCTGAATCCATTGGGTATTAACAAGGAAACAATCCAATCTGATTTGGATCAGGTTATCCCCTTCCCACCTATTGGACCAAGTGTATTTTGAAATACTAAGATTCAAATCTATTACTACATTCCCGCCCAAAAAAGATCCCAGTCCTCCATGCTTTCAATAAAAATAACACCTCCTTTGTTTTCGAAGGTATAAGGGGTGTATTAAAATATCCTCTAATTATTGTAAATCACAAAAATCTTCTTGAAAGCAATCACTTCCTCCCGAGTAGCCTTATACTAATAGTAGTGTTGGGAGCATAAATATTTGAGAGGATAAACTATTTTCGAAACTAAATTCCATAAAATAGATAGCTATATGATGTTGATTATTGATGAGGAGAAATCATTCCAAGATATTATTTTTCCAAATGCACAAAAACCCTCTAGAATCCTCAATCAAAGATTGATAGTGAAAACCAACTTCCTTCCAGAAAGTATTGTGAAATTATTTCATCCTATCCTTGTCCATCTTAGTCTCTTGTAACATTATGACATCAGGTTTCTCCTTCATTTTAAAATCAAACATGATCCTATGCTTCTTGGGTTGGTTTAAGCCCCTTATATTCTAAGAGAAGCAAATAGTTTAAAATGAGAGGGTTTTATTACCTACCACCATTGGTTTTTGGTGTCCTTCCATGATGTCCTTTTTGGCAGTTCTCTCCCTTTTATCCTTCTCGATGGTCTCCTTAGAGATGCTTTGTTGGCTCCAACATCCGAATTTGATCTAGTTATTGGGGTTTGATTCCGTTTTGGAGAAGGTAATGACACTATCTCTCGGGACATGGATATCCGAGCTCCCTTTATGGGACTTTATTTTACTAATTTCTTAGCCTCCTTTTATCAAATGGAATTTCCTTTATTATGTTTTCACAAGACTCTTGGGAACGCTTGGATATCCTCATCCACCATAGCAATGTCCTCATAATTGAAATCTAACATTTTGAACAAGTTGCTTACAAGTAGTGATTCCTGTGGTCTCTGGGAAAAAAAATTGCATCTAGGGATTTTGGAACTATGGATCCAACAGTACTATACTCCTAAAAATATTCAAACACCATTGTATCTTCATCCTTGTCAGGATCTTGGTTCACGTCCATCTTGTTTTCCTTCTCTTGACCTTCTTCAACTACTATCTCTTATGTGTTATGTACTAGGTTTTATATATTCTAATCCTTAAACTCCATTGGTTTATTTATCAATTTCCAAAAGGGATTAACCTTCAATGTTCCACTACCATTTGGCTACATGAATCCATTTCCTTTCAATTCTTCCTTACTAATTCCTTTGTTTTTCTTTAGTAAGGCTTCTTGAATAGCCTCCTCTTTGGCTTTAGGGTAGGATTTAATATTATGGCCAGCCTTAAAACATGAAAAACATATTAATGGTTCAAAATTTTAGTGAATCTTTTGGATGTGAACCCCCAAGGGTGCCTTGATCTCAATGCTTCTAGGTAATGAAGTTTCAAGGGTAATATTGACATAGAACCTTGAAAATAGGAGCTTATTTTTTCACAGGTGACTGGATCTATAATAACTAAAGCTCCAATGGCTTTATCAATCCCCTGCAATATGTACAAATCTCAATAGTCTAGTGGTAACATTGGTAGCTGAAACCATATATGATATTATTTATTGACTGTCTCCATGGGATTGAAGCCAGGATACCATTTTTGCACTAGAACCACCACTCTACCCATTAACCATGGTCCCCTAGTGAGGATTATTAATAAATCCTCCTCTAAGGATAATTGATCACAAAAAGGCATTAGCTTACATTGTTATTTCCATCGATCCTTTGGGCATCCAATTTCTAATAGCCCATTTTCTAAACTCCTTGATATTTGGTCCGCTTCCAGGAATCTTGGCTAGAATGGTGTTGCACATTAAATACTTAGCCTAGTTGACTAGTTATTTTGGTATATCCAAGAAAACACCATTTTCATTGTAAACAGAGTCGTGGTTAATAATTGATACATGTTTGATTGTTTTCTTGACCACTCACCCCACCCATGTGATAAGGGGTCCCATATCTGTCTCCACTTTGTCCCTTTCTGTTGTAAATCGTACATTCTTCCCGCCATCCTATAGATACTCCCCATGAAACCCCTGCTCTAGGATCCCTCGTTGTTTCCTACTTAAACCCAAATTCAAAAGTGGTTGCTTCATCCATCACTCCATCAGGGAATAAAAATTAAAACATATTTTGAAATATATTAAAACATTAAAAAATTAGGAGTTCAAGGAAAATTTTTTTATTAAAGAAATCAATTCCCATTTTCAAAACAACTCCCAAATGCATTCTCTATTTTCTTTAGTTTAAAATGAACTAGTAAATATTTTTATATTATTGGGCCAAGTTGTATCTAGTCCCATCACTCTTTCTAATCCTTATCATGATAATTTCCTAGATAAAATGTTAAACATAGTAAAAAAATTAAATATAGAAGCACATACCTACTATAATCAATGGTCCAAAGAAAAGAGCCTTGTTGTGATTGTGAATCCAGAGATATAAAAGGTCATTGTATGTTATAATAAATTTTAAAAAGTTAATAATAATTTATTATGGTTTTTTTTTAATTTTTGTCTTACTATTGTTTATTTTCTAAATGCATTCCAATTGTTAGAATCTCAAGAATATGGCACAAGTGTTTAATGTGCACCTTAAAATGTGAAGAAAAATTTGAATAGATTCATTGGGTTGAAATAAAAGGTTGTTATTTTGAACAAGATAAATAATTCTTTATGAATAATTATTAAGGAGCATGGAATGGTGTTGATCTATTTTTTTTTTCTTTTCAAGTTAATGAGCTAGTACTAAAGAAAATTAAATAACTTCAAAATGCAAGGGTTTAAGGTACCTTAGATGTGTGATGGGTATGGATGAAGGAGCACAAAGTGAATGTCCTCACTTTGTGAGCTTGATAAACCTCCAAAACAAAGAAAACTAAGAGGAAATTGGATTATATGATAGATGCGGGGTGTTAGAGTAGGTATTTACCTTAGCTCATGTTCGTCTAGGTACATTATTGTAATTATCCTCACCCACTTATGTGTGTGGATATTTCTTTTAATTTATTTAGATATTAGGAGATATTATCTAGTTGATAGGTATAATTCTTTCCTTGATCTATGGTATTGACTAGATTCTTGATGTCTAGTTCTCTCATAAATCTATGGACTGACTACTTCTTTGATGACTAGTTATTTCCATGATTTATGGCTTGATCTATGACCTTGACTTGTTCTTAGATTGTTATTCCTTTCCTATATAAGCAAGGCCCATTCTCATTGTATTTCATTGAGTTCCATAATAATATATGATATTGCTTTACTCATTTGTCTCGCAAGGTTTATGTAAAGTTATTCTAGAGAATTACTTGCATCTTATTGATCGTGGTGTTTGATTAGCATCTGTGTTCTTGCCTTGGTATGATTTGGTTATCATTCTTTTTATGGTATCAGAGTGAGGTTGCTATTGATATCTGTCTGTAAGTTTTATTTTGTAAATAATTTTTTTATATATTCATATATTTCAGGATTTTCTCATATTTTGTTGCTGCATGAATTTTTATGCAAAACAGAGGCTTCCATTAGATTTGTAAGGTGAAAAAACCTAAGATTGATCAGTAAACTTGACCATTTTAGGAGGCAGCCATTCTTTTTAGGTTTTTTTGTTGTACAGAGAACCATTATGGGTTACCTCGGGATTCATGCCAATTGTGAAGGAAAACCAGCAAATCATTTTATGGGTTTTTCACATTTTTGATTTCAGATCTCATTGAAATTCTTAGCCCCTGTCATATGGTATGGTCATATGAGGGCTTAAAGCTTGTGATTCCTACTAGTAGGTGCTTAACTCCAGCCCCCTTTCATTTTATTTGTGTGGTGAAGGCAAGAGCATTTTATTTTGTTTTAGTGGCAACTAAAATAAATAGCAGAGCATAATATTGAAAAGCTTGTAACTTTTGATCGGTAACTCGGTTTTGAGTACCGTTTTTGTAAAAGTTCTTTTTTTCTGTGCTCTTTCCATTGGAAATATTTATTTTGAGAATCTCACTATAATTATAAAGTTCCATATTGTAACACACACTCATTATAAAGTGCCAAAATCTGGGGGCTCTTGTTGCATTGCTTGGGGATCTTGTTGCATTGCTTGGTTCTTGCATTTCTTTTGGTGATTTTTAAGGATGGCATCTACTTTTGCATTAGATCATGTTGAGCCATTAACAACACATAATTACCACACATGAAAACCAAGAATGGAAACAATAACTAAGCAGAAAGGATCATGGGCTTTAACTTCTAAAGAACAACAAGTTTTCACTAGAGAATATGAGACATTTCAGTACTAGTGCAAATTTGATGAGTGTATGGGTTTGATAGGAACTTATGTAAGTGATAGTATTTTGTTTCATTTGGAAAAGTGTGACTCTCCTTTGAAAATATGGGAGAAATTTGAGGATTTATTTGGTAAGGTGGATCATATGAGAGCCATGCAACTTTACATTGATATCACCTCTCTTAATCCTGAAAATTTTCCAACAATTATAGACTATCTTACCAAGTTCAAGAATTTTTTGACACAGTTGAAGGGGAGTGGAAGAGATAAGAAAGATGAACAGTGTGTTTACTTGATTCTATCAAAGTTGAGAGGACCATTCCAAATTTTTGCTTCTACCTTTTTCTCTAGCATGGATGCCTTAGGCGACACATTCAAAATGCCTAACTTAGAAACATTTTGTGAAAGACTTACTAGGGAAGAATCCAAATTGTCTCACTTTGAGTCTTCCACCTCTCAAAAGGAATTAGTTGCATCTAACCCTAAGGGCAAGGGAAAACTAAACAAGAAAACCAAATACACACCTTCTCCATCTCAAAATTCTCCTAAACCCAACAAAAACAACTCAAAACCCAAGGAGTCTTCTAAATCCAAGAATAATTCTAGCCGTTCATGCTCTTTTTGTGGGGATAGTAATCATGAAGAACATAGGTGTTATAAGTAAATGCAAGCCTTAGAGGATGCATTCAAGAAACACAAAATTTATATCTCCATTCCACCTCCTTCTAATCAGCATGAAAAAGCACTTAATGTTGTTGGAAGATCTTAGTCACCACTTGCAGATAGTTAGGTTATAGATTCTGGTGCTTCTCATCACATGACTTCTTCTAAGGAGTCTTTTGTTTCTCTAGGTTTGAGTTCTACTTCCAAAATTGAGGTTGGAGATTCTTCCTTTCTTTATGTTGAGGGAAAAGGTGATATACAAATTGATGGTGGAAATATCCAAGATACACTATATGTTCCTAACATCACTACAAATTTACTTTCTGTATATCAAATTTGTCATTTTGGTCAAGGAAAAATAGTGACTTTTACACCACATGGAGCAGAAGTACGAACTTTGTTGGAGCCTCATTCACTGGTTACTCAGGGTATTGTTGATAATAGTTATAGACTATATCACTTTGAGGGTTTTGATGACACTTATTCTATAGGGATAGGATTGGTTTCTCATGTAGATTCAAAGATTAAGCTTTGGCATGAAAGATTTGGTCATCTCAATTACGATATTTGAAGGAGCTGAGCACTCATGGTATGGTAGATGGTCTTCCTAGAGTTTTTGTCTTGAAGGAGTTTGTCATGGTTGTGCATTAAGGAAAAAAAAACCAAGATCCTTTTCCTAAGAATTTATCTAAGAGAGATTCGTCACCACTTGAGCTTGTGCATAGTGACTTGATGGTTTTTCCCGCCCCATCTTTCAATGGAGCTAAGTATGCACTTAAATTTATCTATAATTTCTCAAGGTGTACTTGGGTTTATTTTCTCAAGTACAAAAGTGATGTTTTTTCACACTTTAAATTCTTCAAAGCTTTGGTCGAGAAACAATCTTCTAGTAGCATAAAGAACCTTCGTACTGATAATGGGGGGGAGTACTTCAGCAATGAGTTTTCTAAATTTTTGGCAACTCAAGGCATTATTCACCAACATTTTGTTCCTCATACTCCACAATAGAATGGCTTAGCAAAAAGGAAGAATAGAAATTTGAAGGAATTGGCTTATCGTATGATGCATTCTAGAGATATACCTCCTATCTGTTGGGCTGAAGTAGTTAATTGTGCTAACTATATTCAGAATCACACACCACATAGAGCACTTGAGCATTTGACTCTAGAGGAAGCTTGGTCCAACACTAAGCTATATGTTTGTTTGTTTTTTGAGTCTTTGGGTGCCATGCTTGGGCCTTTGTGCCAAAGAATAAAATGATATATTTGGATAAGAAGAGTAAACCCTTGATCTTTGTAGGGTATTGTGAGGACATGAGAGCTTATCATCTTTTCGATCCTGATACACATGATGTTATTTTAAAAACACATGTTTAGTTTGATGAGCATTTCACTCCTCATGATTCTTCATCTTCTTCCATTCCTTCTTCTTCTTCATCTCATCTTGAGGATCCTTTCTTTGAGGATATTGATGAGGAGGTTATAGATGTCATTGAGGATCCTATTCCCACTGATGTTTTCACTATGCCTAAGTGGGATCGTACTATAGTTTCTAAGGCAACACCTTTCATAGAGGATCTTCCACCCACTAGGCATCATCACACACATTCTACAGGTTCTAGACTTTTGTGTCAAGCAGTTTCTGAGGATCCACAGTCTTTTCAAAGGCTCATGGGATACAGGAGTGGGATGATGCGATGACGGCTGAGTATTCATTTTTGATGAAGAATCATACTTGGGATTTGGTATCTCTTCCTAAAGGAATAAATATGGTTAGGTGTAAGTGGGTATACCGAACCAAATACATAACTTGATGGGTCCATTGACAAGTATAAGGCTCATCTTGTTGCAAAGGGTTTTTCACAAGTTGAAGTTATTGATTACTCTAAGAATTTTTCACCCGTTTCCAAGATGGATTTTGTATGTCTTGTACTTGCTATTGCTGCATCACAGGGGTGGCCCGTATACCAGATGGATGTGAAGAGTGCTTTTGCTACGCCCTTAATCATATATCTTATATTGGATGTATATAGCCGACTTGTGGCTATCATAACTTCTTATCATTATGTATTTCTTTCATAAATGTTATATTTTCATTAGTGGGTCGGCCTTGGTGTTGGCCATAACATAGGAATAGTATATATAGAGGTTATTAGGTAGTATTTGATCATCATTGGAGCATTTGAGTATTATTGTATGGTTTGGAGGTTGCCCCCTCGAAGTGGCGTAGCTATTATTATTGCATATTGAGATCATTATTCTGGAATATTGTGTTATTGGGTGTTATATTTCTGCTCATGATCTGAATTATACAAGTAATTTCATTACAAGTGGTATCAGAGCTTGAACTCGGCCAACACTGCGTCAAACCCTAATTTTGAAGGTTCGTCCATATCTCAACATCAGTAGCGAATTTTTCTGCAAATTTTTTTTTGGTGTGGTGAAATCAGTCAAGTAAGCTTCCCTCAAAATTTTAATACTTTTTGACTTGTTTTGCAAAAGTTATAGCGGTTTTATGTTTTTTCATAATTCGGCTACATAGGGTGCAATTTGTGGAATTTTTCAAAGTTATTTACATTTCCAGAAAGAAGATTAAAAATCAGTTTGAGTTCGTTCTTTGAGTTTTATAAAATTTGGCCGAATTCCTATTGAAATCTGAAACCCTAAATTTCGACCTTGATCCTTAAATCTTACTATTTTGGGGCATCATGGCTGGGCCTTCGACAAGAGGAAAAAAGAATTCCATCACTCCGGGTAAAACCCCTGATAAGGATGAGATAATAGTTGAGGAGTTAGAGTCAGAAGGGGTAGCTACAGAGTCCTCAGGGTTAGGGTTTACTTCAACTGACCATAAGGTCAGCTATCTTGAGTTAGAGTTGCGAAACCTTGAAAGTAGAGTGGCCAGCAAAAAAGATGTAGAAAAGATTGGACAACGATTGGAGGATTTCATTCAACAATTTAGCTACAATATCATGGGTCATCATAGCATTCCTAATGAGCCACAACTCAATCATACTCACACTAACCATGGTGGATCTGCAAACATGACCAATCCAAATACAAACACTTTACAAGGCCGTCACATGCTTCCAAAAGTGGAAATGCGTAAGTTTGATGGAAAGGATCCACTCAATTGGATTAACCAGATGGAGAATTTCTTTGATCTTCATCAGATTCCATTGGGACAAAAGGTTACCATGGCATCATTATATCTGGAACCTGACCAATTCATTTGGTATCGATGGTTATGTGCTCAAAGGAAAAAGAGTGGCTTCAATGTTACATGGACAGTATTCACCGAAGAGTTGCAATTGCACTATAGTTCTAGTGTGTCAGAGAATTATTTCAGCCAATTAGCAAAGCTCAGACAAACAGGAACAGTCAAAGATTACATCCATCAATTCCAAAACCTTTCCTTACGGGTGGAAAATATTCCTAAAGATAATTTGAATGACTTATTTCTTGGGGGTCTTAAAGAACAAATTGAGACTGAGGTGCGTATGTTTAATCCTCATAAGGTTTCAGACTCTATGATCATGGCACGTAGGGCAGAGGAAAAATTTCTTTCAAGTCGGAAACAAACTGTCAGTACTATCAGAGATCGTAGCACCCTTCCACCATCATTCCCTCGGCCAGTGAGACTGACACCTCAACAAATTGAAGAAAAGAGAGCCAAAGGGTTATGTTTTAATTGTGACAACAAATTTGGACCAGGACATAAGTGTGCGAAAAGAAGTTGTTCTACATTGAGGGACCTACTGAAGAAGAAGAAAATGAAGAAGACGAAGAGGTAGAGCCAGAGGAGGAATTAGGAGATTCCCAACCAACAATATCATGCCATGCAATTTCTGGTATTAGCACTCCCCAAACTCTCAAAGTAGTTGGATTCTTAAAAAAACAGAGGGTAACAATATTGATTGATTCGGGAAGTACTCATAATTTCATCAATCATAAGTTAGCGGTACACTTGAACTGCTTTGTTTATCCAGCTCCAGAATGTCAAGTCATGATTGCTGATGGGAAAACTGTTAGTTGTTCAGGAAAATGCCATAACATTAATCTCACCATGGGAGATTACTTGCTAACTAGCAATATGTATGCCATTGCCATGGGAGGAGCAGACATTGTGTTAGGAGTTCAATGGCTTACCACCTTGGGAACCATTGAAATGAATTTCCAAGAGTTGTTCATGCAATTTCAGTCAGAAGGGAGGAATTTTAAACTAAAAGGACTAAGAGCAAAATCCCCGCAGATGGTAAGTTCTCATCAGATGCAAAAATTGCTTAGAAAGGGTGCAGAAGGGTTTGTGGCACAACTATTTTCATTGGAAGCACATCATTCCAATACATTTATACCCGCAGATATGCAAGCAATTATAGATGAGCACTCGGGGTTTTGGAGAAATGCCCAAGGGTTTGCCTCCGAAAAGAGACCATGACCATGCCATCCAGCTAGTACCAGGGAGTCAACCACCCAACATCAGACCTTATAGGTACCCCTATATGCAAAAGAGTGAGATTGAGAAGATAGTTCAAGAGATGTTAGAAGCAGGACTTATTCGTCATAGTCAAAGTGCTTACTCTTCTCCTGTAGTGATGGTACGGAAAAAGATGACAATTGGCGCATGTGTCCAGATTACAGGGAACTCAATAAGTACACAGTTAAAGATAAGTTTCCTATTCCTGTAATTGATGATTTGCTAGATGAGTTACATGGTGTTGTTTACTTTACAAAACTTGATCTTCGTTCTGGATATCATCATATTAGAATCAAGGATGAAGATATTCATAAAACAGCCTTCAGGACACATGAAGGACACTATGAGTTCTTGGTAATGCCTTTTGGACTAACAAATGCACCCTCTACATTTCAAAGCTTGATGAATTCAATATTTAAGCCATTTCTTTGAAAGTTTGTTTTAGTGTTCTTTGATGATATATTAATCTATAGTAAAACATGGGAGGAACACCTGCATCATGTAAATAAAGTGTTGGAAACTCTTGAACAACATCAACTTTATGCAAAGCCTTCTAAGTGTTCTTTTGGTGTCAAGGAGGTTGAATATCTGGGTCATATTGTCTCTTATGAAGGTGTTAAAGTGGATCCTAACAAGATAAAAGCCATGCTTGAATGGAAGATTCCCAAAACCCTAAAAAATCTCTCGAGGATTTTTGGGGCTTACAGGTTATTATCGTAGATTTGTAAGGAATTATGGCAGCATCGCAGCACCACTCACAGCTTTATTGAAGAAGGACTCTTTCCATTGGAATGAGCAAGCTACTATGGCCTTTGAGAAGTTGAAGGAGGCCATGTGCACCACTCCAGTTCTAGCCACCCCAGATTTTTCAAAAACATTCATTGTTGAATGTGATGCTTCAGGGTATGGGATGGGGGCAGTACTCATGCAAGAAGGGCGACCCATTGCTTTCGAGAGCCGTCAATTCAAAGGTAAGAATATCTCTAAACCAGTTTATGAGAAAGAAATGTTAGCAATACTTCATGCAGTGAAACAATGGAGACCATATCTAATGGGACGACATTTCAAAGTAAAGACAGATCATGATAGTTTGAAATACTTCTTAGAGCAACGCTTATCATCAGAAGAACAACGAAATGGGTCTCAAAAATGTTGGGGTATGATTTTGAGATAATATACAAGAAAGGGAAAGAGAATGTAGTTGCTGATGCTTTATCTCGGAAGGATGAATCTGCCCAGGCATTGTTGTATGCCATATCTGTATTACAGGAGGATTGGATAGAGGATGCAAGGTCTGAATGGAAAAATGACCCAGGTACACAAAATCTCATTCAAAATCTCCAACAAGATCCAAACATGTCAGAAAATTTTTTATGGAAAGGAGATGTTTTATGGTATAAAGATAGATTATATCTATGTAAGAATTCAATCCTTAAAAATAGGGTTCTATCTGAGCTCCATGCTTCTCCAGTAGGGGGTCATTCTGGCTTCTTAAAGACTTATCATCGTATCAAGCATGATTTTTTCTGGGAAGGGTTAAAAGGAGATGTACAAAATTTTGTGGCAGAATGCATGGTTTGTCAGCAAAATAAGGGCGAAACAATTAAGTCCCCAGGTCTTTTACAACCTCTATCTATTCCTAGCCAGAGGTGGGAAGAGGTGTCTATGGACTTCATCACAGGATTGCCTAAATCAGAAGGTAAAAATGTAATCATGGTGGTGGTGGATAGACTCACCAAATATGCCCATTTTTGTGCTTTATCACATCCATTTGTTGCGAGTACAGTAGCAACGGCCTTCAGGGATACAATTCAGAAGCTACATGGGACACCAAAGATTATAGTAAGTGATCGAGACCCTATCTTTACTAGTAATTTTTGGACTGACTTGTTCTCATGCTTGGGCACACAACTAGCTCGTAGTTCCTCTTATCATCCCCAGTCTGATGGGCAAACAGAGGTGGTAAACAAGTGCTTGGAGGGATATCTTCGTTGTTTTACATCAGATAAGCAAGCGAGATGGGTCCAATGGTTGCCGCTGGCAGAATGGTGGTATAACACCTCCTTTCATACTTCATCTAAAATGTCTCCTTTCTTGGCATTATATGGGTATCATCCACCATCTATCACTTCATCTTTGAGAGTCCAGCCAAAGGTTCGAGCAGTTGAAGAACATATTCAACACCAACAAGAGGTGCTTTGTAGTCTCAGGGAGAATTTGTCCATGTCACAAAACCGCATGAAGCAGCAGGCAGACCAACATCGCAGTGAAAGACATTTTGAAGTCGGTGATTGGGTTTTTGTGCGTTTACAACCATATAAGCAAATGTCCTTAAAACAACACAAAAAGGATAACAAGCTTTCACCTAAATATTATGGTCCTTATCAAGTGTTACAGAAGATTGGCAATGTAGCATACAAACTGGAACTTCCTCCAACTACTCGAATTCATCCAGTATTCCATGTATCTTGCCTAAAGAAGGTAATTGGACAGACAATATCAACCCAGACAGTGTTACCAGAGCTTGATGAAGAGGGCAGAATCATCCTGGAACCAGAATGCATCCTTCAAACACGCACTAAGAGGTTGAGGACAAGGGTCATCACTGAGTATTTGATCAAGTGGAAAAATCTAGACAATGAAGATGCAACTTGGGAGGATGCAAATTTCCTGCAGCAGCATCCAGATCTTCTCAACATTGGGGACAATGTTGCTTTGAAGGGGAGGGGCATGCTACGCCCTTAATCATATATCTTATATTGGATGTATATAGCCGACTTGTGGCTATCATAACTTCTTATCATTATGTATTTCTTTCATAAATGTTATATTTTCATTAGTGGGTCGGCCTTGGTGTTGGCCATAACATAGGAATAGTATATATAGAGGTTAGTAGGTAGTATTTGATCATCATTGGAGCATTTGAGTATTATTGTATGGTTTGGAGGTTGCCCCCTCGAAGTGGCGTAGCTATTATTATTGCATATTGAGATCATTATTCTGGAATATTGTGTTATTGGGTGTTATATTTCTGCTCATGATCTGAATTACACAAGTAATTTCATTACAACTTTCTTACATGGAGATCTACAAGAGGAAATATATATGGAGCAACCAGCTGGATTTGTTCAGATTCTTCTCTTGTTTTTGGCTCCGAAGGTTTCTCTATGGTCTTAAACAAGCCCCTCGGGCTTGGTATGAGAAGATGTATTCTTTTCTTCTATTTACTAGTTTTTTTCATTGAAACTTTGATCATACATTGTATCTCCAACATGTTGGTGAGGATATTGTGATACTTGTCTTGTATGTTGATGATCTATTACTTAATGGCATCTCTTCTTCCCACATTCAGAGTATTCGGAGGGCTCTTTCTACACAATTTGACATGACAGATCTTGGGCTATTGAATTATTTCCTTGGTTTGCAAATTTTTCAAATAGATTCAAGGATTCATTTGAGTCAACAAAAGCACACCCATGATCTTCTTAAGTGCTTTGATATGGCTGATTGCAAGCCAATTCCATCTCCTTTTCAGTCTGGAGTTACTCTTACATCCACATGTACCACACCACTTTGTGATCCTACATTATATAGGTAGTTTGTTAGGAGTCTCATGTACTTGACACATACTCACCATGATATTTCATTTGTAGTAGGGCTTGTATCTTAGTTTACACATTCTCCTCATAGTAGTCACTTGGTAGGCTGATAAAAGGATTTTTCACTATTTGCATGGCACTTCCCACTTTGGCCTACACTACACCAGGGACTCTATTCAATTAGTTGGGTATATAGATTCAGATTGGGCAAGTTCTATTGATGATAGGCGTTCCACTTCCGGGTATCTTTTACGTCTTGGTTCTTTTCCGATTCTTGGGTGTGCAAAAAGCAACAGTGCTATCAGCACTTTCATCTTCGAGGCGAGTACGGGAAGTAGTTACAACAAGTCAATAGATTCTTTGGCTTCACCAGCTTATTGACAGAGTTTAGATTCCCACAGGATTCTGTTAGTGTGAGTTATCCTATGTGTCCTCCTCTCATGTTGAAGGGTCATGTCACATGGGTTAGGTTTAGGTTTAGGTTTAGGGTTTCATATGTGTCATGCACTAGGGTTACTCAACACCCTATATCTACCCCTTTTCTATTCATTTATGAGCATGCCAAGACACTCCGTTGTCTTTCCTCTATGCAAGCTTTGTTTCTGTTGAGCAAGTTCTTCCATTACTGATCAATATTTTCCTTGCTATCATTGGAGCTTTCACGATTCCATTAGAGTGCAACTACTTCGTGGTGCCTCATTTCCGATTTGATTCTCGCAAACTCTTTTCATGGCATTAGAGCTAAGATTAGGTAAACATGCACTTGATTTGTTTTTTGTTGCGATTAATCTTACTTGGTTTCATTATTTTACTCTGCATGCAAGTCTTTTGATCACTATTTTCTGGAAATTATCTTGCTAATATCTCTAACAAGCTTTCTCGGAAAGTTTTTTGTGTTTTTTTCTTGTGCATGTTGTCTGTGGTTGCAGGATCCTTGAGTTCTTCAGTCATGGTTGCTCATCAATGAACTGCTATCCCTCTGACCATTTTTGGACTGTTCAAACTACCATCACTATTTTTTCTTCATTCCAGGTGTTTTGTGGACTGTTCGAGGCATTTTCTTGGACCTTCAGCTTTTTTTATTGTTCTAGCATTTTTTTGATTGTTCAGGCATTTTTTAATCATCTGCCACGTTTTTTTGATTGTTCAGGCATTTTTAATCATCATTTGCCATGTTTTTGCTTCACAGGGTTGTAAATTACATCTGCCACATTTTTTTGGCCTGCTAAAACAAAAACGGCCTAGCAGAAGCAAAAACGGCCTAGTAATCTCTCCTGGCGCGGCCCTTTTTACCTCTGCATTTTTCCTTGGGCATGACCTATCCCACACATTTTTGGTAAAAAAATTTAATTCCTTTCCTTTTTTAAACATTGTCTATTAAATACTCGCTTTTCTAAAAAAAAGCGGCATGATTTCTTCTTGTTTTTTAAAAAAGCTTTCTTTTTTAAACAAAAAACCACTGCCTTTTACAAAAACGCCCCGAGTTTCCTTTTTGTTTAAAAGCTTTCCTTTTAAAACATAAAATCAACAATTCTTTTTGGTATGCATTTTTAAATCAAAAAAATCTTTCTTTATTTAAAAGATACTTTCTAAAAACGCCTTATCTTCATCTAAAAATTCTTGTTTTAAACACCTTCTTTCAAAATCTTCTGTTTTAGAAAATATTCAAAAAAACTCTTTTTAGTGATTTGCTTAATTAAAGCCTTTTTCAACATTCATTAGATTTAATTACATTAGATCTAATTTAATTTCACATTATTTAAACTATATTTCTTTGGCATTATAATTTGGTCTGTTGGCTTGTATTTCTAACCTTTTGTCGAGTGCCAAGACGAAGGGTGAGGTCCGGGATTGGCGGTGGCTAATCCCCCTCGCAATACAAATAAACCATATCTCAAATTCCAGTTCATTTCAATGAACATACATACAACACCCTTTGCATGCGTTTAGGGCATTTTTTTAATCCATTTGCAGGCTTATTGGCTTTTTTCTCATCAAATTACGGGAATTGGTTTTTGCTATAACTTTTGACTCGTTGCTCGGTTTTGAGCACTTCTTTAGTCAAAGTTGCATGTTTTTTCACACTCTAGATGAAGGGATAATTATCTTTGTAAACACACTAATTTGATCAAGTGCCACATTCTGGGGGGTGTCTTTGTTTTGCTTAATTCAGCTCATTCTTTTGAGCTTTGTTCCATTCCTTTTTTTTCGTGGACTTGTGAGCGCATCCACCATAGTCTTATGAAAAAGGGATTCTTTCATGTGATGTGAGATGCTTTTTCTCACCACTAGGGTTGGATTTCACCTCCTTTCTATTTTTTGCTTGTGCTTGTTTACGGTGTTCCTCTTTTGTTGCGCTCCACAAGACACTGTTGTGGTCTCCTCTCTTGCGTGTTATTATGCTAAGTGAAAGATGAGTTACCAAGTGTTTCAAACCACACACATGGAACCGATTGTAATCAACACACTAAACTATAAGTGCTGAAAGCAAGGGGAGTTGTTATTGTCTTAGGTGGTTGTGTTTCTTTTTTAGCATTTCTTTCTCTCTCTCTCTCTCACTATGGATGCACTTTCTATTCCTTTGCTTACGTTGTTCAACTTTTTTGAATGGAGATTGAAAATTATAATGAAACTAAGGGGTAAAGGGTTATACTACATCACCATGGGAACCGAGAGATCGAACTAGACGACGAACTGAAAAATCTACGTGGTTAAACCGTAGTGATGAAGCTTTAGGTGTTCTTTGCATGTTCATTTCTCCTAACTTGCTCTTCCACATTGAGGCCTCAAACACATACATCTATGTGGAAAATGTTAGATGTGATGTTTAGACAACTAGATCACATGAGAGCGCATGAGTTGGAAAATGAACTACTAGGGTTAAATCCTAGTGACTTTGAAAACGTACAAACCTTCTTCTCAAAATTTGTCCACATTAGATTATTGTTAAAAGGATGTCAAGTAGAAAAGAAATATTCTCAACTGATCTTGTCAATTCTCTCTAAACTAGGTCTGAACACTTTGTCTTCATGTCAACTTTCTATGCTACAAAAGCTGCTTTGGGCGATACTTGTACGATGCCCTCCTTTGACTATTTTTCATCCCAACTCATTCAAGAATAGGAAAAACTCATTCAAATGGGGTCTCTCAAGTCCAAGTCACATGCCCTTGTAGCAAGTACTAGCAAGGGAAAGAAGACTGAAAAGAAGAAAGAAACTAAGGATCAACCTAAGAAAGAAACCAAGATCAAACTTAAAAATGACACAAACACTTTGACTTCTGAGCCTAGGGCGCAAAAAAGCAAGTATTTGTGTTCCTATTGTAAGAAGATTGGTCGGATGAGCAACACTGTTTTAAGAAATAGATTGATCACTTATCTCATTTACTTGAGAAAATAAAATAAGTGTCCGCCGAGTCTTCTACTACAAAAGGTGTTAAAAATGATAAGAAGAAAGGAAAGGCTCTTATAGCCAAAGTTTCTCCTTCATTGACAAGGATTATATATTCGGTGCCTTGCACTACATGGGTTCTTCGCATGTTGATTTTTCCAACATCGAACCTTGTGGAATGTCCCAAATCACGATGGGTAATGACACGACAGGTGTTGGTTTCGGTAGTGGATTGGTAGAGATGGATGGGGAACATTTAACCAAGTGTTGAGTGTTCCTGCTATCTCTACCAATCTCCTATCAGTTTACCAAATTACTCACCTTAGTGAAGGAATGCAAGTGGAATTTGGTCCTAACTCGATGATTATTTGTGAGCTTAACAATGACACACGGTGGGTGAGGGAAAGGCAGATCACCATTCACAGTTGTACACCTTCTCCCACTTTACTTCTGATTCTACACCCATTGCCTTGCTCACTCATGCAAATGAGGTTAGTAAGCTATGGCATGAGCATTTTGGACATCTAAACTATCGCTACCTTGAACAATTGAGTCAAAATGAAATGGCCAACGGGTTTCCTCACGTCCAAGTTTTATAAGGGTATTTGTGAGGGTTATACCCTTGGAAAGCATCCTGAAAATAAATTTGATAAAGGAAAATCCTGTAGAGCCACTCGTCCCTTGGATCTTGTTCACAGCAATATTTCTAGTCCATTTCTTTCTCCTTTGTTTACTAGAGCTCTTTATGTGCTAACCTTCATTGATGACTATTCGCGATATACTTGGGTATATTTTCTTAAGCTTAGGTCTGAAGTATTTGAACATTTTTAGGACTTTAAGGCTCTTACTAAAAACAGGTGGAATCTATCAAGGTTCTCCAAACCAAAAATGGAGGTGAATATGTAAACAATAGGTTCATGGATTTCTATACTTCTGAAGGGATCTCTTTGCAACATACAGTTGCTTATAGCCCTTCACAGAATGGAGTCACAGAAAGAAAGAACCGTACTCTGAAGGAGATGGCCACTTGTATGATTCACTCAAAGTCTCTTCCTCTGCAGTATTGGGCCGAAGCAATGAATTATGTAAATTACATTCAGAACCATGTTCCACACAAGGCAGTAAGAGGGATGACACCCTTTGAAGCCTTGTTTGGATGCAATCCTGATGTTGAGCACTTTCGAGTCTTTGGATCCAAGGTTATGGCTCAGATTCCCAAGAAGAAATGTAAGGCCTTGGAACCACAATCCAAACCTTGTATCTTTGTAGGATATCTTGATGGCATGAAGGGATATCGATTGATGAATTATACTTCTCATGAGCTATATATTGAGAGACGTGTTAAGTTTGATGATTCTTCTTTGACTTCTACTTCTCCATCTATTGAGGTTCTTCAGCTCACTGATTCAAATTCGACTCATCGGATGAAAATAATTTTGAGTGTGCTCCTCTTTCGATCCTTCCGACCATCAAACCTTTGAGTCTTCTAATTTTGATAGTAGTGATGATGAGGACTATGTCCCTTCTCACTCAAGTGAATAATCTTCTGACTCTGAGCTTGATCCTCCTGGTCCCCTTTCGGCTAGGAATACTTTACAAAGTGCTTTGGAGATTTAGTTGGAGATACTTCGATATGAGACATACTCGCTCATATTTCATTAGACACCACTCTTTCTTCACCTCTGCTTCTGATCCACAGTCTTTCCGGAGGCTTATGGTATTCCTAAGTGGGATTCTGCCATGGATGAGGAGTATTCCTCTCTCATGAAGAATGATACTTGGGACCTCACCACTCTTCCGAAAGGAAGAAAAATCATTCGGTGTAAGTGGGTGTTCCAAACAAAGTATGGAGTAAATGGAGACGTCGAAAAGTTTAAAGCGTGATTAGTAGCTAAGGGTTTCTCCTAGATAGTTGGGGTTGATTATATAGAAACCTTTTCTCCGGTTACAAAGATGACTTCTATTCGATGACCTTAGCCATTGCATGACAAAAATAGATGGAAAGTCCATCAAATGGATGTTAAGAGTGCCTTCCTTTATGGTGACCTAAAGGAAGAGATCTATATGGAACAAACTCCGGTTATGTCCAAGATTCCTCCCTCTTTTGTAAGTTAAAGAAGTCCCTTTATGGCCTTAAACAAGCCCCTCGGGCTTGGTATGCCAAGATGGACTCCTTCTTACTTACATCAGTGTTTACTAGGTGTCACTCTGATCCAAATGTTTATATTCTATGGAAAGATGACTCCATACTAATTCTTGTTCTATATGTTGATGACTTGTTGATCACAGGAAGCTCTTCCTCTATTATTGATTCTATGAAGATCACCTTAGCCAACAAGTTTTCCATGACTAACTTAGGTCCTTTCATTACTTCCTTGGGATCCAAATTTCACAATCGACTCGGGAATCTTGATTTCACCACCTAAGTATGATCTTGATTTGCAGCTCGGTTTCGGATGTCTAATTGCAAGTCTTCTCCTACTCCTTTTATTTCTCGGGGTTAAGTTGGTTTCAGATTGTTCTACTCCCTTAGTTGATGGTACTCTTTACCTACAGCTTAGTTGGGAGCTTGATCTACTTGACTCACACTCAAATGGATTTATCGTATGTTGTTGGGATCATGTCTAGATTCATGCGGGAGCCACATGAGCTACACTGGAAAGAAGATAAATGAATCCTTCATTATGTTCATGGAACTTATGCGATGGCATACACTATCATGGAGAGGGTTGATATTGACTTGATTGGATTCACGATTCTAATTAGGCCGGTAACTTAGATCATCGAAATATACTTACAGCTATATTTTCTCTCTTGGTTCAAGTCCTATTAGTTGGTCTAACAAGAAGTAGAATGTAATTACAATATCATCTACAGAGGCATAATATAGAGGAGCAGCGATCAATGTTGCCATAGAAGCTATTTGGCTATAGGGTATTCTATAGAGTTTGCATCTAATTTGTGGCCTACCATTATCTACTGTGATAACACGAGCACTATCTCTATTTACAAAAATCCAGTTCAGCATCAGCAGATGAAGCACATTGAGATCCATATGCACTTCATATGGGAGCTTATTCATGATGGTATCATCAACATTTAGTACATTCAAGACAGTTGATCAGATTGTAGACTTATTCACCAAGCCTTTCACTGAGATGAAGTTTCTTCACTTACGGTCTCTTCTTGGGGTGAGGTCTTCTATAGCTACCCATCTTCTTAGGGCTATTTAGTCCTTCTTTTCTTCTTCTTCTTCTAGGAAGATTGTGTTTGTATATGGGCACCTTATCAGGCCTTTAGTTGTCGGGCCCCATTGACACATCTTTCTTAGTTGTTTAGGAGTGTCTTCCTCTTCCGTCTGACTCATCACAGCCACTACCCTAGCTTTGATGAAGGGGGTGTTAGTGTGAGTTATCCTATGTGTCCTCCTCTCATGTTGGAGGGTCATCTCACATGGGTTAGGTTTAGGGTTAGGTTTAGGGTTTCATATGTGTCATGCACTAGGGTTACTCAGCACCCTATATGTACCCCTTTTCTATTCATTTATGAGCATGCCAAGACACTCCGCTGTCTTTCCTCTATGCAATCTTTGTTTCTGTTGAGAAAGTTCTTCCATTACTGATTAATCTTTTCCTTGCTATTGTTGGAGCTTTCATGATTCCGTTGGAGTGTAACTACTTTGTGGTGCCTTGTTTCTGATTCAATTCTACGCAAATATTTTCAGATTCACCGACTGTACTTTGGTGTGACAACCAAAGTGTAATTCACATTTCTTGCAACCCAATTGAGCACCAACAGACCAAGCATATTGAGATACACATCCACTTCATTCATTAGCACATTCAGGATGGAGTTATTTGCTTGGAGTACATTTTGACTCAGCAGCAGGTTGCGAGACATCTTTATGAAGCCTTTTGCATCACCTCACTACCTTGAGTTGCATGGAATGCTTGGGGTTTCAGAAGTTGTTCTTGGGGGTGTTTGTGAGAACATCTTCCTTCTTCTTCTTCTTTCTCTTTCCTTCTAGCAGGATTCTTTCCTTCTTTTGGTTCAATATTTCTTCATGGATATATTGTACATGAGTACCTCATCAGGCCTAGTTTCCGGGACTCATACTGTGGACATGCCACTTCTATTTTGGCCCCTAGCTTCACTTGAGGGGGGTGTTAGAGTAGGTATTTACCTTAGCTCATGTTCACCTAGGTACATTATTGTATTTATCCTCACCCACTTATGTGTGTGGATATTTCTTTTTATTTATTTAGATATTAGGAGATATTATCTAGTTGATAGGTATAGTTCTTTCCTTGATCTATGGTATTGACTAGATCCTTGATGTCTATTTCTCTCATAAATCTATGGACTTGACTAATTCTTTGATGACTAGTTATTTATGGCTTGATTTATGACTTTAATCGGTTCTTAGATTATTATTATTCCTTGCCTATATAAACAAGGCCCATTCTCATTGTATTTCATTGAGTTCCATAATAATATATGATATTACTACTCATTTGTTTGCAAAGGTTTATGTAAAGTTATTATGGTGAATTACTTGCATCTTATTGATCATGGTGTTCGATTAGCATCTATGTTCTTGGCTTGGTATGATTTTGTTATCATTCCTTTTAGGGGTTTCTTGACAAATTCGGCTCAAGAAGAATTAACTTCCTTGGAAGATGTAAACCTCACTTGTTTGATAAGATAGGATATAAACAATGATGATAAAAATGATAATACACAAAATCGAGGAACACCGAAACGAAAATGTAGAAATGTAAGGTACACACAAATATGATAAAGTTACTTAGTAGGGTTAATGGAGACTAATGCTATAGAGTTCCATTCGATGGTGACCGAGGTGCGATGGATGAAACAACAATTGTAAAATTCATATTTGGATATTTTGAGTGTAGATCCGAGGGTGTTAGGGATCTGTTATGACTGGAAGGAACCTTAAAATAAGTTCTAATATTGATAGAAACAAAAGGGTGTGAGGGAACATGGATATAAGTAGTGGATGTTACAAATAGAGTTCTTTTCGATGACAACTAGGTAGGGGTGATAGTGATTAGGGGAGTGACATGATGAATCTAAGAAAAAAGTGACAATAGGGAGATCTGAAAACTAGGTAAACACTTTGTAAAAAATAATAGGGATTTGAGGATCTAGAAAATAGAGGCACAAAGGTAGATGGATATGACATCGGTGAAAACATGAGCTAGAATGAGTTAAGCCAAGAGTGGATGGACTGAAAAAGTAACCTACAAGTACGAGGGATGAAAAGGAAAGTTGAAACAAGGTCTATGGAGATGATCTGGTCCTACAAAATGTTAGATGAAAATAAGACAATGATAATATGATAATAACATAATAAAATAACACAAAATGATGGTAATCTCACAAAGGATGTTTGCAAGTGATGCAAGAAATTTGAAAGGAGATCCAAGAGGTCTCAGAATTATTGTGGGGATGCTTACAATGAGAAAAATTTTGCAAGTCGCAAGAAGGATTGGATATTTACATGCATACATTGAGAAGAGGGGGTGAATGTAATTTTATAGAGTAAATGGTGACCCATTTGGGTCACCACCGACTATAGGAAACTATTCCCAAGATTGGTAAAATCACTTATTCACTTAAGATATGGAGATTTTAGAGATTGGGATAAGTGATTTAAAACATGTAGATAGGTAAGGGTTGTTTAAGGAAGTCTCATGGGTAGATAGCAGATAAATATGGGTTAGATAAAAGATATAAAAAAGAGTATGGATGTGTATTTAGGTGGTTAGGGATAAAATCATCCTTAAAAGAAATCCAATTAGAGGTAATTAGCTAATGAGATAAGGATTAGGAGTTAATTGATAAATATTAATTAAGAATTAAAAGTGATAGGTTAATAGATAAGGGGGATGGGAATTTTAATAAAATAAATTAATTAAAATAAAATGGGTCTAGATAAGACCATGGTGAAAGAAGCAAACACGAGAAACAAGGGTAGCGATACCAAATTTTGGTGTCTACATTTTCCCCTTTTTGTTGCATGGTTTACGCTAGCAAACCATGAGACAAAAATTATGAGAGATGAAGAGTAGGATGAATACTAATGGAAGGTTGATGATGAGCTCCCCCTCAAATAAGGGATCAATAACACACATAGGAATAAATTATGAGGTTTGAAAGAGGTAGATGGTGAAGGGTGGGTGGGAGAATAAAGATGGGTAAAATGATAAGGCAAGGCAAGATGCCCCAAGAAAGAAGGATTTAAAAACAATAGAACCTATGGTGGTGATTCTGATATCACTTTGGTAGGGGAGAAATGACGGTCTCAATGGAGATGGTGGCAACATTCTACGAACCAAAGGTGAGTGGGTGAAAATCACTGCAAAATGGAGAGAATCCAATGAGAAACTTCTCGAGATGGATGCCATCCATGAGGACAAACAGTCATGGGAAGACATCAAACTATGCACAAGAAAATGTGAAATCCTTCATACATGAGGAATTGGGTGAAAGTTATGCATCCACAAAGGATGAGGATGGAAGCAATGGTGCCCCATCAAAGGGCATAAAGATGGCCAAACAGGGAAAAAAATGAAAGAGTGATGATATAAATTCTCCAAAGGGAAATAAATATGGCAACATGGGTGGACTTGAGATGAGATATGGATGATAAAATGGTGCCCCAACAGAGGACACAAAAAATGGTCAACAAGGAAAAATAATAAATGATGATATAAAATTCCCTAAGTGGTAATAAATATGGCCATAAGGGTGGACTTGAGATAAGATGAAATGTTGAAATGGTGCACTATAAAAGGAGAAAAAATATGGCCAAAAATGTAAGATAAGAAAATGTGTGATATGATGCCCGAGAGGGAACACAAATATGGCCACAAGAGTGGACTTAAGATGCGGTAGATTGGATAAGATTTGATGAGATGGATAAGGTGTGATAGGATGATGGATGAGACAATATATGAGATGAGATAATAGATATTGATCAAACTAGATGTGACCAAAGGGTACAAATAATGTTATGTCATATCAAGGAATGCACAAGGAAATAATGCCACCAACTGCATTAGAGGTAAACAAGAGGGGGATCTAGGTAACACAAGGAACATGTGACCAAAACATATGTTAGAATATGACTGAAAATAGTTAGTTATACCAAGGATTAGATGAAATGAACTCATAAAAGTAATTTCAACATAAAAAGGGGTTTTTGATGTAAATTTTACATGGGAAGAGGGTTATTCATAAGTGGTGCTCCTTAAATCTATGCCCCACTCTAGGAAGGGAAAAAAAAACTAATCAATGTTGGAAGGTTTTAGAAGAAATTTGATCAATGCAAGAAGATTTCTCGGGATGCGATAAAATAGAATGTTGATCAATACAAGAAGCCTTGAATGTCATTATAGAAGAGTATCCATCCTTTGAGGGTATGGTCTACTTTATACATATTTTATTTCAATGGTAAGGATAATATACATGATAAATGTCCTTCTAGGGATTGGTCTATTAATTTGATTTGTTTTAAATTTTTTTACAGAACAACTGTCTTTTTCGAGGGAGCATTATATTTTTATAGCTTTTGAATTTTGATTATTAACATATATGAATTTTTATTTTAACATGGGGAAGAGATGGGACTAGCTAGGTGTTGGTATCCAAATTGATTCTCCTGCGAGGGCTGAAACAACATCATGAAACTGGCAAGATTCTTAGAGATAGATGAATCATGATATAAGTTGTTTTGTAGCTAGGGAGGGGATTCAGTTGACTCTTTGTTACTCAAGCATTGGAGAAATGGATATCACCTTACTAAGGGTTTGATCTACCCTCACTACTTTAGGTTGTGCCTTTAACCAGGGTGAGAGGACCCATTCTGTAACCCGTGTTGGTGAAGGATATCAAGAGATCCTTCTTTGCACAATTTTCATGAAAACCTTGAGAAAATATGATCAATACAACACAATATAACTCTCACGAGTTGTCACACTAGAGAGTGGAGATGTTTCCTAGACAAGGTTTGGGTTACTAAAGAAAATAATTGAAACCTAATTGTCTCTGCATATTTTGGTAGTGAAATTTGTTAAATCTTTGTGGATACATAGTACAAACAGGGTAGTTCATGTAGGATTTATGGTTTGAGAATTTTTGGTGGGAAGTTAAACAAGATAAAGTTGATTATACCAGATATTTGAGAGCCTTTACAAATATTACAACAATCACAGACAAAAATGCTTCAAAATAGCCAAAATATTCCTTCAACTAGAAGGTGTGTATCAATGGAGGCACAGAGATGCATGATTTCATACAATCTTCAAGAATTCAACACAAAGGCTCGTGTTAAAGACTCAATTAAACATTAGAAATCCCTGATTAGTCATGCCTAAGATACACTCATAGGATAACAAACAATCTTTGTCAACATAGTGGAAGTAAAATGATTTTAAATTATTTATTTCATTACAAGATGAAATCTCTCCTCACAATGAAATTGCAAATGCCACAATACTACCACATGGATAAGATATTGTGTGATTTAGAGGGATTTTAACATAAGATTGCAATAGGAACATGAAAAACTATTTGAAAACATTCTAAAATAAAAACAAACACAATTATGCTCATGATCAACACAAATTCATTCAAGGTTCATTAGATTCATCAGCAGGGGAAATTTTCCTCAACAATCTCAAAGCTTGTCAATGGCTATACACTTGCAACCATATTGACATGATTAAATCTAAAAAAAAAAGGAAAATAAATAGGTTTCTCAAATGATCTCTCGGAAAAATGATTATTCTCAAAATTTCTCAGAAAAATTAACCCCCTATCTGCAAGAGTATTCTCATTGCATTTATACAATTTCACTCACTCACTCATCCTAAATTTCCCCCCCAAAAGTCTAAATCTTCAAGAGAATATTCCTCTTTACAACATACCATTTAATCATGTTTATTCCCTTGAAAATATCTTACTTTCTATTGCCAGGTGGATAAATCATGAACTGATCACATTTCTCAGTTCCTCAACTATGACTGGGATGCCATGTCATAACTTTTGACAGTATTTTTAATCATTATTTTATTTTTTCGTGTAAGAAATCCCCTTTTTAATAATTCTCAGGTGGCTCCATATGGCTTGATTTGACAAGCAATCATTTTCACCTTCAAGAATACACCTTGAGGAATAGATACACTGCATTCATGCCTCTCATAAATGAGTGTCCTCACATGGATTATACCACATATCCGGAGCTCACGAGTCCGAGTTAGCCAAGTGTAAAGAGGAGCTAGCGAGAAGCCTCCACGTGTCTCCTTAGTGCAACTGTAAAGGTGAATTCCAGAGGTAGGTTCCCAAATGAGCGCGGGCCCTCCACGTGTCTAGAACCCAAGAGAGTTACACCGGTCACTAAAAATTCTGAGCATGGGAAGGTCCAGTGGAAGCTTCCACATGTCTATTCGGTGCAACTTCAAAGATGAAGTCTAGAGGTGGGACCTCAAATGAGTGTAGGCTCTCCACATGCCCTAGGGCCCAAGAAATTTACCTCAGCCATTGAAAAAGTCTTAGTATAAAGAGGAGCCAATGGAAGCCTCCACGTGTCTCTTCGGCACACTTTTGATATGGTGCCCAAAAGCAGAGACCCCAAATAAGCACGGGCTCTCCACGTGTCTCGGGCCTAAAAAATTTGTACCGATCGTTGAAAAATTTTAAGAACCAATGGAAGGTACCATGTGCCTAGGGTCCAAGAAAGTTGCATCGAGATGCTTGAAAAGTCTAAGTATGGGAAGATCCAATGGAAACCTCCACGTTTCTCTTCGGCACTCTTTCAAAATTTATATTCGGGGTGAGTCCCCAAACAGGCATGGGCCCTCCATGTGTCCCAGGCCCAAGAAATTTTCTTCAGCTGTTGAGAAGTCTCAGTATAAAGAGGATCCAGGAGAGCCTCCACGTGTCTCCTTGGCACAACTCCAAAGGTAAGACCCAGAGGTAGATCCTCAAATGAGCATAGGTCACCCACATGTCCTTTTGTGGGTCTTAGGTATTTATCTTATACTTTCAAGTGGCTATGACATCCTTGTACTCTTGCCCCTTATACTTTCAAGTTGGTTCCGAGGAATACTTTGTTTGTTATAGATTTGTTCCAGAAAGTGATATTTAACAAATTTATAGCCAAAAATTGTCAGTGTACAAAAGATATGTTTTTTCAATTATTTCCACTATTTTTTTTAGCTGGGGCATCCAGGTTGTCACTTCTGGAAAATTATTTGGAGCATTCCTCTCGATTCTGAAAACATGATGCACACAAAAAAGAGGAAGAATGTGCATAAGCCTGTTGATCATCCTTTGCACCTGTAGCTTCCTTCTCTTCATCCTTTTCCTCTGCATCTTGCTCTGCTTCATCCTGGTGGTTTTCTATAGGTGCCCAAGCAATTCTGATTCAAAACAAAAACTTTCACACTTCTCGGGTTCACAAATTGAGCTCCACAACAATTCCAATTGCACTTCACTGATAAAAATGACAAGAGACCATGAAATTAACAATAAAAGATGAAATGCATTTGAATCTCTTGAGGTCCTGGAGCGTTAATGGTGGCAAAACTAAATGCCTTGTATCATAGCCGTTAACTTTGTCTTTCACAACTTCAAAATTGAGTCGTCCACATGGAAAAGATCTTAGTGAAGCGGGCTTGGGGGTACTTTTTATATTTTGTGATACTTTAAGAAAATGTGTATTTTTGGACATTTTGGCCTGCCCCTCTACTTTTGATATGGGCTCAACACGTGGCTTTACAGGTGACACTGGGGTCATGGATCACTTTATAACTTTACTCCTTTTCACAAAAAAATCCAAAATTCCTAAAGTTCTCCGGTGACCCGCCTCCTGCTTTGAATTTTCAATGATGACTCAAACATGTGACATTATTTGGTCCCTAACGGATTCGCAGCTCAATTTATAATTTTTCTCCTTTTCACAAAAAGGCCAAAATCTTCAAATTGCTCTGAAAATCCACCTCTCCGCCTTTGAATTTTCAAATCACCATGTGTCCTTTTGTAGGCCTTAGGTATTCCTTTTATATTTTCATTACTTTCACCATAATGGCTCAAAACATAAAAAGGGCTTGCCTTTCCACAACCACTCATCTTATGACACGTGTACATCTTCGAGTCAAAGTAAGAAAATTGCTTTGCCGCTTCACATTGTTGAATAACCAATTAGAAACTATCGGGGCTCTGGACCAATTTGACATTTTACAATTGTGAAAAAAGTGACAAGTTCACCAAATAGACCCATCGTGCCACGCCCAATTAAATATGACCACATATCCACGGATGTTGGGAAAGGATTTTTAGAGGAGACACAATTGTGGAAGACGCCCAACAAAAAAAAAATTCCCCACGGAGAGAAGACTATAAATAATACCAAGACTCAATGTGATCCATGACCCAAGGAAAGGACTGACAACGAAACTAAATGAAGGAGAAATTTTTCACGCATCCATACAGGGAGACAAAAATACTTCTAACAAAGGGCAAGATTAAAATTGAGCACCAACACTAGGTAGACCACTTAGGAGGGGATAATGAATGTACAAGAGACATTCGTTGGCCTTTATTGTGATTCCAATAGGTAGATAAGAGGGTGATGGATGTAATGATCATAGAGTTCTCACCAAGAAGGGAGAACCTATCCATAAGAAAAATGCTATGGACAAAGCTGTGGTGCCCATATTTAAGGTCATGTTGAGGAAAGTAACGATAGACCACATAGTTCTAAATCATTACAATGATAGATGGAAGAGGCTAATGATGGTGGAATGATCTAAGGATATGACTAAGTGATCAATGGTAGACATGTTATCAATAGAATGGTCACATGTGCGAGGTGTTAAGTGGTTCCACTTCGGTTTACCATCAAGTACGCAAAAATATAGGCTCTAACCCATACTTATGTGTGATAATGTATTTTATAATCCATTTTGGGAAAAAATTTCCATGTTTACTCCTTTCTAGAGTCATAATGCTATGATTTTATTTAAGGAGTAGGTCACTGACATTAAAAACCACATTGAGATAGGCGTGCGAAGCTAAAAAATATGTGATACCCCGATGAAGAAAATAAAATATGCATCCCTAACGAGACAAATAGATGGCCACAAAAGTGGTCTTAGGATGAAAATACAGTTCCACGAGAAGGAAAAAACATGGTACCCCAAGAGAGGCACAAATATGGCACCTAAAATAGGAACACATATGGTGCCCCAAGAGAGGAAAAAATAAGGCCACAAAGGTGGACTTAGGATGATATATGATGATAGATAGATTAGATGGCTAAGATGATACAATAAAATAGATAAGACCATATGAGATGGGTTGGATAAGATTTAGATGAGGTAAATAGGACAATACTAAGGAGGAGTGAAGTCCCCAATGTCAAAAGAGTTATTTGGTGGATAGGGTTATGAGTTGATGTGGATAGGTTATGTGGCTAAGGAAGTAGATGTGAGGGAAAATAACAAGGATAATGTGCTCCCCCAAAGAAGAAAACTATATCAGATTGGGTAACTTGGATATGGAAGAGCTATTGGATTCCGAAGGATATTGGATGAGATCGATGATAATTTTTAATTTTGGATTAGATAGATGGTTAGGGATCATAAGGGCTATTTTCAAGGAAATCGATATCAATAAAAAAGGTAGAGGACCATCTTTAGGAGGACTGATATGTAAAGGAGAGATGATAAGGGATGATGTGGATGAAGGAGGAGACTTAGAAAATTCAATGGATAGGGATGTAGAAATAGGAATTTGATTGGTTGTGGTGAATGAAGAAGGTAGATCCTCTTATATGAGAGATTCATCTTCCTCAACATGATCATACATGATGGTTTTGATGGCCTTAAAATGTTCATTTTCATGACCTAGGGTGTGATGGTAAGTACGGATGAGGTGGGGATCAAACCACGATGGCTTATTACTATGCGGTTCAAAGTCCATAATAGGTGGAAGCATAATGGAAGATTTTTAATTAAATGTTGAAGGTTATTTACATTGGACCTGATTGAAATATGGGGAGGAATGTAGCTCTTGTGGGTTTTGATATGATATTTTGACTTGGATTTAGGGGAAGGAGTGGATGTAGATTGGATGGGTAAATTAGATGTCTTAGAAGATGAATCAAATTTGGGATGAGGGTTAGATTGTTTGGATTTGGATTAATTGTTGGGAGATGTCTTAGATTAAGGGCTTGGCCCTAAAATAGATGGGGGTGCTCCTATGATGGATGTTGTAATATTGGATTGCTGAGAAGAGGGAAGAACTAACTTCTTACATGAATGTATGAGGGATATTTGGTGATTCTTAAGAAGAGTCTTATATTTTGATCGAGAAGGTTTACCTTGGTAGGGATGAAAATAATCTCAACTAGAGGATCTGTGGGTTTTGAGGTTGGTACTAGTGGAGGAAGTAAATCTTGTTTGATAATGTCTAAAGAGGATGTGGAAGTGTCTAATTGTGAGGATGGGATGAGAGGATCACCTGTAGTCAAGGTGAGTTGGATTTCTTTCACAAACTCTTAAAATGATGAGAGGATGTAGTCATGATAGTTGATTTTATAGGTGTTGGTAAAGGTGAAGAAAAATGAATTGTGATTGATGCTAAGGATGGTATAATAGGTGAGGGTGGAATGGATGTGGCTGAAGCAAGTAGATATGATAAAATCCAATGAGGTGGATGTGATAAGGGCTAAAGTAGATATATGTGTATAATCAATGATGGGTGTAGATGTAGATATTGATAGAGAAAGAGTTTTTGTATGATGTGATTGATGAGGTATATGTGATATGTGGATTGTGTATATTTTTATTGTTCAATGTCGAAATAGTTGGTTTAGTAGAGGAGGCATGAATTCCCTTTTTGCTTCTCTTAGGTGGGGGTTATTGCTTCATAAATTTTTCAAGGGGTGTCATCAATATATTTGCAAATTAAGTACATGTGGTTGGTGTGGTGACGGGTATATATGTGGAAATGGTATATGTTAGAATACTAAGTGTAGAAGATTGAGATAAAATAGGTGATGTGGCCATGGGAGAAGATGTAGGTATATGTAATGAAGATGTCAAGGTAGATGCATTTTTGATGTGGTAGATATAGGGGTAGTTAGTATTGATGGAGGGATAAGTACACTTGGGATGTTTAGGGATATAAGTGATGTATATGTATGTGTGTTTGATATGGATAAGGGGTTAGGTATGATAGGTTGGGTTATGATAGATGTAGTCGATGTGGATGTGGTAAAGGTAGGAATAGATGTAGATGTAGGAAAAGTGGTAGAGGTTAATGTGATAGGTGTGGTAGAAGTTATAGGCACAATGTCTAAGGTATGAATAAATCATGAGATAGGTAAGGATTAAGGTTCTTGATGTATAGTATTTATTTCATAAGGATTGGATGTGTAAGATGTGGAAGGTAGACATTGATTTCTCGGTGGAGGATTAGGAAATGGTTTTCTGAAGATGTCAAGGGGTTGGTTGTGAGATGAGGTAGGATTTTCTATCTGGATATCCCCTTGATTTATAAGTTATTGAACGTGATCTTTAAAAGAAAGAAACTTTTCAATTTCGTGACCTATGACTCGATAATATTTATAGTAGTGGCGTTCATGATACCAAGAAGGTTTGGGGTGTGAGTTATCAATAGGCTAGATGGGATGAAGTATGATGAGGTTAGTTGCCACCAATTTATCAAATATTGAATCAGTATGATTCCCCTAAGGGGTTATAATTATAAGATGGTTTAAAAGTTTCATATGAAGGCCTTGTATAAGAGGTAGATGGTTGTGGTTTCATAACATGTGAAGTGGATGAACAAGGATGTAGTATTTGATAAGAGGGGATATAAATAAAGGGTGGAGATTGATTAGGAATGTGATGGGATGAGATATGTTGTGATAATGAATACTATTGAGAGATGTGAATGTGATGTGATTGTTGAGATTGAATAGACTATTGTGAGATAGGGATATTCGATTGTTGATTGTTGGGAGATTGATATGGTTGGATAGACATTTTGGTTATAATACCAAATGACATAGGGATAATTTTGGTATGAGGTGGTGGGGGTGGAATAGGATTCACTGATTGAATGGATGGGTAGGATTGAGAGATTTTGGGAGATTTGCAAAATATGAAGTCATACATGGGGCTAGAAGGAGGCCTAGTAGTTTCTAAAGGAGTGAGAGATGGAGGTGTGGCTGGTCTGTGGGAAATAGAATGATGAGAGATAGGAGAATTGGTTTCAAAAGGGGGATAGATTTGGATGAATTTTTCCTTACAAGGTTGAGAGATCCAATGTGGAATCTCAAGATCATTGGAGGAAGAAGTATCGTTGGATATATTATAATGCTACATTGTTTCATATTGATAAGAGGTATTAATAAGCATAAAATGGGAAACGAGCTATTTATGAATTTGGTTAGAAAACAAATCAAAAAGTGAAGTTTTTACTAACAAGATTAATTAGAAGATATGAGAAAAATAAAAGGGAAAATTGATAATGAAGGTAGACGACAATCTAGGGTTCATTTTAGGTAGTTATGGATAGGGAGTCCTCAATATAGTCAAAGGTATGTGAGGCCCGAGTCCATGCATGATTTCTAACATGGCCAAAACACCGTGGTGACTTCTTATTGGGTGATGAAATACTAATCAATCCACATAGTTGGAAGATGTCTAGATGTGTAAATTGATGTGTGTATTTAGTTGTGTGTGATAGAATGTGAGATGTGACCAATTAACCCTTCCTTAAGCTATGCTCTCAAGAAAGGATATAAAAGGGTTATTTTTAAGCCAAATCTAAATGTGAAGTTCGATGGATACAAACACACAAAAAAGGGAAAGTATGATGCAAAAGAAGAAAATAAGGAAAAAAAGAATACTTGGAGAACAGTTTTCCTTTTTATCTAATATTTAAGAAGACAAAAGAAAAAAGTGATCCAAGAAATTTCATAACTCCAACACAAACAAGAAAAAGTAAAAAAATTCTACCACAATGTTAGTGGAAAATAAGAAAATGAAGAAAAATGTAAGAGACTCACCTAAAAGGGTCGTCCCACCGGGCATGCTAGAATGTTGATCTAATTTTTTTCATTTTTAAGTTAATCAGGTAGTACTAAAGAAAATTAAATAACTCCAAAATGTGAGGGTTTAAGGTACCTTGGATGTTTGATGGGTATGGATGAACGAGCGCAAAGTTAATGTCCTCACCGCGAGCTTGATAAACATGCAAAACAAAGGAAACTAAGAGGAAAATATATTAGATGAAAGATGGGGGTTACCCAACAAACTCAACTCTAAGAAGGGTTAACTTACTTAATGGATGTCAACCAATGTGTTTGATAATATAGGATAAAATCAATGATAATAAACATGATGATATAAAAAATTTGAGGCACACAAAATTGAAAATGCGAGAAATGTAAGGTACAAAAATCGATAAAGTTACTTGGTTTAGTTGACGATGTTCAAGGCTGCAAAGGTCTATTTGATGGTGACAAGAGGATAATGGATAGAAAAATAACTATAAATGAAGATATGAATATTCCAAGTGTAGACTCGAGGATGTTCGGGCTCTTTTCTGACTAGTAAGAACCTGCAAAGAAGTTCTGAGATTGACAAAAAGAAAAGGGTGTGAAGGAACAATGATATAAGTTTTGGATGCTATAAACAAAGGTCTGTCAACGGTAATCGGGTAGGGGTGACGATGACTGGGGGGAGTGACAGGATGAATATGAGAAACTAAGTGATGATAGGAGATTGTACAAATGGGTGAACCCTAGAAAAAATAATAGGGATCTGAGGATCTAGAAAACAAAGGCATAAAGGTAGATGGATACAGGATGAGTTAAGATGAGAGTGGATGTACTATATAAAACAACCTACAGTATGAGGGATGAAAATGATGACCAAAATGAGGTTTTGGAGATGATTTGGTCCTACAAAACATTAGATGCAAACAAGACAATGATAATAATTGAATAAAACAACACAAAATAATGGTAAACTCGGAAGGATGTTCACGAGTGATGTAAGAAATTTGAAAGGATATCTAATAGGTCCAGTAATTATTGCAGGGATGCTCAAACATGAGAAAAAAGTTCACAAGTTGCAAGAAGGACGGGATATTTGCATGCATGCCTTAGGAAGAGGGGGTGAATATAATTTTATAGAGTCGATGAGTACCTAGTCAAGGTCACCACCGACCGTAGGAAACCATTCCCAAGAGTATTAAAATCACTTATTCACTCAAGATATGTAGCTTTTAGAGATTAGGATAAGTTATTTAAAACATGTACGCAGTAAGGGTTGTTTAGGGAAGCATCATGTGTAGATAGGAGATAAATATGGGTTATATGAAATCTAGAAAAACATGGATATGTATTTAGGTGGTTAGGGATAAAATCATCCTTAAAATAAATATAAATAGAGGTAATTAGCTAATGAGATGAGGATTATGAGGTAAATGATGAAGATTAATTAAGAATTACAAGTGATGGGTTAATAGATAAGGGTAATGGGAATTTTAATAAAATAAATGACTTAGAATAAAATGGGTCTAGATAAGACCATGATGAAAGAAGCCGACATGGGAAACAATGGTAGAAATATCAAATTTTGGTGTCTACAAATGTATCCAAATATTTTATTAAAGAAAAAAATTGATTCAAATCCTAGTTTAGCTTCACTAGGGGATGCAACAAATGCAGAACATGAAATAATTTTCAATATAAATGTTGTTGTGAAGGATCTGATTCAATCATGAATATTAAGTGAAGATTCCAGTCAATCCCAAGGAAAGGAGGTAGCTTCAGAAGAGAAAGGAGCACAAAATAATACTATTGATATAAATTGAGAAAAATGATTTCTTTTATAACCTAGAGAAATAGTTGGAGAATTTGTTTTGTAAGAAATGAAATCGAGATTTATTTTTTTATGTTGAGAAATTAATATTTTATTTTCTTTATATCTAATTGTATAAATAAATTGGCATTTTATGCAAATATTATGTGTCTTATTCTTTCCATTCTTAAGATTTATGGAAAGAATATATTTAGGATACTTATGATTTAATTATTCATGTAGTGACATTTTACTATTTCTTGTGCTAACCAATGAGTGCTATGATGGGTTTTTTTAACACACACATCAAGAGTAAAAATGATCATATAATAAGTTATAATAGTCAAAACTTAAATAGGATAGACAATGGAAAAAATTGAATAATTCATAGATTTGTAAATAAAGATAGTAAAAACTATATTGAAATTGTCTTTCAATAAAGAACACAACATGTCAACTACATAACAATGTTATATAAAATTTTAGTTCTAGAAATACAATGTTCTTAAATCATTAGTCAAAATCAAAGTAGCTAAAACATTTACGTAATGCCCGGTTAAACAACCCACTTGAGAACCATGGACAACCTAGGTTTAGTTAGAAAATTATGGAATATATATATATATGTATATATATATATATATATATATATATATATATAGTTTAAATGTGTTAGGAGTTATATATATATATATACATATATATATATATATATATATTCCATAATTTTCTTAAACTAGGTTGTCCAAGACTAATGATTTAAGAACATTGTATTTATAGAACTAAATTTTCATATAACATTGTTATGTAGTTGACATGTTGTGTTCTTTGTTGAAAGACAATTTCAATATAGTTTTTACTATCTTTATTTACAAATATGAATTATTCAATTTTTTCCATTTATCCTATTTCTTATTTGGTTGTTATCTATTTAAACTATATATATATATAGTTTAAAGGTGTTAGGAGTTAACAACCAAAGTCTC
Organism: Taxus wallichiana var. yunnanensis; assembly: GCA_018340775.1. NCBI lineage: Eukaryota > Viridiplantae > Streptophyta > Pinopsida > Cupressales > Taxaceae > Taxus > Taxus wallichiana. The sequence continues at coordinate 162,418,247 of CM031243.1, read as the reverse complement.
AAGGACAATTAAATTCAATGGATAACTTTTCCCATTATAATAATTACTAATTTCACATTATAGAGCAACAAGTGCAATAAGTCCACACCTAGCTCAAATCTCTCTAGGGATTAATTTGTTTACTGATTACATTGACATTTAGATGAATATTCCTTGATTAAAAATTTTAGGGTTAAGGGACCCAAAACAATTAAATACCCTAGGTATTTAATTCCACAAGGTCAAGACTAGAGCAGGGTTTAATTACAGAGAGAAAGGAAAACATATTTAAAATCAACAAAGTAAGGTCTCACTTACCCACTCCCAGAACTTGATTTAGAGTGTCTACCACCAAGTTGCAAAGCAATAATTGCCACTGATAGGTTTTGGAACAATTCAATTTCACTGGGACAAATTCTCTTTTATTAACAACTCTCAGAGGTCACAAGGTCCAAAACTTAGGGCTAGAAGTTTCAGTTAGGTTCAAGGAGCAATTTTACTCCCATACCCACTCTCTAATAGGCTCAGAGTTTCAACTTGATTTTTCTCATACCTAACACTTCCAAAATTTCCCTAAACCATTTCCAATGGATAGGAAATTTTCTCACCTTTGGTGATATAAAGAAGTCCTTCTAACTCACGAGATTCAAGATATGAATGGGAAGATTTTTTTGGTCAAACTTTCAAGAGGAGGGGACACGTGTCAAGAGGAGGGGAAATCCATTTTGGTGGGTTGGTGGGTCGCATGGTGGCTCTAGAAAATTTTCCATTGCAGGATAAATTTCCCAATTGTACCCGCGCCTCCATGGGTCCTCTAAGGACACATGGTGGCCTTTGAGTCATCACCGGAAACAAGGGAAGGAAGGGTGGGGTGGTGGGAGAGTTTGGGGAATTTCACTTGATGGGAGAAAAGCCAATTTGGCTTCCACATGCCCGCGGGTCCGCCAGGGACACGTGGCATGCCACAAATCGCCACGGGGAGAAGAGAGAAGGAGAGCGCGGAGCGGCGGGGTGATTTGGTGATTTTTACCAAAGACAAATTTTCCAAAGTCAACGAGTTCTCCCTCCTCTGCTGATGCCCTAAGGTGCCACGTGGTGCCATCTGGTTGGTCTCTGCGGGCTGGTGGGGATGATTGGAAATTTTTTCCAAAATTTTAAAAATATCAAAGGGAAAAAATATGTCATGCCTCCATCGCTGCCCCGTGAGGACATGTGGCAGCCTTTGATTGGCTATGGGCCAGTGGAAGAAAAAGGAAAAAATTTCCCGAACCAATTTTTTTCCAAAAATTTTCTAAGGCCAAAATGATTGGAAATTTTTGGGTTGTGGGCCCACCAGGGAAATTTTTCCCAAATTTTCCCGCCAAGGCACAAAAACTTCAAAGTGCCATAAATTTTTCTAGGAAGCTCAATTTTGGGAAAACGAGGACTTTTTGGAAATCTCTTGATGCCCTCTTTGCACAAGAAACATAAATTTTACATTTTGATAAGTTTTTAAGGGTCAATTTTTCAAAAAGGATCTGTAGGCTTTTAATTAGTGAACTGGTAATTTCCAACTTTCAATTTTGATTAAATTAGATCTCCTCCTTCACTCAACATGTCAAACAAACATGGAGGATTGGTCTAGGGAGGGTTTAGAGTGTTTTAGGAAAGTAATTTTGTTCAATTGATTCCAATTTTGAATTTTTTCCAACAAATGACAGGAATTGGTTGAGAAAGAGATTAAGCTCAATTTTGCAATGTACACTTTATCTTCTTAAGTTTCCTTTGTCAATTTGAATTCCTAAATGTCTTAGCAAGCTAATCCATAACATTTTTAAGTTGATTATTAAGTGCAAGTCTGAACTGTACATTTTTATTAAAATGAATTACGAATATAGTTTATAACAATGATTTTTTTCTTTTAAGTATGTATATCAATTTTATCATTTAAATGTGGCATATAGTTTCTAAACTAATCCAATGCATTTAGTTGTTTCTAAAAAAACCTTTTCCAAGTTAAATTGTAAAATATGATGTCCAAATTTAATATATTTCAAAGGAGACAATGCAATATAATTCTTACACATGCATTTCTTCTTTTTCCTTCTTCTTTTAAACAAGATTCCAATCCCAATTTGATATTTCCCATTTTACCACAACAATGCAAATGAGAACTGAACTTGCAATTCTTATTGACTTTAATTAAACAACTTTACATATTTCAATGTTGGAAACCAATAACAATCATTTAATTTATTTCTTTCCAATGTACAGAGCAGAATGTAAGTGTCTTTCACATTTCAAATACCAATCTTTCTTCATCAATACAAGTATTTTCTCATTGCAATTAATTATACAATTCATCCACTTCAAAGTGGGAAGGATCACAAATGGATGGGTTTCCACAAGGGACTGTCAAACTGTATTTTCTTTTTCTCTGGGACAGCAACATGCTCCATTTCTTTTTCTCCAAATTTATCACAACAAAGAGGGGGAAAGGCAACACTCTCCACCCAACCAAGACATCCAATGAAAGGAGAATCCTTCCTTCATCATTGGCCCCCGAGCCCCAACCAAGATACAATAAAAGGTGTAATTCAATCATGGAAACAACTAGGCTTCCACAACACAACATTCTTTCACACATGCACCTTTCAATATAAAACATAACTCAATACAAAACAACAGTTTACAACTACAATATCAAACATTCAAATCACAACTCAGGCTTGATCATGCAAGCCAAAGGAGCAAGGACTATGGGGGAAGCTACTTATGCCTCCTAATTGGGAATTAGGCATCCACTAAATAATCATACCACCAATATAACATATCATAACCCATAAACCTTATGCCTCCCAACCCCTCCTTATGCCCCCTCCCCCACAAGTAAGAAATGTAAGCTATTTATTTTCCATGGTGGATCCCAAACCCAAAACTCCCTCCAAAATTTTTTGATGCCCATGGCATTTCCCTTATGCCCCCATAAGAATTCCCATAGAATTCTCCTACATTATTCAAAGGTAGTCTACCCAACCAGCAAACAAATAAAACAATGCATGCACCATACACACAACACAATAAGAAAATAACAGAAATAAGGAAGAAATAAACTCCTACCTCTCCATGGAAGGATTTGCTCCACACAACAAGCTTTGAATGTCAAAAACACAGTCCCAAAACAACAGTGCCAAAGTATCAAATGCTCTCCAATTTCCTCCCAATCAACAAGAAATATAATCACAAAAAATGCACCCAGGATGCATTCAAAACACACCCAAAAAAAAGCTCCCAAGCATGCAAAGCTATCTCCAAAACTTCCTTCAAAAACTAGAGCTCCCATAAGAAAATGTGCCCCAAGGAAGAATGCAAAAAGGTTCAACAACCCAAAACAAGAAGAGAGTTTGAATTAAATAGAAGAGGGAGAGAAGAGGATGATGTGGATCCATGTAGGATGCCACATCACACATCCTCCAATTCAAACACAAAATACAAAATTCCATTCTCCTAAGCACAATAAATGAAATGAAAAATTAACTTACACACTCCAAAAGAGCCCACACCTCAAGGGACAACTATTTAATAAAATGTAAGAGAGTGCAATCCAAAACAAGCAACATGATGAATAAAATGCATTTAAAAGTCACAAATCACATCTCCATCCATAAGTATGGTTGGTATATTAAATTTAGAGGCATGGGACAAGTTTTACTTGTCCCACAAGTCTCCAAAAACAGCCCCCAAGGTCAAATTCGAATTTCCATGGAGGTGGAGTATTTCATACTCCAAATCTGACTTACACAAGCTCTTACAAAATTAAATACAACAGCCATCAACTCTTATAATTACTTCCCATATCCCAATTTATTTAATTAAACTTTAAACATATGATCTCTCACATTTTTTTTATTATTGGCAAATAGTTTTTTGAAAGGGACTATACCCTTTTACAACAGTGCTCAAAAGCAAAATTTAACCCCAGAAAGCCCAACAACAAAAAACAGCCAAAAACCAGCAAAAACAGAACAGCTGCTTCAAAGCAGCGAAAAAACAACAACAAGGCAGCAACACAGCTGCCCAACAACTGTGCAGAAGGCCATTTGCCCAGATGTAACAATAATAGCACAAAAAACAAGAATCAAACCTTGTCCGGAGTGGTGGGGGATTTAGATTTGGCGTTACCCTTCTTTTTCCGATCCACCACTGTCCATCTGGATTTCCAGCATCCAATGCAATCGAAGCATCTGCAATGGATTTGGTGTGAAAGTGACCCACAGACAAAACTTCCTTAAATACTGAATCAACAATCTATGGAGCATAGCCTGTAGGTAATTTCTCAATGTTGGCCTGTGGAGCAGCCACGACGGGTGAGTCAACTTGCAAGGGGGCACTAGAATCCTCAGCCGGATCTGAGTTAATTGTGAGATGTTCAGGGAGAGAATCCTTCCACCAGGTAGTTTTGTTCTTTCGTTTGGAATGTTCACAATCGTTTGTAGCATGACCAGTTTGGAAGCAATGCCGACATCTGAAGGCAAGTCTCTCATAGTCAATCCTCTGTACCCAGAGCCTTTCTCCAATCTGAAGATTGATTTCTGCTGGTAAGGGTTTGGAGGTATCTATATCAACCAGTATTCGAGCAAATGTAGTATGAGTTTGAATGGAGGTCTTACCATCAACTGCCACACATGAGCCGAGAGTATCACCTATAGCAGTGAGACAAGATTTGTTCCAGAGTTGTAACGGAAGTCCTGGTAAACGAACCCAAATCGGGTAGGTATCAAACGACTCCTTTAACGGATCGAATGATAGATTAATATGATCTCTCACATTAATCTATCACAATTAATTAATTAAAAGAAGGGAACACATTACTTAATAAAATACATACAACAATAATAAAAGAAACACATTAATAAAATACACAAACCCACGGTCACATGTAAAGGTAATCCCCCCCATGGGAATCCCTAACAAGATACAACACACACACAAAACAAGTTGCCATGGTGACCTTGTCGAATTCACCTAGAATTCCATTTTGGTTGGTCTCCGATCCCCCGATGTTTGTTGTGATATTTAAACCTGCAAAACACAAATACCTCCTTCAGCCTCGTGGCCATATCAGAACATCCAATATGATACAAATAAAATCACAAAATCAACTATATGATAAATCACAACAATCATCGAAGTAACAACTACGTCATTCGCAATTTTAATCAACAACTATATCAGCATCATAAAATATTCATTTTCTAGATCTATTCATAATATCCAAAATCACATATCCGACAACATCCATAACTATCCATGTCCAATAATATATCATCATCCACATATGAGTGTCTCTAATAATCACCATGCATCATATATAATCAGATTCAATCAATAATCCAGGATCTGACATCTAACACCATACTAAATCCAAACTATAAAAATGTTTTTCATATAGTCTACAGTCTCATGATCAGTAATAAAAGGTGCCAAAGGGAAGTGGGCACTACAATTTCGAACCTTCACTAACTCATTCTTCATAACTCACACTCAAATATAATGTATCGAGGCATATTCAAGTATGAATATTCATATCCTCTCTTCTAGTGGATTTATTAAATACCCCTCTCCTATCTGTAAGAGAACTCCAAATTTTTACTTCTTTTTCATACAAGAAGATCTCCACAGAATATCATGAAACATAGAATCTCAAACAAGTCTCTAAACTTTTATCCAAATTTTTTTGGAATTTTTAGTTAACAAATGTTAATGCACTAAAATACCTTTCATCTTACACTAATCCTAATATCATTGTTTTACACAATTCATATAATCATAAATATTCACTAATACTTTCTGTAGGATTCTACTAGGATAAAACTTTTTCCATCGCCATGTAATAGCACTTTTTTCTGTTGGTTCAATTAGACAATTATATCGATCAATCATTATGAACGTGAAATCGGATGACCGGGACATTAGTAATTCCTTCTACAAGATACCTTTAATTTCAAATCCTTGGAACTCTACAAATTTATTAAAAACTCTTAATGATAGTTTCTATAAATTTGTAAAATAAATTTCTTATGCCTCTTTTACCTCTATCTAGATTCCAAAAATTAAGATACACCATTGCCATTGCCTTAAGTAGATCATCCCTTTTAAAACATTCTCGATATCACATGATAAGCTTTCTAAAAAATTCTTAATTTTATTTGTGTGTCATATATATAACCTTTTCATATAAATTATGTGTTATAAGTACTTTTTCAAAATCTAATATTATGATATCTTTAATTTTTTGGAAAGTGTGCATTGTAAATTCCATCCCATTAACCACGATACAAATATGGTTATTGATATTTAATTTCAAATGGATTTTTAGATATTTTATATATGTTAAATTTTTCCAACTACTAAAAATTTTCTTTTCAAAGTTTCTTCGAGTTGTATAATAGATCAAGAGATAGACATACATGAGTTCTCAACCTTGTAAAGTAAAATATATATATGGATCTTTCTTGAGCATGTTTAATTAAGAATTTTATTTCCTTCAAATTTTCAATAATGTTTCCAAATCTTTTAAGTGGTACAACATTTTTTTGCATTGTCAACTTTCCCATGGTAATTAACATGAAACATGCTAAAGATGGATATTATTCAAAAATCCTTCATGTAGGTTCATACATGGAAATTCATTTTGTATCAACATTTCAAAATATGCTTTTACCATCAAGTAACTCCAATTGTAAATTTTGAAACTCTAAAAATATTTTTGGACTACTTGCCATATAAGCATGTAAGTCACATATGAGATCTTCCACTTTAGTGACATTTTCAAATGTGCTAAATTTTTTGTATGGAAGGTTCATTCTATGATCTACACAATGAATTAGAATCATATAGGGTACATTTTTTTGTTTGTAGGAGAACAAAAATTCCACTTGTATGACCATGCATTACTAATGCACCATCAGTACCAACACACACCAACTTAGTAGCAATTGCATATCAATCCATCCCATCTAAATTACTCAAATTAGAAATAATCAATTCGCAAAAGTTTTCAACATTACAGTTTTTAACCATTTTATTAATAGCTAAAAATGATTTTTCCTTGAATGATTCTCATTAGTGTAGATGTGCATGCAAACCCATGATGTTCTTTAAATTGTTATAACCTCATTGATGGGAAATGAGATAAACATTACTTTTTTACTTTTTCTTTCAAATATTCCATTTTAATTATTGCTAGACACTTTTCCATTTCCCAAGCACTTCTCTCTAACCAATGTGATTGTGGAATGTTGAAAAAATCATTATATTGAAACACAATCTTATAATCTATAAAATTTTAAATTTCTCTATTATTTTTAAGAATGTGGAATATAGTAGAGAACTTTAGATTTTTGGCTTGTAAATTGATATTCATAACTAGTCAAAATTGTGCATTAATTATTCCCTTTTCATCAATAAGATGGTGTTAACATTTTTGCTCATTTTCATACTCAAATTTGCATTTCTTACATGAAAGCAATATTTACAAATTTTTCCATTTATGTATCTTTTAGTTTTTCCATCTTTTTATGAGACTGTCACATATACTTTTCCACAATGTTTCTCAATTGTTTCCAACTTCAGTTGTAATATGTGGTCTTTTTTAGTTTCTAACTACATATTGTACATCTACATTCTGTTGGAGTATCACTACCATTATATAGCTCTATAGGTTCAATGAATGGATATTTATATGCCTAGTCTACCTTAAATGACCTCCCAATTGTCCAACTAGTTTTATTCCTTTGCATAAATTTTTGTTTAGAATTTTTAACTTGAGTCTCCATTTTCATGAGATTGAGAATTAGAAATATCTTATACTAGTTGAATCTCATCATTAGGAATGTATTCCATTGGAGGAATTTTATAATGAGAATTATCTTCTAGCTTTGACATGTCATCATCAATAATATCTTCATGTGTTGACATGTTATTTTGATTAACTATTCCATGTGGTGAGTGTGGTGACATGTTATTCTGATTAATTGTTCCATGTGGTGTGTCTGGTGACATGTTCTTCTCATTAATTATTTCATGTGGAATACAATTATCAGTGGGGGTTTCTACATTCAAAAGGGACAAGGGTTTTACTGTGATCTTGAAACTTTAAATTAAACTAACAAATGCATTAAAAACAATCTCTTACCTATGTTTGAAGTGGATGCAAGCTATGTGCATGATTTTTGGATGCCAAAATGATTAAATATGATTCCTTTTGTTTTTTAATTAATCCATTTTATTATTATTACCAGAGGCCATTTTACCTAAGACCAATCCAAATGTAATTAATTATGTAATCATGGATGAGCTAGATGTAAACTATAAACTAGCTATAGATCTATACCACATATTATCAGACCAGTAGCATAAATATATGCTACCAACCAAAAGTAGCATATATATGATATCATGAGTATCATATACACTTCTTTCTTCCTTATAGAAAAATGATGAAGCATATGCTACCAAATATGCTATATATATGGTATATATATATATATATATATATGATATCGACTTGTAGCATATTCTATAATCAATGAAACATTTATAATTTACATCACTTGGGATCCTATTTACCATCATACAATAATGATTTTTTTCAATCATCAACTCCCACACTAAAATTAGAATTTTGAGTTGATGTTTAATATCGAAATTATAATTAGAACACACACACACACACATAGGTGAATGTGGTAATTTTATATTTTGTAGTAAAAGTAATTTTAATATAAATAATTGGCTATTAGTTTCAATGCCTAATGAGCCAACCCAAAAAAATAACTTATACCCATAAAATTTAGGCAAAATAACAAGTTGAAGACCTAAAAGTTTTCCATAACCAAATTTTGAAATGTATAATATTCATTAATTAACAAAGATTCACCACTAACATTTTCCCCGGAGATGGGTTAAGTGGCTACCGATTGTAGAAACATGAGTATGCCACTTCATTTCACACTTCATCCAAAATTTCCCCATTCTTAGTATTATATGGTTACCATCCACCATCCCTCACTTCCAATTTAAGGATCCAACTTAAAGTAAGAGAAGTTAAGGATCAAATTCAATACCAATAGGAGGTTCTCTCTAGTAGATAATATAAGTTTGGCATGGCATAAAACCACGTGAAACAACAAGCTAAAAAACACCATAGTGAACAAATATTTGAAGTTGGAGACTTAGTTTTTATGCAATTGCAGCCCACATAAGTAACCATATTTAAAATACCATAAAAAATATAACAATATTTCACCAAAATACTATGGGCCTTATCAAGTGTTGGAAACACTTTGCACTTTTTATATAAACTAGAGTTTCCTCAATCAATAAAAATACATATAGTTTTTACACATTTATTTCATGAAGAAGGTCATTGGACATAAAGTTTCTTCTCAATCAGTATTACTATAGATTGATGAAGAAGTTCATATCATCTTGGAATTAGAAGGAATCCTAGAGACACACACTATGAATTTGAGGACAAGGGTCATTACTGAGTATCTGATCAAATGGAAGAATTTGGAAATTGAATATGCAACATGGGAGGATGAAGCATTTTGGTAGAATCATACAAATCTTACCAACATTAGGGATGATGTTTCTTTTAAGGGGAGGGGAATGCTATGCCTTTAACCCTAATTCATATATCAAGATATGGATAGCCAACTTGTGGCTAATATAATTTCTTATCATGTAAATTATAATTATTTATGCTTCCATATGCTTAGTGGGCTGGCCTTAGGGCTTTGGATAGTATAGTAGGGTATAGATATAGGATTTAGAGAGTAGGATATGATCATCATACTAATGACTTGAGTCATATTGTATGGTCTGGATGTTTCCCCCTTGAAGTGGATAAGTCATTCTACTTACATATTTTGATCATTTATTTATATTTTAGTATTATTTGGTGTTTTATTGCTATTGATGTTCAGATTTATCTAAATAATTTAATTACAAATATGTATGTATTTACATCCTAATATATATATATATATATATATATATATATATATATATATTCTAAATGTAATGTGCACAAAAGTATATAGGATCAAAGGGTATGTTATAGGGGTTATTTTAAATTAATTAATTTATAATTAACCATGAATAATCAAAATAATAGATTAATAATTGTGAAAATAATAAGAGATACAATATAAAAAACAATAGAACACCAAAGAACACCAAAATATAGAGAAATTATCGCAATATGCAAGCATAATGAATTAGCCAATTTGATGGGGAAACCTCCACACCATACAATAATACTAAGTTTCTCAACATGATGATCATATACTAATCTCTAACTCATGCGCACGTGCACATGTGTGTGTGTGTGTGTGTGTGTGTGTGTGTGTGTGTGTGTGTGTGTGTGTGTGTGTGTGTGTGTGTGTGTGTGTGTGTGTGTGTGTGCGTGCGTGCACGGTGTGTGCGTGTGTGCATGTTATAGAGAGTATGATATGATCATACATCTTTGTAATTAAATTACTTAGATAAATCTAAATATCAACAATAATAGAACACCAAAATATACATAAATGATCACAATATGCAATTACAATGACTTGGCTACTTCAAGGGGGAAACCTCCAAACCATACAATAAGACTCAAATGGTTAATATGATGATCATATCCTACTCAAGTGCTATATATAGGAGTTAGAGAGTAGAATATTATCATCATATGGATCACTTAAGTCTTATTATATGGTTTGATGGTTGACCCTCGAAGTGGATAAGTCATTCTACTTGCATATTGTGATCATGTACCTATATTTTGGTATTCAGATCTATCTAAGTAATTTAATTAAAAATATGTAGGTATTTACACCCAAAAATATATATAATTTGTAAATGCAATTTACACAACCATATACAAGATCTAAGGTTTTTTTACAAGGGGTTATTTTGAATTAATTAGTTTTCAATCAACCATGCATAATTAGAATAACATAATACTTTTGACAATGATAAGTGATAGAATAATAACTCAAATACAAAAGAGGAGATGGAGAGTTAATTGTATAAAGTGGAACATAATAGATCTAGATGTATAGACTAGGAAAATAGGGTGATCCAAGACTGAATATGTTTCATTTATGAAACTGTAACTCAAAATTGCTTTAGTGCAGGACCATACAACTATTGTATGACCTTACCCTTCTTTTATATGGCCCTAAATTCTATTCTATTATATTGGAAATTATTGAAATGAGGTTCTATAAATTTTTATGCCCTTAATTTTTATGGAAATATGATTCTATGTATGCGTCTCTTATTTGCACAACATCGATAGAACCTATAATGATATGAAACAATTGGAAACCATAGATAATTTAAATAGCCATTTATTAAAGCATTAGATAAAATAGAGAAATTATTGTGGTAAGATTGGACCATCATTGGCTGTCAACCCTTTTCAAAACAATCCAAGTACTACACTACATGCACTCGAATGAGATCAAGCCTCATATAGTTATCGTAGATGTCTCGTAAGTGTGAATGTGATTTAAGCCAACCATGCATAATTATAATAATACATCAATGCTTTTGAAAATGATAAATAATAGAATGTTATCTTAATTACTAAGAGGAGATGAATAGTTAGTTTTATAGAGTGGAACATAATAGATCTAGATGTATAGACTAGGAAAACATGGTGATCCAAGACTGAATATGTTTCATTTATGAAGTCAGTAACTCAAAATTGCTTTAGTACAGGACCATACAACTATTTTATGACCTTACCCTTCTTTTATATGGCCATAAATTCTATTCTAATATATTTGAATTCATTGTAATGAGGCTTTATAAATTATTTATGCCCTTCATTTTTATGGAAATATGATTCGATGTGTGTGTCTCTTGTTTGCACAACATCGATACAACCTATAATGATATACAACAATTGGAAACCATAGATAATTTCAATAGCCATTTATTAAAGCATTAGATAAAATAGAGAAATTATTGTGGTAAGATTGGATTACATTGGTCTGTCAACACTTTTCAAAACAATCCAAGTACTACACTACATGCACTTGAGTTAGATCAAGCCTCATATAGTTATCGTAGATGTATTTGCAAGTGTGAATGTGATTTAAGCTAACCCCCTATGTGTATCATCATGCATTTTGACACTAAGATAATGGGATAGCTATATATTAGTGAATGCATCCAATTTGTTAGTATTATGATTTAGTTACTAGATTAAACCCATTTGTCCCTTGATGACATTTCAAAAAAATTGGAGTTACTTTTATCTTACTAAGACATGAATCTAAGACCTTTTCATGATTTAAAATAAAGGAAGGTATAATATTTGAACTAATTTAGTGCTTAATACCTTTATTAGTGACTTCTATAAGTTATGTGTAACTTATTTTGGAAGATTTAGGAGAGCCTTGAGTGCTTTTGTATTGATATATAAAATATAATTTTATGAAAGTGTTAGGTGGGTTAGAAGTGATATTGAAATGCTTATATAGCCTTCCATATGTGAAATATTATGATAAGGCTAACCCTATGAAGATGAAATGAGATAATTAATATATTCAAATTAAACTCACATTCAAAAGACAAAAGGGGGCATGACTATATGAGTTAGCTAGGAGTGTAGTTCATTATGGACCAAACTATATGGGTTTTCTAAAGCATGTAGTGATGTAAAAATATATTTTTGAGAATTATGTTTGGGATTAATTTAGGGGGCATGACTATATGAGTTAATGGCAAAGTGTAGTCCACTATGGACCAAACTATATGGGTTTTCTCAAGCATTGAGTGATGTAAAATTAGAATTTTTAGAATGATGTTTGGGATTAATTTACTACTTTTGGTTAATAAATATTTCCTAAAAAAATTCCAAGGTAGAGTGTGGAGATGAACAAGTCAAGAGAGAGCTAGATAGATATGATGATTGAAGTTATAATGAGGCATTTTTCTTAACAAGGGAACATGGCCAAACTTTTCATTTCCAAATGATAAGTTACCAAGTTTGAGTGTCTACATTTCCTCCCTATAAGTGTGTAATTAATAATTACATGTTTAAAGGAAAAAATACTTGAGTGTTAACACAGAATGTGCCTTTGCTTCATAGTTGTATTCTGATGTATTAGTATTGGCATTGCTCCATGGTCAAACCTATAACACATATTGTAGTCAATATTTATGATAGAATTTAAGATATAACTCAAAGTGTAAATAATTCTTGTAACTTTCGTAAATTTAAAATTGTGTAAAGTAAAGAGGATATGTAAAAAAATGAAAATACACCTATTTGTTTAATGGATGGAATATCTTCCATTCTTGTTGTACTTTAGAGTTGAAATGTTGATGTATTGGGGGTGATCAATCATCAATTGTATTGAAGGAGAAACTAGAGTGTTGATTTCATGCAACCTAACACTGAAGAAGAGACATATGAACCAAATTCATTAAGAGATATACCATGTATCAAAATATTTAGTAATTTTGATATCTTCCCCTAAAAATGTGAAAGAGGAGAGGAAGAACTACATAGAAATAACTTAGTCAATTCAATACCTTCCACAACCCCATAAACCACACAGTTGTAGATGGATCTAGGCATAATTTCAAAATAAACCACACAATACAAAATTAATGGATGAATCATGTCCATTATCTATTGTCTAGTTGAGTTTTAATATGCGAGATGTTGAATAATGCAAATGAGAAAAATCCCCATGCCCCCAAACCATGTTCTTATAATCGTATCTCGAGTAGTATAATAGAGAATGAATGAAGTAATCATACCCCTTTATAATTCTCTAAATTGTTTCATTTATGTCTGAATTTGTATCATACGTATTTAAATAGATATAATAATATTAAACTATTGGAAACTTCTATTATTTTCCCTATGTCGGGAATGTCTAGTAGAGTCCGGACTATACTTATGTCTTAACCTCAAGTTTACAATTATGACCACTTTTAATTTCTTACACTATTTGTTATATATACCTATTTATGAGGATTTAGACCTTGTAAAAAAATATTTATATGTCATGTAGTTTATTTGTATTAGCTATGAAATATATCCTAATAGATACCCCTTCTTTTGATTGTGTGTGATCAAGCATTTAATCTCATTGCTCAAAAGAAAATATGTGTACCCATGTCAATTAATTATACTAATATATGTTAGATAAAATATAACTCTATATAGTGATGGACACCATGAATAAATATTCCTGTAAAATGGTTTACACATTGTGGAGTCCATGGCATGCAAAGAAAGCAACATGCAATAAAAAAGAGTAAAAATAGTAAATGTGTATAAAAGTAAAAAAATAGTGAATAAATATTCAATCAAGATAACACACACATAAGAATGGAAAATAATCATATGAAGGAATATTTACACAAATGTGAGACACCCACAATCTCACAAGACAATCACATAGAGTACACATTAGGCCATATACAAAGAAACAAGTGCATACGTGTATAATAGGCATATAGCTAAAGACATGGGAAACTAATAGTGTCACAAGATAATCAAGACACACAAGCCGCATACAATAAGTAATCAAGGAGTAAAGTAGCATAAACAAACAATTAATAAAGAAATGTAACAAGAAAGTATATAAACTAGTAGAGTAAAAACACATAAAATAAGATGGGTTATTACTACAAAATACATGTGTTATTCATGCTATCTTAAAATATAACATGTACACACTATATGTAATCATGTTTAATGAAGAAGTGCAACGTAACTAAAATGAAAAATAAATAAAATCACCTATATAGTGTAGTAAATGTCTCCAAAGGTTAGTGTCAATGGGAAGGGATGAAGATGACACATTCCATCTATATCAATATACATGTGTCATGCATCAATATCAATATACCTCGTGACCACATGTGTGTAGGAACCCATTTTGGTAATTCATGTCTTGATAAAACATAATTTATAAAAAAATCTTGCAAAAGACCATAATTTATCAATTTGAACAATTATGTTATCCCTTTCTATATCTCACCCATACTTGCTTACACACTTGTTTTAATGTAAAATGTCTAATATGAAAACTTTAAAAAAATTGTTATGAAAACCTTGCCCACATTTGAAAATCCCTCTCTCAATCAATGTAAACATGTCCTCCAAGTAAAATAAGTTACTATGTAATACTCATAATGGCCAAGAGTGATTTGTTAGTGTCATTTTCAAGTGTGTTTCATGTGCAAGGAGGTGATTCATGGATTCTTTCATAACTATTCGTAAGGAATTACTCTCTAAGGCTAAAAGGGTTATTCTTAGGAGTTTTCACATTGGTGGAAACCCCTTAGAAGATGACTATTGAGTAATAACTCACTTGGGATTTTTTCGAGAGGAGATACGAATGCACTAAATTTATTTATGAATATTTTGAGGTTTAGGAATAGACCGTGTAAAGAGGGGTTTTTAGGTGTAAGGAGTGAATGGTCAAAATATGAACCTAAAATTCTTTAGATGATTCCATGAGATAAATAATGAGTTAGGAGGAAATAAAATAGGAATTTTAAATATTAAATAATTCTCTACATGGTGAAATAATCACATTTTTTCCAAGACCTAAGCATTTCTCAAGGAAGCTCAATCTTTCTAGGCACACCTTGTTGTCCCAAAGAAAAAGGAGAAATTTTTTTGAGATGAAATTATAATCGTGTCATTAATCCTATTATATTTATCTTGAAATTTTCATGAGAGTAAAAATCATAGAAAATTTCATGTAAAAAGACCATCTGGAGCTTTAGGAATTATGTCTTCAATTCCTCTGTAGTGCAAGGTGTACTTCTCATATTTAGCCAAATTTTGAAGTGAAACATATCATATTATAGATCTATGGCACACTTTTTGTCCCTCTTGACCCTTCCCTAAGGGGAGATATGGGTTAAAAAAATTCACCCAAGCTCATCCTCAACTCTAGTCCCTCATGGGACCCTCCTCGGCTTCGAGAGAGTGCTTAACTTTGCTAATCCATTTCCCCCAAGCTTTCACCAAATGATGATAAGTGGGAAAATATTAATCAAAGAACATTTTATGTCCCTATTATCCATTTTCCAAGTTAATATATGGTGAAAAAAATCCATGCTCAGCCCCTTCGAGGTTCCTATATTACTAGTTTTCACCCCTCGGTGCTCGGGCATGCTTTTTTAATCTCCCTCTCCTTGCACCACAGATGACAAGTGGAAAAATATTACTCAAAGTAAATTTTTGTGTCCCTATTGCACTGTTTTACAAGGGGATATAGGGGAAATAAAAATTTACCCATGATAAATCCATCAAACCCCAACAATTAAACCAGTCATCTTCTATTAACTTGAAGTTAAACTATAGTCAACATTAAGAAAAATCAAAAGGTAAACTCATTTTCAAGCTATCTCCTCTGCATATTTCATAAACCCTCAATTTATGAACATAAAAAAAATTTAAATTACAAAAAAACACAACATCCATGCTTCCCTATAGGTTCTAGACTATTCATGACCTGGGAAAACAAGGCATTTCTTATAACTTCTAACCTAAAACCGATTACACTAAGATTTTAACTGAATTTTCTCATTCTAGGCACTATTTTGATCATTGAAAGTTCATAAAATATGATTACCTATATTTATACATCATAAAACATGAAATCCTTCATCTAATACTTTTTATTTTTTATTTGTAAGAGTTTTAGGGGACAAAACACAACAAAATTTAGAGCATGGGATCCCGTTACAGACCAAATCCAACAATGGTGTTTTTATTGCAAACAAACACATGTTTGGCCATTTAATAAAAATAGAATATTATTTATACACTAACATGATAAAAAATAGTAAACCTCTCAACATTGCAAGCTCTGATCACTCAGAGCATCCATAAACAATGAGGAACAACAAGCAAAGCAAAAAGCAAAATAGTCCCAAAATAGTAGGTTCAAAAAAAGTAACCTAATAAAAATATAATCTTCCTAAAAATAGTAAATAATCATAAATGTATGTGAATTTAGTGTTCCAAGAGATTTATAATACATAATTTGAGAAAAAATACAAAATTTCCCAAAATAACAAGTCTTGGTCCCATCTGGAAAAAATATAAAGTTTTGGTTTTCGGTCAAAAAGTTGTTATTGGCTCAGTTTTCACTCATCTCACTAATTTTTTACATCCTAACATTGTTGTAAAGTTTTCTCACATCTCAAATGATAAAATCAACCCTCCAAAAGGATCTTAAATCATCATTCTGACCACTATTATGCCAAGGAGAAAGGCATACCATACTAAGGTGCAAGAGGTGAAAACCGGGAACATTGTGTAGTTTGAAATAAGTTGAAGAAGATCAAGAGATTAATTAAAATTCAATTAATAAAGAAGATGGTCATCCTAAGCATGATGAGAAGGATTCTATGTGAGTAAAGGAAGATGTCATATCAAGAAATGTATACCTCATGAAATGTTTCTAAACACTTGATCCATGTTTAATAACAATATCACATCTTGCAAGTCGATAGAGGTGGATTTTTCAATGTTTTAGTGTAGTTTGTGGGAAACGAAAAATGGAACTCATTCTCATTCATTCCTTCATGTTCCAATTTGTATCAGTCATGTTATCAAGAAAAAGTCACCTAATCCCGTGACAAACTTGTGCACATGAGTTATATGAGTTGATCTCATCCAAGGAGCTCTCTAAAGTAAAAATGAAAAATATGTGATATTCATTCAATGAGCAATCAACTCTATTCCACTAGCTTCCATCTGCTTGGTAGTGTTGTTGAACACTCACCTCAAGCCTTGTGGTGTGTTCATTTTTATCTCCTCACATCATTCTAATTGGTGGCCAAATATCAAGAATTATATTAAGGGGTCATACCTTTCACCCGTATGATGAAGGCCTATTTTTGTAAGTTAAGGAAAAATATCCAGAGGTTTAAGCTCCGTGGAGTTATCTCTCATGACCATTGGGTTCATTTGTAAAATCCTAAGGAGTAATAGAATGACACTCACTCTCACTTTGAGACCAAAAAAATCATCATGAGTGATTCCCATAGTCATCTTAGGATCACATCGAGAGGTCTCACAATAGTGTTCCTAAAAAATCATTTGGTAGTTTAAAGTTTCCATGCATTTACTTAAATAACACCCATCATATAGAGATACTCTCACAAAACTAGTGCACAAAATACAACTCCCTCATAATGCGACACCTTCCCATGTGAATTTAATTTTTAGTCATATTTCAGATCCTTCCATTAGTAATGATGACACATTCCATATGGCTATCTTAGAGTCTATTCAAGATTTACACCATGCTTTTCAAGATAAATTTCAAGCTATGAATACTATAATTACATCTCTCAAAGATGAGATACAACATCTCAAGGATGCTTCCAATGCACATATTAGTTCTCTTTCTATGCATCATGATATTTCTAAGGCCAAAGCTATGCACTATGATACAAGTTTTATGTCTACTACATGTGCTCATACAAGTGAGGTTAAATTCCTACATAGAGGCAATAATGTGTATGTGCCATGAGATCAACCTATCCGGTTTGACAAAAATGCTAAACAACATGATATCCTATATGAGTTACTAGATAAGAGGTTAATTACTTTGTTACCTATTCATTACTACCCTCACTTTTAGCTTACAAAACTCAAAGGTCAACCATTTTGTAATTATCATGGAATTAATGGACATCGTGACAATGATTGTTATGCTTTACAATGAAAAATCCAACTTGAGCGTAAGGGCTTTATTTCATTTTCTACACAACATTTTACTACACATTCATCTCAAGTTTGCAAATCTCAATGGGACCATAAATCTAATCCATTTATTTCTGGTGAAAATAATGCATTCAAAGGTTAAAGAGAAAAAGAAAAATCCTTACCTACTGAGGATCAAGAGAATGTTTTTTTCCACCCCACAAAGGAAGGGGAAAGGTAAATGTGGGGGATATCTAGGGGCATCAAGATCTATAATCCCTATAATAATTAGAGTTACAATGGATGTGGGTGGAAATAAGAAGTTAGGAAGACAAACGTTGGGGGACCAAAGAAAGATAACTAAGGAGACAAATTGAAAATGGAACCCAACTGACATTGAATTCTAAGGGACCTTATCCAAATATTTCAAATTAAGATCATATCATGGGACATCGAGAGGCACCGAACAGTAGAAAAAAATATATTAAAAGACCTCGGATTCAAGAATGAGCCTCAAATATTAGCAATCCAAGAGACTAAGATGAAAGGTATGTTTGTGAGTAAGATTAAGAATTACTTATGGAAAAATTCTTAGTATAGTTGTAGTGGCTCTATAGGTGCCTCTGGTGGTTTATACATTTTAAGGGATACCAATCATTAAGCAATTATCTTCACATCGGTCAAAGATAGCAAGGAGTCATGGATATTTTCTAACATTTATGCTCCAAATAATCGGCTAGGAGGAAAAAGCTTTGGACTGATCTTACCGACTTCAGGAAAAAGTGCAGCAACTTCAATTGGATTATTATGGGTGACTTCAACACTCCTATGAATCCAAGTGAAAAAAGGGAGGCAAATAAGAATTCACTATAAGTATGGAAAATCTGCCTGATATGATTGTTGATAATAATCTCATTGACATTGAACTTGAGGGAATTAAATATACTTGGAGCAACGAAAGGATGGGAGCTGATCTGATTCAACTTTGACTAGATAGAGCTATTATTTTACCTGAATGGACCTTATTATAGGATTTCAAACTCTCTTCACTTCCTAGAGTTGGTTTGAATCATAATCCGATAGTCCTAAATATGTTGGGAAAAGAGGTAAAAACTAACGCTCCCTTTAAATTTGAAAAAATGTGGATGTCTCATCCGAGTTGTATGATAGGATAAAAGAATGGTGGAGTATAAACATAAGGGGTTCTGCCATGTATATTTTTGTGCAAAAATTGAAGAATGTTAAAAGAAATGTTAGGAAATGGAATAAGGAGGTCTTTAGGGATATTTTCAATAAGAGAAAAAGAAAAAGAAGAGTTGGATACTTTAGAGAGAAGGGTTAATGACAAAGGTATGGATGTGGATGACTACTACCTAGAAAAAGAGCTTATTTCTAAGATTCACATGATAAATTCTAGAGAAGAATCATACTGGAGACTTAAATCTAGATATCTTTGGCTAAAATAAGGTGATAAGAATATTAAGTACTTTCAAATGAATTCCCTCCGACATTGAAGCAATAACATAATTATAGAAGTCATGACCAAATGAGTAATCATCAAGGACATTAAAACCATCAAGGAAAAAGTATCATTTTATAAATATATTTTGAATAGCGATTAATCACAAAATGAAGACATTTTGGATAGATTTATTGTTGATATCCTCTCGATTAATCTAAAATGTAATTTATAGGCCTAATATAAATGCAAGATTGTAGTAAATGAATGAAAAATGAAGTATAATAGTTTACCAAAGTAAACTAAGTAATAAATAATGAAACCCTAATTACAAAGAGAGGATATACAGGCTTGTCGATTTACATAGTTTTGGAGAATGCATAGATTTGGAAAATAGGAAAAGATGAAGCATTGAATGTCACACCAAAGCTTGGAAAAATGCATAACTAGAGGAACAAGCTAGACTTGGGCACACGGGTCTATATAAATGCTCATAAAACCTCCTCTAAGGTTTCACAAGGTGTTTTCCTTTAGTTACCTTTGATCACTTTGAGATCGCACCAAGATGGCCAAGCTCAATGGAAACCTACAATGAAGAATGAACTTGTAAAACACTCAAATAGAAATCAAATCCCAAAAAGTAAAGATTGAAAATGAGTCATCATACTATCCTCAACTCATCAAAATGGTGAACTTATGACTGAGGCTTTTACTACATCTCATACCCACTATAGTTTTGTGTGTGTGGAAGTGTGCCCTAAGTTTCTCTTGTGCTAGTCAAACTTGGATTGCGAGTAAGTAGCTAAATGTAAAATGTAGTAAATGTGTGCATGGAATAGAATGAACTTCCCTCCTATGAAGTGTGATACAGAAAACCAACCCTTGTGTCCCTTGTGATGGAGCTAGATGGATGTAATGGAGCTCTTATATACCTTGATGGATGTAACCTTAGGTGGTGATAGCTAATGCTTAGTGCTTGGTCACATGTTATGATCACATTAATTTATATTTATATTATTCCCTTGCTTAAATTTCATAATTAAACCCAAAAAGGATGACTACCAAAAGATAAGATGCTCAAACAACTAGAAAGGAACCAAAAAGTGTGAGTAAAGTACAAAGAGGACAAGGGCACCCAAAGGGAATGAGGGTGCTTAGCACCTGTATCCTGGCTATGCGTTGGTGTCCGGGATGAAAATTTTCAAAGTATAAAAATATAGACGAGAAAGTAAGGGTGCAAGACTAAAAATAGAAATAGAAAGAAATTACTCGAGTGCGTGATTCAAGTAATTTTATGGAAAAGACATGAATTAATTAGTAATTTTATTAGTTAGGAATCATATGAATAGTATTATGTAATCGGGATTAGATAATTACTCGAGTGCGTGATATTGTGTCTACATTTTCCCCACTTTATGTTGATGAGAGGAAATCTTGGTAACATAAAGTAGATAGATATGCGTACCTAATAACTATGTATATCGATGCTAAAAGTGTCTTTGATGGACTAGAAAAAGTGTGGAGTGATAAAAATATAGGTAGAAAGTAAGGGTGCAAGACTAAAACTAGAAATAGAAAGAAATTACTCGAGTGCGTGATTCAAGTAATTTTATGGAAAAAGACATGAATTAATTAGTAATTTTATTAGTTAGGAATCATATGAATAGTATTATGTTATCGATTAGATAATTACTCGAGTGCGTGATATTGTGTCTACATTTTCCCCACTTTATGTTGATGAGAGGAAATCTTGGTAACATAAAGTAGATAGATATGCGTATCTAATAACTATGTATATCGATGCTAAAAGTGTGCTTTGATGGACTAGAAAAAGTGTGGAGTGATAAAAAATGTGAATGTGGATACTAATGAGGAGAAATTCTAAAAAGTGACGATGAAAATGAAACTAGGGTGGAAACACATAAGTAGATGTTATGATGTACCTATTGTTGGTGTCAATTTCGATGTTGATGTGTGTGATGTTTTTGTTGATGTTGACTACTACTTCCCATATGGACGTACTTGCAAAAGAGAAGCCAAAAAAATTGGCAAATACACATGTATATGTGTAAAAATTATGTAAAATGAAAAATGTGAAAAAGGAACATGTGCATCTGACCCATGATGAGGAAAATTGTGTAGAAAGGATCTTGCAAATGATGTCAACGCATAATTTTTTCAGTGATCTCATGCAAATGAAATAGAAGAAGTGTAGGGATAATATTCTGTGTCATCCTCTAAGCTTTAATTACTTCCCGAACACCACTTTGTAGATGGTGTGTATAAATACATGTGCTAAGGCCCATCTACCTGTAAAATCCATTGTGTATGGAGTTAAATCTCTTGTTTTGAACTACCAATCGATGTGTAACAACCCTCTGGTTTAAAGTGTTCAAGAAAGGTTAACATATTTCCCCTTGGTTTTAGGCATCGAAGAAAGATCATTGTGCTAAGGACATAAGTTTGATTGTGAGCCCTATCTAAAACTAACAACTATGTTGTCTTGGTACCGTGTTGTGTATAACGTTATATGGGGTGACTGGGTTGGCTATATTTTATGCACGGTTAGATACACAAACCTAGGCAGTCATGGGATAAATCCCCTTCATTTAATGGTGAAGCTCTCATGCAAGGTATTTATTTATTCTAATTATTTTCTGGGGGTATTAATTTAATTACAAAGCTCATGAACCATAACTTAGCAATTTTGCAACAAGTAAACAGATTGTGTTTTGGGAATAGTGTGGGAAAGAAGAGATAGGAAAATACAAAATTATAGCAGAAACAAGGAAAGGGAAAAGTACTTCACAATAAGTAGATCACAGAGCTTATTACAACCGTACAAATAATAAATAAACACTTTAAAAATGTAACAATTTAAGAAAATGAAAAAGAAATTAATCTAGATTTAGATTTTAAGTAACATAAAGTTTACCATAAAATCCTCATGGGATACACAATGAGACTTCTAAAACACAAAGTTCTCCATAAATTCACCTTCTTCTTATTCCATTCCAGCCAAGTTACACAAAAAACATTCAATAATCTCAACACAAAGATTGAGATTTCTTAATTCATGTACAAAATTACAATTCTTGGTTTCCAAAAGTTCTATCCCTTGACCTGTAGTCCTCTCCCTCTATTTATAGCATCTAGAAAAAAAGATACAAATATGAGAAATTAATTATGCCTTCCACACATTCTAGCTACAAATCTACAGGTATTTGAAAAATTGTCTCTTTGAATCTCTCTTTTCTTAGCATGCATGATATTCAAATGTTCTACAAGTTAAAGAAAAATTAACTACTTTGCATGCAGTGTCAGCTATTACTAAGTAATTGACTTTTTCAAATAACTCAAAGTAATGGATTTTAACCAAATTACTTAAGTTTTAAAAATAAACCCAATTACTTCATTATATTTTCTGAGAAATGAGAAAAAGAAAAAGAAGAAGAATAAGAGAAATGAAGAAATTATTCCAGTTATAGAACCTTGGTCCTACTTTTCCCCTTTTTATTCAAGAAGAAAACTACCCATACTGCATTAAATTTAAAAGCACTACTACTTGGAACTATTCATTTTATGTTGGGAAAGGTTTTATAATTTTTATCCAATTAAATCACACCAAAAAAATATTTTCATGATTCCATGGTGTAGAGGATATTGAGAGCTTTCTGGAAAGTCTAAGATCTCAAAAAATAGAGCATCTGATCAAAAGTTATGGCCAATCAATTTTTGACCCCCATTATTGCTTTCCAGTGTATTGTGGGTTTCAACAACTGCATTACTTATTACTTCAATGAAGTAATGAGTTGTTGAAATTTCCTTTGTATTGTAGGATTTACAAATTGCATTACTTATTACTTCAATGAAGTAATGAGTTGTTACAATTTCCTTTTTATTGCGGGATTTTGACCCACATTATTTATTACTTATCATTAATGTCTATGGAGATGTTTTTTCCATTTTTCTTCCACTTACTCCAACAAAAACTTATTTTCATGATTCTATTTCCTAGAGGACATCGATATATTTCTAGAAAGTCTAAGATATAAAAAAATGGAGTACCAAAGAAAAATTTATGGCCAAAATAAGTTGTCAAAATTCCCTTCTTTGTGGGATTTCGACCCCCATTAATTCTCTCCTTCATTACAGGTTTTTGACCCCCAATTAATTCTCTCCTTCATTACGGTTTTGACCCCCAATTAGTTCTCTACTTCATTACAGGTTTTTGACCCCCACTAATTTTCTCCTTTATTGTGGGTTTTGACCCCCATTTACTTTTCTCGTTCATTGCAGGTTTTGACCCCTAATTATTTCTATCCTTCATTCATTTTTAAAGAAGTAAAACAATCCAAGAATACCGATGAATTAATATTTTAGTTATGCAATATCCAAGGACTACTTTACTTATGAATTTTGAACAAGTAAGGTAATCCCAAAATCCCGATAAACTAAAAACCTAGTTATGTGGGTTTTCGAAACTACTTTACTTACCAACTTTGATAAGTAAAAAAACTTCGTTTTAGCGTAAAATTGCAAATGAGGAGCACTTTGGTTTAGCGTAAAACTAAGAGGTAAAATTCAGCTTTGGAGGGTTTGATAATAACTTTACTTATCATTTTTGAACAAGTAAAAGTATGTGTATTCAACGCAAAGAAGAAGAATAATGTAAATCGGGTTTTGTGGGATGAGTTACTTGTTAGTTAGAAGTAAATACTTTGAGAAACTTGATTCCTTAAGAGAACAAGTAATTAAATTTTTAGGGACCTTTAGAAAATTTTAACACATGGGTATTTTATCAATGCTTCCAAAAAAATCTTGCAACCCTTTGAAAAATTCTAGAGTATTCCTACAATATTTTAAAATGGGTATCCCAATATTTCTAAGTGAAATCTTTGGGGACACCAATTGGCTCCGTCTATGGAAATCTTTATTTTTACCAGAATGGAAGAAATGGAGATGAGATCCCAACATCTCTAGTTTCAAGTCTTTTCCATTAGGCTATGGAGTCAAGTTTCTCCATGATGAATTTTTATTTTGTAATTGATTCATCATGGTTCTCCTCATGTAAAAATTTTTGGGAACTCCGATCTTCTTTGACTATTTCCTCCATGGTTGATTTGTGGGATTTTTTTGTAGTAAGAGGATCTTGGTATGGGAAGATAGATGGTGAAAATGCATAAGAAGTGAATTTAGTGGCTTCTTCTTCTTCAAGGAAATCTTCTAGATCTGATAAGAAATCAACCTCATTTTCTGATTCATAGTCTATGTAGCCAATGTTAGAGTTGTCAGCCAGGTATACAAAATCATGATCTTCAGGTGGATCATAGTCAACAACAGCTTGATCTTCTTCATTCACTCCTACATTGTTCCTTAGGGTAGCTTCAATTTCCATTATTTGAGGAGCAACATTGTTACATTGAGCCAACTACTTCTTTATATGTAACATATCATTTTGCAGTATTTGCAATAGTGGATCATATGAACTAGCTGAAGTAAAAAATTCAACCTTAGGATCTGAATGCTTGATTTTACTTGCCATGATAAGATGATATTCTATTTCGATAGTAATTTTTGAGCTTCCAACAAGTTAGCAGGACGTTCTCTATGTAGCCAATAACCAACTTTAGGTGAAAAACATTAATGAAAAATACCTTCTGATTTTCATCACTAAGGGAAGTAGTAGGAGGAATTTTATAAAGTATCTTTTGAAACTTGAAATGAAATACCTCATGTGTTCATGCGGTTATTTTTCATCTGGATGAGTTGTGCTAACAAATCATGTGAATCGTCTACGGGTTTGAATTTGGATTCAAACTATGTTCTCATAGTAGCCCAGTTGGTGATACATGCAGGTGGAAGGTGATAAAACCATTCTGTAACAACACCTTAAAGTGTCTCAATGAATAGTTGAACAAATACATCTTCATGAGGCACTCCTAGAACTCCACAAGCTATGAAAAATGTAGCTATATGATCATCCAAGTGTTGTTTCCTGTCATCATTGAATTTTAGGAAATTATTATGTGATCCACATGGCAACTCATGCAATGGTTGAACCAATGCAAGAGGCCCAATAGCTGGACCCCAAGGAACTATTACTTATGGCTATTAAAAATCCATGAAAGTTATTTGTACAGAAATTTTTTGAGTGTACATTATTCTTTCCATCTTGACCCTATAAAGAAACAATAGAACAAAGTAGATATGAAGTCGTCAATAATTTTTTTTTAAATAACTCACAAGATAGGAAAATATCGGTGCTATTTTTTCTTCCCCAATGGATTTGCCAAAAAAATTTAGCTAGATTTTATTCAGATTAGATACAAAGACTTAAGAAGTCATGGGATCAATCCCCTTCATTTAATGGTGAAGATTTCATGTAAGGTATTTATTTATTTTAATTATTTTTGGGGTATTAATTTAATTACAAAGCTCATGAACCATAGCTTAGCAATTATGTAGCAAGTAAGCAACTGTGTTTTGGGAATAGTATGGGAAAGAAGAGATAGGAAGATACTGAATTATAATAGATGCGAGGAAAGGGAAAATTACTTTGCAATAAGTAGATCGCAGAGCTTATTACGGATGTACGGAATAAATGAACATTTTAAAATGTAACAATTTAGGAAAATGAAAAAAAAAATCTAGATTTCAATTTTAAGTAACACAAATTTTACCATAAAATTCTCATGAGATGCATAATGAGACTTCTAAGACACAAATTTCTCTAGAAATTCTCCTTCTTATTCCATTCCAACAAAGTTACACAAAAAAATTCAATAATCTCAACACAAAGTTTTAGATCTCTTAATTCATGTGAAAAATTACAATTCTTGGTTGCAAAAATTTATATCCCTTGGTCCATATGCCTCTCTCTATTTATAGCATCTAGAAAGAAGATACAAATATGAGAAATTAATTGTGCCTTCCACACGTTCTAGCTACAAATCTGCAGGTAGTTGAGAATTTGTCTCCTTGAATATCTCTTTGCTTAACACACATGATATTCGAATGTTCTACAATTTAAAAAAAATCAACTACTTTGCATGTAGTGTCATCTATTACTAAGTAATTTAATTTTTCAAATAACTAAGTAATGGATTTTAACCGAATTACTTAAGTTTTACAAATAAACCCAATTACTTCATTACATTATCCAAGAAATGAGAAAGAAGAAAAAGAAGGAAAAGAAGAAGAAGAACAAAAATGAAAAAAATAATCTAGCTATAGAACCTCATTCCTCCTTTTCCCCTTTTTTGTTGAAGAAGAAAAATACCCGTAGACACCTAAATTCTCGCTTTTGTAATCTTATTGCTAAAAGCACACAAATCACCCTCATTTTTACCATTTCTGTTATAATTAGTGATTTACACTAATTAACTAAAATTTCTTACCATTTAGGTCAACCAACAGTGCTTTGGTGATTACCTATCCTCTTTTGCATTCAGGATGCCACTTTATGAGAAATCGTAAGTCAAAATCCTCTTCCAAATAGATAATTAGTGATTATTAGCTAATTAAGCCTATTTTACCCTTGTTTTGGTCAATATACCCTATTATTGTCTCAAACCCCTCTTCCAACCACTCAAAATCACCCCACTTCCCTCCACAACATCTCAGCAAGATTAAAAATCTTATCCTATCCTCCTAATTGACCATAAGTGGTTGATTAAGGCTCCTCACATCTTAATCACTTGTTAATTCACTAATTGTGATTAGAAAAGCTTAATAATGATTAGCAATTCTTAATCTAATTTGTGCTTTTAGTTCCACATGCACCAAGATTCTAGTTTTCCTCAACGAAAAACTATAAAAAGGACTAACTACATACCTTTAAACTTTACAACATGCTTTGATTTACATATCATATAAGAAATATGATTAATAGCGAAACTCAATCCTTGCCTCATTTTCAGTGGGGTTAGTAGATGTTTATCAAATATGATCTTGTAGTCTTTTTGGAGAGACCGTATAACCTTCCTTAGAGTAACAAAACCCCCAATTTTATTTCTCCTAGATCTATTTAGGTCTAAGTTAGTTAGCAATTGAATATTATATGAGGAATATTTTAGCTAAGATAGATTGATATATCATGTTAGTTCTTTCAAGCATTCGATTAAGCTCTAATCATCGATGTAACTATTATTAAATTTAATAATAATTTGTTCAATTAGACTATGTGGTGTATGTCTTATTAGTTTATCTTTGCTTAGAAATTCTATTAGTCTTAATTTGGCACGCTCGGTGGGACAAAACTCCATTGCATTCATTTTTAAGATTTTTAACTTAGTTTCAAAGTTTTTAAACTTTAATTTTTCTAGTTTAGTTTCAAGTTTTCTAGATTACTTTCAATATTTTTAGATTAGTTTCTCAAGATTTTAGATTACTTTCTAGTTTTCAGAGTATTATTCAAAGTTTTGTAGATCAATTTTCATTTTGATAGTTGTTTAAAACTAGATTAGTAGTATATGTTGCATTTTTATGTTCTTTGCAAGATATAAGGAGGTGAAGTGCTATCAAAATTCCCTTAAAAGGCCAAAGATTTGATCATTTAAAGATTTTTCTTGTCAAAAGTCATGTTTTGATCACCTACGAAGGTCTCCAGTGCCTATGCTCAAAAGTGTGCCCCCACACTCCAAAGGCCATGCACTGTACTCTACTAGACACACCTATGCTTCTTTAGATGTGCCTATGCCTTACTAACCATATATGTGCATCATTAAGTTTTCATCCTCTGTGTGTAATCTGTGCTCTTGCTTCAAAGTGTTCATTAGCGCGTCACCGATGGTGCTGTGAAAAATTGACTATGGGATTTTGACAGAGGCGCACCTATGTATAAATGTATGTGCTGATGCTTCAAGGGATGCACTCATGCTCTATAGAATAGGCTATTGCACTAGAAGGTGAGCTGGTGCTCTTAGGTAATGTTGGATCAAAGCTCAAAATTTTAACTTCTAGTTTTTAGTGTTTCGGTCATTTTCCAGGGGTTTTAAGCTACTATTATTGTCAATTTTATTATTTAGAGTAAGTTTTATAATAATTTAGCTTAGAAATTGATGAGTGGTTTTTTTTATGCTTTGTATGAGTTTGGAATAGGGTTGTGTATGCTCTTATCTTACACTTTGTGTGATCTGTTAGAGTAGGTATTTACCTTAGCTCATGTTCACCTAGGTACATTATTTACCTTTATTATATTTATTCTCACCCACTTATGTGTGTGGATATTTATTTTTATTTATTTAGATATTATGAGATATTATCTAGTTTTTAGGTATAGTTCTTTCCTTGATCTATGGTATTGACTAGTTCTTTCCTAAATCTATGGTATTGACTAGATCCTTGATGTCTAGTTCTCTCATAAATATATGGACTTGACTAGTTCTTTGATGACTAGTTCTTTCCATGATTTATGGCTTGATCTATGACCTTGATTGGTTCTTAGATTGTTATTCCTTGCCTATATAAGCAAGTTCCATTATCATTTTATTTCATTGAGTTCCATAATAATATATGATATTGCTACTCATTTGTTTGCAAAGGTTTAATATAAAACTATTCTGGAAAATTGATTTCATCTTATTGATCATGGTGTTTGATTAGAATCTGTGTTCTTGGCTTGAGTACGATCTGGTTATCATTCCTTTCATGATCTTGAGAATCAAGCACCTCTAAAACCTTCTTTTGCTAATTTAGAGTAAGTAAGAAAAATCATCATTCATTGTTATGCTTAAGGGAATAAAATTTCATTTTGGCATGTAGATGATCTTTTTAGTTTAAGATATTTTCATTTGATAAATAACTAAGGCTAAGGCTTGTGTATGCTCTTCTCTTGCACCTAGTGTGATCTTGAGAACCAAAAACAACCTTAGTCTTTCACTAAAAAAGCACTTGGATTAATTGGGAATGAACCTTGATTTACAAATTTTTATGGTGGTTATTTGATTTACAAGATTTTTATTGCTATCTAGTTGGGTTACTTGTTGTGTATGCTCTTTTCTCACATCCTTAGATGATCTTGAGAATCAAAAACAACATTTAATCCTCTTTCTATGATATTTTAGATCTTTTTGAACTACTAACCATTTATGTGAAGGACCTAATGCTAGCCAAATAAAGGATAACTCTATTCAAACAAAATTATAATATACATGTGTGATGTAGGTTTTCAAATAGTGATCTAAACCAAATTGCTTAATCTAAAAGATAAGAAAATACACCACTTTGCAAAATATTGTATGTGCAAGTTTGGTTAAGAGCTAAAGCTTGTCCACTTAACTAGGAGAAAATTCCTTTGGCATAATCCTTAAGATAACAAGAGGAATTCTCCTAGGAACCCCAAAGTAGTTCATGCAAGAGGGAACCTTGTGAAAAAAATGGGAAAGTGCTCCACACTACCCAATTGATTAGTATGCCTTGAGAGATTAGAGTCAAAGTTACCTCCATTATAACCCCAGTGAAAATACAACTAAATGTAATTTTTGCTCATTGTATTTAAGGGGGTAAATTAAATCCAAGATACTCCAAGACTAGTTAGTGCAACTTTCTTGGTAAATCAAGCTTGTAGAGGTAGTTTGTGACAACCTAGGTGAGAGAACTAATAGGAAGCTTTCCAGCTTGGAGCCAATTTTGTCTTAGCTATTATACTTGAGAGCTCTCACAAAGTGACAAATTTGTTGGATTCAAACTCTTATTTTTCGAACAAGGGAAATAATCTCTTAAAGTTGAAACCACATGACATTTCATCACGAAATATATTTAGTGTTACTTTTTCCTAGTTTTTCACTTGTCCTAAGACAAGGCAAAACTCTACCAAAGTTACACCAAGTATTTTTCATCACCACTTGGTCTACTCCTTTGTTTTCTTGTTTCTCATTTTGAGACAAAATAAGAACAAACATATATGGATACCTACTAGAAATAATTGTGTCCACCACTTTTGTAGTCTACTTACATGACTAGGTTGCAATTTTAGAATGCAAGTGTTGAAAGTGTGAATGGTATGTCATCAAGTTCTAGTAGCCCCTTTGTCTCAAACCCATATTGAGACTTATTATCATTGTAGTTAGGTTGTCTTATCACTAAATTATTTTGATTTTTTACGTTTCCCACATTATATCCATACAATTGTGATATTTATGTCTTGTTTCCATTGTGAAACTTGACCTAAATCTCTAGATTGTATTGTTATGCTCCTCGCATGCATAGTAATTCATTGATATACTTAGGCATAGTTTTTATATCCTAGCCTTTTCTTGAGTTTTGTGAGTGTTGAGGTTACTTTCTTAACATCACTCTAATGTAATTTTGATACTAAAATCTTATTTTCCTCGACAAATCTTGGTTAATGTGTCTAAATAGCATTATTACACTTTACTTGCATTTGCATCTTCCATTTTACAAGAATTAGAATTTGTTAGTATCTAGAAACTATTTTTAGTATACCTTGTTAAAGGGTCGCATCAACACTCTCTTAGCATTTAGGTCTTGTTTGTGTCAAAATTTTCCTAACTGGTGATATTGTGTTGTCACTATTTGTTTTGAACCTATCTCGGAAAATCATAGGGAGTAAAATTTTGTTGTGATTGGATTTGAGTTTTATACGTTATTGTATTATCTTATAAATCTCATGTCATATATTACCTTGCTAGGGTAGATCACTCTTTATTATTAAGTACCCTAAGGTTCATATTGACCTATTGGATTCTAGATATTTAATAGTCACCATTTTTTGTGACAATTTAGCGTAGTTCCACTGTGAAAATTTTCCTAGTGTCCATTTTTAGTAAGCGTTAGTGGAAATATTTTGCATTGTACTCCCTGTTTCAAGTATGCCTACTATGAGAATGGGGTCACGAAAGTTAGAATCTGATCTCTTTGGAGGTGAAAACCCTATTTTAGAGGATAATGTCATGATTGACCATAGTGGTGGAGAGGAGGATTCTCCTCGTATGGATGTAGAGCTTCATCCCGCCCATATTGATGATTACTTATTTCAAAACAAGCATGAGGTTATTTTACATGTCATTGAATTAGGGGCCAAATTACCATCTACAATAGACCCTTCTCTCATTTTTGGAATGGTTCATGGAGAAGAAGAAGTATTCCGTCCTCGTCACAGTGTTAATGAGATATTAAACCCAGGTCATGCCTCTACTTCTAGATGACAAGATAAAGATGAGATACATTTTGAAAATGATGTAGACTATTAGATACCTATTTTTAGAATACATTGTGAAGACCATAAGGAACATGCTCATCATAGGTAACCTCCTCCTAATGAAGTTTGTAATGAACTACTTAGTTGAGAAGTAATGTTAGAACAATAAGTACAACCTCTCACTTGCCAATTGGTAAGTTTGGCTTCACATATAAATAAGGAACAACCAAATGTTTTGAAACAAACTATACCAAAGGAAAACCTAAAGCTTCATTTCATGAGTTCCAAATAAATACTCCTCGATGGGAGACATGAAAATACCCTTATGAATAATTTCTTGTAGAGAATAGAGGTGGGAATACACCTAGATTTAATCCTTTGTACAAGTTTACGACACCCAGACAAGATCCACTCTTTAATAAAGAGTGGTCCACTATAAAGAATGCCCTTCTATCATTACAAGAAGGAAAACCTAGTAGTAACAAAAAGAAATATGATTTTGATGAATTGTGACCTTATCTGTTTGATATATCCATGTTTTTTTAATATTGGCAAATAGTTTTTTGAAAGGGACTATACCCTTGAATACAAAATAAGGCCTAAAAGCCGGAATAAGAGAGAGGAGCGGAGTAGCTGTAGCAAAGCTCAAAAGTTACAGCAAAAAACAACGTAGCCCAGAAACAGCTACACAAACGAGACTAAACAGCAAAACAACGGCAAAGAAACAGCAAACCGACAGCCAAGAAACAGTAGCAAAAACAATAAAGAGCAGCAGAAGTATCCAGGACTACTTCTTGGCCGCTTGATCAATACTGATCTTCACTTTTTTCCAAGCATGAAACATGCCCAACGCTGTCATCTGAGCAGCATCCGTCTTATCGAGCTCCTCTCTGGTTCTTTTGCTCTCTTTATCATTGCCCCAAAGTGCTGCCGGGACACCGCTTAGATTTGAAACACTCTTGGCATGACCCTCGATGAACTCCTCGATGGCCCTGAAGGCGGCAATATTGTAATCATGCCTAGTCTTCGCCTTCCCAAGGCGGGAGTCTAAGGAGGTCAGTTTTTTGTATATATCATCAATCTGGCTATTGCCAATGCTCCCTTCCCCTTCAATGCTTTTTTTGCCTTTTTGCTTAGCAAGGTTTTTGACCTCATCCTTCAGCAATTTAAGCTCTACCTCTAAGGCCTCCAATCTCATAGAAGGGTTATCCATGGGTGTCACCCGGGGACTGGCACTACTAATGTTCAAAGCGAGATCACGAGCAATGTCAAGCTCCAAAGGTTCATCCCCCTCAGCAGTAGCCTCAGGTTGAGTCTCCTAGAAGCCACCGGTGACTTGTTTAGAGGTAGAGGCAAGGTGGGTGGCAGGG
The DNA here is from genome assembly GCA_018340775.1 of Taxus wallichiana var. yunnanensis. NCBI lineage: Eukaryota > Viridiplantae > Streptophyta > Pinopsida > Cupressales > Taxaceae > Taxus > Taxus wallichiana. The sequence continues at coordinate 162,384,537 of CM031243.1, read as the reverse complement.
GCAGCAGCAGTAGGAATAGAAGGAGAAGCATGAGCAGCCAAAGCATGGGGTAGCGGCACCGATGATGGGGGGCAGAGGGGACAGCAGGGAGAGACAGGATCGCAGCGGCGGAGCCCATCAAAGGGGGAGCCGGCTGGGAGAGGAAGGGAGACAGGGAATTTAACAAGGCAAAGTGCTTGTGAATTAGCAAAATAAGCCCTTGATGCAAGGAACCACCCGGTATGCTTCGGAACTCCAAAATGGAGCACTCAAGAGAGTTTAACAGATAGTGAGGGAAGCAAACCAACCTATTCCTACGAAAGTGGTTTAAAAAGACAAGGTGCTTGGCGTGACAAAGAACAAACCCCTTCCAAGGATATGAAGTGAATCATCATGCGGGTGACTTCATCATACGGTGATGGAATAGAGTTTACAAGTAGACCCATTGTGCTGAAAATAAGCTTCTCCTCCTCCTCCACAAATCTTCATATATCCATGTTACAAGTACCTTTCCCATAACATTTTGATTGTCTGAAGTTTGATAAATACAAGGGAAAAGGTGATCCCCGAGATCATATCAAATATCTTTGTATGACATGTCAAGAGGTGACATATAATTACAACTATCTTATTCTCCTCTTCCCATAGAGTTTAGGAGGACAAGTGCTAGAATGGTTTTTACACATCCCTAAGGGATCCATATCTACATGGTTGAGAACTAGTAGAACATTTTGTATGTCACTTTTCTTTTAATATAGAGAGTGATGTTACCATGCTAGATCTATGCAATGTGAAACAATGAAACAATAAGACCTTCACTATTCTCCTATAATGGTGGAGAAGTTTAGCTATCTGCTTCCCTTTCTCCATACCTAAAAAAATTGATAAGTATATTTGTTCTCAACCTCCAACCTGACATCAAGTTCCACTTGCAAATGCATTTTGGAAACAAGTTCGAAGAGGTAATTGAAAAGGGAGTCAAATCAAAAAAGTGTTGTTAGCCAGAGTGACCATAAATCCCTTTTCAAGCAATAATAATGATTCAAAAAATAATGGTAAGAAAAATTTCATCCCTAATAGGAATAAAAACATTGTTGGTGATGGAATAGTAGACTTTAAGTAATTACAATCCATTCAAAACCACACTACTTTGAAGCTTGTAAAGGGATCTCCATCTACAAAGTATAAATATCATGTGTTCACTTCTCTATCTGAATAAATATCGTCAATACTAAAGCAGTTAGAGGCCATCAACATGGTTTGGTACCTGAAGCACAACCTTATGGGGATGACACACCTAAGCCATCATGGTTTAGGGAAAATAAGTTCTACATATTCCAATGTGTCAAGGGTTACAAAACTAACAAGTTCTTGATACTAAAACATTACATTCAGGACTTGATTGATAATGGTGATGTAGAAATAGATTCTTCCACCCCTACCAAATATCCAAACACAAATATGGGGATTTTCAAAGAACCTTTCCCTAAGCATGAAGGAAATAAAAATCAGGATTAGGGACATTCGTCTCAAAATAAGATTACTAACTATGTATCAAAGACAAGACATTTTGATGCCTTAATAGGTTATGTTGATTCACCTATTGAGCATATTAACATGATCAAAATATGAGAAAGATAGTGCACAATGGAAACATGACAAGCTCTCCTTGTTATCTATGAACCTCCCCTCTCCTCCTCAAGAGAGTCACTATGATGTGTTAGATTAATTAGAGAAAACCACAACTAAGATTTCAATCTTAGACCTTATAAATATTTCTAACGTCCATAAGGATATCCTTTGCAAAACCTTATAGGGATCAGGAGTATCCATTGATATAGACCCAACACACTTACAAGCCATGGTAGTGCAAATCGCTCCTTTAGAACACATAACCTTTAGTCCGACGGAAGTCTTAGCAAAAAATACCTCCCATAACCTGCCCTTACACATTGAAGTAATAATAAAGCATAATAAGGTCAAGAGAGTTCTTGTGGATGGTGGATTGGGTATAAATATTTGTACTCTTAAACTAGTTTGACAACTAGGGTGCATAGAAGCTGATTTGGAGACAAAGGTCATCACCATAAAGGCATATGACAATGAAGAATGAAAATCAACTAGAATGATCACTTTCTCATTAGAATTTGGTCCCATAAACCATGATACAAAGTTCCATGTCTTAGAATTGGATCTCCCTTACAACATATTACTCATCCACCCATGGATTCATGCCATGCAATTCATATCGTCAATGTATCATTAGTGTTTAAAGTTATAACATGAAGGACAAAAACTTACTATACAAGGAGATCCCCAACCATTTACTCATTATAGAGAATTTTTGGGATATTTTCCTACCATCTATGAGTGTCCCTCTATGGAGATAATTTTTCTGTTTAGTTGAAATCCATTTCTTCACAAGTGGATATAGATACTATTATCCAAAATAAGCTCCTTGCTTATTTTTTGGCTAACTCCCTTCATTCCTTCCTTCCTTGTGTCTCAGTCAGAATTTTTTAATCTTTTAGAACTCAAAACCTTCTAGAAATGGTTTCATTGGATAGAGCATCTTCTCAGCTTTCCAGAATGGTAAATTTTTCCTTCTAACTCCTTGTATTTTTCAAGTTATGGCTCGGTGGAGTTTTGGAGGGAAATTTTCCCATGGGAGGCCCACGGTCCAATCAGGACGTGCCACGTCCAACAGGCGAATGGCGAAGGTAGAGGGAAACTTAAAGATTTTACCAAGAATTGGCAGGGCACACAAAGAAATTTTTTGGCCTAAAGGCCCGCTAGCCAATAGGAGGAGGCCACGTGTCCTCGAGGTCGTCGGAGATCGGAGCGGTGGGAGGAGGTTGGAAAATTTTCCAAGGTTAGCGCAAAAGGAATATCTTGGCCCGAAGGCCCACCAATGAATCACAACCTTTGCCACATGTCCTTAGAGCATTGGGAGGTGGAGGGGTGGAAGGAAATTTTCCTTTTCACCAAAATAAGGAAAAATATTTAATGGAAGCCTTCCTGCAATGGCCTGCGCCAATTAGAGCATGCCACGTGTCCACGTGTCCATGTGGCCAGCAAAATCTTAAGGTGGGTCTGCAGAAGGAAAGGATCTAGTCTGGGGCCATGTCAATCAGAATTTGCCATGTATCCCATTTGGGGCAAGTGGTTGGTAGTAATCGAAAATTTGGAAACGTGCCCCGAAGGCCAATCAGAACACACCACGTGTCCTCGGAGCATCAGGCCGGCAGAGATATTTTTGGAAAATTTTCCAAAGACCCAAAAGGCGTAAAAAGGCGGGGGAAGGTCCATGACTAATGAAAACTTACCATGTGGCACCAAAACTTTGGGTGGTGGAGAAATTTTTGGGGAATTTTTCCCAAAGTCAAAAGAGGTAAAATTTTAAATTTCGGGCACGCTAAGATTCAAATTTTCCCTAGTTTTGCCCTAAATCTTCAGGAGGGCATAACTTTTGATCCAGAACTTGGATTTTCATGTTCTTGGTGTCATTGGAAAGCTGGTGAAATTATATACATGATGGAGGGATAAATTTTTGTTTTGGTGAGGTTTGGAGAGAGAAAATCAAAAATGCCTCTGGCATGGGAAAGAGAAATAGAACTGACATTTCAACCACCATTTTTAATGAAGTATGGCTCGCATTCTCTCCCAGCATGGTAAAAAACATTGGGGAATGAAATTTTGAGGGTGCCCATGTTGTTTTAATACAATTTGGTTGGTGGTTGAAGCATCCTTTCATGCTTTCCCACATTTTCTCCTTCCTGGGCTCGAATTTTCATTGTTAAAAGCCAAATTTGGCTCATTTTGTAAGGGTTGGACATTTTTATGTTTTGCAGACTCCCTCTTTCACCCTAGAAAGTGATTTTGTGGAATATCAAACCTCTTTTAGGACTGCAACATGTTTTCTACCTCTCTGCTATTGTAATGCATGTATTGTTGATATTGGAAATGACAATGGGAGCTCTATGAATGAGTTTGAGTCCCCTTTTTGTGTTGTTTTCTTCATTTCTGATCTTTCATTACATTTTATCAATTTGCGCATGATGTTTTGTTGCATCCCTATTATCTGTGTCAATTTGCAGAAGTAAATTTTTACCACTCCTTTAGTGTATCACCTTGTTAATATTAGTTTTATTTCTTTTGCATCCTCTACCTCCGTCCCCTTGGAATTTAGAGTAGGATTTTGAGTTTAAACCTCTGAAAATTTCAAGCAATACATCTGATTAGAGGGGTTGAGGAACCAACCTCTAATTTAGAGATTCTTTTCCCATTTTTTTACAATTCCCACACTTGGGGAAAATATTCAATGTTGTGCATTCACACTGGATGTCCAAATATCAAACTAAAAATATGATGAACATCCAGGGGTGCTTTGAATCTACACTAACAGTTTTGGCATGCCTGGTGGGACCTTAGAGGTCTTCATCTTCATTACAACAAAGTTGATGTGCATTTGTTGCAAATTTCTTGCTTGAAAAGAGCCCTAATTTGCACATCTTGTGACTCTAAAGAGAAAATCAACTGGTTTCAGTAGTCAAGTTTGAAGATTCATGAGAAGAATCAATACAAGGTCAAGATCTAGAGAGGAGGGATTGTCTGACTATCTATAGCTATCTCCTGGAAGAAGGTATAGAGGAAGGAGGATTCAAAGGTCTCCATCTCCACCAAACAAAACTCTATCAACTCCTCCACCTTCTAGACCTTTCACTCAATCAACAAGGGTTCTTAGGCCAATCAAAATGGCACAACAAAACCCTTATGTCAACTTCACTGGTAGCATTCCACTTGCTCTCAATGTACAATATCCAATTTCAGTTGTAGCATTGAAGAACATTCCATATTTCACTATAGAAAATCATACCACTCCTGGTGATCATGTTAAAGACATTGCTAATGTTTGTGCAATCCATGAGATTTTTGAAATGAAAATTGATGTCAAATTTCTAGAATCTCCATTCAAAGGGAAAGCATTACAATGGTTTAGAAGCCTTAGGGCTGGTTCTATCCAAAATTGGAATCGGTTATGCATAGCTCTCCATGAGTAGTTTGGAGAAAAGAGGGATAACTTGTCTCTTTTTGAACAATTAACAACTATCAAGAGAGCTCCCAATGAGCAGCTAACAGACTTCAACTTCAAATTTCAAAGAACTTGGGATAGAATCCCAGTGGTAGTAAGGCCAATAGCTGAAGGTGCCTTTCTATACTATCTTAAAGCTTTAAATTCTGATATTTCTATGTTAATTCAATCCATGGGAGGTACAACTATACTTGTTGCTTATAGCATTGCCATTAGAGCTGAAAATTGTTTGATTCAAGATGGTAAGCTGGCTCCTAGGCCTCCCATGCCCTTGTATCCAAATTTAGAAAATCTAAGCACTAGTCAAGCACCTACTATAGCTCCTATTCCCACTCCTAGAAATCAAAGTTCAAATGAGACTTCTACTTCATCCTCTAGTGCTTCAAATGAGCTTCAAGAAGTCATGAAACAATTGCAAAATCTAGGTAATGAGCTGGTTACACTCAAGAGGTAGCAGGCCCAAAGTTTTAGACCTTCTTATCAGTCTCAAGCTTAGCCTAATAGGCAACCATATCAGCCTAATAGGCCACCTAATCCAGCTGTAAATCAAAACCAAGCTAAGCCTCCTGCCAATAGACCATTTTAGCCCTATAATCCCAATGTTGCATCTGCCTCTAAAGCCTTAGTGCTAATGCAAAATAATATGGCTCAAGAGTATGATTGGTGTTTTCCATGCAATAAACCTCACAATAAATCTATGTGCTTCAATGGCACGTTGAACCAAGCCTTGATGGTGACAAAAACTGGTGTAGAGGGTGAGATGAGCCAGGAAACAAGCCAACAACAAGGAAAATCTCAGCAAAATGCAACTCCAAATGAGACTACACTAGTGAATTGGCAGGTTGAGGATTTTTGTGGTATGAATCAAGTAGTGTCTCAGAGTGTAACAACCAATACAAGGTCAAAGAAGAGGAATATGGGTTAAGGGTAGCCTTTGGCTCTAGGTGATCCACAACCTTCCATCACTCCCCAAGGTGTTGGTAAACAAAATGAAGTTCCAAACATGTAAGGACATCCCAAGACACCTTCTAGACCAACTCAAAAGCCAGTTGTTGCTACCCATGTGCAAGAAAAGAATGTGTAGTACAAGGGGCAAGTAAAGAGATGTTTCATCCCCATTTAGCATCATTGATTATATGAAGAAGACAAATGTGAATATATTAATGTGGGAATCACTATCCATCCCAGGCCAAAGAGATCTCCTACAAGCTGCCATGAATAATTGGTCAACTTCAAATCAGCAAGTTCATATGCAAGAGAAGGTACTAACAAATGCTGCTTATCCTAAAGGAAATCATGGAGGATAGCAAGGTAAAGTTTTGAAAGCCCCCCATTCTATGTTTCATTGATCATTGGGGATAAACTAGTACACAATTGCATGATTGATTCTGGGGGAAAGTAGTTCTGTAATGCCCAAGCAAATAGCTGATCAACTGGGCCTACAATATGAAGTCATATCCAAAGGGGTAGTGCAATTAGATGGGACAACAGTAACAACAGTGGGAATAATTAAATATTTGAGCCTTACTTTGCATGCATGCCCCAATGTTACTATTTTGCAAGATGTGTCAGTGATAGATTTGCCACCACTCTTTGCCTTATGCTTGTCAAGGGATTTCACAGCTAGAATTGGGGGCTATTTATCTATTGATTGGTCACACATGTTGTTTAGAACTAGATATGGAACTAAGGCCACAATCAGATCTGAGCCTATTACAAACTTTCATATTGAGCCTCATACTCCAAGCCCAATCAATGCCAACTGTTCAACATTTGATCAAGAGGATTATCCAAGCATAGATGAAGTTGACACCAAATTTGGGAGCATCCCAGATTTGACTCTTGATGAGTGGGCAAACAAGGTACATGCTTTTGATCCCTACTAAGAAATAGAAGAATTTGAGCTAGGAGTTTATTACATACATGAAGAAAATCAACCTATTCCTAGCATCACCAAGCCGGACCATAAATATGACAACTCTTCTTTAATGGATCAAGGAGTAGACAAGGTGCAGGAGGGGAAGCCATACTTGCTTCACCTCAAGGCATTAAATATTATTCATCTTTTATATTTTAGTTTGCATGTTTTAACAAAACTGCTGAATATGAAGCTCGATACAAGGATTTCATTGGTTAATCAAGAGGGGTATCAAAACTTACAAGTCTTTGGTGATAGTGAGCTGATTATTAATCAATTTAAAGGGCAATATGTTGCCAAGAATGATCTGCTCAAGTGTTACAAAAATAGGGTGTGGGACCTCATTGAAGATTTTGAAGGCTTTAACATCAATTCCATCCCTAGGAAAGAAAATCAAGTTGCTGACAGGTTTGCAACAATTGGGGCAGCCTTTGATGTTGTTGAAAGCATCAAGAAATATAAATTACAACCAAGAATTCATATGATTGTAAGGCCATCAGTGCCAGACAACAATGTAAGTTGGAAAGTGTTTGAAAATGATCAACAAATCATCAATTTCTTGCAAGAAGAAGTTGAGTTCTCAGCTAAAAATCAGGAAAAATTAGAACAACAGTATGGTGATCAGGTAGTACAGGCCGAGAACCAATAAATTTCCAAAGGGATTATCACCTTGGAATCCATTTTTAACCCTAATGATTAATTTAGGAAAGAGAAAGCAAACATCCAAGTTAAGGGAGAAGATTCAGTGCCCATCTTGGTTGGGGAAGGTAAGTCACTTCAAATTGGTAAAGTGACAACCGAGCAAGAAAGGTATGAGTTTATGCAACTTTGACAAGAGTTCCCTGATATATTTTCTTGGAGCTATGAGGATTTGAATGGTTTCAATCCCAAGCTAACTCAACACACTATTGAATTGGATCCAAGTGCTAAACCCATCAGGAAAAAACAAAGGCCAATAAATCCACACATGGAGCCTCTTATGAAGAAGGAATTGAATAAGTTAATAGAGGAAAGTATCATATTTCCTATCAAGCATTCTAGTTGGGTAGCCAACTTAGTTCCAGTCAGAAAGAAGAGTGGAGAAATTAGATTGTGTGTAGACTTCAGAGATTTGAATAGAGCATCTCTCAAGGATCATTACCCACTTCCTTCTATAGAGAAAATTTTTCAAGTTGTTGTTGGCTCTGAGAGATTTTCATTGCCAGATGGTTATTCAGGGTACAATCAGATCATGGTCAAGGGGGATGATCAGTTCAAGACATCCTTCACCACCAAATGGGGGACTTATGCATATAGAAAAATGCCATTTGGGCTATCCAATGATGGAGCTATCTTCCAAAGGGCAATGGATACAACGTTCAAGGGATTAATAAACAAGATAGTTCTGGTATATTTAGATGATATCACTATTTTTCTAAAAATACAGCGAGATCATCTCTTTCATTTGATACAAGTGTTCCAAAGATGTAGAAGATTTGGGGTATCCTTGAATCCCAAAAATGTATTATTCTAGCTCATGAAGGAAAGATCCTTGGCCACATTGTTTCCAAAATAGGACTAATAATTGATTTAGAGAGGGTTGAATCCATAAAAGCACACCATTTCCAAGTCATAAGAAAGCCCTCCAAAGTTTCTTGGGAAGGATCAATTTTGTTCAGAGGTTTGTGCCAGATTTTGCAGCCCTTATCAAGCCAATAACTATGATGTTGAAGAAAAGCATGGCCTTAAAATGGACAGTAGAAGGTAAGGTAGGTTTTGAGGTAATTAAAGAAGGAATTTCACAAGCTCCAACTCTCATTAACCCAGATTTCTCCAAGGATTTTATTCTTTATGCATTTGGAGGTGATGATACAATCTCTGCAATTTTAGTATAGCAGAACAAAGAAAATGCAAAGCATCAATTAATTTCTTTAGCCAAAGCCTAGAGGACTATGAGGTGAGGTATTATTTCATTGAGAAGCATTTTCTTGCAGTGATTAGGAGCTTGAAGAAATTTAAGCATATAGTTTCAAACAACAAGGTTCAAATGTTGGTTTCTCATGTGGGAGTTAAGGACTTCATCCTCAACAAAGATTTAAATGAAAAACGTGCGGGGTGGATTACTCGTGTCATGAAGTATGACATTGAGATCAAAGTCACCAAGCTGGTATGAGAAAAGGATTATGTGAACAGCTGGTCTTAAGAAAATCAATGGAAGCATGCAATGAAAAGGATGTTGTTTTGGTGCTGCAAAACAACCAAGAACAAGGTAATGTTCAAGAAGAGAATGATGGTGTCCTCACTCCTTTCTGGACCCAAGACATAATGCACTTCCTACACATAGGCCTATGCCCTCCATAGATGAACAAAACAAAGAGAAGGCACTTCAGATTGTAGGTTGTCCCTTATGCACTTGTTGATGGTGTTTTTTTCAAGAAAGATGTAAATGGAGTGCTGCTGAGATGCATTGGAACAAATCAGATTAATAGAACATTGGAAGAGTTCCATGGTGGGACAGTTAGAGGTCATTTTTCTCCAAGAGCGACAGCCCTCAAGATCATGAAGGCTGGCTATTATTGGCACACGGTATTCAATGTTTTTTATGCATGGATCAAGAGGTGCAAGATTTGTTATTTCTTCATAGGTAAGGAGAGATTAGCTGCCCTTCCATTATACCCAATCTCAGTTGACCAGCCATTCATGTAGTGGGGTTTGGACTTCATTGGAGTCATTAATCCAAACTCAAGCCAAGGGCACAAGTGGATCCTAACAGCCATAGATTACTTCACCAAATGGACTGAGGCAATGGCACTTAAAGAAGCAAATGAATCTAGCATTCTAGACTTCTATGAAGGGATAGTAACCAGATTTGGTATACCTTCCACTATGGTATCACATGATGCTTTGGCATTCATAGGATCAAAGATGACTGAATGGGCTTTTGAAAATGGGATTTATTTAAGCACTTCATCAAATTATTACCCTCAAGGTAATGGCCAAGCTGAGTCTACAAACAAGAAATTGTTAAGGATCATCAAGAAGACTCTTGATGAAAATCAGAGGACTTGGCATACTAAATTGAAATCATCCTTGTGGGCTGATAGGATTACTCCCAAGATATCCATAGGTAATTCTCCATTCAATCTTGTTTATAGAAGAGAGACAATTTTTCCCATGTCACTTGAGTTACCAACATTGGAACTCATGAAGCAATTAGAATTGTTGGAATTTGAACCCATGGAGGTTAGATATATAGAATTGATAGAGCTCCAAGAGATCAAAGAGCATGCAGCCCAAGCAATGGAGAAGGATCAAGCCTTGATCAAGAAGACTTTTGATAGGAAAGCTAAGGCTAGAACTTTCCAAGTTATATATCTAGTGTTCAAATGAGATGTAGACCGAGTAAATCCAAAAATGCATTCAAAGTTTGATGCCATTTGGAGTGGCCCCTACATGGTCACAAAGTGTAAGAAAAACAAGGCCTTCCAATTGTCTACATTGGGTGGTGAAGAATTGTAGATTCCAGTTAATGGAATCCATCTAAAGCATTGCTACTAAAAGGAAGCTCTCCACCTTGTACATACTAGCTTAGATTTTCATTCCTCCAAGAGCTTGTGCACATTGTTTTTTTGTAGCTTATTTTCCATTTCCCTAAGTGCTTTCGCACAAGCTTGTTGTCCCAAGCATGTAGTTTTGTAGGTCATGTTCCAGATCAAATGATGTTCCACTCTTTCTTCTTCTTCCTTGTAATTTTCTAATAATTTGAGAGATTCAAGTGGTATATTTGATGACTCCATGCCCAATGGATTGTTTCAAAGGCTACTTGATCAATCATCCAAAGAGGCGATAACCCCTTTGAGTTGCCAAAATTGTTATCTAAAATAAGCTCCTTGCTTATTTTTTGGCTAACTCCCTTCACTCCTTCCTTGTGTCTCACTCAGAATTTTTTTATCTTTCAAGCACTCAAAACCTTTTGGAAATGGTTTCATTGGATAGAGCATCTTCTCAAATTTCTAGAATGGTAAATTTTTCCTTCTAACTCCTTGTATTTTTCAAGTTATGGCTCGATGGAGTTTTGGAGGGAAATTTTCCCATGGGAGGCCCGCGGTCCAATCAAGTCGTGCCACGTCAGTGGGGAATGGTGGAAGGTGGAGGGAAACTTGAAGATTTTTCCAAGTATTGGTAGGGTGCACAAAGAATTTTTTTGGCCTAAAGGCCCACCAGCCAATAGGAGGAGGCCACGTGTCCTCGGGGTCATCGGAGATCGGAGCGGCGGGAGGAGGTTGGAAAATTTTCCAAGGTTGGCGCAAAAGGAATATCTTGGCCCGAAGGCCTACCAATGAATCACACCTACCACATGTCCTCGGAGCATTGGGAGGTGGAGGGTGGAAGGAAATTTTCCTTTTCACCAAAATAGGGAAAAATATTGAATAGAATCCCGCCCGCGATGGCCCGCACCAATCAGAGCATGCCACGTGTCCATGTGGCGGTGAAAATCTTAAGGTGGGTCCACAAAGGAAAGGAGCTAGTCCAATCCCATGCCAATCAAAATGTGCCATGTGTCCCATTTGGGGAATTGGTCGGTAGTGATGGAAATTTTGGAAACGTGCGCCGAATGCCAATCAAAACACGCCACATGTCCTCGGAGCATCGGGCCAGTAGAGAATTTTTGGAAAATTTTCCAAAGACCCAAAAGGCGTAAAAAGGCGGGGGAAGGCCCGTGACTAATCAAAACTTACCACATGGCACTGGAAATTTGGATGGTGGAAATTTTTGGGGAATTTTTCCCAAAGTCAAAAGAGGGAAAATTTTAAATTTCAGGCCCGCAAAGATTCAAATTTTCCCTAGTTTTTCCCTAAATCTTTAGGAGGGCATAACTTTTGATCCAAAACTCAGATTTTCACATTCTTGGTGTCATTGAAAAGCTGGTGAAATTATCTACATGATGGATGGATCAATTTTGTTTGTTGGTGATTTTTGGAGAGATAAAATCAAAAATACCTTTGGCATGGGGAAGACAAATAGAACCGACATTTCAACCACCATTGTTAATGAAGTAAGGCTCACATTCTCTCCTAGCATGGTAAAAACATTGGGAATGAAATTTTGAGGGTGACCATGCTGTTTTAATATAATTTGGTTGGTGGTTGAAGCATCCTTTCATGCTTTCCTACGTTTTCTCCTTCATGGGCTTGAATTTTCATTGTTAAAAGCCAAATTTGGCTCATTTTGTAAGGGTTGGACATTTTTGTGTTTTGCAGACTCCCTCTTTCACCCTAGAAAGTGATTTTGTGGAATATCAGACCTCTTTTAGGACTGCAACATGTTTTCTGCCTCTCTTCTATTGTAATGCATGTATTTTTGATATTGGAAATGACAATACAAGCTCTGTGAATGAGTTTCAGTCCCCTGTTTGTGTTGTTTTCTTCATTTCTGATCTTTCATTACATTTTATCAGTTTTTGCATGATGTTTTGTTGCATCTCTATTATCTATGTCAATTTTCAAAAGTAAATGTTCACCACTCCTTTAGTGTATCACCTTGTTAATATTAGTTTTATTTATTTTGCATCCTCTACCTCTGTCCCCTTAGAATTTAGAGTATGATTTTGAGTTTAAACCTCTGTAACTTTCAAGAAATACATATGATCAGAGGGGTTGAGGAACCAACCTCTAATCTGGAGATTATTTTCCCATTTTTTACAAGTCCCACACTTGGGGAAAAGATTCAATGTTTTGAATTCACACTGGATGTCCAAATATCAAACTAAAAATCTGATGAACATCCATGGGTGCTATGAATCTATACTAATAGATACCTTTTCTACCAATGATAAAGATTCTTCCACCTTAGAAACTCCTTTCACTACATATGAGATAAAGGTTAGACTAAATGGTTGATGAGAGTATGATCTGTAGAAATCCCTTATGGTTAAAAGATTTCCCCTATCTGCCAAAGCACATGGTAGGCTATGTTACAAGTTCCAAAGATCAAGGGAGAACTAACCCTTAACAATTTCACTCCAAGTGGATTACTAGAAGATGAAAGGATACTCAATGATATTATTTTTCATCCTCAAGATGATGAAATGGATTTATGTTACCAGTCACCCAAGTATGTTATTCCTAACCGAATAATGCTTACTATGGGATATAAAGGATGTGGTTGTGGCCATCAAGAAAAAGGTTCATTGAAATATCTTCCAATACCTCAACATATAATAGGTAGGTATAGTATTGGCATCCATCTATATGAATCACACTCCTTAGATGATGAAGATGCCTCTTCTTACTATGAAGATGGTCCATTTAAAAATTAAAGTGAAACAGGTTCCCTATGTAGTTTTTACGAATACCTTACCTCCATGAACCTATTTTCTTATGTGGGTATCCTACCCATAACACCTGATGTATCCCCTATAACATAGACACAATATTTATCTATCACTCATGAATTGGGACCAATGGAAGCACATACCCATCAACATATTTCGAACGATGAGATTATTACTGATTTCCTTTGTATCCATGAAAATATTCCCAGAAATGACCACAAGAAAGGCTTCTCCATTTAGCTCAACATATGCATGTACTTTGGAGAGGATGTAAAGTTGTTTGGTCACTTAGTTAGAAAAGTAAGAAAGGGAAAAAGTCCTACAGAAAATCCTCATAGAAAGAAAAATTCCAAGTCCTATAGAAAAAACCTCTTTGAGGTGCTTGTGGACAAACAAATAGAGAAACCTATGGACAAGATAGTGTACCCACCTAAAGATGAGGATCTCTTTGAACCACCTTTGGTAGAGGAGGATCTCAATCTCCTCCCAATCCTATGTGCATGGAAGATGAATCCAAGTTACTAGTGGAGGAGACAATAGATGTTAACATTGACACGAAGGAGTTTCCTAGAATGGTTAAGTTGGGAGCTTCACTCTCAGCTCAAGAATAGAAAAAATTTACAGGACTTTTGAGAGAATTTGTAGATATTTGCACTTGTTCTTACATATACATGTCAGGACTTTATCCTAGATTAGTGGTACACAATCTTGTTGTACACTTGGATGCCAAGCCCATAAAACAAAAGCTTGAGAAGATGCATCCTCATGTTGCCTTGTTGGTTAAGGTAGAGCTAGAAATGTTATTAGAAGTAGGCTTCATCAGGCCTATTGACTACTCGATTAGATTTCTAATGTGGTCCTAGTTTAGAAAAATTCATCAATATTAGGATGAAAACTTATTACTCTACATCTCTACCACACACTTTGTAATTGGGGCACTGTTGGCCCAGTATGATAAAGAGAAGAGAGAAAATATGTGTACTACTTAAGTAGAACTTTGATAGCTTACGAGATCAACTATCCACATATCGAAAAGGCTTTCTTAGCCATATTTTTGACTTTCAAAACTATGGCATTGTTTTTTCAACAATAAGGTCAAGCTTATTTCAAAAGTAGATCCATTCAAATACTTATTTTCAAAACCCACACTCATAAGAAATATGGCTAATTGGATCATCTTACTCAGCAAGTTTTACATTGAGTATGTACATCAAAAGTTAGTGAAAGGACATGTTCTATCAAATTAACTAGTAAAAGCTCCATTACTGTGTATAAAACCTTTGAATCTAGAGCTCCCAGACACATCTATGATGTACCTCAAGGAATCAATCATATAGAAACTATACTTTGATGGCTCCTTTACCTTTCATGGTTTAGGTTTTGAAGTTGTGTTGATCACTCCTACAAGAGACTTGATCCCCCAAGCATTTCGACTTGGATTCCCATGCAAAAATAATATAATGGAGTATGAGGCCCTTATCACAGGGATGAAGCTAGCTATTAAGTGGGACATCGACAAGTAAATATAATTGGTGATTCCATGCTGATTATAAAACAAGTGATAAATGAATATAAAGTAAAAGATGAGAAACTTCTTCCATACAAGAGAATGGTTGATTCTTTAAAGGATTTATTTGAGAAAATAACATTCGAACAAATACCAAGAGCCCAAAAAGAGAAACAAATGATATGACTACAAGAGGGATACATGTTGAGCATTCCACCTGCAAACAACAAAATTCCATTTTTGTGGATCACCTATGAATGCTAGCATATGACATGCTAGAGTCCTGTTTGGTATGCGAAGTTGTTGGTCCCTTTTCCCCATGGTACTATGACATCTTTAATTACCTCCATGATGGAACCTTTCTGAAAACATTTCCTGTATCAATAAATGAAACCTCATCTAGCATATATCCCATTATAAACTACTTAGGGACACCCTCTTCTCGCTAAGGATATGATAGGAATCTGCTGCACTGTCTAAATTCAGATGAATTTATCCGAGCAATCAAAGAGTTGCACGAAGGCATATGTGGGGTTCATACTAATGGGATTGTATTAGAAAATAAAATACTCAGAGTGGGCTACTATTGGCATACCATGGAAAATTACTACTATAAACATGTGAAAACCATCTTGTATTTTTAGAAGTACAAATATCTGATACATGTTTTGGTGTAATCCTTGTAACCTATCATGACACCTTGACCATTCTTAAAGTGGGGTCTCAATCTTATAGGTAAGCTTAAACCTGTCTCCTCAGATGGCCATAAGTTCATTATCACTACTATTGAATACTTTACAAAATGGGTAGAGGTTGTTCCTCTTACCTATGTTGAAGGCCCTTAGATATCTAAATTTATAATGAACCATATCATCTGTCGATATGATATCCCTTATGCCATTATCACTGAAAATGGTAAGCCATTTAAAAATAAAACTGTGAAAGCGTTATGCAAACGTTTTCAAATATCTCTCAAGTTCTCAACCCCCTATTACCCTCAAGGTAATGGGAAAGCCAAAGCTTCCAATAAAACCCTCATTCATATTATGGAGAAGATGGTGAATACAACAGGTTGTGACTGGAACTTATAGATTCACCTTTCCCTCTGGGCATTCAGAACGTCTATCCACACCCCTATAGGTGCCACTCCATACTCTTTAGTATTTGGCACAGAATTCATGCTACCCCTAGAGATTGAGATCCCCTCTTTATGTATTGAGATAAGGGACTACCTGAATAAAAAGAGGACTACCGAGTAGTTCGAACGATAGAGTTGGAGATATTAGATGAGAAATTACTTCACACCCTCAATCACCTTAAAGTGTATCAAGATCAAGTGCAACGAAGCTATAATAAAAGAGTAATACCTCATCAATTTGAGGTAGGATACTTGGTGTTAAAAGAAAAGAAATTCAAAACCACAAAGGACCAAGAAAAGAAGGAAAATTTTGAGCCTAATTGGCTAGGGCCATATGTTGTGGTTGCCAAGTTCAGTTCAAGTGCCTATAAGCTTGCCTATTCAAATGGCCAAGAGCTTCGGGAACCTATGAACATAATTCATCTTAAGAATTTCTATGCTTAAGTGTAGGGTCCCTAAAATATCAAAAATGACAAAAAATTATAAAAAAAGAAAAAGAAAAAGAGAAATAAACAAGTGCATCTAATAGTGAAAACCATGCAATAGTGGCACTTTGGATAGGTCCTTTGGTGAAAACCTATTCTCGGTTCCATTGGAGGGTCTATTTTTCATAAGAATTTTAGGTATAGGAGTATGATGGATTTTTCTTAAGTTGTTCCTTACATTTGTATGAGACCCTTGTGAGCCCTGTCCCTCTTTGCCCTAATCTGGTTGATCCTACTTTTGAATAAAAAAAGTTTAACTTTGAATATTACCATATCATGTCGGGGGAAATTTTTCATTATCACCTTCTTGCACATAACATGTGGTATTTTGACCTTGTACATCTCATCTAATGCTTTGGGTGCATCCACGTTTCTCCATTAACTTACATGTTCACTTCGGAAAAATTCTTAGAAAATATCAAAAACATTTATATAACTATTTGAAAATCTCAAAACATGCATATATGTTCCTTGAAAAACTCAAAACATTTAAATATGTTTCGTATAAAACTAAAATTCAATAGAAACATTTCTTGAGATAATGCCCAAAACAATGGAAAAATGTCGCAAAATTGTCCCACAAAAATAAACTAGTTGTTTGCTTACTTTTAGTTGTTGGTTTGTATGGTTTTGGTTACATTACTTTTTGGTATTGTGTCCTTTAAATTGGATTCATTTGCTTACTTAGAGTGATTGTTAATTTTATCTGTGGTGCATTGCATTGAGTTCATTCTATCTTGCATTCTTGTAGATAGTTGTGTTGCTTTGATTAGATTTGTCAAACTTGTGTTTGTTATTTTACTTGTACATTTTGTTATCATTTCATCATCATATCAAATAAACCATCACATCTATACATCATATATCAATAAAATCTAAGTATACATCACACATGTATGCTAAAGATAATCATCAAGTATTATATCATCAATGGGGCAAGAGGGGTTGTGCATGATCAAAATCTATCCCCCCCACACCAATATCAAAAATAAAAACATGTTTTACTCAAAGTATCTCATCAACATGCAATATGAAATCAACTAAGGCTATCTCATAAATATAACAACATGTGATACAAACATAAACATACGAGTAAGCATGATATCTCATAAACAAAGTATGATACGTTAGTAATCCATCAATCATCATATATCCATAAATATCAATTTTTTTTGTATAAAATTAATTTGTATCGATACATATAAGATACAAAAATGAATCATGGGAATGGATCGAAAATGTGCCTTCATCACGAGGCATAATAAAAAACAATACATAACGTACATCTGTACAAAAATGTGCCTTCATCATGAGTCATGACCAAAAATAATACATATATATCCGTAAAAAGTATGACTTCATGTCAAGGTGATATACCAAAAATATACATCAATAACAGGTTCAACCACGAATCTCACCCTCTCTTGGAATGCCTAGTTTGGGTTGCCACTAGGTGGGGGAATTTGAGGTGATGGACAGTAGAAGATATTGCACCATGTTGTACTTGACCCATGTTGCTCTGAAGCCTACTATCCTAAAGGACCCTGTATAGATCATGTTGAGTGTGAAAACCTTTGTCCTCTAGATTGTGACATAATTATTTCTCTATAGTATAACTCAGGAGCTCTCTACTCACCGGAAGGCCACATGATACTACATCCTATAATATGTAGGATCAGCTACTAGGGAGGCACTCTAGCCAATCAAAAGCTATACTCCTGAAGTAGTACCTACCTACTAGAGCATGTCATGCATCACCCTCAAACTGGCTAGCTATATCCATAACTGGGATTTATTTGATACAACATGATCCCTCTCTGCCTACCACTTTACTCTCTCTGTGGTAACCTAATCCCACTATGTCCTAGCATGATCTCAATCTATCATGAAATGATATTTCTATGCCCTAAGATGGTCTCGGTCCATAGTCACCTAATCCTGTTATGTATCAATTTGATATCTCTCTAGAGTAGCATGGAGTTGTAGTCCTATAAATTTATATCATTGTTAATGCAAGGCATCCACCTTTCCACCAAACTATACATTCTCCTCCATATCCTCTCCACCCCCATCATCTCCTCCACCTCCTAGTGGACTATGTGGTGGAATCACACGAGGGGGTGATGGAGGTGCTGCAATGGTGCCCGTAATGGAACTTAAAGGGGAATCTGTGGTGTCAATATATGTGGCTACACCACTAACTGATGTTGTACTAAAACCTGTTGTTGAACCATCACCTATTGTGTTGGAACCCCTATCTATGGCCCTACATGTGGACCTACCTATGCCTATGCATATGCTTGGGCCCTAGGATCTGAGCCCCTATAACCCTTGTCCTATTGTGTCTAATACCTCATGTAGAATGGTCAAAAATTGAAGCAAAATTGTTGTATATTACCCTACATAATCCAAGGTCATCCTTGGATCCACTATCTATGCTAGCTGCACCCAAGGTTATGGAACCACCGTAAGACGTTGGTACAAGCTCCACCTAGCCTAATCTAGGCCCCCATATGAAAAGTCTCTCTATCTATGATTGTATCGCATATCTTCACCAGGAATCCCCTTGATGAGACCAAATTGCCACTAGACCTTTTCTACTCTATACCACTCCATGATATGACTCCTACTCCCAAGGATAAAATGATCTACTATAGTAGTACTCAACTCAACTACATCCTGAGGCCACTAGTATAACTCCGTATGGTCACATGTAATCATATGTGGTCATATCTCGTTAAAAGTGCATATGTAATAATATTTATCCCCCATGTGACCATGAATATCATCTCCATCTAGAACCCATCCCATGATAGATGGCTCTCAAATAACCCAAGCTCTCAATGCTCCTGCAGGGCATCCAATTGCAATGTGGTCCCAAGCCCATATCTATAACAAAGTGGCTAGACCCATGGACCTTTGTCTATGGTAGGATATCAAATGGAAATATTTGTATAAGTAGGTTAGAATGCAATGTCCCCATCAGTAAACCTCTCCTTGGAGGAGGCCGTGAATCACTCCAATAAGGCCTAGAGGAAATCGAGCACAAGTCTTGTTAGGAAAAAATATGGCGCTAAAAAGAGATTATAAAAATATAGGAACCCATCCCATCTGTTGATCAACCATACACCTACTAATATTAGTAGTCATACCCCGATGGGGTATGTCTACCACTCCAAACATCTCAACTATGCATCACTAAATACGCTCCTAGTGACCATCGTAGGTAATCAGCCTGACCCTAGGATGGGAACTCGTAGAATCTACCACACATCCTCTAAAGTGATGCTCATCTCGCCAGGTAGGAAGATGAAACATTTTACACACGCTGCACTATCTCTTAGCTAAGGTTATGAGTAGGTTGTGATCTAGGGTAATTTGTGGCATGTGAGCCACGTATGATAAACCAGTCACCTCCAATGTAATCTCTAGAAAAATCTGGTCTCATTTCTGAACGACACCTTGTAGGCCCGAGCCACCCATGTCACTCCCACATCTCTAATCACTCTAAGTCCATCTGCAAGGTCAATCAAGTCATTTATTATGATCTTATTCTTCTATTATAAATCTAATTTTTCTATTCTATCATGTTATCCTTCTATTTTTACCATCTATCCTACCATTTAGGTTTTCCTAGAAACCTTCATTTTCTTCTAAAGTCACTCCAAAGTGTCTTTTGCACACCAACAAACCCCTTGGAGGCCTTAGTGCATCCCCTATGGAATTAGTTCCCTCAAAACACCAATTCCCCCTTCCGTGCATTAACACCTAACATCATGCATCTATGTATCCTAATTTCCCCAACCCTCTTACAGACATGAGTATACCTCCCATGTCACCAAAGACATTTTACATTGCACAGAACAAAGGCATATATGCTTAACAACCTTATGTGCATGAGAATGCCATATTTGGCACTAGTAAAGGTGTGCCCATGTCTCTCTATAAAGTTTGTGTGAGTGGCCCCTCTTTGCACTAACATAGACATGCCCTCGCTAACTTTAGCACTACGTAACCCCGTGAGCACAGTGCACCCCAAGGACCACGTTGGCTTATTCGTGTGGGATTTTTACACTATCTTATTCCCTAATAAAAGAGTTTTAGCCAAAATTAAATGCTACAAAAGTAAAAAGATGAAAATTTTAGCTTTTGGTGGAGCCTATGATCAGCTATCTCTCACCTCATTCATCATACTCTAGACACACTCACTCCACCTATTCCATTAGCTCAAACCTCCACACTTGACTCCTTGAGATTCTTAACTCTACCCTTATTCTTGTTCACACAACCTTGGTCTTAACTGAGATACAAACTATCTTGGCTCAGCTTGTTCATTCTATGAGTCTTCCTCCCTTCTTAATGCATGTTCTAGACTTCATGTGTATGCAAGGTCAGTGAGTTGTCTTATAGCCCTCAATAAAATTATTCAAGGATGATGTGGTTTCTTATTAGGCATCCTACCAAGTTCTAGACCCCTGCTCCAAGAAAATTTAACACTCTCCCAAATGCATATAATACAAAATCATCAATTCACAAGTTAATACTACTCCACTTACATGCTTGACATATATATAAATATTTCCTATGCCTAGTATCTTGAAGAAACAAGAGGGGATTCACCTGAGAATAGTCAAGTAGATGTATAATGGCCTTTCTTACTCTTCACATTCTCTTTCACATGCATGCGTTGCATAACCATCAACCAATCATGAAAAATATGCCATGCTCATTCCTAGGATAAGTTTCGGATCCAAAATCTCTAGTGGTAGACATTAGGTCTAGAGGTCATTAGTTAACATCTTGAGGTAATAGTGATCATTAGTCACTACCTTATAAATGTTCAAACCTCCTATATTATCTCGTAAGACTTTTCATACTACCAAACCATTCATGATGGTGTTTGACACACATACCTCTTAAAATCTCTTACCATACCCTACCTACAATGGAGTCCTTCATTGCAATAGAGTCACAAGGTCCTACATACCTGGTTGAACTTGTGTTTTCCATCACCAATCCACCTAGGATCATCCCTTTCCATCTTTCAATTCTTACCTCCCTCTTAATGTGAAGACTCATCCCAAGCTTCATTATAACCTTCCTCACATCAACTCAAGGGTCCAAAACACTGCTCCATATCTATCAAGGCAAAAATCAATGACTTTAGGTCCTCCCTATGCTGCTAGTCAATATGTTTCTCAACTTAGAACATTGATTCTTCAACACATTTTATCTAGTTACCATCTCTAAGACCTTTTCTTACACTCCAGACAATCCTAGTAACCTATACAATCAAATTTACATTAAAGTGATGGCCTTTATCTTCATTACCATTCCCACTTGTTTTATGGACTCTTAGGTCTCATCGCAGTCTCACTAGCTCATGACATATCCTAGTTTGTGTAAACTAACACCAAACTACCTTCTACCCTATTATGTTGTGTTTTACCAACTCGTATACGGTCAATTTTTTCAAAATGGTAACATCTTATTGATGGGATCCTACCTAGGATCATTTAAAATATTCATTTATACCTTAATCAACCTTCATTTCTCTATTGGAGTGATGACAATTAACATAAATGCCAAACTATGTCTTTCTCGTTCACAAACTTGTACACTGTGTTTACCTAGTTCGAGCTCGAGATTAATGTCACGTACATCATCTACTATAATAATCCTTTCAACACGAAAACTAGGGGATGTATAATTCAAATGAAGATGAAGATAATTTGAAATTTATGGTAAAATTCATCAGTGTATTAAAAAGATATTGAAATCCCTAGTATGAGCCCGAGAAGGAACAATTAGCTATAAAAATCAAACCAGGCAATTTTAAGACTCACAAAAATTATGATCATGATCCTTGATACATGTAGAATATTTCTATATCAACAATCAAGTGCATTTAAACAAATTCATGCTATTGAGGGTTTGGGATCCATTGCCCCGACACAATCTTCATCACATACCCATTGTAAACATGTAAATTTATTCAAAACAAAGGAAAATTATTTATTTCCAACATCATACATACATTATTCATCCTTCTACCATTTCTTACCAGCTTCCAATACCTCAAATTATTCCTCTATTGTGTTTTTATCACCTATTGTATCTCCTTAAACATCTCAACTAGCTTCTAAATTGACTAAGTCACCCTAAGAAGGCTCAACCATGCCTCTAATCATAGCAAGAATGGATAATCTATATCTCAAAACACCTCACACTTGTTACATATTCCTTTTTATGGTCTTCATGACCTTATCAAACTCATGAAAACTCATTCTTACCTATTCAACCACTCACACCTAGTCAAACTTGACCTATTACCCCTACTACAAGGTTTTTCACCTTTACTACAACATTGTACACACGGATTTGAATTTTAACAATACAAACATGGAAATAGAAAAAATTGAAAATCATTTATATATGCATATTGAATTTCATAGGATTACTTAGACTTCATTTTTGCTCTAATTCTCTATGGTGATGCCCCTACATCACTTTGTTTACATGCGGGTCATCCCGGGAAGTATCATGTAGTCTCTAATGCTATCCATATGGTGTTTTTAGTTTTGTACCCTTGTCATTTCCTCTCGTAGGTCAAAGATAAATTAGTAGTGAAAAGGTAAGTGTGTGTGGTAAATGAACTTTCCATAGTGGTTTATATACCTAATTTTACCCCGCAACGTGTTTCTCACCCCGAGGTTCCCTAAAGCCATCATGGTTCTTCTAGATTATTCTAGCCCTTGCCACGATGATTATTTTTAATAAATAATTATTTTTCTCCCGTTTTTGCTACCATGGGGCATGTTTTTGCTTATACATCAAATGTATTATCATAGAACATCAAAAATTTTCCTACCAAATATATTTCTTAGGTTCTTGCATGTTCTTGTCTCAAATGACTTGTAGATCATTGTGATCTACCTCCATTAAGAAAATTGGCTTGCTTACTATGATGGTACTCCCATGCAATAGTGAGTTTCTAGAGACTTTGTCATAGTGTACGAATGCTTTCCATGGGACTACTTGTGTCCTCCGTTATTCCCTCATATGTATCCTTGCTTGGGGTACCATTTTTAACACTTGTCATTACAACACAAATGTTTCAAAAATGAAGCTTGATAACAAAAAAATTGGTGCAACTATCTTGAACGTTGTTTGTTTGAGTATGTGTGATTATACTTGTTTCTTTGTTAGGTTAGTTGGTTTAATTTCTCATATTACATTGCATTATGTATGTTGCATGGAGTTAAGCATCATTTTAATTTCTCATATTGCATTGCATTATGTATGTTGCATGGAGTTACATATTTTTAACAATGAACAAATGTTAGTAATTTAGATTTTCATGTTATTTTACACTTTTGTTTATTTTAATAAAGGTTGATGATGTAGATCATAGGGAAAACATGATGAAATAAAAGTTTCTTATTAAATATTGGATGCAAAGAGCTATTCCTATTCTCCACTTATCATTTCTTATCACTACTAATTTTTCTTCCAAATCACCTGGGGAAATAAAAAATAATGTTTATTCTATCAGTTTCGATCATAATTTCAATTTTCGATTGACTTCTTCTATCACCCCATCAACATTTGAGTGGGCATCCTTCATTCTACTAATTTTTATTCAAAATTTACGTGTTTATGTTTGTCTACTATATTTGACATGAAGCTACTTACTTTACCTCAAATAGGGACAAATGTAGACACCTAAATTCCACTTTTGCAATCTTATTGCTAAAAACACACAAATCACCCGCATTCTTGTCATTTCCATTATAATTAGTGATTTCTACTAGTTAACTAATGTATCTTACCATTTAGGCCAATTAACATCTCTTTTTTATTACATATCTATCCTCTTCTACATTCAGGATGCCACTTTATGACAAATCATAAGTCAAAATCCTCTTCCAAATAGATAATTAGTGATTATTAGCTAATTAAGCCTATTTTACCCTTGTTTTGGTCAATATACCCTATTATTGGCTCAAACCCCTCTTCCAACCACTCAAAATCACCCCACTTCCCTCCACAACATCTCAAAAAGCTTTAAAAGCTTATCCTATCCTCCTAATTGACCCTAAGTGGTTGATTAAGGCTCCTCACATCTTAATCACTTGTTAATTCACTAATTGTGATTAGCAAACCTTAATCATGATTAACAATTCTTAATATACTTTATTCTTTTAGTCCCACATGCACCAAGATGCTAGTTTTCCTCAAATTAAAAACTATAAAAAGGAATAACCACATA
The DNA here is from genome assembly GCA_018340775.1 of Taxus wallichiana var. yunnanensis. Lineage (NCBI taxonomy): Eukaryota > Viridiplantae > Streptophyta > Pinopsida > Cupressales > Taxaceae > Taxus > Taxus wallichiana. The sequence continues at coordinate 162,359,833 of CM031243.1, read as the reverse complement.
CCTTTAAAATTTACACCATGCTTTGATTTGCATATCATATAAGAAATATGATTAATAGCCAAGCTCAATCCTTGCCTCAAGTATTCAATGGGGTTAGTAGATGGGTATCTAATATGATCTTGTAGTCATTATTGGAGATACCATCTCACCTTCCTTGGAGTAGCAAAAACCCCCAATTTGATTGCTCCTATATCTATTTAGGTCTAAGTTAGTTAGCAATTGAATATTATAGTAGGCATGCTTTAGCTAAGATAGATTGATATATCATGTTAGTTCTTTCAAGCATTCCATTAAGATTTAATCATTGATATGAATTTTATAGATTCAATAAAGATTTTCTCAATTAGACTATGTGGTGTTAGTCTTGTTAGTTTATCTTTGCTTGGAACTTTTAGTAGTCTTCACTACCCATACTACATTAAATTAGGAAGCACCGCTTTGCATAAAACTGTTGATTTTGTGATGGGAGTGTTTTTAAATTTTTCTACCATCCACTCAAACCATAAGAAACTTATTTTTATAATTCTATGGTGTAGGGGATGTTGAGAGCTTTCTATAAAGTTCAAGATCTCAAAATCTGGAACATCCGGCCAAAAGTTATGGCCAAAGGGGTTTTGAACCCCCATTACTACTTTCCTGTATTGTGGGTTTCAAAAATGCATTAATTATTACTTCAATGAAGTAATGAGTTATTAAAATTTCCTTTGTATTGTGGGATTTAGCAACTGCATTAATTATTACTTTAATGAAGTAATGAGTTGTTGTAATTTCCTTTTATATTGTGGGATTTCCCCCCATTACTTATTACTTCTCATTAATGTGTTGGAGATGTTTTTTCAATTTTTATCCCAATAAATCCAATCAAAAACTTATTTTCATGATTCCATTGCATAGAGGACATTAAAAGCTTTCCAAAAATTCCAATATCTCAAAAATGTAGCACCGAAGCAAAATTTATGGCCAAAATAAGTTTTCAAAATTCCCTTCTTTACTGGGATTTCAACCCCCATTATTTATCTCCTTCATTGTGGGTTTTGACCCCTAATTACTTCTCTTCTTCATTGTTGGTTTTGACCCCCATTACTTCTCTCCTTCATTGTAGGATTTTTACCCCCAATTAATTCTCTCCTTCATTGCAGGTTTTTAACACCCAATTACTTCTCTCCTTCATTGTGGGTTTTTGACCCCCATTACTTATCTCCTTCATTGCATGTTTTTGACCCCAATTACTTCTCTCCTTTATTAATTTTTAAATAAGTAAAGCAATCCAAGAACATTGATGAATTAAGCTTTTAGTTATGCAGTGATCAAGGACTACTTTACTTATCAATTTTGAACAAGTAAAGTAATCCCAAAATCTTGATAAACTAAAAAACTAGTTATGTGGGTTTTCAAACTACTTTACTTACTAACTTTGATAAGTAGAACACTTCGTTTTAGCACAAAATTGTGAAGTAGAAGCACTTTGATTTAGCACAAAAATAAGAGGTAAAATTCAAATTTGAGGGGTTTGATAATTACTTTTAAATTTTGAACAAGTAAAAGCACTTATATTCAACGCAAAGAAGGAGAATAATGTGAATCAGGTTTTGGAGGATGATTTACTTATTACCTAGAAGTAAAGCACTTTGAGAAACCTAATTTCTTAAGAGAACAAGTAATTAAATTTATAGGGACTTTTAGAGTGTTTTAGCACAAGGATATTTTATCTACTACTTCCAAGAAACCTCCTGCAACCCTTTAAAGAATTCTAGAGTATTCCTAAAAAATTTAAAAATTGGTCTCCCAATATTTCTAAGTGAAATATTTGGAGACACCAGATGATTAACCCAAATGGTTCACCCTTCATTTGGGGTTCATGCGATGTCACTAAAGGAGTATGTGGCCCAAAGTAGAACCAACCGATGTGCTAAAAATCTTCCTTGTAGAGAGGGATGGGATGTGCTTGGTAGAAACCAAGGCATAATAAAACAAGTGGCTAGGAGAAAAGTATTAGTACAAGAAAAGACAAACATGTATGTATAAGATGAAATGTAAGCTAAGAAGATAATGTATAAGATAAGATGCAAGTAAAAATACAAGAATTTAATGTAGACCATAAAAAGGATGTTGCAAAAATGCGTAACCACTCACAAAGGTGTCACAATAATATAAAGGAAATAATGGCCACAAGAAATTAGAGAACACAAAATACATAGGGTAAATCCTACAAAAATGACAAGAAAAGGAAAACAATGTATCAGACAACCATGGAAGAAAAAAATCCTGTATAACAAATTTTACATATGAAGCACTCGTTAGCATATTAGAAAGATAAAAAGTATGTCAAATCATGTATAATATAAGAAAATAGTGTGCTATGAAAAAAATAAAACAATCACGCTTGTAATGTATGAAAGTGGATGCCCCTAGGAACTATTGTGGGACTAGTACTAGCTGTTTGCGCTAAGCATACATGTTGCATGTAATGGATCTATAATATTTGTGATCACAACTAGAAATCAAGTGAACATGCATGTGTTCATGATAAAGATAATGAAATACAAGATATATATCTAGCGTGGGTAATACGATGAACATGTCACAAGTAAATATAACCAAGATATGCAAAGTATGTTGTGGATGAAACATAATGGAATGTAGTGTGAGTGATATGAACAATATGCCCCTGAGTGTATGTGTATGTATGAAATGAGGTTAATTTATTTATGGCCCTCATCAATAAATAATGAACCATAAACAACAATGCATTATTGGGAAAATGTTTGAATGATGTGTCGTATGTAGAAAGTTTTTATGAATTGAGCATAGAGTGTTGATTGTAGAATGATGATGTGTAGATGATATCAAATGTGACATATGGATGAGTAATTGTGAAGTTGGATAATGAGGTGATGATTTATCCTAAAGCATATATCACAAGGTGCGTGAGTAGGATGTTAGAAAGTGTGATGATGTAGCATAAAGTGTATATCACAAGATGAATGAATAGGAAAGCTAGAAAGGGGTGATGATTTAGCATAAAGTGTATATCATGATATGTGTGAAGAAGGAACTAGCTAGGAATGTCGCATGATAAGAGGATTGAATGATTGAACGTGTGAGTTTGGTGAGGTCCATTTGATATGTATACTCTCAACAATCGAGTATGGACCGTGGGACTAGAGTGCATCATCGTGCAATGAGTGTAGTGCGTAGGAGTACAAATGTGTGATATGTGTAGTAGATGTCATATGTGTATGATGTGAAAAGAGTGTAATGCGTAATGTAGAGTATGATGTATAGATTATATAAGTTTGGAAGTGTAAAAGTGTGCATGATGTTAAAGATGTGGATAATGTAAACTATAGAATAATGCAGTGTGTAGAATGTGTATGATGTATGGGTGTATGAAGCACAAAGTGTGGATGATGCATAGTAGATTGAAGATTGTATATGTAGAAAAGTGTATGATGTGTGAAGATGTGATGTGTATTGTTGACGGTGTAGTGTGTGAGGTTCATGTATATAGGATTCCCTCAACAGTCAAGTGTGAACCATAGCACAAGATTACATCATCAAGTAATGTTGATATGAGGGTGTGTGAATATGTATATGCTAAAATCAAGGTGTGAAATGATGTAAATATGAGATATGTATTAATGCTAGGGGAGGAATAAGTGTAATGCCCCCAAGTGTGTGTTGATGAATGAGATATTTGATAAAAGTAAAGGATGAAGGTCCTCTACCCGATGTTTGTGGTAATGAAGGTGTGTGACCATGCTCTAAGAGTGGTGGTATATAAGATAGACGATGTGTAGGTGAGTGAATTCTATATGCATGTGATTGATGAGTATATGGTGGGAACCTTGGTGTAACAAAATGTGTAGGTGATGGAGACCTATGTAAAGTAGAACATGGTGATGATAGAAACCTACATGGAATAAAATGAGGTGGTGATGTGTGTATAGATGTAGGATATGTCCTAGTGAGGGATCTAGACTAATGTATTTTACTAGCAGAGTGATGAGAAAATGTAGGTTATGTGTGAGTAGGTGAGATAGGAGCAGGTTTTCTTTTAGGTGATATAGGTTGTGATGTATTATATGCACTAGGTGATGCATTGGAAACCGTGAAAGGAGATGGTGACCATTGAGTATATAGAGGAAGACCATTGATAGAAATGAATTGATTTTTGTGAATGAATTTTAAACGTAAATGATTCATGGAGATGATATACTTAGACCTACAAATCCAATTGAGGTATAAGAGCATGTCACACTGTCAACCGGTTATCCCATAAGGAAGGGCATCATTAGAATAAGAGGACCCATTGTAACGTGAATCTTAAGCAACACCATAGTAATTGTTCATTGGATATGAAATTTGTGAAAGTGGATAGTTTTTGGGCCCTAGAATATAATCCAAGTACAAGGAGCGTGGGCGCATGGGACCTATATGAAGAAGGGTGCACAGGTGAAGGTGCGTAGGGAAGAATTTATAGAAGGGTTTCACAGAACATATGGCATGCATGTGCAAGGCAAGAAAATTTTTGGACTTAGCCATATTTAGCATCCTAGGAAGCACTCGAGAAAAGCGTGACCCTTCTAGCATGTAGAGTGGATAATGTGCCATCCTGGCTAGTTTAGGATCAAAAAGGGAATATTCCATGCATGTGATGGAAGGTTCTAGAAGAAAATCATTACACAGACTAGAGAACTCGATCAAAGAAGACATGATCCATATAATGACCACTTGGACACTTGGTGGCCGATCTATTACCTTAGAAGGCATGACAATGAAGGAAAAAGGACTTTATATTGAGGGGCATAGATAGTAGAAGGTGGGGGATAAGGGTGCTAAGAGAAGAGTTGTAGAGAGAATAGTGTGCTAGAAAAGGGGTGAAGCTCTGTAGAAGTACCATGGATGATTCTATGGGTTGGGATTAGGAAAATATAGGATTAATGCCACACTTAGAGGGATGGGTATGCATTCATCTATGCAATGTGATGAACATAGTGTAGTTTTGATGCATGACTTATCTTTGCATTGTTATATGAGGGTCTATTATGACTTCAAGGATGTAATGTGGCTATTGAACATGTTAATATGAATATAAGGCTTTGTTATGAATCATGTATATGTTCATGAGTATAATCCTTATGCATTTCCTTTATGTATGAACCATTTCCATATGTTGTTTGTTATTTCTCTTCTATGGATGCATTGATGTGATAACTCACCTTAGGTTTTCATACTAATGCATGGTTATTTTCTATTCACTTTCACTAGAATATCTCATGTCATAAGATGATGCATTCTCAAGAGACACACATAAAGGAGAGGATGCCTCGGGTGAGTAACTAGTTCCCGTTGGGTGATAGGCCAGTGCGCATGGGATTTTACTATTAATCTAAGGGTATAAAAATGACTACATCTTGGTTCCATTTTTGGGACCTCTTTTCAAAGTTTTTGTGAGAAATGGCATACATCTTTGTCCCTGTGATGTGTGATGATAGAACATTTGACCTTAGAAAGTGTTGAAACATGGTTCAAGAGCACAAAGGATGAGTTTTCTCAAAGATTCAACATTGGACCTGAGTTTGATGCACGTAGATGGGTAGAAGAGAACTTATACCATGAGTTATATGAGACATTCTTCTATTGTTTCCCAGTAGAAATATATGAATGGCTATCAACATATGCATCCAGTTGAACTATTACTATAGACCGCACATGTGGACTCAAGATGAATATCAAAGACTATAGGATTCATATCTGACTTGGATGTATGTTGTTGACCACCGGTGGAAGAGAGTCTTGACTCAGCTTATACTCTAGAGTATGCCATTTCTATGTATTATTTCTCGAAGTTGATGAGTTTGAGTTTCGATAGAGCCTAGAGGATCATTTTTACGTGTTATTCCTTTGGCTATGAAGATATTGTTCATTACCTTGAGTTTAGAGGAATTTCCCATAGGCTAAGCTTCTCGAGCATGGGAGAGGAAGCTATGGTGGAGAAAGATGGCAGACATTACAGCTAAAAAGGAAAGGGAGGAGATATGACTCAAGTATAATCAATCTAGTGAAAGGGAGATGACTAGACAACATGAGGTTACAAGTGTGATGGATCTATGGAGGCAGACTTTGTGGGAAGGAGTTGAGGTTCATGCAGATTATGTGGAACCTAAGCAGTATGTGCTACCCCATCTTGGAAAGCATGAGAGAGAATCCCCTTCAACTTCTGATGAGATTTCGTCACATGGAGAAAGGAGAGTCATTGGTGCACATCTGAACCCACCTAGAGACCAACCCCTGACACTTGGTTTTCCAGATCAAGGGAGAAGTATTGTTAACCTAGTTGGTATCGATGGGAGTAACCGATATGCACCCAGGAGATATAATTTCTTGTTTAGAACATCCATGGTTACGTAATCCATTCCAATATTTGGAGGAATTTTTAGACAAGGTGCAAGTATGCAAGGTTTGGGTATCACATCTGGGAGTGGCTCGGACACACAACTGAAAGTGGGACAATATCATAAACCATCGGCACGTAGTTCAATGGGACACTTTGGGAACACTAGGTGCGACCACTTCAAGATGTTTTCTAACTGCTAGAGGTGAATCTAGTGGTATAAGGGTTGAAGGACCTAGTGGACCTCCTTGATCTAAAGGAATAGGACCTAGTGGATGTGGTGGAGGAAACACCGGAGGGAACCAAGGATCTAGATCAGGAGGAAAAGTATCTCACCACCTTGACAAGTATTTTTGAGATGTATTTACACTTACCAGACTACATTGGTATAGAAGATGCTTTGCAGAGCATGTGTACAAGTGTGAATTACTATGGCACCGAAAGAGATCACTACCCCAGAGTGGAAGGCAAGTTAGTTTGCAAAAATGTTGCAAGAACATGTGCATAGTTGGTACTTTGAAAGTATGACCCCAATCGACAACAGTGGTAGAATACACTGCATTGAATAATTCCTTCCTAGTAGAGTTCCACATCCTAGAATTTGAGTAGAACAACATAAGTGATTTGAAGGAGATCCAATAGGGAATGACAGAGAGTGTGTAAGAGTATAAAGTGTGTTTCAAGACTCTTTTATCTAAACTATCCTATGACATTCATCCTTCTCAACATGCTCAATGGTTTTTTGGAGGATTGATAACACCCTTTAGGAGGGCTCTATCACACAAGAATTTCACAGACCCACATAAGGCATTCGAAGCTACCTGCGTGTTGAAAATGTTGGGAGCATTGATACCGGTGTTAGCCCTTTTCTGGAGACCCAAATTACTATAATGGCCAAGCAAAAAAAATTTATTTGCAAACTCAATGCATGAGGTTTGTAGTGGGCTTTGGTGTATAGATCTGAAGTGGAAGGGCATGCAAAGGATAGTTTCCCTTGGAATTTGGTATGCGCTAAGATGGTAGACTATGAGATTTTCCATGGGGATCATGATGCAAGTAGGTACCCTCTCTATATAGCATGTAATTTTTAATAATTTTTCTTGTTATTGCAAGATATGTACCTCTATGACTCATGATACTAAGGATTGTAGACTGATTGATTAGATCCATGATGTTATTGATTTTGGTGTGCACTGGAATAGTCTTGCAAGAAGCTCCAAGGATGATGATTGTCACTTTGAAGGGCACAAATATAGAGGGGTGTGTGGAAGAGGATTTCATTTTCCCAAAGAACTTCTGAATGGAGGATGAAGTGAGTTCCCACAAGGAACCTATTATAACTGTGTATCTACAGAGAATTACAAACATGAGTTTCATGATCTGTTACAATGATTATGGTGCAGAAAGAAACATAAGTATGAAGAGTGTCTAGAGCTTTATGAGCATATGAACCAACAACACTAGAAGGAAAAAGGCATTGAGATGGTGAGCATCAAGAATACTTTGATTCACAAAGTGGATTCCAAGAGTGGCACATGAGTCAAGACTAGAGATTTTATTAGTGATGATGCGAGACAGAGGCTACGTGTGCCGAGGAGATGCCAAGACAAAGGACATTATTTTTAAGAGAGTAAGTAGTACATGGAAAGTATCTAGACCCTTCTCATCAAAAGGAGGTGTATCAAAAGACTATGGACATGATTCAGAGTTTGAAACGGGAGATCCACTGCTAAAGGAGAAATCAAAGTAATTGGAGAAAATGAAGAATGTTGAGACTCAAAAGGATGACCACGATGAGGTCAAGGAAGTATGTAAGATATTAAGGAAAGATAATATTTTTCCTTGCTAGGAGAATGGCTAAGGGAGAGGGTACCATGTGCCAAATCGAGCATGAAAGGCAAGTTTTGCATAGAAACCTTCCTCCTCACAACCTTGATTATGATAAGTAGATTACTTTGAATGCAGTTGTTGATGGATGGATTTTGAGTAATATCCTCATCAACACGGGAGAATAGGTCAATGTTCTTACCTTAGATTCCTAACATTGAATGGGAAGGCCCGCATTACAAACATCTTCGAAAGTATTGTATATGGTGAACAAGACTAAGGAAATTCCCATTGGCATCTTGAAGGATGTAGTTGTCACCATTCAAGGGGCCAAGTTCACTAGAGACTTTGAAGTATTGGCACTCACTGAGAAAGACAACTTTCCAGTATTATTTGGGCACCCTTGGTGTTACAAGAACAATTATTACCTGTAGTTTAACAAGGGATATATTAGCTTTGAGCCCTTAGGAGAATAATTCCTTGATACAATCTATGTGTTCTCCATCAGAGATCCTAAGATAATTCATCCCATGGAGGGAGTCATCCAATTTAAAGATGCTCAATCCTTGACTGATACCACTAGCATGGCATGCAACAATTGGGCACACACGACTTATGAGCTGATTGGGAGATAGTTGAGAGGATATGTAACAGGGGTAACAAAGGCACTCTCATTCAATAACCTAGGAGGGAAGAATCTTCCAAGTTACTCTGGAGGAACATATCCTAAAATTTTACTACAGGAAATGGAGGCTCAGTGGAAAAATGAGGATGAGAGAAGGGGAATTATCAGTTATAACCTACAAAAACTATGGTGCATTAGTGGGCTACACATCGGGATAGCCTCCTATAATGGTGTGGGGTAAGAGTCACATTCTCTATAAGGTTCTCTAGGAGCAACATGCCCTCGACATATAAGACTACCATGGTAAAGGGACTTATTGATAAGGCCTAGATGGAAAGCGTAGAATATTTACCACCTTCTCGTATGGGTGCATACATTATATTCCAACTTACAAGGTTCTGCACGTGCATGGTATATTCATTCAAAGATGCATCATCAAACAGGTAATTGGTAGGAGTTAGCGGCTGATCTCATTCAAGATTTTGAGTATAGGAGTACTAAGTCATCAGTGGATAAGGAATCTGTAAACCGTAAGTAATCAAGTTCCTTACAATGGGAGATAGTGCTATGGTAGAAGATAGGATATTGGAGTTACTAGGTGAGCCTTATTTGGAGACATGCCTTAATGAAGAATAATCGAGGAAGTACAACTTGAGCATGTGTGCATGGAAAAAGAAAAAGGAAAGATTTTCTATGTAGTAGAAGATGAAGAGATGAAGACTTTGGATGTTAACCATTCTAAAGGTACACATGAAGTCATAGATAGCCCTGATGAGTGAGCATGTGCCTACCATAAGCCCTTGAAAACAAATAAGGTTAACATAGGGATGAAGAAAAAACCTAAGGAAGCTATCATCGGGGACTATTGGTCGAGAAAAAAGAAGTATCAAAGGTCATTGATCTATCACGCGAGTGTCAAGGATTTTTCCTTGTGGGTACCATGAACTCAATGGCATTCACCATTCCATAAGGGATATGAAGATCAAGTTGAAGGAAGGTGCATGCCCGATTCGGAAGAGGTCTTATCGAATGAATCCAAATATATGCATACAAGTCAAGGAAAAAATAGACAACATGATAGCATCTGTTATCATTAAGGCGATGGAGGAATCATAATAAATAATCCCAAAGGTTATCAATATCAAGAAGGATGGAAGGATAAGGATATTTGTGGACTACAGGATCCGAATGCGTATGTGTTATCGGTCCTTTTCCAACCGCCTTTATTGAAGAGATTTTAGAAGGAGTAGCCGGTGCGAAGTCTACTCTTTCACGAGATAGGTTCTTAGGGTTCCACCAAGTTAGGATTACAAAGGAAGAATAGAGAAAGAAATTTTTTTCCACTTTGAATAGGGAATTTTTCCTACACAGCTTATGCCTTTTGGATTAAAGAATGTGCTTGTTGTGTTCTCATGCATCGTGGTACAAGAATTTTAGGAGTTCATCCATAATTTTCTTCAAGTTTACCTAGATGACTAGGTATACATGGGTCATTGAAAGACCATTGTGAAAATTTGAGGCTGATGTTTGAGATATGTAGACAATTAAGGATATCCCTCAACATTAAGAAATGTGTCTTTGCTACTCCATTTAGAACCATGTTAGGAAACATTATATGCAAAGAATGCTTACTAGTAGATCCTACCAAAGTTGCGAGTTATTGTGGGATAAGAGGAACCTACTAGTCAAATTATAGGGTGCATATTCCTTGGAAATAAGGGGTACTATAGGAAATTCATCAAGGGGTATGCCAAGATCACCACGCCTTTAGAGGAATTGCTAAAACATAAAAGTACCTTTCATTGGGGAGAGGTGCAACAAAAAGCATTTAACACTTTAAAGGATAGGCTTTTCATGGAACCCATATTATGTTTTCCTTCTTAATATAAGCCTTTCCATGTATATTTTGATGCCTCAAGAATAATGGGAGTAATACTAGCACAACCTAGTGAGGGAATTATTGATAATCCCTTGTGCTTTACAAGTAGAAAGCTAACCAAAACAAAATTATGGAAGCATTTTCAATGATCTACATGCTACACAACTTCAGAAGTATCTCGTTGGAAAAAACATTTATATTATACACATACTACATGGAATTAAAAACTTAGTCAACAAGTCATTCTAGAAGGGCGCATATTTCGTTGGGTCCTATTTTTTCATGAGTGAGTTCATAATGGTTGTGAAACTAGGAAAGAGAAATTCAAGACCTGACCACTTATCAAGGATCAACTTAGGGGAGGACATGTAAAGCATTAAGGATACCATGTCAGATGTGCAACTATTTAGGTTGCAACATACACCTTTAGACTTTGAAGATATCACGCTTTTCTTTAAAACATGTGTGGTGCGAGAAGGGATGAAGGCTATGGAAATAAATCTGTGTTAGCAATACATGTCACACTCTACATGGTGATTGGTGGAGACCTGTATAAGTTAGGTCATGATGAGTTTCATCACCGATGTGTATTGGAACATGATTGCATGGTGATTATGGAGGAAGTGCATGGTGGGATTGCATGAGGACACTATACGTACCCAAAATTACATGTGCTACATTGTTAGAAAAATAGTTACAAAAGTCCCTAATGATGATTTAGGTCCTTTCAAGAAGGTGTTATATTTCCAAAACCCATTCACAGTGTATATCTATTGCCTAGACGTATTTACTTAGCCTTCCCACACTTTTTCCAGCTTCTTGCCTCTTTTTGCGCATGTTTTGGCCTTTAGTACCATGAACACCACCCTTATTGGGTATAGGTTCTGAAATTACCACCCAAAGTAGTGCAATGGTCCCGAAACTACTACCTTGTGTAGGGCGGCGGTCTTGCCCACTTTTTCTAATCTCTCATGTGTGTTTTAACATGCAACAAGTTCACTTAATTTCACTTTTTACATGCATCTATGAGCCAAATTGTCTAAAATTATCTTTGATTGTTTGGTTCTCCTTCCTCCTATTTTTAAATAGATTTAATTAGTTGGAACTACTCCTTCTTTCCTTGAGCTTGAAGGCACCTCCCATCCTCCATTCCTATATATTCCATGCTTGTATTCAAGAAAAAGGCCCTAAGAATTTTTGTGTATCTTGCATTGTATTGTTGCTACGATCTTACTATGAATTACATAGCCAAGCTCCGATCTCTTATGCTATCTCTCTTCTACTTGCATTATATTTGTACTAACATCATGCTACCATTGCTCAAACGCCATCCTCTTACTAATTTTTCTTGCATTCCCAATCCATTGGAATCACATGAACACTCGGAGAAAGAAAGGAACATACTAGGGGACATATATAAACACAACTAGATTTGTAAAAGCTCTTGCTTTTCCAGGTTGGAATTGTGTGTTTGTTTTCCTTATTTTTTTATTGTTAATTTCAAATCACTAGTTTTAATCACATATCAAATAGAGTAGAAAATCATTCATTTCAATAAATTATTCAATCACAAGTAGATCAAATCATTAGTAATCTTTCTTCTTTAACATTACTAGGGAAGTCATGGGGAATAATAACCAGCTTTCAAACTTTCAGGGTCATGATTTGTTCTTCACCTTTGAGGTAGGGTTTGAAGGGTTTTATTAGATTAGGTTATTTTTTTTAGATTAGATTCATACATTCACACAAGTAACCAGCTACATCCGGCTGATTACTTGTCTTTAGTTTATTTATTAGATTAGAATGCATTGCTTAAAAATTAGAAAAGAACAAAAAGATTTCCTTTGGTAGATTAGTTTGCTTTTATTGCTTTATCTCTGAAATATTGTGAAAACTCCAAAAACATAGATTAGATTTCCTTCAGTAATTAGTTTTCTTATTAAAAATCATTTTATTTCATTCTGTATGACCATCAATGGTCCATAACAGGAAAAGACATATAGTTGTGATCCCTTGGTCCCACAACCCAATGGGCTAGAATTGATAACTGACATTGATACCATTTTACGTTTGACAATATTACACACACCTGTAACTTTTTCTAAGAAAATAGAAAAACTCAATATGCTAAACATCATTGCTAATCAAGCCTATGACTATTGGAATGCTCCTGGAAACAGGGTTTGATTATGCACATGACCATTCAAGGGCCACAACCTCCATGAGTCTTTGGTTGTGATCCTCAGGTCCCACAACCCAATGGGCCTACTAGTCAGTTAGACATTGACACTAGTTTGCATACATTAGTATTTATATCTTCACCACTTCCACTAGATATTATTGCACAAATTTCCTTACTAAACATAACAGCCATCAAAGCTAAGACTTTCTGGACCAGACTAGAAAATCACCCATAAATACATGTGGCTCCATCACGCCTCTCGTTCTTACTTCCATGACCTTGTCTAGAAATCTATATGAGGCACCCACAGGTCATTTTCATGCATGTTCAACAACAAAAATACATCTTAGAGATCGACATTGATTGAGTCTCCAAGTGGCTATTATCTCAGACCAAGCCATTACACCACTTCAAGTTAGGAGAGCATTATTTTCCTTAGACTCACAAATCCCGACATTGCATGTTGAAGATATAAGATTTCCCAATTAGCTTGATCTTAGTCATCACACTCACATTCATATTCATTCTACACCAGGTTGTCTTGGAATGACCTCAAGAGGTCAGGGTGCGAAGAAGGTCATGTGTTGATTTTCTATCATATAAATTGGTGAACCCGACATGAAGAGCTAGTCTCTAAACGTTTCCACTTTCTTCATCCATCCTTTATTCTGTGGGTATTCTTATACCCCCTAAATATGTCGGGATATGACGAGTACGGTCGACCCATCCCGATTTTTGACATCTACAACTACCAATCAAGTATACCACAACAATCACCTTCACTTTCAACATGGGCGGAAAACTGCTCATTTCTCAAAACCCTCTACTTTAAGGAACCAATGTTGGTTCCTCTCATACATATTGAGGAACTTGACCAAGTCACGTAGACCTATCCTCATGAAAAATCAAGTTCAAACAACATGAATTTCATTGGAAAAGCAAGTTCATCTCCTCGGTATTGTTTTCATCAATCCATTAGCATGTAATCATATCAACTCCCACATCTAGATGAGGAGTATTTATCACGATATGCTAGGAGTGAACAACACTTCCAGAACATGAACCAAGATTTTGATAGGTTATAAGGAAAAGGTGATGTTCTACTCCAAAACAATAATGCTACCCCTCCACCAACCAAAAATACTGCCAATGAGGGGTGGCAACATAGTGAAACAATTCATAGTAGGATACCATACTCCTCAACAACCTCCGAGGGTTCAACAAAAATCACCTAAGAAAAGCACCACCCCATCAATGGGAAATGTCATCTCAGATTTGGTAGAAAATTCAAGGAGCTAGAGCTTTCCCAAAATACTCAAATTCATATGTAGGGCAAAGCAAAAACTTCTCCCTACCCAAAAATTACGGACAAATACCTACTACACAGAATCCTCTAGTTTATATGAATACTCAAAACCCTAGAGATCTTCTTACGGGGATGGCACCTTGGTATGCCCCCTCATGCCACATATGGATATCTATAATAGGCACCAGCTAGGAAGTGCATTCTCAAACACCATACCAGCTGAAAATGCAACATTCCCTGGCTTTATGCCTTCGATTCCATATCAAGGTAATCAACCCCCTATGTACACATGTATTCTAAATCTCCACAGGGGGATATGTACACCTACCCAGTCCATATGGACAACCACAGGGGATGTCATATGCCCCAAAAATGTCTATGTTATCCCATTTCAACAACCGATGTAACCTCCACCTCCCCAACAAGGATCTTCAATGGTGGAAACATACACAATGGGGACCTATTATGAATATCTCAAGGAGCCCTAGAATTCTCCATTCGAATAGTCATGCTCCCGAGACCCTTTCTTGATCTTCCAAAATTCAAAGGGGAGGGCGATCCTAATGCCCACATCAAGGCTTATGTAATGCCATTCGAGAGTCTGCTCCCATGGGACGCAATCATTGTGAAAATTTTCCCTAAGATGCTAGAAGGTATTGCTCTCGACTGGTACTATAGGATACCAGAGGCTTCAATACACTCATTCAAGCAACTCATATCAGAATTTATTAAATATTTTGATATGAACAAGATTTTGAGAACAGGAATTAGGGAATTCCTTCATATCAAGCAAGAGCACAATGAGTTTGTAGCCCACTTTATTCAAAGGTGGTGACAAGTTCTCTACTCCTCTGCAAGCACTCCAAATATGGATCAAATGGAAGCTTTGTGATTTGTTCCTCCACTCTCTCAACAGGGAGACAAAGGAAGAGGTTCAAAATTTCCCACTAAGGAGCTATGAAGAGGTGTTAGAGGGTGCTCTTTGAATTGACCAAGCAGCCATTGACAGTGGTCGTAAGACTTATGGAGCTAATGGAAGGTTAGTCACCCCTAATCAAAATAACCCCAGTTACTCCAACAACACAAATAACAATCAAGGACCAAAAATCCTTAATAAGAATCATGGAGTCATGACGGATGGATGGAGTGACGGACCAACCTAAGAACCTAATGTTGTTAATGCTCCCAATACTTTTGCTTCAAACAACCACAATAATAATGACAAAAATCAAAGAAACAACAACTTCTCACCCTCATTCAATGTTGTAGATTTTAACCATCAAAAAAAAACAACAACAACCTCAAAGAACAAGACAAACATAGACCCAAGGCCCTAACCAATACCTAGGTGGGTATCCAAACTAATTTCAAAATAAAGGGCAAGGGTTCCATGAATTTTAACAATAACAATCAACATGAACAAACAATAACCATAATTTTGGGCCACAACAAGGTGCAAACCAAAGGCCTCGAGATTACGATCCTAATTTATATTATGGTTTCCATAGGGTTCACAAGCATGACGCAAGAACATGCCACAATTGTAACAAGTTTTTACAACATTTTCCAAAGGATCAAAGATAGTTATTTGTTGACATGTTTTTGGAAAACCCAATAACTCCCACTCAAAACACCTACATGGGACCGGTATCTCCATAGAACACACCACTTGGGAATATTTAATGATCCTCTCCCCACCATCCAAAAGGTAGATTAGATCCCAATGGTTTGAATAAAGGTGTATTGTAATAGGGACCCATGATCATGAAGCCTCAACTTTGTCAAACCCATAAGTGGCACCTCCTTTGGATGGTCACAAAAAACAAAAATTGTGGGGTTGGTAGAGTTAGACATTGAACCACAAATTAACACTGCCACTAGAACTAGGGATTATTCTTCATAGCCTATTCTAATCTACCCAACTACATCATATGACATTTGTGATAATCTAAGAAAGCTAGTAGGAGCTTACATTTGATCAACGACTTAACTAAGACATTCTCACACATTTCCTTCTTGGATTTGTTAAAGAATTCCCTTCTCATAGGTATGCTCTACTAAAAGTGTTGGGTCTTGGTCATTTTTCTAACATCACCCTCCTCCATAAGCACAAATAAACCACGTGGAAATTGATGTTTATCCTCCAGGGAATCTAAAAGAGATGTTGGATTTGTATTCGATATCAGCAAGATGCCCACATAGATGCTAAAATAGTTTGTAGAGGTGATCCGGAGTTGTTTTTACAAGTCTTGATTTATGAAAACTATGTAAAGTGTGTGATGATTAATGATGGGGAATTAGTAAACATAGTCCCCTTCTCTTTCCTTTAAAAACTAGGGTATGGAGAGACTAATTTCTCTTCGACACGAAATATGTTGAGAGGCTACAATAGTCTCAAAGAAACATCAATCGAAACTATAGTGTTTTTGGTCACCCTTGGACCTAATATGATGATAAACAAATTTTATATTATAGATCGGAAACCAACTATAATATGATCCTTGGTCATCCTTGGATTCATCACATGAAGGTGATTCCCTCCACTTTGTTTTAAGAAGTTAGGTTCTTGCATTTAGGGAAGGTTTTTGTGGCGCAAGGTGATCCAAAACCCTTTGACATACACCTAGCCAATTTGAAAAAGAGGCTAAGGGTCCACTCTAAGTTTGAGCTTCCTATAAATCATTTAAATAAACCTACAAGCTCAGTACTAGAGGAAAAGCTAGTTCCTACAACGAATTAGAGGTCATGGGTTTGATCAAAGGTGTTTCCACCAGTCAAAGATGAAACCATCATAGTAGAGATAGTATCGTTAGGAACTACGGAAAAATATTGTCAAGATATTGGAAAATATTTACCCATTCTCCTTCCTTTCGATTCTATGGGCATGGGACATACCCTAGACTCGGTTCTCTATCAAAAATGAGGTTTGTATGGTTGAGGTAACTGAAGTAAAGGAGAAAGATTCAAAAGATGATCCAACGTCCATTTTTCCAAGTAACTATTGGAATCTCCATTTTGATGGAGCCAAGTGTCATTTTGGTGTTGGGGTAGGTGTGATTCTTACCTCTCCTAAGGGAAGGATTCTACCTTTTTCCTTCAAATTAAAATTCAAGTGCACAAATAATGGGGCTGAATATGAAGCCCTTCTACTTGGTCTCATCATAGCTAAAATAATGGGTGCTCTTAATATCATGGTGTTGGTGATTCACAACTAGTTGTAAATCAAGTATCCAAAGTATATGAGACTAGAGCTTGAGCATTTGTAACTTTACAAAATAGAAGTGTTGAATTTAACAAAGAGGTTTGATTTCATATCAATCGAGTAATTCCACGAGACCAGAATCTCCTCGCAGACTCAATCACAACATCTACTTCTCGCTTTACTCCAAGTAGTGAGTTAGAAGATTCAAACTTCATGGTCTCGGTTCATGTAGAACCTTTGGTCTGTAAGACACCGGTAACTCCAATGTTGACATACGTAGAGACTGAGAGTGAGTATGTCATTACAGATCATGTTGACATTGACAAAAAACTCTAGAATATCTAAATGCTCTCGCAGAGCTACATCTTACACATCATGAGGTTAATCTTTCTCTAATTCCACACTCTTCTTCCTATTTTGGAAATCCCATGATAGAGTCTTCCCCTAGGAAGGAACTTGAAATTTTTGAGGTGGCAGAAGAGGGGATTTAGAGTTACCTCCACCCCCCACCTGAGTTTGAGGAAGGAAACACCTCCTTAATCAAGGGAACAATCAATATAAATATCAAGACTGAGGAAGAACCAAATATTTTGAAGCTAGGGTCCTCTTTAACTCCTGAGGAGGTTGAAATACATACCCACATTCTCAAGGAGCATCAAAAATCATTCACATTTAATTACAAAGAAATGACGGGATTGCATCACACATTGCAGTGCACAATCTTGTCA
Source organism: Taxus wallichiana var. yunnanensis (assembly GCA_018340775.1). Classification (NCBI taxonomy): domain Eukaryota; kingdom Viridiplantae; phylum Streptophyta; class Pinopsida; order Cupressales; family Taxaceae; genus Taxus; species Taxus wallichiana. The sequence continues at coordinate 162,341,687 of CM031243.1, read as the reverse complement.
CCAAACCAAATGCAAATCCAATTAAGCAAAATTCAAGGCCCATGAAGCCAAAAGTGGCCCTCATGGTGAAATAATAAGTGATGAAACTCCTCCAGGTGGGATTCATCAAGCCAATTTGATTACTCTTAATGGGTATCTAACATAGTCCCTATTCTCAAGAAAAATGGAAAGATCCATATTTGTATAGATTTTCGGATATAAATAAGGCTTTTCCCAAGGATGATTTCCCATTACCATCCATCGATGTTATCATTGATGCAACAACTGGTTTCAAGTTTTTGTCTCTTATGGATGGATTATTTGGGTATAATCAGATCAGAATATCTAAAGAGGATCAGGCCAAAACCACATTTATAACTCCTTGGGGAACTTACTATTATGCGATCATGTATTTGAGCTTAATAACGCTAGAGATATGTACCAACAAGAAATGACTTATATATTCCATGATCTTATACATAAGATTGTAGAATCCTATGTGGATGACCTATTGGCTAAGGCCAAAAGTGTTGCGATCACCTAAAGGTGCTTTGTATCATCCTTTCACGCTTAATTGAATATGATGTCACATTGAATCTAGAAAAGTGTGTGTTTAGTGTAACGGGAGGCAAGATTTTGGGGTACATCATATCTTCTCGAGGAATTGATGTGGACCTAGCCAAAATTTGAGTTTTGTTTGAAATGATTCCACCAATGGATGATTCTAGCATCAGATATTTCTTGGAAAACTTGGGGCAATCCAAAGATTTATCCCTGACTTGACCTTTGTTGTTCACCTAATTAACAATCTATTGAAAAAGGATTATACCATTGATTGGATATATGGATGAAACGATGACTTCGAGGTAGTTAAATGGTTCTTATTTCCCCCTCCCACACTAATTCCGAATAGATTAGATTTCCCTTTGATATTATATTCACAAGCTATAGATGTTTCGCTAGCCTACATGTTGGTTCAAAAAGATGATGACAAACAAGAGTGTGTAATATATTTTATTATTCAAATTTTGCTTGATTATGAGACATGCTACACCCAAACAGAGAAAGAATGCCTTGCCATAGTCTTTGTGATGAAGCACTTGATAAGACATTATATGTTGAATCAAGAAACAAGGGTTATCATTAAGTCAGATCACTTACACATTCCTCATGCAAGGATCCTTATCTAAGAAGGTTGGGTGCTTCATAAATCTGATGGTGAATTTGAGTTAACATTTTTAATTAGAAATCCATCAAAGGAAAAATCATTGTGGATTGGTTAGTTGATAATCCATTAGATGGAGGTGATCTAGTAGATCTAGACTTCCCCGATGAGTGTGTGTACTTCATTGAGACTAGGTCCCCCATTTTTGCATGTCCATGGTATACCACATCATTAATTTTATAGTGGACCATATGTATCCAGAAGGGGAAACATCTCAACAAAGAAGGTGGTTATGTGTCATTTCCACTAAGTACATTATTTTGGAGCAAGTGCTCTATTATAGGGCCTTCATAGAATGTTGTTAAGATGTGTCGACATTGAAGAATAAAAATATTCTTTATGAATCACATAGTAGGGTATGTGGAGGTCACTTTGGCAGCCACGCCACTGCTCGAAAGATACATCAGATGGGCTATTTCTATCCCACCCTAGAGCATGATGCAGTAGAGTTTGTGTGCAGATGCCAAAATGCCAAGAGTTCTCCCATGAGATCCATATACCGGCACAATCTTTAAAACCAATCGCAACCCCATCACCCTTTTCCACATGGGGCCTAGATTTAATAGGGAAATTTTCTCCCTCATCAAGATATTTCCATAACTTCATAATCATAGCCACAAATACTTTACCAAGTGGGTAGAAGCCATGCCTCTTACCACTATACTTGGGTCTATAATTACTAAGTTCATCTTAAACCAAATCATTTGTAGGTACAGGTGTCCCACAAGTCATTATCTCGGATAATAGCACATCTTTCAAAACAAAGAGGTGCATGAATTATGTGAAAATTTCAAGATAAGTCATCACACGGCTTCTTTTACTATCCTCAGGCCAATGGACATGCTAAGGCTATGAATAAGACATTGAAGTCCAACATCCTTAAGACCATGAAAGAGAATAAACGAGATTGGCATTTAAATCTCTTCCTAGAGTTATCGCCTATCGACGTTAGTTAGGACACCAACAAGGGAAACCCCCTTTTCTTTTGTATTTGGCGCGGAAGAAATTTTACCACTTGAGGTTGAAATATCGAGTCTTCTTATTTCACTGCATAGAATCTTGGGAGAAGAAGGCTATCGAGAAGCATGACTCTCTCAATTAGAAAGTCTTGATGAGGTTAGAATTAACGTTGAACAATGACACAATGTTTACTGATCGATGGCTTAGAAATACAACAAGAAGGTTTACGAGCATGAAATATATGAGGGAGACTTTGTCTTAAGACTTGATAGCTTGATAGGTAAAAAAAGATCTTGGTGAGGGAAGACAATTCGGACCTAGGTGGTTAGGTCCATATTGAGTAGTAAGACTACAAAAATGGGGCATTTTCCATGTGTACACTAAAGGGTGAGGAGTTTAATGAATCTATGATCTATCTTCATCTAAAGAGGTATTACACATGATCCATTAGCATTTTCATATGTACATTATTGCATCCAAATTTTCACTTTCATTTACCAACTAATTGTTAGGAATTAATAGAATCTTATGTGGAATAATTCCTCGAAATAGTAATAATAACAAGTATGAATAGAATTATAGAAATGAAAAATGCACAACATGAAGACAATATTTAACATGGTTCACCCAATGTGGGCTACATCCACTAAGAACACTTGCTCGATTTTATTACAAGCCAACAGTTTCATAATTACAATAATCAAATCTTGTTTGGGTCATGCTTAACAAACCCTCCCGAATTCACACTTGAATTTGGACACACTATTCACCTTCACAAAACACACTCATATCAATCCTATTGTATGTCCATCTATATATAAGTACATCAATAGGTAGCCGAGAGATGGTTTTACAAAACAATAGGTACCGACTAGAAAGCCATGGGCCCAAAACCAGACCCGTTTATGGTTACCCATTACCCATGGGTTAATAAACCACCCATGAAAATTTTCTTTGGGGGGACCCCCGAACCCCCTTGACTCCGTGCTCACCTTTGGAAAGTGGGACCGCCATAAAAATATCCAAGTGTAACACATGGAAGGTGTACCTAAACTCTAACATGAAAACACGCTCAAAATTATTGCATAACACTCATTTTCCAGCTAAAATTTGTGATCAAGGGATTTATTCTTATAGAAACTCCTAAAAATTGCTGAAAAGCATTGGAAAAACATTCAAATCATGTCTCTTCAAATTTTTTTAATATCATCAATTGTTTTTAAAACATTTCATCAATCCAAAGAGGATAAGACAAAGTTTTTACCATGATCATACCAAGGCCTGCATACTTAGTTTTGCTTGTAGTCTCTTTCTAGATTAGGTGTTTTTTCCTATGGTTTGTTCTAGAAGCTTCATGGTGTCACATCTATCCCATAAAAATCTCTTTGGAAATAATAACATACTAAACATTTTTTATAGATTAGTAAGTCAAATGAAAATCCACAGAAAATTTATATTTTACACATTTCTTTACCCTACCAACCTTTAGGTTGAGCCTACATCTTTTATTGGTGATGTAGGGTTGGGAAAGGAGAGAAATTCCCTTACTCGCCTATTTCTTTTCCATGGTGATAAGCCCATGATTTCTACTTGGTAGCATGGGGAAAGGAGTAGGGGTCCTTTGATAAACTTGAAAGTCACAAATAATTTGTTCAAATGTTGTGAAATCATAAGTCAAAAAAAAGTGAGTTAGATGTCCAAAATTATAAAAGAGTTTAAAATCTCAAAACCATATTTTTCAACCAAGTAGCCATCTATGGACTAATTTTAGATAAACTTGAAAGTAAATCACATTCTAATCTATGAGGTAACTTGAGTAGGGTGAGGTTGTAGCGTCTCAATTTGGTCCTGTCAAACCATTGTCTTTCCCTCATCATCACCATTCAACAAATTTTTGTAACTTGTGCCCTTTTTTGATCTTGGTGTTGAGCCCTCGCATCATACTAGTTGTGTGGGTTAGGAGTGGGGCAAGTACATCTTCTTATCATATCATTGTATCACCATGTTTTCCAAGACAATATGAAGTATCAAATATTGCTTAAAGAAACTAAAATTCAAACATCACATTGTGTTCACATTATCATATATCAACATTATAAAATACAAAAATAAATCACTCTATTATCATTTCACATCCATTGCATACATTCTAAAAGCATAGAAAAGTGGAAATTCTAAACATCTAGAGTACACATGAGAAATAAACCAAAAGAGAGTCAACTCAAATACAATGGATTATCGAACCAAAAATAAGAGTTTGTATATATCATAGTAGGTCAAGTTTCTATACAATGTCATCACATGCTAAGGCGTGGTCAAAATTCTTGCAATGATCTCAAAATATACAAAAAAAAATCGTAAAGTGCCTTACAAAATAACAACAAAAAATAAATGGCCCAATCTCCTCTCAATCCCTGTGGGATCCCTCGGATGGTGTATAGCCACGTCTAGGACTCTTTCTAGAGCTACGATAGCGCGGGAGTAAACCAAATGGTGTGAATGCTCATGGTGGCAGCCACTGGCTATGGTCTCATTGCGGTAATGAATCTGCCTCATCAGACACTTGGTGGCCTCATATCCAGCCACCGTGGTATGAAGGGAGGTCACCACCTCCGCTATCCTCCAAACAGGAGAAAACACATCATTGTGTCTACCTAGCTAGCATCTTACCCCGAATTATCATTCGGTCAAATTAGTTCTTCCCTGAGGGATCAATAGGGTATCTATGCACACCTATCGAATGAGCTCTCTCCACTCCTATACATAGTAGCTGCGAAGTAGGAAAGAGAAGAAGAACATAAGTTAGAAAAAAAAAAAATACAAGTTAAAAAATAATATCAAAACTAAGGTTTCAAATTAACAAAGGCAAGAGAAGAGTGTTAAACATACTCGGATCTACAAGCATCTAGGTAGGGTCAATGACTATTACTTTTAATGCTGCTTGGTAGATGTGGGGCCTCCCCAAAGCTAGAGTCCAAGAGCTATTTGATCATGGACTCATCATCCCCCTCCCCACCTAGAGGAAATGGATCCTTTGAGACTAAGGTATCTCTCTCTCACTAGCCTCCTCATGTGTGGCTCTCAACATCTCCTGAGTTTCATGCCACTTAGGATCGATCTCCTCCTCTATCGTATGGGTTTCCTTGCCAATCCTAGCATCCCCCTTATCCTCCTCGGTCTCCACTTCAACTAACTCCTCCTCTCTATCTCACCCCTTGTGTGTTCCTCAGAATTGGAGTCTACAGTAATGGGCTCATCCTCCTCTTTGTTGTGGGTAGGAGCAGCCATAATATGGACTAAAGGTGCTTGAGGGGCACCATCTTCCCGTTGATCACAAACTATGCACCTAACTACAATAGGCACACCTAGAGTAACTACTATCTAGCATGTATCTCCTCTAGGGCCCCTCCGGGACTCCTGAATGGTCCTATATACCGTAACCATTGGGGGAAATATGTCAAATATAGTATACCAAATTGTTGAGGAACCTAATCAAACATGTTAATCTCAACTCTTTCGGCCCTGTCAACTAGTTGGCCTATAGTAGAGTAAGCTACCACCATGGTCACCTCTTGTCCCCATAACCCTGCCATGTCTTGGTAGGGAGTAGCACCATGTCTATTGTGGTAAGAGAAGCCACTAGCTGATGAGGTGTCCTAAGAACTAACATATCTTTCCACCTCACTACCTAGATGGCCATTGGGTCTAATACATGTACTCCCCTTCCATAAGGAGTGATATGCTCATATACCCAGCTCATGAAAAGAGTGGGGTTACTTAGTATTGCGCACTAAAATTGGACTACCTGTATAAGTCATGGTAGGTAGTCCCTAGGATGTCCTCTCCCCATGTGTACCTACGCCCATGTCCCTCAATTTGTGTGATAATGGGAGCCCAGTAGTAGAGGAGAGTGTCACCTCCCTTGTCCCCGATCAATTGTGAGGATAAGATACCCATAATGGCTCTCTAAATAATTGGAATATGAGCAGTAGCAATCGACCGGACCTTCATCCCCTTCTTTGAACTAGATGAGACAATGACGTCTCCCATATATGTGGCCCACTATGTCATCATAGACCTGGATCTTGTTATTTCTAATTTTAGTCTCCTCCCAGAATCGGGATCTCAAGGATGTAGTATACATCCTCCACAGTAATGGTCCACTCGACCCCAACACCCGGGAACCGAGAAGGTGTTTTGATCTTACATCCCAAGTAGGAGAACAAGTCACATAATATGTGACTGGTGGGGGCAACATGTGGTACCCAAGAAATCCTCTAGATACCTACCCTCTGTAGATTTTCCCTCTCATCCTGAGTCAACTGATTCAAAATCCCAGGGAGCCAATCACACTCTCTCTCTCTCTCTCTCTCTCTCTCTACTCTAGTGGATGTCTTCCTCCTTCTATATTCACCAACACATTAGAAAAAATAAAGTTAGTAACATATACACAGAGAAAGATCATCAAAAACATGATAAATCCAAAAAAATCCAAGTTGGTGAACAATTTGGTCATTCTATTTAGAACCACCGCCCGGTGTCAGGCAGCAGTTCGGGGACCACCCAAGCAGGGTGGCAGTCTCGTGACCGCTGCCCTAATTTGGGTAGTGGTCCTGAACCGATTTTCCAAATGTGCCCTTAAACCTAAAAAACATTCAAAAGTGTAAAAAAATACCATTTACAACAAGATAAAAGCATGCCCTATGGGCACCCCCTATAGACTCATTTAAGACATTTTTTTAAATAATCCCCCTAGGTGAACTTTTCAACATTTTTACATTTAGGGTATAAAAAGACAAAAGTAAAAATAACTAACCTTTATCGCACCGTTTGATCTCACGAACATGGAGGAATGATCATTATTCCGCAACAACATTTTGGTTGTACGCTCATCAATAATAGTCACCGTGAAGCCAAAGCTTCAAATTCACCAAATCAACAATGCACAAATGAATTGAAAAGTGAGTTTGTTTTGATATATATATATATATATATATATATATATATATATATATTATATATTTATTTTTAACCTCATTTTTAGTGTTCATAGGGCTAAAGAGTTGGCGTAGGTATATTTCTATATCCCCGCACAAATGGTAAGTCCTCTTGTCATTTTGATTTAATTTTTTTTTTCAATATTTTATCTATCTACACTTAAGTCTTCTTTTTCTCTTACAGTAGTAGGAGTTTGAATGGTGAAATTTTGACACACACACATGTCGTATAACTTCTAACTCCTTTTTGGAATGCCATACTCGAACTCTAAATTTTACGCCTTTTCATCACTAAGACGCTTCTTTGAGGGGGAAATATATATGCACCCAAAATTTCATGTTCTACATTGTCAGAAAAAAATGGTTACAAAATTCCCCAATGATGATTCAGTCCTTTCAAGAAGGTGTTCTAGTTCCAAAACCTATTTACAATGTATATCTATTTCCTAGACATATTTACTTAGCCTTCCCATGCTTTTTCCAGCTTCTTGCCTCTTTCTACGCATGTTTTGGCCTTTAGTGTGCAAGGAACCGCCATCCTTGGGTGTAGGTTCTAAAACTACGGCTCAAAGTAGTGCGGTGGTCCTGAAATTGCTGCCCTGTGTAGGGCGGTGGTCCTGCCCACTTTTTCTAGAATCCCTCACGTGTGTTCTAACATGTGAAGGTTCACTTAATTTCACTTTTTTCATGCATCCAGTGAGCCAAATTGTCTAAAATTAGCTTTCATTGCTTGGTTCTCCTTCATCCTTCTATTTTTAAATAGATTTAATTAGTTGGAACTGCTCCTTCTTACCTTGAGCTTGAAGGCACCTCCCATCCTCCATTCCTATATATTCCATGCTTGTATTCAAGAAAAAGGGCCTAGAATTTTGTGTATCTTGCATTGTATTATTGTTATGATCTTGCTAGGAATTACATAGCCAAGCTCTAATCTCTTGTGTTATCTCTCTTCTACTTGCATTGCATCTAGACTGCCATCAAGCTACCATTGCTCAAACGCCATCCTCCTACTAATGTTCTAGACTTCCTAATCCCTTAGAATCACATGAATACTTAGAGAAAGAAAGGAACATACTGAGGGGACATATACAAATACAACCAGATTTGCCAAAGCTCTTGCTTGTCCAGGTTGGAATTGTGTGTTTTTTTGCCTTATTTGTTGAATTGTTAATTTCAAATCACTAGTTTTAGTCACATATCAAATAGAGTAGAAAATCATTCATTTCAATAAATTATTCAATCACAAGTAGATAAAATCATTAGTAAGTTTTCCTCTTTAACATTACCAGGGAAGTTATGGGGAACAATAGCCTCTTTCAGGGTCATGATTTGTTCTTCACCTCCAAGGTAGGGTTTTAAGGGTTTTGATTGGATTATGTTATTTTTTTAGATTAGATTCATACATTCACACAAGTAACCGGATACATCCAACTGATTATTTCTCTTTAGTTTAATTACTAGATTAGAAATTATTGCTTAAGAATTAAAAATTAACAAAAATATTTCCTTTGGTAGATTAGTTTGCTTTTATTGCTTTGATCTAAAATATTGTAAAAACACCAAAAACATAGATGATATTACCTACAATAATTAGTTTTGTTATCAAAAATCCTTTTATTTCATTCCATATGACCATCAACGGTCCACAACAAAAAAAGACATATAGTTGTGATCACTTCGTCCCACAACCCAATGGGCCAAAATTGATAATCGACAATGATACCAATTTACGTGTTAAAGTGGAACATATGCACCGATCCGGTTTATTGTATCCTCATAGCATACCGCAGTACAAGTGGCAAGTGATAAGCATGGAGTTTGTACAAGGGTTACCTATGTCAACAAATAAACATGATGTTATTTTAGTAGTTGTTGATAAACTAACGAAGGTAGCACATTTTATTTCTAGTAATCAAGCATGATTCTCTCAGTATTGGCTAAAATATTTGTACACAAATTTTTTTGATTACATAGAGTACCTGAATTAATCATAGCGGATAGAGATCCTAGAATGATGTCAAGGTTTTGGAAAACACTTAATGTAGCTCTAGGAACTAAGCTGAATTTCAGTTTTGTGTATCATCCAGAAACAGATGGATAGTCGAAAGGCTTAATCAATTTTATAGCATATGTTATGAATGTATTGTATGGATCAGTAGTATAAGTGGGAATAGTACCTTCCATTGGTAGAGTTTACATATAATAACTCATATCATGCCTCTCTTAAGATGGCACCTTTTGAAGCATTACATGGAAGGAATTGCAAGACCCCTTTTAGTTGGGACAACATTGAGGATAGAGAGGTAACTGGACCTAAAATCCTTACAGAAATGGAACAACAAGTTAAAATGATTTGTGAGCGCTTGAAAGAAGCAATAGATAGGCAAAAGAGTTATGCTGATTTAAAGCGGGTTGACAAGAAATTTGAACTTGGTGAGAAAGTATTTCTTTGGGTTAAACCGAAAAATATCTCTATAACTTTTGCCAAGGCTTCCAAGTTATCACCTCGTTATGTGGGACCCTTTGAGATAGTTGAAGTAATCAACCCTATAGCTTACCGTTTAGCATTACCTCCTACTTTGTCACGAATGCATGATGTTTTCCATATTTCTTTGCTTAAGAAATATGTTTCAAATTTATCACATGTGTTAAATTGGAATTCCTTGCAGGTCCAAGACCCAGGAATAATCGTGGTTAAACCCATTCGAGTGCTGGAAACTTGCTAGTTACATTTAAGAAATCATGAAATAAGTCAATGTAAGGTCTAGTGGGACCAATTTAATGAAGAAAGTGCAACTGGGAAAACCTAGAAGATATGAAAACTGCTTTTCCATATTTATTTGATTAGAATTGACTATGATGACTAATAAAAATTGTGATTTTATCTTTATATGTCAATAATTCTACCAATTTTGGGGCAGATAACTATTTATTTTTAAATAAACAACTATGTGAATGCTGATTTGGAACTTTAAATTCTGATATTGTTGTAAACATATGTTAAGAAAGTGAATAAATTGATTATCCTTAATGCAATGATTAAAATGAGATAATCATCAGGACGATGATTCTTTTTAGGAGGGAAGTATGTAACACCTTGGAAAAAACGTTTATATTTATCTTTGCATTACAAGCATTGGCATGTGATTTTATTAAATGAGGTGTGTTCCCTTGATTGTTGAAAATCATGCTTGTTATGGATAAATCATTTCTACTCTTGGATTAATTAGACTAAAATGATATGGCTTGTAAGAATCCATTTTCACTTCTTGTTGATAAGTTGCAATCTGATTTTGAGAGTTACAAACTTATCTCTTTTATTGACTCATCCTTGGATCAATTTTAGTGATCCAAGGAATGTTTTAAATCTCCTTAACAGACTAAATGGTAAATTGACATTCATTAGTTTGAGAGACATAGCGGACTAAACTTTTGTATTTTACAAATTCTTTGGTCTTGTGTGAATGTGCCTTCATTCGGTTGTATGTTTGTGCTTGGGTCTTTGGGATTGATCTCTGCAGGACATTAATGGTGTAAATGAAATATAGTCTACTTCATGACTATGAAGGGGATCAAAATCCTAAAACTAAAGGATTATCCTAACGGTATCCTAAACTAGGTAAGAGCACCTACTTCCTAGCTATGTCTACTTAATTGGGTTATAATCTAACCTAAGCTTCTTATTCTATTTTGTTTGGATGGCGTCCTAACCTAAGCTCTTGTGCTAAATGAATAAGGGAGAAATTTCTAAGGTGATACTAGAATATTTTAACCTAATGCCTAATACTATATGGATGTGAATTTAATCTAACCTAAGGTGGAAATTACCTATGGCAATGTTTTAAGACCTAAGGAAATTATTGTTAGACTAACCTAAGTTTTGGGAAATCTATCCTAAACTATTAAAAGGGAACCTAAGGGTCACATGGCACTATGGCGATGGTTCCAATGTCTTTTAATTGATTTGATTGGGTTTAATGCATGGAGGTACTGCCAGTTTTGGCAAAGGCTAGTTAACTTTAGTGGGGGCTTATGTGGAGGCTTCACTAAATATGGAATTGCATATTAAATTGGAAATGGCATTCACCAGTTTTGGGAGGCGGTGGCAAGGAGAGATAAGTGGGATATTTAGGAGTAATGACATTAATGGACCTCAGTTTTTGTGTGCAAACCATCTTGGAAAAAAAGGGAGGTGGATTTGTGAGAGGTTGTTTGGTTTTGCATGTCTCACAAATTTTACTCTACATGGAGCTATCTGGTTCTTTGAACCAATAGTTTGACTTCTACTTCAGTGGTTATTTTTGGTTTCTCTTGGTCTATTTTCGATCAAAGGAATGTATATGAGGCATTGGAAGAATTTTTTTGGTTGTTGATCTTTCGTGGAGAAGAAAAAGAGTGGGAAGCTTGGATGGAAGTCTCCTTCGAATTGGCAAAGGCACTATCAGGCATGATAGGCTCTATCCATTAAGATTTCTTGCTTTCTTCTAAGTGATTCATTAAAACAACTCTGCTCTCATGAGATAAATGTTTGCATGATTTTTCTGGTTAATTACTTTCATGTTTTTATGAATCTCTGTGGTTTTTGGGATGTAAATCCATTGCAAAGTAATGTTAGTTTTTGGGAAAATTTCTCTGTGCTAGTTTAATGGTGACATGCATGCAAAACTTGTATTTGAAGCTTTGTATTTCATTATGAAACTTGTATTTGGGGCTGGTGTTGACTGAACTAGAATTCATTGCCTTATGTTTTGTTTTGAACTATTATTTGGAGCATGTGTTTCATTTCAACTTGTATTAGAGCATTCGTATTTTGTTCTGATATTGTATTGGGGCTTTGGGTTTTGTTTTGAGCTTGTATTTGAGCTTCGAGTTTGTTTTCAGCCTATATTAGAGCCTTTGTGTAGTTCTAAACTTTTATTCAAAGATTCGTGTTCAAAATTGTACTCATATTCTATACTTGTGTGTTATGAACATGTGTTGGAATCGATATGTTTGATTCTGTACTTGTATTTTGAGCTAGATTTTGACTCGTATTCAAGGATTTGAAATACTTTGAACCCATTTAATGGATTGTCTACTCGAAAAGACTTGAGAGATTAGTTTTTGTTTTAAGTTGATCTAGAAATCTCTTTTATTTTCTCCTTGTAGCCTCTTGTTGGAATGGTTGTGGTACTTTTGTTTTTGGAAACTATACCACCTTCTTTGAACTTGATAGGGCATGTGAATACGAAGTATATCCTTTCCTTCTCTACAATGAGTGAACCCACATCTTGTTGAAGGCTCAAATCTTATGTTAGAAAGATTAATGGACTAGAATTGTATCTTGTTTTGGGTTTGGTTTGATATAGATTTTGTTGGAATAGTCATTAACAGTTTTGAGGATTATGGATATACAGATGCATTCTCCTTCTTTTGATCGATGTTTGAAATGGATACCTTCTTTTCAAGCTTCTTAGATAGAACTTGAGAGTCCTTGTTGTGATTCTGTTTCAATCACATTGGAGGTAAGATTGGGACAATACTTGTCTTAAATGTATATTGGGTTTTCTTATTTACCTTCAGATCCTCTTAAATTGACTTTTTGGTTGTTAGGGAAAAGAGTTGATTACTCTCTCATGTTGAATCTTGTTGATAGGATTTATCATCTCTGGTTCGGGGTTGTCTCACTAAATTTGTCTTCACGATGACCACGAACTTTATGTCTCTGTTATTTGGAGCCGTGTAAGACCTAGAAGTTGGGAATACAAGTATCTATTGAGTTCGTGAGTTGTATTGAACCTTGTATATCTTATACTATTTGTGGATTTCTATTCCTTGATGGATTCATTGAACGAATCTCTGGGTTTTAAAAGAGAAAGGAATATGTTCTCTTGGGGACAATATATTGTTTTAGGACTGTACTATGTACTTCATTATGAGAATTGAATTTGAACTTGTGTTTGATGAATGGGAATAGGTAAACCAATTGGTAAGATTTGTAAGGGAAATTATAAGTGTGATTTCTTTTAACTGTGTGTTTGGTTTTGTGTTCTCTCATGGGAATGAGTTAAATAACTTCTATGTTTGAAATAGAATTTTGAATTCATTTGATAGTATAAATGAAATAAATTATTGATTGGCCCTTTTCTAATTGAGATCCCTTTTTACTATTGTTTGGATAAGTTCATTTGATTGAACTTCTCTGTATTCAATTCTCTTCTAAGATGGAAATTTCTTGTGGATTGTTTGGTCTACTTTGTATAAGTCATTGGTTGTAATGATGTGGAAAGAGATTAGTTGAGTCGGTATGTTGGAAAGAAAATAATAACATGCTTAGACCGACTATTTTTCTTGATTAAGTCATACTCCATTTAGATTGATATTGGAAGGTTGTCTCTTTTTGCACTTTATCTTATTATGAACCCTTCTTAGATGGAATAGATAAGAGATTAATTTGGTATGAGTCCAGCTTTGAGTTTTGGAACGTTTGGTTTCATATCTTTGGATGATATCTTCTAACATGTAGAAGTTAGTAAGACTTACGATTAAATTTGTTTTTGATTTCCTATTACTTCTTGGATTGATTTGGGATTCTTGTTAGATGTTGTGCCTTTAATGTTGAATCCTTATATTTTTATCTTTGAACTGAGGTAGTTTTGTGTGTTCTAAACTTGTTTCGTCTTTCAGATGATTAAGTGTATAAGGAATAGTATGTATTGATTCTTCTTCTTTTCTTAAGTTGTAGGATGAATCATCCTAATATGAGCTATGCTGTATATAACTCTTTTGCTACTTAGTAAAGATAAATGTGTATTTCTATTCTTATAGAATTATGAAACAATTGGATGACAAGACATGTTGATTGTTTTAAAGTAATTGATAGGATCAATTAAACCATATGATATAATGCAGATGTTGCGGATTATATTATGCTCTTTTCTTAAAAGTGAATTCAGACTCTTTAATTGTACTTCTTTTCTGGTTGTTATTACTTATGCTTATTTGTATGATATATTAATTATTTCATTAAAGCAGAGTTGTTTTAATGGAACAATTAGTGGAATGCACTTCACTTTAATGCTTAGTGCTTATCATGCTCAGTTCATTGAACTGACCCATCTTTAGTAATTTTTGCAGATGGACATCGTAAGTGATAAAAGAAGGAAATTTTTTTATGATGCATTAGCTTACTTAATTCTGGATCTTATGTAAAGAATTTTGAATCATTCTTGAGTTGTATTGGAAAATAAAAGTGATGTTCTTTTAAGATCTTAATTTGATTGACATGAACAATTTCAAAAATGCATAGTCTTGTAAATGTATATTTATCATCATGAATTGAAAGGTTTTTAGTTGGACTCCAATTTGTGGTGTGAATTCTTTTGTACTTGTATGACAGAAATAATAGTGATATCTTGGCGGTATTCTTTATATCTGTTTGTATACTATTGTTGTTATCAATTAATAAGTTGGATTAAGGGGATAGTATAATCTCCCTTATTATAATGAAACTTGTTAAATTGCAAAAGATGTCGTTCTCTAACTACACAACTATAGTTTAATAATAAAATATGCTTGGGACATACAATTAAACTATATGAGTAACAAATGATAAAAAGGTTATGTTAAACCTAACATCTAACCATGTAGAGGAAGACTCTTCCTCTCTCAAAGAATGAAAGATAAAAGGAATAGTGGTTATGATATTTAATGTTTATACTACATTTATAAATTAAACACTATCTGAATCTAGGTGGATGACACACTTGACTTGGACAGCTAGGTTACATTAAGAATTAAACATTTGATGTTTTCTCTCTAATTTTGGGATAACTGCTTGTTATGCCACGTTAATGAACAAAAATACAACTTGAATTAATGAATTTATCCATATCTAATCAGGCTAGTTATGGATAAAGAACTTAATGAATGTTGGAGTTAGGGTTAGGCATGGTTTCTTTAATTTGAATCTTAACCCAATTTAATTGTGATTAATGACCACTAAGGGGGTATGTACATCTTGATGAATCGAGTTCTAACGGATATTGACACACACCAACTACAGGATCAGTACCATCGAGAAGTCCTGAGACTTCTTGAGGATATATTGTTGTAGTTGACATGTGGCAACACCCTTCCGTATTTATTCATCTAGATATACGCACATATTGACTTGAACTTAGTTTCTCTCTAGGTCAAGTTAGTAGCATGTTTAGGATAATTAGTAGCTTTCAATGACTCAGGGTACCTTGGCACATCCAGTTGACTTAGGTTAGCTGAGTATGCTCATATACCCTAATTCGTTGTGAGCATCTTCCTATAACAAATTATGTTGCTAACCTAGGCTAGGGTCAAACCTTTGGCAAGTGGACTGACGGTAGTCAGTAAAGACCATTCTAGATAATAGAAGAGTGAGGTGAAGGATATATTCCAAAATGATGAGTATGTCGTCTAGGAATAGTAACATGAATAATATGTTGAAAATCTTTGGCCAAAGTATCGCAAGTGTTGGTTGTGTTGTCCTATGTCACCTAGTTTAAAGCAACATGATGTCAGATGAATATTGGTAACAAATATTTAGATAGGTTCTTTAAACAGATCACTCAGTACCCGGAATAGGGTAGGAGAACCATGTATATGTAGTATACATAAAGTATTATATACTTTAAGAAAAACATGAGAGATCGGTTGGTAACCAAGTCATGGAATGAGAGATCGGTAGTATACCGAGTCATTACAACTACATATGGTTATCTGTTATGAGATTGATTGACATGGAATGTGTGTTATAAATGATGTTTTATTTAGAACAAAGAACATTATGTTTCAAAAAAAAATCCCTTGTTTCTAAAGTATTAAAATGGGAATGTTACATCTTGGTATCAGAGCGAGGTTGTAGCTCTTGGACCTATTGTGTCCATAATCTGATGAAACTTAAATTTTTTTGTTAACAAAAATGGTTAAAATAAGAGGAAATGTTGTAAATAATCCTCCACCTGAGGAAGGAGCAACAACTACCCAAAAACTCGATGAGATCCTTGCTTCCCTGTTGGACACAAGAGATCATTTAGTTGTACTTGAACAACAAGTAATGGGAAATGAGGAGGAAGAATATGTTGGTAACAATAATCAGCCACCTCTTGAGGACAATACCAATTTAGGTGTTGATAATAACAATGTGAACATACCTGATCATCTTGAGAACAAAAAGGCTAGGCTGGCAGCTAAACTCACTAATGATATAAAAAGGATAAGTCCACCCAAGTTTGATGGCACCACATTAGGAGATGGGGCTGAGAATTGGCTCATTAAAATGGAGAAATAATTTTCAATAAGGAATTTCTGAGAGGGAAAAAGGCGATATGGACAAAGATATCAAATTTCCCATGAGGCATTTTCATGGTGGGACAACTATAAGGCTGAGTTAAACATTGATGAAACTAATATCACATGGGATCAATTTAAAGGTTACTTTAGGAAACGTTGGCTCCGCAACTTTACTATGATCAGAAAATGATTGAATTCCATAACTTAGCTCAAGGAAAGCTAACTGTAATTGGGAGTGGTTTACTAAACTCCTTAAGTATGTACCTCAATCAAACTGACGAGAAGTTCAGGATACAAAAATTCATCATGGGATTGAATCCTATTATAGGAGGAGAGGTGGATGTTCACAGCCCAACCATGATGGAAGGGATTGTTGAAAAGGCCATAAGGTAGGAACAAAAATTAAAGGCAATTTATGCTCATAAGGAGGAAGTAAGGAAGAAAATCCCCAACTCCTCTTCATCATCTCTTGCACCTAAGAAAGGACCATGCAAGAAATTCGGAATGAAAAGTAAGTTTTCATCTGATACTAATAAGAAAGCAGCAACAAACAAGTCTACTGGTAATGCATGGAACAACTTTGTTAAGAACAATAATAATGGACATAAGTCCTATAGAGGTCAGAATGATAACTCTAAGGCTAGAAATAAATCTGAGCCTAGAAAGGGACCTGTAGGAGGCTGTTATAACTGTGGAAAAGATCATTATGCAAATCAATGCCCTTTGAAAAAGGATGATCATAATCAGTAGCACAAGATACACGCTACAGTAGCTGACAAGCAGGCTAAAAAATAGGCCACACCCATAGAGGTTCCGGGTAAGTTATTTGGTTTACCTATAACTACTCTTTTTGACACCAAAGCAATCGAATGTTTTATTTCTAGTAAATTAACATCAAAATTAAAAGAAAAGATGGAAACATGGATAAAACATGGACTGTACATTATGGAAACAATGTTGTTCATATAGTTAGTATGTGTCTTTTTGGAGCAGTCCTTCACTTACCTAGTTTTTCCACTGAAGTTGATCTTTATGTTACACATTTGGGGTTTTATGATGTAATCATAGGTGTTAATTAGTTAGCAGAACATAAGGCTAAAGTGGACTATTTTGAAAAAACATATTAGTTGTTTAGATGACCTATAGAAAATAACAGAGATTCAGGGTGTGAAACATGAGATTACTATTAGAAAATGTCAACTATGCAACTTAAAAAGGCCAAAAATAAAGGTTGTACCTTATATGCAGTAAAAATTGCCGAAACAATTGAAGAGAACAATGTCTTGAACGATATCCACTATTATGAAACTTTAGTGACGTATTTCCGGAAGAGTTACCAGGTCTTCCACCCAAAAGGGAGTTTGACTTCACAATTGAGATCAAGCCTAGAACCGAGCCTATTTCTAAGGCACTTCGTATCAAATGAATACTATAGAATTAGTAGAGATTAAGGCTCAATTACAAGAACTTTTTCTAAAGGTTTGATTAGACCAAGTGTTTCACCTTGGGGAGCACCAATTATTTTTGTGAAAAATAAAGATGGAACACTTAGATTATGCATTGATTATAGAATGTTAAACAAAGAAACAATCAAGAATAGATACCCACTCCCTAGAATTTATGATCTATTTGATTAGATGCATAGAGCATCGGTGTATTCTAAGATAGATTTTTGATCTGTATATCATCAATTATGGATTAAGGATGAGGACATTCATAAAATAGCTTTCAGAACAAGGTATGCACATTATGAGTTCACAGTTTTACCTTTTGAATTAACAAATGCACCTACAACATTTATGAATTTAATGAATAATATCTTTTAAGAATACTTGGAAAAATTGTTCTCGTATTCTTTGACGACATTCTCATATATTCTAAAATTATTAAGGAACACCATGAGCATTTGAAGATAGTTTTGGAAATTTTTAGAAAGAGACAGTTGTTGTATATATTTACCCCCGGGTAAATGTAGATACACAAAGGGAATCGGGTTTACAAGGTGGAGAAACATGGTGGAAAAACATGAAGGAACATGTCGGGGGGTCTCCAAAACCCGACATCAAAGGAACATGTCGGGGGGTCTCTAAAACCCGACATCAAAGCAAATCGGGTCTCGGAGGCGGAAAATCATGGCGCAGAAGCATGTTGGAGAAGCGGATGAACCCGGCATCAAGGACATGTCGGAAGGGTTGGAAAACCCGACATCAAAGGCAAATCGGGTTTCGGGTTTCAGGAAACACGAAACATGAAGCATGCAGATCGCAAAGGATGTCCCGATGCTCGAGGGTTCCGCAAACCCGAAAACACATCAAAGGGAAAGCGGGTTTCGGAGGCGGAGAAACATAGCACAGAAGCATGTCGGAGGGGTTAATAAACCCGACAGCAAAGAACATGTCGCAAGGGTTGGAAAACCTGACACAAAGGGAAAGTGGGTTTCGGAGGCGGAGAAACATGGCACAAAAGCATGGGGTGAAAACATGTCGAGGCATTGTTAGTGCAAAATTACAGCACCCCTGGACGCTGATCAGATTTCTAGGTTGATCACTCTTGCATCCAGTGTAATTGCACAACATGGAAACCTCTCTCCAAGTGTGGGACTTGGAAACTGAGAGAGGAATCTCCAGATTAGAGGCTGGTTCCTCAAACTCCTCTGATTTAGATCTATATTTTGCAAAACTACAGAGGTTTAGATCCTAATCCTATTCTAACTTGCAAGGAGACAGGGGTAGAAGTGCAAAATTGAAACTAACTAAAGATGGTGATGCACCAAAAGGAGTGGTGAAACATATTAGTCATGCAAATAGACACAGACCGAGGTTCACAACATAAAAACATACACAGACTGATAATGTATAATTTAGCATCTGAAATCAAGCAAATAATACAAACAGAGGATTGAAACCCATTCACAGAGCTTGCATTATCAATTTAATATCAAAATACGCATTACACCCTCAGAGAGGTAAAGAAAACTGTTACAATCCTTGGAGAGGTCTGATACTTGATCAATCCCTTGAAGAAGGTGAAAGAAGAAGTCTGCTATGCCCAAAAATGTTCCTCCTCTTGAAATGAGCCCAAAACTGGCTTTTAAAATGCAAGGGTCAAACCCAGGGAACAGGAGACGTACAAAGGCATGGGAGCCCATTCTTTCTTGACTACAGGTGTATTAAAACGGCATGGAGGACCTTACAAACCCATACCCTATCATTTTGACCAGATTGTAGGAGAATGCGACCCATTCTGCATTAACTCTGGTCGCTGGAATGTCATTTCCGGCCATGAATACGCGTCAGAGCTGTTTCTCAATTTTCCTCCCTCCAGACTACTCCAAAACACAAGATTGACCCTGGAATCGTGTAGAGAATTTCACCATCTTTCCGTTGATGTAAAGAACGTGCAAATCCGAGCTCTGGATCAAAAGTTATGGCGATCTGAAGATCTAGGGCACAAAACAGGTGAAAACGTGTTTTGAAATCCTTTCCCGCGCTCTGCCACCTGGACGACACGTGGCACGTGCTGATTGGACGAGCAATTCTCTCTCCTCCATCTTTCGCGGGCTTTCATTTTGAAATTCACTTGTGGGGCCCTTAACTGGACACGTGGCACTATTTCATTGGTTCGGCCTGACCTTTTTAAAACTTGCCCTTTGACCTTTTTGACCCTTTTTCCCTGAGACACGTGGCGGCTTCTGAATGGTTCTCGGCCCTGCCGGCTTTTTCGCGCCCTTCGCGTCCTTTTGTCCCAGATGTCCCAATTGCTTAGTGCTCCTTGTGCTGATTTCGCCGAACCAGCCGGTTCGCGTCCATTTGCCCCGGATGTCCCAATTGCCTTCGGACTGTTTTGACCTCTTTCGCCCGGTTCGGCCGGTTCGCGCCTTTCCGGCCCGCTTGTCCCGAGCTGCTGCAGCAGTTAGTCGATTTTCTCTCTTTCTGGATCAACCTATTTGCCTTTCTGCAACCTTTTTGCATTTTCTCAGAGCTTGCTCCCTGTTTCTTCGGCCAGGGGAGTTAGAAAAATACCTGAAGGGACCCTAGAAACCTGATTTTGCTCTGAATCAATCAATTTGCTTGGGATTTGAATCTTCTGATGCATGTTATCAAAATTTACCCTAGGGGGGTGAATTTTGGATAACAATTTTGGCGACTCAGCGGGATCATCTGCCTGCTAGATGGAAAGACCAGTTGCCTGAAGCAATCCATTGGGCATGGAGTCATCAAATATTCTATTAGAATCCAAACTGACTCAGAATGTGTGAGGGGGAAGATGGAATGTGACCTGATGAAAGCAAAGACATGCTAAACATCTCCATGGACAGCAAGCTGTGCCAAGGCACTTAGGGAAAACAAAACTAACCTACAGCAAAACAATGTGCACAAGCACTTGGAGGAAAGAAAATCTAATCTAATATCTACAGGTGTAGTGAACCTCCCTCTAGAAGCAATGCTTGAGATAGATTCCATTTACTGGAATCTGCAGTTCTTCACCATCCAATGAGGCCAATTGGAAAGCATTGTTGCTCTTGCACTTTGTGACCATGTATGGGCCACTCCAAATGGCATCAAATTTTGAATGCCTTCCTGGTTTTGCTCTGTCCACATCCCATTTCAGCACTAGATCTCCTACTTGAAAAGATCTGTCTTTGGCCTTCCTATCAAAGGTCTTTTTGATCAAAGCTTGATCCTTTTCCATTGCTTGGGATGCCTGATCTCTGATCTCTTGCAGCTCCATCAACTCTGCATACCTCACCTCCATGGGCTCAAACTCTAGCAACTCCAGCTGTTTCATGAGTTCCAACGTTGGCAACTCAAGTGACATGGGCAAGATTGCCTCTCTTCCGTAGACAAGCCTAAATGGAGAGTTACCCGTGGATCTTTTGGGAGTTATCCTATCAGCCCATAAGGCTGATTTCAGTTTGGTATGCCAAGCCCTCTGATTCTCATCAAGAGTCCTCCTAATGATCCTCAGCAAGTTTTTGTTTGTAGACTCGGCCTGGCCATTACCTTGAGGGTAATAGTTTGATGAAGTGCTCAGGTAAATCCCGTTCTTGACAGCCCACTCAGTCACTTTAGATCCGATGAATGCCAATGCATTATCAGAGACTATTGTAGCAGGTACACCAAATCTGGAAGTTATCCCTTCGTAAAAGTCCAAAATGCTAGACTCATTCACCTCTTTGAGTGCTATTGCTTCTGTCCATCTGGTGAAGTAGTCTGTGGCTGTCAAAATCCATTTGTGCCCTTGGCTCGAATTGGGATTGATGACTCCAATGAAGTCCAAACCCCACTGCATGAATGGCTGATCTACTGTAATTGGATGCAATGGAAGGGCAGCGAGTCTCTCTTTTCCTGTGAAGAATGCACAATTCTTACACCTCTTGATCCATGCATAGCAATCACAGAAGATTTTAGGCCAATAATAACCAGCCTTCATGATTTTCAGAGCTGTCACTCTTGGTGCAAAATGGCCACCAGCTGGTCCATTATGAAATTCTTCCAACACCCTTTGAATCTGACCTGTGTTAATGCATCTCAGCAGCACCCCATTGACGTCCTTCTTGAACAAAACTCCATCAATGATGGCATATGGAATTGCCTGCAACCTGAAGTATCTTCTTTTTGCTTTGCTCATTTCTAGAGGGCACATGCCCGTCTGTAGGAAATGTATCATATTCTGAGTCCAACAGGGAGTGGACACATCATCATTTTCCTATTTTTGATCATCTTGTAATAGCAGGACAGCGTCTTCTTCATCTTCTGGGTTGTCTGGTTGTCTGGAAGCGAGCTGCTCACACAAACCTTTGCCTCTTACCAGCTTGGTGATCTTGATCTCAATGTCATACTCCATGACACGGGTGATCCAACCTGCCCTTTTCTCATTCAAATCCTTGTTGAGGAGGAAATCCTTAACCCCAGCATGTGAGACCAGCAACTGGACCTTGTTGTTTGAGACTAAATGCTTGAATTTCTTCAAGCTCCTGATTACTGCAAGCACATGTTTTTCAATAAAAGAGTACCTCAATTCGCAGTCATTTAGGCTTTGGCTGAAGAAGGCAATCGGCTGCTCATCATTATCTTTGTTCTGCTGTACCAGAATGGCAGAAATAGTGTCATCACCTCCAAATGCATAGAGGATGAAATCCTTGGAAAAGTCTGGGTTGATGAGAGTGGGTGCCTGGGAGATGGCTTCTTTGATTGCTTCAAAACTCTCCTTGCCTTCTGCCATCCATTTGAAAGCCATGCTTTTTCTTAACATTTTAGTGATGGGCTTGACAAGGGCTGCAAAATTTGGGACAAACCTCCGAACAAAGTTTATCCTTCCCAGGAAACTCTGAAGGGCCTTCTTGTGGCTTGGCAATGGTAGAGCCCTTATGGCTTCGACCCTCTCTGGATCAATTGCTAATCCTTCCTTGGAGACAATATGGCCAAGGAGTTTCCCTTCATGTGCAAGAAAGATGCACTTCTTAGGATTCAAAGACACTCCAAACTTTCTACACCTTTGAAACACTTGCCTGAGGTGAAAGAGATGGTCTGCAGCATTCTTTGAGAAGACAGTGATATCATCTAGGTATATCAGCACTATCTTGTTGATCAAGCCTTTGAATGCCATATCCATGGCTCGCTGGAATGTTGCTCCGGCATTCGACAGTCCAAATGGCATCTTCTTGTAAGCATATGTGCCCCATTTGGTTGTGAAGGCTGTCTTGAACTGGTCTTCCTCCTTCACCATAATTTGATTGAAGCCTGAGTATCCATCAAGTAGTGAAAATCTTTCTGAACCAGCTACGACCTGCAATATTTGCTCCATGGAAGGGAGTGGATAATGGTCCTTTAGAGAGGCTCTATTCAAATCTCTGAAGTCAACACATAGCCTGATCTCTCCACTCTTCTTTCTGACTGGAACTAAGTTGGCAACCCAACTAGAATGCTTGATTGGGAATATAATTGCTGACTCAATCAGCTTGTCCAACTCTTTCCTCATTAGAGGCTCCATGTGTGGATTGACTGGTCTCTGTTTCTACCTGATAGGCTTAGTATTTGGGTCCAATTCAATGGTATGCTGAGCTAAGTTGGGATTGAACCCTTTCAAGTCTTCATAGTTCCAAGCAAACACGTCAGGGAATTCTTGACATAGCTGTATGAACTCATACCTTTCCTGTTCAGTTGTCATCTTTCCAATTTGCAGTGGCTTGTTCTCTTCTACCAAGATGGATGCCGAATCTTCCCTCTTGACCTGAATATTTGCTTTCTCCTTTCTAAACTGATCATTGGGGTTAAAAATTGACTCCAAGGTGACAAGTCCCTTGGGCAGCTTGTCAGTTCTCAGCTGTATCACCTGGTGACCATATTGTTGTTCCAACTTCTCTTGATTCTTAGCTGAGAACTCAGCTTCTTCCTGCAAGAAGTGGATGATTTGCTGGTCATTCTCAAATACTTGCCAATTGACATCGTTATCCGGCACTGAAGGCCTCACAATCACGTGGATGTTTGGTTGTACCTTGTCTTGTTGAATGTTTTCTACAATGTCAAAGGCTGCCCTCCTTGCTGCTGCAAGCTTTGCTCGGCCTTGATTCTCTTTCCTGGGAATGGCCTTGATGCCGAAACCCTCAAAATCTTCCATGAGGTCCCACACCCTATTCTTGTAGCATCTGAGTAGATCGTTTTTGGCAGCATGCTGTCCCTTGACCTGATTTACAATCAGCTCACTGTCCCCAAAAACTTGCAAGTTATTTATTTTTTTCTTTATTGCCCAATGCATCCCTTGCACCAAGGCTTCATATTCAGCAGTGTTATTGGAGCATGCAAATTGAAATCTAAAAGCTGAATAATACTTTACTCCTTGAGGTGAAATAAGCACGGCTCCACCTCCTGCGCCTTGTCTACTCCTTGATCCATCAAAAAACAGTTGCCATACCTCGTTGTCATCCTTGTGGTTTGGCTTGGTGATGCTAGGAATAGGTTGACTTTCTTCGTGTATACAATAGACCCCTAGCTCCGATTCTTCTACTTCTTGATAAGGATCAAAAGCATGCACCTTGCTTGCCCATTCATCAAGAGTCAAATCTGGGATACTTCCAACCTTAGTGTCGGTTTCATCAGTGCCAAGGTGATCTTCTTGATCAAATGCTGAGCAATTGGTATTAATATGACTTGGAGTATAGGGCTCAATGTGGAAATCTGCAATAGGTTCTGACCTAATTGTAGCTTTAGTTCCATACCTCGTTCTGAACAGCATGTGTGACCAATCAGCGGACAAATATCCCCCAATTTTGGCAGTGAAATCTCTTGACAAACAGAGGGCAAAGAGTGGTGGAAGGTCTATGACTGATATATCTTGTAAGACAACAACATTTGGACATGCATGCAAGGTAAGACTCAAATTTCTAATCACTCCAACTGTTGCTATTGCTGTCCCATCCAGCTGCACTACTCCCTTAGATGTTATTTCATACTGGAGCCCTAACTGATCAGCTATCTGTTTAGGCATAACTGAGCTACTTGCCCCGGAATCTATCATGCAATTATGCACTAGCTGATTTCCAATGATTAACGAAACATAGAAAGGGGGAGGCTTCAGCATTCTACCTTGTTGTGCTCCATGATTTCCTTGAGGGTGGGCAGCATTTGTGAGTACCTTCTCCTGCATTTGGACTTGCTGATTCGAAGTTGGCCAATCCTTTATGGCAGCTTGCAGCAGATTTCTTTGGCCTGGGATGGATAGCGATTCCCACATAGATATATTGACGTTTGTCTTCTTCATCTGATCAATGATACTGAATGGTGATGAAGGATTTCTCTGCTGTCCCTTGGTCTGCACATTTGCTCCTTGTATGTGGGCAGCAACAGCTGGCATTTGAGTTGGCCTAGGGGCTGTTCTTGACTGCCCTTGTGCATTTGAAACTGGGTTTTGCTTGCCAATCATTTGTGGAGCTGTGGAAGGTTGTGGATTAGCTGGGGCTAACGGCTGTTCTTCACCCAAATTTCTCCTTTTTGACCTTGTGTTGGCAGCAACACCTTGAGAAACTGCCTGATTCATGCCACAGAAATCCTCTGCTTGCCAATTTACCAATGTGGTGTCATTTGGGGCAGGTTGCTGTTGGAATGTTTCTTGTTGTTGGCTGTTTTCTTGAGTACTCTCACCCTCCACACCAGCACTTGTTACCATTAAAGCTTGGGTCAAAGCACCATTGAAGCACATGGATTGATTATGAGGCTCATTACATGGAAAACACCAATCATACTCCTGGGCAGTGTTGTTTTGTGCTGGTACTAATGCCTTAGAGGCAGATATGGCATTTGGATTATAGGGCTGGAATGGTTTATTGGCAGGAGGCCTTGTTTGATTCATATTTGCAGCTGGATTGGGTGGCCTTTGAGGCTGATATGGCTGCCTATTAGGTTGAGCTTGAGGCTGATACGAAGGTCTAAAACCTTGAGTTTGCTGTCTCTTAAGTGTGACCAGCTCATTACCTAAATTTTGCAGTTGCTTCATGACTTCTTGAAGCTCATTTGGGGCACTTGGAGATGAAGTGGAAGCTTCATTTGAACTCTGATTCCTAGGAGTGGGAATAGGAGCTAAGACAGGTACTTGACTAGTACTTGGGCTCTCTAAACTTGGATATAATGGCATTGGAGGCCTAGGAGCTAGCTTGCCGGCTTGAATCAGACAATTTTCAGCTCTAATGGCAATACTATAAGCAGCAGGGATAGTTGTGCCTCCCATAGATTGAATCAACACAGAAATATCAGAATTTAAAGCTTTAAGGTAATATAGAAAAGCACCTTCTGCTGTTGGCCTGACTGCCACTGGAATTCTATCCCAAGACCTTTGAAATCTGAAGTTGAAGTCAGTTAGCTGCTCATTGGAAGCTCTCTTGATGGTTGTTAGCTGCTCCAAAAGAGACAAGTTGTCTCCCTTCTCTCCAAATTGATTGTGAAGTGCAATACACAGCTGATTCTAGTTTGTGATAGAGCCAGCTTCAAGGCTCCTAAACCATTGCAATGCTTTTCCCTTGAATGAAGACGCCAGCAATTTGACAGCTACTTGCATCTCATTAATCTCATGGATTGCACAAATGTTAGCAATGTCCTTGACATGATCACCAGGAGTGGTCTGATTTTCCCCAGTAAAGTATGGAATGTTCTTCAAAGGCTTGAATCGGGATTGGATTTTGTGCATTGAGAGCAAGTGGGCTGCTTCCTGTGAAGTTGACATAGGGGTTCACTGGTTGCGCCATTCTGATTGGTCTTAAAACCCTTGTATATTGAAAGAAAGGCCGCTCAGGTGGAGGAGTTGAGAGAGTTCTGTTTGGTGGAGATGGGGACCTTTGAATCCTTCTTCCTCTTTGCCTTCTTCTTGGAGATAATTGCAGGTATTCAAACAGTACTTCCTCCTCTCCAACTCTTGACCTTGTGATTCTTCTCATAAGCTTTCAGGCCTGACTGCTGAAATTCTATTGATTCTTCCCCTTGGAGTCGCCAGATATGCAAATAATAGCTCTTTTCAAGCAAGAAACTTGCAGCAGATGCACATCAACTTTGCTGCAATAAAATTGAGACCTCTGGTCCCACCGGGCGTGCCAAAACTGTTAGTGCAAAATTACAGCACCCCTGGACGCTGATCAGATTTCTAGGTTGATCACTCTTGCATCCAGTGTAATTGCACAACATGGAAACCTCTCTCCAAGTGTGGGACTTGGAAACTGAGAGAGGAATCTCTAGATTAGAGGCTGGTTCCTCAAACTCCTCTGATTTAGATCTATATTTTGTAAAACTACAGAGGTTTAGATCCTAATCCTATTCTAACTTGCAAGGAGACAGGGGTAGAAGTGCAAAATTGAAACTAACTAAAGATGGTGATGCACCAAAAGGAGTGGTGAAACATATTAGTCATGCAAATAGACATAGACCGAGGTTCACAACATAAAAACATACACAGACTGATAATGTATAATTTAGCATCTGAAATCAAGCAAATAATACAAACAGAGGATTGAAACCCATTCACAGAGCTTGCATTATCAATTTAATATCAAAATACGCATTACACCCTCAGAGAGGTAAAGAAAACTGTTACAATCCTTGGAGAGGTCTGATACTTGATCAATCCCTTGAAGAAGGTGAAAGAAGAAGTCTGCTATGCCCAAAAATGTTCCTCCTCTTGAAATGAGCCCAAAACTGGCTTTTAAAATGCAAGGGTCGAACCCAGGGAACAGGAGACGTACAAAGGCATGGGAGCCCATTCTTTCTTGACTGCAGGTGTATTAAAATGGCATGGAGGACCTTACAAACCCATAACCTATCATTTTGACCAGATTGTAGGAGAATGCGACCCATTCTGCATTAACTCTGGTCGCTGGAATGTCATTTCCGGCCATGAATACGCGTCAGAGCCGTTTCTCGATTTTCCTCCCTCCAGACTGCTCCAAAATGCAAGATTGACCCCGGAATCGTGTAGAGAATTTCACCAGCTTTCCGTTGATGTAAAGAACGTGCAAATCCGAGCTCTGGATCAAAAGTTATGGCGATCTGAAGATCTAGGGCACAAAACAGTGAAAACGTGTTTTGAAATCCTTTCCCGCGCTCTGCCACCTGGACGACACGTGGCACGTGCTGATTGGACGAGAAATTCTCTCTCCTCCATCTTTCGCGGGCTTTCATTTTGAAATTCACTTGTGGGGCCCTTAACTGGACACGTGGCGCTATTTCATTGGTTCGGGCTGACCTTTTTAAAACTTGCCCTTTGACCTTTTTGACCCTTTTTCCCTGAGACACGTGGCGGCTTCTGAATGGTTCTCGGCCCTGCCGGCTTTTTCGCGCCCTTCGCATCCTTTTGTCCCAGATGTCCCAATTGCTTAGTGCTCCTTGTGCTGATTTCGGCCGAACCGGCCGGTTCGCGTCCATTTGCCCCGGATGTCCCAATTGCCTTCGGACTGTTTTGACCTCTTTCGCCCGGTTCGGCCGGTTCGCGCCTTTCCGGCCCGCTTGTCCCGAGCTGCTGCAGCAGTTAGTCGATTTTCTCTCTTTCTGGATCAACCTATTTGCCTTTCTACGCACCCTTTTGCATTTTCTCAGAGCTTGCTCCCTGTTTCTTCGGCCGGGGAGTTAGAAAAATACACGAAGGGACCCTAGAAACCCGATTTTGCTCTGAATCAATCAATTTTCTTGGGATTTGAATCTTCTCGATGCATGTTATCAAAATTTACCCTAGGGGGTGAATTTTGGATAACGAGCATCCTCCAAACCCGATGCAAATGCAGAGAGAGAACCCCGAACCCGACAGGCGAAGACCCCGACACAGAAATATTCGAGATCACCATAACTTTTCACAGGAGCTCGAATTCACACAAGGTTGGACTTTTCAGGAAATCTCTCGACGTCCTCTACGTAAATACGACTAGATATCTTTAATTGGGTGGGAACAAGTTCTTAAAAATGTAAAATACACTTTTCCACTGTTGGGTTGTTGAGATTCTCACCTACCGCCATGATATGATGGGTTAGGTGTAGTCTTGGAGGTGGTTGGGGGCAGAATTCGAATCATTCTCATCTCCCTCATTTTTTCCTCATATAAATGGTAAAGAGAGGCTCTTTGTAATGGTTGGACATTCTTGTTTTGACCCCTCCTTTCTTCTCTTTGGCAGGTGGAGTTGTGGAGCTCAAACCTCCCATTTGAAATTGTAATGCAACCTTTGCCTATTGGCATTTTTGCGATGTATTGTATCAAACCTTCTGAGCAAATAAATGCATGACTTGTGGATGTATCTCAACCCTCTATGTGTTTCATTTTGCATCCTTCGATCTTTCACTGCGAATATGTTTATCCGTGCATGATATTGCATTGCATTTCTATGGTTTGTGTTTATTGGAAAAACATATGTTCTTCATTCCTCGGTGCATCACCTCTGTAGTTTAGGTTTTATTTTTTATGCATTATCTACCCTGTCTCCTTGGCAAGTTAGATTAGTTTTTTGGTAAACCCTCTGCGTTTATTCGTGCATCTGAACAGAGGAATAGGAGCCGGCCTTCATCCGGAGAGCTTTTCCAATTTTGCAAGGTCCCACACTTGGGAAAAGCTCCATGTTGTGCAATCGCACTGAGATTCTCAACCGATCGCGTTGTAGAGTCCCGTGGGTGCTGCGTTTGACACCAACAATAGTTATATGGTAAGCTATCTAAATATTCTTTTTATGACACAAGTATGCACTATTTGGGACATGTAATAAGTAAGAATTAGATTGTTGTAGATCCTTCTAAAATTGTAGCTATAACTAAGTGGCCTACACCAAATAATGTAAATGAAGTTAGGAGCTTCATGGGGCTTGCTTTGGTACTACGTAAAATTTGTAAAAGATTTTTCTAAGGTGGTCATTTGCACACCAATAAATTCTGTACAAAATAAGGATAAGAAGTTTGTTAGGAATAAGAAATGTGAATCTTAATTTAGAATTTTGAAGAAACAATTAACTTCAACACCTATTCTAGTGGTAACAAATCCTAATGGAGACTTTATGGTAGTAAATGATGCATCTGGTGAAGGTCTAGGAGGTATTTTGTTACAAAATGATCATGCCATAGCTTACAAAAGTAGAAAACTAAAGTTACATGAGTTGAATTATGATCCACATGATTTAGAACTATCCTCCATTGTTCATGCACTACAAGTTTGGAGCCATTACCTACAGTGGGCCTTTTGAATTAAAAATTGGTCATCTTGGGTAGAAGTATATTTTC
This sequence comes from Taxus wallichiana var. yunnanensis, assembly GCA_018340775.1. NCBI lineage: Eukaryota > Viridiplantae > Streptophyta > Pinopsida > Cupressales > Taxaceae > Taxus > Taxus wallichiana. The sequence goes on along the minus strand of CM031243.1, from coordinate 162,311,487 downwards.
ACTCAGCCAAATTTAAATGCAAGACAAAGAAGATGGTTAGAGTTTTTTTCTCAATATGATTTTGACATCAATTACATCAAAGGTAAGGAAAATAGAGTGGCTGACACTCTAAGTTGTAGGAAACACATTTCTTCTCTTATAACATTGAGAACTCAGTTTAAGGATGACGTAAAAAGCATTAGGGAATATAATTCTTACTTTCAGCAAGTAAAAAACAACGCTTTCCACGTATACAAATGATATGAGGTATAAATGTTTTCACTTTGATAACGAAGGAATCTTAAGATTTGAAAACAGGGTATACATACCTTTGCTTAAATGATTTAAGAAAGAAATTGTTGGCAAAATTTCAAAATCACCTTTTTAGACACCTGGTATTACAAAGATGCTTGATAATATAAAACAACAATATTTTTGGAAAGGAATGAAAAATGATGTCATTGATTTTGTGACACATTTCCTTGAATTTCAACATGTTAAAGTGGAACATATGCACCCATTGGTTTATTATATCCTCATAGCATACCGTAGTACAAGTGGCAAGTAATAAGCATGGACTTTGTATAAGGGTTACCTATGTCAAGAAATAAACATGATGTTATTTTAGTAGTTGTTGGTAAACTAACGAAGGTAGCAGATTTTATTGTTGGTAATCGGAAGCATGATTCTCTGTATTGGCTAAAATATTTGTTTACAATTTTTTTATTACATAGAGTATCTAAATTAATCATATCAGATAGAGATCCTAGAATGACGTCAAGGTTTTGGAAAACACTTAATGCAGATCTAGGAACTAAGCTGAATTTCAGTTCTACATATCATCTGGAAATAGATGGACAGATCAAAAACAGTTAATCAATTTTTATAGGATATGTTAGGAATGTATTGTATGGATCAGTAGTATAAGTGGGAAGAGTACCTTCCACTGGTAGAGTTTGCATATAATAACTCATATCATGCCTCTCTTGAGATGGCATCTTTAGAAGCATTATATGGAAGAAAATGCAGGACCCCTTTTAGTTGGGACAACATTGAGGATAGAGAGGTAATTGGACCTGAAATCCTTATGGAAATGGAACAACAAGTTAAGATGATTTGTGAGCGCTTGAAAGAAGAAACAAATAGGAAAAAGAGTTATGCTGATTTAAAGTGGGTTGATAGGAAATTTGAACTTGGTGAGAAAGTCTTTCTTTGCGTTAAACCAAAAAAGATCTCTATAACTTTTGTCAAGGTTTCCAAGTTATCACCTCGCCATGTGGGACCCTTTGAGATAGTTGAAGGAATCAACCACCGTAGCTTATTGTTTAGCATTACCTCTTGCTTTGTCATGAATGCAAGATGTTTTACATATTTATTTACTTAAAAATACGTTTGGACCTATCACATGTGTTAAATTGGAATTCCTTGTAGGTCCAAGACCCAAGAATAATCATGGTTAAACCCATATGAGTGCTAGAAACTTGCTAGTTACATTTAAGAAATCGTGAAATAAGTCAATGTAAGGTCTAGTGGGACCAATTTAATGAAGAAAGTGCAACTGGGAAAACCTAGAAGATATGAAAACTGCTTTTCCATATTTATTTGATCAGAATTGACTATGATGACTGATAAAAATTTGTGATTTTATCTTTATATGTCAATAAGTCTGCCAATTTGGGGTAGATAACTATTTATTTTTAAATAAACAGCTATGTGAATGCTGATTTCTAGAACTTTAAATTCTGATATTGTTGCAAACATATGTTAAGAAAGTGAATAAATTTATTATCCTTAATGCAATGGTTAAAATAAGATAATCATCGGGATGATGATTCTTTTTAGGAGGGAAGTATGTAACACCTTGGACAAATTGTTATATTTCTCTTTGCATTACAAGCATTGGCATGTGATTTTCTTGAATGAGGTGTGTTCCCTTGATTGTTGAAAATCATGCTTGTTATGGATAAATCATTTCTACTCTTGGATTCATTAGACTAAAATGATATGGCTTGTAGGAATCCATTTTCACTTCTTGTTGATAAGTTACAATCTGATTTTGAGAGTTGCAAACTTATCTCTTTTACTAACTCATCCTTGGATCAATTTCAGTGATCCAAGGAATGTTTTAAATCTCCTTAACAGACTAAATGGTAAATTAAAATTCATTATTTTGAGAGACATAGCGGATTGAACCTTTGTATTTTACAAATTCTTTGGTCTTGTGTGAACGTACCTTCATTCAGTTGTATGTTTGTGCTTGGGTCTTTGGGATTGATCTCTGTAGGACATTATTGGTGTAAACAAAATATAGTCTTCTTTATGACTATGAAGGGGATCAAAATCCTAAAACTAAAGGATTATCCTAATGGTATCCTAAACTAGGTAAGAGTACCTACTTCCTAGCTATGTCTACTTAATTGGGTTATAATCTAACCTAAGCTTCTTATTCTATTTCGTTTGGATGGCGTCCTAACCTAAGCTCTTGTGCTAAATGAATAAGGGAGAAAATTTCTAAGGTGATACTAGACTATTTTAACCTAATGCCTAATACTAATGGATGTGAATTTAATCTAACCTAAGGTGGAAATTACCTATGGCAATGGTTTAAGACCTGAGGAAATTATTGTTAGACTAACCTAAGTTTTGGAAAATCTATCCTAAACTATTAAAAGGGAACCTAAGGGTTGCATGGCACTATGGAAATTGTTCTAATAGATTTTAATTGATTTGAATGGGTTTAATGCATGGAGGTACTACCATTTTTGGAAAGGCTAGTTAAATTTAGTGGTGTTTTACGTAGAGGCTTCACTAAATATGGAATTGCATATTAAATTGGAAATGGCATTTGCCAATTTTGGGAGGCGGTGGAAAGGAGAGATAAGTGGGAGATTTGGGAGTAATGACATTAATGGACCTTGGTTTTTGTGTGAAAACCATCTTGGAAACAAGGGAGACAGATTTGTGAGTGGTTGATTGGTTTTGCATGTCTCGCAAATTTTGATCTGCATAGAACTATCTAGCTCTTTTAACCAGCAGTTTGACTTCTACTTCGTGGCTGTTTTTGGTTTCTCTGGTCTATTTTCAATCAAAGGAATGTATATGAGGCATTGGAAGATTTTTTTTTTGATCTTTCGTGGAGAAGAAAAAGAGTGGGAAGCTTGGCTGGAAGTCTCCTTTGAATTGGCAAAGGCACTATCAGGCATGATAGGCTTTATCCATTAATATTTATTGCTTTCTTCTAAGTGATTCATTAAAATAACTCTACTCTCATGAGATAAATGTTTGCATGATTTTTCTGGTTAATTATTTTCATGTTTTTATGAATCTCTATGGTTTTTGGGATGTAAATCCATTGCAAAGTAATGTTATTTTTGAGGAAAATTTCTCTGTGCTAGTTTAATGGTGACATGCATGCGAAGCTTGTATTTTAAGCTTTGTATTTATTTCTTGAACTTGTATTTAAGGCTGGTGTTGACTTAACTGGCATTTATTGCCTTATGTTTTTTTATGAACTATTATTTGGAGCATGTGTTTCATTTTAACTTGTATTGGAGCATTCGTATTTTTTTCGATATTGTATTAAGGCTTCATGTTTTGTTATGAGTTTTTATTTGAGCATCGAGTTTGTTCTGAGCCTATATTAGAGCCTTATGTAGTTCTAAACTTTTGTTCAAAGCTTCGTGTTTGAAACTATATTCATATTCCATACTTGTGTGTTCTGAAATTGTGTTGGAATCGATGTGTTTGATTCTGTACTTGTATTTTGAGCTAGATTTTGACTTGTATTCCAAGATTTGAAATACTTTGAACCTATGTAATGGACTGTCTACTCGAAAAGACTTGAGAGATTAGTTTTGGTTTGAAGTTAATCTGGAAATCTCTTATGTGATTTTCTCCTTGAAGCCTCTTGTTGGAACTATACCTCCTTCTTTGAACTTGATAGGGCATGTGAATACAAAGTATATCCTTTCCTTCTCTACCCTGAGTGAACCCATGTCTTGTTGAAGGCTTGACTGTTATGTTAGAAGGATTAATGGACTGGAATTGTATCTTGTTTTGGGTTTGGTTTGATATAGAGTTTGTTGGAATAGTCGTTAACAGTTTTGAGGATTATGGATATGTAGTATGCATTCTCCTTCTTGTGATCAATGTTTGAAATGAATACCTGTTTTTTGCAAGCTTCTTAGATAGAACTTGAGAGTCCTTGTTGTGATTCTATTTTAGTCACATTGGAGGTAAGATTGGGACAATACTTGTCTTAAATGTATATTGGGTTTTCTTACTTACCTTCAAATCCTCTTAAATTGACTTTTTAGTTGTTAGGGAAAAAGAGTTGATTACTCTCTCATGCTGAATCTTGTTGATAGGATTTATCATCTTTGGTTTGGGGTTGTCTCACTAAATTTTTCTTCACAATGACCACAAACTTTACGTCTCTATTATTTGGATTTATGTAAGAACTCGAAGTTGGGAACACGGTATATATTGAGTTCGTGAGTTGTATTGAACCTTGTATATCTTATATTGTTTGTGGATTTCTATTCCTTGAACAAATCTCTAGGTTTTAAAAGAGAAAGGAATATGTTCTCTTGGGGACAATATACTATTTTAGGGACTGTACTATGTACTTCATTCTGAGAATTGAATTTGAACTTGTGTTTGATGAATGGGAATAGGTAAACCAATTGGTAAGATTTGTAAAGGAAATTAGAAGTGTGATTTCTTTTAACTGTGTGTTTGGTTTTGTGTTCTCTCTTGGGAACTAGTTAAATAACTTCTAAGTTTGAAATAGAATTGGGAATTCATTTGATAGTATAAATGAAATAAATTATTGATTGGACCTTTTCTAATTGAGATCCTTTTTACTATTGTTTGGATAAGTTCATTTGATTGAACTTCTCTGTATTCGATTCTCTTCTAAGATGGAAATTTCTTGTGGATTGTTTGGTCTACTTTTTATAAGTCATTGGTTGTAATGATGTGGAAAGAGATTAGTTGAGTTGGTATGTTGGAAAGAAAATAATAACATGCTTAGATTGATTTTTTTCTTGACTAAGTCATACTCCATTTGGATTGATATTGGAAGGTTGTCTCTTTTTGCACTTTATCTTATTATGAACCCTTCTTAGATGGAATAGATAAGAGATTAATTTGGTATGAGTCTAGCTTTGAGTTTTGGAACATTTGGTTTCATATCTTTGGATTATATCTTCTAACATGTAGAAGTTAGTAAGACTTATAGTTAGACTGTTTTGATTTCCTATTACTTCTTGGATTGATTTGGGATTCTTGTTTAGATATTGTGTCTTTAATGTTGAATCCTTATATTGTTATCTTTGAACTGAGGTAGTTTTGTGTGTTCTAAACTGTTTTTGTCTTTCAGATGATTAAGTGTGTAAGGAATAGTATGTATTGATTCTTCTTCTTTGCTTAAGTTGTAGGATGAATCATCCTAATATGAGCTATGCTGTATATAACTCTTTTTCTACTTAGTAAAGATAAATGTGTATTTCTATTCTTATAGAATTATGAAACAATTGAATGACAAGATCTGTTGATTGTTTTAAAGTAATTGATAGTATCAATTAAACCTTATGATATAATGCAAATGTTGCAGATTATATTATGCTCTTTTCTTAAAAGTGAATTCAGACTCTTTAATTGTACTTCTTTTCTGGTTGTTATTACTTATGCTTATTTGTATGATATATTAATTATTTCATTAAAGCAGAGTTGTTTTAATGGAACAATTAGTGAAATGCACTTCACTTTAACGCTTAGTACTTATCATGCTCATTTCATTGAACTCACTGTCTAGTAATTTTTGCGGTGGACATCGTAAGTGATAAAAGAAGGAAAAAACTTTTATGATATATTAGCTTACTTAATTTTGGATCTTATGTAAAGAAATTTCAAATCATTCTTGAGTTGTATTGGAAAAGAAAAGTGATGTTCTTTTAAGATCTTAATTCTAATTGACATGAACAATTTCTAAAATGCATAGTCTTGTAAATGTATATTTATCATCATGAATTGAAAGGTTTTGTGTTGGACTCCAATTTGTGGTGTGAATTCTTTTGTACTTGTATGACAGAAATAATAGTGATATCTTGGTAGTATTCTTTATATCTGTTTGTATACTATTGTTGTTATCAATTAATAAGTTGGATTAAGGGGATAGTATAATCTCCCTTATTATAATGAAACTTGTTAAATTGCAAAATATGTTGTTCTCTAACTACACAACTATAGTTTAATAATAAAATATGCTTGGGACATATAATTAAACTATATGAGTAACAAATGATAAAAAGGTTATGTTAAACCTAACATCTAACCATGTAGAGGAAGACTCTTCCTCTCTCAAAGAATGAAAGATAAAAGGAATAGTGGTTATGATCTTTAATCTTTATACTACGTTTATAAAGTAAACACTAGCTGAATCTAGGTGGATGACACACTTGATTTGGACAGCTAGGTTGCATTAAGAATTAAATGTTTGATGTTTGCTGTCCTATTTTTGGGATAATTGCTTGTTATGCCACGTTAATGAAAAAAATGTAAACTTGAATTAATGAAGTTCTCCATATCTAATCAGGCTAGTTATGGATAAAGAACTTAATGAATGTTGGAATTAGGGTTAGGAATGGTTACTGTAATCTAAATCTTAATCCAATTTAATTGTGAATAATGACCACTAAGGGGGTATGTACATCTTGATGAATCGGTTCTAACGGATTTTGGCACACACACTAACACTAGGATGTACCATCGAGAAGTCCTAGGACTTCTTGAGGATACAATTTTGCAGTTGACATGTGGCAACACCCTTCTGCATTTGTTCATCTAGATCTACGCACATCTGGACTTGAACTTAGTTTCTCTCTAGGTCAAGTTAGTAGCATGTTTAGGATAGGTAGTAGCTTTCAATGACTCAGGGTACCTTGGCACATCTAGTTGACTTAGGTCACCGAGTATGCCCATATACTCTAAGTCATCATGAGCATCTTCCTATAACAAATTATGTTGCTAACTTGGGCTAGGGTCAAACCTTGGCCAAGTGGACTGATGGTAGTCAGTAAAGACCATTCCAGATAACTGAAGATTGAGGTGAAGGACGTGATTACAAATGATGAGTATGTCGCCTAGGAACATAACATAGAACAATATGTTGAAAATAATTGGCCAAAGTATCGTAAGATTAAGTTGTGTTATCCTATGTCACCTAGTTTAAAGAAATGTGATGTCAAATGAATATTGGTAATAAATATTCAAATATGTTCTTTAAACAGATCACTCAAGACCTAGAATAGGGTAGGAGAACCATGTATATGTAGAATACATAAAGTATTCTATACTTTAAGACAAACATGACAGATCGGTTGGTAAGCGAGTCATGAAATGAGAGATCGGTAGTATTCCAAGTCATTACAACTGCATATGGTTATTTTTATGAGATTGATTGGCATGGAATTCATGTTCTAAATGATGTTTTATTTAGAAAAAATAACATTATGTTTCAAAAAAAAAAAACCTTGTTTCTAAAGTATTAAAATGGGAATGTTACAGGTACTACAGGATACCAGAGGCTATAATACACTCGTTCAAGTAACTTATATCAGAATTTATTAAAGCTTTTGATATGAACAAACTTTTGAGAACATGAATTAGATAATTCCTTTATATCAAGTAAGAGAAAAGTGAGTCTGTAGCCCACTTTATTCAAAGGTGGCAAAAAAACCTCTATTCCTCTGTAAGCGCTCCAAATATGGATCAAACAAAGCTTTGTGATTTGTTCCTCCACTCTCTCAATAGGGAGACAAAGGAAGAGATTCAAAATTTCCCACTAAGGAGCTATGAAAAGGTGTTAGAGGGTGCTCTTAGAATTGACCAAAAAAATATATGGCAATGGCTATAAGACTTATAGATCTAATGGAAGGTTAGTTGCCCCTAATGAAAATAACCCCGATTACACTAACATCAAAAATAACAATCGAGGATAAAACATAATTAATAAGAATCATGGAGTCACGACGGATGGAGTAGCAGACCAGACTAAGAATCCTAACATTTTCAACGCTTCTAATACTTCCACTCTAAACAACCACAAAAAAATGACAACAATAAAAGAAACAACAACTTCTCACCCTTAGTCAATGATGTATATTTTAACTACCAACAACAACAACAACCTCAACAACCAAGACAAACACAGACCCAAGTCCCTAACAATTACCTGTGGGTATCTAAAAAATTTCAAAATCAAGGGCAAGGGTCCCGAAATTTAACAATAACAATACACAGCTAGAAAATAACCATAATTTTGGGCCACAACAGGGTGCAAACCAAAGGCCTTGAGATTACCATTTTGATTTATATTGCGGTTTCTATAGGTGTAGACAACAAAATTGGGTCACACTCCCCTTGATCCTCTTTCGAATATACAACTTAAACAGATTCACCTAACCATGATGCTTATATCCCACATTAATATTAATTTAATTATTTATAATTAAACTAATACCCATCCTCACCCCATTTATTAATTTAATTTAGTTACTTTAATTAAATGGATGCATACCTAACCTAGACACCTCACCATAGACCTATTTATAGCATGTTTCCATAAATGAATGAGAATTAGTTAAACCCTAAAAATCAATGCCTATTATTCCTCTAAACACCTTCCCGTTTATAAAAATATAAAGTCCATTCGATCCATGAATAAATGGATAGACCTGACCCAAATGATAAAATATCTTTCATTTTTAGTAAACCTAGATAATCCCACTTTAACCGGTGTCGTTCATCCATAAACCGACACCACTCAAATAGGAACCATCGTCGGTTACCATATAACCATTTTGGTAACCTTGTTTGAGAGGTTGGCCACATTCTCAAATTTTTTGGAGAAAAGGAGATTTGCATGCAATCAAGAACTAGAGGTCTTTCACATATCCAAGCAGCCATACCTAGCATCAAGACAGATCTAGAGGTATCACTCTCAATTAGAATTCCGAGAAGCACCACTGCAGAACCAAGCTCCATCCCACCGATCATTCATCACCACCACCTAGCCATTGAACCTATAACATTAGTAAGTATGTTTATCAACTATGTTATTTCATCCTTGTCTTATCTTAAAGGTTTTTTTCATCTTTGTTATCATTTTCTACTTGCATTCCCTTTTCCCCACTATTCCTCTTTCTATAAACTCAACCATTCCTCCACCCACACCATAAAACCACCTATACCTAACTTCTACATATCTCTGAGTGTTCCTAAGATCCCCACATACCTCGTCATTCCCTTTGTCATCTTTTCGACCTCAGCTCAAACCCCATAACTAGATCTTATTGAGTTTTATCAGCCCACCTCTACCAACGTTGGTTACCCATAACCATCATCGGTTCTTCCTAACCATGGTCGGTCATACCCGACCAATGCCGGTCTCTATTCCTACCAACACTATGTAAACTAAAAACCAATGTACCTACCAAAAAAACCCAAAACCTTACTCAACCCTACTAAGACCTTATCTCGTGACCCTTCGAATCAACTAAAAACTGCTGACTTGACTGAATACCTTGACCTACATAGTTTTTAGTATTTAATTAGATCAATGTTGATAGTGATCTGAGGTACGCAAATTATAATACTAGTACTAGATTCTTTTATGTACGTATTTTAGTAATTTTATTAGTTTTTGATAAAAATAGTGGGTTGATACCCTCAGGAAGTATCACACTTCTCGGATCTAGCATACGCTAGGCAATCCACTATCATATATTATTTAACTCTTCTTTGGTGGTCTTGTTTTCTATTTTAGGTAGTTCCTCCTAGCCAAAAGGAATCTCTCATAGTCAACATCGATCGATAAGTCAGCACGTGCATACAACCTTCAAACCAACCAGCACAACAGTATTCCTCCTCACCCCATAACATTATTTGTTTCATCACATTCAAAAAGTAAAGAAAATAGAGAAACATTTTGGCACACTTGATGGGACCCATCAGGGGTTCTGTTGCTTTTATTCATTCCTAGGTAAAAGTTGTGTGTTTGTTTCCCTTCAAAAATATTACACATTAATTTTTCTTCTCTAGACTCATTCTTCCTCTCTTTCTTGTCTAAAAGCAATCATGTTTTTGGTGCTTTAAAAGAACACATTCTTCTTTCTTTCTGCATTGCATTAGTGAAAGTGCATTCATCTTCATATTCATCACTTGCTACATTGAAAATAATATTTTGATTTGGGTTTTTAAAGCACTTACATTACATTCGATTTATTGCATGTCTTAGTTCACATTAAAATGAGGGAAACCTATATCTTGGAAGTCATGTCCAATTAATGGTTGACACAATTGAATTGTTGAAAGCACTCTCTTATTCTATCAAACTTCATAAATTTGAATATGCACACTTTCTTAAATGACATATTACAGGGAATGTCTCACAATCGATCACATGGTCGGAGGATTTACAGGTACTCCCACTGATTATCTCTATCCAGGTTTACTATCGGAGAGCAACCCCCTGCCATAACATAACCTGAAACCTCACCTTTTAGATATCCTTCTTCGTAGGATGCCTTCCCAACCAAAAAAACCATCCTAAATTCACATGGTCGAGTTATAAATAGCATAAGCTAAAAAATATAAGAAAGTCACTTTTAGGATCATGTTTTTTCTTAGGATTCCTCTTGACTTGTGTTTTTAGGTGTGATACTATGAATCTACATTGTTCTTCTTCTTTGCACACTCCACCATCATAGTTGAAGTATTCTAACTTTTACGAGTGCATCGGGGCCACATTTTCTCATTCTCGATTTTTGAGTTTTGATTCTTTACCAAATTTAATTCACAAAGCCTAGTTTCTTCATTGATATCTCATTTCATAGTAACCAATGTCGGTTTGCTTGTATCCGCTGTCATCAGTTCACATCGATCGTCATCGGTTAAACCATAACCGAGTGTCTACTTCTAGCTTTCTAGTTATTTTTCCTAGAATATCCTTCATCACTCCTCCTATTCTTTTTTTGAGCCCTTAGGGCACCATCCTATTCCCCTCTATTGATATTTCTGTCATACACATTTTCCCCATTACACATTCATTAGTCTTGTTTCACTTTTTGAAACTAGAGTTTTCCATAATGAACTTGGCATTGGTTCCCCATTAACCGCCACACTGGTCATCCTAACCGTCATCGGTGTCTATGTTTTGTTTTCAAAATCCAAACCTTGAATGAATTCACCCTCCCAACCTAATTTTTCTCTGTTCCTATTATTTTTTCTCATCTACATAATACAATCTTACCAAGTCAGCACTTATCCACTTGGGTTTGACTTGTAGCCAAACTAATTCTCTTATATTCCATGCCGGTCATAAACCACTTCCACCTAATCCCTCACCACCTTCTATCCTATCACCCATGGATTCTACTCCATCTACCACCATTACTATAGGTGACGAGGAGTTCACGGGGGCTCCTCAATCAAAATCCACGGAACCTTACAATTCTATCTTTCCCAATCATATACTCGGGATTCCTCAGTTCGATTGATATATGGCATGTTTGTATCCATATCTCCTACCCTTTTCCCCACTTCTGCATCAGCCCCTACTAGTTCAGCATTACCCTCACCTAATTTTCCCTCGGTGGTCTCACAAATAGGCCCCATACACGCTATGACCATTGCATCTTCAACATCAGTCACACTGTCTTATCATTTTTCCTTTATTGACCACCCAGTATAACCCCATCATGTGCTTATTATCTCACATATACCAATTGTAACACAACCACCCATGGTGATGGTGACCCCTACCCCATTCCATAATTTTGTTCTCTCCATCCCATAGTCTACTTTGCCCCCAATCCCTACTAGAGTCACTTCGAATACCCCACCTATGTATACATATTAAGAACAACCCCTATCTCATCCATTATTCATTCGAGGGTATATTCCCTCCATGTCGGTCCCCATTCTCAACCTTCCTATTCGGCATCACCATACACCGGAATGTCACCCACATCACATGTTCAGCACTAGCCCTCTTACACCATGGGAGGTTCCCTCCTATAACAACCTACTAATGACCTCATCAATTTAATGATGGAAAGGATGTAGACATTAGAAGCATCACTTTTCAGCTCACACAATTCCCTCACCTATGATGAAATATGTAATGATCCAATTCATCCATTCATTCCTATTCACCCATACCACATACATTGGGAAATGAAAAATTCAACCCGATTCAATAGTAAATAATACCCCGAAACATTTTGGTCCTTCAAACATGGGTGTTGCACGATATCCCATGATGATGCTTTACTGACTACGGACCTTCCCGATGTCCTTGACTGAACCTTCATTAGATTGGTACAGTGGGCTACTAAGACACTCCATCTAATCGTTTAATCAAGTATCCCAAGCCTTCTTAGATCACTTCTAAATAAACATTATTAAGAAGGTTACCATGACTGATCTCTATTCCACTCGACAGTATGACGAGTCTATTCCTGACTTTGTCACTCATTGGCGTAACCTAATTAACCAGCTCACATTTTAATTACCTCAAACTGAGTTCATAGATTTATTTACTCAAGTTTGCGCTAGACACATTTCACCAACCCTGTAGGTGAAAACCTTCCGCACCTTTGACAAGGCATTCACCATGGCACGAAAATTAGATATTTGTGCTATCAAAGAGAAGAAAATTCAGCTACATAACAAAAACACCACGTTTAAATCGAATGATACTTCTTCATCTTTGAAACCCTAGAACAACTATTCAAAATCCAAAGGATCTGCCAATGCCATGGTTCTCAAGGCTAGACCCTCTCACCCATCAAACCAAGCCAAACCTTCTGCTAATCTCTCACCCATCCAAACTTTCTAGTTTAGATGAGAACAAAAAAGTACACCCCAATAGGGGAACCATATTCTTCTGTTTTGAAAAGCTTATTAAGGCTGGTGTCATTACCCTTCCACCTATAAAACCACACACTGGTTTTGACCCTGATCACCCCATGCCTACGTGGTATAAAGAACATGACTTTTGCAACTATCATCATGTTAAAGGTCATAACAATGGTAACTGCATCACCTTCAATAATATTGTCCAAGAAATGTTAGAAAATAGAGATATATTCTTGAATAACCCAAATGCACCCACTAACCAAAACCTACATATCTTCAAAAAACCATTCCCTAATCATGCCCCATCTTCCAACAAAACTGGTGACACTTCAACCAATGATAGCAATGTCCATGAGGTCCACGCTATTTTTGATGACATACCAATTTCTTCCCAATTGCCCCTGTTCCTTCCATAGATGAAATCCTAGCTCAAGCTCCCCTACCTACATAGGAACCTATTTCATCTACTCCTCCACCCACAAAGGAACCCCCTTCATTTTATCCTTCACCCATAATTAGCACTTTGCCTCTGGCCTCTCAAATTATTGAGCAGTCATTAGTAGCACCTCTCCTACTCATAGGGGACACATGTCCACTCCCTACACCATCAAATGGAGATTTTACCTCATCTGGCCCATCATCTCCTTTACACATAGACGATCCTATAAAAACACCATTTCCTTTAGACGACCATTCTCCATCGGACTCCCAAGATCCTACTAATCTACTTTCGGCTCTCTTACCCATAGATTTTGAAGCTAACCATTTTCCTATTTCTCAAACACATTTTATGGGAATTGCTACTCGATCCAGATTGGCCTCACTTCCAATAGTACCATTTTCATGCTTGTCCAATCTCCTGAATTATGTTGATAGAGCCTTACTTTGGGGACGTCTTCTACTTCTTGCTTCAACCCAAATGTAGTTGTCACTCACCGACACCTCCACAATCTATCCAAAAGTGTTTCAAGTGACCAAACCAAACACAACCATGACTATTGGAACACCTTCCATGTCATCACCCACAACCCAACACACACCTCTTCCCACAACCCAACACACACCTATACCCAAACACCTACCCACACCTATATCATCTCCCTTACCTAAACCCATCACTACCTTAGGGGTCATGCCGACATCGAACCTTACTCATCCACCCGTCAAATTAGATTTAGCCACATCTTCCCAAACCAACACTAAACACCTATAAGGATGTGGGTATATACGCAAGTATGATAGTTATTGTTTGACCTAAAGGTGTAAGAGTACACCTACACAACATAGTTCATTAAGAGGGAGTCTATGTTAATTATTATGGTTCAATAAAAGTGATAGATTGTATCATATTTAAAGAATATAAATGTGAAATCAGATTATAACTGATCATCTTAGATAATATGAGGTTATAAATTATGGCTGGAATAATTTTTTGTTATATTTCATTTCTAGGATAATGAATGGTGGAAGATTTACTTGTTGGGGGATAATGGACTATCAATTTAGTATACATTGTCCCTTTTCATAGTCTCATTGCTAGCTAGGAATACGTAATAATTTATAAGGTTATAATATAACTTAAGTATCTTTTAGATGGGCATGGGAATCTTTTGGGAAAATGTTGTTAGTTATCATGTGTTGTATAAGGTAGCTTAGGAAGTAAAAGTTAGCTAACAAAACAAACAATTTCATAGTCTCAGAATAAGGTTACTCTATTTAATTAAATGTATGCATGGATCATATGTTGAGAAATGTGTTGTATTGGTGAGTGAATGAATATAACATATTTAATGGACACAATATGAATAAATGAGTTATAATTACCATATATGAAAAGAATATAAAATAATTGTTGTTATTTTACTCAGATAGCTATATAGTTCAAATAAGAGAACTTATTGGGAATATAACTATGCTTGAATACATAGAAAAGCTAGGTTGGAAGAGAAGATGTAGTAAGTAATATACATCTACAACTAGGCAATAAAAAGGATGTGAAGTACAACAATGAACTACATTCGATTTATTGGGTCAACTTCAGATAGGATCTTAGGTACGATTCATTCATGGAAAAAGTATCATGAGATCTAGGGTAACCTATCGTGAATTAATTAATTACTTTGAAATAATAAGTTACGATGTTCCAATTTAAGGAATTCAACAAGCCAACTCACTATGGCTACTATGTGGTTGTATCCATTTAATGATGTTGGTCGTTAATGGGATATTTCTGCTCAACAACTATGCTGATTTGTCTCATCAAGTCCCTCAAGTTGTCACATTAAGTAATGCATTTAAGAAAAAGCATCATTAGAGTTACAAAGTTGGATTGAACCACATGGATACATACCCCGATGCCACCTTATGATGGCTACGGAAAGGGACACGGATGAGTAATGATGCAAATCATTACGGAGACACTTACCTTCCCATAGGAAACCTAAGATGACATAGTGGTACGTCCTCATGTAGGTTAACCTGATTTTGTACCTAGAACGATACTTGTAACTAATTCATAACACCACTTTCTGATCCTAATCTAGATAGCAGTAATTAAGTGGTGGTGAAAGACAAGTTCCAATTGAAGAGTGTGTCATCAAGGAACTAAGCATGGCAAACATGACTTAAAACTCTAGCAGAGTAGTGTAAGCTTTGAACACATTGTCACGATTTCACTAGGATCTAAGATGTAGGATGTCGGGATGGGATTCCATGATGGATACCCAAGTAGACACTTAGAATAAGACACTTGATGATCCTTGACTAAAAGAAGGGTAACCATTGGTATACTTGGTATACTTACTCGTAAAGTGATATAAGGGATCAGATTTAAACCGACTCATACAACTGCACATGGTTAACTGTTATATGATGGATTGATCTAGATGGATGTTGGTTCTAAATTATGTGAATTTAGAACAAGGAAGCATGGGAGTTGTTTTTTTAAAAATGAATTCCTAGAATTGAAGTGAAAAAAGTGGTTGTTACATATCTACAAATTACAATTGATCCCCAAAGTCTAAAAAGGGACACATGGCATACTTTCAAATAAAAATGAAGAAAAACATTTTTGTAGTGCAATTCACATCTTTAAAGTTCTGCTTGCAGATTGCGGATTGAAATTTTAAACCCCCGAGGCCTGTAGGGCCACACATGTTTTGGGCTGATAAAATGGCTAAGTATTGGATAAACGTGAAGGTTGAAGAGTGTATGATATTTGCGTGCGAAATCATGAAGGATCATGCACGAATATTTGGTGTACAATAATAGGG
The DNA here is from genome assembly GCA_018340775.1 of Taxus wallichiana var. yunnanensis. Taxonomy (NCBI): domain Eukaryota; kingdom Viridiplantae; phylum Streptophyta; class Pinopsida; order Cupressales; family Taxaceae; genus Taxus; species Taxus wallichiana. The sequence goes on along the minus strand of CM031243.1, from coordinate 162,295,312 downwards.
GATAATTTGATCACCAAGAAATCTAAATATAAGAAAAAATTAGTTGACTTGATTACCAAGAAAGATAGGAATAAGACGCTTGGAATAAGACACTTGATGATCCTTGACTAAAAGAAGGGTAACCATTGGTATACTTGGTATACCTACTCATAAAGAGTGATATAATGGATCAGATTTAAACCGACTCATACAACTGCATATGGTTAACTGTTATATGATGGATTTATCTAAATGGATGTTGGTTCTAAATTATGTGAATTTAGAACAAGGAAGCATGGGAGTTGTTTTTTTAAAATGAATTCCCTAGAATTGAAGTGACAAAAGTGGTTGTTACATATCTACAAATTACAATTGATCCCCAAAGTCTAAAAAGGGACACATGGCATACTTTCAAATAAAAAATGAAGAAAAACATTTTTGTAGTGCAATTCACATCTTTAAAGTTCTTTGCATGACTGTGGATTGAAATTTTAAACCCCGAGGCCTATAGGGCCACACATGTTTTAAGGGCTGATAAAATGGCTAAGTATTGGATAAACGTGAAGGTTGAAGAGTGTATGATATTTGCATGCAAAATCATGAAGGAGCATGCACGAAGATTTGGTGTACAATAATAGGGGATAATTTGATCACCAAGAAATCTAAATATAAGAAAAACTTAGTTGACTTGATTACCAAGAAAGATAGGAATAAAAAAAAGTGTGAATAAGAATTGAGTAGTAATGATAAAAACATGTAGGATGAATTATAGACTTGTTGTATATATTTCCCCCTCGCGACCGGGAGGAAGAACAGAGCGGCGCGAATGGAGGCGGGTTTCATCGCGAGAGAAGCGGGAAGACCAGCGGGAAGAATGACAGGGGCGCGCGTGAGTTCGAGAGGCGAACATGCCGGAAGGGAAAATCGCGGGCGGAGGAGTCGGGCAAATGGGAGGAAGAGAACATGCCGGAAGGGCAGAAAAACCCGACACCAGGGCAAAGCGCGGGTGCGGAGGAGCAGGAAGCCAGGCATGTCGGAGAGAGGAATAATCCCGACGCGAATGCAATCGAAAAACAAGTCGGGCGAACAGCAAAGGGAAACATGTCGGGGTTTCTTCCAAACCCGACAAAGGAAAAATGTGTCGGGGGGTCTCCAAAACCCGACGCACCTAGCAAATCGGGTTTTCGGGTCGGAAACGCATGGCGAAAAGTGCATGTCGGGAGGTCTCCAAAACCCGCCAATCAAAGAATATGTTTTGGGTCTCCAAAACCCGACGCACCTAGCAAATCGGGTTTTCGGGTCGGAAACGCATGACGAAAGAGCATGTCGGGAGTTCTCCAAAACCCGCCAATCAAAGAATATGTTTTGGGTTTCCAAATCCCGACGAGGCAAATCGGGTTTCGGGCGAACAACATGGCGCATCAAATACATGTCGGGGTCTTGAAACCCGGCAAAGAAAGGACATGCGGATTTCGAAGTCGGGAAAACATGTCGGGGATGCACGGATCAGAGGCATGTCGAGCAGTCCTCTATACCCGATGCAAATGCACAAGGGAGTTCCGAACCCGACAGGCGTTGGGGATCTCACCTACCACCATGGTTGTTGAAGAGTTAAGTGCAGTCTTGGAGGTGGTTGGGGCAGTTCGAATTCCTCTCTTCTCCCTCTCTTTTCCTCCATATAAAATGTAAGGAGGGGGCTGTTTTTTAAAGGTCGAACATTTTTGTTTTGTGCCTCCTCCCTTCTTCTCCCTGGCAGGTGGATTTGTGGAGCAAAGGACCTTCCCATTTGAAATTGTAATGCAACCTTGCCTCTTGGCAGTTTGCAGTGTTGTATCACCTTTTGGAGCAAATTAATGCATATCAGTGGATGTTCTCTCAACCCTCTACGTGTTTATTTGCACCCTTCCGATCTTCACTGTGGAAATGGCTATCTGTGCATATCTTTTGCATTACATTTTATTGGTTTGTGTTTGCTGGCATAAAACATATGTTCTTCATTCCTCGGTGCATCACCTCCTTAGCTTAGGTTTATTTTTCATGCATTTCTCTCTCCCTGTCTCCTTGGTAGTTAGATTAGGTTTTTGGGGTAAACCTCTGCGTTTTATTGGTGCATCTGAACAGAGGAATAGGAGCCGGCCTTCATCCGGAGAGCTTTTCCGATTTCGCGAGGTCCCACACTTGGGAAAAGCTCCATGTTGTGCAATCGCACTGGGAGTCTCAAACGATCGCGTTGCGGAGTCCCAGGGGTGCTGCGTTTCGACACCAACGCTTTTGCACGCCGGTGGGACAATCGGAGACATCACGAAGTTAGAGTTCCATCTTTCAGAGGTGTCTCATTATCAAACAGTAAATCTTAAGCCACCGTGCGACCACACACAACAGTTTTTGGCACGCCCGGTGGGACAGAGTTGGTACTTCTCTTCTCACTTACACAAGTCAAAGTACCTGGCGACTCCATATCTCTGGATTCCAAATCTCGGTGCGATAACTTATCACGAAAGAATTCGAGACAAGAGCTTCTTTAAAGAAAGGAAATTATCAGCATACCGAACTTTCCTTGTCTCCTCCAAAGAGAAGAAGAAGAGGCATTTCCACATCCCCAGTTGTAGATTTACCTAGTAGGGGTCATTCAACTCCTCCTTACGGAAGATTTCCTCCACCCAGGAACAATCAACCTTTCGTTGCTATGGTGAGGAACCAAGTTTTCCCCCTTTCAATGCAAGCGATCCTCTTATGTTGGCTCAACGTGATCTCGATACATTGCGGCACTCAAAAGTTTACCCTTCTACACGGGGGAAACTCACGTTACTCCAGTGGAGCATATCTTTGATGTAGCCAGCATCTGCGCAGTACATAATATCACCGAAGACAATGTTGCAGTTAGACTTCTTGCTACCTCTTTCAAGGGAAAAGCACTTCAATGGTTTCGCGGGTTAGGTGTTGGCACTATAACCACTTGGGACGAGTTGGGAGAAAAGCTATGTAAACAATTCGAAGACAAAAGTGATCACCTATCACTTTTGGAACAACTTACTACCATAAAGAGAGCTCCCCAAGAATACATGAGTGATTTCAACTTCCGATTCCACAGGACTTGGAATAGGATTCCGGCGCTCATAAAGCCTTCTACACATAATGCATTCTTGTACTATTTGCGAGCCTTGAATAGCGATGTAGCGATTATGATCCGATCATGGGAGGGACTACACTTCACGATGCTTACGAAGTTGCCATAAGTGCGAGAGAATTCTTTGATTCAGTGGAAAGATAGCTCCACGACCACGATGCCCTTTTCTCCGATCTTACAAATCATCACCTATCATTGCTCCTATTCCAGTGGACTCTAAGCAACCATCTCAATCTTCCCCTGCCTCTTCAAATGACCTATTTGAAGTCAAATCACTACTGCAAAATTTTGGAAATGAGCTCGTTGCACTCAAAAGGCAACAATTTCAATACAATCGTCCATATCAGCCACAAAATCAGCAGTATCAGGCTAACCATCCTCCTTTTCAAGGAAACAATCAGCCTCAAAATCAAACTACGAGTCAAGTTGCAAATGTCAGGCCTTTGAACTTCCGGAACCCTCTTGCAGCTAGCTCATCTAGAGCCATAGTACCTGTTCAGAATAATCTATTTCAAGACTACGAATGGTGCTATCCTTGCTCTCAACCTCACAATCAAAATCTTTGTCCCAATGGGGTTCTTAGCCAGGCCCTTATGGTTCAAAGTGTATCGCCCCTTTAGAGTTAACAAACAATTCATCTACACAAGAAGCGGCAGATCAACCACAGGCACCTGAAGAATCCGCTTTGCTAAACTGGCAAGAAGAAGATTTTTGTGGGTTGAATACCGATTCTTCATCAGTGGCAAAAAACACTCGTTCCAAGAAGAGAGCAATGGAGCCTCAAGCTCCCGAATCTGATCTAGCATCCACTTCTCAACATGGGTTACAAATGGCGGTTGATAGAAATGCGGGAAAGAAATCACCAGAAACATCGGCTAGCCACGCCGCAGGGAAAGATGGTTCTCCAGGCATCACGGTACCCAACAAACATTTTCCAAAGGAGGACCCCAATGCCCAAAAAAGTGTCAATAAAGTTGGAGCGATTCCCTTCAGCATAGTAGAACAAATGAAGAAAACCAATCTGAGCGTTACCATGTGGGACGCACTCTCGATCCCTTCCCAAAGAAACCTGCTGCGAGAAGCTCTGAACAGTTTTAGTACAACCAACGGATCACCAAGCCATGGAGTGACAAATGCTACAAATTTGTGTCAACCTAAGGAAAATCATTCCTCTGACAAACAAACCACCGCCATTCTACATTTCCACGATCATTGGAGACCACAGGTACATAATTGCATGATCGATTACGTGCGAGTAGCTGCTGTCATGCCGAAACAAATTGCGGATGTACTAGGCATACAATATGCGCCATTGCAAGAGGGTTGTTCATTTGGATGGCACAAATTTAAGACATTGGGGTTATCAAAGGACTTCAACTTACCATTCATGCATGCCCAAGTTTGTCATTCACCCAAGACATATCGTCATCGATCTCCCTCCCCTCTTTGCCATCTACCTATCACGGGATTTCACTTTGCCAAGATGGGCGCTACTCATCAGCCGATTGGTCACATATGATTCTCGGGACTCGATACGGAACCAAAGTAACTATAAGGGCGAACCAATCTGCCATAATCATGTAGAACCCTACACTTCTAGTCCCATAAATGGAAATTACACCATTGGCGATCCGGAAGAGGAAGGTGCCGATCATGAACCAACCACCCTTGTTGAAGAAGTCCCACGATACTTTCTTTGGATGAAGTAAGTAGAGATCATCGATCGATCCCTACGCTGATGTATTGGTAGAAGAAGAAGCTGGTTTCTTGGTCTTGGAAGAAACAGGATTAGGTACCTCTGTATCCATGAAGAAGAATCTGATCATACCACAACTTGTCAAAACACCAAGTGATTATAAAGGATTGTGGAAATTGTTCTTGATGGCTCAAAAAATAAGAATGGATCCGGTCTTTGGTGTTATGTTAATTTCTCCAGGAGGAGATAAGTACTTCTCGTCTTTCCGGTTGCGGTTCGATTGCACTAACATATTGCGCAGAATATGAGGCTCTTGTGCGAGAATTCAACTAGCCCAAAGGAAGGGAATCAAGGCCCTAACTGTTTTTGGAGGCAGACGGTGAGTTAGTTGTTCATCAAGTTTCAGCGTAGTGCATCCAAAATGATCTTTTAAGATCATACAAGAACCGATGTCAGGACCTAATTGAAGATTTGAAGCTTTTGGGATCCATGCACGATTCCTAGAGGTCAAAATCAAGATGCGAGATGGAGGCTTGCTACAATTGGTTCACAATATAACATACCAGTTGATATCATGAAAGAAGGGCAGCAATTTGTTAAAATGGTGGTTCGACCAGCAGTCCCTGATAATGTGAGTAGTTGGCAAGTGTTCGATAGTGACAACCAAATTGTCCTCTTCCTGCAAGAAGAGGCGGAGTTTGCTGCAAAAAATCAAGATAAGTTGCAAGAGTCATATGGTGAACAAATTATTCAATTGAAAAGCAACAAGTTACCAAAAGGTTTAGTCACTTTGGAATCCATTTTCAATTCAGATGACCAAGCCAAAAGACAAAGCCCTAACATGGTGGTCAAGAAGAATATTTTGAGGAAATCAAGTATCGAATGAAAAATTTCTCAAGATCGGAAAAGTGTGTACTTCGAGGAGAAAGAAGCTTTCATCAAACTTTGTCAAAGTATCATGACATCTTTGCATGGAGCTATAAAGATCTGCGTGGTTTTGATCCGGTCTTCGCACATACCATCGTTGACCCGGATCTAATGCTAAGCCGGTTAAATGAAACAAAGACCAATTAATCCCAAAATTGAGCCACTAATGAGAAAGGAGCTAACCAAGCTCATCGAGGCTTGTATAATTTTTCCCATCAAGCATTCCTCATGGGTAGCCAATTTGGTGCCCGTGAGGAAGAAGAACGGAGAGATCCGGTTATGCGTAGATTTCAGGGATTTGAATCGTGCGTCATTGAAAGACCATTATCCTCTTCCATCGATGGAGCGAGATCCTTCAAGCGGTGGCGGAGCTCAAAGATTTTCTTTGCTCGATGGATATTCAGGTTACAATCAAATCCTAGTCCAAGAATCTGACCAATTCAAAACGGCTTTCACTACCAAGTGGGGCACATATGCCTACAATAAAATGCCATTCGGATTGTCCAACGCCGGGGCTACTTTCCAAAGAGCCATGGACATGGCATTTAAGGGACTGATCAACGATATTATTTTGGTTTACCTTGATGATATAACTGTGTACTCTAAGCATGCAGAAGATCACATCACACATCTAAGGAAAGTTTTCCAAAGGTGTAGGGAATTTGGGGTTTCACTTAACCCCAAGAAATGTATTTTCGCAGTGCACGAGGGAAAATTGTTGGGGCATGTTGTTTCAGCAGAAGGATTATCAATCGATCCAGCCAGGATTCATTCGATTATGTCCTTATCTCTCCCAAGTCACAAGAAGGGCCTCCAGAGCTTTTTGGGAACCATAAATTTTGTGCGGAGATTCATCCCTCAATTTGCGACATTGGCTAAACCACTGACATCCATGCTAAGGAAAAACATGCCATTCTCATGGACAAAGGAAGGACGAGAAAGCTTCGAAGCCATCAAAACAGCCATTTCCCAAGCTCCCACGCTTGTGAACCCCAGGTTTGACAAATATTTTATCCTTTATGCTTTTGCGAGTCAAGAGAGCATTTCGGGATCCTCACCCAACAAAACGACAACTTTGATGGAGCAACCAATCGCTTTCTTGATCAATCCCTCAAAGACTACGAGTTCAAATACTCATTCATTGAAAAGCAAGTCTTTGCGGTTATTCGAAACTTTGAAGAAATTCAAGCACATGTTGTCCAACAACAAGATTCATCGATGGTGTCTCATCCAGGGTGTCGAGGAGTTTTTTGAAACAAAGAAATGAGCGAAAAGCGTCTTTGGATGGATCACGAAGGTAATGGAGTATGACGTGCATATCAAAGTCACTAAACTTGTCGAGTAAGGGTTTATGTGAGCAACTTGCTGAGACATGGAATCAAAAGGTAATGAGGACATGACACTCCTAAATACGATGAGGATGTTGATCAAAGCTAGCTTGGTTATCCAAAATGAAGAATTTCATCTTCTCAGAACATACCGAGAAACATGGATAAAAACCAAAGACGAACTTTCCGTCTTCAATCTATCCCATATGTTTTGGTAGATAGCATTCTCTTTCGAAAAGATTTGAGCAGGCGTTCTCCTTGGTGCATAGGACCCGAGAGCAGGTAAGTAAGATACTAGAAGAATTTCATAATGGCCTATCTCGGAGGACATTATTCCGCCTGAACAACATGACTACCAAGATCATGCGGGCCGGCTACTATTGGCGGATTTATTCAAGGATGCCCATCTGGGTAAGGAAATGTAAGGAATGTGCCTTTTTCACGTGTAAGCGTAAGTGGCAGCTCTTCCACTTGCATCCGGTTCAAGTGGATCAACCCTTTGTTGATAGGGGGTTGGACTTCATCGAATGATTAATCCTCCATCCATTGACGGACATAAGTGGGTCCTTACACGCAATGATATTTTACTCGATGGACAAAGAGGCGGTAGCATTAAAAGAAGCAATGAAAAGGCAGTTCTAGATTTTTGGAGGGTATAATGACGAGGTTTGGTGTTCCGTTTGATCATTTCGAACAACGCGTTGGCTTTTCTTGGTACTGAAATTGAGTGAATGGGCTGTTAAAAATGGGGTATACCTCAAAACTTCATCCAATTACTATCCATGAGAAACGGATTGGCTGAGTCTAGCAACAAAAAAACCTCATAAGGATTATTAAAGCGCCTGATGGAGACTAACAAGAGGACTTGGCATACACACTTAAGACCGCCTTATGGGCGGATCGAATCACACCTAAAAGGGCCATCGGAAATTCTCCTTTCGTTCTTATATATGGAAGAGGAGGCAAAACTCCCGCTCTCATTGGAGTTACCTTCTTTGGAGTTAGCTCATCAACTTGAAGTTATAGAGAGTGATCCTCTGACGGTAAGGTTTGCTGAACTCATGGAGTTAGAGGAAGTACGAGATAAGGCTATGAAAACTTTGGAGCAGCATCAGGCTCAAGTTAAGAAATCTTTTGACAAGAAGGCGTCCGACAGACATTTTCAAGAGGGAGATTTAGTTCTCAAATGGGATGAAGACAGGGCCAAACCAGGAAAGCATGCCAAGTTTGACGCTCTCTGGAGTGGACCATACATCATCACAAGTTGCAAAGAGGCAAATTCATTTCGTCTATCTAGGCTCAATGGAGAAGAACTGCCCATTCATGTGAATGGGATACATCTCAAAGCTTGTTTTTGAGAAGCGTTCCACCCCCTGTATAGTTAAATTAGGTGTTTTCCTCCAAGTGCTTATGCACATTGTTGTGTGTTGTTGTTTTGCTTTCCTTGTTGTTGTGTTTTGTGTTGTTCTGCACATTGTTTCATCATTGGAAGGTGTCAAGGAGAAGAAAGGTTCAAGGTTTCCATAATAGTTCAAAATCTGCTTCATTCAAAATTTTGCAGTGTTCCATGGATGTCAAGCATTCAACAGATTCAGTATACTTCATGCTTAGCATTCCAGGGAGGTCTAGGATATCAGAAATGTTCAAGGAGATTTCGGGATGTGTCAAAGAAAATCATACTACTTTCAGGATTCCAACATAGACTCCATGCCCAATGGATGACTTAAAGCTACTGGAATCATGCTTAGCGAGGAAATCATCCCCGAGAGGTCGCCAAAAATGTTATCGAATTTTGCACACAGCGAAGATTGGACAACGGGGTCCTATCACGTTCAAAATAAAATAATAGTCCCAGGAACCCACCTTCGGTTATTATCGAAATGCAATAATTAAAAATAATTCCTAAATTGCATATGAAGAGATCACCTAGCATCGAAAGGCACCCAGTTGATCTCGACTCAGTGAAGAGTTCGGGGTCGAGTTGATAGAGAATCCGGTGTCAAATTGATAGTCATCTCGGAAATCATCTCAGTAGAGACTCTCAGTTGTAAGAGCTCGACGATGGTCTTGTTAATGCAAAATATAGCTCGTTGAAAATTGACGAATGAAAGGAACTGTACAAGGATCCCGGTGGAGATCGATGCAAAAGATCCGAAGGCCAAGTCAGGGAGAGTCAAAGTCAACATGATGTCAGGTTTAATCCACTAAGGCAGTGCTCGACCAACCACTTGGGAAAATTATCTTGTTTGACCAAGATGATATGAGATTATGCAGATATGACGATGAGGTCATCTGGTAGTGTTTGAACGAAAAAATGCTTGCAACCAAGCAACCAAATACATCTCAATTAAAATCTCGTAGCACTCTATGGAGAGGGTCGCTTGAAGGAGGCAGTACACGTTCTTCTTACAACACATAATCCATCTGTAAATTCTTTAACATATCTTCATCTACTACAGGCTTGCATTACTAAGAAAGCCCTTGCAGAGGCCAAGCAAATCCACTCTCACATCAATAATAGGGGACACACATTTGGAAGACTCACGCTATTACCAAATAAACTTATCTACATGTATGACAAGTGTGAAAGTTTGATGGATGCTCGTAAAGTCTTCAACTGCATGACTGATCCAGATCTCTTCTCATGGAATATGGTAATTGTAGCTTACAGAAGGCATGGACATCCTATACATGCATTCAAACTATTTCATGAAATGCAACGAACACCTGACCACCCCGATCACCTGAACATTCGTGTATAGCTTGGCCAATGGAAAAGAATCGATCAGTTGAGGATGGAGCTCGAGCGTGGTAGCGTTGGCTCACTCGGTTGAGCTTTGACGACAAGTCGTGAGCATCCAGAGTTTTGTTTGGTTCGATTGTAAGTCGAGAAGGAAAAGTTGGGGTTCGAATCCGTGCTAAGGCATTGGCTTGGGAGAATTTCATCCCTTTTGTCGGGTTGGACTTTGATGATGGCAAGCCATTGTAAGATTCCCACATGGGAAATATTTCAGTATATTGCCAAGGTCATAAATTTGATGATGGCAGGCCAAATCAGTATTTCCCCACATAGGATATCTTCATCCCGATTTCCATGGTGGAAAATTTGCAGCGGACAGCCAACACCAGGTTTTCACGTAAAGGGGGTCCCGAGTTTCATCTTGCCAAGGACGTGGGAAATAATGCAAGCAATGCCAATGGGAAATTTTGGGATGGAAAGCCATGGTCAGACTTCCGTGGAGTGGAGAAATCGGGTCAAATTGCCAAATCTGCGTGGCGAAGTTGAGGCCGGGGCCCGTGAATTAATTTGGCCAAGCCGTTGGACGTGGGGAGATTCGGGCAAACACTGCCAGGCGTGGAGATTTGACGATGGCAATCCGTCATGAGACTTCCGCATGGCAAGAGAATGAAAATTCCGCGCAGTTGGAGTGGTCCGAGTCTTTGGGCGAGTCACACGCAAGGTAAGCCGGAAAACGTGGGAATGAAGCAGTTGAAGTGTTTAATAGGATTGACGTGGTTGTCTGGTCGGCCGTTTTGTAAACAGAGATGGGCGAAGGAGGCTCTACACGTTCTGCCTACCACACTGAGCATTCAGTGGTCGCAAGACAAGCTCCCACGCACAGTTGCAGAAAACAAATATTCACTGCCGTGCACGATGGATTGGAGTCACGACAAACAAGGCTTCATAGAATTTCCATGAACCAGGAGATGAAGGTTTATTACGTGCAGAGTGAAACGATTCATATTGCTCAGCATATTTTTCTCCTAGAAACGAATTGAATGTGAAGGTCAACTCACGAAAATACCCGGTCAATTTGTTTTGCATGCTATATTCTTGTTACTCGTAAATAGTCTCTTCGAGAAAATCCGAGAAGCGGAGGCAATATTTATACCCTTCCATTATGTACGTCCCAATCGAATACAATAAAATATTCTTTTACCGAGTTCGAGAGAAGCTTGTTTTAAACAATGGACGATTATCTTTGCCGAGCTTTGAAGCTAGTTTTGATCTAGCTCATTTCTATCAAGCTTTGATCCATGACTAAGGGAGAATTCATATGGTTGTTACACTGTACATTTTTCCAAGGTCCTCTTGCTGCCCCCGATTGTTGAATGTATTTTTGAAGGGCTTCTGTTATGTGTTGCAAATTGTAACATGAAGGATCTTTTTAGTTTCTGGAAAAATGAGTATATTGTGTAGCTCACGGCTACCTATGCCATAATCCCAATAGTGGCATAATTATTGATTGGAGCCGAGATTGCAGAATGCACTGCCAAAATACCGAAGGTCTCCTTGGCCAAAATTCAGTCTCAAGGATGTCTATCGACATGTTATGGGCATGAGCCTGTGTCATCATCATGGCAGCATTAGGTCTTTATTGGTAATGGCATTTTCTCATTGTTTGGAGGGTACAATTGCGCTTATTATGGCAAAGCTAAACATTCTTACTACAAGTGTTATATGATAAGGAAGAACCGTGAGCATTGTGGTAAAACCATTCTTAGAGGCGTGAAAATGTGAACATGATCGAACAAATCTTAATATTTCCCGCAGATACAAAGCCAGGTCGAATCAGTTGAAGAGCTCGTGGTGTTGTTTCATGGAGTTTGAACGTGGAATGCATGTGAATATGTGGTCCAAAACAAGAAGAAATAACTCTATCTGTCAAACTAGAGTTATCACAGAGAAATCAATCGATTGAGTGTTGACAGGGCCACGTAACGTGATCCCTAACAATTTTCATAGCTTGAAAATCATTTCTAAATGGCGCAACATGCAGGAGTGAAATAATTTAAATTCATTAAATTGTTTAACCTCTGTGAGTACAAGCAATGTATCATGGGTCAAATCCACTAAGTATGATTTAGAGTCAAACTTTTCATATTGTGGAAACGTTGGTACCAAGTCAAGATAAAGAATAAGCTCACGGGTGTCGAAGTTTAATGTATTTGTAGAGGCTTTCAATTTCGAGCTTAAAGCTTCATGTTCACGATGCATATAGGTGGCTTGGTAATTCAGAATGGCCTCGAGTTAACAGAGCAAAACGGTAAGAATCAAGTTTGATAGCCCACCATTCGGAGGACTCAATGCAAAAGAGCGCGATTACCAAAGCAAGGAAAGAGTTAGTGCAGGGTCAAAAATCGATTGCAACACCGAGTTAGCGGATTCGAAGCTCACCAAGTTGAGATTTGTGCAGACTCTATCCACATGGACCCCCCTCCTCTTCAAGTCAAACGGGTCAACGGGGGGGTCCCAACATTATATTAATTAAATTAATATTTTTATTTAAATATTTTAATAATAATATTTATTATTATTATTTAAATATTTTATTTAAATATTCTTTTAATTAATTGAGAAGACTTGGTCATCGTGCATTAATGACCCATGATGGAACCTTCTCGGGTAGTTCAACTAAGCTACCAATAAATACATCATGGGCCTTCAATTTAGGAATGTAATTATGACCATTTCCTCTTCTTTCTCACATATTCTTCTATAAATGTAAGTTGGGAGCTCATTTCAAAGGGTTCCAACAGTTCAGACAAGTTGGACAGTTAGATATCTCAGGCAAGAGTGTATACTTTTCAAGGGTCCTCTCTCTTCTGCAAGTTGTTCTTGTGTGTTGAGGGAACTTTCAAGCCTCCTCTTCAAGACTGTAATGGCAACTATTGCCTCTTCTGAATGTATGATGCATTGTGCATGTTATTGAAGCAATAAAAGTGTGTGTTTTGTGACTAATCTCGGTCCTTTCATCCTTCTATGCTTCTTTGTGCCTTTCTCATACTTGCAGGTACACTGTGCAAGTTTAAGTTTCTATTGCAGGTTCTTGGAGTTCTGTGCTTATCGAGTGGTGAAGTATTGCATGCAGTTGAGTTGTGGTGTCTTTCACCCTTCTTGAGTTCATCCTTCTTCACTGGGAAACTGGTATATTTCTCGGTCTGATAAAGTTTAACAAAAGGAACGCGTGTCTCTTAGCCTGTGGTATCCTGTACCCTCTCTAAGTTGCAGTAGGTGAAGTTGACCTGTGGTGCACACACCCTCTTCAAATTAACCCTTCCTAAATCTGAAGACACCCTTTATTCGGTGCATCACCATCCCTAGTATAGTTTCATTTCTGTAAAACTCTTTCCCTAAAACCCCATGAAAATGTTAGCATAGGACTAGATAATCGTTTTTGTTACACTAGGAGTAGTACAGCACTTAGTTTAGGAAGAGGAAGCCGGCCTTCTCCGGAGGTTCACCTCGAGCCCAAGTCCCACAGCTTGAGAGGTGATCCCATGTGTCCCAATCACACCGAACGTCCTATTCACATCCTGGCCATTCGGGGGGTGCAGTGATTTGGCGACAACAAGACTAGATCAATGAATGGATAGAGCGAGTTATTTATAACACATGAGATAGAATAAATAAGATCTATTTATATCACATGAAATGGAAATAGAGATTTCAAAATAGAGCGAGATCGCTTTTGGAGAACCATGGGTTTGAGTCTAATTATATAGAAGTGAGATTTGTAAAGCATACATATATGTATAGAAGTGGTCTATTATTATACTAAAGCATGATTAAGATGTGAAGGATATATTCCCACCCTATAAATATGCTTGTAAATATCTATGTAAGGGATCAATAAGTAATTATTTGGTCACATATGTTGTCTTGTTCTGCATTTGAATATGTGTGAAGCGTGTGGAGTAAATACGAGTAGATGATGTATTGTCTTAACATGTCATGAAGCTATCTTTTAGTTAATGTAGTTTGTATTAACATCATGATTTATAATAAATATTCAACTCTATTTGATTATATACAATTATCTTTTTTATGATTCCTTCGATGTATATTCTCCATGTGATATGTTTACATGTTGTGATAACCATGAGTTCGAAACTATATCTTGATAGCCAAAATAATAAGGGACCCAGTACAAAATTTATGCGTACTTCATATGAGCACTTCTATTTCTCTTTGGGTTATGTCCCAATGCGCTTGATTGTGTCGTGTTGAACCTAGAATGCAGCGTGACATTTTTGTTCTATTTTTGGGACCTTTACTAATTCGGACTCTTAAGATGTGGTGTACTTATGGCATTTTGGATACCTTTGGAGAATATTGAATGTTATATACATGAGGGTGAAGAAAAATTTGAAATAAGATACAATATTGATTACACATTCAATCCACGTAAATGGGTTGAGGAAAATATTTGTGATGGGATTTATGATATGCTATTCGAGTTTCTTTCCAAGGGAGCTATATGATTGGTTAGCAATGTATACACAAAATAAAGGGAGAAGGTTGGAAAAAGACAAAAATTTAATTAGGACAACTATCAATATTTATTTGACTTTGACATGTCATGGAAACACATTGACCACAAGTGGAAGGGTTTTTGAATAGATATACTTTGGAGTACACAATCTCTACTTATTCATGTCTAGAGGAAGTTGAGTTCTAGTTTCTTTGTGATCCTTGATGGACATATCTATGAGCACTTATGCTTTCCATTAAGATCTTGATAATTGAACTTGGAATTGAATATCTAACTATGGCTAGATAAAAACATGTGTATAAGGACAAGGAAAGGGGTTGGAAGGATAAAATTGGGCTAGATGGAAGCATATAGAGAAGAAAGATTGCAAATATATAATGATGTGTATGATTGGGAAATTGAATAAGTATTGAGAAAGAGAGGAATATGTACATGGGTTAGTAATGAGAAGCCTAAGGAAAGCGAGGGCCCATAAGATTGTCCCTTTGATATTGAGAAAGTGTAGGACCTCCTCGACATCTAGTGAAAGCGAGTCTATTAAGGAATCAAAACCATTGGCGCACATCTAGACCACCTTGATCCATCATCCCTTACACATGGTACTCATAATTTGGAAGTTCATCTAGAACATTATCATAGTAAAGGTGAAGAACGCAAAGGAAATTTAGGATTTCCACATTGGGACAATGATATAAGTAGAAGTGTGTTAATAACTATTTAGGAGGTTAGCAAGATAAAGGAAATGTGAATGGCATTAGCAATTTTTTCATACGGGATTTGATATCTGGTAACCAATTTTTTTAAAAGCAATACCGTAAGCATAACACCGGGAAGAGTGTTCACATGTAGACTATCTCTACCATAGGCATGTAGACTAGCTCTAGCACTGACATAAAGATTAGCTCAAATATAGGCACACATATATGAATATTGAAAACAAACTCATACTAAGAGGAGAGTGAATAAGTTATAATACAATTTATACTTATTAAACGTTTACATCTATGAAAACTTTCGTCACATAAGATATTAAAATTTCACAACACATGATTTATGTGGAAACCCTTTTAGGAGAAATTATTTTTTGTAGGAACCAACCTATAGGATACACCAATCCCCAATACCAAGCACTAACTTAGAAATGATTTTTGAGAAGTAACCCACTGGAGATACCAATTCCCAATCCTAAACACCTACTAAACAATATATGTGAGCATGAACTCACTGGAGACACTAATCCCCAAATCTAAGTACCGACTAAAAATCAAGAATATCCTCCCTTTGTAGTTTCTTTTGAACCTGATGATGGAGTATGAATTACCTTCTCCTATTCATTTAATCCACACTCTATTCTTTAATTATGTGCTTCTTTCTCTATAATCTTCTCCAGCAACTTGAACTTATTAATCTTCTTAAGTTTACTATTTCCCCTTCTTCTCTAATCCTCTTAATAATTTTTTATTAGCCACTCTTTATTTGTCACTCTCTTCCTTCTTTCTCAATATGACATCATGATACTATGAGTGCTCACCTAAATTCACAATTGAATTCATTTATATACTATGTTTGATTTATGAAACCCAACCAGAGAGAGAAACAAAAACTAAACAACTAAACCAAAAATAGAGACAGTTTGCCAAAAAACCTCTGAAAGTTTAGGAACAACAACATTAATTTTTCTTTTTATTTTTGGAGGGTTTGGTCTCCATGCTCATAATCTCCTTATTGTGTTTGAGTTGTAGCTTCTTATGGTGTGGCTCCTCATCTCCGCCAATAGCTTCCTCCTCTATCTCATCCTCATCCTCATCTTCTTCTTCAGAGCTGGTGGCACTGGAATAATTTCTTTTCCTCACCAAGATTTTTATACGCCAATAATATGATTTTTAAATGATTCTTCTAGATTGATTTAGATGGTGTTTTTGTTTCCTTTATTTATACATCTTCCATTTTATCTTCATCTAAATTTTCATCCTCACTACTATCTTCTTAAGAATAATCAATTTCTTGGACCTTATTCTGTTTGTACTTGATATCACCAACCTTTACATTTGCACTTTCAAATATTTTGAATGTTTTCATATTTTAACGTTTATAAGCTTTTCTTATTTGAGAGTAACCAAGAAAAATACCTTCATCATCTCTAGCTTCAAACTTTCCCAAGTCTTCATCATCTTTCTTGATATAACACTTACTTCCAAAAACTCTGAAATGTTTGACTATTGTTGGTCTTCCCTTCCATAGTTCATAAGGAGTTTTTCTGTTATTAACTTTGATCTACCCTCTATTCAAAATGTAGATTGTGGTAGTTACTTCCTCTCTCCAGAATCTGTCAGATACTTTGGATTCATCTAGCATAGTTCTATCCATCTCTTGCACAATTCTATTCTTCCTTTCAACAACTCCATTTTGTTGTGGAGTTCTTGTAAAGTAATTCCTTTTTATTCCATGATGCTCACAATACTCTATGAATTCATTTGATGTGAATTATCCTCGATTAGATCTTAAACACTTAATTTTTAAATCTATTTCATTTTCAACCAAATCTTTAAATACCTTAAATTTATTAAATGCTTTACAATTTTCCCTTAGAAATGTAACCCATGTCATTCTATAAAAATAATCACTTACTAACATGAAATATCTCCCACATTTCATGCCTTGAGTCCTTGTAGGACCATAGAGGTTAGTATGCACAAGTTCCAATAACTTTGTGGTTGAGTACTCCTTTGTCTTGAATGAGGCCCTTGTCTACTTTCCAAATTGACATTGTTTGCAAATTGGCCGGGCCTACTATATTCAATTGTCCAAAGACAAGAGCCCTGCTATGATTGTGAATGCAATGAGTTAAAAGGTTGTTGTAATTTATCATAATATTTAGAAAGTTACTACTAATTTATTATGGTTATTTTTAAATTTTTATCTTACTATTATTTATTTTCTAAATGTAGTCCAAGTATCAGAATATGAATAATGAGGTACAAGTGCTTAATGTGCACTTGAAAATGTGAAGAAAAGTTTGAATGGATTCATTGGGTTGAAAGAAAAGGTTTTTATTTTGAACAAGAAAAATAATGATATATGAATAATTATTAAGGATCATGGAATGGATCCAAATATTTTTATTGAAGAAGAAAACTAATTCAGATCCTAGTTTAGCTTCACTAGGGGCTTTCAACAAATGTAGAATATGAAATAATTTTTAATGTAAATTATGATGTGAAGGATTTGATTTTTTTTTTGGAAAATGGTAAAAGTTGAGGGTTTTGGTAGGACCCACATCTTGGTACAAAAATCCCTCAAGGCTGATTAAAAATTTTAAGAATAACAAAGAGGAAACCCCCAACAACAAAGGGAGAAAAGAAGGAGAAAAGAAGAAGCCTATGAGCAGAACACAACAAGCAGAAGCTTCCAAAGCACAAAATACAACCATATTATCTAGAAGAGTCCCTTACATGGGATCTTAGATGCATAGAAAAGGTATTCTTTTTACATTTAATGACTATCCATTCATCACTCCTATTAGGATATGTGTTTTCATCTGAGGGAGTTTGAAGTCAAAACATTGAGGAATCCAAGACACCATCAATGGATTTATCAGTAGTGAAACTAGTTTTAGCGCATTCCGTAATTGTAGCTGGAATCAACGTCATCTCATGATCCACCTTAAAAATCCAATAATCAAGGGTCACCGATGGGGTTGAACCGAAACCTTGTCTTCACTACCTATGTATCAACATCGGACATATAGTTTCCTCCTCAAAAACTAAAATATTTGGGTGGGAATCCTTCCACCAAGAGACCTTATCAATTTTAGATTTCTTCTTGACCATATGACAAACAACAACTAGATTTCCAATGTTAAAACATTTTATACATCTAAAAGGTAGTCCTTCATAATCGAGCAGTTGAGACCAAACCCTATCTTGCACTTTGAGACCAATAGAAGCCAAGATCAACCAAGTATCCAGATCCACTAATATCCTTGCGTAGATATTATGAGTGAAGGTATCTATATTGGAATCAATGGATAAAAAGTACCCAAAGCATCACCAATAGTAGCTAAATTTTCATTTCCCCAAAATTGCAAAGGTAGATGGGGAAAACGGATCTAGACTAGCTTAACATTGAAAGAGGTTGAAAGTGGATTAAACGTCAGGAAGGAGGGTTTCATCAGTAAATGATGATTCTACAGTTCCCAGAGCTTAGAAATGACTATATCTCTAGCATCATTAGAGCTAAAGGCCACAATAAAAAACCCCTTGCACAGGGGTAAATATCAATCCTACCATAAATGAGGGGGCACCAGTTTGATATGATCCATGAATGAAGGAGCAAAAGACCAAGATAGAGACCATTAAAATGGAAGATTAGAACATTGGAGGAAAAAAATTCCTCAGCTTTCAACACCGAATCCCCAAGGGAGACCATGGGAGTAGTTTTAGCGGATAGAAAATGGCACGGAGATCGGAAGCGTAAGCATATGTTTGTTTCCCCTCGGGTTGTCCCTTACCACCATCATGGAAGATCAGGCCCATAATAACATTAGTGAAAACACTTAGTTGAAGGAGGCAAAGGGGAAGGGTAGCCACCGAAAAAGAATTGCTTTCCACACCGGATCCATCACCGCCCATAATGGCAAAGGTAGAAGGAGAATCACCCTTACCACCGCACTTTCGAAACCACTACATCACCAACTCTGGGGTTTGCAGGTGAAAAGTTTCGAGGAGAAAGATGTGAAGAAGCCATTTTTAGCGGCAATACTACTATTACTAGCACTTGGAGAGTCTAATGTGAAGGATCTAATTTAATCAATAATAATAAGTGAATATTATAGTCAAGCCCAAGGAAAGGAGGTAGATTTTGTAGAAGCAAAAGGAACAAAAACTAATACAATTGATATAAATTGAGAAAAATGATTTCTTTTATAACTTGGAGAATCTTTTTGTAAGAAATGAAGTCGATAAAATTATTTATTTTGTACATGGAGAAATTGTTCTTTTATTTTCTTTGTATCTGATTGTATAAATAAATTGGCAATTTCTACGAATATTATGTGTCTTATTCTTTCCATGCTTAAGATTTATGGAAAAACTATTTTTGTGATCGTTATGATTTAGTTCTTTATGTAGTGGAATTTTAATATTTATTGTGCCAACCAATGAGTGCCATGATGGGTTTTTTTAAGACACCTCAAGAGTCAAAACAATCATATAGTAAGTTGTAACAGTCAAAAATTAAATAGGAAAGACAATGGAAAAAATTAAATAATTCATAGATTTGTAAATAAAACTAGTAAACAATGATATTGAAAATTGTCTTTCAATAAAGAACACAACATGTCAACTACATAACAATGTTATATGAAATTTTAGTTCTAGAAATACAATGTTCTTAAATCATTAGTTAAAATTAGGTAGCTGAAACATTCTTGGACCTTCACTAACTTGTTCTTCATAACTCACACTTGTATCTAATGTCTCAAAGGCATATTCAGTGTGAATGTTTGTATCTTATTTTCTAGTGGATTTATTAAATACCCATCTCCTATCTATAAGATAACTCCATATTTCTAGTGCTCTTTCATACGGAAGGTTTCCATAGAATATTGTGAAACATACAATCTCAAACAAGTCTCTAAATTTTTATCCAATTTGTTTCATATTTTTACTTAACAAATGTTAATGCACTAAAAACCCTTTCATCTTCCATTGAGCCTAATATCATTGTTTGACATAATTCATATTATCAGAAATATTCATTATTACTTTCCTCCAGGATCTACTAGGATACAAATTTTTCCATTACCATGTAACACCTTTTTCTTTTGGTTAAATTAGATAATTATATTGATCAATCATTCTCGAGCATGAAACCAAATGACCGAGACATCGCAATTCCTTCTGCGAAGACCTTTAATTTCAACTCCCTAGAAGTCTATGGATTGACTAAAATTCTTAATGAGAGTTTCCATAAATTTGTAAAATAAATTTCTTATGCCTTATTTACCTCTATCAGGATTCCAAAAATTAAGATACACCACTTTCATGGCCTCCTGAAGCAAGTCATCCCTTTTAAAACGTTCTCTGATCTCATGAGATAAGCTTTCTAAAAAAATTCTTAATTTTATTTGTGTGTCATATATAACCTTTTCGTATAAATTATGTGTTACAGGTACTTCTTCAAGATCTACTACTATGATATCTTTACTTTTTTGGAAAGTGTGCATTGAAATCTCCATCCCATTAACAATGATACAAATATGGTCATTGATATTTAATTTCAAATAGCTTTTTAGATCCTTTATATATGTTAAATTTTTCCAACTACTGAAAAAATTTCCTTTAAAACTTTCTTCAAAGTTGTATAACATATCAAGAGATAGGCATACATATGTTTTCAACCTTATAAATTAAAAAAAATGGATCTTTTTAAAGCATGTTTAATTAATAAATTGATTTCCTTCAACATAGGGAGAATACACATAGTTTCAATAATATTTCCAAATATTTTAAATGGTACAACAAATATTTTGTTTTGTCAACTTCCCTATGGTATTTAAACATGAAACAAGCTAAAGATGGATATTCTTCAAAATATTGCATGCGAGTTCATACATGGAAATCCACCTTGTATCAACATTTTAAAGGATATTTTTACCATCAATAACTTTAATTGTTTGAAACTCTAATAATATTCTAGGACTACCCACCATGTAGGCATGTATGTCACAAATGTTTTTATTTGATTAGGTAAAAATAAGGATCGGCTCCTAGAGGCCATACAAGAAAGATTACATCGTGTGAGCTCACAAAAAGATGTAGAAGGAGAAATAGGACCAAAGGGAGTTAAACAGGCTTAACTCCAAAGATAGAAGGTCCAAAAAACCAGCCTAAGAGAAAACAAAATAGACAACCACAAGAAACAAAGACAGTTCACCAAAAGTCTGCCTAAAGTTCAGGACACATGATACAAAAGCATTAATTTTTCTTTTGGCTTTTGGGAGGCTTTCCCAACATGGTAGCATATATGTCACATGTGAAATCTTCCACTTTAGAAACATTTTCAAATGTGCAACAATTTTTTTAATGCAAGTTTCATTCTATGAGCCATGCAATGAATTGAATCATTGATGGTGAAATTTTTGTTTGTAGACAAACAAAAATTCCACTTTTATGACCATGTATTACTGATGCACCATCAAAACTAAAACACACCAAATTATAATAAATTTCATAGTCATCCATCCCAGCTAAATTCCTCAAATTAGAAATAATTAATGCACACAGGTTTTTACCATCACAAGTATCAACAATGATATTAATATCTAAAAATGATTTTTCCTTGAATCATTCTCAATAGTGTAGATGTGCATGCAAACCCACGATGTGTTGTCAATTATTATGACATCATAGATGGATAATGAGATAAACATTACTTGTTTTACTTTTTATTTCAAATCTTTCATTTCAATTATTGCTAAACAATTTTCCATTTCCCAAGCACTGTTGTTTGACCAATGTGATTGTTGAATGTTGAGAAACCATTTATATTGAAACAAAACCTTATAATCTATAACTTTTGAAAAAAATTCTATCATTTTTAAGAATGTGTAATATAGTAGAGAACTATAAATTTCTGGCTTGTAGATTGATAATCATAACTATTAAAAATTGTGCATTAATTATTCCCCCTTTTTCAACAAGTTGTTGCTGATGTTTCTTCTCATTTTCATACTCGGTTGCATGTCTTACATGCAATCAATCTTTTACATTTTTCCATTTATGTGTCTTTATTTTCTTTCCATATTTTTACGCGATTGTCACATATACCTTTACACAATGATTCTCAATTGTGTCCAACTTTAGTTTTAATATGTGTTTTTTTAAGTTTCCAACTACATATTATACATCTATATTTATTTGGAGTATCACTACCATTATCTTTCTCTATAGGTTCGATGAAAGGATATTTAGATGCCCAATCTACCTTAAATGACCTCCCAATTTTCCAACTAGTTTTCTTCCTTCGCATAGATTTTTTTAGAATTTTCAACTTGAGTCTTTGTTTCATGAGATTGAGAATTGGAAATATCTTGTACTAGTTGAATCTCATCATTAGGAATGTCTTCCATTAGAGGCATTTTATAATTAGGATTATGTTTCAAATCTGGCATGTCATCATCAATAATATATTCATGTTTTTACTTTCCATGTGGTGAGTGTGGTGACATGTTATTCTGATTAATTGTTCCATGTGGTGTGTCTAGTGACATGATCTTCTCATTAATTGTTTCTTGTGGAATATAATTATTAGTGAGAGTTTCTACATTCAAAAGGGACAAGGGTTTGATTGTGATCTTGAAACTTTAAATTAAACTAACAAATACATTAAAAATAATATCTTACCTATGTTTGAAGTGGATGCAAGCTATGTGCATGATTATTTTGGCTGCCTAAAATAACTAAATATGTTATCTTACTTTATTAATTGATTTGTCTTCTTATTATTACTATGGGCCATTTTAAGACCAATCCAAATGCAATTTAACTATGGAATCATGGATGAGTCATATGTAAACACTAAATTAGTTACAAATATGTACCAGATGATAGCATAAATATATGCTACCGAATGATAATATGAATATATGTTACTAGTCAATATCATAAATATATGCTACCAGTAGTAGGATACATTCATGCTACTAGTTGGTAGCATATATATGTTATCAGGCGGTAGCACAAATATATGTTATTAGGTGGTAGAATATATGTGGTACCGGTCGGTATCATATATGCTACATGTAGCCTTATAGGAAATGATGAAGAATATATGCTATCGATTAGTAGCATATTCTATAATTAATGCAACAATAATAATTTAAATCGCCTAGGATCCTATATACTTTGTCTTACGGTAGTGATTTTCTATTGATCATAAACACCCACACTAAAATCAGAATCATGATTTAATGTTTAATATTGGAATTATAATTAGAATACACACACATATAAGTGAATGTGGAAAATTTCACTTTTGTGGTAAAGGTAATTTTAATATAAAAATCAACTATTAGTTTCAATGCCTAGTGAACTCCACCCAAAATAACTTATACCCATAAAATTTAGGCAAACTAACAAGCTACCGATCCATAAAATAATTTCCAAAACCAAATTTCTAAATCTAGAATATTCATGAATTAACAAAGATTCACCACTAATATTTTCCCTTGATATGGTTAAGTGGCTACCACTTACGTAAGGATGGTATAACTCTTCATTTCAAACTTCATCCAAAATATCCCCATTCCTGGTATTATATGGTTACCATCCACCATCCCTAACTTCCAATTTAAGGATCTAGTCTAAAGTAAGAGAAGTTGAGGATCACATTCAATACCAATAGGAGGTTCTCTCTAGCATATAATATAACTTGGTCATGATATAAAACCAAATGAAGAAAGAAGCTGATGAACACCATAATGAATAAGGATTTGAAGTTTGAGACTTGGTTTTTATGTAATTTCAGCCATATAAGAAACTATCTTTGAAAGAATAGAAAAAGATAACAATATTTCACCCAAATACTATGGGCCTTATCAAGTGTTGAAAACAATTGGCAGTGTGGCATATAAACTAGAGTTTCCTCAATCAAGTAAAATACATATATTTTCCATGTTTCTTTCCTAAAGAACTATATTGGAAAGAAGGTGTATTATCAATTAGTATTACCAAATATTGATGAACAAGGATGTATTATCTTGGAACCAAAAGGAATCCTAGAGACACACACTATGAATTTGAGGACAAGGGTCATCAATGAGCATCTGATCAAAAGGAATAATTTGGACATTGATAATGCAACATGGGAGGATGAAGAATCCTAGGAGAATCATCCAAAGCTTACCAACATTGGGGGATATGTTACTTTGAAGGGTAGTGGAATGTTATGCCTTCAACTCTAATTCATATATAGAGATATGGATATCCAAATTGTGGCTAATATAATCTCTTATCATGGAAGATTATAATTATTTATGCTTATATATGCTTAGTGGGTTGGCATTAGGGCTTTGGATAGTATAGTAGGGTATATATAGGAGTTAGAGAGTAGGATATGATCATCATACCGATCAATTGATTCTTATTGTATGTTTTTGGGGTTTCCCCCTCAAAGTGACTAATTCATTTCACTTACATAATGTGACCATTTCTCTCTATTTTGGTGTTCTTTTTGTTCTATTGCTGATCTAAGTAATTTAGTTACAAATATGTGGGTATTTACACCCTAAAAATATATAGTTTATAAATATAACGTGAAAAACAATAGATAGGATCTAAAGGTATGTTACAGGAGTTATTTTGAATTAAGTAGTTTACAATTAACCATGCACAATCAGAATAATACATTAATACTTGTGATAATAATAAGAGATAATATAAACAACAATAAAACACCAAAATATAGAGAAATGAAAATAATATATAAGCATAATGACTCAACCACTTTGAGGGGGCAACCTCCAAACCATAAAAATGTACTCAAGTTCTCAATATGATTATCATATCCTACTCTCTAACACACACACACACACACACACACACACACACACACACACACACACACACACACACACACACACACACACACACACACACACACACACACATGCGTGTAGTGTGTTAGAGTATGATATTATCATACATATTTGTAATTAAATTTCTTATATAGATCTAAATATCAAAATATAACACCAAAGAACACCAAAATATAGATAAATGATTGTAATATGCAAGTGGAATGACTTAGCCACTTCGAGGGGGAAAACTCCAAACTATACAATAAGACTCAAGTTCTCAATATGATGATCATATCCTAGTCAAGTGATATATACAGGGAGTTAGAGAGTATGATATTATCATCATATTGACCACTTTAGTATTATTACATGGTTTGAACATTACCCCCTTGAAATGGCTAAGTCATTCTACTTGCATATTGTGATCATTTATCTATATTTTGGTGTTCTTTGGTGTTGATTGCTTCCGATATTCAGATCTATCTAAATAATTTAATTATAAATATTTAGGTATTTACACCCTAAAAATATATAATTTATAAATGCAATGTGCACAACCATATACGAGATCTAAGGGTTTTTTAGGGATTATTTTTAATTAATTAGTTTACAATCAACCATGCATAATCGGAATAATACATTAATACTTGTGAAAATGATAAACGATAGAATGGTAGTTCAAATACATAAGAGGAGATGAAGATTTAGTTGTATATTTGATTTTGAATATATAAATATTGAATAATGCAAAGCAGAAAAGGCCCATGTCCCCAAACCCTATTCTTGTAACTATATTTGAGTAGTGTAATGGAGAATGAATGAAGTACTCATACCCCCTATATAACACTTTGAATTATGCCATTTATGTCTGAATTTGTATCATAAGTATTTAAATATCTATAATAATTTAAAACTATTGGAAATTTCTAAGAATTTTCCTAGGTTGAGAATGTCTAGTAGAGTATATACTATACTATGGTCTTGACACTTGAAGTGTATGGTTATAATAATGTTAATTTCTTCCACTATTTGTTATATATACCTATTTATGAGGATTTGTACCTTGTAAAAATTACTATGCATATGTCATGTAGTTTTTTTGTATCAGCTATAAAATATATCCTAATAGATACTCCTTTTTTGAGTTGTTTGTGATCAAACATTTAAGTATGTGGCTCAAAAGAAAATATGTGTACCCATGTTAGATAAGTATAATAATATATGTTAGATAACATAGAAGGATATAATGGTAGACACGATTGGGAACTATTCTTGTAAAGGGTTTGTGCATGGCGGAGTCCATGGCATGCAAATAAAGTAACATGAAACATGCAATAAGAAAGAGTAGAAATAGTAAATGTGTATAAAAATAAAAACAATAGTGAATAAGAAGTCAATCAAGATAAAATACACATTATAATTGAAAATAATCATACGAAGGAATATTTCCACAAATGTGAGACATCCATAGTGTCACAATACAATCACATAGAGTACACATTAGGTCGTATACAAATAAACAAGTGCATATATGAAAAATAGGAATATATCCATAGACACGGACAACCATAGTTTCATAAAACAATCAAGAAACACAAGCCACATAAAATAATTAATCAAGGAGTTAAGTAGTATAAATAATAAATTAAGAAAGAAATGTAACAAGAAAGTATATAAACTAATAGATAAATACACATATAACAAGATGGGTTAATCTTATTAGAAATGAAAAAGGACTGAGAGGGGGGTGAATTAGTATTGTAATAAAAACTTTCACTTCTATATTTCAAACAATGAAAATACATCCTCATAAATTACATACACTAGTGTTTGTTCAAAATTTTATATAGTTTATCATGACAAGAACACAAAACATACTCAGAGCCTTTCTTTATTGATATTTAGAATAGAGTACACTAATTTGATCCACATCAACAAGCTACAAAATTCAATCAAAGTCTCAACAATACTATCCTTACATCAATATGCTTTGAAAAATCTTTCAACTATAGACTAGCTATATTTTTCTCCTTCATAAACCTATTATTCCAAACACTTCACCATCTTCATTCCACAAAAACCAGCTACTATCCTAAAAGAGACTTCCAAGGGGTTTTGCTTTGTAGAAATTTTTTATTCAATTGAGGAGAAAAGGGGTTTTCATCAATCTTTGTATCTACATACTAGATCCTTTATGTAGACAAAAAAAAATCCTTACTTGAATTTTAAACTTCACAAGAATCCTGACTTTTATGGATTTTGGACTCACTCATTTTCTCATAATACATACTTTCCTTCGAATTAGAAACAACAACCTTTATTCACATACCTTCAAGTTACTCTTATAAAGAATGACTATTTAGTTCCAGGTACTTTTTTTTCATATTCTCTTTTGACTGTATTCAATATTATAGCAACTGTTACATTCATTTTCACATTCTATACTCGCTTGAGAAAAACAAAGTCTAGAATCTTCAACTTCTAGATGACTCCTGGACCATGAATCTTCCCCTTCTTAGCCTTGTCCTATATGGCTAGAGCCAAGAATGAACTCCTTCCAAGATAGTAATTGATAAGGGACCTTTCAACTCCTTCTATATAATGAGAAAGACTCCATCAGACAAGAATATATGCCTTTTTAGTTCAAGGCTTCACCAAAGTGGTGTACAGTTAGGACTACCAGACATTTCCAATCTACATTGAGGTGACCCCTAAAAATTGAATCCCTTTGAGTACATTACACAATTTATCCAACTTCCTTTGACATTCATTTGAATATTCAATAAATCACCTTCTTGGAGATGAATTTGCACACACTATAAAATGAGACAGTTTCACAACCTACTAGTGATAAAATTCACCACTTTCATGCATAAGATAAACTTTAAACTCACTTCAATGCCACACCTAATTTTATTAATCCAATCATCAAATTTTGGAAAAGATGTATGAAGGTCTAAGGTTTAACACTCGAAGAGAATTTTCCTTAATCATGTTTGACAACACTCTAACATGATTGAAACCCTAGAAATTGACATTATCACAAAGTATTTTACACCTTGAATCAAAACTAAGCACAACCATATATTATAATAATTAAATCATAATTGTTGTAACCTTTGTATGGAGAATTTTAAGTCTGTAATGAAGAATTTAATCATACATTCGAATTCTACCCCTATATAGAGATGATGCACATATTTGGAAACAATAGTCATCTAATAGACCTCAATTTATTCACCAAACTGAAAATGTTATTTTTCAAATGGAATGTATCCTCTTTTTAGATGCTTCTACAAGATATCTTGAATTTTGGTTGGTTAAAAATGGAGATTTGATCAATTGAATTTTGAAAACCCTAGAATCAGGGTTGCAAGCACAGTGATAGCCCGAGACCAAATAAAAAAGGATTTCTTATGCAATTCTCAATGAAATTTGAATTTTTCAAATGTTTTAGGATTTTTGGGTCCTTCTTCACCTTTTCAAAAATTATTTCCAATTCAGAGACATCCAAAACCACTCCCAACACAAAGAAAACAAGTCCATAATGTGAAGTCAATCTTGATAGGGTTTATATAGGGAGATTTCATGCTTAATTCTTAATAAAAGTCACAAATTACACTAGCACTATATTTTTAGGTCTAATATCCATATTATCCATCTATTTTTCAAGTGTAGGACATTCAAAATCCTTCCCAAAACCAAAATGATAGTGCATAATGAGGTCCATGCATGTTGTCACATTTACAACAATATTCAATGCTCTTCTTTCCATTTGAATTAAGTTTTCACATTTGATTCAATTCATGTTTTCCAAGACCATATCATAAAGATAAGAATGATCATGTTCAAGAGATTGAGAGAGGTTTTTCAAGAAGAAAACAAATAGACAAGCTCATGAAAACACCTTTCTTGGCACAACATCACAAAACCCTATAGAACCAAGAGGTTTGATTAATGGGACTCACCACGGAGACATATAAAATTATTTGAAAACTTCAAGTTTGTTTTCTAGAAGGAATTTAGAACTAATTTCAATCACAAGTACCAATATTGAATAATAACCCTGACTGTACCTTTTAACTCACATGATTGAACTTGAGTGTCCTTGGAAGGACTAAGATGGATCCTCTAGAAATATAATTCTTGAAGTTAATACTTGAAATCAATATGAAATGGAGAATAAATAATTGAACTCGAGAAGATACAACACTTCACAAACTTGATAGGAATTTAGAGTAATTCATTTCAACTCAACCACTTCAAGAAGCAATCCTAAGTAAACAGAAAACCTTCTAGTAAAATGCTCATATATTCCTTTACTTATCTAATTCACCTAAGAATTTTTACACTAATTCAAGCTTGGAATACTGTAAAAAAATTACTTCTACTATTTATCTGAAGTATGAACTATATTTTTCCTTGAGTTCTAAAAAGCGAGGCACCTTATTATGTAATTCCCAAAAAGTAGGTTGTAGAAAAACTAGCATAAATTTCACATACCTTCTCAGAACTTGATGAAAATTTTCATGGAGCACAAAAATACATCCTTATTAAATATCCATAATAAAAATTACATAAATATTCTTTTAATATTCTATCCCATCTAATTTTCCTTAGCCTACGCTACTAGTTCTCAAAGCCAATTTCTGTGCACTTTTGAATTTTGACTCTAGGAGCTAAACCAAGCCTTGTTTTTTCTCACACATAATGTAGACATTATTATTAGATGATCCCATGATCACATGACCTTTATATTAATTTTACCAACTTCTCACTCTTCATCAGGCACCAAAACATGCCTAAATGGGCCAGTTTCAACTTCACTTTCCATCAGATGACTTGATACACCTTGTGAGACATCTTGATCATGCTTATAACATAATTTCTGACCTATAGACCATCTAAAACTAGAAATCCAACATACATTATTCCTCTAGTGATCAAAACTTTCTTTCCCTTCTTTGGTTTGAGTGGATTCTCAACCTAGAATGACTTGACTTGACCCATACAATTCATGACTAGACCATGTGGACATGTTACTGGACTCATTGATACCTCTCACTCACTTTAATGACCTTGTTTTACCTTCATACCACATTTGAGAGACACAAGCCACACATATGCACTTTTTGTGACTCCTAGATCACCTAGCCAACATACCTAGATCACCTAGACCCTTGTGACATCAATAGATTTGAAATCAATGAAAATACAAGTGACACACTCTTCCAACAAACTCCCCCTTTATCATTGATGGCAACCATCCTAGAAAAATTGATGGAAAACACACTTAGATGAACCTCATTTGAATGTTTCTTATCACACTTATCCCCCTTTGACATCTATGACAAAGGTATTTATGGAATTAACATGGAAACCATTGACTCAAGACAAGAGAAATAAAACTTACATAAACAGATCTCCCCTAGGTATGTGTTCCATCTTATCCGACTCAAAACACTCAGAAAATCAAATATGAACTTCAACTAGGCTCCTCCTAAGCTAATGTGATCCTCAATTCACTGGACTCATGAGTATATTTACCTGTGCAGACCTTCTGAACTCAAGAGACAGACTTATAGATTTCATTTCTCCATATGCTAATTTCATCTTGTCTTTGCAAAGTCTCTACCCCTCAACATAGCTTACGAATATTCAAAACCACATTTCTTGCAGTAAATTTTCCAAGATTACCGGATATCAACATCTCGTAACATTTTCTCAGGTTCTATAGTTTAAGTGTATTTAGCTCTTGAGCTCTTCAATTCTTACATATGCTCAAGAAACCCTTATTTCTTCAACAACCTATATTTGATGTATCATCAAATTTTCATTTACATATCTTCAAACATCAACCCTTACATTTACCTTCACCGCTCATTTATTTGCACATAATTTTTGGTATATCATTTTCAAAAACTTATTTATTCACACTTTTATTCTTCATGATATATATAAATTTTATACTCATCATGTACTCTTATAATTCGAAAAATTATATGTTGATTGTTGATATCAATATTATCCTACATCTTTCACACTTCAAAATTGTGTATATGCACTAAAAAAACATTCTCACACTAATCTCATTGTATACATGTAAATTTATCGTCAATTTACATACACAAGTTTTCCAAACCCTCTAATTTCTCCTATAACCGATTACATCTATTCGGTTCTTCTTGAATTGTTCTTGACAACCTACTTTGTCTTTGTGCTTGCAAACAACCTCAAATTTTGTCTTAACATATTACTTACCTTTGTGACACTCATAGCTCATTCTTTTTAGCATGCCTAACCAAGCGCCCTGTTTAGATGTCTTCATGTAGTTTTCTACATGTTTCACTGTGCTCTTTTCCTTTTCTTTATCAAACTTTGTGTTATGCTTAGTCACACCTTTATTTCCATGTTAAGATGTTAAATCCCACTCAATAGATAAGAACTTATCAAAGGCACTTTGTGTTTCGAATGGGCTACATTGATTTTACGTTCCTTATTCTCCTTTACTCATAGTTAAGCATACACTAACATGGAGGAGAATCAAATCATTCAAAGAAGAAATACACGTAGATGAATTTATTCACATTTTTATAGACTCATTGTATATAATTTTTTCCAATCATGATTCTTTATAAGGTCGAATAGTTCATACCTTCTCAAAAAGGATGTGCTTGAACAACATTTTTATAGTTTTCAACCACGTTTTGAAACATTTAAAAGTTAGTTTATTCCATAGACACCTCTAGTTCAACATGACTTCAAATATATCCTTCAAGATGGATAATGACATTTCCTCATCTCCCAGACCATCATTTAGTCTGATGATATGTAATCGGGATCCAATTTTTGAGTGGATCACCATTGTCAATGGTTAGGGTTTTGCACACAAACCCTCATTTTACTAATTTAAACATATTATATTTTTACCTTTTGTGACCAAAAACTTGTAAGAGACTTGAATATAGCTCATAATTTAGGTATATCTCCTCCATTTCATTTGAAAGTTGAAGACTTGATAATTTCGATCAAGAATAGTTCTTCTTTAACAATTAAATATGTGTACACATGAGAATTGAAATTAGCTGAAATATTTGAATAGATTCTTGAGACATTACAACCAAAATATTTTATATGGAACTTTCTTTATTTTAAATCTTCAATTTGGTGATCATCTATTTGCAATATCATGTCAAGAAGAGCTCTAGCAACACCTTCACAAGTTTGTGATAATTGATTGTAAGGTGATATTTACAAGTATTCTAAATTTTGCTTCATGACAAGAATTGTATGAAATAGATTAAAAGTGATACAACCCATTCATTCACTTTACTTAACCAGGTACATTGAGTTTGATAAAATTCTTACACTCATTTCCCAGCTTACTGTCATGCAAGCTCACACATTCCTTCTTCAGTAATCTCAGGAACCTCCGCACACTTTTCACATACTAACTATGCCAAATTTTCTCTATCATAGATCTATGAGATATGTACCTTGTAAAAATCCCTTGTATTAAAGATAATGATTTGAGATATGGTTTGAAACCTCATACCAAGGCCCTACCATATTACAAAGTTGGTCTCCTCCTGACTAAGTTTTTATTTTTATTCAATCCACAAAATTTTGACGAGTCTTTTATGGTCATATTTTTCATTCTTGTCCTTTTAACCTTCTTGAGAGAATTGTATAGAACCTTAAGCAAATATAATGCCTCTAAGAACCTTGAGGCCTGTCATTTGAGGAAATATACTTAGTTTTCATGTTCAACTCTTTCAATTAATGATATTGTCATCCCGAGCTATTGTCAAATATTCCCAAGAATCTAGACACTCTTAGATCCTTAATCCACTTGAATCCTTTAGTTAACTTAGTCTAGATGATATGTACCAAGAATTGTCCTTAATTTCCTTCCAAAACATTTCAAAGATCTTCACTTTCATCAAGATCTCATATTATATACCACAAGAGCATCCCCAAGCATACTTGTCATAACTTTAGCACCTTTAGAGATTCAAGAGCACAGGACTCAATGAATTACAACCCAAAGATGCCACAGATGATCACCACAAACTTTTCACATTGAATGACTCTTCTATGACACATGATTTCCTTAAATAGTCTTCTAAGACAAGAGCATATCACAACATGCATTATGGACTCTTAGACATACTTGAAACTTCCATCTATAACTTATGATGACTTCAAAACATGACCATGTCCCAACAATGAATGATAATGTGAACCTAGAGAGACCTCTCACACTATATACTACTCCTTTAAGATCACCTCAAGATTTACACACATCATAGACACATGCATACACCTTTTGACTCATAATAGACTCTATGATATACCACAAATCATGGATTCTATAACCAACTCCAATTATAAAATCAGATCAAAGAAGGATCTTTCCATGATTAACAAGACAAAAAAACCTTATCATCATGACTCATATACATACTAAGTCATCACGGGTTGAGAATACACCTTGATAATGCAAATACTGATTTGTAAACACAGTCATGCACCCATGAAGACACCAAAACATAGAATCTTGACTCATACTACAAGATCAATTACTTAGATTCACAAACTAATACCTTGAAAACATGGAGGAGACACACACCTTGACTTAAATAGCCCCCTCACTCAAAATCTTCATTTTCACTTATATACCATGGAGGAGCTTGATGAGATACCTAAGAAGGTCTCAAGCTTTCTTTTGGTTTCTTAACTAGTTCATTATTTTCTAAACCTTTATTTGTCACAATAGACCCCTCATTTTGATCAATCACCTTCTTGGGATCCTTTTGAGCACTTTGACTAGCTTTTCTCTTCTTCTTGTATTTCTAAGCTTGTTTCTTGGACGCATTATTCAGTTTATTCAAATATCCTACATCATAGAACCTTACAATGTGCCCTACCTTGTGACACCTAAAGGATTCCAAATTCCTTCTTTTGCATTCAAAATACATGTGTCCATATTCATTACAATCATAACAATAGCCATTGAATTTCTTATATGCCTCCTTATGTTTGATGTCTCATTTTTGCAATAATTTTCTAGATGTCCTTTCTCATGAAATTCATAACATTCAGCTCCATATATTTGTCCTACTTTTTTATCTTCCTTCTTTCCTTCAAAGTGATGTTCTTGAGTATTTTATTTAGAATCTTCTCTCTTTTAAACATTAGGATTACATATACTAGCCCTATGTCCATAAACACCACATTTGTAGCAATTACCATGAGAGAAACATACCTATATGCATTTTTCTTCTTGATAGATGATCTTCCATGAGGTGGAAGCCTTTTACTATCTCCCTTTCTTGACTAAATTTTTCCATTTGATCCTTGACTTCATTTACCTTCATTTTTCTTGATCTATACTTGCATGAATCTTCTATGAAAGTTGGAATTGTTCTATCACCATATGCCTTGTTTTTTCCTAGCATATTATTCATCATTTCTGAGCTATCTTGAAAAGATAATACCTTACTTGTCATGATGTTTAACTCTTTCTTCAGTTATTCTTTCTCAATTAGGGATTCCTTGAGTTGAGTCTGGATACACTTGATTACTTCCTCATGTGATTCAATAAATTTTTCCATATTCTATTTTAATAACTCTACTACCCTCTTTACATAATAAATATATCCCATCCTTGTCACCAAATATCTCCATCTAGCTTGTTAAAGTTACTTCCAAGGGCTTGCTCTGATACCAATTGTTAGAAATGACAAACGGCTGAGCGGGGAGAAAATAAGTCTTGTAATAAAAACTTTCACTTCTCTATTTCAAACAATGAACATACATCCTCATAAATCACATACACTAGTGCTTGATCAAAATTTGATATATTTTATCATGACAAGAACACAAAACATACTCAAATCCTTTCTTTATTGATATTCATAACAAAGCACACTGATTTGATCCACATCAATAGTCTACAATATACAATCAAAATCTCAACAATACTATCTTGACATCAATATGCTTTGAAAAATATTTCAACTACAGACTAGCTAGATTGCTCTCCTTCATCAACTTGTTATTCCAAAAACTTCACCATATTCATTCCATAAGAACCAACTATTGTCCTGAAAGAGACTTCCAGGGGTTTTTATTTGTAGCAAAGTTTTCTTCAATTGAAGAGAAAATGGGTTTTCATAAATCTTTGTATCTACACACTACCCCCTTTATGTAGACAACACAATATCCCTACTTGACGTTTCAACTTCACAAGACTCTTGACTTTTATGGCTTTTGGACTCACTCATTTTCTCACAATACATACTTTCCTTCAAATTTGAAACAACAACCTTTCTTCACATACCTTCAAGTTACTCTTATAAAGAACAACTCTTTAGTTTTAGGTAATTTGTTCTCATATGCTCTTTTCTTGTATTAAAGATTCTTATAATTGTTGCATTCCTTTTCACATTCTATACTTACTTGAGCAATACAAAGTCTAGACTCTTCAACTTCTAGATGAATTTTGGACCATGAATCTTCATCTTTTTGGCCTTGCCCGATATGGATCGAGCCAAGAATGAACTCCTTTCAAGATACTAACTAATAAGGGACCTTTCAACTCCTTTTATACAACGAGAAAGACTCCATCAGATAAGAATATATGCCTTTTTAGTTAAAGGATTCACTAAAGTGGTATATAGTTAGGAATATAGGAAATTTCCACTCTGCATTGAGATGACCCCTAAAACATTGAATCCATTTGAGTACATTAAAAAATTAAACCAACTACCTTTGACAAATTTGCACATTCAAAGTCTTTGAATCACCTTATTGGAGGTGAATTTGCACACACTGTCAACTAAGATAGTTTCATAGCCTACTGGTGATCAACTTCACCAATGTCAGGCATAAGATAAGATTTCAAATCACTTCAAAACCACACACTGATTTGATTAATCCATTCATCAAATTTTGCGAGAAGATGTATGAAGGTCTAAGGTTTAACACTTGAAGATAATTTTCCTTAATCATGTTTGATAGCACTCTAGCATAATTAAAACCCTAGAAATTGACACCATTAGAAAGTATTTTACACCTTGAATCCAAACTAAGCATGACCATATATTTTTATATTTCAATCACATCTCCTGGAACCTCTGTATGGAGTTTTTAACTCTGATAATGAAAAATTTAATCATACGTTCAAATTCTACCCCTAAACAGAGATGAGGCACATGTTTAGAAAAAAATGTCATCGAATAATCCTAAAGTTCTTCATCAAATTGAAAAATATATTTTTAAAATGGAATATATCCTCGTGTCAAATGCTTCTACAAAATATTTTGAATGTTGGTTAGTTAAAAATGGATATTCAATTAATTGAATTTTGAAAACCCTAAATTAGGGTTCAAGCATAGTGATAGCCGAAGACCAAATAAAAAGGATTTCTTATGTAATTATCAATGAAATTTTAAATTTTCAAATTTTGTATGCTTTTGGGTTCCTTTTTGACCTTTTCAAGTTTATTTCCAAGTATGAGACATCTAAAACCACTCCCAACACAAAGAAAACCAGTCCACAATGTGAAGTCAAACTTGATAGGGTGTGTATAGGGAGATTTCATTCTTAATTATTAATTTAAGTCAAAAATTACAATATTTGTGTATTTTGTAGGTCCAAAATCCATCTTCTCCATCCATTTATCAAGTGTGGGACATTTAAAATCCTTCCCAAAAACCAAAAGGATAGTGCATAATGAACTCCATGCTTGTTGTCGAGTCTACAACAATATTCATTGGTCTTCTTGCCATTTGAATCAAGTTTTCCCATTTGAGTCACTTCATGTTTTCCAAGACCATATCATAAAGAAAATAATGATCATGATCAAGATATTGAGAGAGGGTTTTCAAGAAGAAAGAAAATAGACAGGCTCATGAAAACACCTTTCTTAGCACAACATCACAAAACCCTATAGAACTAAGAGGTTTGATTAATGGGACTCACTAGAGAGACCTATAAAATTCTTTGAAAACTTTAAGGTTTTCTTCAAGAATTAATTTAGAACTATTTTCAATCACTGTACCACCTTTGAATAATAACCTTTTGTTGTACCTTTCAACTCATATGATTTAACCTTTGAGTGTCCTTGTAAGGACCAAGATGGATCCTATAGAAAGATCATGCTTGAAGTTAATTTTTGAAATAAATATGACATGTAGAATACCTGATTAAAATTTTATTAGATAAAAAACATCATAAACTAGATAGGAATTCAAAGTAACTCATTTTAACTAATCCACTTCAAGAAGTAGTCACGAGGAGAGAGAAACCTTCTATTAAAACACTCATATATTCCTTGATACTTTTCCAATTCACCTGATAATTTTCACAATACATAAAGCTTGGAATCCTATATAAAAATTTGATTCTATTATTTATCTAAGGGATGAACTATATTTTTCCATGAGTTATAAGAAGCTAGGAAGCTTATTATACAATTTTGAAAAAAGCTTGTTTTAGAAAAAATAGCATAAATTTCACATACTTTCTCAAAAATTGATGAAATGTTTCCATGAGCACCACAAGAAATAAATATTCAAGATTCATAATCCAATTTTCCATAAATATCATTTTAATATTCTATCCATCTCATTTTTATCACTTTCACTAATAGTTCTCAAAGCCACTTTTTGTGCACTTTTGAATTTTGACTCCAGGAGATAAACTGAGCCTTGTTTTTACTCACACATGTTGTAGAAATTATTATTAGTATAATAACATGATAAAATGAACTTGATATTAAATTTAACAACTTCTCACTCTTTATCGAGGCACCGAGAAACATGACAAAATGGGATAGTTTCGATTGCACTTTCTACTAGATGACTTTGATGCATCCCGTGAGACATATTTCTCATGCTTGCATAATCATTTCTAACCTGTAGACCATGTGACACCAACAAGACAACCTGTAATATTCCTCTAGTGATCAAAACTTGCTTTCCCTACTTTGGTTTGAGTGGATTCTCAGCCTGGAATGACTTGACTTGACCCATACATTTCATGACTGGACCATGTGGACATGTTATAGACTCATTGACACCTCTCACTCACTTCATGGAAATTTTTTGACCTTCATACCACCTTTGAGAGACACAAGCCACACATATGCACCTTTGGAGACTCCTAGATCACCTAGCCAACATGCCTAGATCACCTAGCCAACATACCTAGATCACCTAGCCAACATACCTAGATCACCTAGACCACTGTGACATCAATGGAATTGACATAAATGAAAACACAAGTGACACATTATTCCAAAAAGTACTATAAAATACATTTTTAGTCATGTTAGCTCAAAATATAACATGTACACAATATATGTAATCATGTGTAATGAACAAGTGTAACGTAATTGAAATGAAAAATACCTATATAGTGTAGTAGATGCCCCAAAGGTTAATTTCAATGGGAAGGGATGAAGATGAAACATTCCATCTATATCAATATGTGTGTGTCATGCATCAATATCAATATACCTCTTGAACACATGTGTGTAGACACTCATTTTGGTAATTCATATCTTGAAACAACATAAATTATACAACACTCTTAAATGAGACAATAATTTCTTAATTTAAACAAATATATAATTCTTAGCTATATCTCACTCATCCTTACTTACACACATGCTTTCATGTAAAATGTCTAGCATGAAAACTTAAAAAAATGTCATGATAACCTAGCCCACATTTGAAAATCCCTCTCTAGTCAATGTAAACTTGTCCTCCGGCAAAATAATTTACTTTGGTACACTCATAATGGCTAGGAGGAATGTGGTGGTGTGATTTTAAAGTGTTTTCCATGTGCATGGAGGTAATTTACAGATTCATTCAGAACCATTTAGAAGGAATCACTCCTAGAGGCTCGAAAGGCCTATTCTCAAGTTTTTTCACTCTTGTAGACACCCTTGCAAGTTGATTGTTGAAAAAAACCCCACAGGATTTGTGTAGATGAGATATAAGATGCAATGAATTTACTTAGGAATATTTAAGGAATATTTTTAGGTTTAGGGATATCTTGTGTAAAAGCAAGTTTTTTCGGTTGTAAGGAGTGAAGGGTCAAAATATGAACCTGAACTTCTGGATGATTCTGGGAGATACATTAGGAGTTAGGATGTAAAAAAATTGGAATTGGAAATATGAAATAATTCTCTATATGGTGAAAAAATCATATTTTTTCCAAGACATAAGTGCTTCTTAAGGAATCTTAATCTTTACTTGGCACACCTTGTTGTCTGAAGAAAAATAAGCCAATTTTGTAGAAAAAGAACAATCAGGTCCTCAAAACTATTCCATTGATCTTGAAATGGTTGTGGGATTAAAATAATATAAAATTTCAAGTAAAAATACCATTTGGAGCTCCAGGAATTGTGTCTTCCAGTCCTCTCTAGCCTGATGTGTACTTCTCATACTTAACAAAAATTTTAAGTGATACATCTCAACTTCTAGATCCATGGTGCAATTTTGTGTTCCTATTGAAACTTACCCAAGGAATAGAGAGGAAACAAAAATTTACCCAATATAAGCCCTCTACTCTGGTCCCCTATATGACCCTCCTCAGCCCGATGGAGTTCTTAACCTACGAAGCCCTTTTCCCGAAGCTTGCACCATATCATGCAAAGTGGTACAATATTAATCAAAGAACATTTTTGTATCCCTATAGCCCATTTTCCAAGTGGATATACGGGACCCAAAAATGCACCTATGCTCAGCCCCTTCTCGAGGTTCCTCACATGACCAATTTAAGCCCCCAGGTGCCTAGGCATGCTTTTTCAATATCCCTCTCTTCGCAACACAAGATAACAAGTGAAAAATCTTGCTCAAATTGTATTTTTGTTTCCATATTGTACCTTTTTCTAAGGTTATATATTGGATTAAAAAATTCCCATGATAAATCTATCAAACTCCAACTCTTAACCCACTCAGCGTCCATTAACCCAAAGTTAAACTACAATCACTGATTAAACAAAAAATGAAATGTAAAATCATTTTTAAACTATCTCCTTAGCATAGTTCATCCACCATCCATTTATGAACTTAAAAAACCTTCAAATGAAAATAGAACACAACATAAATTCTTATCTACACATTCCGGACCAGACATGACTGCAAAAAGAGAGCTTTTCTCATAACTTGCTAGCCCAAAAATTGATTCCATCGAGACTTTAACTGATTTTTCTCATTCCAAGCACTATTATGATCACCAAAAGCTCATAACATATGATTCCCTAGATTTATAAAAATAAAAATTTAAACCCTTCATCCCAAATATTTCCTTTTTGATTTGTAAGATTTCTATCAAACGGAACACAACAAAATTTGGAGCACAGGATCCCAATATAGAGCTTAATCCAACAATGGTGTTTTTGTTACAAACGGACACCAGTTTGGAAAATTACTAAAAAAATCATATTATATGTATAAACGCATGCTAAAAATATTAACCTCTTAAAATTGCAATCTCTAATCACTCATAGCATCTAGAAACACTGAGGAATAACAAACAAAGCAAAAGGGTAATTTTTCCCAAAATAGCGAGGTTCGAAAAAACAATCTTCTATAAATTAAAACTTCCTAAAAATGGTAAAAATCATCAATAGAGGTGAATTGAGTTTTAAATGAGATTATGAAGACATAATTTGTGAAAAATACAAAATTTACTAAAATAGAAGGTCTTGGTCGCATCTAGAAAAATAGAAAGTTTCAGTTTTTAGTGTAGAAAGTTGTTATTGGCTCCATTTTCACTCATCTCACCACTATTTTCCATCCTCACATGGTTTTACATTTGTATCACATATAGAAAAAATAAAATCCACCATCCACAAGGATATTGAAGCATCATTCTAACCATTATTATGCTAAGAAGCAAGCTGGACCATATCGTGGCACGGGAGGCGCAAACTGGGAACATTGTGTAGTTTGAAAGAATTTGAATAAGATCAAGAGATTCATTCAAAATTAACTCATTAAGAGGATGTTAATCATAAACACGATGAGAAGGATTCTCTATGAATAAGGGAAGAAGTCATATCAAGCAATGCATACCTCGTGAAGTGTTTCTAAACACTTGATCCATGCTTAATAACAAGCTCACATCTTGCAAGTTGGTAGAGGTGGAGTTTTCAGTGTTTTAGTGTAGTGTGTAGAACAAGAACATGGAATTAATTATCATTAATTCCTTCAAGTTCCATTTAGGATCATTCTTGTAACAATAAAAGGTCACCTACTTCCATGAGAAACATGTGCACATGAGGTGTATGAGTTGATCTCATTCAAGGAGTGCTCTAGAGTCAAAAAGGAAAAGATATGATCTCCATTCAATGAGAAGTCAAATATGTTCCATTATATTCCATCCACTTGGTAGTGTTCTTGAATACTCACCTCAATATTTGTGTAGTCATTTCCATATCCTCACATCATTCGAATTAGTGGCCGCTTCTTAAGAATTCCATTCGGGGCCACCACTTTCACCCGTATGATGAAATCCTATTTCGATAAGTGAGGAAAACCATCAAGAGGTTTGAGCAATGTGGATTTTTCTATCATGATCATTGGATTCATTTGTAAAAGCCTAAGGAGCAAGAGAATAACACTCACTCTCACTATGAGACCAAGAATGAATAATCATGATTGATGCCCGTAGTCATATGAGGACCACATCAAGAGGTCTCACAACAGTGTTCCTAAACACTCATTCAGTAGTTTGAAGTGTCTATGCATCTTGTAGAAGGAGGAGATTGTGATCACCATGCATTAAATTAGAAATTTCTTCATCGAGAAAAATATCGTTAATCCCTTCCCTCTCTCTCTCTCTCTCTCTCTCATATTTTAAATTTCAATTGAGAATGTAATTTATGTTATTTTTTCCCATTTATTGAGTGAAAGTAAAATATTTGTAAAATTTAAAATTACTCTCTCAAAGGGAAACTAAAAATTCACAAGTGATGAGACATGAAGATTCATGTGGGGGTTAGATGAAGAATTGCTTTGCTTTATGTTATAAATTGGAATGCCTTCTCCATTCCAAAGAAGTTGAAGTTTAGTTTTTGAAGTGTTTAATTTTGGATAGAAATTTTGGATTGTTGTATTTGTGGATATTTGTATCACCAATTCACAAGAAATAAGAGCTGCATTTCTTCCATTTCCTTTTTATGTTTTCCTTTATTCTCTCTATTTCCTACCTTTGTAAGCATAGTGATCTTGAAAAACCAAGGAAATGATTTGTAATTTTGAGGAGCAGTTAATGAAAATTTGTGTCTTTAGTTTTTTTATGTCATTATTGTTTGTATAAGTTAGATTCTTTAAAGTGAATATGGACCCACTCTATTTAATGTATGTGTATTTTGTAAGCCTACAACAACATTAACCCTCTCTCCTTATTTCTCCTATTCCCTATATCTCCCTCCTCTGTAAATTCCTTTCTTGTAAATTTTTATAAACACTTTACCATAGGTTTAGTGGAGTTTTATTGTGTGATCCTAGGCCTAATGACCAACTACAATTATTATTTAGTTTACATTCAATAATGAGATCCTCCCCATACCCAAGAAGAAGGTTTTAGCCCCGTGATGGTTAGTGGAAACCCATAATTTACCCTATGAATAATTATTTCACCAAATTTTTTTGGTGAATCCACTGAGGATAGATCCACCCTCATACACCGATAAATATCTCTAAAAATACAAAAATATTATATATTTGAAAATCCATAAAAACTAAAAAATCAAAAATACCAAAAATACTATTACAAGCTTGTTAAGAAATATGCACTTTTCTAATTTCATTCCTTTCTAAGTTCTTTGTGAGAATCTGATAGAGATAAGTTACACATAAGATGATGATGCATGTGTCATTTTGATCTTTTATTTGAGGATCAATGAAGATCTGATTTTAGAATTCCCATTATACATGTAAGAAGACAAGTTCCTTAAAATCCTCTTGAAGATCATACTTTGAAGATCCAATTACTGAGAACCACTAGTCCCCATTCCTTGAGAAGGTGAAAGAGAAGAACCTAATATGGAAGCACAATGACCTCTTCCATGGGGGAGATAAGACTGATCTATTGGCTTTAACCCCTCCACTTCATATAATTCCAAAAGATTCAAGAAATAACTTTCTAAAATTATATGGAGATGGAAAGAAAAACTTGACGATCATATCACAAAATTCATCTCATCTTGTGGAATCCTTGGAGTGTAAAAAAATATGTTGTGTGGTTGTTTATGGAAAAACTACAAGATTTTGTTCAGATCGGTTAAACTACTTACCATCACACTCGAGTCATTGATTAAGATGATATGAAAAATAAATTTGAAGAAATATTCAATCTTGTAGAAGATTCTAATGCCATCCTTGATCAATTAAATCAAATTAAGAAAGAACTACAAGATTCCATGAGATACTTCATGGAAAAAATTAGCAGAGCTAATTATTGTCATGAAAATGTGTAATAGGAAAATTGACAATTTTAGAGCATGACAACTATACCCCATGTCAAAAAATTTCAAGGTTTACCCTTTTGAGGTACCCCAAGTCTACCCGATTAGTCTAATGACCTCATAGATGATGTTAACCTATTCCCTAGGTGATTTAGGAAAGTCAATGCAACCCCCTAGGTGATTTTAGGAGTTCTTGAAAACTACTATTTTTGGGCAATGTTGGGAAGGGCTACCACTGGCCTTCTCAAGGCTGATGAAAACCCTTGGAGTGGAATGGAGGAGAAAATCAAACATGGAGGTGAATTAAAGGTCTATAAAAATCATGGAATTGATTTTTGAAGATTCAGGAAATATTTGGAAGAGATGGGGTAGTTTCATCAAAAATAGGGTTCATACGCCTAGGCAGTGCACGAGGCCAAAAGAGTTGCCAAACTTCGGGAGGTGATTCCAGGAGATTTTTTTAGATTTAGGAGCCAAATGAGACATCTTAAAAAATGGAATTACAAGCCCTATAAGATGGTGAAATCATATTTTTCACAAAACTTTAGAGAAATAGGTTTATAACTAGTTCTTTTTATGCACAACTAAGGGACCAGATCAAAAATCTGATTTTTAGGGATTAAAGGGAGAAATAAATATTTGAGACAAACACCATTGGATTCATAAGGCCATTTTTAGTCAATCTCATATACAATATCATTAAAAAATTCCAATGGGAGCTCAAGATATCACTTTGTTTCAAGTTATCTTCTATGTGAGTTCTCAGCAGATTAGCCAAAATTAGATGAGGACACTTGCCAAATCCAGGATCTGAGCGTAATTTCATGTCCCTTTCATCCCTAAAGATAAGGGACATGAGGAAATAAAAATTCACCTAGTCCCAATAAGCCCTCTGGTCACACATGGAACGTCCTGAGATAGCTGTGATTCACCCCGATGCTCGTCGGAGCTCATCCCTTCACTCGCTCAAATCGTGACAAGTGTCATCGCGAGGTTCACTATGAAAATTTATGATCCTCATTTCAATTTTTGATGAGGAAATGAAAATTCATGCAGACCATTATGGCCCTCGGGTCATCCATGCGACCCTCTCCAGTGTAATTTGCCGGTTCGCAGGAGCTAGTGGAGCCAAATGGACAATCGTCGAATCTCCACCAAGTTTCATCATGAGGCTTGCCATGAAAATTGATGACCCTCATGTTCCTTAATGATTGAGGGACATAAGGGACATGAAAATTTTCCCATCCCAAGGAATTCCTCCTAGT
Source organism: Taxus wallichiana var. yunnanensis (assembly GCA_018340775.1). Classification (NCBI taxonomy): domain Eukaryota; kingdom Viridiplantae; phylum Streptophyta; class Pinopsida; order Cupressales; family Taxaceae; genus Taxus; species Taxus wallichiana. Next base: position 162,250,644 of record CM031243.1, on the reverse strand, counting down.
TCGTCATCAGACCATTTTCTAGCCCCAGGTGCTTCCCTTGCAAGCTTTTTGGCCAAAGTGCTCGACCGCGATTTTTACCAAGTGTCATCACAAAGTGCGTTGTGAAAATTGATGTCCATTTCATCCCTTAATTCTTAAGGGACATCAGGGACATTAAATTTTGCCCCACCCTTGACATGTAATTTTAAAGCATTTTGAATTTTGTTTTAAAGCTAACTTTCCACTTCTTACTCTCCATACCCTACCATTTCTCTATAACTTTCCCATGCTTGCACACAGTTCACCATTGTTGCTCCAAACCAACTCTGCTAACAAAAAAAAAGCCTCAAATCCATGAGAGAACAAAGGTTTTAGAGAGAAGGTTGATCAAAAGACTCGAAGGATTGAAGAATAGAAGGAAGATCGAAGAAATCCATCGAAAACCCCATTGTCGTGGATTGAAGATTTAGACATATCTTGCTAACCGATTGCACAAAATGAAGAACCATTTTCTTATATGTTATTCTCTCTCGAAGGCCATTAAAAAATAACCTTCAAATCCTCCTTCTATAGCACAAATGACTTATAGTGAAGAAATCTCTCTTCCGGCTCTATGAAGACAAAAATATGATTTCGTCAAACCAATAATCGGTTTGAAGAGAAATTTACCCATGAAACAAGAAAAAGAAACCCACAAAAAAAATCTGTCATGAATTGGCAAGAAAAAATACCTACAAAATTCAAGGTCTCATTAATGGGTTAAAGTATCTAGAGTTGTCGCTAGGTCAAAAATTTGAATTTTTAAAATCTCCCAAACCATTGATCAAGTAAGTCTGAGATTTCAAAGGAGCGATATTGGGAAAAAACCCATATCAGAAAACTTCACTCCATAGTGATCCGACCATCACAATCTCACTTTCTAAAAATACCAGGTCTTCTACATAGGGGACTACCATTTTAGGAAAGTCAACAAATGAAGAAACTACAAAGGAGGTGATGAACATAGAGGAAGTATTACAGTTTAAAATTAATCAAAATGGTCATCTCGGTCTAGAATTAACACTTACTAAAAATAGTAAGTGATCTCACCAGCACCTACTAAAAATAGCAAATTGATCTATAAGGTGAGGGGAACATAGGGAGAAAGGGGAATTCAATTGCCACATCCAATTGAAGTTCTCAGGAGCTGATTTTTCATACTTACTAAAAATAGTAAGTTTCTTTTTTTGAGAAACCATGAAGTACAAATGGACAGGAAAGAAGCCAACACATGATTTCATTATAAGTATGAGATAGAAGAAAATGGTGTCTCATATATGAACTTCAATAACCTAAGAGCTCACATAATAGCCAAGGATCATGTATTCACAAGTGGATTGTTCGTAGTTACAGGACACCCCGTGTTTACACAAAGCCTTGAGTTGGTATTGGCTTTCTCACACCACTATGAGCCCAAAACACGAATGATTCAAGCCAAAAATGGTACAATAAAGGTGGTCATTAGTCCCAGAACCATCTCACTTGCTCTACAAATTCCTAACATCACCTAGTATAGTTGTCATCTCAAAGGACAGGGCCTTGCATGGTGGAAATGATGGATGCATATGTATAAGGGGTTGTACTTGGATCGTGGATGAATACATGGAGAAATCCCTCAAGGATGCCGAAGAGCCTTTCAAAGTGTGAAATCTATGAGGGATATTTAGATGTAATCACCCTCCTCAATAGGGTGATGGGAGAAGTGAACACGAGAGAATTCTAGGAGTGGATGGGCCTTTTCATTTTGATAGTGACTGAAGGAAAGAAAAGAATTGAATAGGGACAGATAATCAATAATAATCTTCATCTAAAATTGATTCAGGTTCCCATGACAAACAAATTCCACATGTCTTCTTACTTGGTCAATCTTCTCACTGGGTCAAGATCATTCAAAGGATTGGTTCCCACACAAGACATTGCTACCAAGGTGCCTTCATTTGAGAAACTTCTGCAATTGGTGATGGAGGAGAGCAACATGAACTTATCTCACGTGAATGATGCATTCACAATGTATATGGTTTATAACTTGGAGGGTGATTTAGAGGCTAGGGTTTCACCACAAATGGTGTCCTTAATAAAAATATGGCTCTTCCTTAATCCAATTATAAACCTTATCCTACCTGTGAGTCTCCAGCTTCGACCAAGCTCTTCTTAGGTTTCCCAAGTACCTTAGCGACCAAATTGTACTATTTGAGCTCTACGGTGGATCATATAGGTAAACAATAGGCTCAAGAGTAGGAAGAAGAAGTTGATCTCATTTCCCATCTCTCTTAGGGTATTCACATGTAAGAATACAAATGATGCATCTCATATGGAGGCTACCTTCACTCATTTGAATTTGCATTCCTACACTGCCAGGCCTAATTTTGACATCTAAAATGATCTTGACTCTTTTCACATTCCAGACTTGCACCATGAGCCACAAATCGAGGACTATTGGGCCAATTATGTTGATTAATTGGAAGTACGGGTAAAGGATCATATGAGGTTAACAATCAATGAAATGAAGAAATTAAAGTTCTCTTGGTATGAAGATATTTTGCAGGATGATGGGACAAAGATGTATGATCCTGAGTATGTGGTAGTCAAGGTTTCTCCATTTCCTCAAGTCAACTAGTAAGTTCGTGAGTCAGGGGATATAAAGGATCAAACTGATAGTTTGGTTAGGTGAACAAGGGATTGGTTTTAGAGGAAGAGAACCATGATCATCTAATCACGAGGTATGCCCATAGGTCAGAAACAAGCCTCTCATCAGTCATCATCAAGAGCCATGGAAGTTGCCTCAAGTTCAAGGCATTCTAGAGCAAGTTATAAATGAAGATCCATAGAATTGGAGACTTCTTCTCATGGAATGTCACTAAATAAATCTAGGATGGAAGAAGGCACAGTTGTAAAAATGCGAGAAAAAGAATATCTAGTGGCAGAAACACAAGTAGAGGAAGATCACGTAGTTCAAGACCCAGTCTTTGAACTACCATAGGAGGCCTCACCTCTTGTTAACACCAATGTCTCCCCCATCCAAGATTTGTCTCTTCTTCTAGATAAGGAAATGGTTGATGCACTGTCACATAACCTGAGTCCAATGAGATGTTCCCTTAGATATAGGAAACAATTGCCCTTGACACCCACACTGCTCAACAAGTGGCAGCCCCTGACCTATCAAAATTTGTCTCACTAGCTAAAAGAAAGAAAATAAATTTTGCACACATGGCTTCATAGGTTCTACCACGGGAAAAAATAAATTGATATATTGAGGTAGCCCAAAAAAATGTGATCAAGCCATTGGATGAGATGAAACCAACTGATTATGAGATGAACACAATCCAGATGGGACCGAAAAATCATGAAGGGGATTTTCACATGTATCAACAATATTCTACTCACATGGTGGAAAGGAATAAGGAATATAAGAATAATATTGATGAACTAAAGGAACATGTGAAAAATCTATCATCCTATGTGCAACATCTAGTTCCAAATGCCACGACAATCCCCATTGAAGAAGTTACACCCATCAATAACTTCAATCCAAAATATATCAAGAGGACACATGAGTTCACAATGTAGGGGTGAGATAATAATGAATGGATCAATTCAATTTCTGAAAAGGGGAAGTTAGTGCTCCAAGAAGTGGTCAAACTATTTACTTACATGTGTCTAAAAGAAAACATAACACAGACACTCAAAGAAGACTTGGAGAAAGAAAGGGACCATTGGGATCCTCTGGGTTCGATGCCAAGTGAAATAAGAAATACTCACCATCACAAGTTGATCAATAAGAAGATTTTTTAGACTCCTTATGAATACTTGTCACACATATGGACCATGGCTTTGGTAATCAGGTTTGAAGTAGTTAATTGGGCCATCACTAAATTGGAGGAAAAAGAGGAATGAGTGTACAAGTTATAGGATAGTATAAATCATCAAATTCAGAAACTTGGAGTGCCTGCAATGGGAGAAGACACAACTACTGATGAAATAATTGGTCCATTTGAGGAATATGTTAAGAAAGAGGTAGGAAATCCATTTTCCTTCACTAAGGATACCCTAGAGTTCCTCTCAAAGATTTGGGCCGCCATTGCACTTATCACAGAGAAACATCCATCATGGTTTGGAAATTGTAAAGATATTAACAATGTGCATGATGGATGGACAAATACCCTAAGTTGTGTTCACATTCCTCATGCTAAAAAAATGGAACCTACAATAGCTCGTTTCGGTAAAGAATTTGGAGGGACCGAGATATTCTCGGAAGCATGAGATGGAGACCAGTCAAGGAGCGAGATCAAATCCACCGCATACGGCTCATTCTTCGGATTAATTCTTTTTCTTCTTTCTCCATTCTTCTTCTTCCTCCTCTTTATCTCTCTTTTCTTATTACCCAATGCTCTCTCTTGAATGTTATAATTTTGCATTGGGGTTTACACTTTTTGATATATCTTTAAGTGACTTAAGAAATATAATGTAAATTGTAAGTCACCTTATTTTTATAAAAGGGACTTAAATATTTGATAGGAATATGAACAGTATAAAGTCAAAATATGGTATTTGAAAAGTCACCGGGAAGATGAAGAGTTTCCTTCTCTTCTATAAATTGTAGCAAGCTTCTCATTTGAGGGTATTCTTAGATATTCTTAGAATTCTAAGTTATTTTTGTGAATTCATGAGAGAGATATCCTTGTGAAGAGAACAAAGAGAGAAATATTTCTTCCATTTCTCCCTATTCTAAAAATGTCTTCCATTCTTATGCTATGTACAATTTTTTCTTGAGCATCAATACAAGAAGAAGAAGGAGTTTCCATCATTTTTGGTAGGGGTATATTGATAATTTTGGATCATCAAATTATATTTGGTCTTGTTGTTGTTATGCATATTTGTTTCTTCTTAATTTTAATGCATGTGATGAAACTTCTAACTGGTGTATGCAAGTCTCTGATTTTCTACTTGCAACATTAGTTTCTCTTGTCTAACATTCTCACTCCCTTTCCCAATCTCCTAGAAAATTCCTCCCTTACACGTATCTCTGTAATATTTTTCTCTGAGTCGGTGGAGTGCCCCTATTAGATCTCCAACTACAAGACCACCAGGAAAATCCATCTTTTTACTCATGCATGCATATACGGTAGTTGCACCGGTTAAGTAGAGGGACTTAGATTCTCAGAGCATTGGAAAGAAATCCACCAATTTGTCCCTAAAAATTTTCTCGCCAACATTTTTTAGCACCCACCGTGGGGTAGATTTAGCAACATTTGCACCCAAAAAATGACCTTGAAAAATACAAAAAAATTGAAAAATCTAAAAATTCAAAAAAGGAAAATTATGGAATTTGAATAATCACCCGAGCCTTATGTCTTCAAACCATGGCTATTCCGAGAAATCCTCCTATTGAAATACCTAAATTACTCTTCCATATACAAGAGGATATCACTTCATATTTGTGAGAGGCTATTAGGAATAATAGTAAAAGTGCAAACCACTACTTCATCGCCACGAGAATACTCAACTTCGAAGAAGAACATGCTACTGAATTAGAGAGAAAAAGATAAATTCAAGCACCACAAAGAAGAGTATAAATTTTCAAACTGGTGGATAGAAGATACACCTGTTAATAAAGGTAAGGAGGATAATCCAACCCCACTTTTGAAGAACTTTATATAAGAAAAGAGCTGCACCGAATTCAAAGGTCTCCTTTTCATCAAACAACTAGTTCTATCAAAATTCTAACTATATCCAATACATTGGACATTGATTTTCCATACATCAATGAAAACCTTAAATATTTCACTAATGTAGAGACCAAAGAAGAATCTAGAGAAAGAAAAGTAATAGTGGAAGTGGAAATAAGATCTCAAATTGAAGAGATTGAAAGAATTCAAGCCAAAGCGGAAGAAAGAGCAGCAACCAAAGCCATGGCCTTAGAAAGGTTGGAAGCTAAAGGCAGGAATGGAATGGGGGATCATGATCATGAAGAACACAGAAAAATATACCATGGGGTGGAAACACTGGTTCACTTTCCCTTTCTCAACCACTCCATGAGCTACCAAAAGGATCAAGAAAAAAATTTCCAAAATTTAGAGGTGACGGTTCTCAACTTCCTAAGGAACATGTAGCAACATTCATCATTGTTTGCGTGTGTTAGGCATTAAACATGAAGATGTGTTAGTCTAAATATTTTGGAATCACTCCAAGAGAAGGCTACAAAATGGTTCTACATGTTTCCTCCAAGGTCTATCACCTGCTGGGAAGATATAAGAAGTGCATTTGAACATAGGTTCAAATCCACGAAATAGTATAATGGTCTTTTGGTTCAGTTGGTACAAATGAAGAAAGACACTTCCAAATCAATGAGAGAAATCATTTCCAAAGATAACCGGATAATAATGAGGATTCCAAAGATGTTGTGCCTCCTAAAAATAATGTGAAGATATTCTTCATCAGCGCCTTACCACCATAAGTTAGTTTCTTCCTCAGAAGAGCTTAGCCTAGAGATTTAGGGAAGCGAGAAGATTTTGTGATAAAAAAAAGATGATATGATCTTGTTTGGTAAAGTAAAAGGTTTGAATGGAAAATAAAAAGGTCATATTTTAGGCTCAGTTACCATAGACCAAATGTTCCAAAAAATGTCCAATGACTTAATTGTTGTGAAGAAATAATTGTCTCATATCATAATGTGAAATACTCCAAGGAAGCCAAATCCTCCAAACAGACCGAGGATCACCCCACCTCCTCGCAGGATCACTCTCAAAGCACCACCATTCAATTCCATTTGTGACACTGAGGAGCTAGAGGAAGAAGTAGAAATAGAAGAACTTAAGGAAGATGATGTGGGTGGTGATGAAAACTATCTTGAGGTTGAGAAAGTTTATGGTGATATGCACAATGACCTAATTGAGTACATTGATGGAGATGATGAAGATTCCCCAAGATTATTATGTGTGGCATTCACTCATCCACAATCCCAAAAAGGATCCTCATCCTCAACTGATGTGGCTAAATAAAAGAAGAAGAAAGAAGATCCTCCAAGACAAATTCCTCAAAATAACATCATCAACATATGATCACCACTTTGCCACCTTCAATGGACCCAACTAAAGGAAAAACACACCAACCGGTTAGCAAGAGCCACACTACCATACAAAGTAATTCATCTAGTTGTTCTTGTAATCTTGAAATTGCTAAAATAATTCTTCTTCAAATGTAATTCCTGCAAAATCATCTAAGTTTCAATCAAAATCTGCATCCCCATCTCCTTCCAAGCCAATTGCTACACCTGTGAAATAAAATACAACCCCCAAAGTAGCAAAACCTTTTCCATGTAAATCTTTTGTCATTATTGGAACCTCAACCTTGCCCACCATGACTCCATTTGATTTTTGGAATAAAGAAGAAAAACCAAAGTTTGGATCACAGAGCTAGAATACTTACAGACGTACCCGCTTAACTTGATAGGTTCATTGATGTATTTCGGGGTGGTATCCCTATAGAATCAAATACAATTCCAAATGCCTAATTTCCACACCATCCACACCACCTTCACAAAATATGCTAGCCCTTAGTGCCTCCAAAACCAACAAAGTTGAACCTTTCTTCCGTCACTTCTCATTAAAGGTTTTCAACTCAATAATTACATCATAGATTCCAGAGCCTCGACAATGTAATTCCAATAAAATTTACAAATGCTTTGGGCCTCACCTTGACCTGAGAAAACGGATCCTGTTATTCTATGGAATCTAAAAACGTGTAATTGGTAGGAAGAATAAATGATGCATGGTAACACTAGCTGATTTCCCAGAGAAGTAGGTTCCCCTTGCTATCTTGATAACGGACATTCAAAAATCCTTTGGGATGATGTTGAGCTGAAGCTTCTATAGAGATTTGGGTGGAGAAATCAATATGGATTTTTCATCTACCACTATTATGGTAAAAGGTGAGATGAATAAATTACTACCAGTCAAGAAAATGATGCACACAAGATGAAAATATGATGACCCAAGAATAAACATTTTGTTTCAAGATAATGGGCTAGCCAACTACTTCCTCACATCAAAAAAATATGAGAAATTTCCACTTCTTATGGAAGATGAAGAAGGTCAAATATGGACAATGGAATTTTATGGAAATCATTCTAGTGCGGGTTCAGGGGCAGGTGTGGTGTTGTTCTCACCTTCTAGACAAATTGTACCCATTTTCCTACAAACTACGATTTGATGATAAAAATAACACGATGGAATATCAAGCTGTCATCTTGGGCATGGGTGTAGTAGAAGATATGGAAATCAAGATGGTGAAATGCCAAGGAAATGTTGAGGTGATAGTAAAGCAAGTCCGACAATAATATTAGGTGAAGAATCCAAGACTCGACATTATAGAAACAAAGTATGGGAGTGCATTGAATATTTTGATGCATTTTCCATTGAGTCTACTCCATGAGATAAGGATGAAAAGGATAATTACCTTTTAGTGTTAGATTCCCTAGTGATACCTCATCCTTCTTTTGGCAAATACAAGGTGACCATCAAGATGGTGTTCAAGCCTAGTGTACTAGATAATACAAACCATTGGAAAATATTCAATGATGATAATCAGATTCTAGAATTCTTGGAGAAAAGAGACAAATTCAATAATATATTCTTCAAAGGAAGTGATAATCCACACAAAGAAGTGGTAGCTGAAGCAGAGAAAGAAATAATTGAAGGAATTGATTAAGAGGGAGTGATCAAATTGAAACGAAAAAAGATTCTCAAAGGTCTAGTTTCTCTGGAGGACTTCTTTAACAAGTATGAAAGATTCATTCAAGAGAAGTCAAAGAAATCTTCATAGTACCTAGCTGATTTTGAGAAAGAGAATATTGGCACTACAGAGCAGTTGAGGATGGTCAATATCAAAAAGTGTTGTTTTCCCAAAGAGAAGAGAAGGTTTGTTTCTTTGTTGAAAAAATATTCGGATGTTTTGGCCTACTCTTATGATGATCTCAAATCCTTCCAACCAAAGGAAATGCATCACTCAATCCCCTTGAAGCCAGATGCCAAGCCATTCAAGAAAAAACAAAGGCCATAAACCTCGAAGATAGAGGACACTATCAAGGAGGAAGTGATGAAGATGCTCAATGCAAGAATCATCTTTCCCATCCATCATTCCATGTGGGTGGTGAACATTCTTTTGTGCGGAAGAAGAATGGAAAAATAAGAATATGTGTGGACTTCTACAACTTGAACCAGACATCGTTGAAAGACAATTACCCCCTCCCCATCATGGATCACATTTTGTAGATGGTCACCAGATATGAAATTATCTCCTTTCTCAATGGATTCTCGGGGTATAATCAAATCAAGGTGGTAGAGGAGGATTACACCAAGACATATTTCACAACACCTGAAGCACTTTTACATACAAAAAAATTCCTTTTGGTTTGATCAATACAGAGCTATGTTCCAAAGGGTGATGGATCTAGTGTTTAAATATTTGAAGAATTGTATTGTCATATACCTGGATGATCTCACAGTCTTCTCAAAAAAGAGGGGAGACCATATTCACCATTTGGAATAGGTACTTGCAAAATGTAGAAAGCATGGCATATCCTAGAATTAAAAAAAAAAAAACATTTTTGGAGTTATAGAAGGTGAGCTTCTTGAGCACATTATGAACAAGCATAAAGTGCACATTGATCTAAAAAGAGTGAAATCCATTCAAGCACTATCTCTTCCCACAAGAAAGAAAGGAGTCCATTCCTTTTTTGGTAAGGTAAATTTTTTCTTCACTTTGTTCTAGATTTTGTAGAATTAACAAAGAACATCACCACCATGATGAAGCCTCAAACTGGCTTCAAGTGGAATGATGATGGAAAAACAACTTTCAAAGAAATAAAAAAATCCATTGCTAAAGATCTAACTCTCGTGTCTTTAGATTTCAAAAAAATTCATCATGTATTGCTATGCATTAGAACACACACTCTCTATTGTTCTTATCCAAAAGAATGATGAAGGTGTGGAGGTGCCCATTGATTTCATGAGCTTCCCATTAAAAAAGCATGAACTAAACTATAGCCAGTTGGAGAAACATGCCTATGCGGTGGTCAAGACTATGCAAAATTTCAGGTTTTACATCCTCAACTCTCATATGGTGGTGATGGTCCCCGACAGTGCAATCAATTCCATCTTGACACAACAAGATCTTGGAGCTAGGAGAGGAAATTGGGTTACAAAGATTCAATAGTGTGAATTAGAGATCCAACCCTCACATCTGGTATGGGGAAATGGCCTATGTAGATTGATCACTTTGAAGATGAAGATCTCAAAGCTCAACATGGCAAAGATAATTGTGCTTGCTCAACTTTCTTTGAAGATAATCCACATGTTCTCTTCGTAACCACTAATGATGAATGGTATGCTGACATCACCTATTATCTAACCTATGGAGAATGCCCTCCTCATCTTGATTACAAGAAAAGGAGAACACTCAAGATTAAGGAAACAAAGTTTGTGATCTGGAACCATGCGCTCTACAAAGGGGCCTAGATGGATGCTTTCTCAAATGTGTAGAAAAAGAACAACAAGAGAAGTTGCTTAAAGCATACCATGACCAAGCATGTGGTGGAAATTTCTTAGTGATGGTCACTACACATAAGATCCTCTGAGGAAGGTATTATTGTCCCACCCTCTTTTAGAAACTCAAGAATGGGTTTCCAAATGTGAAGCATGTCAATAATTCGTTAGGAGACCACATCTTGTAGCACTACCACTCAAGACTAGTTGTCATTGAAGAACCATTTCAGCAGTGGGGGATAGACTTCATCAATGTTTTGAATCCTCACTCATGTGTGGGGAACACTTACGTGATCACAATGACAAATTATTTCACAAAATGGGTGGAGGAAATTCTGGCCAAGCAAGCTAACACCGAAACGATATGTAATTTTATCAAAGAGAATATCATAGTATGTTTTGGGGTGCCACAAGGAAATGGTCGGGAAGAATCAAGCAATAACAAAATCGTGACCATTGTTCACAAGCTTGTGGATGAAAACCAAAGGAATTGACACAAAAAGTTATATGATGCATTGTGGGTAGACATGATCACTCCCAAGAAGGCAATAGGTATGTCACCATTCCAACTGCTATATGGAGTTGAAGTAGAAATTCCCATCATGGTTGAAATGCCAGCTCTCAAGTTTCTCTAGGGAATAGAAGATGGATAGTACAAGGATTACATTAATAAGAGGATCCTTTTTCTTGAGAAGCTAGAAGAAAATAGACTCTGAGTGGTGGACCATATCAGAGAGCATCAAATGAAGGTGAAGAAGATCTTTGACAAGAAAGCCAAGGTGAGAGAGTTAAAATTTGGAGATCTTGTCTTGCTATGGGACAAAAGGAGGGAACTAAAAGGTAGTCATGGAAATTTTGATTCATTATGGCTCAGCCCATTCCAAATTCATGAATCTTTTGGTGAAATTTTTTTTCTACTCTCATATCTAGATGGAACTTTGTTGGAATCACCTCGCAGAGAGGCTATATCTGAATTTGTATCATCAATGAAAGTGGGTGTCCCCACCTTGTACCACAGGTGAATTTTTGGTGTATTTCCTTTTCTATTGTTTGTGTATTTTCTTTTCCATGTGTGTTGTGTGTTTCATTTCTATCATTTTTGGTGTGTGTGTTCTTTTTGTTATCTCTCTCTTATCAAGTTATACATGACTCCGTAGGTCCTAATGCATAAGGCACTCGATATTTGTATTGTAAAGTTGAGATTCTGGGATTATTCATGTCACATATTCTTTGTGCTCATTACATACCATGTCCCCAATCTATACCCAATTGTTTTCATGCAAATGTGCAATAGGAAAATTGACAATTTTTGAGCATGACAGCTATACCCCTATGTCAAAACTTTCAAGTTTTACCCTTCGAAGAAACCCAAGGTATATCCAGTCATTCCAATGACCTCCTAGATGATGTTAACTCATTCCCCTAGGTTATTTAGGAAATTCAACTCAACCCCTAGGTGATTTTATGAGTTCTTGAAAACTACTATTTTTGGGTGGTGTTGGGAAGGGCTACCACTGGCCTTCTCAAGACTGATGCAATCCCCTAGAGGAAATGGAGGAGAGAAATCAGAAACGGAGGTGAATTAAAGGTATTAAAACATCATGGAAGTTATTTTGGAAGGTTTAGGAAATATTTGGAAAAGTTGGGGTAGTTTCATCAAAAATAGGGTTCATAGGCCTAGGTTATGCACAAGGCCAAAATAGATTTCAAAATTTGGGAGGTAATTCTAGGAGCTCGGGTGGAGTTAGGAGCCAAAAATACATTTTTCGGAAATATAATTCAAGACCTATAATATGGTGAAATAATATTTTTCACAAAACTTTGGTGCAATATGTTTATAAGTGATTCTTTTCATGTACAACTAAGGTACCACCTCAAAATTCTAATTTTTCAAGGATTAAATGGAGGAGTAAATATGTTATATCCCCACTTTGTGGGCTTAAGATATTTCCATTTGAAGTTACGCTCTAGGTGAGTTCTCATAGTTAGTCAAAATTGGATGAGGGCACGTGTCATCTCAAGGAGTGTAGCACAATTTCATGCCCCTTTCATCCATCAAACCTAAGGGATATGAGGGACATAAAAATTCATCCAGCCCTAATAAGGCCTTTGGTCACACATAGTACCTCCCCAGATTGCTAGATCAGCCCCCAGGTGCTTACCGGAGCTCATCCCTTCACTCGCTCAGATCATGACAAGTGTCATCGCGAGGTGTTCCATGAAAATTGATGACCCTCATGTCCCTTTGTGATGAGGGAAATCAGGGACATGAAAATGAACCCAACCCATTAAGGCCCCTGGGTCGTCCATGTTACCATCTCTAGTGTAATTTTCCAGCACTTAGGAGCTAGTGGAGCCAAATGGATAGCCTTCGGATCTCTGATAACTATCGTCATAAGGTGTGTCATGAAAATTGATGACCCTCATGTTTATTAATTCATGAAGGACATAGGGGACATGAAAATTCTCCCAGCCCAAGGGATGCCTCTTAGTTCCTCATGCGACCATTTTCCAACCCCCAGGTGCTTCTAGCAAGCTTTTTTGGCCAAAGTGCTCGATTGTCAGATTTTTGCCAAGTGTCATCACAAGGTGCATTATGTAAATTGATGTCCCTTTCATACCTTAATAATTAAGGGGAATAAAATTGTGCACCACACATGGCATGCATTTTTAAAGCATTTTGAATTTTGTTTTAAAGCTAACTTTCCCGTTTCTTACTCTCCATACCTTGCCATTGCTCACAGTAACTTGTCCATGTTTGGACACGGTTCACCATTTTGCTCCAAACCAGATCCACGACAGAAAAAAAACCTCAAATCCATGAGAAAACATAGGTTTTAGAGAGAATTTTATTTGAAAGACTCAAAGGATTGAAGAACAAAAGGAAGAACAAAGAAATCCATCGAAAACCTCATTGTCGTGGATTAAAGATTCAAACATATCTTGCTAATCGGTGCACGAAAAAAGAAATGTTTACTTCCATATTCTTTGATATTGAATGCATTTAAAACCTCACCTTAAAATCCTCATTCTATAGTACAAATCACTCACAATGAAGAAATCTCCCTTCCGGCTCTATGAAAACAAAAATCTGATTTCCCGTCAAACCGATAATCGGTTTGAAGAGAAATTTCACTAGTGAAACTAGAAACAAAAACCCACAAAAATGTGATTTTTGTTGCGAATGGAGAAGAAAACCAGACATGAAAATTTCAAGGTCCATTAATGGCTTACGTGTCTAGAGTTTTCACCAAGTCAAAAATTTGAATTTTTAAAATCTCCCAAATCGTTGATCGGGTAAGTCTGAGATTTCAGATCGGTGATATTGGGAAAATACCCATATCGAAAAATTCATTCTACAATGATCTCACCACAAAATATCATTTTATAAAAATAGCAGGTCTTATACATAGGGGACTACTATTTTGGGAAATTCACCAACTAAAGAAAATGTAAAGGAGGCAGTGAACACATAAGAAGTATTGTAGTCAAAAATTCATCAAAATGGTCATCTCAATCTAGAATTGACACTTACTAAAAATACTAAGTGGTCTCATAAACACCTGCTAAAAATATCAAATTGTTCTAGAAGGTGAGGGGAATGTAGGGAGAAGGGGGAATTCGAATTTCCACATCTAATTGAGGTTCGAGGAGTTGATTTTTCATACTTGCTAAAAATAGTAAGTTACTTTTTCTGAGAAACCATGAAGTAATTCCACATGACTTCTTACTTGGTATATCTTCTCGCTAGCTCAAGATCATTCAAAGGATTGGCTCTCATGTAAAACATTGCTGCCAAGGTGCCTACATTCAAGAAACTTCCACAATTGGTGATGGAGGAAAGCCACAGAAACTTCACTCACGTGAATGATGCATTCAAAATGTACATGGTCCAAAACTTAGAGGGTGATTTGGAGGCTAGGATTCCACCAAAAGTGTTGTCCTTAATAAAAAATATGGCTCTCACTTCATCTAATTCTCAACATTCTCCTACCTATGATTTTTGGCTTCAACGAAGCTCTGCTAAGGTTTCCCAAGTACCATAGTGACCAAATTTTACTATTTTATCTCTCGTAGGAAGATCATACGGGTAAACAATAGGCTAAACATCGGGAAGAAGAATTTGATATCATTTCCCATCTCTCTCAGGGTATTCACATGTAATAATGCAAATGATACATTTCATTTGGAATCCACCTTTGTTCATTTTACTTTGCATTCGTACACTTGAAGGCCTAATTTCAACATCTGAAATGATCTCGAATATTTTTACATTCCAGAATTGTACCATGACCCACAAATTGAGGACTATTGGGAAAATTGTGTTGATGAATTTGAAGTACGGGAAAAGGATCATATGAGGTTGACAGTCAATGAAATGAAGAAATTCAAGTTCTCTTGGTATGAAGATATTTTGCAAGATGATGGGATAGAGATGTATGATCCTAAGTACGTGGCAGTCAAAGTTTCTCCATTGCCTCAAGTCAACTAGTATGTTTGTGAATCAAGGGATATAAAGGAATGAACTAAGAAGGTGGTTAGGAGAATGAGGGATTAGTTTCAGAGGAAGAGAACCATGATCATCCAATCACAAGGTATGCCCATAGGTTAGAAACAAGCCTCTCATCAATCATCATCAAGAGCCATGGAAGTTTCCTCAAGTTCAAGGCATTCTAGAGAAATTTCTAAATGAATATCCATAGAATTGGATACTTCTTCTCATGGAAGGTCACCAAAGAAATATAGGATGGAATAAGGCTTGGTTGCAAAAATACAAGAAGAAGATCCATGGAAAAAACAAAAGCGAGAGGGAGAGCACGTAGTTCAAGACCCAATCTTCGAACCACCATAGGAGGCCTCACCTCTTGTTAACACCAATGTATCCCCCATCCAAGATGTGCCTCTTCTTCCAGAGTAGGGAATGGTTGATGCACCTATTATAGAACCTAAGTCTCATGAGATGTTCCCTTAGATGTAGGGAAAAATTTCCCATAACACCTACATTTCTCAACAAGTGGTAGCCCCTGACCTATCAATAATTATCTCACTAGCTAAAGGAAAGAAACCAAATTTCACACACACGGGTTCACGGTTCTACAATGAGGAAACAAGAAATCAATATATTGAGGTAGCCCAATCGAAGGTGATCAAGCCAGTGGATGAGATGACACCGTCCATTATGAGATGAACACGATCCAGCTAGGTCTGAAAACTCATGAAGGGGATTTACACATGTATAAACAATCTTTTTCTCGCATGGTGGCAAGAAATAAGGAATATAAAAATAATATTGATGAACTAAAGGAACATGCATGAACTATGTCTTCCTATGTGCAACATCTAGTTGATCAAAATGCCAGTGTTGGTGTCCATTTTGATCCTCTATTATTTTCCCATCTTTCCCCATTGGTTTGCATGCTCTAAAATGTTTTTCTTCAAAACTTGGTGGTCTACAAAATTTTTTCTCCAGATTGAATGTTTTCAAAGGCTCACAAACTTATTATTTTGCCACATTTTGAAGGAAAAATACATGTGTGCCTTACTTTGTGCCCTAATATTTCCAAATCCACAGGCCTCTGTCATTTTTTCCATTTTCCCAGCCTATGGAGCTCAAATTTGTTTGTTTCATGTGTATTTTCCCTCAAATATCTATCCCCATGGTTGAAACTTGCATGAAATCAATTTCCCCTTGTTTTTTGAGCAAAAAATCCCTCACCCACGAAGAAAAAATCAAATTCGGGCATCTCTGGTAAATTCTACATTTTTTTACGGTCGTACGGGTGTCATTTGCCCGTCAAAATTAAGCTCAAAATTATCCTCCTATGTGGCCACTTCTGGTTGGACAAGGATCGGTGGGTTTTCTATAAAACTTAATGTTTTTGGAATTTAAAATTTTTACAATTTTCCCCCACAACCCCGCAAGTTCTAGAGGAGGGACAGGTGTCATGTTCTTGTGCTAGGGCGGAAGGGAAGGCCGATAAGACTTAGGAAAATTTTTCATTTTTTGGCGAGGGGAAAAAATTTGTAGAAGGGCTCGCGGGTTTGCAATGGAGCGAGGGATAGACACATGGAAGGTGTGCAGGAGAGTGCGGCCACTGGAGGTAGAAGGAATTTCTTTTCCCTTTTGGCAAAAAAGCTAAGGTGAAATTTTGGAGCGTGGCCTGTGGCCAATCACAGGTGGACATGTGTCCATGAGAAATCAGAATGGGGTGGGTAGATTTCTTGGTGACTTTGAAGTTTTAACTTCAAATGGATCAAAGTCAAAACTTGGGCCAAAGTTCTCGCAACCAATCTAGGTGTGACACGTGGCCAATTTTGAAAGTCAAAGGAGGAGTGGGCCGATGGAAAACTTAATGATTTTTTAGCTTTGTTTTCTAAAGTTAAAAAATGGGATGCATCTCTGCTCCAATCAGCGATGGACACGTGGCGGGTAGAGCGGGTCGACCGAGTGGCGGAGGCAAAAGGGAATTTTTTCTATTTTATAAAAAAAGACTTAGAATGGAAGATTCGAGGCATGGCTCTACGAAAAATTAGAAGGAGACATGTGGAGGGAAAAAATTGGAGGCGCGGGCCTGTGGAAGAAAAATTGAAATTTTTCCCTTGCAAAAAAGGGGTCAAAACATGAAATAAGCCCACAATTTTTTAGCGATAGAGAGCATGACACATGTCAAGGGCAAAGGCGGAGGTGCGGGCCCATAGGGCAAAAAGTGAAATTTTTCCAAATTTCCAAAAAAGGTCAAAATGCACAGAATTGAAGTGCAATCCTAATGAGACCCACCATATGCCACGTGTCATCACCAAATTTCAAGGGCGGAGGGGCAGAGGAAAAAGTCATTTTTTTCCATTTTTCCAAAAATGTTAAAAAGTCAAAAGGTGAGCCCAAATTCATTCCCAATCATATTTTGACATGTGGAGGGCCCAAATTGATGGAGAAAGAGCTGATCAAGGGTAACAGTACATTTTCATTTTTGGCTGCCATTTTTGCTTCAGGAAGCTTGGAGATGCAAATTTTACATCATTTTTCATCGAATTTTTGGTGAATTTGTGTCCTTTGTTCCTGGAAGATCAATACAAGTGCTTTTAGGGATTAATTTGCATATTTAGGGTCTTTTTGAAACAAAGTTTTTCCCTAATCCATCTAAACACGTGAAATGTCAAATTTGAAAGTTGCAGAGAGGTAGTTTTAAAAGGTGAAAAGGTGAAATGATGAGGGGAAAGGCATCTGCATCCATTGATAATGAAAAATGCACCTCCGGAAGGATAATGATCTGAATATTTGTAATGATTTAGTCTTTTTAAACACCTAGCAACTCTCGTTATAAATATTTTATATGTCATTTTCAGTGAATCATGAGAAATTATTGTAACAAAATTGGTCCTTTGGCATATGCTTTTCTTGGGAAAGAAGGCTCCAATGTGTGGTAAGAGATATATAATGCACTTTAGAGAAATGCAAGTGGTCGGGAAGTTGAAAATCATGAGCAAATTAGAAACCCACCAAAGAACCAGGTTAATTTCTTTTGTGTTGGATCTTCATGTATGTGAGTTGGTTACAAGTGTATAGCCATCACACAGCTCTGAGATTGTTCATGAAACTCTCCCCTGCTGATGAATCTAATAAAATTTTGAGTTAATCTATGTTTTTCTGGGCAATATGATGTCTGTTATCATTTTAAATACCTGTAAATAGTTTTCATTGTTCTTGTTGCAATATTGCATTGAAATTATTTAGAAATCACATATAATCTCATCCTTATTGATAGTTTAGTGGCACTTGCAATTTTGTTTGTCAGAAGAGCTTTCATCTAGCATTGAAAATAAGCAGTTTAAAATCACTCCACCTTCATTTGTTGATTGGGATTGCTTGTAAGCCTTTGGGGGTACCTTAGGCGTGGTTTGATCAAGGATTTTTGTGTTTAATTGAGTTCTTTACTTCAAGATTTTGTGGCGAGTTCTCAAATATTGTGTGAAGAGTGCAACCTGGGCTTCCATTTATGCATCTTCTGGTTGAAAGAACATCCTGATTATTTGAAGCATTTTATCTAATAATTGTTCAAGTATTGTAGAGGTTGTCAACGATTTGATATATCCAAGTTTGTCTTGTCAATATCCCACCAAAAATCATCTCGAATAATTAATCCTAACCATCTACCCTTGCATTGCATTATGTGTCAACAAAAGAATCTAACCCATCTACAAAAATGTGCAAAGAAAATCATGATCATGCAATGGCTTCAGCACCTCACCTTGTCTTGAAAGTATTTCCATCATTTAGTAGTGAAAAATATATTGAGTTTGAATAATGGAAAATTGATCATGTTTTCCCAATGCCATCTCCATGCAATATGCACAGTATAAGGATATCTCCACCTCCTTCACAAAACAGAGGCTGCAATATAGGTTCTCTTACCTTGGTTGAAAGGCACAACCTAAAATAGTGAGGGTTAGATCAAATCCTTTCAAAGTGCCATCCATCTCTCCACAAATATGAGTGCCAGTTAGATCACATCCCCAGCTATAAAATGACATATATCAAGATCTATATGCCTTTAAGCTTTATGCCATATTTATGATGTTTCTCAGACTGAAAAGGAGAACAAATTTGGGTACCAACACTTAATAGTGCCGTTACCAGGGAAATTATTCAGTATTTCAGTATTTCAGATCCCTGGTAATACTTCTTGTGTGATTTATGTGCAATTACAAAATATGAGTATCATCTTCTGATCAGATTTATAAGATTGGAATGAAGAGTAGAGTTTTGAATTTGATATTCTCTTAGTTCAATCTGATCCATGTGTATACATATTTGAGATATTTGAATGCATATCAAACCTTGGTAAAGTCCCTTGCAAATTCTACATGCAAATACATTGTTGAAGCATCATTTTATAATCAAATTTGTAAGGATTGAGTGAAGGTATAGGTTCTGCCTACAATTTTGTCAGTTCCCAGTAGTTGTTGCACTTCATTTGCATTTGTGGTTGATAATTTCAAAGAAAGAAAGGTCTGATCTATAAAGTTTGGCAATATTTTTAGTGCTGATAGATATTTGATAGAGTATTTTAGTGCATTTACACAACTAGGGTGAAATTCCTTAGTGGTGACTCCATGTTATTGATAAGTACCAGTGTCTTAACCTTTCTGTCATTTACTTTGGTGTTGCTAATCTCTACAAAACTGGAAGGAAGAATATCTCTCTTCATTAGAGACTCTGCTAAGAAGTTGTTTATAGATTCAAGAAACTTAGAGTTGGAAGGGAGAAGAGTTTAGAAGGTTGTTAAAGGTTAGACATCATGTAAAGATATATCCATTGGTGAGAGAGATCAGCCTTTGGTAGAGGATTATCACTCTTCTTCAAGTGATTCTGATTCAAGCAATCCTCTCATAAACTTGTTTGCCTCATCTAGTGAAGGTCCTTCTATTGTACCTGGTAAGTTCCTTCTTCAATCTACACCTCTGTGTTTCAATTCAAATAAAAATTTCCAAGGTAGTCAAAACTTAGATAATACCAGTCTTATGAATCACATTCTTAAGCCCCAAAGACCTTGCACTCCTCATCATCTTGTGTCACCCCCAAGATCACCTCCACCAAACAATATGGCTCAGCCTAGACCTCCATTTTTGTTAACACCTTTGGTCCTATAGACTTTGGAGGAATGGATGGTTACCCAAATGCTGTCCCACAAGATGTCAGAAATAGATTGCCAAAATTCCAAGGTAATAATGCAATAACTGGTGATCAACATCTCAAACTTTTTGTTAACATGATGGAAGATTTTGAGATAGAGTTTGAAGATGTGTATATTAATTTTTTCATTCATACACTAGAAGAGGATGCTAGGGATTGGTATAAGGCTCGCTGACAATTCAATTGATTCTTGGAATGAAATGAAGAATGTATTTAGGTTGCTGATATGGTGACAAGACTTATCCTAGATTTCTCTTATTTTGTTTGAGAATATCAAGAAGAACCCCAATGAATTATTCCATGACTTCAACACAAGGTTTAACAAAACTTTGAGAAGGTTTCCAGTTAATTTGAGGCCTTGTGATGAATATTTTCTAATCAAATATGCAGATGCATTTGATAAAAAGGTAGCCTATTACCTAAGAGACAAGAACCCTACCAATCTAAGGCAAGCTTTCACCATGGCACTTCAAATTGAAAACAATATCAAAGAAATTAGGAAACCTCTCAAGAGATATGGTGTAAAGTTGATAAACCCTGAAAAACCTCAAGCTAGAAAGGGTGTTGATTTAGAGGAGGTTGTGAAAACTTTGGTAGGGGCTGTCAAAGAAATCTCATATAAGTTGGCAAGAGCTGAGAAAGGAATTGGGAAAACTTCACAAGGTCAGCCAAGAGCACAAAACCATGATAGATTTTCCAATCATCCTAGAGGTGATCAAAGGGTAGATGATAGAGGAAAAGGACCCATGGGGTCTACAAATAGACATCCTCAAGCATGTGAAGGAAGAGTGTTACTTGATCCCCTAACTGCTAGGGTTGCTGCTATTGAAGAAGTTGCTGATATTGATTGGTGTGATAGGTGTTTTTACCCCATCCTCCATGTGAAGTGGACCAACAAGAAGGTGAAGCTAATAATGATGATGGTATTGATGATGATATTTGCATGGTGGGCTATTCTTCAAGCTCATAAGGAGGAGAAACATTTATTGAAGTGATAAGTACAAGGACAATTGCAACCTTTTGGGATTGCATCAAACAGGTACAATTTTTCCTTCCCCCTCATACTCTTGAAGTTTATGTAGTGCAATATTTTGAAATTCCTAACAATGAATTTGAATACTTAAGAGCTTTGATGATTAAGAAGTATGATGGTGGTATTCCTTCGGAGGAAGATAGATAATTGTTGATGAATGTTGTTGTAGCTCAAGAGAAAGAATATAACACTAGAAGCAAATTTTTTAAGAGAGTTGGGCCTCAAGCCAAACCTAAAACACCCTTGCTTAAAATCATTCCAAAATAAGCTCCTAGGAGAGAAACACTTGCCAAAATCTCTACTATCCCAAGAAAAAATTATAGTCCTCCTCATGCCCAAGATGCCAAGAATCCCTTGCCATAAAATGAATCTTCTTGTCTCTCTTCCAATGTTGTTTTGCCAAAGTGTGTTCCCTATGACATAGCCCAAGTATTGAGCCAAATCAAAGTGAGTGTTCTAATCATCGAGTTGCTTAGAATTCCTAAGCATAACAAGAGAGAATTTGAGTACTTGGGATTAAGGGAGGAGAAGACTACTCGAGGTAGAAATGTAAATGTTGTTGAGATTCCTCCTCAAATCATTATTGACCTTGAAACACCACTAGTAGTAGAAGATCTTGGAGAGACACCTGAGGTATATTTGGGGACATCCTTGGTTGATTCCCAATTGAATGTTGATCCATTCTTCACAACTTTGATCATAAAGGATAGGCTACTTCAAAATTGTATGTTTGATTCCAATGCATCATGTAATGTCATACCTCTAGAAGTCATGAATGAGTTAGATATCAAAGTGACAACAACCTATGGAAAATGTACTACCATGGACTCAAGAGAAGTTCTAGTTTTTGGTTGTGTGAAGGGTTTGGTTGTGCAGCTTGCATCTTATCCCGGGAGGAATTTAAAATTGGATGTTGTGATTGTTGATTGCCCTGCCAAATGGGGTATGTTATTGTCAAGAAAGTGGGCTGCAAGTGTTGGAGGGAGTGTCCAAATGGATATGTATTTTGCCACCATTCCCATTGAGGGCAGCCTTGTCAAGCTCTATGGAGAAAAGAAAATGTTGCATCTAATTGAGGACCCTAACAATGCTTCTTATGAAGTATTATTTGCTGATGTTGATGCTGATAATTTTATTGGTTTTGTTGATGGTAAAGAACACAAGATGGATCAGTCAAAGTGCCTTGAATAGGTGAGTTATCCTTGGACCTTGCTATTTGATGGAGCTTGCTCCAAATTTGGAAATGGTGCTAGTGTAATTCTAATTTCTCCTAGCTTGGAAGAATTTGTTTTTTTACTTCAAGCTTAATTTTGAATGTGCTAACAACATTGTTGAGTATGAAGCCTTGTTATTGGGTCTGAGAATTACATGGAAGTATGGTGTCAAGGACATCATTATAAAGGGAGATTCAGAGCTAGTTGTCAAAAAAATAAGAAAACTGTATGCTACAAAAAATTAGCGGATGAAGCAATATAAACATGTAGTTTGGGATATAATCGAGATGTTTGATTCCTTCAATATTGTGCACCATGACAGAAGTTTGAATGTTGCTGCTGAAAATTTGGTAGTGATGGGATCAATATTTCGAGATTGCACCATTTCACCTTATTGTGAGTATGATGTTGAAGTGTAAATTAGGCCAGTTGTCCCTGACAACATCAAACATTGGCAAGTGTTTAATGATGATGCTCAAGTGCAAAGGTTCTTGCAAAATCAAGGTGATTTTGTAGATCATCATATTGATTAGGAACTAATGGTGTGTGTGAATGAAGGAAGAGAGACTTTTTTTGGAAAATATATTATCCAATTGAAAACTAACACCATTCCTAGAGGTCTTGTTGCTCTTGAGTCAAATTTTAGCAATGCTGATTACATCATCAATAGAAACATATCTACCTCAAGGGATGTGGAAGATCATGACTTGGGAATAAAGGACAAACCAAGGAGATTTTGGTTGGGTAATAGTTTAAACAAGGAAGAAAAATAGTCCTACCTCCAATTGTTGAAACAATATCAAGACTGCCTTGCCTAGTCATATTCGAGTTGAAGGCATATAGAGAAGACTTGTTTCAGCATGAGATCCCTCTTGAGAAAAATGCCAAACCATTCAGATAGAAGAAAAGGAAAATTAATCCACTCCTCTCCATGAAAATGCAAGATGAATTGAAGAAACTAAAGGAGGGAGGGATCATTCAGCCCATAAGGTATTCATCTTGGGTTGCAAACCTTGTGCCAGTTAGAAAGAAGAATGGAGATATCAGACTTTGTGTAGACTTTAGAAATATGAATAGAGCTTCATTAAAAGACAATTATCCTTTGCCAAACATGGAGAACATGCTGTAATTAGTGACTGGATCTGAATTGTTGTCCACCTTGGATGGTTTCTCTAGCTACAATCAGGTTGTTGTCAAGGAGTCAGAAATATTTAAAACTACCTTTACCACTCCTTGGGGAACATATGTTTATGTGAGAATGCCTTTTGGTCTCATGAATGTTGGAGCTACCTTCCAAAGAGAAATGGATGTTGCTTTTGATGGTTATATAAATGAATTCATTACAGTTTATTAGGACGATGTGACTATATTTTCAAAGAGTAGAAAATATCACTTACAACATTTGGAAAGAATGTTGATCATATGTAGAGAATTTGGAATCTCTCTCAATCCAAGGAAGTGTCACTTTGGGGTGAAAAAGGCCAAGCTAATTGGTCATATTTTTTCAAAGGATGGTGTCATGATTGATTCAGAGAGAATAGAAGCAATCAACAAGGTTCCAATTCCAAGAACAAAGAAGGGCATCTAATCTTTCTTTGGGAAAATCAATTTCATTATAAGCTTTGTGTCTAATTTTGCTGAGATTACTCTTCCTATCACATGCATGTTAAAGAAAGATAAAGTTATCAAGTGGGAGGAGGCTGCTATTCAATATTTTAAAAGAATCAAAGAGGCAATTAAACATGCACTGCCTTTGAAGCCCCGCATTACATAAAGCCTTTCCAAATCTTCTCCTTTGCTTCAAAAAGTACTATTGCATCTATTTTTCTCCAAAAGGATGAAGATGGGGCTGAAAGGCCTATTTCCTTCTTTAGAAAGGCTTTACAAGCTATTGAGTTAAAGTACAAAATCATGGAAAAACAAGCATTTGCTTTGGTGAAAGAAACAAAGGTTTTCGGGCCTTACATCATAAGTTCCAAAGTTATTGCTTATGTTCCCCACACCATGGTAAAAGACATATTATCAAAGATGGAGATCTCAAGTAAAAGATGTATATGGGTGAAAAAACTATAGGAGTATGATATGGACATCCAAACCATCCAAACCAAAAATTTAGTAAGAGGTTTGGGTCTTTCTAAGCTCATGGTTGAGAAAAACTTGCAGATTGTGGAAGTGAATTAAGTAGAGGAAGAAGGGGAAGATGTTCTTGGGAATTTGGTAAGTTCGAATGGTACAAGAATCTTTTACCTCAGACACCTATCCTATCATGATCATTTAAATAAAAATCAGAAAAGAGCCCTCAATCTGGCTTCTCAAAAATACATCATCATTGACTTTGGGTTGACTTGGAAGAATCCTGAAGGTGTCCTCTTGAAATGTGTAACTGAAGATGAAGCTCCCAAAGTGATTGCTGATTTCCATGGGGGAGTTTATGGAGGACACTTTGCTGGAAGGGTTACAACACACAAAGTTTTGAGAGCTGGTTATTGGTGGCTTACTCTCTTCAAATATGTAACCATGTTGATTAGAAAATGTGAAAGCTACCGGTGTTTCTCTAGAAGAATGAAAGCTTCAGGCTCCCTTCCTTTACAGATTGTATCAATTGAAGCTCCTTTCAAATAGTGTGGAATGAACTTCATTGGTGAGATTTAAAATCCTTCTAGTGCTTTGGCCATAAGAGAATTCTCGTAGCCACTGATTATTTTACAAAGTGGGTAGAAGCAATCCCCACCAAGAAAGAAACACACCAAGTTGTTATGGAATTCTTGTTGAACAATATCATATGTAGATTTGGTGTGCCAGTCAAGATTGTTGCTGATAATGCCATGTGTTTTAGAGCTAAACCTTTGATGGCAATGTGCAAGGAGTATGGAACCAATCTGACTTATTCTTCAAACTATAATCCCCAAGGAAATGGACAAGCCAAGTCCAACGCAATAAGAATTTGTTAAAGATCATTAGGAGGACCTTGGAGTTGAACAAGAGAAAATGGGGTGAACAACTGAAATTTACAATTTGGGCTAATAGAATCACTGCCAAGAGAGCTACTGGTAAGAGCCCATTTGAATTGGTGTATGGAACCCAAGCTCTGCTACCCTTACATCTGCAGTTATCTTCATTTTATTTTGTTCAACAGCTTGAGGATCAAGAGGTCAGTCCATATGAAGCAAGGATCAATCAGATTATGGAACTAGATGAAGAGAAAAGAGAATCCCACCAGAGGCATATTAGATTTAGAGAGAAGTTGAAAATATTGTTTGAGAATAAGGTCACTCCTAGGGCCTTCAATATTGGATATTTGGTTTTGTTATGGGATAGTAGAAATGAGGATAAGGGAAAACATGGAAAATTTGATACATTATGGATGGGCCCTTACTCCTTTGATATCAGAATTGGTGAGAATACATTTTTTCTCAAATATTTAGATGGGGAATTGCTTAAACTATCTGTAATGATAGTCATCTAAAACATTTCTTGGATTAATCCCTAAATTTTAGGTATGCACCACTTGTACAGTGTATAGTGCTTGGTTTTTTGCTCTGTTTTTGGTGTTTTGTCGGTTTTGGTTTGCCTTGGTGTGTGGCAGCCATTTTTGTCAGGTTCTTAGCTAGTTTTTGGTGATTTTGGCTCATGACTCCTTTGCCCAATGGATTATTTTGGCACTTGGTCTACTTATTGTTCTTGTGGCACTCACTGGGAGTGCCCATCCCCAAGATGGAGCCGATGTTGGTGTCCATTTTGATCCTCTATTATTTTCCCATCTTTCCCCATTGGTTTGCATGCTCTAAAACATTTTTCTTCAAAACTTGGTGGTCTGCAAACTTTGTTCTCCAGATTGAATGTTTTTAAAGGCTCACAAACTTATTATCTTACCACATTTTGAAGGAAAAATACATGTGTGCCTTACTTTTTGCCCTAATATTTCCAAATCCACGGACCTCTGTCATTTTTTTCATTTTCCCATCCCATGGAGCTTGAATTTATTTGTTTCATGTGTGTTTCCCCTCAGATATCTATCCCCATGGTCGAAACTTGCATGAAATCAATTTCCCCTTATTTTTTGAGCAAAAAATCCCTCACCCATGAAGAAAAAATCAAATTCAGGTATCTCTGGTAAATTTTACGTTTTTAACACATCTACCGTGTCATTTGTCTGTCAAAATTAAGCTCAAAATTCTCCTCCTACATGGCCGCTTCTAGTTGGACAAGGATCGGTGGGTTTTCTATAAAACTTAACATTTTTTGGCCTTTGGAAAATTTCACAATTTTCCCCCGCAACCCCGCAGGTCCCAGAGGAGGGACACGTGTCATGTTCTTGTGCCAGGGGAAGGGAAGGCCGGTGGAAGACTTAGGAAAATTTTGCCTTTTTGGGGAGGGGAAAAAAGTTGTAGAAGGGCCCGTGGGTCCACAATGGAGTGAGGGATGGACATGTGGCAGGCGTGGAGGAGAGTGCGGGCCACCAGAGGTAGAAGGAAATTTTTTCCTTTTGGCTAGAAAAAGCTAAGGTGAAATTTTGGAGCACATCCTGTGGCCAATCATAGGTGGACACGTGTCCATGAGAAGTCAGAATGGGGGGGTGGATTTCTTGGTGACTTTGAAGTTTTAACTTCAAATGGATCAAAGTCAAAACTTGGGCCGAAGTTTCAGTAACCAATCTAGGTGTGACACATGGCCAATTTTGAAAGTCAAAGGAGGAGCGGGCTGATGGAAAACTTAATGATTTTTTAGCTTTGTTTTCTAAAGTTAAAAAATGGGATGCATCTTCGCTCCAATCAGCGATGGACACGTGGCGGGAAGAGTGGGTCGGCAGGGTGGCAGTGGAGGTAAAAGGGAATTTTTCCCTTTTGTAAAAAAGACCTAGAATGGAATATTCAAGGCATGGCTCTACGACAAATCGAAGGAGACACATGGAGGGAAAAAATTGGAGGCGTGGGCCCACGGAAGAAAAATTGAAAATTTTCCCTTGGCGAAAAAAGGATCAAAACATGAAATAAGCCCGTAGTTTTTAGCGATAGAGAGCATGACATGTGTCAAGGGCAAAGGCGGAGGTGTGGGCTCGTGGGGAAAAAGTGATTTTTTTTGAAATTTCCTAAAAAGGTCAAAACACAATTAAAATTGCGATCCCAATGGGACCCACCATATGCCATGTGTCATCACCAAATTTCAAGGGCGAGGGGTGGAGGAAAAATTCAAATTTTTCCATTTTTCCAAAAATGTTAAAAAGTCAAAAGGTAAGCCTGAATTCATTCCCAATCATATTCTGACACGTGGAGGGCCCAGATTGATGGAGAAAGAGCAGATCAAGGGTAACAATACATTTTCATTTTTGGCCACCATTTTTACTTCGTGAAGCTTGGAGATGTGAACTTTGCATCATTGTTCATTGAATTTTTGGTGAATTTGTGTCCTTTGTGCCTGTAAAGATCAATGCAAGTGGTTTTAGGGATTAATTTGTAGATTTGGAGTGTTTTTGAAACAAAGTTTTTCCCTAATCTATCCAAACACGTGAAATGTCAAATTTGAAAGTTGTAGAGGTAGTTTTAACAGGTGAAAAGGTGAAAAGATGAGAGGAAAGGCATCTGCATGCCTTGATAATGAAAAATGTGCCTCCAGGAAGGATAATGATTCAAATATTTGTAATGATTCAGTCTTTTTAAACAACTCTCGTTGCAAATTTTTATATGTCATTTTTAGTGAATCATGAGAAATTTTTGTAACAAACTTGATCCCTTGGCATATGCTTTGCTTGGGAAAGAAGGATCCAATGTGGCAAGAGATATATAATGCATTTTGGAGAAATGCAAGTGGTCGTGAGAAGTTAAAAATCATGAGAAAATTCTAAGAGAAAGCTCATTTTCTGAGAAACCCACCAAAGAACTAGGTTAATTTCTTCTATGTTGGATCTTCATGTATGTGAGTTGGTTACAAGTGTATAGCCATCACACAGCTCTGAGATTGTTCATGAAACTCTCCCCTGTTGATGAATCTAACAAGCTTTTGAGTTAATCTATTTTTTTGGGCAATATGATGTCTATTATCATTTTAAATACCTATAAATAGTTTTCATTGTTCTTGTTACAATCTTGCTTCTAACTCTGAGAAATCACATAGAATCTCATCCTTATTGATAGTTTAGTGGCACTTGTAGTTTTGTTTGTCAGAAGAGATTTCATCTGGCATTGAAAATAAGCATTTTAAAATCACTCCACCTTCATTTGTTGATTGAGATTCCTTGTAAGCCTTTGGGGCTACCTTAGGCGTGGTTTGATCAAGGCTTTTGTGTTTAATTGATTTCTTTACTTCAAGCTATTTTGGTGAGTTCTCAAAGATTATGTGAAGAGTGCAAGTTGGGCTTCCATTTATGTATCTTTTGGTTGAAAGAACATCCTAATTATTTAAATCATTTTTTTATAGTTGTTCAATTATTGTAGAGGTTGTCAAATATTTGATATATCCAAGTTTTTATTTTCAATACCCCACCAAAAAATCATTTGAATAACTAATCCTACCCATACTATCCCTGCATTGCATTGCATGTCAACAAAAGAATCTAACCCATCTACAAAAATGCACAAAGTAAATCAAAATCATACAATGTCTTCAGTAGCCTCATCCTTGTCTTGAAAGCATTTCCATCATTTAGTAGTGACAGCTCTATTGAGTTTGAATAATGGAAAATTGATCATGTTTTCCCAAGGCCATCTCCATATAATATGCACAGTATAAGGACATCTCCACCTCCACAAAATAGAGGCTGCAATATAGGTTCTCTTACCTAGTTGAAAGGCACAACCTAAAATAGTGAGGGTTAGATCAAATCCTTTCAAAGTGCCATCCATCTCTCCACAAATCTAAGTGCTAGTTAGATCACATCCCCGACAAAAAATGTCATATATCAAGATCTATCTACCTTCAAGCTTCATGCCATATTTCTGATGTTGCTTAGACTGAAAAGGAGGACAAATTTGGGTACCAACACCAAGACAATCCCCTTTTAAGAAGTTACATCGATCAACAACTTCAATCCGAATATATCAAGAGGACATATAAGTTCACAATGCAGAGAAAGCTAATAATGAATGGATCGATTCAATTTATGAAAAGGGAAATTCAATGCTCTAAGAAATGGTCAAAATATTCACTTACATGTGTGCGATAATATACGGGACACGGCACTCAAAGAAGACTTGAAAAAAAGGGACTACTAGTATCCTCTAGGTTAAGTAGTGAGTGAAATGCGTAACACTCGCTCTTAGGAGTTAATAAAAATAATATTTTTGAGACTCCTTCCTGAATACTTGTCGCACATATGGGCCATGGCTTTGGAAATTAGGTTTGAAGTAGTCAATCGGGCCATTACTGAAATGGAGGAAAAAGAGGAATAAGTATACAAGTTACAGGATAGTATAAATTGTAAAATTTAGAAATTTGGAGTGCCTGTAATGGGAGAAGACACAACTATCGATGAACTGACTAGAAAATTCAAGGAATATGTCAAGAAATAGGTAGGCAATCCATTTTCCTTCACTAAGGATACCCTAAATTTCCTCTCAGAGATTCAGGCCGCCATTGCACTTATCACAGAGAAACATCCATCATGGTTTAGAAAGTGTAAATATATCAACAGTGTGTCTAATGGATGGACAGAGACCTTGAGTTGTGTTCACATTCCTCATGCTGACAAAGTGGAACCTATAACAACTCATTTCAATAAAGAATTTGGAGGGACTGAGATCTTCTTGGCGATGAGATGGAGACCACTGTGATTGAGATCAAATCCACTGCAGCGACTCATTTTTGGCATAATTATTCTTCTTCCTTCTCCTTCTTCTTCTTCTTCTCCTATTTCTCTCTCTTCTCCTCTTACCCAATGCTCTCTCTCTTTAATGTTATAATTTTGTGTTGGGGTTTGCAATTTTGATATATCTTTAAGTGACTTTAGAAACATAATGTAAAATTTAAGTCACCTTGTTTTTATAAAAGGGACTTAAATATTTAATTGGAATATGAATAGTCTAAAGTCAAAATATGGTATTTAAAAATTCACCGGAAGATGAAGAGTTTCCTTCTCTTCTATAAATTGTAGCAAGCTCCTCATTTGAGGGTCTTCTTAGATCTTCTTATAATTTTGAGCTATTTTTTTTGAATTCATGAGAGAGATATCCTTGTGAAGAGAACAAAGAGATAGAAAAATTTCTTCCATTTCTCCCTATTCTAAAAATTTATTCCATTCTTATGCTATGTACAATTTCTTCTCAAGAATAAATACAAGAAGTAGTTTCTAGAATTTTTTGACTAAGGGGTTTATTGATACTTTGTGCTCATTAAATTCTATTTGGTCTTGTTGTTGTTATGTAGATTTGTTTCTTCTTAATTTTAGTGCATGTGATGAAATTTCTAACTGGTGTATGGAAGTCTCTAATTTTCTACTTGTAGCATTAGTTTCTATTGTCTAATATTCTCACTCCTTTTTGCGCTCTCTAGCTAATTAATTTCTTGCACGTATATTCAATATTTTACCATAGGGTCAATGGAGTGCCATTTTTAGATTGCCAACCACAAGGCCACTAAGAAAATCAACCTTTTTAATCATGCATGTATATATGACAGCTACACTAGTTAATTAGAGGGACTTAGATTCCCAGAGCATTGGCAAGAAATCCACTATTTTTTCCCTAAAAAAATTTCTCGTGAAGACTAATCAACAATATTCCCATCATTTCAAATCCTAGTGTAGATAATCTAAAAATGTTTTTGTGAATTCCCAGTATCCTAAAGTTAGTTTTATTTTATGGAGATTTCACCAAGATATTTTTACAATGCTCAAGAAATTTCCATCAAGGTGGAAGATAACCTTATCTTTTAGGTAAGATCAAGAACCATTTATTGAAGGATAAGGACTAGAGTTCAAAAGATGAGAGATATA
The DNA here is from genome assembly GCA_018340775.1 of Taxus wallichiana var. yunnanensis. Classification (NCBI taxonomy): domain Eukaryota; kingdom Viridiplantae; phylum Streptophyta; class Pinopsida; order Cupressales; family Taxaceae; genus Taxus; species Taxus wallichiana. Next base: position 162,219,221 of record CM031243.1, on the reverse strand, counting down.
ATCCTTTGTTGTAAAATTTAGCTAATGACTAGACAATGTTGAATAAGGGATTTTCTCAATGAACATCTCACCCAAACCAGAATAGGATTCAAATTGTAGGACCACCCAAAGGCTCATCTTGGAATATCCACCAATCAATGCAATATATATAACCAATGAAGATGAAGGAGAAGAAATTATTAAATCAACAATTTAAGAGGAAGAAGAAGAATGTGCCAAGATTGGGTACTGTGAATTGTCACCTGAAGAAGATTTTGAACATTCTATAGACATATACTCTTATACAGTGTTCAATCGATCTTAAAAGGATAAAGTAGGCTCTTATTCTGATGCCCCCAACCAAAAAAATTAATCCTCAAATGAATACTCTATGGAAAAAAAAATTATAGGAGGATCATTGAAGTATGCTTCCACAGGGTCAACTGAGAAGAAACATGAGACTAATTCAACCAAGAATCATCCTACCTCTTTGGGTAAGTCTTATGAAAATTTTCTTGAAAAATAAGTTTATGTTGATCCTAAGAATAACCATGTCAAGGCTTCCAAAACTATTTATATACTTATATCTTCTCCACCTTTTAATATCATTGACCATTGTAAGAAATCCAAAATCCAAATTTCCGTCCGAGAAATTGAAAGCCCTTCCTAAGGAATTTGATAAGCTTGTTCAATTTATCAAAGGATGTAGTTCAAGATCATGTTCCATAAATTCCACCACCAAAGAATGAACTCATGCCTAACATTCCACTCCTTATATGAATCATCTCACTTCCACACCCTCCAGCTTTGGAAAGGTATAACCTTTATATATAGCCTTGTTGGTCAATGGGTACAAACTAAATAATTGCATCAATGAATTTGGTTCTTCGAAAAACATCATGCCCGTGAAAGCTATTATAGCTCTCTCTCTCTCTCTCTCTCTCTCTCTCTCTCTCTCTCTCCTACCTCTAAACATTGTTAGTCTATGGAAATGAAAGAAGTTCATACTTTTTATAGGTCAAAGATGCTTATGTAGAATTGATAGATTTCCTAACAAGAAGATCATGATGAGAATAATTGTAGATGACATGCCCACCTCACATTATATGTTATTGTTCTGAATCTTCTATCAATATGTTTGTGGAGATATACAACTATATGGTCGCATGACACCATTGTATTCAACGTTAAAGTGAAGAAACTTCTTCCTATCTGGAAAATGAAATACACTATTCAAAGGCCGATGACCCAATGACGGATGCCCCTAGCCCACCTAATGTTTTTTTTTCAAGACTCTCTCACCATCTAAGGTTTTAAATACTCAAGTAACTACACAATAAGTATCACATAGTGTTGAAGTTCCAAATTACATACAATCAAATCAGAAGTGACACACAAACCTAGAAAGTTTCAAGATCTAAAATCGTAAAGGGACAAGATCCTACATAAAGGGTTATACTTTATCCTCGCTATGGTCTCAGTTTGACCCTATGGTATAGGAAGTTTATAGGGCCCATTTTTAAAGACAAATCTTTATTAGACCATTTCCAACCCTTTATAGTCATCAACCTAACCAAGATTGGTGCGAAAGTTTAATATCATCTAAGTCTTCTTCTCCCTCTCATTTCTAGTGCTTTTTTACATTGTATATCATTATTTAAATTTTTCAATGATTATACTTGATATTTATATAATTATCTTTACAAACTATTGGAGATAAAAAAATTTCAATAAGACAAATTGGTGGATTTCTACCAACACTCTAGGACTAGGTTCCTCTGCTTGAATGGGGAAACTCTATTATTGTGTGTGAACAAAAATAAACATTTTTTGTTATTCTAAAGGTCGAGGATCTAATAGGTACACTCCATTGCACCTACGGAAAATTCTTTCAGTTTCTTGCAAGGGAGGAATTTGCTAGGTAGGTTGGAAAAGGGAGTGGGAAATTAGAAAGGGGATTAATATTGCAGGTAGAAAATCCATATGCCCACAAGGATTAATCAGAGCATATCAACACACATATTTATAAAGAATAAAAACCTTATTACTAATACCAAGACAAGATGGAATTATGAACACAAATTCTCACTTATTCCCTCATCAATAAAATCATGAAACCCATTTATTCTTTATTGACATTATCACAAAGTATTACAATGAGAGGAATGGAAGAACATATGAAAAGGAGAATAGAATAAAATATCTATCTCTTTGTCTTATCACAAGTAGGTATTTACTCTTGAACATACAAAACTGAAAAACCCTTAAGAATGGGGAATTCATTAAAAATTATATACTTTAGAAAGACTCTTCACCTACCCCCACATGAATTTTGATTTATCCTTTACAACATATGGCTCTTCATATTCCTAGGAATAGAATTAAGTCCCCTTTTATTAAATAAGGGTGACTTATTACAATGTCAACTATAGTCACATTTAAATGAATAGGAAAAAATAGGAATAAAACAAAATGAAAAGTGCAACCCCCAACAAATAAATAGAACATGAAGGAGGAGGGGGAAGGGGAGAGAAGAGAGAGGAAGTAAGAGATATAAATAGTCCAATGAAGACACATCCCTTGTTGATTCTAATTCACTATGTGATGGAAATTTTCCAAGATCAATTCAAAAATCTCCATTTCTTTGAACTCTCTACCATCTTGGGCCACCGCAAGCACAACTTTCTAGGCTTGAGGAAGTTGGAAAAAAATCAAGGACTCAAGCTAGCCCTCTGATATAGAATTGATGTTCTTACTTTTAGCAAACCGAGACTAGTGTTTATTTGTAATTATTGTTATTGTAGCTATGATCTCAGTGAAAGAATCTAGTGTATCCTCATTGAAAGAGAAGGGTTCATCGGATTCTTTCATGACATATTCCTCAAATGGCCTCAACAATTCATCCGATGAGGTAATATCATCAATGATGGGCATTTAGATCTTCTATATCCTAGTGTTGACATTAGCCAACATCTTTAAGGCATGCTCCTCATTCAAATCCAACTCATCTAGAGCATGATTCAACATTGCATACCAAGATACAAGATTCCTCACCCATAATTGTGATAAATTCTCAGATGGAGGATAAAATACCTTCATGTATACCAACACCTGATAATGAGCTTTCCCCATTTCCACAACCATTGGGTACACCTAATCCCAATTTTCTTTTCATTTCTCAATCTCATCTCTCATCATTTGGAATTTTTTGGAAGTCACACACATATACAGTGAGATCATCTCTGAAAGCATCAATTTTCATTTCTCCATAATCTTATTCACCTATTTTTCATTGGATCATCCCTATATGGTGAAACCCAACGTATTTCAGATAGAATCTAGATGAAATCTACTAATGGGAGTATATTATTCAATTGGAAGAGATGAAGAGGTATTTGGGTCCATGAAATGCTACACATACAAGGTGAATGTTTGCACACGGTCATCAAATTGATCAAATTTATCCTTGTACTCCTAGTTCCTTGCAAGAAGGTGAGTGGAGGAATCTTGGAACATATTTCTATCTCCCTCATGGGTTTCTGGGCCTAGGAAAATGATGTTTATCTCATATTTTTCTCAGGGTCATTTATTCAATGGGATTGATCACTTTTAGCCTAACTAATTCCACATACTAGTTTCCCGAGGCACTACTTTTGAAAAAGTAAGAAGCTACTTGAGAAAACATTTTCTTCTTCCCCTTGACCAATGATGATATAGCTGAGAAATCAGGGACTCTCACCTAATGGGTTAATTGGCCTTCATTGTGATCATTTCTTGCATCCAAGGAAAAATTTCATTTATTTCAGCTAAAAACTAGCATGACTATTGTTTTATTTTTGGGGTGAGAAGGTACATCTCGTGCTTAGAGGAGAAGGAATGGAAGTGAAAAGTGGGAAATTATGGATTTTCGAGGAACTAAAAGTTGGACTTGATCATTCTTTGTAAGATCCATTTCTACCATAGGGTCATCTATTATTATTACCTTCTTGTGAAACATTTTATAGTAGGGGACTTCTTATTCTACTACCTTGTGCTTTGAACTTTCTCTAGAGTGAACTCGAGCCTAGAATCTTTCTCCATGACCTTCAAGAGGAGAGATGAGATGCATTCCTTTGAAGAAAGGGGAAGTTTCATGATGTAATGAGGTATGGTTTCTTCTTTACTGAACCATTCCTTTGATATTTTTATTACAAACTCAGTTCACTCACTTATAACTCTCAATTCACGAGATCATCTCATGTCACATGTGGAAAGGGATAAGCCTTTCCTGCTTGATATTCTAGACCATAAAAATCTATGCCATTATCTTAAATGCCTTCCTCATACCATTTAAACTTCAACCTTTTAATTTTCCTAATGGTCATTCTCATGTGGTCTCATTCCCTTCCTTCAAAATCATCTATACAGTTCACCTAATAGTCTTCAGTCTGTGGAAGATGATATGACTCGGGGAGGTGAAAAGTTTATCGATCACCGTAGTATTTTATTTCACCTAAATGTTATGCGTGTTGGAACCTCATTTAGTAGGGTTGAATGCTCACCCAAAAAATGCACAACTACCAGGTCCCTCCTTTGTGATGTTTGTCAATATGTTAAAATAGAGATACATGATGATATATTAACCAATTATTGATTTAATCACACTAAATAATTGTATGCATTCAATTAGAAACACATGTAATAAGGAATGTATCATATTAGATCATAGTTAATATCAATTACACCAAGAATTCACCATACTAAGATATATTAATAATCATAACACGTCCTCTATCATCCATTATAATAAAGTATTACATAATAGAAGATGAATACATATCATTCAATGTACCAATATACTTGGAGCATATGTAGCATCAAGCCCTAGACCCTAAGAGACTCTAAGAATAGATAACTAAATATCCTTCACTAGTGGTACCATAATAATGTCGTACAACATATATATATGTATATATAGGGATGGGTACTTTCCCTTCACCTCGTATGCACTCTCAAAATAGACTACATACAAAAATAGCCATGGGTATATTACATGCATTCCATCCCAAAATATCTATGCACTAAATCTTTCTGCTAATAATAGACTATCCTACAAATAGACTTAGATTTGATGCTATCATTATCTCGATCCATGCATGTCCCTTCATATTGATCCACATGTGATTTTACCCAAATAGAATCTCATTGGCCATCAAACCACCTTTATTTTCTTTGGATCTGAATCATTACTTGATTGACACTCTAACTATACTTTTATATTTTAGCCCATGGTACATAAAATCAGCTAAGTCCCAAAATTTCCTCGCTTAGGCATAAACCTCCACGTGTTATCCCATTCTACCTATGCGTGCCCATTTTCACCTACCTCACACATGCCCTAGATCTTCACTTGTGACATGTGCTTAGTCAATTTTTCCATGAAACCTTACCCCACATTAATATGGATTGTTGTCCTGGTCAATGGTTCATCCATCTTGTTCTTCCAAAGACTATATAGGCTATATAAGAGAGAATACATAACTCGATTCTAAAAAGAATTATTTTACCTATATAGAAATATGAGGCCTCGGTATTTTAGAGTTCTGGGAACTCATCATTTATGTCACCCTCTAATTTCTTCCACTCCTTGAGTTCTTCTAATGTTGTCTTGGGAACAACATCTACAATCTCTAGTACTTGGTCAAAGCACAACTCTTCAATTCCGATCTTAAGCTCTTGGATAACCATAGTTAACTTTGATGATACTCCTTCAATCATATCCATGCATTCCAAAACCATATTAAGAAATTGTCTTATCCAGAGTTCTAGTTTATTTGTCCCGGCCTTGATCAACTCTTTTTGTTTTGTAATTGGTGGTGCAAATTAACTTGCAAAAATTAATATGTTGTTCATTAATCTACAATCATTTAATTATCAGACCTAGGGATGTAAAATTTCAATATTTCTAGTGTTATATGCATAATTAAATATGTTTGAGGAGTGTAAAGGTAAATTTTGTCACTATAATTAGGAAATAACAATACTAGAAATGAACTAGATTATGACTGAAAGTAAATACTATGGCTACAAAAAAGTATGTAAAAACATAATACAGATAAAGGAATTTTTGCAATTCTAACCATGTAATGAATTAAAACAAAAAGAAAAAGGGGAGGATTAGCAAACTGCAAGTGGGCCCTGCCTTGGGTGTTAATCCCTCCTAAGTCCTGTGTATACAACAATTTAATAGAAATCATATTCTTATTTCATCATCATGAAGATTACAAATGGAAGAATGTAGCAAGCTCTATATTTATGGATCGATATGTCTTTCTCTATTACTATCTTACGATATATATATATACATTAATATTTCTTGTTTATATCCTTTGTTATAGCAAAGGTGTGAAGAGATAGATTCATACTAGGAGTTACAATTGGATTTAGTAAAATATCCTAACTAAGCAATCCAAAATTTACATGCACAAGAACTTTTTAGGAGATGTTCTAATACAATCACATAAATTAACTAATTGATCATTTGAACAACCATTTATTAAATTATAAGTTCAATCAAATACTTATTTGTTTGAGTTATAATGCATGATCGGTGATGGTGTTGAGTCTTCTTCTTATCCGCATAATTACTTCTCAATCAACATGTGAAACATCAAGAAAAGTGTCTACATTTTTCAAAATATCACGAATTTATATATGTGTTTGAACTCCTTGGCTACAGGCACTTGGTAGTGGATGGGTCCCTTTGGTTGCATGCTAGTTGCTGCGGATAACCTCTATATTGTGAATGAGTTTTTTTGGTTGCATGTTAGTGGATACACATAACAAATCTTTGGAAATTAAGGCTAACATTTATTCAAAGCACTATTTAACATCACATTGCATCCAAAAGAATAAATGCATACCCATAATCCACAAAATAAAGTAAACTTAGTAATAATTATATTAACTAATATATGTGCCATAATTTCAAGTCATAATGGAAATGTTTAGTAGTATCACCAGGAAATACAAGTTTAGGGGTACACATGGATTAAAAAAAAATGAGATGAAGTGTTTAAACAAGAAATAAAATGACTCATAACACCCCCAGACTTAATTTCTTGAATGTCCTCATTCAAGATTATTTTTGGTTCCTTAGCCATCTTAGGATATTTTTGAATGATATTACATATGAACCTAATATCATTGGTATAGATGTTCCTTCAGCTCATTGATGAAGTACCATGTACTCTTTATGTATCTTACCATTATCTTGTCATGTGTGTCCTCATTCGGTTCCCGTTTCTAGACTAATGTGGTATAGGATAATAGAAAATTGGTGGATAATAACCAATAGGAAACTAATTTTTTCCACATCCCTTAGAGACTTCAATATATGCATTTATCCTCCTAAAAGTGGGGATGATATTATGATAAGAATGCATTTCTTTCCTTTATATATATTATGACATTCCATCCCATCTTGCCCTACAGAGGCTATACTATTTCCACACCAAGAAAATTTAATTTAGTTTCGACTTCATCATGAGTTTCTTGTCTCATCCAATAAACCCTTTATTTAATTTGTTGAAATTTCATATACTTCCCATATTCTTCAATCATGGCTTTGGTATTTCTTGCCTCTTCCCTTATCATCAATGATTGCACTTTACATAAGTTTATGTAGTCAACCATTTGCTTCTCTCTATACAGCTCATTGTTAAAATAGGAACACAGTGCCCTAATTTGCACATCTCCAATATAGAGTATATGGATCTAGTATCTTTCATACTCTAAATCATAATTATACATATATAGCTCACATAGAAGCAACTGGATCTCATGGGGCATTTTCATATATATCCTGAAGAAAGGCCTGACTCCACTAATATCAAATGGGATGGCATTGTTGATACAAGTATACTTTAACAAAAAAATATTCTATCAAGAATATAAGATAAATGTTAGATGGTGGTCTACATTTAAATATTTCATTCATCACTTAAAGTGTAGCTTCTTAATTTTTCTTCGTTTTTGCAATTTCATTATCTTTGGCCCTGAGTTATCTTTTTCTTCAAGATCCTGTTGATGTTGGAAGATAAATTCTTCCTTATCCCTTTCCCATCTTCCCTGCAGCCTAACAACATAGTCTTCACTACACCCAACAATCAAACAAAGTTGTTTGAGTGCTCATGCTTATGCAAATTAGTTTTAGGAGTTCCTTGAAAATTTCTCTAATAATAACTTCTAGTTTGTAGGCTATTTGGTGGCAATTTTGGATAAACTTCATGAATTTTATATTGAATAACTACAAGATTATCCACTTGTATGGTCTCAATATTCTCATATTCCGATTTCTATCTCGTGTTCATTAACAAAATTTCCTATTATTTCCTCAACATGTGGTAGAAAATCATCCAAAATATCTATGTCAACAATATGTGGCTCTATATCTACATGATATAGTGCTTCCTCTCTTTGTTCTTCATTAATTATAGAAAAATGTGGTGTACTGTTAACTTTATCTCAATGCTTCACCTTCATGTATGAACAACCTATACTTAATCCCTAATGGGTTCAACGAGGATCTCATGAATAGGTTTTTCATCATATTCCTCCTCCTTTGTTTCTTCCATTTCCTTAGTGGTGTCTTCCATATCCTACTTTTCACATGCAATTTCATGACCACCCTGATCAATATCCATTGGTGTAGGTTCTTCGGTCTTTTCAACCTCCTCTACATCATCATTGTGAGATAGTAACATTTTTATAGGCTTTGAGGTTTTGGTATTTTTAGTGTGAAGCCTTTGGGATCTCCTAGATGTTTCAGGGGCTTTTCTTGAGGAATTTCATTTTCCCTTAGAGGAAGAGGACTCAGGTGTAGATATATTTAGAAAATTTTCAGCAACAAGAATCCTGTCAGGAGAGATGGGCCTAGGGTCTTGCTCTGGAGATGGAGGTTTTTCATGAACATGTATTTATGTAGGAATAAGAGTTTCTGAAGTTTCTATAGGAATAAATGTTTTTACAGGAATAGAGGTAGAAGTTATGGTTTCAGGAATAGGTGTGGAATAACTTGTTGTGCTTCTCCTATTTTTCTTCCTTTTCCCCAACAAATAATTAATGTGTTTTTCCATAGAAACTTATTTCCATTTTATTGTAGTGTGTTCCCTCTATAATACATGTTTAAAAATTAAGGTAATAAGACTATGATGAGATAATGTAGACATCCCCCTCTAAGAATCCTTACTCATTTTATTTAAGCTTTCATGTAAGAAATTAGTGACATTAACATGTATGTCATTCTTTAAATGATTAAGCAATTTAAAATGAACATTATTCAATCTTAAGTACATATGTATTTTACAACATCAACCCAAAAGAGTTTCAGGAAGTGCGTAGTATACCTTTTTTTTGTAACTTAAAAATTACCATCATCATCACCAATTTTTTTTTAAGCCTCATCTAGATTTTCCTTTGTAGGAAACAACTCACCTTCTTCCGGAAGTCCTATTACTATAGCTAGAATTTTGTCATCCACCTTAACTGTCAAACCCTTAATAGTGGCCTTTCCATCCTTAAATGTGGCAAAGAACTCTATCACTAGGAACTTGTTGAATCCTTGAAACTTATTAATATAGTCCATCAATTTGCTATCATAGAAATGATGTAATATTTTCTACTGAATCAAGCTATGAGTGGTCTATAGGCTCATTTTTAATCAGGTATCCTCTCATTTCAAATTTGGAAAACTTCTTGAACTCTAATAGGAAAATCCTTAGAGTTTACGGTGATTATGCAAAAATTCGAGTAAGTGTAAGGTTGTTGAGTACTTGATGATTTCAAATTTTGTAACCAACTCACACACAACGTGAAAAGGCATGCATTAATTTAATTTGAGGGGTGTAAGTGTGTGAGGTGAGGTCATGTGATGAAGTAGGGTGACGTGGGAGAAAACTAATAGAATGAAAGGTGGTGGCATATTATGGCTTATAGATTCATTCATTACATGGCACAAATATTAATCACATATAATTATTCTATCACTACTTTATTAAAGTGAATTAAGTGCACATATCTTTAGAGGTTCATCAAATGATGGTGACATGTGCCTTTTCATAATTTTACATCTTTGGTTGCATGCAAAGTCATCATGATGTTGTACGTACAGGTATTTTAATGTTTCATGTATTTAACGAAGTGTTGTAAGCATAGGTAGATGCATGTTAAAGACTCTTTAGAAAAATAAGTTAATTCCCGAGAAAAGGAAGGCTGAATTTTACTCTATGGTGTCAGTCATCTTTATAAGTACTTGTAGGTGCTATTCCTTTTTTCTTCATGCAATCATAAGTTCTACTAATAGGAAAATAAAACAAAGCTTTGTTGCATGTTGCTACAAGTGGACAATTAGTCTTTGCATCATCTCCTTCTATTAGAGACCATGCACTTCTTGTAACAAATACACCAAATCCTATAAAACAAAAATTCTAAGAAAAAAAAACATGTTAGTTGAGTGGTACTAATCACCAAGAGGGTTGATCACATCAATTTTATTCACCCTTGGAGTATTCACCGAGGTAGATATACCATGGCCATTGAACTTCTCATTCTTCACAAACTTCAGAAGGTGAACTAGTAGGTTTAACTTCTAACCTTAACTATAATGTTCTCATCTCCATCCTTCTTTGACCTCCTATGAATTATTTCATAAAGGTTCTCTTATTATTTAATGTTTAAAACAACCTCAACCTATGACTATTCACAATTAGTTTGAATCTCACATGGTCTATGGTAGTGAGTTTCACATCTCCATTAGGAAATATTTTCTCAATCTCATATGGGCCTAGCCACCTTGTCCAAAGTTTTCCCATGTGGTCCTTGTACTTAGAGTCAAATAAGAGATCCCAATCACCTTCTTGAAATTGTCTTGTCTTGATGAATTTGTCATGCCATTTGATCCTTTTCTTTTGTATCACTTCTGTATTATGCACAACCTATCTCCTCATTTCATCCAACTCATTGATTTGGAGAATCCTCTGCCTTTGAGCTTTAGAAAAATATATGCCTAGTGTATTATGCACAAATTCAATAGGGAGAACAACATGTCTTACCGTACAAAATATTGAATGGTGTAAATCTTGTTGTTGTCTTCCAAGTTATGTTGAACATCCAAACTACCTCTGGAAGTATTTCTTCTTAATCTCTTATGTGGAGTGAAATAGTTTTTTCAAGATGGATTTTATTTCCCTATTTGTTACCTCAACTTGACCATTAGATTTAGGGGTGATAAGGTGTAGAATTTCTATGTCTAACTTCATATTCCTTACCTAGATTGGAAATAACTTCAGCAGTGAAGTGTGTACCTTGATCTATAATAATTTCTCTTAGTACTCCACAACTTGTGAAAATGTGATCATATAATAATTTAACAAATTTCTCAATCTTCTGATTTGGCAATGCTTTCAGTTTTGTCCATTTAGTGAGGTAATTTGTATAAACCAAATGTACTCTTTCTACTGAGATTTACAATCTATTGGACCAAAGAAGTCCAAAACCCATTTTTCAAATGGATGAAATGCTAACTAAGCCTGCAATGGAATTTCATTTGACTTGGTAGGATTACCCATTCTTTGTAATTTATAACACCTTGTATACATTTTTGCATCCTTATGTAGTGTAGGCTAGTAATACCCTGTTTTCAATTCTTTCTGTGTTGTTTTTTTTGTAGAAAAATGTCCTCCACATGGTTCACTATGGTAAGCTTTGAGGAAATCATAAATTTCTTCATCATATATGTATCCCCTCATAACATTATCCTGCACCATTTGAAATATAGAATTAACTATCCAAGAAAAATTCACACTTATTTAAACAATGTGTTTCTTTTCAAAATATAAATAGTGTGGAGGTGTCTTACTTGAGACCAAATAATTAGCTATATCAACATACCAAGGTGTTCTAGTGGAAATGAAAATAGGTGCTCATCTGGAAAAGAGTCATCCACTACTTATTCTTCATTATTATTCTCCATTATTTAAATAAATTCAGCTACAACATTGTCCTTACCAGGCTTATCCACAATGGTGACATAAAAATATTGTAATAGTAGTAACCATCTAATTATTATGCTGCTTACAACTGGTTTATTGATTAAATATTTAATCACTACATGATCAGTATGAATGAATATTGGATAACCTATGATGTAGTTCTTGAACTTATTGATAGCATAAACCACTACTAATAATTCTTTCTTTGTGACTTATTTAGTTAATTTTAGCGTGCTACAGGTTCTTACTTGACATAGTAGATTGCATAGTTTAGGATTCCATCTTTCTATCCTAGAACAACTCCAATGGCATGATCTGAGGCATCAATATGAATGTGAAATGGAAAAATCCAATCTGGTCCTCTTAACACAGGTGTTGAAGTTAACATTTGCTTCAAAGTCTAGAATACAACCTCACATTTCTCAATCCACTCAAAGGCAACATCATTTCCCAGTAGGAAAAATAATGTTGCTACAATCTTAATAAATTATTATATAAATATTCTATAATACCCAAAATGTCCTAAGAAGCTCCTTACTTATTTTTTCTTCTTTGGTGTTAGTAGATTTACAATCACATATATTTTTATTAGATCTTCCTGAATTCCAGTTGTTGATAGATAATGTCCTAACACTATTCCTTCAGACATCATCATGTAGCATTTTTCATTACTTAAGGAAAGGTTATGCTCCTTGCATCTCTTAAGGAATTTTTCCAGATTCTTCATTGCTTTATCAAAAGTACTTCCATAAACTATAAAATCATTCATATATAGCTCCATGAAATCATTGGTTAGATTTGAAAAAATGCTCAAAACTTATCTCTGAAATGTAGTAGGTGCATTGCACAAACCAAAAGGGAGAACATAATATGAAAATTTTCCCCATGGGAACGTGAATGTGGTCTTTTCCTGGTCCTCTGGTACAATCTGAATTTGGTTATAGCCACTATAGCCATCCAGAAAAGAAAAATATTTTTGTCCGCTAAGATTTTCATGTACCTGATCGATGAAAGGAAGTGGAAAATGATCATTTTTGTTGCTACATTCACCTCTCTATAGTCCACGCATATTCTCCATTTTCCATTATTCTTACGTACAATGACAATGATAGGTGACATCCACTAACGATCATTCGAAATTAGATATATGAATACAACATCTAATCATTTTTTAATTCTTCTTTCACTATATCCCTCACTACTAGATTCATTCTCCTTTGTGGTTTTCTTATTGGATTGTAGCTATCTTTGATGTATATCTTATGTGTACAAAGCTTAGGGTGTATCCCATGCATATCTCCATATTCATATGTAAATGTTGTCTTTTTTTTTCTAGAGAAGAGAAATTAATAGATGCTCTTGCTACATGCTCAATTGTTTTTCACATTAAGTGGCTTTCCCGAGTAATTTTCACTTGCTTAGAGAGATCAGTCATGGAGCATACACTATTGCTTACAAATTTAATATAAAATCATGTGGAAGAAGTTGGTGGAGGATAAAGTTCTTACTTGAAACGTTCATAATGTTTTCCATGGTAGGATTTGATTCTCAGGACAACTTATACACCGTAATTTTTTATCTACTTCTTCATTATTCCCATAATTATTTTGTAGGACATTAGAAAGAATGAAATCCTCTTCGTTTGCTTCAATTGTGGATGATTTCTCAAGCATCATGAGTTGTTGAAGTGAGATTTGGTCTTCTTCTAGATCTTCAACCCAAATGGTTTGGTATTCTTTATTGAATGGTTTTCTAGGGGGTAAAGCATGTAATTTTTGGTGCCAATTCCATTAGAGATAATCATATTACCATATTTTCATCCTATGAATGTGTTCACAGGATGATAGGATATCCTCCCAAGCTTGCTTTTGGCTGAAGAAAAATAAAACAAAAAGGGTACTCCCAAGAGTCTACCACTACTACTACGTCCTCCAGAATCCTTTAGGCTTAACTATTGATATGTCTCGTAAGTTGTAAGATTGTAGTTGTTGGTCTTAGTCCCTCTAACTTCAATTCATCAATATTTTTTTCATTACATTTATTTCTTCCCTAAATTCAATCAGGTTTGTTTTATCATTGTGCCATTGATTGTGACATTTACCAAAGGACTACTTGGATCTATGTATTTGGGTAGAATTGAGTTCCCAAGCATAATATTAGTTAGTTATTCAATGACCCACACAACAATTGAATCTTTGTTTTTTTCTACTTGGTTTCTTTATGTATAGATCTTTGACCAATTTGTTATAGATGGGAACATCCTTAATATCTTGAATCAATGGAATTTTGACACAAATGTCTTTTAGCTGGTTGAAAAAATTAGAATCAGATTATAATTTGAGGTCAGTCTTATTTTCTTGTAACCTTTCAAGAAATGGTGGCTCATTATCCTACATTTTACCCTTACTAGAATTTTACAGGTTGTTGCATGAGTCGGTGTGCATCGTCTTATGTTATTTTTGTAGATCTATTTACATTTTTTTATTGCTTTTCTATGGATCATCATACAATGTTTGTGATTCCTTAGAAATTTCATTATTAGTGGGTCCAGGTTGGCGGAGGAAGTTCTCTTCCTGAGTGAAGATGGATATTGTTGATATCAACATAATAGGTAGGTTATTGAGTTACTTCAATGGAATAGGTTGGATGAGCTGCTTTATTGTTTGGGAAAGGCATTGGCTGAGCTGGTAGTTATGTAGCTTTTGGTTGAGATCTTGCTTAGGGGTTTGACATTATATTTTTGATGATGCAGATAGAGAGGTTGCTAATAGGATTTTTGGTAATTTGGAGGTGGGTTATTCCACTATTGTCCTCCTCTCCAAGGATACTACCATGATTGAGGAGGTTGTTTCCATTGTTGTTGTGGTTGGCCTTAGAATTGAGGTTTCCACTATTATTGGTATTGGTTAGGAAATGGGACCCAACCTTGAGCGTTAGCCCAAGGTGGGTGTTGCATATATACATGATTAGACCAATTTTAAAATGTATGTGTAGGGTCTTGTGTCATACCTCCCTTCCTCAGTGGATATGGTTTTCTTTGAGCAACATAGAAAACATTCCCATCCTCTCTCTCCAACATCTTGAAATCTAGTGAAGCCTCCCTTTTTTGAGCAATGCTAGCTAATTGTCTGCATCTATATTTAGATTTCTTCCTTCAACATGCATGGTCGTACTATGTGAGTGCTACTTCAACATCTTCCTTTTCCATTTTTGCATGTAAAAATTCTAATTTATTAGTCATGTCATTGAAAATCTCCTGCTTCATATTTTTAAATTTGTTGACAATATATGACTTGGATATGTCCCCAATTGTTTTGGTATTTGATCCACCTCTTGATCTTACACTTCTTACCCTCTTCATATTAGCTCTTGAATAATTTTTACAGATTCAAAAATTTCTACAAAATTATCTTTTGAAATGTCTCATTAACCTAATATATTATTTACCAATGTGCATGCTCTATCATATCCTTCCTTGGTGCACTTCTATTCTCCACGGATATCCTTCTTCATATTTTCAATCTCTTGATCCTTATCATTTTTATCTACTATCATCATCCTCATTATAGCTCCACAATCCAAATTGTTTCACGTAAAATCTACGGCCGACTAGTTCAAGGCATTACATATGTGCTCATCTATCAAAAATAGAGGATATACCTGATTGTACTTCTTCCCGGGGTCACTCTTCAACTCTATAACACTTTGAGGTAATTATTACTTACTTCGAACTTAGGTTATTTTATATGATTGTGCATGTTCCAGGTAAGCATCTTCCTAGTGCGCAATACACCTCCATGTTTATCCTTTAGATCCCAACCATATAGTTTATCTTTAGTTATTTTTCTTTGTAACGTGCCCTCAAGACCTTCATAGGATCATCTACAAAGTACATATGTGGTGACATGGCAATACACATATTTCTAACTACCATTTCCTTTATCCTCTACTTTCTTGGAGTGAATGGGCCTCTTTTAGTTCCACCTTCCATGCCCTTATCTTTCTTAATAACATAGTCATTTTGCACCCCTTTTTCCTCCTCTCTCTCTCCTCCTCACACATGGGCAACCTCTCCTTTCATGAGCTCCAGGATTGTTCCTTATCTTTCTGGCTAGGTTATTCCTTTGTTACATCGTACCTTCCTGTGTCTTCATTTCATTCCTTGCCTCTTTCTCATCCTATTCACACTCCAACTCTTCCAAAAAGTTTACATCCTTCTCCTTATCACTAGGCTCTTCTTCACACTCGGAAAAACTTGCGCCCCATCATGCTTGACCTTTGTCTTTTCTATTTCTTCCTTTGGTGGCTAAGAAGTACCCACATAATCATCATGTCTCCTTATTTTGTGATATGTTTTATATATTTGTGAATGATCAAGTCCACCCTCCTCTTCATATTCTTCCTCATGAGATTATTCATGCGCTCTCTTGAGTGGTGACATGAAATTTCTCCTAGGCTATAGAAAATATGTATCTAGAACCACCATTTCTATTCCACCTTGTGTTTTTTGTCTTGAGATGACAAAAATGTGCATATCATCACCTTTATCATGATTTTCATTTAAGGGTACAAGTCCAAAGTTTCTAGATCCAAAGCCTCTAAATATGTAAGCCTAGAATCATAGATGTTGGATTTTTATTAGTGTCATATGTGTTTCCATTGATTTCAAGATGGATTATATGATGTCAAGTTGTATTGATGGAAAAAGAAGTCAATTGGTAAAGTGAGCAAGTGTTGAAGATAAAGTTTGATCGGTAGTTTCAGCTCCCGGAGGCTTCAGGATGGTCAAGGATAAGTTCTAAGGGACTTAAATAGCTTTAGATCATGCCGCAGACATATAAGGAGATAGCCGTCAAAGTCTTGAAGAATCGATAAAGACTTGGAGAATCTGCATGAGCTCTAGAAGAAGTTGCGGAAGCATAGAGAAGGCAACGAGTAAAGGAATGTAATCGCCAAAGCTAAAGGAGGAAAAGGATGAGCCACGAGTGAGATTGATGAAGCCATAAATGTAAAGGCAAAGCCACCAAGATAGGGAAGTTAGAAGAAAAATGTTAATAAAAGGAAAAATGTGAAGAACTATGGAAATCACGAAAGATTGTAAAAGCCACAAGTAAAAGGAATATAGTCACATATAAATAAAAAAGTTTTGGAAGGGCATTAGACAAGGAGGATGGTTGAGAGACATTGGGAAATACACATGAAACATAGAAGATGCACGGCTAACCGAAAAATCCACTAAGGAAGGAGAAATGTCACTTTGAATAAAGCCAAGTCTTTGTGATATAAACAAGAAAGTTGGAGGAGCTAAGGAAATTTGTGAAATGATAGAATATTGACTGGAAAAGGTCAAAGACAATCAATTTGATTCAAACATGAAAAAATGAGAGTTGGTTCTCTAAAATCAATGGTGATTCAATTGTCGTAATTGCAGCTAAGTATATAACTTGATCTCCATGAAGAAAAAAACTATTGTTCCAACTGCCAACATTTAATGCTTATTGACCTTGGGAAATATAGTTGAAATTTTCTATGAGAATCTAAGTTTCAAGGAGAAATAAAATATTGAAGAATAAAATGGCTCACTCATCTGGGTCACGTTGCAAATTCTAAAAAGATGGGAAAATATATTTTTAGGCACAACTAATAAATTACACTTGAACATACATGGAAAACAATGTAATCAAGTTGAATATAGAAGAAACAAAATTGGAAGTTAGTTGTATGAATTTAATAGTCCAAACTCTTAGGTACTAGAGCAAGAAGATACACGCCACACAAATCGAAGGAAATAAATGGGGAAATTGATTATATAGTTTGAACTTATAGCCATTTTTAGTGGAGTATCTCAAGCAAAAAAATATGTGAGCTAAGGAAGATTTTTTTCAAGAGAGATAATACAATGCAATGCAGATGAGAAAGAGCAACATAAGAAAAGAGAGAGTTAAGAGGAGAGTATATTGATGATACATTGATTTATAAGATGACAATGACATCGGGGTGAAGAAATGAATGAGAAAAATTGATTGATTCAGATGAGCAGAAGAGAGTGAAAATAAGAACAAATACCAATATAGAAAGGTGATCATAATCCATTTTATAAGAAATTTTTGTAACTAGATGATCAAAATTTACATGTAAATCAAGTCTAAGTTGTAGCTTAGCATTTTCAAGGGGTTACAACCTCCTTGTGGGTAGGTGCATGAAAAATATCAATTGTAGCTGATTAAACTAGGGGTTGGTTCTCCTTGTAAGTTGGTGTTTAGTAAATTTGTTGAGTGGGTTCTCAAAAAATCTTTGCGTGGGTGGTTGAAGTTGTGAAGTGGGTGCTTTGCGGGTTGAGTGGATTCTTAATTGAAAATATTGTAGGATGTAATATTCCCTGCAAGTCCTTTCTTTGTGTAATATAAGCAATGGTTTTTGTGGGTTTTTCTCCCAAATGGTTTCCCATGTTAATCTATGTGCACTATGTTATTCTCCACGATAACTTTTTATTGACTACTCATAGTTTTAAATTTACACATCATTAAAGGGTTTAAATTTAATACTAAGATAAAAATTTCTAAGCTGCACCGATTCACCCTCTCTCAGTTCTTGTGATCTCTAATAATTAGTATCAGAGTGAGGTTCTTATAGCAAAATCTTAACATCTTCAAGGAGATCCTTTTATCACAAGCATGGTAGAAAATCAAGCACAAGGTGGTTTGTCACTGTCAAGATCACCTCTCTTCACTAGTACAAATTATGCATTCTGGAGAATAAGGATGAAGACATATTTGATGTCACTTGGTTTTGATATCTGGGAATGTATTGAGAAAGGATACAATCCTCCAGCTACACCAATTACTTCTTCAAGATAAGGTAAAATATGAATGTAACTCAAGAGTAATGAATTCCATTCTATGCAGCTTGATTGAAACAAAATTTGTCAAAGTTATGCATTGCACAAAAACAAAAGAGATATGGACCAAACTATAGAGTATCTATGAAGGTGATAAAAGTTCAAGCTAGAAAAGTTGTATAACTATAGAGCTCAGTTCAAAAATTTTAAGATGAATGATGATGAGAGTATAGTGGCCTACATGTAGAGAACAAATGAAGTTATAAACATGATCAGAGGACTAGGTGAAAAGTTAGAAGAATCAGTCATTGTTCAGAAAGTTCTGAGATCCTTGTCTAGAAAATATGATTCAAATGTTTCAGCCATAGAGGAAGCCAAAGACATGAAGAATCTCATGATGGATGAACTGCAGAGCACTCTGTTAGCTTACAAAATGAGGATTGTTGGATCCAAAACTACCAAGAAAGAAACTCAGTTAAATCAAGAATAAGAAGAAGAATCAACTTCAGAAGATGAGTTGGATGATGAAAATATTGAAGCAATATTTACAAGAAGACTGAAAAGAGGCTTAGGCAAGTATAAAGAAAATATTCCTTTCAAATGATTTTCATGTGGACAAATAGGTCAATTTTCTATAAAATGTACAAATAAAAATAAAGAATCTCAGCCTGAACATGAAGAGGATGACAAAAAATAAAGTGCTTATAAGAAGAAAAATATCGAGAAGAAGTTCTTCAAAAATAAAAGAAACTTCTATTCAAAAGAAGAATCAAGTGATTATAATTCTAGCAACCTAGGAAAATCTGAGAATGAACATGATGAAGATCATGTCTGAATGTCTATTTATGGCCATGGATGCATCTGAGTGCAGCTCCAAAGGGAAGAATGCAGCTGACTATGTAGACTCTGATGAAGAAGAAGCTGAAGTGAATCTTGAGGCTGAACTAGTGTGTGCACTTGAAGAGTTGAGATTGTGCAAGAAAAAGAATCAGAAGCTAAGATGTACATTAAAGGATTATGAAGAACAAATCCACATCTTTGAAGGAATACAATCTCAAAGAGAAGAAGAGGATAATGAGCTTAAGGAATTGGAAACACAACTTGAAAAGATTTCAAACTCCTACAAATCAAAGGAGGATGAGTGCACAAAGCTAAACTCGAGAACTGGAGAAACTAAAAGCTGAGTTGGAACAAATGAGAAACAATATAAAAGTGTATGAAAACCTTGAAAATGGCTCAAGTGTTTTGAATGATATACTGAGTATCCAACATGGTGCAAATGACAAGTCCGGAATTGGCTTCAAAGAAGAAAGTAAAGAAAAGGAGTCTCAAAGAATGAAGAAAACAAAAAAACATCAACTATTAACACCTCATCAGCCTAAAACTATTGAAGTTATCAATGCCACAAAAATAATGAATTCTTCTCCTAGAATCACCTATGCTATGAGGTACACACACTCTTTTTATGGCTCTTTATTATTCATGTAATCAGTTTGGACATAAGGCTGCAAAGTGTAGAAAATTATCTAGAGGCTATAGAAGAAACTTTGGCCCATCTTACACCAGATTGAGCTATAATGATGTCCATCACCATTATCAAAAGAAGATTCATGTGGTTTCAACAAACAAACAAGAGCCGCCTAAGAAAAATAAGTGGGTATACATTGCAAAGAAAGATGAGAACAAGAGAAAAGAGTCATGCTCAATAGTACAGACCACATTTCATGTACAAAATGAAGATAAAATATGGTATCTAGATAGTGGATGCTCAAGCCATGATAGGTGAAAAAGTAAGTTCATTACTTTGTCTAATAATGCATCAGGTGCTATGAGATTTGGTGATAACAACTCAACAAACATAGTTGGGAAAGGAACTCTGAGTTTAGATAATGGAAAAACCATAATTGAAAATGTTTTATATGTTGAAGGTCTTAAACACAATCTTGAGTGTAATTCAAATGTGCAAAAGGGGATACAATGTTATATTCCATGAAAAGGTTGTGATATTATCAATGGAAGGACAAGAAATAAAGTTGTAAAATCCAAGCGAACAAAGAACATGTATGTTCTCAATGAGATAAACAATGAAAAATGATTCACAAGTAAGATTGATTACAATTGGTTGTGGCACAAGAGATTGGGGCATGTGAGTTTTGAAAATATGGTAAAATTGAGTGTAAAAGGTTGTGTCAGACATATGCCAAATATTTTGAAACCCGCAGATACTCTATGCAAGGCTTGTTTACATGGAAAACAAATAAGGATATCATTCAAATCAAAATAATATTCTACAACCAGACCTCTGGAGTTGATTCATATAGATCTCTGTGGACCCACCATAACTAAAGGTATAAATGGTGAGGTATATTTTATGCTTCTAATAGATGATTACACTAGGATGACATGGGTAGCATGTTTAAAAAAAAATAGAAGCCTTAGACATATTCAAGAAATTCAAGGCACTAGTAGAGAATGAGAAGAACAAAAGATCAAATTCCTAAGATTAGATAGAGGTAGAGAATTCTAGTCAAATGAGTTTGATGAATTTTGTGAAGAACATGGAATTAGAAGACAATTCTCAACCATAAGGACACCTCAGCAAAATGGCATTGTTGAGAGGAAGAACAGGACTGTGCAAGAAATGGCAAGGACCATGCTAAATGAATCCAAACTCTCAGACATGTATTGGAGTGAAGCATTTTACACCGTGGTCTATATTTTGAACAGAGCTCAACTAAGAATAAACAATGAAAAAACTCCCTATGAATTGTGGAAGAAGAGACTAGCCAATGTAAAGCACATAAGAGTATTTGGAAGCAAATGTTATATCAAAAGAGATGAAGATAATTTGGGAAAATTTGACTCAATATGTGATGAAGGGATATTCCTTGGTTACTCAGTGGTTAGTGTGGCTTATAGGTGCTACAATTAGTGATTGCAGAAGATTGTTGAAAGCACCAATGTGAATCCAGATGAAACACAACACGCCAAAGTTAGCACTCAACATAGAGACAATCATAAGGAAAAATAAGATGATGACAAAATGGATAGTCCGCGTGAAGAAGCAGATGAAGAGGAAGAAAAACTAAACACTAAGGCACCTTTTAGGAAAGTTAAGAAAGAACATCCTAAAATTTAGATCATTGAAAACAAATATGGTGGAATTCTCACAAGAATAAGGCTAAGAGAGAAGTAGGACCATGAAGACATAACTCTTTTATCAATGATAGAACCCAAAAATTTTACAGAAATAAGAAAGGATAAACATTGGGTAAATGAAATGAATGAAGAAATGGATCAGATTGAAAATAATGAAAGATGGGAACTAGTACCCAAACTGTGGAACAAAAATGTGATTGTAACTAAATGGGTATTCAAAAACAAACTGAATGAAAAAGGAGAAGTGACAAGAAACAAGGCAAGGCTAGTATGCAAAGGATATGCATAGCATCGGGAAGGAGTGTATTTTGATGAGACATTTACACCAAAGATAAAAATGGAAGAAATAAGACTATTCCTAGCTTATGCAGCTTACAAGAAGATTAGAGTATTCCAAATGGATGTGAAATCAACCTTCCTTAATGGTTTCTTGAATGAAGAGGTATATATTGAACAACCTAATGGATTTTCACTAACTGAAGATAAATATTATGTGTGTAAGTTGAATAAATCTTTATATGGATTAAAAAAATCTCCCGATCTTGATACAACATATTGGATTCATACCTCATTGAGAAAGGATTCAGAAAAGGTGTTGCAGGACAAATATCTACATCAAGGAAGAAGGATACCACTTGCTAATTGTCATTGTGTATGTAGATGATATCATATTTGGTGGAGACCATGATAAGATGACATATAAATTTACTAATATGATGAAATAAAAATTGAAATTTCTATTTTTGGATATATTTCATTCTTTCTAGGTTTACAGATCATTCAAACATATCAAGGTATATTCATATCCCAGACTAAGTATATCAAGGAGATGCTGAAAAGATTCAGAATGGAAGACTGCAGACCGATTGGGACACCAATGGAATTTGGATGCAAGATGAGCAAAGATAATGACACACCAAAAGTAGACAAAACATTGTACAGATCCATGATAGGAAGTCTACTCTACTCCACCGCATCAAGACCAGACATCATGTAGGTGGTAGGCCTTGTTGGAATATTTCAAGAAGATCCAAGGGAAACACACCTCAAGGAGGTCAAAATAATTTTGAGATACCTCATGGGCATAGTTGAATATGGATTATGGTACTCTAAGAGCAATGAATTCAACATAAAATCATATACGATGTAGATTGGGAAAGAAGTGTTGATGTTAGGAATAGTACAAGTGATGAAGCATTCTTTGTTTGAAACCATTTAGTATCTTAGATAAGCAAGAAGCGATCATCGGTGGAACTATCAACATGTGAAATAGAGTATATAGAGGTTAGAATGTGTTGTACTCAAGTTATCTAGATGAAGCAGACATTAGAAGACTATAAGGTAAAATTTGAAAGTCCAATTCTTTTGTTATGTGATATCACAAGTGCAATAAGTGTCTCTAAGAACCTTGTGTTCCACTCAAATACCAAGCATATTCCTATTAGATATCACTTCTTGAGGGAACAAGTGAATGACAAGAAAATCAATCTAGAATATGTGAGCACAAAAGAAGAGATTGTAGACATTATGACTAAGCCACTACCAAAAGCCACATTTGAACATTTAAGGAATGAATTGGGGGTCATTCTTGATCCCACCAACAATTAGAAAGTGTACAAAAAAGGAAAGGGATAATTCTCATGAATTATCAGCTCCTAATCAATGTCAAAGTAAGGGGAGTTAGTCTACTAGCTCAAATTCATCAAAGTATACATCATCTCAAGGGGAGCATTGTCACGGACACACCAAGAAATATGAATAAGAAACATGAGCCTAGGGGGAGCTTCTTGAGGTAAGAACATGTTTTATCTAGCTTACTAGCATATTCAACTTTATGTGGCCTATTTGATCATTTTCCATTATTTTCAAAGGGGGAAGTATATATTGTCAAAACCAACTATTCATATCATACAAAAAGGGGAATGAAATATAGCTAAAGGAGAGGGAAGTAGATACTAAAATATAGCTTGTCACATTCAAAATGAGAGAGATGATGGAACCAACCAAGTCATATACACAAAAGAGTAAAGCTAAAAAAGAAATCAGGTATGCAAGCATTTTGCCATCAAAAGAAGGAAATTGGTTTCTTCCATATAGAAGCATTAAGGTGTATTGAGGTGTTGCCATCAATGAAAAAGGGGATATTTTTAGACCTTTGTCAAAGTCATATGTTTTTTCATTGATGTCAAGATGGAGGATTTTCTTCATCGATAGAGGATTTTCTCACCTTTTCGTAAAGGTGAAATTTTCCTTCTAACTCCTTGTATTTTGCAAGTTATGGCTTGACAGAGTTTTAGAGGGAAATTTTCCCTGGGAAGTTCTGCAACCAATAAGGATGTGCCATGTGGCGGTGGAGGTCAGACAAGCGGGGGTAAGTTGGAAAAATTTCCAAAAATGGCACAAAGAAAATTTTGGCCCAGAAGCCCCGTGTTGAATGAGAATGTGCCACATGTCCATGAGGGCGGTGGGAGTCAGAGGGGCAGAGTAAATTTTGGCTTTTTGCCAAAATAGCAAAGGGAAAAAAGGAAAAAACTTTCCCGCAGGCCCGGCAAGGAGAAGGAAAAGAAATTTTTGAATGCCCGCGGACCAACCAGAGGATGACACGTGTCCAGCTCTGGTGGGGGTCGAGGCATAGAAAGATTTGGAAAAATTCCAAAGTGTTTAAAATGGTGAAAAGGAAAATTTGTTCCCATGGGCTGCGAGAGAGACGAAAAGTTGATTAAGGTCCGCACCAAATCGAGTGTGCCACGTGGCAACGAGCGAGCGGGGCATGGAGAAATTTTGGATTTTTTCCAAAATTCAAAAAGGGTAAAATGGCCATTTGAACCCGTGGACAAATGAGGAAGTGCCACATGGCAGTGGAGCAGTGGGGCGTGAAACTTTTTGGGGAAATTTTCTCAAATTCAAAAAAGGGGAAAAATTTTAGGTTTTGGCCTGTCGACCCATGTTTTTCCCGCTTTGCCCTAAATCTTTAGATGGGAATATTTTTCAATCTAGGGCTCATTTTTCTCAATTTTATTGTCACACGAAAGCTATTGAAGTCCTCTACATGATGGAATCTTCAATTTTGATTTTTAGTGGAGTTTAGTGAGAGAAAAATGAAAAAACACCTTTGCATGGGAAAAGAGCAAAACCAACATTTAACCACCATTTTTAATGCAGTATGGCTTCCATTCTTCTCCAACATGGTCGAAAATCTTGGGGAATAAACTTTTAAGGGTACCCATGCTATTTTTATGGATCTGGTTGGTGGTTGAATCATTCATTTAAATTTTCCCGCGTTTCTCCTTCTTGAACTCGGGTTTTCATTGTTAAAAGTCAGATTTGGCTCATTTGTAAAGGGTTGGACATTTTTTATGTTTTGCAGGCTCCCTCCTTCACCCTAGCAAGTGAATTTGTGGAATATCAAACCTTTTTAGGACTACAACATGTTTTCTACCTCTTTTCTATTGTAATGCATTGTATTTAAAAATGGAAATGACAATGTAAGCTTTGTGAATGAATTTTCAATCCTTTCTTGTGTTGTTTGCTCTATCCTGATCCTTCATTACAATTTTAGCAATTTGTGCATGATTTGTGTTACATTTTTCATAATTTGTGTTAATCTATAGAAATATATGTTCACCACTCCTTTGGTGTATCACCTTGTTAGTTTAGTTTTATCTTCTTTTCTTTCTATCCTTGTCTCCTTGGAAGAATTAGAGTAGAATTTTGAGTTAAACCTATGCAAATTTCATGCATACATCTTATCATAGGAGTAGAGGAACCAACCTTCAATCTGGAGATTTTTTCCCATTTTTGCAAGTCCCACACTTGGGGAAAATATTCCATGTTATGCAATCACACTAAATGACCCAATTCTCACTTGCAGATCTGAAGGTCATTCAGGGGGTGCTGCTGATTTGCACTAATAGGTTCATTAGGATAAACGAGAAAAATTTATTTCTAAGACTTGAACATTTCTATTTTGAAAAATTTCATGCTTGACTGGATCATAGAATCTTAAACCTTTAGTTTTACAGCCATAGAAAATAAAAATACAAGCAAATGAGTTTGGATCAAGCTTCTTCCTTTTAGCTTTTGGAATGAATATGGAAGCATGACTACCAAATATTCTTAGGTGAGAGATATCTAGTTTTTACTTTGTCCATACTTCATGAGGAGTAGCTTGATGAAGATGTTTTGTAGGTAGTCTATTTAAAATATAGAAAACAATGTTCATAGCTTCAGCCCATAAGAACTTAGGAACATTGAAAGCATGAATCATAGTCCTAGCCATTTCTAATACAATCCTATTCTTTTTTTCTGCAATGCCATTTTTATGAGGGGAATAGGAGTGGTCAATTATCTTTGAATTCCACATGAAACAAAAAACTCATCAAAGGATTTTATAACATATTAACCTCCATTATCAATCCTAATTATCTTAATTTTCAGATTTGAAGCATTCTCAACTAGAGATTTAAATTCCTAAAATTTAGATAAGACATCAGACTTCTTCTTAATGAAATAAGACCAAGTCATTCTAGAATAATCATCAATAAAGAAAACAACATACAATGCACCACTGAGAGAAGGAACCTCAAGTGGACCTCTTACATCACTATGGATTAGTTCTAATAACTGAGAGGAATTTGGATCATGATGTTTGTGAAATGGTTGAGCATGTTGCTTACCACGTAGGAAACTTTCACAAGTTTCATGTTCTAATTTTATCTTAGGAAGACCAACAACAAGATTTAGTCTAGACATATCATACAAACTCTTGAAATTTACATGACCAAGTATTTCATGCCATAGCTGAATATCATTCTTATAAGAGGAAGAAAAACAAGACTCGGACACAAAACCATCAAATATATACAAGCCATTCTTTTAGATCCCAAAAGAAATGACATTTTTAAACTGATCTTTGACATACCATTTTTCTTGTAGCAAAACAACTTTATAGTTTTCTTTAGTTAGCTGAGAGCAAGACAAAAGATTCTTTTTTAGTTTAGGGACATACAAGACATTCCTAATTACACCATTTGATAGCTTAACATTGCCACAACCTTCAACTCTAATGATAAAGTTATCTCCTAGATAGATATTCTCTTCACATTTGACCATATCTGAAAGGATATTAGGAATGCAAGTCATGTTCCTGGAGGCACCACTATCAAGAATCCATTCATTGTCATTTGAAGCTGAAAGGGATGTATATAATGAAATAGATTTCTCAGCTACATTTGCTTGCTTTTGCTTCATATTTTCTTGAAATTATTAGGCTTTTTTCTTAGCATTCTTGACTGATTTATTAATCTTTACTCTATAATCAGATTCTTTGTGTCCAAATTTTCCACATTTATTACAAGTTCCATTAAATTTAACTTTAAATGGATAATTGATTTTAATAGTGTTAGTCTTGGAATTAGTTTTAAATTTGGATTTAATACTATAATTTTGATTTGGATTAAAATTTCTAGTATGAGAAGGCTTATGATTAGACTTGTGAGAAGGCTTATGATTTTGAGAGAACAAAGCTTGAGAAGTAGTCTCTTTTGAATCAAATTTCTCCATGACTCTTTCTTCTTGAATCAACAAAGAAGACAAGGTGTCCAGATCAGGTAGATCATTCTCATTCTAATATTTGGAATTAAGAATTGAGATGTAATGTCTATATTTTTCATGAATGTTGATTTGAATTATGAAATACAGTAGCTTGTCTTGAAACAATTCATAGTTACAACCATCTAGTTGAGCTTTAATGTTCTTAATTTTAGCTAGATAGTTTATAATTTTCTCATCCCCTTTCATGGGTGTTGTAAACAACTCTAGAACAAGCTTAATGATCTTAGACAACCTAATTCCTTCATGCACGATCTCTAATTGATTCCATATAGTTGAATGTGAGTCTAAATTACCTACATGCATCAAGAATTCATCTCTAATGCTTTGCAATAATGGATAGAGCTTCTTGATATCTTTGAGAAAAAGAGCTAAGATTTTTAGGGGTAGCTTGTCTTCCTATGGGATAGATTTCACTACCACCACAAGATTCCAAATATTTCTAGCCATAAAACAAGCTTTCAAATGCACTTTCTAGATGTTATAGTTAGTTGAATTCAAGAGTGAGACTTATCCATTGAAAAATAGTAGAACTAGCCATTTTAGATGCTCGGATGGTAAATAGACATATATAGCTAGAAAACAACTCAAAGAAGCTAAATGGAGACCAAAAACAAGCTACAAATATTTTAAATAGATAAATTAGATAATTAATTAATTATGAGCTTAAGATCATAGCACAGTTCATCAAATTTTCAAAAATAGCTAGATTTGGTCTAAAATTAGCTTGAAATGGTTGATTTTATATCAAATTTACAGTAACAAAGTTGGGGTTGAGTTATAGGAGCTCGATGAGTTTTTTTAGCAACTCAGCTTGATGAGCTAAAGGATGAGCTACACGAGATATTTAGCAACTCATCGGTGAGGTGAGCTAAAATATCGAGTTACACAATCTTAAAAATGAGCTTCTTTAATAAGTAAAATCAGTTAATAAACAACTCAGATAGGGGTCGACACGTGGCATAGATAAAAAATACCAAGTGAGGCACATGTCGGCTTCAAAATAGATCCTCGGATGGATGCGATGCTTTAAAATAGTAAAGTTAAACCCCTTTCAGTCTGAAACCGATTCAAAAAACGCGACAAAAGATAAACAAACACACATCAATACACATAGCTTTAAAATAAAGCAAATACACATGTCACTTTTTAATTAGCTCAAATTTTGCACTTTGACATGATATGACAAGAAATTCTAAGTCAAACAAGCCACTTATCAAAAAATTAATAGCTTAAGCAATTTATAAACCAAACTTGAGATAAAGTTTGGGTACGGAAAAGGAATAAGACAATTGTCACAATCTAAATGGCGAAGCCAAAGCAAAAATTGATACCCTAACACAATTAGAAAACACGTCATAAATAAATTGGAATATGTCTCGTAAGTTTGAAAAATTATGACAAGTGTGAAAAATAATAATACATATCGATTTTTAATTAAATTAGACTTCGCATTTTACAGACTTAAAAAAACCCACGAAATATAGAAATTATTTAGAAGCCATGCGGTACAAAGAAAAGTTAATAAACCCACGAAACAAAGAGCTAAATTCTAACACAATGAAGAATACTAAGACAAGTGTCACTTTTCTATTAGCTTGCACTTTGCAAGTCTACCAAAAAATGACAGAAATATATGTGTCCAAATGCTATTAAATCGCACTTCGCAGGGCAATCAAAAAAGACTAAGTAAAAAAAGATGCGTGGAACCTTTTTAATGCCTTGATTTTCACAAGAATGAAAAAATGTGAAATGTGGAGCAATTCTATTGGCTCAGATTTTGAAAAATTGACAAATACGATAGAAAAGATAATTGGAGCAATTTTATTAGTCTGACCTTTGAAAATCTCGAAAAGAGTCAAAAGAAGACTAAAAAGTAGAATACTGGAAACTGCTTGGAGAAAATTATGGGCTAAAGTTTCACAAATGTCGAAATAGATAATATAATTCTAACAACGTGAAAACATGTATAAAGCCCTTATTGGCTCATGGATTGTAATTGAAAATCAAATAAACAATATTCTAACACCTCGAAGCAAGATGGAGATTTTTGATTGGATCGGGCTTCATAAAAAATGACAAATACAAAGCTAGCTAGAACAATATGATTGGATTAAGCTTTGTAGTCAAAGGAAGTCAAATAAATCTATTAGGGAGAAGCCATATGGCATTAGAAGACGCCCAAGATTCGTAAAGACAGAAAGATGTCGATCAAAGCCACTTGGCACTCTTAGAGTGGGTACGACTTTGCAAACACAAAAAGAACTATAAAAATCTTCATGGAGCAATATTATTGGTAAAAACTTCACCAAACTGAAAATGAATTAAAAAAAAAGCCGAATGAATTGGCCTGGGCATCACAAAGAAAAAAAGAAATCGAAAATACAAAGCCAGATGGCACAAAATGATTGGCCTAGGCTTCATAAAGGTAAAATTAGCGAAAAATAAATATTTTACAACCAGGATGGACTTCAAAGTCCCGAATAAACTGAATCTAACTAGATATTTCAGATCCACATTCAAAAAATGACTGTAATGGTTATTTATAGTGGGAAAAATAAAAATAGCTCATAGATGATAGATTCAAGCTATAAATGGCTAAAATGAGATGAAAAAGCAAATATATAAGCATACAAAATCTTAAACACAATCTAAATAGCCATTTAGCCCAATCTTAATCAATATTTCAAACACTATTAAGTGGGAATTTAAATTTTAAACCTAGTTATATTGAACACGAATGTGGACCTTTTAGGTCTCATAGATCTGTTAATAAACTTAAAGTTTATTCGCCCTTTCAAGTCAAAAGACTTCTAGATCGATCTTGTACATACAAAATCACCAAGCTCTAATACCATGTTAGATTTTGCAAGGAAATGAGATCTAAAAATCACAAATTCACCATTAAAGGTTGAAAATGATAGATTATTATGTACAATAGATTAGACAAAGAAATAACTTGAATTAGAGAGTGAATAATAGAGGTAAATGAGCAAGATCTTGAAAGAAAATACAAGAACAAGAATATAGACAGATAACACAAGATTTAAGTGGAGAAACCCGAAGGAAATACTCCACCAGTAAAGCACTTTATTTTATTAAGAATCTAATACAATTTTACCCAACACTTCCACTTGGCTCCTTAGCTATTTCACTTTTGTAAAGCTATATCTCTAGTTTTTCACTAGCTAAAACATTCATTAACTGAACGTCTTACAACTCAAAGTATTTAATAAAATCCTGAAGAACCATTGTATATAGTCATATATGCAATCCCAAGAGGGATCACCCAATAAACTAGGTGGGTGAATCGGTCAGGCCGCTTCACTCTTTGAGTTTGAACCAAAAATAAAAAAGGAAAGCCAAGAAGAACTATGGAAAGCGTGGAAGACTTTAAAATATGCGGGTAAAAGGAATAGATTCATGTATAAAG
Organism: Taxus wallichiana var. yunnanensis; assembly: GCA_018340775.1. Taxonomy (NCBI): domain Eukaryota; kingdom Viridiplantae; phylum Streptophyta; class Pinopsida; order Cupressales; family Taxaceae; genus Taxus; species Taxus wallichiana. The sequence continues at coordinate 162,188,173 of CM031243.1, read as the reverse complement.
AAAAATTATTGGAAAGGTGTTGGACAAGGAGGATGGTCGCAAGACATTGGGAAAGCCGCGAGAAGCATAGAAGAGCCACGAGATAAATAAAAATTTGCGAATGAAGGAGAAATGCCAAGTGAATAAATGAAAGTGATGTTATACAAAGAAGAAATTCGGAGGAGCTAAGGAAAGCCACAAAATGATAGAATATTTACTAGAAAAGGGTCAAAGATAATCAATTTGATTCAAACATGAACAAGTGAGAGTTGGTTTTCCAAAATTGATGGTGATTTGATTATCAGGTGATTTTGGCTAAGTATATAACTTGATCTCCATGAAGAAAAAATAAAACTATTGTTCCAACTACAACCATTTAATGCTTATTAACCTTGGGATATATAGTTGAACTTTTCTATGATAATACGAGTTTCAAGGAGAAATAAAATATTGTAGATGAAAATGGCTCGCTCATCTGGGTCACGTTGCAAATTCTAAAAAGATTGGAAAATATATTTTTAGGCACAACTAATAAATTTCTCTTACACATAAATGGAAAATGATGTAATCAAACTAAATATATAAGAAACAAAATCTAGAGTTATTTGTATGCATTTAATAGTCTGAATTCTCGAAGCAATAGAACAAGAAGACACAATACACATAAATCGAAGAAAAGAAATGGGTTAATTGATTATATAGTTCAAACTTGTAACCATTTTTGGTGAAGTATCTTAAGAAAGAAAATAAGTATTCAAGCTAAGGAAAAGTTATTCAAGAGAGATAATACAATGCAATCAAGCTAAGAAAGAACAACAAAAGAAAAGAGAGAGGAAAGAGGAGAGCAGACCAATGAAACATTGATTTATTAGATGAGAATGGCATCAGGGTGGAAGATTGAATGAGAAAAAGGGATTGATTCAGATGAGTAGAAGAGAGTGAAAAGAAGAACACAAACCGATACATAAAGGTGATCATAATCCATTATACAAGCAATTTTTGTAACTAGATGATCAAAATTTACATGTAAATCAAGTCTAAGTTGTAGCTTAGCATTTTCAAGGGGTTGTAGCCTCCTTGTGGGTAGGTTCCTACAAAATATCAGTTGTAGCTAATTAAATTAGGGGTTGGTGCTCCTTGCAAGTGGGTTCTTGCTAAATTTTTTGAGTGGGTGCTCAAAAAATCTTCGAGTGGGTGCTTGAAGTTGTGAAGTGGGTGCTTCACAGGTTGAGTGGGTGCTCAACGAAAAATATTGTAGGATGTGTAATATTCTTGTAAGTCCTTGATTTGTGTAATATAAGTAATGGTTTTGGTAGATTTTCCTCCCAAAAGGGTTTCCCACGATAATAGTTGGGCATTATTTTATTCTTCATGACATATGCTCGATTGTCTACTCGATTTTTAAAGATGCACTTCATTAAAGGGTTTAAATTTAGCATTAAGCTAAAAATTTCTAGTCTTCACTGATTCATCCTCCCCCCTCTTAGTGCTTGTTATCACTAACAATACCTATGGGTGACACACAAAGTATGCCAATCAACATCCACCTTTTTAGCATCAAATTTAAACTTTTGTTTATCCTTGATTTTGTTCATCGTGAACCCGAAATATTTTTCCATGAATGCAAATGGTAATTTTCATGAACGAATCATTTCTCCATCTACAATATTGAACCATGCAAGGTTGTAGTTTTTATTACTACAAAATTTTCTGTTCTTAAACCTTTGCTATAAATTCTACTCGAATGTGATGACCTATAATTTAGTAGATAACACCCTAGTCACATTGCACATCACTTAGCCTAGACTAAGCGCTCACCCAAAGCGCGCAAAAGTATAAGGTCCCTCTTTAGGGTTCTATAACAGGATGGAAGAAACATTTAGATTCATAACTTATCCATCATTTTATAATACATTCTACCCTCAAATCTATGAAAGAACAAGCTTAAAAATAATCATGATTGAACAACATGTACTACTCAATTACACAAAATACACTTAGATTCACCAATATCTTCCATCTTTATTAAATACATAATCTCCTTACAGATTGTCAATCTATACCAATGCGTATATGGTTCTATTACACACATTCTTACATCCAAAATCATACATACACTTGCACTCTCTATTATGTACCTAACATCATATATATAGGGCGGGGGACTTGCCCTTCACCGCTTTTCTATTCCGAGAAATAAGCCGCATGCTATTGATAGCCATACGCTATTTACAATCATAGCCACACATGTAAGTGTGCTATATAAAGTCCTCTTGTAGTTAACTGAAGTTTCAATTATATTCTTAGCTCGTCTCCATGCAAAACGCTTCAAACCACTTCTCCAAATATAGACAATGTATGGCATGCATGTATGTGTATTGTTGGTGTGTTCCACATGCCATATTCTAAAAATAGGTCTTCATGCTCAAAATTAGATAAGTATTGAAATATGAACTTTCCTTCCACACTTGGGTCCTTCTTGTCCTTCCACACCTTTGATCCTAACCTTCTATCCTACGTGGAATCCTTGTGTGATCTTTGACAAGTATTCTTTGATCAACATTACCCCACACTAATTTCATTGTCATCCCGACAATAGGTATCTCCAAAAATTTGAAGGAAAGAATAAGAATGGAAAGAATAAAGATGAAATAATGCAAATAAATAAATAATTGCTATGAATTTATGAGGCAACCTCCTCAGTGTCGATCTGTAGTATCAGCTCTGGATACTCCTTTATTTCAGCCTCTAATGCCTATCAATCAATGAGTGCTTGCTCTGATTTTTCAGGGATGTCCACAGATAATGGATTCCAACTCATCCCTTGTAATTTCTCCTTTATCATTTTTATAACCAACAAAACACTAGAAATTGATGTCATACTTCCTTCTAAAGGGTCCATATTCGAGAAATTAGCTTTCCAAGCTCTTCCAATCGAGTCTTGTGCGGCTCTTATGTTGTTTCTAGGGCCTTGTGCTTTTGTTTAACCATTGAAAACCTTTCTACGTGGCCCAATGTCTCATCTTTAATCACTTTCTGGACCTCATTATTCTCTTCTAAGGTCTTGATGTTGATAAGTGCCTCTGGAGCTGTGCATAAAATTAAAGCTTGGTATGATTTATTCAATACTTCTTGTAATGCCTGCAACAACCCTTCATAAGATGTGATTTTTCTCATCACTAATGCTTTCTCCCATTTTGCATCTTGTTACGAGCATTCGGCACTTGATACACGAGTTTCATCTTCAAGAACCAAGTCCACCAAATTTCCTACATAATGTATCACTAAAGGAAATGTACGTGGTACCTTGGCCTCTAAGTGTGGCTTTGATTTGATTACATTGTCCCTAATCTCCTTTGTGATTCTTATGAACACCTCATTCTTCTTCTATACAAATTCCCTCTCCTGTGTTATGCATGCTATCTCTATGTCCTTTGTCTTCAGCTCCTTGTGTAGTGCTCTAATCATGGTAGCTTTGTCTATTTTTCTTCTAGCCACCTCGGTAGAACTTTCACCATTACATTGCTGATCTGCTCATCTGACATGACAGTAGGCTTTACTGTCATGTGTCTAGCTCGAGATGCCTTCTTTAGTTGCCTCGAAATGCATGAATCCTCACACACAACAAAGTCGGGCTCATCCATGTGGGTGTGTATTGACCATGATAGTTGCTTTAGAGTGTACATAGTCACCATATCCTCATCAATCAACTACCAAATGAATAAATCCTTCTTTTCTATCATGGTTTAGAAGCGAGTGTAAATTTTTTTCTTGTATCCTCTGCATACCTCATGGTTGGTGGAATGTTCTATCCACTTTTTCTTTTAGAACTTTTATGCATAGGAACTTTATCCTCCAAATTGGGGACTCATGTCTCCATGTCTTGAACATCCTCTCTGACTATTTCCTCTGGTATTTTCCATTCCTCTTCTTTTCCATTTGATTCCTCACCTGTTCTTTTGTGTTTTTGGAAGTGTAGGAGAGCTAAGTGCACTTTCATCTAACTCTTCTACCTCCTCATTCAAATTTAGTTTCCTCCTTCTCTGCATGGTTGCCTCCTTTTGTGGAGATAGTCTAGGTGATTTGTGCACAGTGGTTGGAGTAGCACCTTAGGTCCTTGTTCTCTTGAATAACATTTTAAACCTATGTTCCCCTTAGAATGCATTCAATTCCTCATCATCCCCCTCTTGTGGCTAAGGTGGTGTAACAACACATTCAACTACACCCTTATTTGTGGGATGCCTCCTACCTCTATGCTCTAAACCCCCAATATTTTCCCACTCATCCTCCACTTCAATTCTCTTTGTGGGCTTAGGTCTGGGATGTTCTCCATTGTATGCTTTCCCGTTGGTGGTGCTGGAAGTGTGAACTCACCTTCCACATATTTTTTATTCTTCATTTTTGGCTTTAATTGAAGATACACCAATGTTTCCCCCACATCTACTACAACCAAACTTATTGGTTTGATATTCAATACCTCTGAAATGATCCTCTTTGTATAAGCACTTCTGCCAGGATACATATACTTATTCTTCAACGTATGGTAATTTTAGTCCACATTATCTACATTGAATACCAGTCGGTGCGTGTCTATAAATCTATTAACAGATGCTTGAAAATACCTTGTAGTGAATGTGTAAGGCAACTTGCACCAAGGGATCCAGACTCCATCTTTCATTGGGAAGCACACAATGTAGAAATGTTGATATACAAAAAACTGAACTTGTTTCCCTACCACTGCTGGTAGGTCCTTTGGGATGTGCCACTCTTCCCAAAATTCTGCGTGGAGCCTATCATACCACTTCTCTACCCTTTTCTTTACTTCATCTGTCATGGTCCCCTTGCATAGGTACTTGTTGAATCTTTTAGCTAGGGACTTGTTCTCTATGGGGTATTCCCGGACTTTCTTCTTGATCCATCGATACTCTAATATCCATGAATACCAATGATAACAGAACAACCCTAAAGCTGATCTTCCCTCCTATGCATGCTTATTTGAAAAATTTATATAAGGATAGGATGCATATGCATTATACCATCCTTATATAAATTTTTCAAATTTTATGCATTTATTGCTCCTTCACTACAAATATCTCCTCATTCATTGACCAAATCCATTCATTCGACACAAGTACTTCTTTGCGCTTGAGATATAACCTTCTAGCGCACCTTCCTACCCTCTAGTCATAGAATTCTCTTCAACATGCACTCCTGCAGACTAAGTACCTCATCACCGTACCTTCTCTTGGTAGCTAACATGGCCTTTGCTTACATCATGTTATAATGTTACGATGGGTTGAGACTCTTAGTACGATTGCATAACATGGAGCTTTTCCCAGTGTGGGACCTTGCAAAATTGGAAAAGCTCTCTCGGATGAAGGCGGTTCCTATTCCTCTATTCGGATGCACACGTAGAAAATGCGAGAGGGTTTACTAAAAACCTAATCTAACTTGCGAGGAGACGGGGTAAGAAAATGCATAAAATAAAACCTAAACTAACGAGGTGATGCAGGGAATGAAGAACATATGTCTTGCCAGTAAACACAGATCATTAAAATGTAATGCAAGATCATGCACAGATAGCTAGGTTCACAGTGAAAGATCGGGGGATGCAAATGAACACAGAGAGGGTTGAGAATCATCCACAGACATGCATTAATTTTCTCCAAATATTGATACAACACACTGCAAAATGCCAAGAGGCAAGGTTGCATTACAGTTTCAAATGGGAGGTTTTTTCTCCACAAGTTCACCTGCCAAAGAGAAGAAGGGAGGGGCAAAACAAGAATGTCCAACCTTTAGAAAGAAGCCCCTCCTTACAATTTATAGGAAGAATGAGAGAGAAAAGAGAGAGGAATTCGAAATCTACCCCAACCACCTCTAGAATGCACTTAACTCATCTCATTATGGTGGTAGGTGAGAACCCCAGCGAACCCAAAAGTGGTGAACTATATTTTGCATTTTTAAGAATTTTTTCTCACCCAATTAAAGATATCTAGTCGTAGTTGGATAGAGGACCTCGTAAGATTTCCAAAAATTCCAACCTTGCATGAATCCGAGCTCCCAGTCAAAAGTTATGGCCATCTGAATATCTGCGCCGGGTCACTTCTGTCAGGCTCAAATTTCTGCGCCCTCCGAAGGTGCACCAAGGGAGCATTCATGTGTGTGTCATCATCCTCTTCTATGTTCCTTGGGTGCACCATTTCCTCTGTCGACACTCATGTCGTGTGCCCATTCTGTGCGCCTTGGGTGCACCATTTCCTCTGTCGACACTCCGTGTCGTGCGCCCATTATGCGCCTTGGGCGCACCATTTCCTCTGTCGACACTCATGTCATGCACCCATTCATGCACCTTGGGTGCACCATTTCTCTTTCGACACTCATGTCGTGTGCACCCATTCATGCACCTTGGGCACACCATTTCCTCTGTCGACACTCCGTGTCGTGCGCCCATTCTATGCGCCTTGGGTGCACCATTTCCTCTGTCGACACTCCGTGTCGTGCACCCATTCTGTGTGCCTTGGGTGCACCATTTCCTCTATCGACACTCTGTGTCATGTGCCCATTCTATGTGCCTTGGGCACACTATTTCCTCTGTCGACACTCATTTGTCGTGCCTTGCCATTACTGTGCGCCTTGGGTGCACCATTTCCTCTGTCGACACTCTGTGTCATGCGTCCATTCTGTGCGCCTTGGGATGTGAGCTTCTTTGATTTCTCCATTCTCTTGCTTGTCTATATCTACCGGGGAAAAGATATATACAACAATTTTGCGACTCAACGGGATCACCTGCCTGCTAGGTAGAAGATCGGTGGCCTTTTAGCAATCCATTGGGCATGGAGTCATAAGCAATAACTTGAAACCAACCTGATATCTAATCCCAATCCTGATATTGCAACTCCTTCTTCGAGAGCATGCTGAACTGTAGAAAACCAACCTAGGAGCAACAAAACCTGTGCCGGAGCACTTAGGGAAACAGAAACCTAACTACAACAAGACAATGTGCATACGCACTTAGAGGAATTGAAATCTAGGCTAATATTTACAAGGGTAAACCCTTTTCCTTTTAGTAGCAATGTTTAAGATAGATTCCATTAACCGGAATCGGGAGTTCTCCTCCATCCAAAGTAGACAATTGGAAGGCATTACTACTTTTACATCCCGTGACCATGTAGGGGCCACTCCAAATGGCATCAAACTTGGAATGCCTTCCTGGTTTTCCCGATCTGCATCCCATTTCAGAACTAGGTCCCCTTCCTGGAAGGTCCTTGCTCTTGCTTTCTTATCAAACCATCTTTTTACTAAGGCCTGATCTTTCTCAATTGTTTGAATTGCATGTTCTCTAATTTCTTCCAATTCCATCAACTCTGCATACCTAGCCTCCATTGGTTCGAACTCAGCCAACTCCAACTACTTCATGAACTCCAATGTAGGCAGTTCTAATGATATAGGCAATACTGCCTCTTTTCCATAGACCAACTTGTAAGGGGAATTACCTGTAGACCTCTTTGGTGTTATTTTTCGAGCCATAATGCTGATTTTAGCTTGGTATGCCATGTTCTTTGATTTTCATCCAGAGTCCTCCTGATGATTCTTAGCAAATTTTTGTTCGTGGACTCTGCCTGTCCATTACCCTGCGGGTAATAATTTGAAGAGGTGCTCAAATAGATTCCATTCTTGACAGCCCATTACGTAATCTTGGAACCTATAAATGCCATGCATTATACGATATGATAGTGGCGGCACACACACAACACAGTCACTATTCCTTCATAAAAGTCTAGTATGTTAGACTCATTTGCTTCTTTGAGCGCTTTTTGCTTGGTCCACTTGGTGAAATAGTCCGTTGCCGTGAGAATCCACTTGTGGCCTTGGCTTGAGTTTGGATTGATGACCCCGATGAAATCCAATCCCCATTGCGTAAATGGTTGGTCAACCAAGATTGGGTGCAATGGAAGCTGCTTTAGTCTTTCTTTGCTGTGAAGAGTGCACATTTCTTGCACTTTCTTATCCATGTATAGCGATCCTTTGAAGGCTGTCACCAATAATACCACTGCCTTCATTATCTTGAGAGCTTTATTACTCGTGGGGTGAAATGTCCTCCGAATCTCCATCGTGAAAATCTCGTAACACCCTCTCAATTTGATTTGTCCCAGTGCACCTCAATAGAACTCCATTGATGTCTTTCTTAAACAAAACACCATCAACAAGCACATATGGAATGGCTTGTAATCTGAAGTATCTCCTCTTTGCTTTGCTCATTTACTGGGGCATAGGCTGTGCGTAGGAAGTGTATCATATTCTGAGTCCAACACGGAGTAGGCACATCATCATTTTCTTGTTCTTGACCATCCTGTAATACCAAGACAGCCTCTTTTTCATTACCTGCTTCAACTTGTTGACTCAAGGCTAGCTGCTCACATAGTCCCTTCCCACGTACTAGTTTGGTGACCTTGATCTCAATGTCATATTCCATGACACGAGTTATCCATCCTGCACATTTCTCATTCAGATCCTTGTTTAGAAGGAAGTCCCTGACTCCCGCATGAGAGACCAATAATTGGATCTTGTTGTTTGAGACTAGGTGCTTGAATTTCTTTAAGCTCCTGATTACTGCAAGGACATGCTTTTCAATGAAAGAGTACCTAGTTTCGTATTCCTCCAAGCCTTGACTAAAGAAAGCAACTGGTTGTTCTAATCCTCCTTTGTTTTGTTGTACCAGGATTGCAGAAATCGTGTCCCCACCACCAAAGGCATATAGCACGAAGTCCTTGGAGAAGTCTGGATTGACGAGAGTCGGAGCTTGGGATATAGCCTCTTTTATTGCCTCAAAACTTGCCTTGCCTTCAGATGTCCACTTAAATGCCATGCTCTTCTTTAACATTAGCGTTATTGGTTTTACGAGAGATGCAAAGTTTGGAACAAATCTGCGGACAAAATTGATCCTTCCCAAGAAGCTTTGAAGAGCCTTCTTGTGACTTGGCAAAGCCAATGCTCGAATTGCTTCAACTCTTTCTGGGTCAATCATCAACCCCTCCTTTGAAACAATATGGCCTAGAAGTTTTCCCTCGTGAGCCAAAAATATGCATTTTTTGGGATTCAAAGATACCCCAAATCTTCTACACCTCTGAAATACTTGCCTCAAATGACAGAGGTGATCCGCTGCATTTTTTGAGAATACAGTGATGTCGTCAAGATATATCAAAACTATTTTATTGATCAACCCCTTAAATGCCATATCCATTGCCCTTTGGAAAGTGGCTCCAACATTTGATAGCCCAAATGGCATTTTTTGTAGGCATAGGTCCCCCATTTGGTGGTGAAAGTCGTCTTGAATTGGTCATCTTCTTTCACCATCACCTGATTGTACCCTGAGTAGCCATCTAGGAGAGAGAATCTCTCTGAACCGGATACTACTTGCAATATTTGTTCCATTGAAGGAAGTGGGTAATGATCTTTGAGAGATGCCCTGTTTAGGTCTCGAAATCCACACACAACCTGATTTCTCCACTCTTCTTCCTGACCGGAACCAAGTTTGCAACCCAGCTTGAGTGCTTGATCGGGAATATAATGCTTGCCTCTATTAGCTTATTTAGCTCTTTCTTCATTAGAGGCTCAATGTGAGGGTTGACCGGTCTGCCTTACGCACGATGGGCTTAGCATCTGGATCCAATTCTATGGTATGTTGTGCCAAATTTGGATCGAATCCTCTTAAGTCTTCATAGCTCCAAGCGAAGACATCTGGATATTCTTGGCAAAGTTGTATGAAATCTGATTTCTCCTGCTCAGTGGCCACTTTACCAATTTGAAGAGTTTTGCCTTCCCCAACCGGAATTGGCCCTGAATCTTCTCTCTTGACCTGTATGTTAGCCTTTTCCTTACGGAACTGGTCGTTAGGGTTGAAGATAGACTCCAATGTTACCAAACCCTTAGGAAGCTTGTTTGTCCATAGCTGCACTACTTGATCCCCATATTGCTGCTCTAATCATCTGATTCCTAGCTGAGAATTCAGCCTCTTCTTGTAAGAAATTGACGATCTGTTGATCGTTCTCAAACACCTGCCAGCTTGTGTTATTATCTGGAACTGCTGGCCTCACAATCACATGGATATGTGGCTGTGTTTTCTCCTTGATGTTGTCAACCACATCAAACGTTGCTCCAACTGCTGCGAGCCTATCTGCGACTTCATTTTTCTTCCTAGGTATGGACACAATGTTGAAAGCTTCGAAATCCTCAATGAGGTCCCATACCCTATTCTTGTAGCTCCTCAGCAAGTCGTTCTTTGTAGCATGTTGTCCCCTAACTTGGTTGATGATCAACTCACTATCTCCAAACACCTGCAAGTTCTTTATGCCCCTTTTCCTGGTCCAATGAATTCCATGAATCAATGCTTCGTATTCAGCCGTGTTGTTTGAATAGGAAAACTGGAAACGAAAAGCTGAAAAATATTTGATGTCTTGTGGTGAAATCAACATTGCACCACCTCCAGCACCTTGTCTGCTTCTCGAACCATCGAAAAATAATTTCCAAACTTTGTTTTCATCCTTTTGTTCAGGCTGAATGATGTCGGGAATGGGTGAATTTTCTTCGTGTATACAATACACGCCCAATTCAGATTCTTCAATTTCCTTGTATGGATCAAATTCATGATTCTTGTTTGCCCATTCATCCAAGTTAAATCAGGAATTCCCTCGACCTTAGTACCTGTTTCTGGATCATTTGAACACTCCTCCTGATCAAAAGCCGAGCAATTTGCATTGATAGGACCTGATACATGAGGCTCAATATGGAAATTGGCAATTGGTTCTGACCTGATTGTTGCTTTGGCTCCATACCTTGTCCTAAAAATCATGTGTGACCAATCTGCAGATAAATATCCACCTATTTTTGTGGTGAAGTCTCTTGATAGACACAACACAAAGAGTGGCGGAAGGTCAATCACAGACACATCTTGCAGAACTGTAACATTAGGACAGGAATGTAGTGTTAGGCTTAACCCCTTGATGACTCCAACAGTTCCTACTGCCATTCCATCTAGCTGTACTACTCCTTTCAGCACTGGCTCATATTTCAAACCCAGTTGATCCGCTATTTGCTTTGGCATCACTGAACTACTTGCCCCAGAATCAATCATGCAATTGTGTACTAATTTATCCCCGATGATTAATGAAACATAGAATGGAGGGGGTTTCAAAACTTTACCTTGTTGTCCTCCATGATTCCCTTTAGGCTGAGCAGCATTCGTGAGGACCTTCTCTTGCATATGGGCCTGCTGGTTTGAAGTTGACCAATTCTTCATGGCAGCTTGTAGAAGATCTCTTTGTCCTGGGATGGATAAAGATTCCCACATTGATATATTCACATTCGTCTTCTTCATTTGATCAATGATGCTGAAAGGGGATGAATTGTCCTTTTGTTGTCCCTTACTTGGTGTAAATTTTTCTGGAGCTTGAGCATGTGCGTGTGTTGCTACAACAAGTACCTTGGGTTGATTTTGCACATTTGGAGCTGCGTTTGGTCTACTGACCCCTTGTTGTGTAAGAGTGGGTTGAGAAACAACTGGATTACACGGTTGTCCCTCTCCTATATTTCTCTTCTTTGACCGTGTGTTGGCAGCCATGCCTTGAAAAGGCTATTGGTTAACTCCACAGAAGTCTTCCATTTTCCAATTTGCCAATGTGGTTTCTGTTGGAGGTCCTTCTTGTTGCATTTGTTCTTGTTGATTCTCCTCCTGGCTTGGTTCTTGAGCAACACCAATGGTTTGCACCATCAAGGCCTGATTTAGTGCACCATTGAAACATGTTGACTGATTGTGAGGTAGATTGCAAGGGTAACACCAGTCGTACTCCTGTGCCATGTTATTTTGTGTCGGGACCAAAGCTCTTGAGGACGTCGTTGCATTTGGATCATACGGTCGAAATGGCCTGGCAGCTTGAGGTTGTCCTTGGTTTTGGTTTTGATTTGCAGCCTGAGGTGGTGGTCTATTTTGTTGGTATGGGGGCCTAGCTTGGTACTGTGCTTGAGGCTGATATGGTCTAGCACTTTGAGCTTGTTGTCTTTTGATAGTCACTAGTTCATTTCCAAGGTTCTGCAGTTGTTTCATGACCTCCTGCAATTCCTTTGAAGTATTTGAAGAAGTCGACGCCTCATTATTGCTTTGATTTCTAGGAGTTGGAATGGGATTCAACTCTGGTGCTTGGCTGGTTGTAGGATTTCCCATATCTGGATAGAGAGGCATTGGTGGCCTTGGTGCAAGCTTGCCAGCTTGGATCAAACAGTTCTCTACTCTAATAGCTATGTCGTAGGCCCCTGGCAGCGTTGTTCCTCCCATTGATTGGATCATCATGGCTATGTCTGAATTTATAGCCTTTAAGAAATAAAGGAATGCTCCTTCGGCGGTTGGTCTAACAGCTATTGGAATCCTGTCCCATGTCCATTGGAATCTGAAGTTGAAATCTATCATTTGTTCATTAGGAGCCCTTTTGATTGTTGTCAATTGTTCCAATAAAGACAAATTGTCCGCCCTCTCCCTGAATTGGTTGCAAAGAGATGAACAAAGTTGGTCCCAATTCGTAATAGACCCTGCTGCTAGGCTCCTAAACCATTGTAAGGCCTTACCTTTGAAAGATGAAGCCAACAACTTGACCATAACATCCATTTCATTTATTTCGTGAATTGCACATGCATTAGCAATATCCTGGATGTGATCAATAGGAGTAGTATGATTTTCTCCTGTGAAATAGGGTATGTTCTTTAGTGCTGCAACTGGAATTTGATTATGAGCATTTAGGGCAAGTGGACTACTACCCATGAAATTGACAAAGGGATTCGGTGGTAGATGTGCCATTATGATTGGCCTAAGAACCCTAGTCGATGCGAGAAAAGGCCTACCAGGTGGAGGTGTAGACAAAGTCCTGTTAGGTGGAGATGGTGATCTTTGTGGTCTTCTTCCTCTCCTTCCTCTTCCTGGTGAAAGTTGCAAGTGGAAAAATAGCCCCTCTTCTCGAGTATTGGACCTGGTTTGAATTCTTCTCATATGCCTGGGCAACTTTTGCTGTTACACCGCTGAATTCTATCCCCTTCGGAGTCACCAGATGTGTTAGAAAGTGAGCCTCAAAAGGCTAGATCTGCCAAGTTACACACCAAACCTGACAATATTTAAAAATAGAATTTTGAAAGACCTGTATTTTTGATATTTTAGAGTTTGGAACTTGATTTGGAATGATAGTCCCGAAAACCCAAAAATGCCAGACTTCCGAAAACCTGAAATCCAAAAATAAAAAACCATGAAATTTTGAAAGTCAAAATCTCAAAAATCTAAGAATACCCTTTTGAAGATTATCCCCCGATCTATCAACTGGTGAAATTTTGACTTGTTTTGAGCAAGTTAAGCCCTTGAAAATTGATTTCAAAGTTCAGCCTGGAAGGTGAAAAAACTGAAACTGTAAAACCTGTAATTTTTAAGTCCGAATTTCTTGAAAGTTCCTTCAAATCTTGTAGAATGACCTCTTGGTCCCACCGGGCATGCCAAAACTATTGATGATGAATCGCAGCACCCCTGAACTGCAACATGATGGGTTGAGACTCTCAGTGCGATTGCATAACATGGAGCTTTTCCCAAGTGTGGGACCTTGCGAAATGGAAAAGCTCTCCGGATGAAGGCCGGTTCCTATTCCTCTGTTCAGATGCACACGTAGAAAATGTAGAGGGTTTACTAAAAACCTAATCTAACTTGCCAAGGAGACAGGGTAAGAAAATGCATAAAATAAAACCTAAACTACAAGAGGTGATGCAGGAATGAAGAACACACATGTCTTGCCAATAAACACGAGACCATTAAAATGCAATGCAAGATCATGCACGAGATAGCTTGATTCATAGTGAAAGATCGGGGGATGCAAATGAACACGAGAGGGTTGAGAATCATCCACAGGACATGCATTAATTTTCTCCAAAGATTGATACTGACACACTGCTGAAAATGCCAGAGGCAAGGTTGCATTACAGTTTCAAATGGGAGGTTTTAACTCCACAAGTTCACCTGCCAAAGAGAAGAAGGGAGGGGCAAAACAAGAATTTCCAACCTTTAGAAAGAAGCCCCTCCTTACAATTTATAGGAAGAATGAGAGAGAAAAGAGAGAGGAATTCGAAATCTGCCCCAACCACCTCCAGAATGCACTTAACTCATCTCATTATGGTGGTAGGTGAGAACCCCAACGAACCCAAAAGTGGCGAACTGTATTTTGCATTTTTAAGAATTTTTTCTCACCCAATTAAAGATATCCAGTCGTAGTTGGACAGAGGACCTCGTAAGCTTTCCAAAAGTCCAACCTTGCATGAATCCGAGCTCCCAGTCGAAAGTTATGGCCATCTGAATATCTGCGCCAGGGTCTGCTTCCTGTCAGCGCTCAAATTGTTGCGCCTCTGAAGGTGCGCCAAGGGCACATTCATGTGTGTGTCATCATCCTCTTCTATGTGCCTTGGGCACACCATTTCCTCTATCGACACTCCGTGTCATGCGCCCATTCTGTGCGCCTTGGGCGCACCATTTCCTCTGTCGACACTCCGTGTCGTGCGCCCATTCTGTGCGCCTTGGGCGCACCATTTCCTCTATCGACACTCTGTGTCATGCACCCATTCTGTGTGCCTTGGGTGCACCATTTCCTCTGTCGACACTCCATGTCGTGTGCCCATTCATGTGCCCTTGGACGCACCATTTCCTCTGTCGACACACTCTGTGTGTGTCGTGTGCCCATTCTGTGTGCCTTGGGCGCACCATTTCCTCTGTCGACACTCCATGTCGTTGCCCATTCTGTGCGCCTTGGGTGCACCATTTCCTCTGTTGACACTCCATGTGTCGTGCACCCATTTTGTGTGCCTTGGGATGTGAGCTTCTTTGATTTCTCCATTCTCCTGCTTGTCTATATCTACCCGGGGGGGAAAATATATATACAACAATAACTACAACCACCCCACATGAAAAGTATGTGTATTCCTCTCGCACATAAACATTGTTCATATAGTAATTAGCTTCATGTGTGCAAGTGTGATTATTACACACAAAAAAAACTAAATTGAAAAAGCATAACGAAATGAAGGAAATACATTAAGGAAATTTATAATTGAAACCCTAAGCTAAACGGAAATACTACCTTATTAAAAACACCAAGAAGACTTATTTATATTAGGGCTTCACTTACTCCCATTAAAGTAACTTTTGTAGTAAATGTGTTCCATCAAGTGCTTCTAACTCGTGAAGCACATAATTCTAGTATATAAGTGATAACATACGGTCCCAGCCAATGTACTTTGATCTTACTTGGATGGCGTAAGAACTTTGAGTCATAAAGAAGTACCATTTGTCCAATCTCAAAATTCTTCTCCCTTATGTTTCTATCATGCCATACCTTCTCCTGGGCCTTTTCTTACTTCGACTCCATTATGTTATGGCTCGGTGCTCATCCAATTGAATCATCTTTTCAATGAGTTCTTTAAAAGCCTTTTCATTAGCTAAACCTCCAGCTCTGTAATGCATAAAGAAGGTAACATAAATTCTATAGGGAGAACAACTTTCATGCCAAACACCAACTGAAATGGTGTGGCTTTGTTCAATCTCTTGTAAGTTATTCGATATGCCCAAAGAACACCTGACACTTTGTCATCCCAATCCTTTCTTCCAACATCACATATTTTTATCAAATTTTGGCCCAAAATTTTGTTAAAAAGCTCAGTAGTTCCATTTTCCTAAGGATGATAAGGTGTAGTTTTATGGTGTTCAAACATAAACTCATCTAATAGGATCCTGATCATCTCATTCAAAAAGTGTGTACCTCTATCACTTTTCAAGCTTAAGGGATGCCCATATCTTGTAAGAACATTCTCCCATAGAAACCTAGCTATTGTAGCTATTGTATAGTCCTTCATAGGTACTCACTACCCACCGTGTGAGATAATATTTGCAAGTAATGATATAGCATGATCCATCCCTACATGCGGTGGGTGAAATAGGTCCTACAATCTCAATGGCCCATTTATCAAATGATTCGGTAGTAGTAGTAATAACTCTCAAAGGCATCTCATCTCTTTTCCCTAGTTTCCTAGGCATTGACAATGATCACATGCCTTAAAATATTCTTTACAGTCTTTATACAATGTCTCCCACCATAATCTAGCAATTAGGATCTTTCAAGAAGTCACATCACCTACATAATGGCCTCCTATAATACCACCATGAGATTCTTCCATGATATCCTTACACTCATGCTCTAACACACAATGACATAATACTTCATCTCTACCTAGCTTGTAAAGGTCACCACTGATTAACATAAATGGTGCCACGTGTATAACAAGATACTTCTTTTCTAATGCTTTCATTCCTTCTGGTGCCATACCTATTCGTAGAAAGATAACAATGTATTCTAATTCCATGGGCATGCATTGTAACCTATATAATTGTGCATCCAACATTGTTTCTTTAATTTTCTATGCATCCTCTCCTGAATTGATTCTAGATAAATTGTCTGAGTCCAGAATTGATTTTCCCTAGCTTCACCACAATTTTGAAGTCAAACTCTTGAAATAGGAGCACCCATCTACATATGTGCCCTTGTAAGATGGGCTTGTTTACTAACTGCTTTAATTCCATGTGATCTATATAAAACAAAAATGGTGTTGCTAACAAGTACTGTCAAAACTTGTACAATGCATAGATCATTGACAAAGCTTCGTGCTCTATAGTTATATAATTCCATTCAGCAAGAGTCAGCTTCCTACTAGAAAAACAGATTAGATGATCTATAATACCTTCACCAAGTTGAGCTAACACAATGCCAATGGCCATACCAGAAGCATCCACATGCACATGAAATGGTTTATCCCATGAGGGAAAGTGCAGAATGGGCGCGGTAGTAAGTTTCTCTTTTAATATCTCAAATGTGCGCTACTATGGTTCTCCCTAATAAAATGTACCTTTCCCCTTCAGTAATTCTTCTAAGGGTACAACAATTTTGGCATACCCTTTTATGAATTTTCTATAATATCTGTATGACCTAAAAATCATGCACCTCACTTTGACTAGTAGGCACTTCCAGGCCTAAAATGACTGCAACCTTGGTTGGATCAACTAGCAAACCTTCCTTGCAGATTATATGTCCTAACAATATCCCAAATGGTATAGCAAATATGCACTTCTTGATGTTCAAAGAGATACTCAATTATTTGCATTGTTCAAACATTAAGTGTAGATTTTCACAATGATCTTTCACAAGCCCATATACTGTCCAATCATCTAGGTAGACCTATAAGAAGTTGTGAATAAAATCTTTGAATTCCTAAATAACTATGCACGAGAATACAAGTGCATTTTTCAATCCAAAATGCATCACATTATAGGAAAAACTACACCATTTAGTAGTAAATTTTGTCTTTTCTTGATCCTCCTGAGTGATCCTAACTTGATGATACCCAAAAAATCCATCTGTGAAAGAATATATTTCACCCTACAACTCCTAGTATTTCCTCAGTGAATGGCATAGGGAATGGATCTGTGACACATGCAACATTCATCTCCCTATAGTCCACACATATCCTAATCCATCCGTCCTTCTTGATATTGATCACCATTGGGCTAACCCATTCTGACTCATCAAGGGGCTTGATAATTCCATATTTCAACATTTTATCAATTTCTTCTTTTACCTTTTCATGCAAATTAGGATTCATTTTATAAGGTCTCTTTCTAATTGGCCATGCACCATCCTTAAGTTTGATCTTCATTTCCCCAAGTGATTCATGCATGCCTTTAAGTTCATGATAGCCTCGAGGAATAAGTTCTGATAATCCCTGAATAACTCAATGATTTTTGCTACCTTCGAGTCTGACTAGTAATCTCCAATTATGGCCTCCTTAGGCTCATCCTCTAAACCTATATTCACCTTCTTTATCTTCATGGGTTTTTGGTAGGTGCACATATCCTTATCTGCACTATTGAAGACCTCGCATACCCCATGTGAATGTTTAATATCTAGGTTCTCAACTTCCTCGTCATCCATAATGTAAACCATCTTTCCTTTCTCTTTCTCAAGGCAAGCACATTCAAGTAGTTTGGAGTCTATTTCTTCTTCCTGTTCAAAACATGCTCCAAACTCTACCTCACCGAATAATTCCTAAATATGCTCTTTTGATTTTGCACTATCTCCCATAATTAAGCACTTGAAAATTTTTAATGCCTCTTCTACAGGAGGTTTAGTCGAAGTAGTCAAATGTCTAGATCATACCTGCAGTCAAATTTTTCCAATTCCCAGTTTCTCAATGTAGTTCTACATATACATACCAAGTGCGTGCACATCCTTGTAGCATGGAATACAATCGATGCACCTAGAGTGAAGGTGGTAATGCTTCATGTCCTGCTATCTAGAGTCTCTCACACTGACTGAATGTGATGCTAAACAGGTTGGTCACCATGATAAGTGCAGATCTATATAGGTGCATTTATCCTTACAAATGTGGTATACAAAGTGACTCCAATCTCTTCCCAATTTACATGATTATCTCTATGGACTACCCACCAGTGCGATGCTATCTCACACAGTGTATATACTAACATATATCTCCTTTTAACTTGATCTATCCATTGTGTTTCCATGGCCTTCAAAAATGTAGGGAGATCTTCTACCCCTGTATACCAAGGTACTGTGCTACCTATCCGTCAAATTGAATAAAGTCCATTCTTGCACACAACCACACTTTTCACCTCGCATCCTACTAATTCATATATACCATGAGCCCAATTGTCACAAGCAATACTCATAGTATCACTAATAGAATGAGAATCCTCCCACTGTAGGATGCCTTCTTTTGATGGATCATTGACCTCTGGGTCTTGAATAGCGCATACATAGACTCTGTTTAAGTCCTCCTCACTTAGAGGCTCAACATATGGCATAGGCTTCCCATATATCAAAGGTATCATAACCCTTTCCTCCTTGTTTTAAAAGTTGATATACCCCTTATTGAATCTCAAGTCAAGCATAATTCACATAGCACCAAGGGCATCTAAGTAGGCTGGAAAATTGTCCACTTCTGCAAGTGCTAATGCCTCAAAATCCCCAGTGAACTTGGCCCCTTACAGAGTTATAGATGCATCTTTTAAAATTCCTATAGGAGTGGCCTTAGTTCAGTTTTCCATAAATAACACATTAGATGATGGTTGTAATGGAGGCCTCCCCATTTGTACCCATGCATCTAATGTAAGCACATTTACTTCTGCACCTGTATCAATCAATATATTACTCAAAAGCCACCCATCCATAACAACATTTAGAGTAATTTATTTGTCATAGTCAATGCTATCAACAGGAAGATTTACATGTAGAATCTTCCATCCGGTCTCAAGACTTGCACATGGAGTGTTCCCTTTTAACCAACTTCCTAATAGTGGAATAATGTTCTCTTAGTGCAACATCTTACACACCTCTCGTAGATCATCGATATCAGTTTGGACTATCTTCGATGCTTTCTTCTACTCCTTTAGGTATTATATCTCACCCTGAAGATTCCTTAACACTTCCATGGTATCCTAGTAAACTTCCTTCTGATGAGCAGGATTTGGGTACCTTGCATGCAAAACCTCCTCCTTGGTGATCATAGGCTTCGATGTAATGCCTCTCATGCATGCACAGCTTCAGCATGTGTAGTGATCTTCACTGTCAATGCCTCAAGTCCTTCTACTATCTTGGGAATCCACTAGTCTTCTACCACGCGCTAGATTCTAACCATCTTGACACCTTTATTTTCCTACTTATACTACTTACTCAGATCTTCATATAAGTTCGGGCACACTTCATAGCTACGGTTCTTTCTACGTAAAGAACATGCGATTATGAGGACATTCATGCCTATAGTGGTCAAGAGATCCATGTGTATAACTTGTCCCATGAGGGAACTCTCCTCTTCCTCCGTGACGGCCTCATCCTCCATATCCACCATGATATCCATGTCCCCTTCCATGACCTCCTTCAAAACACCCCTCATTTATGTCATAGCACATTTGATTATGATCTCGATCCTGGTGCTCATTCCTACCCTTAGAATTATTTTTATACTTCTCTATCATACTCCAATATCTATAGCATCCTGATCGACCAATCAACTAAAAATCCTCTCGTATCATGGGTCGTGGACCTAAAATCATGTAAAAGAAAGATACATTCTTCCTTATCATGTGCTATAATAAAGGATAGTGACTAGCATCATGATTTAAATGGAAAATATCATAGTCCAACAGTAATGAGTGTACAATTCTATGAGGGAAACTATCCTTGGTGTGACCTTTCACTTCACAATCTGTACACCAAATTCCTAAGCGCATCTCATGGGCTGAATTTGCTGATAGCTTCTCTAACTGATTTTCCATAGCTGCAATCTATGCATCTAGAAATGGACTAACTCCAATGTCAATTATTTTAATCGCCTTTCGGCATGTAAAGCTACTTCCGAAGTGCTTCACGTGGATCGAGTGTATGTCTTATGTGATAGTACCCTTCTAAAATGTGTAATAAATCCTCCAATGAACCACTATACATGTTGGCTAGCATGAATATCATAAGATAGCTTAGATACAAGTGTCTTAACATGAGCATCATACTCACGTACACTATCATTAGTGCCTTGCTTGATATCCTTGAGAACACTTATACTCTTTTGCTCAAACTCAAGGATATGGAGCTCTTTCAAGAAAGCATCCTCGGTGCTACATAATCCATGCAAGTTTGATTAGGGTAAAAATTCCTATACTAGATGTGTGCGCACCCCTATAACATCATGGTTAATTGACTTGCCTTTCACTTTGCAGATATAATCCCTTTAGCATGCCACAATATTTCACACATATGCACATGTTCGAAAGCATCCTCTATACCACTATATTCTTTAAAATGAAGATACATATCCATATAGATATTTTGTGGTTGCTTTGCATACCTTGACCACCTAATCCGAGAACCCCTATGTCCCCTCTACCTCCGTAACCACCGGATCCACCAAAACTAGAACTACCTATACCTCCCGATTCTCCACTTATAGCTAGAGTAGGACTGTAGATGTACTCCCTCATGCTTTGACATGTAGTACTATACTTTGAACCCCTATAGTATGAGGTAGCTCCACTTCCAGATGTGAATCCAACATTTTGCGCGCTCACATTCTGTGTGGATGATGTGCCTAAGAATGATCCTCCATATAACATTGAAGTTGTCTATCCTACCATTGATGTACTTGATCCCTGACTTACTCCTACTCTCCTACTTCCCAAGTTAGCTTGCTAGTTACTTGTCATACTAGATACTAAAAAACCAAGTGCAAAGGCTAGGTCACTAGGTGGATTAAGATGTGCACCTGCGGCCCAAGTAGTCTCTGTTGGCACACTTCTGTGTGAGGCCAAGAAGGGATATCTATCATGCTTTCCAAGATGGGGGTGTTCCTGATGCTATAGATCCACATCTTCTATGTGAGTCATGAATCCTTCATGAGCCATCCCTCTCCTCAACACCATACTTTCTGCAATGGAATGCTACTTCTCTATCTCCCTCTTACACACCTCATTATTCTTAAGCCACGTTTCCTCTCTCTACTTTTTTACCACTAGGTCTGCCATCTTAATACCAAACATGTACCTACCCTCGTGCATGGTGAGGTTTAGTTCACCATTGGTTTAGTTTCCAAGTTCAAAGTTACCATTAAGATCTTGATCACTAGTGGAATACTTTGCAAATATGTTCCTCTTGGATACCTCAAAAATGGAATTCAGCTATCTCTAGACAAGAATACATCAAAATTGAATATTCCAGAATGTAAATATTTAGGACACCACAAAACCACATATCCACCACGTGAGTCTAGATCATATCAACATCATACGGGGCCTAAAATTCTTCCTGTGTCTAGACAAGTGTGTGATACCTCAAATTCTACTGAGATGCATAAGAAGTAAGCCACTCGTATAGCTCTACTAGAAAGATAGTGAAAAAGATCTCATATAAGCTGTCATACAGATTATGTTCTACCCAAGTGCGTGCATTAAACTTAGATCCACTACTGAACCATCATGCATATTATTCCTCTAGATCGTGTATCCATTCCTCAATACTTTCTAGAGTTAACTGGTACGTCTTCATCATGAACCATCCTAAAAAAAAGTGAAAAATAGGTCCCAACAATAGAACAAATGATGTAGCCTAGAATTTACCAGATAACACCCTAGTCACACTGGACACATCACTTAGCCTAGACTGAGTTCTCACCCAAAGCATGCAAAGGTACCAGTCCCTCTTTAGGGTTGCTGTAACAGGATGTTAACATGATGAAGGAAGAAACATATAGATTCATAACTAATCCATCATTCTATAATGTATGCTACCCTCAAATCTATGAAAGAATAAGCTTAAACAGTAATCATGATTGAATTAATAACATGTACTACTCAATTACACGAAATACACTTAGATTCAGCTAATATCTTCCATCTTTATTAAATACAAAATATCCTACAAAGATTGTCAATCTATACCAATGCACGCATGGTTCTGTTACACACATTCTTACATCCAAAATCATACATGCGCCGCACTCTCTACTATGTACTTAACATCTATATATAGGGTGGGGAGTTTCCCTTCACCGGTTATCTATTCCAGAAATAGGCTGCATGCTATTGATAGCCATACACTATTTATAATCATAGCCACACATGCAAGTGCGCTATTTATAGTCCTCTTATAGTTAATTGAAGTGTCAATTATATTCGCAATTGTCTCTCCATGCACAATGCTTCAAACCAATTGTCTAAATATAGACAATACATGGCACACACATCTTTATATCATTGATGTGTTCCACATGCCATATTCTAAAAATAGGTCTTCATGCTCAAAATCGGCTAAGTCCTAAAAGCTAAACTTGTCTTTCGCATGTGGGTCCTTCCTATCCTTCCGTCTTTGATCCTAGCCTTTTATCCCACACATAATCCTTGTGTGATCTTTGAAAAGTATTGTTTGATCAACAAAATGCATCATTCATCCTCATGTTGGTGCTTGAAATGATCTCACCCCTTTTTCTTAAACATGCCTTCAAATTTTTTTACGTTGTTTTGTTTTTCCATGTGAAAATGTGAGTTCAAACGTTATAGTCATGTTAAATCCATTTGAAAATCCTATGTTTAGGTTGTTTTTCCTCTTTTTTGGTCGAGGATCATGTTAGACATGTTGTTTCCAAAGATCCCTGCAAAAAATGATCATGAATCAGTTTTAAATCATGAAAAATGCCTTTGTATACCATTCCCTGGTCATGTTGTAAATTTCACATTTGGCTTCATGTATTGATGATACATGGCATTCTCTAGTTGGTTGCGGTATGGAGGGTTTAATTTACAAAGTTACAATAATCATATAACATTAAAATTTTCTAACTTAGCCCTGAGGCCCAACGAATATTCCTTCGAATATTCATAGTCAAAAAATGCAAAAACAGAAATTGACTCTGCCTCCAAGAAGTACACATGTCAAAAGTTGGCTAAATGCAAGGGGTTGGGGCTTGATTGTATCTCTTGACTATAAGGTGATAAAATATTAAAGTTGAAAGAATCTCCTGAAACCCGATAATGACACATGGCACTTTTTGATGAAAAGAGTGGGGAAGTGGATTATCAAAGGAAATTGATAATTTTTAGTTCAAATGGAATGAGAAAAAATATTAAAAATGCCCCGCAGCTATGTCACCGTTGGGATGCAACCACATGTCAAACTTGGGATGGAAGTCAAGGGCGGGTGATCAAGTCAAATAGCTCAATATGTATGTGATGCAAGAGTGCAAAAATTTTCCCCGAGCCCAAATTGTATAAGGATTTTTTCACGTGGACGGCTCATATTTAAAATTGGGAAATGGGAAATGGACAACCATGATGTAACACATTAATGACTTCCACCATCAATGCATTTTCACACAAATCAAGGAGGAATTTTTAAGTCTTTAAACACATTGATGTTTTTTCTATAGTTTTTAAGAATTGGTTTCCATTGTTAGCAAAATTCCTTGAGGAATAATGGGAAATCGATCGCAAAGCATGAATAGAGAACCATAGATTGAAGAGCCTTCAAAATGGATTTGAATTACACAAATATTCACTAGAAAATAAATTTTATGAATGCTTTGACATAGATGAATTCTTGCGAAAGAGTCAATAGCCCAAACAAGATTGAATTAATGTAAGCAATTCAAATTAGTAATATTGATTTAGTTAGCATTATTTCACCCTTAGTACACTACCCGAAAATGTTAAGACATTACGTGATGAATTACAACCTAGAGAAGAGGGAAGTACTAGATGGAAGTGGTGAAGTGGTATTAAATTTGATACCCGCAATCATCATGATAATGTTAAAATTGCGTGCAATTAAAAATCTAATAACCCTCAGTATCGACATAGCCCTACAAGATTATGAAGCTAAGAAAAAGGACTATTCCTAGCTTATAAATACCAAATGGATTTTAACAGAGAAGAAAACAACCACTCAAATCCCTAAAAGACTTGTTAGGGCACAATTCATTGAGGAAGTAGAAGATGTGATTGTATTGTTGAGTCAAATGGATGGATTAGAGACAATGAATGAATTCAAGGAGTGGATGTGCACCTATATGTGGATAATTTTGGAGAAGAAGGGGAACATTTTTGGGTAACCTTCATTGCAGAATAACTTCATGACCACATGATAGCACTAAAAGCAAAAATGTAGATGGATGACACTAGAGAATTGGAATTTTAGATGATGACCTACTTGATTTATAATATTACGAGGCCACGTGTTTGACTTTCGAAGTGCCAAATACATAATATCTTCCCTTAACTATAGTTGAGTAATTGTAGAAAGAATGTGAGATTAGTTAATGATGCCTTCTTTACACCAATCATCTACTTATTCAGGCCAGAATGGGAATAGTACATGATTTCTAAGGAGGCTAGACAAGTAATTAGGCAATATGGATGTTATTTCATTAAATACAATAAGTTTACATACATCACAGTTAGTAGATTTAAAGGCCAACCATGTAAGTTACTCAAATATTTAGATGATAAAATGGCCTTGTGTTAATTGGTAAGAATATTTACACTAGTTCACAAATTAATTGTTGGAAAACACAAGACAAACATTAAAATCCCCATAGAGATTGGAAGGTACTCCTACCCTTCAATTATAAAATCCATATTGATGGAAGATGAGATGAAAAGGTTTGAGATGGAAAGGTTTGAGGCAAGGGAAAACTATGAAATCATGTGGGTATTTAATAATCTTGCAAACACTTTTGAACATGACCCTCAATTTAAGGATTATTGGATGAATTTCAGAGATGAGGAGGAGGTTAGGCTAATATATTTCTCAAGAATGACCCTTACTCAAATTATAGATTTCAAGATTGATGTTATCCCTGAGGGAGTTGTGGATGATCCACATACTATTATTAAATATTATCTTGATCAAAAGGAAGAGGGAAATCCAATGGTCCCCTTAAATTGGAATGAAGAGGAGTTAGATGACTCATATGCCCAAATAGCTTATGTAATTCTGAATGAGACTAGTCACCCTCAAATTCAAGATCAAGAAGGAAAACAATCATGGGAAGTGCCAATAAAAGTAAGAATAAATAAATAACTGTGGGGAGATGAACAAGAAAAAATAGTAGAATCATCACCCAAGTGGTAAAAGAGGTTTCCAATCAGTTGGTGATTGTCCCCAAAAAACCCCAACAAGAATTACAAGAAACAAAAATTGGGACCAATCTTACAAAAGGATGGATAAGAGATCTGATCTCAAAAGAAGAAGAGGAAATTATCCCTGTGAAGGCTATAGATCTTATAGCTCTATATTTTCCAAAACTAGTGAGAACCTCCAAAAATCTATAGTTCTCATAGAAACTCATACCGATCCATTGGGATCTACAACTTTAGAAGAGGCAATCCCTCATGAGGGAAGAACAAGAGAAAATATAACAGCCAATGATTATAGTTTCAAACTTATTCCCTTAGGAAAGCCTTCAAGAAACCAATTGAAATAGGGAGTATCAGAGGCATTAAGTGAATTGTTGCAAAAGGTGTACGAGGATAGGATAACTAAAAAATAATTAAAAGAACAAGTCAAAGATTTGAGTTCTATTCTCAGTAACAATTAACTAGACAGTCTAATCAAACTCAAGCAAGTATTGTTTCACTAGATTCTTAGAAAACTAATGAAACAGATAAGGGTAGAAGGGAAAAGAGGAATACCTATTGTAATGTATTGAATGCACATGTAGATGAATTCTTGATCACAATGGATGTGAGAGCTTCATTTTGGCTAGGAGGAACTACTTGAATATAAAAACAATACCACTAAATAGAGTTAAACAAAACAATGAGTGGACTGCCTAGTGGAAGCTAGATTCGAGAAGCATGATACTTCCTAAATAGGGTGTCAATCCACTTCTATATAACAATATTAATGTCAATTAAATCATCAATGAAGTAAATATCCTATTGGAATTGAAATGATTTAGGTATCTCATACAAAAAATAAGAAATTTCATGCAAAATGTTGTCTAAGATCAAAACGGGAGGGTTGATTGGGCATGTGTTGAGTCAGTAGGTCTGGTACAAGCTTTGGGTAAGGTATGGTAAGTATTAGGAATGGTTCTAGGATATTGGGAGGTGGGTATTAGCTCATTGGTGTGAGCTATATTAATAGACACAATAACCGCTTTCTCTTGATTGACTAATGCCGGTTAGGCAGAGTGACCAATGTTGGTTGGCTAACCGGCGTTGGTAGGGGAAATTAGTAGAAATTTCTTAGAATTGGTTTTCCAGACTCCTGTGATTACACAGAGGTTGGAAATGGTGAGGGTGGGTTCATAAAATGGTTCTAAAGACTCAGAGATGATTAGGAGAGGGTGAAAATGGGTGAAAATTCTAGGTATGATCAAGTGATGGGTTGATGGAAGGAAGTATATGGGTGTGGAGAGAAATATACTACAGAGGTGAATAAATAAATCTACATAGGGAAACTAGAGATTCAATGTAGAAATGTTAAATACTTACTGGGAAGTAGATTGGATAATGTAGGTGATGAAGATGGTGACAATAGAGATCTAGAGAGAAGAGTCGTTGTATTCATATTGTGGAAGTTCGACCTCTGTGTCTCTCTATTGTGAATATGTGATTGTGAAGAGGATGATGAATGGTGACTGATGTTGGTAGTGCTCCCATGTGTCTTTTTTCCTTAGTTCTAAATAAATCTGAGTGCTCTAAGTCTCTAGAAGAATGAGATCTCTTATTAATTAACAAACCCGGGAAAAGGATTTTGGAAACATATTTAACCTTACTAACAACAGCTTAGGTGACGAGCATCGCTTAAGATATAACTAACTAATCAAGGAGGGAATATCTAGGTTGGCCAAAAATAGCCAGATTATTGCTATTTTCAGCGTGATCTCCAATCTTCTGCCGAGTCTTGAGTGATAGATCATGGCCAGATAAATAGGATTCCTTTTAGGTTTGTTAATAGGAGTTAAGTATAGGTTTAGACTAATTCCTAGTTAGTTAGGATAGTTTTAAATTAAATCTTAGGTCATTAATGAGGTTTTAGTAGTTCATTGAGTGAGGTGGCTAAGTGTGGATATTAATTAATTTAATTAAGATGTGGACTAGGGGATATGAATAACTAGGATATGGTTAATTTAATTAACGGGGTTTAAGGGGAGTATGACCCAATTTTTGTGTCTACATTTTTCCCCTTTTTGTTGTGTAGCTTGTATTTTTAAGTGACACTCAAAAAAATAGGAAATTGGTGTTCCAGGTGTGAATGGAGGTTAGTTTTCCCCAAGTAGGGCTGAAGGTGATCCCCCTCAAACCACAAACTGATGAGGTGTTAAATGAAGTCGGTGAGTGGTTTGATAAATGTGTAAGTGATGAAAGTGAAGGTAGGTGGGTTGTAGGTAAGGGTATGGGCACTTTGGGTAATGGGTAATGGTCAAATCGGGTAATAGGTAATGGTAATCAAACACACACACACATATAGATTATGACACAATACCAAGTTGAAGAGCTTGCAAAATATACACCGTATCAAGTTGATAGGTTTATCCAAACAAGGTTGAAGTGATTCAAGTATCCAGGGTACAAGATATGGTCTAGAAACACAACTTAGGTTAGGTGCAAGAATGTTTAGGTATGATCCAAAGACACCAAAGGTATGGTCACGGTAAAACCGCACGATAATAGGAAAGATAAGGTCATTAGGCTAAACAACATGGGTAATGACATCACAAGGTATAACAAGTACACAAGTTCAAAGGTCACAAAAGGTGGTGTAGGGAAGTGTATATAGGTCATGGTATGTGTAAGGCCAAGGTATGGATAAATAACATGTCCCTAAACACAATGAAGGAAATGTAGGTAATAGGTTGTTGGGTAAGATATGACAGGTGTGGGTATGGGTAAATGTTTTGGAAATAACATGTGGCATAGGAAAAAATGAACATATTTTGGGTCAAATGAGTATCCAATGTGGACCATGTCCCAAACACAACGAAGGAAATGGGTTATCCAGTGGTACAAGATATGGTCTAAAACACAACTTAGGTTATGTTTTAGTTATCTAGGGCACGACATGACCGACATCGGTCATGTCGGGTTGGGGTTTAAAAGGTAAAATTTTTGTATTTTACAAAATCATTGTTTCCTTTTTACTTTTGAGAAAATGACAAATGAGTATCCCGAGTGATTAACTTGTGCATTTTTCTTGGGGTTTAAAAGGACAAAGCATTTTGAGAAAATGAAAGAGATGATTGACTTGTGCATTTTTCTTGGGGAAAAGGACAAAGCATTGTAACCAGCTGAGGTGGAGGTTACTAAGTGGTTAAAGGAGCCAAATACATGGGTCCACGAGATCAGTTGGAGATGTGTGATTGGTTGAGAGGTGTGAGGTAGATTTTGATCATGGCAGAGGTGGGAGAAGGTGTGGGAGGACCACCGGCATATATGGCATAGATACCACCACGTAGGCAATGCCGTGTTGAGGTGGGAGGAATCCAAAATCCTCTATTGTAATTTAAATTTTTGATTTTAAATAAACAGATTTGGGTGGGAGTTTGGGTTTGATTTTGTGGTGGAAAAGTGATGAAATCAAGGGGGAAAAGGTCCAAGATAGGTTAATTAGGGTGGGGAATAAATGTGGGGTAAATATTGGTGGGATTGGATAGGTATTTAGGCTATCTTGGTCATTTTTGGAAAAATGGGGATGGGGGTTTTGAGTTGTGGAAACAACACAAAGAATCAATGTCTATCAAGGATTAGATGATGACAAATTGGTTTTGGCCACCGGTGATCAACAAAATCATGACCGACATCGGTTATCGTGACCAATACCGGTTGAGATGACCGATGTTGGTCACTATTGAAAGTGACTTAGTAATAGGAGGGGTAAATGGGTAAGGTGAATGGGTGAGGTGAGGTTAGGGGAGGGGGTTAATGTAGGTGAAATAGATCAAAGTAGGTGTGAGTGTAGGTGTAGGTGTAGGTCAAAGTGGGTTAATGTTGTTAGGTATGTAGGTGAATTGTGTGTGGTTCCTATGGGAGACAATCAATATGTAGGTGAAGTGGGTAAAAGGTAGGTATGTGAAATTGGGAATAGGTATTTTTGTGAATTGACATGAGTGGTTTAATGATGCAGGTGAGGGACCAACTGATGATGAGGGATAGAGTACCACCTCTGTTGGTACAGATGCGGTCTAGTGTGACTGTCAAGGAGTGGGAGAATATTACTGAGGTTTGACTGATTGGGATCCAATGCTATAAGCACATAGACTAAGACCCAAGCTTGATGGTAGCACTCATTAACAGATGGGATTCACCGACTAACACTTTTCATCTACCGATAGGTGATATGGCCATCACCCTAGAGGACGTTTACATACCCTACAACTATTGATTGTTGGGGAGCCAATTTACTCTATTTGATCAGAGGCATAAGTGGAGCCGTTAGTGGTTATATTTGTGGAGGTGATGGGTGAGTTGAGGTACTATATCACGATCCTTAGTTATAAAGACATGTATGTAACCTACCCACAGGAGACAAGGATGGAAGTGTTGATTATGGAGGTAGTATGTTTCTTCATCTTACCAAATGATGAGGGTGGGAGATTCCCACAAGAACTGATGGGAGTGCTCTAGGATATGATGGAGGATCATAGCTGCTTTTCCTAGGCACCACATTCTTAATTAGCTATATAGGGAGTTATGGGCCTATGGGAGATCGCAGCAGCTTTTTGTTTGTGTTACACTTTTTTACTACACTATTGGGCATATGATCACATCATGTGCATGCAATCATTTTTATTTCCCGACATGATTAGTTTGGGGTGGATTACTCATAGTTTGACACGACGTTGGGTACCAGTTGGTGGGTAGTATAGGGTGGCTAGGGCTACATATTATGTCATATACTATAAGAAGATACTAGAGGGGTTGTTAGGAGTGTACATTTTTTGGAGGTTGTATGTTGTATTTACATATTATAGAGGAATGACGAAGGAGCTAGAGGAACTATAATTGTTGAGGTGGATGCAGGGGTGGTGTTTTGGTGAGCATGAGATGATACCCATAGACAGGGTTAGATGGAAGTTTGGGTTGTCACAGGATGTGCCTCCACCTATCCCATAATACTAGAGAGATGACATAGAGAGACCCATGTCTCCACCATGACCAACTGTGCCGACAGGGCATGAGGATCTAGTGGTGGATAGGAAGATAGATGACACTAGACTCACTGATGGATATAGGAAGTGGTGTGCGACACAACAATGGGTGGTATACAAATGGGCGGCACCACTAAGGCCATGATAGCCAAATCTTGCTACGTTCATGGTGCAAAGGATACCCTATAGGGTTAGGTGAATTCCTTGCAAGAATAGATCAAAAGTTTATAGGGGTAGCTGACAGGGGCACATGTATAGGTCGCCACCCTACAGGCTCGGATGATGGCCTTATATGCTCAAGGCAAGATATAGGCACCCACATAGGGTGGTGATGGTGATGCAGATAGGTGGCCACCTTTACATGGCCAATTGACCTCTTCACAAGCACAAGTAGTGGCCTTACAAGCCCAACATGTAGCACAAGTACCTCCACAGATTCCCAAGGAAAGGGTTCCATACTATAAGAAACATCGGTGGGATAGGGTCCTACAAAGACATGAAGGAGGAAAAGGATCCCGTATACATGGAGTGAGGCTAATATTAGTAGGGCATGACACACATGTTGCATTGAGACCTATGGCACCACCTCGTACATTGACTATGTCGTGTTCAGTGGATGCTTTGAATTAGGCACGTTATTATTAGGATCACCTATTGACTGTTAGGATAGATATTCTCTTGTATGTTGAGTACAAATCCCAAAGAAGAAGTGAGTGAGAGGATGAGATCTAATACTCATAGTTCGAGAGCATAGGGGTTGGTGAGCCCAGAGACAAGGTTAGGGTAAGGCTACTAGTTCATGTAGGCCAAGCCCACATGAGGGGCATGTGGATATTAGATCAAGACCCATGGAGGGTGGAGAGATGTTGGAAAGGTGGTAGATAGGTTGGGAGGAGGAGATAGGTGAGACTGCTGTCTTGAATTATATGACGTGGGTGATGATGTGTAGTCACTTGATATGTTTTGGATTTTTAATATATATACTAGCCTATATGTCAAGATAGTGAGGTCAGATATGAGAGTTTTATGATTTTGATTTTTGTACCAGCCTATGCTAAAGATAGTGAGGTCAGAAATGAGAGATTTGAGATACTTATATGTATTTATATCTGTGTATATGTGTATTGATACACAATTTTTTTGTAGTTATATAGATGATGATATTTATTGCATGGATGATGTACCTGTGTTTTTAATTTCCATTGTTATTGTGTATTGATGGAAACTAGGTGAATTAGGCACGATTGATCCGAGGTCATGTAGGAATGATTGATTTTAGGTCATTTAGGCATGGTTGAGTTTAGGTAATTTAGGCATCATTGAGTCAGGTATAGGCATGGTGGAGTCTAGGTGAGTTAGGCATGGTGGGTCTAGGTAATTTAGGCAGTCGAGGTCATGTAGGCATGATGGAGTTAGGTATAGGCATGGTTTGGTTATGTGTATGGGTTTGATTTAATTTCCAAGTTATTGGTAGTATGGAAAATAAATGATGATGTATATAAATTTTATGCTATAAATTTGCAAACTTTTTAATATCATGGATATGTGAAATGATGGATTTGGATGTGTTGATGATATAATAGGTATGTATGTTTTTATGATTTTTTTAATTTCCAAATGTTTGTGAAAAATGGAAACTAAGTAAGGTATAATGTTAATAGAAAAATAAGGATAAATTGGTTATGGTAAAGAGTGGTCGAGCTTACCTCCAAGGGCCCCATGCCCTTAGAGTGTTGCCTAAATAACCCTAGCAAAAGGGGCCTCAGCCGATGTAGTTATCTCATAAGCTAGGGAATATTATGATGAGGATAAATGAATGGGTCAATAGGTTTTAGGCATATTTTTAGTCTAGGTCATTTAGGCATGGTGATGTTGGTGAAAGAGGAATTCTTAAAATGTAGGTGTCGATGGTCTAGTCCTATATATGAGAATCAACAAGTAATGAAGACATCGAAGGCTAAGAAGTGACCAAAAGATCTGTCTAATCGGTAAGATACATAACAAGTCTACCATACCAAAGATGGGCTTATGAATGTAAGACCCTAAAAACATTTCCTGATTGACTATTCAAAAGGTGAAGAAAGTCACACGATCACGAAATGTCACATTTGTGGCACGTATCTTGAGAGGAAAGAAAATTAGGGTGAAAAAGGAGATGAGGTGAAAGAAGGTTGGTTTTAGCATAACCTAGTGTGAGACAACATGCCTATTTGGCAAGAGACCCAAGATCAAAATAGGCAATTCCATGATGAAAAATTTAATCTTTTCCTTTTTCTTTTTCTTTTGTTTTTGTTTTGATAGACTGATCAATGTGGGAAGTCTATGTGGGATGAGTAGATTTTATCCTTGAGGTCTTTGTGAAGTTGATTGATGTGGGAAGATTTTGAATATTTTATTTTATTGTTTGCAAGAATAGTCTTCTTATTATGATAGACTATGTACAATATGGCTAGCTTGGTATAGCTGTCCTTCGAGGGAGTAGTCTATTTATAGTAGTGAGATAGAAAGTGTAGATGTTATTTTGAGGGATTCATCTTTTTGCTAGAAGTTTGACTCAAGGATTTGAATCCCATTTTACTTTTGAAATTTTTTTCTTTGGATTTTTAGGTCATGGACAAGACTATAGAGACCAATAGGCTCTTAGCTAGAGACAAAACCATTGCACACAGAGGTTAACTATGAAAGAGAGGGTTTAAGTGATGAAAGACCATGGGATTCCATCTTTAAAAATATGTAAAGTATAAATGAGATTCACGTCATGAGTAGAGCGGTGGTACTCATATTGAAGCTAAGGCATAAAAGGTGATGGGTAATCACCGATTCTTGTTTAGTTATTTCTCCTTAAAATAGGTAAGAGGAAGGTGAATGGTTGTCCAAGTGCTTAATGAACAGAAGGTGATGTAGGACTTGATTCAACAATAGAATGGCCAAATATGAAAACATTGAGGGCTCAAGTTCAGTTTACCTTTAATTAAAAATAAACAATAAGTACCTGATCCATAGGTATGAGTAACAATATATGATCCAAGCCAATTAGGAGAAATTTTTCCTTGTTTACTTTTCTCTTCTTTTTACATGTTAATTTTCCTTCAGGATGAGGTCACCAACCTGGAAGGTTCATTCGTGGACATGTTTATCATAGGAATGTTTGATACATTTTTAGTAGATTTGTATATGGCCAAGAGAATTGAGACAACGCTCTTCTAATAACTCAAGTTATACTAAACGGTCTTGGTGAAATATATCATCAACAAACATATCTTTAAGTGAGATACGAAGAGATAAAATATGAACTTCAAGAGGAAGAACAAACTCTATATCGTAGACCAAAGAGAAAGGAATGGATGCAAATTGAAATACGAGTACTAGTGTAATAAGCCCAAAAGGAAAAAGGAATGTGTGTATGCCAATCCTTTCAAAGATTATAAAAAAATTCATAAAAAAATTGTTTGAAGTTTTGTTGGTTGATTTATCTTGGCCATTTGTTTGAGGGTAGTAAGGTGAAATAAAAATATTTGAATTTCGTAGGTGTCACAGAGTTTCCATAGGGTTTTGTTTTTGAACTATTTTCCATTATCAGTGATGAGATGATGAGGAACACCAAAGTGACAAATGATGTGATGGTTGATGAATTCACATATTTTCTCAGATTTTGTAGAAATAAGAGGTATGAATTCTACCCATTTAGTGTAGTATTCAATAGTGGTAATAATCCATTGATGACATTTGGGAAGAATGAGGGTTGATCTCTCCGAAAAGATCCAAACCCCATTGAGAGAAAGGAAAAAGGTCTCATGCAACCTGTAAGGCATGACTAGGGGTGTGATGAAGATTATCATGTTGCTGGAACTTCACACAATGTTTGACATAATCACAATAATCACAGTTTAAGGTAGGCCAATAATAACCTAGGTGGAGAATGCATTTAGCGATAGCTAAACCACTGAAGTGACCTCCAAAAATTCCATCGTGAACTTCCTTGATGGTGTAGGGAATTTCAAAACTTGTTAGGAATCATAAGAGGATACTGTCAAAGCCACATTTATAAAGAAGACCACCCATGATGACATAACAAGAGACACTTTTGAGAAAGTCTCATTGTCCATTGTGAGTAAGATCTGGAGGTAGAATGGAAAGGGAAAGGTAATAAAAAAATTCTTATACCAAAGGTCACGTGGGTTAGGTTCAATAGTTCTAACAAGGTTGACGTCTCAAAATAAATAAGAAGGTGATTGTAACCTTTTTATGGTGACAAATATTTTTGAGTCGGAGGGAGAAGCGGGGATTTGAAAAGTAAGACATGCCATGGTATCCATAAATTTATTAGTGGAACACAGGGTGGTTTGAAGTGCATAACGATTCAAAGGTAGTCAAAAGTATGTGAACATGATGCTTATAATTCTAAAGTATATCATTACGACAATCGGTATATACCATTAACTTGGTTTATAACCAGTTGAGAATCACCAAAGATATTAATTGACTTAACTTATAAGGAAATTACAGGTTTGAAGGTCTAATATGAGTGCTTCATATTCGACGATATTGTTAGTGCAATCAAAATCTAGTTTGAAAGATAATGACATAGGATCACCTTTAAGAGGAATGAGGATAACTTTGGAACCACCCCCACTCAAATTTGGAACCATCAAAGAAGAAGGTCATCCGGTAAATGGTTGTTTCACTCGGAATGTTTCGGCTTCTGGGAATAGAGTTACTTCTATCCTTTCATTCCTTTTAGAAACAGATAAGGTTAGGGCTAGGAGGAATACCTGTTGAATGTCGAGATGGTGTGCGCGTACCGTAGAGAAAGATCAGGTTGACTGCGAAGAACTCCTTTTTGTCTTGGAAGGACTACCTGCAAATAAGAACACAAGACCACAAGATTTTGATTAGATGATAAATGAGGGAACTGCCTTGGGCCTAGGAAATATAAAACTTCCTTTCGAAGGTGGTCAGTTCCCCTGCTAATATGAATTAACACCAAAAACTGTAAAATATCAATTAAATTGCTTCGTTGAGACGGGTAGGGGAAAGGCTGATTTCTGGTTTTGAGTCACAATAACCGATACCGGTTGCTGATAACCGATATCGGTATGGTCTAGGATCTGTAGGTTGGTTGTTTTATGGGGTGGTTGTGTTGTAGGGTAACGGTGTTGTTGGTAAGGCTGGTATATGAGTGATATTAGGTAATGAGATGGTGAGAGGTAAATGAATGATAGTTAGATGCAATGACACATTGGGTAGTGGATCTAGGAATGGATTTATGGGGACTGTGATTCAAAAAGTCTAAGAAATGTTATTAAAGAGGACATGCAAGATGTAACTTACTGGTTATTGATGAAGATGCAGGTCCAGGAACTCTGATGACAAAGGCAGAACTTAGGTAAGATGGCTTGACACACAGAAGATGAGAGATCTCCCTCTCGATGATCAGCTGAGTATCACAGGTTTCTGGCTATTCCGTTGCAGTTTTGGGCTTGATCTCCTTTGCTGCAAACTCTTCTGGTTTCTTCACTCATCTCTGCTCGGCCAAGTAAAGATCCGGATTCTCTTGATCGCTCCTACTGATCTCTGTTGATCCAAAAATCCTTCCACCTTTGTTTTTGGTTTGGGGAGCCCATTTACAGGGAACCGATGGTGGTTACGTAACCGACGGCGGTCGAGTAGGAACCGGTATCGGTTAGGAAAAAGTAGGCTATTTTTAGTAAAATCACCCACTTTCCCTGCTTTTCTCCCGAGAGATTAGTTGCGGGCTTGGTCAAGTGACTAGAAGGTCGGTTTTGGGTGCGAGAAAGGGGTCATTAGTCATGGGTGTAGGTGTGGACCAAGTTATAGGTCTTAATTAGGTTAGTTTAGGGTTAGGACTAGGTCATGATGAGGTGGAAAAATGAGGTGGCAGGTAAGGTGATGTGGATTTATCAATTACAAGGTAATTAATAAATAATTGTGTAAGGTTTAGGTGATGAGGTTAGGTTGCGAAATGAGATGTGGGTCACAAGGGGTCAGTAAGACACAAATTTGGTGTCTACATTAGCCCCTTATTTTCGTGTAGCTTGTTTTGTAAAGTCGCACTGACAATAATATGAAGTGGTTTCCCGTTAAGGGTATATGTAATCCCCCTCAAATCTATCACAGATGGAGAGAACTTGAAATCAGGGATAGGGTTGATAAAGGGTAAATGGTGCAGAGATGATGGGGAAAAGGTGGGGTAATTCCAAGAAGCGGACGCACGTTGAAATGTAATAGTATGACTAGGGTACATGATTTGACGAGCAAACCAACAATGCATAGGCAAAGGTCGATAGTTTATCCAAACAAGGGTGATATAATCCTGTATCCAAGGCATAGGAAGTAGCTCCGTGGTATATAACGGTAAGGTACAGAACGTTTAGGCATGTTCGGAAGTACCAAATGGTTGGTTTGGTTGAGATAAACGTCACGGTCTAGGTCTAGGAAAATTTGGTCGACAGATCAAGTCAAGGACCCTAATCAGGCTAAAACACGAACAGGTGAGCTCGATTGAACAAAAAACTATATGATGGGTGGATAAAAGTGTATGTTGCTGATGTTGGGTAAGGTATTGAAGTGGTACGGCCGTGGTTCGGGCCAAATTGTTGGGTGGCGGCCTTGGGTCGGGCCGGATGGGAAGGGTGAGGCCTTGGGTCGGGCCAAATGGGTAGGGTGAGGCCTTGGGTCAGGGCAAATGGGTAGGGTTAGGCCTTGGTCGGGCCAAATGGGTAGGGTGGGGGAAGATTTCCAAAGGCATTGATGTGTGTTATTTGGGAGATGATAGAAAGGAACGTGACTTTTGCATGGGCACCTGTATATTTGGCGGAGTTATACAGGGGTTTATGGGCTTGTAGGTGAAATCACGGATCGACACTGGATTGTTCATACTTATTACACTGTTGGGCCTATGAGCACATTATTTGTGTGTGACTAATAGGCCGACCCATCCAGTCGAGAGAGACCGAGTACAGAGGTTGGGATTCAGACGATGGGTCCAGACAGAACAAGAGGCAAGATCCCAGCTTCGTGACGGGTGACATTGAGTATTACAGGCAGGTATGGGAGAGGGTGACGATTGCGGATATCTGTTGAGGCCTTACGGAAATATATGGTAACAAAGAACATAGCCGAGGAGTTGAGGGGTGTAGAGTGATTGAGGTGGATCGCAGGGCACGAACTGTGTGAGTATGAGAGGATTCCTCTAGATCGCGTGCGGTGACAATTCAGATTTGTGTAGGATATACCCCGGCTTATAGACCATATATGAGGATCGACACCGAGGCAAAGCATTCTCACCTCCCGACAACACCTCCGTAAGGGCCAGAGGAGATAGCGGCCCGATCGTAGGGTAATGGATGCAGAACGACAGAGGCCTATAGGTTATGGTGGGTCACAGAGCTGCGAGGTGTACGTGATCACCTGACATAGCCGTGATTACAATGAGAGAGATTGTCTGAGAGTTTAGTTCATCAGCTCAAACGCAAGATGAATGAGACAAGAGGATTGTTAGTGGTTGCGAGTCACGAGTAGAGAGACTAGAGGCTGATTCCTCCATGCGAGAGGGCGTATTCATATGTTACAGGAGAGATTGGCAGATCAGTGGGCGGTACCAATAGCCGGTACCTTTGAGGATGGAGAGGCCCGGCGAGAGGCGTCGATGATCACGATCATCTCCTGGGTCGGGATGAATTGTGAGGGTCTAAGTAAATGTTATAGAGGTATAAGAATAAATAAGGATGCCGACCTACGTGTCGATGATAGAGAAGATGTATTTGTTTAACATCTAAATAAGACTGAATATGTATGTTGATTTGAGTTATGATAATAATAAGAATGTTTTCGTTGTGATTTTTGGTGTTTTGAAAAGGATAAAGAGGAATGTGATTAAATAGAAATACACAAAAATATTTATATTTACCACACATGATAGGTTATGGTAGGGGGTGGTCGAGCTAACCTTGGGAGACCCCATGTCTCCAAAGTGCTGCCTACATAGCCCATCAGACAAAGCAAGGAGGGGCCTCGGACGATGTAGTTCTCCTTAGGACCAGGGAGAGGTGAATTTAGGCAATTTGGTACGGTTCGTGCAATTGGTTGGTTGGTAAAAATATTGATATTAATATTGGTAAGGTAAGGTTGAGGGTGTTGGTAATATAAGGAAGCGAAAGTTAGCCTACCCAAGTAGAAGGGAACCATGTCCTGATTAAGATCAACACACAATCCTAGATGCAGGGCAAAGCGGAAAGAGTGCTCCGTAGGTGAAAAGAGCTAAACAAACCACACAACGTAGAACGAGCTTGAAGCCCTAGGTACCATGCATAGACGAGAAGTCAATAGGTGAAAAGAGTTGTATGATCACAATATATTGGGTGTACGTCACGTCCCTTGAGTTGAAACAAATGGTGAGGTGAGGTGGATGATATAACAGAGGTACAGAGAACTTGTTACAAAGCGAGTGTTCTGATGAAAGAGAACCTACCCTAAATAGACAAGTCCATGACTCAAAAGTTCTTTTGAATGAGGCTTTTATTTTACCAATATAGACTGATCGATGTGGAAAGTCTACAAGGGATATTGATTGTACTATTCTTGAGGTCTTCACAAAGCTGATCAATGCGAGAAGCTTCTGATAAAGGCTGACTGTGTATAGTTGTCCTTCGAGGGAGCAGTCTATTTATAGTAGCAGATATGATTTTAGTGCATAGCTGTCCTTCGGGGGAGCAGTCTATATATAATAGTAGCAATAGTTTGGCCTATAGCTATCCTTCGAGGGAGCAGTCTATATATAAGGTAGATAGCTAGATGTCCTTTTGACGTGAAGCATCTAGTTTTTGTAGGAAGTTTGACTCAAGAAAATCCCATAAGAATACGGCTTATTTTAATACTTTGAAGTCATGGACTAGACTACAAAAGGGAAGGCATTGCTGAGGTGAAATGAGAATCAAACTATGTGAGCTTGATTTTTATTATGAGGTGTAGGGAACAAAGTGTATGTGGTGGTAAGTGGGCTCAAGGGACGAGCGGCAGGTAGATAAGAAGTGATATAACACTAAATTCAATAGTAGAATGGTCGAAGATGCAAGGCATTAAGGGGTTTAGGCTCAAAGCCACCATTGCTTAAGCTAAACGATAAGTGCCTAATCCATAAGTGTGAGTGATTATATAAGGCCCAATCCAATTAGGAGCAAATTTTCCATGTTTGCTCTTTTCTAGTTTGGTTAGATCTTGATTCTCTTTGAGGACAAGATCACCAACCTTAAAGGTATGCTCATGAAGTCGCTTATCATAAGCATGCTTGATACGTTTTTGATAGATTTGGAGGTGATCAAGAGGTGTAAGACGACGCTCGTCAAGAAGCTCCAATTGGGCTAACCGCTCTTGGCGGAAATCATCATTGGTGAGAATATCCTAAAGAGATATTCTAAGGGAGGGTATTTGTACTTCGAGAGGTAGGACAGCCTCGGTACCATATACCAAAGAAAAAGGTGTTGCATTAGTGGAGGTACGCATGCTAGTACGATAAGCCCAAAGGGCAAAGGGGATGTGATCGTGCCAATTTCTTCCGGATTCATTGACAACTTTCATGAGGATTTTGGTTAGGGTTTTATTAGAGGATTCAACTTGTCCATTTGCTTGTGGATAGTAGGGTGATGAGAAGCTGAGTTTGATACCAAAGTTGTCGCAAAGGTCCTGTAACAACTTGTTTTTGAAAGATTTTCCATTATCTGTTATCATGCGATGAGGAATACTAAAACGATGATAATGTGGTGGTTAATGAACTCTACAATTTTTTCTTTTTAGTTGAAATGAGCGGAATAGCCTCCACCCATTTTGTGTAATATTCGGTTGCTGTGATAATCCATCGGTGACGTTGCGAAGAGGATGGATGAATCTCACCAATAAGGTCTAAACCCCATTGTGAGAAAGGCCAAAGATCTCGGGCGACCTGTAGCGGGTGGCTAGGAGTATGTTGAAGGTTGGCATGTTGTTGACACATAACACAATGCTTAACATATTCATAGCAATCGTTATTGAGAGTAGGCCAATAATAACCTAGGCGGAGGATTCATTTGGCCATGGCAAGGCCGCTAAAATGTCCGCCACAAATACCGTCATGGACTTGTTGGATGGTATGGGTGACCTCCGCACCGGTGAGACATCGAAGGAGGATGCCATCAAAGCCACGTTTATAAAGGAGTCCCCCCATAACAACATAACGAGAAACACGTTTAAGAAATGCGCGTTTGCCAGTACTAGTAAGGTCAGATGGGAGAACAGAGGTTGTAAGGTAGTCGTGAAATTGGTGATACCAGGTATCCTACGAATTAACAGACACATTATTTATCGTACAAACAATCGAGGTGAATAAGATGGGGCAAAGAGTTGTTGGACCAAGACGAAAATGTCAGAATCAGTTGATGAAGCTGGAATTTCCGAGGCTAAGCAAGCCATAGTATCCACAAATTTGTTAGTGGAGCGGGGAATGGTTTGGATAGAATAGCGAGTAAATAAGGCTAGAAGTGAATCCACGTAGTGTTTGTACTTTTGAAGTTCCTCATTTTTGCATTGGTAGATGCCCATAACTTGATTGACTACCAATTAAGAGTCACCAAAAATATTGATAGATTTGATACCTAAGTGTAACGCAACTTGAGACCTGCAACAAGGGCCTCGTATTCCGCTTGTATTATTAGTGCAAGGGAAATCAAGTCGGAATGAGAGAGGCATAGGCTCAGCGTCGAGAGGAATGAGAACAATGCCGGCTCCTCCGCCGCGCTGGCATTTGGATCCATCGAAGAAGAGGGTCATTGGATACGACTCCTCCCTGAGTGAAAGAGTGGCGATGAGTTCGTCGGGGAATGTAAAATTGGTAAATTGTTCCCCTGGTAAAGGGGCTTCCGCAAGTTGATCTGCGATGGTTTGTCCTTTGATTGATTTCTGGTGGACAAACTCAAGGTCGAGGTCGGCGAGGAGCATGAGCCATCTGGCGATGCGTTGGTTTAGATGAGGTTTGGCATACATGTAATGGATGGGGTCCGTGTTGGTGATGACGAAAGTTTTGTGATTCAGAAGGTAGTGTCGGAGTTTGGTG
The DNA here is from genome assembly GCA_018340775.1 of Taxus wallichiana var. yunnanensis. Lineage (NCBI taxonomy): Eukaryota > Viridiplantae > Streptophyta > Pinopsida > Cupressales > Taxaceae > Taxus > Taxus wallichiana. The sequence goes on along the minus strand of CM031243.1, from coordinate 162,146,313 downwards.
GCCACGAATGATAGGGCTAGGCACAACTTTTCTACATGTGTATACCTAGTCTCATAGTCCACCAAAGTACGACTTATATAATAAACGGCTTGTTCTCGATTCTCAGAGTCACGATGTGCAAGCATGGCCCCTACAGCGTGGTCGGTGGCGGAAAGATAAAGGTAGAAAGGGCGGTCGTCCTGGGGTGGGATAAGCACGGGTGGCTGCAAGAGATAAGCTTTAAGAGCCTCAAAGGCTTGGTGGCATTCGTCACTCCATTGAAAGTCAATGTCTTTTTTAAGGAGGTGATGGAAAGGTTGACATCGATCCGAGAGTTGGGAGATGAAATGTCGGATAGATTGGAGCTTACCTTGTAAACTACGCAATTGTTTAAGATTGGTAGGTGGGGGAATTTCTAGAATAGATTTGACTTTAGATGGGTCGACCTCAATGCCACGCAGAGAGACAATAAAGCCAAGAATTTTTCCTGAAAGGACACCAAAGACACATTTCTTTGGTTGAAGACGGACAGAATATTGTAACAGTGATCAAAAATAATGGTTAAAACATCGAGATGTTCACTGCGATGTTTAGATTTGCCAAGAAGATCATCGACGTAATCTTCAAGGATAGTGTGCATAATGTCATGAAAAATGTAGGTCATAGCCCGCTGATAGGTTGCACCAGCATTCTTAAGGCCAAATGGCATTACACGATAATAGAAGGTTCCCCAAGGAGTTATGAAGGTAGTTTTATGTTGATCGGCAGGGGCAACCAAAATTTGGTTATATCCTGAAAAGCCATCCATGAGAGAGAGCATCTCATGGCCTGCAGTGAGATCAACAAGTTGGTCAATGCTAGGTAGGGGAAGTCATCTTTAGGGCAAGCGAGGTTAAGATCCCGGAAATCCGTGCATATCCGAAGTCCCCCATCACTTTAGTGATAGGTATGATGTTAGAAATCCATTGAGGATAGTCAATAGGCAAAATGAAGGAAACAGAAAGGAGTCGTTGAAGCTCCTCTTTGACCAAGAGGGCAATGCGTGGATGCATTTTTCTCAATTTCTGTTTAATTGGCTTGGAATCGGGTTTCAGTGTAATGTTATGGACGGCAATGTCAGGATCAATTCCTGGCATGTCAGCGTAGGACCAAGCGAAAGCTTGGTCAGAGCACGGAGAAAGGTAGTAAAGGCGACTTGTTCTGATGCGTTAAGGGATTGTCCGATCTTCACAATGTGAGGATCCTCCTCCGTGTGGATGTTGATTTCTATAGTAGATTCGTTCAGCATGGTTTGAGTTTCAGATGGTAAGGTGCGTTGAATATAAGAGTCATCCGCGCCAAGGTAAGTGAGGATGGAGTCATCATCCTGACACTCAACAACATTAATTGAAGGTGAGTCCTCTTCAATCATGTCTGGATACAGAAGGGGGATAGAAGAGGGGTCCTCATTATCGCGTTGATAAGTGAGAGGACCTAGGAAGATAGCATTTATGAAAAAAAAAAGTTAGGAGGGATAGATTCGGGATCTATCGACTCTGTGGGTGACGAAGGCAAAATGGGTGATGATGGTTCGGTAGGGGTGACGTCGTTGTCTTCTAGAAGACAACTGACACGAGGTTCCTTCGATGTAAGTGTTCCCGGAAATCCGAGACCACTATGATCATTGTGCTTGCGTGTCGTTACAGGGATGATTGTATGTCGGCCTTGTTCATAAAGACCAAAACCAAAGCCTTTCCAAGCACAGTGAGTCAAGAAGATGAGGGCGAAACGAAGATTTGTCAGGTATTAAAAATTGGATTGGAAAGGAACCACACCAAGAGGGGGCTCAGGGGCAACGGAAGATGCGTCGACACCCCCATATGTTAGGCTAGTGCGACAGTGAGGTGGTCCGTAGGGGATTACTTCCCCCACACGACGGTCATAGGTAGGATGTGCATGTACCTTTCCATACTCCTGTGGGGTATGGAAAGAACTAACGTTATATAGGCGATACTCCCCCAGCGTAAGGCGTTGAAAAACATCTACTAAGGGGTCTGCGGTTGGGATATTAGCTACAGGAAGGGAAGTGGTTTTTGCGACAGTGGTTTCATTTGAAGGTGTAGGTGCGGTTGAGGTGGATGGTTGAGGCACATTTGAAGAGGATGGTTGGGTTGAATGAATGGGTGTCTTGATTGGTACAAGCACATCATTAGGGCGGTATATCATATTACAGGTTTTAAAGGGGGGAGGATCAGCTTTTACGGTGTAGGACTTCCCCTCGTATTCAAATTTTATGCATCTATGTAAGGTTGAGGGAACGCATCCCATAGCCCGGATCCAAGGGCGACCTAGCAATATATTGTATTGAAACTCTCCCTCAAGGACATAGAAGAGTTCGGGTAAAGTACGTGGTCCTACATGAATGTTAAGAATCACGGTGCCTAAGGTAGAGGTAATAATATCATTGAATGACCGCAACATGATGGGATTGGCACACATGTAGCTAGAAGGGATATTCATTTGTTGGAAGGCTTTTGAAGAGATGATGTTTAGGCTAGTGCCCCCGTCAATCATAACACGACATACCCGAATGTCTCGGACGTAAGCTGAGATGAAAAGAGTAGGGTCAGGATCTTCTGTACCAAAGTCAACAATTTCGTCTTTGGAGAAACTGACTGCAGCAGCTTGTTATACAGAGATAGAAGTGGTTGGGGCAGTGGGTTGTTTGGTGAGAGAAGCAATGTGATTGGGTGTAAGAATGGAGGTAATAGGTAGGGTTTCATTAGGTAAGACCTCGATCCCTTGAAGAATTTCCACGAGAGCTTGTCGATGAGATTCAGAAGTCTGAATGAGATCATATAGTGTCATTTTTACGGGTGATTGGTGAAGTTGTTTGATCATGGCTTGATGGGAAACTCCATTGGAGACGAGGTAAGCGGGTCCATGAATAACCACTTTGGGTGGTGGTGCAATCGGGATGGTGGACGGAGAAAGAGAGGATGCAGGTGTGCTATCTTTCACTTTCTCGTTGTTTTTCTCGCGCTCGAGTAAAGAACACTAATCATATTAATCTCGTAGACCTGAGATGAGGAAGATGGTTAGGATAAATCATGGTCTTCAAGAGGTGGGGTTGTAATAATGATAGATCTTGGTGAGGCGGGGATAGATGGTATAGGAGAGGGAATTGAAGCTAAAGGTCTCTCCCTTCGTAAGTTGTCTTTCTTAACCTTTCTATCTGGGAGAGGTGACTGACGAAGGATGGTTTTTAAAGCTTTGCATCCCTCCACATCATGTCCCAGGTGTGCGGTGATAGGCGCAGATTTTAGACTCATCATAACCTATAGGTCGAGGTTTAGATGGGTCATAAGGTCTAAGTGGGGGTAGGGAAATGGTCGCATTCTCTACCAACATAGCAAGGATTTTGGCGTAAGATCCTTTGAGTGGGTCAAAATCGGAGGAGGATGAGGGTATTGGTTGTGAGGTTTTGGTAATGTTTGGGCATGGTTGGTTCGTACAGGTGGTGGTTTAGCCAAGGGGTGTTGACACGTGGTTTTCACTAAACATGGTTTCTTTGGCGCAGGAGCTACGTTCAGCTGGTTAGATGATGAGGCTACAGATGACGTGGTAGCGGGGAACAACCACGGCGAAAGGGGAGTGACAGAAAATAAATCCTTTGATGATGGAGTTCGTTTAGGGTTGATGGGTGGACCGGATACGTGGGGTGACAACGTTGATATATCCTTTGATCTCTGTATGGGTGTAGGAGGCGTAGGTCGTTTTGAAGAAAACGCAGGAGGTATGATATATTGATGCAAGGTGGAGGGATGAGGTCCCAATATGGAAGGTAGGTGTGACGATGATGGTTTTGATTGTGATAGAGGCATGGATGGAGTTTGTCTCCTAAGTGGCGGGCGGCTTTATTTTTGGATAAATCTAGTCGCTTAGGCGGGTGTGTTAGGCTGGGTATTGGTGAGGTCCCAAGTGTAGGGGAAGATTTGGTTAGGTTAATAGAGGTGGATGAGATACTTGGTATAGATGCGGGGGATGGAGATGAGGACATAGGGATTTTGAGTTTCTGTAAACACTTAGGGTATATGGTAGAGGTGTCTGGCTCGGTCACCTGCATTTGAGTAGAATAGGGGGTACTCAAACGTTCCCATAGGACTCGTCTATCTTCTGGAGAATGACAATCTTCAGGCGTGAATTGTAAATTTGGTACGGAAGAAAGACGGGTTGTGATTCCAGTCCACTGTGGGTGTGATACAGGGGGTAGATGAGGCACTGTATCAATAGATGTTAAGAGATCGACTGGTCGTTGAAAAGATTTAGGCGATGAAGAACTAATAGGCAGGAGGGCATGTTTGAGAGGGTCTGTTATGGTTAAAGAATTCGGTGATGTCGGTGTGAGAGATTGCTCGTCTAAGGATGACAAAAGGAGTGGCGAGCCTTCCTCTTGTGCAGCAAGAGCGGGAGGAGGAGACGTTTGGGAAATAGATAAGTTAGATAACATCCGTTCGTAGTCTTGTAGGGATGTGGTATAAGAAGACTCATCGATGAGAAGAAAAGTCTGGGTAGTTAACTCCTTTATGGGTAAAGGAATGATTTCACCTTGGTTTGATGGTGGTGAAGGAGGTTCGGGCCCCTACGTTAGTGAAGAGGCTTGATTCAAAATTTTCTCGATAGAGGCTTTTGGCTGGGAGTCGAAGACTGCATGGATCTCATGAACACTTTCCTCGGCTAAGATATCCTAGTTTACGTTACTGTTAGAAGAGTGATTTGGGAATGGTTTGTTGAATATTTTTAGATTTTGGTTGGCAGGGGCATTAGGGTTATCGAGGGTTATATCACCTACATCAACCATTTCCTGCACTATGTTTTTCAACATTTTGCAGTTTTCATGACTATGTCCTTTTACGCGGTGAAAGTTACAGAAGTCATTTTCTTTGTACCAGGAAGGTATAGCGCGGGTAGAATCAAACCCGGAGTGGGGTTTAACAGGAGGCAAGGTGATAGCTCCGGCTTTGAGCAATTTTTCCAAGATGACACCATAAGTTTCTCCCAAGGGAGTGTAATTGATGGGCTCGGCTTTGTACTTATAGGTGGTTTTTCATGGGTATTAGACGGTGTTTGAGATTTGACCATCACCGCGTGGACAGCTCCTTTTGATTTCGAAGAAGTGGATGTGTGAGGAGGGGTGGTGTTTGGCTTATTGGTAGAATCTGGAGTTCAGAAATTGGGGTTTTTGTTGCGCAACCACAATTTCTCTTCTTCTAAGGCTCGAATTTCTAATTTCCGAGCCATGGTAAAGGCCTCATCAAATGTACGGAAAGTTTGAATTTGGAGGGTAGGAGAGATGTGCTTAGCGCAGGCCCGCGTAAAAAGTTCGATAAGTTCAGCCTGAGGCAAGGCATATGTAAGTTGGTTGATAAGGCCACACCATCGTTCAACGAAATCTGCGATAGATTCGTCTTCGAATTTTCGGATGGCATAAAGGTCGGTGATAGATACTTTCTTGGAAATGTTAATGGAGAAATGATCCAAGAAAGATTGGGCTAGTTGGTTAAAAGAGAAGATTGAGTGCTGGGTTAAAGCACTGTACCACTCCAAGGCGGGTCTTGATAAGGACATGGGAAAGGTGCGGAGTAACAAGGCATCATCATGAGCAATCAAATAACAAGCATGTCTAAATGATCGCAAGTGTTGTTGAGGGTCCTCCTTACTGTTAAAACGGGTAAATTTTGGTAATTCCCATTGAGGAGGATATGAATGAAGGGGGACAGAAGGGTGAATAGGCTCCCGACAAACTTGCTCGTATGTCAAGGCGCTACGACTTCCTGAAACAGAAGCCTCCAGATTATGCATTTTGTCCATCATTTGTTTGATGAAATCTGTGGTTGGATGAGATGAGGGTGCGGTTGTGGTAAACGGAGGCAAATTGGGCCAAGGGCCTCCACTAGACAATGGTGGGGTTAAGTGTTGATAAGGTATGGAGGATGAATATGTTGAGGCGACCGAATAGGGATGTCCCATATAGGATGTTGAGGTCACTGGATACATGTATGGGAATGAAAAGGTAGGCGGAGCTTGAGAAGGAAAGCCCGTGTGGATAGGTGGCAGAGAGCAAGTCATAAACGGAGCGGTCTGCAAGAGAGATGAGGTAGGGGCAGTTGGTGGTAGTGATATGTGGGGTCCAAGATTAACCAAAGGAAAGCTAATCATGTCATATCAACCTCTCAAGCCATTGATTGGGAGACGGGGCTAAAGATGCGGGAAGCAAGGTGGTATCATCAAAGCGGAGTGGGAGCTAAATGAGCAGCTATACTAATAGGCATAACAACAAGGAGCTGACCATCGGGCATACGGTCGGGGTATGAGACAAATAGTATTGTACAAAGACTAGGATTAGCATCCGTAAACTTGGCAAATTCTTTATCTCCCACAGAATTTTAGGAACCTCGCCGGTATCTCTGTAGGATTCCCCCCACGAGAATGTGAAGGGGGTGATTCAGTAAAGAAACAGAGCAAGCATGTGAAACCATGGCAAAGGCTTGCTTTTAGTGATAACAACCATGGACAGGAGTTCACAAGTAGGGTTTCAATCATCTGTTAGGAACAAACAAACTCAAACCGTAAAATTGGTAGGTTCTTTGGTTTGTCGTGAATCGAAAAGATAAGAACCGATATCGTTCTAAGAACCGATGTCGGTTATACTATAGCCGACGTCGGTCGGTGTAACCGATGCCGGTGTAAGAAGTCCGGCTAACAAGATATAAAAGGTCTAATTTGATTTTTAACAACGCTTAGTATACTTGTCCAATTATTGATCACGAAGATGAGTATGAGAAAGAAAACGAGAACTAAAAACAAGCAAGATGCACACGTAAATCCAGAGACTAACCCTAGGGTTAATTTTAATTATTGTGGGCTTATGCCTTTAGACGTGGAATGATGTCAATCCTAAATAAAGGACTTAGGGGAAATGTCAAGTTGTTTTGGCTCATAAGGTTACCTCAATCGGGTGGAGGAATACCGCGGAAAAAAGGGGGGATGTTTGAGCTGTTGTGTTAATTGTGAAGTGATTCGGTATGTGTTGTGCAGTGAAAGTAAGATTAATTTCTTGTCAATACCGTGGATATCACCCCCACGTGTATGACCTGTTACTTAATCTACGTTCACTAGAACTGAAAACAGCAAGCAGGAATGCAATGCACGTGTTTTAAACCCAAATCGAAAATTATGTTCGATGAAGCAAAAGAGATGACTTTCACTAATGCAAGATGTAAAAACAAAGCAAGTTCTTTTACCGAAATTATACAAAGCCTTGTGAATATCTTTAGAAGAGTAAAACAGCAAGTATGCTCCCTATATGAAAGCAAGCAAGAAATAAAGAAACCCAAAAGGGTCCCACCAGGCGTGCCAAAATGTTTCACTCGGAATGTTTCGGCTTCTGGGAATAGAGTTACTTCTATCCTTTCATTCCTTTTAGAAACAGATAAGGTTAGGGCTAGGAGGAATACCTGTTGAATGTCGAGATGGTGTGCGCGTGCATCGTAGAGAAAAGATCGGGTTGATCGCGAAGAACTCCTTTTTGTCTTGGAAGGACTACTCGTAAATAAGAACACAAGACCACAAGATTTTGATTAGATGATAAATGAGGGAACCGCTTGGCCCAAGAAATATAAAACTTCCTTTCGAAGGTGGTCAGTTCCCTTGCTAATATGAATTAACACCAAAAGCGTAAAATATCAATTAAATTGCTTCGTTGAGACGGGTAGGGGAAAGGCTGATTTCTGGTTTTGAGTCACAATAACCGATACCGGTTCTGCCGATATAACCGATATCGGTATGGTCTAGGATCTGTAGGTTGGTTGTTTTATGGGGTGGTTGTGTTGTAGGGTAACGGTGTTGTTGGTAAGGCTGGTATATGAGTGATATTAGGTAATGAGATGGTGAGAGGTAAATGAATGATAGTTAGATGCAATGACACGTTGGGTAGTGGATCTAGGAATGGATTTATGGGGACTGTGATTCAAAAAGTCTAAGAAATGTTATTAAAGAGGACATGCAAGATGTAACTTACTGGTTATTGACGAAGATGTAGGTCCAGGAACTCTGATGACAAAGGCAGAACTTAGGTAAGATGGCTTGACACACAGAAGATGAGAGATCTCCCTCTCGATGATCAGCTGAGTATCACAGGTTTCTGGCTATTCCGTTGCAGTTTTGGGCTTGATCTCCTTTGCTGCAAACTCTTCTGGTTTCTTCACTCATCTCTGCTCGGCCAAGTAAAGATCCCGATTCTCTTGATCGCTCCTGCTGATCTCTCGTTGATCCAAAATCCTTCCACCTTTGTTTTTGGTTTGGGAGCCCATTTACAGGGGAACCGATGGTGGTTACATAACCAACGGCGGTCGAGTAGGAACCGGTATCGGTTAGGAAAAAGTAGGCTATTTTTATTAAAATCGCCCACTTTCCCTGCTTTTCTCCCGAGAGATTAGTTGCGGGCTTGGTCAAGTGACTAGAAGGTCGGTTTTGGGTGCGAAAGGGGTCATTAGTCATGGGTGTAGGTGTGGACCAATTATAGGTCTTAATTAGGTTAGTTTAGGGTTAGGACTAGGTCATGATGAGGTGGAAAAATGAGGTGGCAGGTAAGGTGATGTGGATTTATCAATTACAAGGTAATTAATAAATAATTGTGTAAGGTTTAGGTGATGAGGTTAGGTTGCGAAATGAGATGCGGGTCACAAGGGGTCGTAAGACACAAATTTGGTGTCTACAATGGTATCATCCAAAGAGAGGGTAATAATGGATTCTTCTGGGAAATTAAAGTTAGAGGATTGATTACCAGAGAGAGGTGCATCTCGCAAGTTGGTCAAGAATGGTTTATCCTTTGAAAAAAATTTATGGATAAATTTGAGCTCAAGTTCTGCAAGAAGCATGAGCCAATGTGCAACACATTGATGTTGGTAAGGCTTGGCATACATGTAATGTAAGGGGTCCGTATTGGTGACAATGAATGTTTTGTGGTTAAGTAGGTAATGACACAGTTTAGTGGCGATAAAAACTAAGGCTAAGAATAGTTTTTCAGTGTGAGTGTATCTAGTTTCATAGTCCAAAAGTTAACGACTTATATAATAAAATGCTTTCTCCTGTGTTTCTCATCATGATAAGCAAGCATTACACCCAAGGAACAATCAATATTAGAAATGTAAAGGTATAATGGTTGGTCATCCTTAGGGGAATGAGCACATGTGGTGGGAGGAGGTACTATTTTAAGGTTTCAAATGCTTTGTGGGATTCATCATCCTATTTGAAGGAGACATACTTTTTGAGGAGGTGATGAAATGGGTGGTAGCGGTTAGAAAGCTGTGAAATAAAGCGATGAATAGATTGCAACTTCCCTTGTAAACTATGAAGTTGATGAAGGTTATTAGGTGGATGAATTTAGAGAATATCCTTTATCTTAATGGGTTCAAATTATATGCCACACAAAGAAATGATAAAACCAAGGAGCTTGCTAGAGAGAATAGCCAAGACACACTTCTTAGGTTGAAGGTGAACAACGTACTTGATGAGATGGTTGAAGATGACCTTAAGGAATATAAGGTGTTTGGCCCGATGTTTAGATTTGGTAAGAATATCATCAACAAAATATTCTAATATGTGATGCATGATGTCATGAAAGATATAAGTCATAGCCCACGATATGTAACACCAGCGTTCTTAAGGCCAAAGGAAACAAATTAATAGCATAAGGTCCCCAAGGAGTGATGTAGGAAGTTTTGTGTTGATCTTCCAGGGAGAGAAATATTTGGTTATAACCCAAGAAACCATCCATGAGTTATAATATCTCATGGATTACGGTAAGATAAACTAATTGGTCAATACTAGGTAGAGGAAATTTGTCTTTAGGGCAAGCTAAGTTAAGGTGTAGAAATTTGTGCAAATGCGGAGTCCCCTATCACTTTTGTGACAAGAATGATGTTAGAGATCTATTGGGGATAATAAATGGGTAGGATGAAGGAAACCAAAAGAAGGCACTGGAGTTCTTCTTTGACAAGAAGGGAAATGTGAGGATGCATTTTGTCTCGTAGCTTTTGTTTTATGGGTTTGGATTTAGGAATAGTTATGATATTGTTGACCATAATGTTTGGGTCAATACCAGAATATCAACATAGGACCAAGAAAAAGTGTTGCTATGATCCCGGAGGAAAGAAGTAAAAGCTTCATGTTCAACGATATCTAAAGATTGTCTTATATTTAGAATGTGTGGGTCATCTTGAGTGTTAATATTGATTTTGATGGTTGATTCATTTAACATGGTTTGTGTCTCAAAAGGAAATGACCAGTGAATATAGGAATCTTCTATACCAAGGTAGGTGACAAAAGACTCATCGTCTTGACATTGAACGATGTTAATAGAAGGTGTATCATCATCAATAATGTTAGGTTACATTAAAGGAAGGGAAGAAAGAGCCTCGCTATCTCTTTGATAAGTAAGAGGTCCCAGGGAAATGGTGTTCATGAGAAAAAAGTTAGGAGGAATGGATTCTGGATCCATAGACTCCGTAGGTGAAGGTGGTGAAGTTGGTAGATGGGGTGAAGGAAGGTTGTCATCCTCAATGATTTTGACATGGGATTTCTTGGAAGATGGTTCAACAAAGCCAATACCACTTCGGTCTTTATGTTTATGTGTGGTGCATGAGATGACAATATGATGGCCCTATTCATAAAAACCAAAGCCAAAGCCCTTCCATGCATAACAATGGAGGAAGGTATGGGCAAAGCAAAAATTGGTGAGAGATTGAAGGTCAGATGAAAATGGTTACATTTGGGAAGGTGACTCGGGTGAGTAGGTGTAAGTATCAAGTCCTCCATATGTTAATTTGGTGCGAAGGTGGGGAGGACAATAAGGTAAAATGTCACCTATGTGGTGGTCATAGAGGGGATGTTCACAAAGGTTACCCTACTCTTGATGAGTAAGGAATGTGTCAATGTTTTATAAGTGGTACTCCCAGCAGTGAGATGTTGAAAAACACCTTCTAAGGGATCGGTAGTGGATATGTGGGTAGCGAGAATAGATGAATCACTCAGTGATTGTGAAGGAGCACTTGGTCGACTGAGAAGTAGATGGGTTATTAGATGGGTCACTGTGGAGGCTATGAGAGTATTTGGGATTAAGTAATTAGGTTTGGGAGAGGTGGTGAAAGTATTGGTGGATGGGGATGTGGGTGAAGGAGAAGTAGCAGTGTTGGTAGATGCCTTAACGGTATAAGGACATCATTAGGCCAATAAAAATGTTACAGGTTTTGAATGGGGAAGGGTCAAATTTGGAATGGTAAAGTTATGTCCTTCATGCTCAAATTTTACACAATGATATAAGGTTGAAGGGATACAACCCATGAGATGGATTCAAGGTCGGCCAAGCAAAAATTATACTGAATTTCCCCTCTAAGACAGAGAATAATTTTGAAACGATGACGGGGCCCACACAAACGTCGAGAATGATGATTCTAAGGGTGGAAGTGATACCATTAGTGAATGAATGCAACATAATTGGGTTATTATGCATGAAATTGGTAGGGATGTGCATTTGGTTGTACACATTGAGGAGATGATGTTGATGATGACACCAACATCAATCATAACACGTCGAACACATATATTATCAATGTAAATGGAAATGAAAAGGGTGGGATTAGGATCATTTGAGTGGAGAGGTACAATCTCATCATCAGAGAAACTGAGCATGGCTACTTGATGAGTGGTAGTGGGTGTAGAGGAAGGGGATGAATTGGTGAGTGAGGCCACATGGTGAGGGGTGATAATGGAGGCCATAGGCATAGGGTCATTAGGTAAAACCTCAATGGATTGTAGAACCTCCATGAGGGCCTGTTGATGGGATTCAAAAGTTTGGACAAGGTCGTACAAAGACATTTTTAGAGGGGATTGGTGTAAATTTTTATCATTGTAAGATGGGATACCCCATATAACATAGGGTATGTGGGTCCCTAAATAGTGATTTTTGGTATGGGCGTAGATGGTATATTGGGCATAGGTTTGGTGGATGGGCTAGATGCTTTATACTTTCCTTTTTCTTTTTGGGTGTGACCGAAAACTTGGATAATGTTAATCTGAGGAAGAGAGGTTGATGGAGAAGGTGTTTCATGAAAATTATAACAACATAATGGACAAAAATATAGTGCGAGATGAGAGCCTTGTAAAATGAGTAGGGCGCACTGGCATTTTGGTGGGGTTTTGGCTAGCTCTCTTATATGGACCATATTGATCTCGAATTTTGGAGGTGGATAAAAGGGTTGTGGAGGTGGTGATGTAGGTCATTGAATATGTAGTGGGTGAGGATGTGTGGTGATAGGTGGAGGTGGAACATGGTCCTCATCTAGAAGATCATCGTCGTCAAAGTTTTCTTTAGGAGGACACAATTGAAGGAGAACAGTTTTAAGAACATTACAAATTTTCACATCATGCCATGACACATGATGGTAGGTGAAAATTTTAGAATCATAAAACCCTTTTAGTTTGGGTTTGAGTGGGTCATAAGGTCTAAGGGGCAAAAATGTGATGATGGAGGTCTCTAAAAGGTTAGCTAGAATGTTGGCATAAGACCCTGCCAATGGATCACAATGTGAGGTGAGTGTGGGTTTGGATTGAAGTGTGGGTGATTTTGGTGGGAGAGGCATCATGGGAGGTGGAATTGGAGGTGAAATAGGTTTGACCACTATTTTGGTAGGTTTTACTATTTTAGGTTTTGATTGTACCTAGGTAAAAGCATAGTAGATGAGCTATCGATAAAAGGTATTGTAGGCTTAACTACCTCTTTGGAGGGTAGTGGGTTTTTCAATTTTGGTTGTACCTTCCTAGGTAAAGGTGAGGAAGGAGTACATGATGTGGAAGGGAAGGAAGATGGCAGAAGAGGATGAGTTAGCCAAGGTGATAAAGGAGGTGTGGTGAAGGTTGTTGGTAGAGGCAAGGTGGAAGGTATGGGTTGAAGAGAAGGAAATATCATAGGTACTGATGAGGTTACTATATGTGGTGGGGGTATAGGTGGTAAGAAATATGTAGGTAATGATGAAGGTGTGCGCTATGCAGGTAAGTTGGGTGTGATAAATGGTCATGATGAAGAGGTGGGCTGCTGTTTTTTTGGTTTTCGTTATATAGGGGTTACTTGGCCAAGGTCGATGGGTAAGGTCCTAGGATGGAGGGAAGTGGTGAAGGTGACAGAGGAGTAGTGGGTGAAACCGGTGTATGTGTCCTAGAATTTTGGGTCTTCCTTTTAGGTGGAGGAATATTTTTTACATGGGATTGTGAATATGTGGCTAATTCCAATTTGACATAAGGATGGACTAGACTTGATGTCGGCATGAATCTTAATGTGGTGATGGTTTTGGATGTGGGGAAGTTGTAGGTGCAGGTAGGTTATTAGGCATAATATCAGGTTTAATTGTGGGTAAAGGTTTAGGTGTAGGTGAGGGTGATGAAGAAGAGGTTGTTATGACTGGTATGGACATGGTTGGTTTGATGGTCTGAAATACCTTTAAATAAATCCTAGAGGTATCAACAGATGACATTCGATTAGGGTTGAAAAGATGCCCCAAAGCATGTAATTATAAACATAATCTAAGTGGTTTACTAGGCATGAAAATGACACTGTTGTAAGAGGATATGATGTTGATTTAGTAGTAATCCCTATAAAGTATATCTGTGAGATAGGAAGCTGGTTGGCTTCAGAATCTGTGGTTAAGAGAGCCGAGAGAAAATCAACTAGATCCTAGAAGGATAATGGGGAATTGTCACCAACAAATAGTGGTGCATCTAAATAATCCTCTATTAGTAAGGGATATGACAAGTGGGATGAGGTAGGTTCTTCTTTTAGTAGAGAGGGATTTGAGCATCACTCTCCTTTTGGTAGGAGAGTTATTACAATGTGTTGTTCATTAGGTTGTGATGGGATTAATGAAATGGAATTGGAAGTTATTGGGGTCTCCCCCGTGGGTGAAGGTGGAGATAAATGGGACTCCTCTATGGGTGAAGGAGTAGATGAAATAGGCTCCTACGTGGGTAAATAAGTTTGTGCTAAAATATCCTTGATGGAGGGGATAAGAGGAAATTGTGGAAGGGATGGTATGATGTCAAACACAACATGGACCTCAAAACATTACATCATTAGTTGAAGGTTCACCAGTTTGGTTAGATGATGGGGTATGGTTAGGGAATGGCTTCTTGAAGATATGTAAGTTTTGATTAGCTAGTGTGTTTGGGTTATCTAAGATAAGATCTTTGTTGTCTAACATTTCCTAGACAATGTTTTTTAAGGTTATACAATTACCATCACTATGGCCTTTAATGTGATGATAGTTGCAGTATTCATGTTCCTTGTACCATGTAGGCATAGGATGAGCGGGGTCAAAACTAGTATGTGGTTTGATAGGTGGTAGAGCAATTGCTCTGGATTTAAGAAGTTTTTCTAATACTGAAGAATAAGGCTCCCGATTGGAGTGTACTTTCATTGCTCTCGCCTAAACTAGAAATATTGAATGGGAGAAAGGTTTGAAGAAGGGTTTGATTGATTGGATGGGTGAGATGGACCAGATTTTAAAACTACCATGTTGGCATATTCTTTTTATTTGTTATAGTTATTTTTGGTTTTGAAGAGGAATAAGCATAATTGGATTTTAATGCATCATTTTTGTTATGCAATTGAATTTTATTCTCTTCTATGGCATGAATTTCAAGATTTATAGTCATGGTGAACACTTCATCAAAGGTACAAAAGTTTTGGACTTGGAGAGTTGGTGAGATGTGCCTAGCACAAGCCCGAGTGAAAAAATCTATAAGCTTGGTTTGAGGTAGCTGGAATGTAAGCTAGTTGATGAGGCTCCACCAATGAGTGAAAAAATATATGATAGACTCGTCGTTGTATTTTTGTGTTGAGTATAAGTCGGTCATGGTGACCTTCTTGATGATATTGATCAAAAAATGGTCCAGGAAGGCTTGAGCCACTTGGTTGAATGAATAAATGGAATGTTGAGGTAAACCACTATACCAATCCAATGTGGGTCCTATCAAGGACATTGGGAATGTCTGCAAGAGTAGAGCATCATCATGAGTGATTAGATAACACCCATGTTTGAAATACTCGCAAGTGTTGTTGCAGGTCTTCTTTTCTATTGAACTAGTTGAATTTAGGAATTTCCAAATGGGTAGGATATGGATGAATGGGATGATTGAAGATTTCATCATATATTAAAGATTTACGAGAACAAGAAATTGATGCTTCCACTTTTTGCATCTTTTCCACCATCATTTTAATAAGGTCGTTGGTAGGTTGTGATGACTTCAGAACCCCCTCTATTATCGGGGGTTGATGAAAAATGTATGATGTTGATGGAATTCCAAAGATATGGTGGTGCGAAGTATGAGAACTAGGAGGGGGAATAAATGCAAGAGACAAATATCCTGAATAGGTGATAGATGAGATAGGTGGTTGTTGGTGATATGTGTAAGTAGGTAGGGTGGAACCTTGTAGTGATTAGAGGTAAAGAATGCAGGATGGAGAGGAAAATGTTTTAGAATGGGGTATGGGTTACCGACACTATGGGTGGCTGCGACGCAATAGGTATATACGAGGTGACGGGTGGTAGAAGTGATATGGTCAAGATGGCTAACGAAGGAATGGTTGACACCATGGTAGAAACCGACATCAAGGATTAAATTGATGTCATAGGTTCCACAAATATAGATGATGTGGGGTCCAGTTGGGAGACCATAGGTGGTAAGGTGGATGAAGGTAACACCAAACTAGTGGTAACTAACGCAGTAGTGGGTGTGAGGGTGGGAGGAATGGACATAAGAATGTTGTATACCAACTTTCCTGATGAATCTTGAGTGGATGAATGGGCAAGATAATGTTCTAAGGAAGCGAGGTTGTGGTCAAGGATTCTTACGAACTCTTTGTCACCAGTATTGATGATAATGGGCTGAGTACGATCCATAGGTGATAGGATGGAAGGTAGCAATGGGCTAGGTGGGAGTGGCTGAAGGCTTTAGTGGAATACAAGGGTGTTGTCTTGAATACAAGTCAAAACCAAGTGATTTAGCATAGGATTAGCAATTCGTTCTCTCGTAAATGACACATAAAAACAAAAAAATGGAGAAAAAAATTCTCGGGAGGTAAAAAAGTCAATGTTTTAATTAAAAATGAAAACATAAGAACCGACGGCGGTTGGGTTAACTAATGATGGTGATAGGGTGACCGATGCTAGTTAGGTTAACTGATATCGGTTACTATAGGAAATCATTTTTTTGCAAATGGGGCAATAACTGATGAAAATGAGACAAAACTGGATCTGATAGTGATTTTAAAGATCCAGGGGTATGATGATATGTCTGAGGAACTTCAGAAAGAACAAAAATGTGGTGAGTGTTGTTTTTGGTAAAATGACCAAAAGCATATAAACAGAAACATTAAGGTAAAATGATGATGGTCAGATTAGTAAAGCAATGTTGATCACTGGACCATGCCGGTGTCTGTGAAATTTGAAAAGATGGAGAAAGTTGATTTTTGTGACTTAGATCAGGTAAAATATCAACCTAGAAACTTGAGTATGATAGTGATGGACCCTAACACACTCAAAAAAGTCGAATACACCAACTATAATTGTGGAGTGTGAAAGGAAGAAAAAAAAAATGGAGAACATGTCCTCACAACTCAAAACAAAAATCAAACAAAAGTTAAGAAAACAAAATCCTATGGGTGAATTTTATGTTTTAGCTTATGCTATTTAAGATTGACTCATGAACAGAACAAAGTTTTTGGTTTGATAGAAGGTTTCCTATGAAAATCCAAGATCTAAGGATGGTTTCAAGTAAATTTTTGTGCAGGGGTGGTCCTTTCTCTGATATAATGACTAGACAGAGAAACCACTGTCAGTGCACCCACTATCAATCCTCTAATTGTGTGATCATTGAAAACTTCTTCTAGGTAGGATGATGTTTAAGAAGATGTGTAAATTATGTAAGTGGTTTGGTATAGAGAGAGAGTGTAAGTGAACTATGATTAAATTAGTCAACCATCAGCTGGGCATGACTTCCAGTGTATAGGTTTCCCTCAAATTAATGTGAGCTATAATGCAACAAACCAGAATGAAATGTAAGTGTTTTAAGCCCAAATCCATAATTACATTCAATGTAACAAATGGAGAACATGAAGAGGGATGTTCTTTCACTAGTGCAATGCAGTAAAAGGAAAATGTGTTCTATTTAAAGCACTAAAAGTATGATTTATTTTAGACAATAACAAGAAGGAGAATATTCTAGAGAATAAAATTAATGTGAATACCTTTCGAAGGGAAATAAACACACAATTTTTACCTAGGAATGAATAAATGCAAAGGAACCCATGATGGGTCCCACCGGATGTGCCAACATGTTTCACTATATTCTTATAAAATTAACAAAAAATAAGGGTAGAAGGCCAAGGAGGAATACCTATTGTAATGTTGGTTGAGGGTCGAATGTGCACGTAGATGACTTCTAGATCAGAACGGATGTGAGAGCTCCCTTTTGGCTAGGAGGAACTACCTGTAGATACAAAACAATACCACCAAATAGAGTTAAACAAAACAATGAGTGGATTTCTAGTAGAAGCTAGATCCAAGAATTTTATACTTCCTGAACAAGGTGTCAAGCCATTTATATATAACAATATTAATGCTAGTTAAATCATACATGAAGTAAATATCCTATTGGAATTGAAACAATTTAGGTATCTTGTACAAAAAAATAAGAAAGGTTGTAAAAAAGGTTGTTTAAGGTCAAAACAAGAGGGTTGATTGGGCTGGTGTTGAGTTGTAGGTCTGGTATAGGCTCTGGGTAAGGTCTAGTAAGGATTAGAAATGGTTCTAGGCTATTGGGAAGTGGGTATTATCTCACTGGTCTGAGCTATATTGACAGACACAAGAACCTATGTCAGCTAACTAACTAATGTCGATTAGGTAGAGTGATTGATGTGATTTGGCTAACCGATGTTTGTAGGGAAAATTAGCATAAAGTTTTTACAATTGGTTTTCTAGACTCCTATGATTATACAGAGGTTGGAAATGGTGAGGGTGGGGTCATAAAATGGTTCTGAAGACTCAAAGATGATTATGAGAGGGTGAAAATGGGTAAAGAGTACATGTATGATCAAGTGATGGGTTTATGGAAGGAAGAAAGTATATGGGTGTGGAGAGAAATAGACTACAGAGGTGAATAAATAAATCTAGTCAAGGAAACTAGAGATTCAATGTATAAATGTTAAATACTTACTAGGAAGTAGATTAGAGAATGTAGGTGATGAAGATGGTGACAGGAAATATCCGAGAGAGAAGAGCCATTGTATTTGTACGGTGGTAGTTCAGACCTCCGTGCCTCTCTGTTGTGAATATGTGATTTCGAAGAGGATGATGAATGGTGACCGATGTTGGTAGTGCTCCCGTGTGTCTTATTTTGCCTAATTGTTAAAGAAATTTGAGTTCTCCAAGTCTCTAGGAAGAATGAGATCCTGAATTAATTGACCAACATGGGAAAAGGCTTTTGGAAACATATTTAACCTAAATGGAAATGGTTAGGTGACCGATGTCAGTTGAGATATAACTAGCGTTGGTCAAGGTGGGAATATTTAGGTTGGAAAAAATATCCAGATAATTGTTATTTTTGGCGTGATCTCCAACCTTCTACCGAGTCTTAAGTGATAGATCATGGCAAGATAAGTAGGATTCCTTTTAGGTTTGTTAATAGGAGTTAATTCTAGGTTTATACTAAGTCCTAGTTAGTTAGGATAGGTTTAGACTCGGTCTTAGGTCATTAATGAGGTTTGAGTAGGTCATTGAGTGAGGTGGCTAGGTGAGGTGGTTAAGTGAGGATATTAATTAATTTAATTAACATGTGCACTAGGGGATATGAATAAATAGGATATTGGTAATTTAATTAACGGGGTTTAAGGGGAGTATGACCCAATTTTGGTGTCTACAAGTACCTTTTCAATACCCCTAAAGGAATAAAAATATTTATAAGTTTGTTAAGAAAGTTCAAGATATGAACACATAGGTTGAGAAGTTTATAAAAAGAGAAAATAAATAATTAAAGAAGCTAGGAAAAAGTATGAAGAGCTCAAGAATAGGCTTAATGAAATTGATGAAGTGATTGAGCGGTGTGATAAGCTGTTAGAGTAGGTATTTACCTTAGCTCATGTTCACCTAGGTACATTATTTACATTTATTGTATTTATCCTCACCCACTTATGTGTGTGAATATTTCTTGTATCTTATTTAGATATTAAAAGATATTATCTAGTTGTTAGGTATAGTTCTTTCCTTGATCTATGGTATTGACTAGATCCTTGATGTCTAGTTCTCTCCTAAGTCTATGGTCTTGACTAGTTATTTCCTTGATTTATGGATTGATCTACGACCTTGATTGGTTCTTAGATTGTTATTTCATTGTATTTCATTTAAGTTCCATAATAATATATGATATTGTTGTTAATTTGTTTGCAAAGGTTTATGTAAAGTTATTCTCAGAATTAATTTCATCTTATTGATCATGGTGTTTGATTAGCATCTATGTTATTGGGAAACTAAAATAAATAATAGAGCATAATATTGAAAATCTTGTATCTTTAGCTTGGTAACTCGGTTTTGAGTGCCATTTTTTCAAAAGTTTTTTTTTTTTTCGTGCTCTTTTCATTGGAAATATTTATTTTCAGAATTGCATTATAATTATAAAGTGCCATATTGTAACATGCACTCATTATAATTATAGTATGTATCATGGATTATGAGAATGATATGATTTTCTCTGAAGTGTGTGGACTTCAAGAGGATATTGTAAAATTTGTGGAATAAAATATATCACTCAAGAAGTGAAATTCTCTTCTACAATCACTCATTCACGATAAGGATACACGGATACACTCCCTGCAGCAAAAAATTTCTAGCCTACAACATTGCCATCATATTGTGGACAACCATATTCATGCTCCTAGTCCAATTACATTTGTTGCTCTTGTACCCACTTACATTGATCTTCCAGTCTTTGATCCTGTTACTAATCTTGATACTCCTAAGCCTATGAGGTTTGTTACTACATGCTCTTCCACATTCATGCATATTATAGTAACACATGTTATGTATCCTACTTCTTCTCATATACATGGCTCTTTTGAGAAGCATACCACTGCATTTAGTTCTCGCATGCTCCATTTTATGGATTTCACTAGAAGAGGTATTGATAGACATTGAAAGGGTATTGTTTCCCCTATTCCACATGTTAAGTGGAATTTTTGCCATGACATTAGTATTCGAGAAGATACTTCATTGGGATCACACATTGACAGAGATCTTATTTTTGTTCACTTGAATATTTTTGAGGATCATGAGCAACACATGAGTTTTGCACCTTCACTCAGGCTTGAGAAACCTAAGATTTTAGTTGTCAGATATGATCAACCTGACACACATTTTGATGTTCCTTTGCATGCACCCATTGTGAATTTTACACCAAGTCATGTGCAGGAATCTTCTTCATCCATCCGTGTTGATTCGGGGTGGATATCTAATCACTCATGGTGGAGACATTGGAATTCATTGAGAAGAATCTACATGCATGGTTTCTCTAGCATTCAGCCTCTTACTCCACTTTCTATACCTTCTACATTGCAATGCTTCTTGTTTTGAGCATTTTTCTTTACAGTGTAGTGTATCTCTCTTGTTTGTTAAGATATTTTGTATTTGTATTTTTGACACTTTTGACATGTTGATAGTATCTCTTATGGGGGATCTATTATGGTGAAGTCTATTTTTATTTTTTCAATCTTCGAGTAGTTGATTTTGGGCAACTCATACAGATCTATGGTGTCACTCTACCCATTCAATAGTATGGGAGGGTGTGTTGTTGATATTACTTCTTTGGGTTTCGTGTACTTACCTTGTTACCTTGGCTTTTCTTGGATCGTGGCACTCCTATTTATTTGGATCTCGTGTCCTTGCCTTGTTTCCTTGGTTGTTCTTGGATCGTGGCACACTTATTTGCAACAGTTGATCAAATTATGTTTGGTGTTTTTTTACACTTTCAACATCACTCCATTGACAATATCCTTGTATGGAGCTATTTTGGTGAAGCCCAGTGTCATTTTTTTAGTTTTGTGGTCAAGTATTGGATTTAGACCATAGTGCACACCAAAATTCTTCACCATTGTATGAGTTTTTAGACGAGCTTCTTGGGATGCCTTGTAGTGGGTTTTTCTCTCTCTCCACTTTGTTGTTAATGGTTTTAGGTACCTTGCGGCATCCCTTTTTCCCAGTTATTATACATGAGTACCTCATCAAGCCTAGTTTCCGTGACTCATACTATGGACATGCCACTTCTATTTTGGCCCCTAGCTTCACTTGAGGGGGTGTTAGAGTATGTATTTACCTTATCCCATGTTCACCTAGGTACATTATTTACCTTTATTGTATTTATCCTCACCCAATTATGTGTGTGGTTATTTATTTTTATCTTATTTAGATATTTAGAGATATTATCTAGTTGTTAGGTATAGTTCTTTCCTTGATCTATGGTATTGACTAGATCCTTGATGTCTAGTTCTCTCCTAAATATATGGTCTTGACAATTTATTTGATGACTAGTTATTTCCTTGATTTATGGCTTGATCTACGACCTTGAATGGTTCTTAGATTGTTATTTCTTGCCTATATAAGCAAGGCCCATTCTCATTATATTTTATTTGAGTTCCATAGTAATATATGATATTGCTACTCATTTGTTTGCAAAGGTTTATGTAAAGTTATTCTAGTGAATTACTTTCATCTTATTAATCGTGGCATTTGATTAACATCTATGTTTCTAGCTTGGTACAATCTAGTTATCATTCTTTTTAATAACAAAATATTCTACTTTGAAGGATTTTTTCCCAAGTTGAACCGTATAACTCAACTCAGTGATGAATTGGTTGAAAAAGAAGGGATTGTGCCAAAGGAATTCAAAGGAACTCAACATGCTATGGAGGAATTAACAAGGATCAGGGTGGAAGTTTTGAATGGGATCAAAGAAAAAATAGAAGCTAAAAGGAAATGGGTCGATGATACCTTAGATGCTATTGATTTAAAACTTGAAGATATGGTTTTTGAAAAATTCAAGAAGAGCTATGGTGATCTAAAGACTGAATTTTTTTAGTTATTTTGAGAAAATCATTCAGAAAGATGAATTTTCTTATGAGGTTATTAAAGCAATGAGGAAAATTGAGACCAAATTTTAGAGCTGAGAGCTAAACCATTAGATTTTAAGTGGAAAATGGGTCACTGTGTGGATGCAATAAATAGGAAGATACTGATTTTCCAACACCATATAGGGTTGGATGAAGAAGAAATAAATGATATTTTTTGAAGGTATGATGCATATCTGGCAAGGTTACTAGAAGAAGTAGGAGAAGAAGCTGAAGAAGAAAAGTATGCAAACATGAAAGATTATGAACAAGCTTAGGCTGTCATTCTTAAAAATTTATCTTATTTTCATATTTCATTTGTAACTAAGGCTTAATTTGATACTATTTCTTCATAAATAATTGATATTACTTTTAAATCTTGTTATTCTCTTATGTAAGTTTTAATTTGATACAATGCATTAAATTTTTATAGTGCTTAGATGAAATTTTATGTCCATTGTGAAAGCATATAAAATAATGAGTTGTTTGTACTTTATATATTTTTAAAAATGAAAAATGGGGATCCATCCCATGAAAAGAAAGATTACATATATCCTTGAGAGTTGTATCAAAAAAAGGGAACAATAACAAGAAATGTTGGGCATCTAATACCACAAACTCCTTTACAAAATCCTCTCTACAAAGAGGAATTTTCTTCACTAATTTGTTTTTCCTAAGCCCAATATCATCTGTCCCTAGTGTCATTTGAACAAAAATAATGTATCCTTCCAATTGTGCGATACATGCCCATTTGTAAATGGTCATCCATAATAAACAAGGGACTATCTAAAAGACTAAGCAATTTTGACCATCTCTTGGAAGAAGAGACTCATTCACTCATATCAAAACAACTTTTAGAAAATTCCCTTTTCCCTCTGGTTTTGGTAGAAGAATTTGGGTGAGAAGCTTGAACCGGAAGTGCAACCACAACTAAACCTCAAACAACCAGAGCGAAGGAATGGAGGTGGTAATTAGAGAAGAATGCCTAGAGCTAGACTCACCCTTATGGTTTTTCAAAAAGGAAGTGATGGTTCGGGAGTTGGAGGGTGTGTTCACTTGTTATTTTTCCTCCAAGATTGAAAAATGATTATCCAATGTAACATCCATGTTTAATGAATTAGAAACAAGGGAAATTTTCTTTTTACATAATTTTCTTTATTCTAAATTCATATAATTCAGATGACATATTCCATTTCAAGTCCATCTCATAACAGAAAACCATATGCAGTTGTAATGACTTGGTGAATCACCGATATCTCATTTCATGACTCAATATTTAACTGATCTCTCATGTTTAATTTATTCAAGTGTATACCATGTATACTTTGGTTCTTTTACCCTTCAAGGGTCACGCAATTGTTCGATCTAAGAAGCCTATATTAATATTTTTACCGATATTAATATGAAATCCCACAACTTAGAATAGGTGACATAAGAAAATGTAACTGTGAAGCTTGTAATACTTTGGCCAAAGTTTTAAACATGTTTACCATCTTTACATTCCAAGATGACATACTCATCGATAGAAATCTTGCTTTCACCACAATCGTATTGTTATCTAGATTGGTCTTCCTTTACTCATCATCAACCAAACCAGAGTCAAATTTTCATAGTAAACAAGGGAAAATTACTTGCACTAGTGTGTAATAATACTCATGGTGACTAAGGATAAATATACATACTCAATCAAATTTTTCGATTGGGTGTGTTTAGATACCATAAGTCAACATGAGTTGACCAATACACTAGTCCATGCATCTATCGCTGTTTAGAGTAGAACTATAAACCAAATTTTCACTTATGTTAATCATGGTAATTGAACTAAGTGGGGTGTTTAAACATAGCTGGATACATCACAATATCCTCATAATTACTCCCATCATTAAGAGGGTACTCTACTGCAGCCCTATTTCACAACAACCTACTAAGTTCCTTCAACTAAACTAACATACTTAAGAACATTAGATTATTAACCCATCAATTTATTATCTTGTTTAATTTATCGTTAAACAACGCACCTAAAGGTTCACTAAGTATGATTGTTCCAAAGAAGGATTTAAAATGTACTTTTACACCAATTGAAGGTATGTAGATAAAATATGCATTCATGCATATGAACATTTTAATCTTAACCATTATTTCCATTTATCGATATATCTAAATTCGATAATAAGTAAGTAAGATCATTATGTTTTCATACTATAGTTAATATTGTAAACAATCTTGATTGAAAGCTTATACATTAGACTTAGTGTTATCGAATGTCAAAATCTTCCTATTAATTCATTTAAGCTTCCCCTTTTTCCATTTATTATTTACATATAAAGAACATGCAGCCAATCATCTAATATGATTTAAACTTAAATTCACAACTAGATAACATACATTGTTCTGATTCAATGATAAAAGGAAGTATCATTTTTCTTTCTTATTAAGGACTATAGTCCTATTAATGAAATCAAAAACATAAGGTGTAGATTCATAAAAGAATGCCACATTCATCTATATAACTATCCTTATTTCCTATTTTCCTGAAAGAGGATATAACATTCATAATCATCTTAGTTATATCATTTCCCATTTGAGATAAATCGGAAGTGTGTGTGTGTATATATATATACAACTCCTTTACAAGTATTAATCTATACCTTAAAATCCATTAAGCTAAGCTTGTTAATCTTTAAGTATATCAATAAAATACATGCATGCATATTAATATTTTAGGAATATTAAGAAAATCTAAGTCATATAAGACTTTAGAATAAATCAGAAATTAACTACCTTCACAACAATTTACTTATCAAAAGAGAGAGTTCACTTTACTCTCAACTTAATTAATATTCCATAAGTTCATAAGAAACATCTTTCATCATTACAAAACCAAGTTTATTACATCCTCATGATTCTACAATAAGTTCATTTCAAGAGAATTTTCAATACATAAACATCTGAATGAAGAAGATGATTTCATCAATAAAACAAATGCAACTTTTTATAAGTCTTTCTCCTTTCACTTTTCACAAAGTCCATCTGCAAAATTGTTAGCATGATTCAGTTCACAAAAATTGAGCATGATAAGAGATATAACATTAAAAAATATGCTTTAATCTAATTGTTTCATAAAAGGAACCCTACTATTTATGAAAAGGTTCCAAGTACACCAAAATAAGATTAATAAGAAGGACTACCCAAAAGGTCACAAAATCAGAAGTAGAGAAGAGACACTAATTCAATTTAAGTATAATTTTCCAAATAAGAAGTTAAAAATTCATCATGATCTAATTCTATCTATGTCACAACATTAGCAATCATTTCAACATGATAGCAGTCAACTGCAACCAATTAAGAAAGGAATTAATTCAAATCATGATCTATCCAAATTGACTTCAATTTAATTCACCAAGAAAAGTTCCACTATAACACAATCAGATCCCAATCTATCAATTAAAAATGAATTGATCTGAAAACACAGTGATTTGATAAGAACAGAATTTTGATCCTATTAAAATCAACTTCATATCAAAATCTAAAAGGTTTGACACAAACACTAATGATCTAGCATGGAAAAAAACTGTCCAAACAACTCTGCCATCAAAATTCCTACCTCTAACCAAGAGGATACCATAGCATTGAACAACTCAACAATACAAAATATAAACATTATATGTTCTAAAGGAGGATTTCTCAAGCCTTCACAAGTCTAATCAAACATACAAAACAAATTTCTAGAAGGATCTACCATATTCCTCATCATATTTCAAACCTATTTGAACAAAACATAACCATCACATGTTACGAAATATTGTTCATAGTGCGAACACTTAGGAGTGGTTTGGGTTATTTGGTAGTAATAGGTTTTTAATAATTATAAAATAATATATGAGTGTGCAAAATAGTTGTAATGCACAACTCATAGTTGAGAGATATTTGGGATATTGAGAGGACTTAAAGATTAGCCTTGACTCCTTAATTATAGGAGTTCATTGAGCTATTTATATGTAATCTCTCCATTGGGAATTTGTCCCGAATGAATTACAATATCTCTGGTTTTATTGTGTAAAGTTTATTTGTTTATTTGATTAAATCATATATATTTACAAGATCACAATCATGCATTCTAGTAAACAAAAAAATTAGATGTTCCATATATCCCATGAAAAGCTAAGGAGAATGCATTCAAAATGGTTACAAGAAACCAAACTGTAGAGCACAGTCCTACCCAAAAGGACTAAGATCCAAGTTTAAGGAATGAAAAATTCCTTACCTAAGGTCAAGGAAGACCTCTCATCATCCGACTTATTTTAAATGACCCAAAATTGAACAAGAAACTTTTCTCAGACCATAGAACTATCACAAACATGTGAGTATAGTCTCAAGGAGATGGTTTATAGGATCAAATATTCAACAAAACATGTATTCGTTATCAAGGAGACAATGACAAAAAAATCACAAGAATCACAGAGTTGAACAAGAACTGAAATCAATCATAATACCCCTAACATGATGCTCAAAGCTCAACTGCTCTTCACAGGATAAAAAGGAAATGAACCCAGTTCAAGATCAACACAAACACTGGATCTCTTATAAAATCTACCAAGTTCCAAAAATTTAAGCCGACCTAAGGAGGGTACTAAAACATCAAAATGAAACTTAAGAAGATAGAAACATGAAGCTCATTACTAACCTAACAACATGCACTTACAGTGCTCAAAACCACCTTTGAAAATACCCATTCAGGGTTGAGCACGATCCTTTTAAAACAAAATATCCAAATATATCTTAAGCCAAAACAAAGGTCAATAAACTGAAACCAAATCCCAAAATAGGCCTACAAGAACAAGTCAACCATCATATGGATAATACAACCAAAATAGAAAACCTTCAAACCCAACAGAGGTTCCAAAAATAGGCATCATTTATTCTGCAAACAAAGTTGACCTAACAATTGTTAAACCAACCCCAGTTTTACAATGACTGGGTGAGTTCCATATATCAAGAAACTTAAAACTGAATCCCTACAAAAATGCACAAATACCAAAGGATACAACAAAGTGACATTTTATCAAGCACAAAATCCCTTGAGAGTTCATACCCAGTTTTCCAAATAAGAAACACATTTGTTTTCCAACTCCATTTAAAACCCAAATTCATTAAAATATTCTATTTCACAAAACTATTCTTATCCAAGAAACCATGTCCAAAAGAAACACACACAGAAGAAAAATAAACAATCAACCATTCTAGAAAACATTCTCAGAGACATTTTCATGAAGAAAAATGTTCTTTTAATGAAATTTTTTAAATAAAAGCAAGATATTTTAATGAGATAGGGCCTATCATGCCTGGTAGTGCTCTTTCCTTCTCTTCCTTGATTCAATCCTTCAAACCGAGCTTCCACAGAAAGATTTCCAACAAAAATGCCAAAACAATCCTTTGAAACTCTTCCCAATTTCTTCTTATAGCTTCCTTGATCAGATTTTTCCATTATTTCCACCATGCAAGGAGAAATCATACATGTAATAGATTCGAACTGGAGGTTCGAAAAATGGAAAACAACATGCAGATCTCAAAGGCTTAAAAATTCAAATGAAACAATAAAAACAAAACCTGTTTATTTTTCCTCCAACCTCCTTACTATTCCCGTGGTTTTCACTCTGGTCAAGGATCATAAATGCAATAGGACTGATAGAGTCCCCTCTAAAAACTCCCACCCAACCTTATCCTCTATTAGTCATAACTAATAGTTCAAAACTTCAATAACTTAAAATAGCAGTGTTTCCATCTCAACAACTTTCTACCTTCCCAAAACCTTGGCCAAGTTTGGCGGTACTTAAAATTAAATGGAACATTTAAAACTAGTGATGCATTTGGAATGGTGCCACCGCCATCCAAATCCATTTGCTAACAAATCCAACCCCAATACCATAGGTTAGGTCAATGTCCAATAGATTAGGTCCCAATAATAATAGTTTAGAAACCATAGCTTAGGACCTTAGGAATAGTTCCAAATAGCTTAGGATTAATTAGTGTCCAACTTAGGATAGTTCCCCATTATCCTTTTTAGGATTTAATCAATATAATGAATAAATCAACTTAGCATAAGTTTAGGATAGATCAATAATCAAACACTTAGATTAATTAGGTCCTAATTAATTAATCAAATAATGTTACCTTCCATAGTTCATCAAAATGATGAACAAATCACCTTGAAGGGTGAAATCCAAAAGATGCTACAAGACGCCCCTGTGACCCTAGTGTATTCGGATGCTGAAATCGATCATCTAACCGAATGATCAAGATGTTCAACACATTGAAAAATCCCAAACATGCCTTGGATCACTGTAATTGATCCAAGGTGATTAATCCTGGACTTTGTAATCATCAGACTGAAAAACAAGTTCAATATTGCAAACTAGGAAATGAACAATTTAAACCGAATTTATTTCCTTCATCCACATGCAAAATACATTAAAAGTTTAACATAAAAAGTATATGAATACTTCATTAATAAATTCAGAATTTTCATGGTATAACGTTACTCAATTTTAGAATATAAAACATATCATCTACAACAACATGATTTATTAGTTTTAAAGAGTACACCATCTTCAAAACGAAAATCACCTATCAACGTTGCTACTTCATTAATAGAAGTGATCAAAGATAACAACCATGGTAGATGTATTACATCTAATGCATTTAATTAATGATAGAGGGAAGGTATTGTGTCCAAAAATCTCTCAATCCAGCACATATGAGTATAGAGGGATTTATTTCACAAAAATGTCTCATTAGAAATGTATGGGCATACATGATTGGAAACACAAGTGAATATGAGGCCTGCTCACAAGCCAAAATTTCCTCAGTGACTCGAGTTCTCTGAAGTTCAAGCCTGAATAAGTGAAATTACATCATCTGAAAGGTAGAGAACACGAGACTTATCTTGAAAATTCTCCTAACTAATGCAACTTGAATAGATGGAGGTGTCAAGGGCCCGATGTAATCCTCAGGGTCATCAATTTCAAAAAGCATCCTCACAAAAGCTTCATCTGGACCTAATAAATAAAAATGGAATGCAAGTCTTCATAGGATATTTCCTTGATTAGATGCTCTTGGTTTCCCTCGCCATGATACAAATGAATTTCTTCAAAGTTCCTATACGTAAAAGAAGAAAGTATGAATTGATTAAGTGAATGGTGTGTTTTTATAGGATTTTCAAGCATATGAGCTGAGTTGGGTGTAATCATGGTGAAAATCACTCCTGAGATCCCGATAGAGTATCTGTACGAGGAAATTGAAAGTTGAAATGAATTGGAATTGAGTAAAAATGGTGAATTGATCTGATTTGACAAGAATCATGTGTGATAACTAACCCAAAAGGCATGAAAAGAAATGTACAACATTCAAAATAGATTCTGGAAAAGAAAATAAGAGTATTTATCAAATTGAATCACCTAGAGGTGCTCGAAAGTCCTAAAAAGTGGATGTCTAGTCACCAAGGGAAAAAATGATTAAATAAATGACAAAAAGTGATGGCATTTCACACCAGTCATACATAAACATAATAAAAATTTGAAAATCTCATATTTATCACACTTGGAAACATTTAATGAGTCATCTTCATGAGGATAACATAAATTGAATTGTGTATTGTAAAAAAGGATATTCTCTTGAAGATACATGTTTTTGGGGGGAAAATTGGGAGTAAGTGAGAAACCAGAATTTTATAAAGGTGATGAGAAGACTCTCACATAAAGGGTGTTAAAATTTTCTGAGATTTTTTCAAAGAAAAAGGAAAATTGAGAGGAAAACCAATTTCTAAGGAACTCATATGAGAAACTTGTTAATTTCTTTGAGCCTTCAAATTAAGTCAAGATGGTTGCAAGCGTGCAACCATTGACAAACATTGAGACTATATATCTACTTTCCCTTGTTGATAAATTTGATGAGCCTTGAATTAATTATTTTAATCATGAGCATTGTTGCATATGTTGTTAAGATGATATACTTTAAAATAGTTATTCATGATCCCATTTCAATCTTATTTTACATATCTTTTAAGTCACATAGAAATTTATCATTCTAGTAGCATTATGGAAATTGAAATTACACTGTTGAGAAGAGATTTCATTTCATTTGTGTAATAAACAATTTTAAAGTCACTGTTTCCACTTTGTTAAAAGTTTATTATAAGCCTTTGAGTGTATCTTAGACATGATAAATTGTGAAAATCTGATGTTTTATTAAGTCTTCAACATGATATTTTGTGTTTAAATCCTTAAATATTGTGTGAAATTGTCCATTCTTGGGCTTCCATGAGTGTACATCTTCTGGTTAAAGGTTCATTGTGAGATATTTGAGGTATATTTATCTTTCACTTTGTAGATCTCCCAACATTTGTTAAAAGTTCCTTGAAATCTAGTATAATCAACTTTATCCTTCTTAATTCCCCAAATCAAATATAACCAAAAATAACTAATCCTACTAGAAATACCCATTCTTGCCTCATTAAATCCAAAAATATGCTAAAGCAAGTTAGTTCCATACTATCTTTAGTAGTATGAGCTTTGTTTAGAAGACATTTGCATTGTCTAGAAGTGACAACTCATGAGAGTTAGCCTTTGTTGAATTGACCATGTCTTCCCAGATCTATTTTTCAATTAATCTACAAAGGAGTGCCAAATATTGTTGATACATCCACCCCACTCACAATTACAGACTACATAATGGGTCCTCTCACCTGGCTAAAGGCAGAGCCTAAAGTAGGAGGGTAGGTCATACCCTTAGCACAATGCTACCTGACTCCTTTGAGCTCAGTGATAAAGAGATGATGAGATCCTTCCCTAGCTACAAAATGACACAAATATAGATCTATCATCCTCTAAGCATCCTTCTCATTCTGTTGATGCTTCTCGACCATAAATGGATGACCAATTTGGGTACCAACACCGCTTTGGCACCATTTCCAGGAAATTTATGAATATATATATACAAATATCAACCTCTGGTAACATTTCATACATATTTAGATCCAAATATGTGGTCTAAATGTCATCCTTTATTGAGATTTGTGAAAATTAATGAAGATCATAAGTTATTTACGTGATATTTCCTAGTTCAAGAAAACTTTGCACTAAATCTTCTTGGCTATTGGTCAATATTGACAAAGGATGCTTGGATTTTTAAAGCTTTAAAGAAATTGAGTATTGATTTATGATTGACAAGTCATTTATATTGTTTTACACATCTAAGATATAAATCCTTAGTGGCGACTCCATTTTTTTTTTTTTTAGAATTTCTAGTAAATTCCAATGTCTTAAGCTTTGAAAATTGAGATTTTTGTTGATATTTATAAATATGGAAGGAAGAAGGTCCTTATTTAATAAAGATCCTAATAGAATATTGTGTCTGAAGATTGGAAGAAAAAACCCAAATAAGAAACAAGTATGAAAAGTGTTGGGGATCAAAGGTCAAGAGAGAAGATAGTGTGAGTCATGGAAAGTGATCATCATGTAATAGAGGATTATTCTACATGTTCAGACATTTCAAAATTAGAAATTCCTCATGTAAATCTAAACACTCCAACTGGTGAAGGGCCATCAGTTTTAACTGGAATAGGTATTCCTCACCTCCCTCCTTTATCACTTAGAACTAATAGGGTTTTTATGAGACTGATTCATTGAAGGATACTTACTATGAAGATCATACACTTGTGTCCCAAAGACCTCCTATACCACACCATTTTAATCCTCATAAAGGATCACCTCCTTAGAATAACATGGATCATCCTCCATCTATACCTCCCTTGTTGTCAATATGTTTGGACCAATAGATTTTAGAGGCATGGTTTGGTATCCTAATGTTGTACCACAAGATGTAAGAAATAGGTTGCCCAAATTTTAGGGAAATAATGCCATCACTGGTGATCAACACTTAAAATTATTTTGTTAATATGATGGAGGATTTCTAAATAGAACATGAAGATGTATATGTAAAGTTATTCATTCACACTCTTGAAGAAGATGCACGTGACTAGTATAAAGATTTACAAAACAACTCAATAGATTCATGGACTGAGATGAAGAATGCTTTTAGATTTTAATATGGGGATAAGACTGGCCCAAGGTTCCTATTATTTGAGTTTGAGAATATAAAAATAATCCCAATGATCCTGTTCAAGACTTTAATACTAGATTCAATAAGACTTTGGCTAGACTTCCCATAATTTTTAGGCCTAGTGATGAGTCTTGCCTAATTAAATATTCCAATGCTTTTAAAAAGAAAGATACTTATTATTTGAGGGATAAGAATCATGGAACTTTAAGGTAGGCATTCACCATGGCATTGCAAATTGAAAACAATATTAAGGAAATTGGAAAACCTCCTAAGAGGGAGGGTGTCAAATTTATTAATCCTAAGAAACCTCAGTTAGGCAAGGCAGTGGATTTGGAAGAAGTTGTGAAGACTCTGGCCAGAGAAGTTAAAGAAATATCTTATAAGCTTTTCGAGATCAAAAAAGGAATTAGATAGATTTCTAAAGGCCAACACCAACCTCAGGGCCAAAATAGATTTGGAAATCATCCTAGAAGTGATCACATATTAGATGAGAGAGGAAAAGGTCCCATGGGATTAGGAAATAAACAACCACAACCTAGAGAAAATAAGTTGGTCTCTGATCCTTTGACTGCTAGGGTTGTCATGGTAGAAGAATACCATGTTATTAATTGGTGTGACAAGTGTCTCTTGCCACATCCCCTTGTGATCTAAATAGGAAATTTGAAGAGGAAGATGATGATGAAAATTACAGTGATGTATGTATTATGGAGTGCCCCGATAGTCCACAAAAAGGTACCACTTCAACCTGGGTTGATAAGTTCTAGGACCTGTAGAAATTTTTTGGGATTGCATTCACTAGGTATCTCTGCTTCTTCCTAATGATGATGTTGAAGTTGATATGGTGCAAGATTTTGATTTACCCAATCATGAATTTGAATATTTGAGAGGATTAAGAAGTATGATGGGGGAATTCCTTCTAAGCAAGACATGCAAATTTTGATGAATGCGGTGGTTGCTCGGAAAAGGAGTACAATCTCGAAGTAGAGTTGTAAAAGGGGAGGACCAAAATCCAAACCAAAAACTCCACTTCTCACTAATATCCCAAAGGATCCCCCTAAAAAGGATACACCTAGCAAAATCCTATTCACTCTAAAAAGAAATTGTACCCCACTCATGCCCAAGTCAGAAAGAGTCTCATACCATAATATGGGGCAATAACTCTCCCTATTAATACACTCTTACCCAAATACATACCATGTGATATAGCCTAGATGTTTAGTCAAATAAAATTCACTGTGCCTATTGTTGAATTTCTTAGGATCCTTGAGCATAGAAAAAGGGCATTTCATTATTTGGGATTCAAAGAGGAGCTGATACACCCAAAAAATAATTTGAATAATATGGATACTCCCCCTATTATTGTAAAACTAAAAGTTCCACAAGCATTGGAAGAATTGGGAGAAACACCTAAGGAATATCTGGGTACTTCTCTTGTTGAATCTTAGCTTGATGTTGATCCTTTATATACTACTTTAATCATCAAGGACATATTAGTGCAAAAATACATGTTTGATTTAGGGGTCTCATGTAATGTGATGCCTCTTGAGGTAATGAATGAATTGAATATCAAAGTGAAAATAAATTTTGGAAAGTACACCGCTATGGATTCAAGGGAGGTTCCGGTGATTGGATATGTTAAAGGATTGGTACTACAATTGGTAGCTTACCCATTTAAATGTTTAACCATGAATGTAGTTATTGTGGATTTTCATGCTAAGTGGGGAATGTTATTGTTAAGAAAGTGGGATGCTAGTGTGGGTGAGAGTGTACAGATGGACATGTCATATGAAACCATACCAGTAGAGGGAATCCTTGTTAAATTATATGGTGAGAAAAAGATTCTACATTTGATTAAAGACACTAACAATGCTTCTTATGAAGTTTTATATACAAATGTAGATGTTGATAATTTTGTGGGCTATGCAGATTTTAAAGAGCATAGCATTAATAAGTGTAAATGTCCTAAGAAAATTTACTTTCCCAGGATTTTGATGTTTGATGGAGATTTATCTAAATTGGGAATGGTGCTGGAATTATCCTTGTGTCTCCAAACCAAGAGGTTTTCAGTTTTTCCTTTAAACATAGATTTGAGTGCACTAACAATATTATAGACTATGAAGCACTACTTTTGGGTTTAAGGATTGCTTGAAGTATATTATCAAGGAAATTATTGTTAAAGGAGATTTAGAATTAGTAGTCAACAAGTTAGGAAATTGGATGTAACCAAGGATCAAAGAATGAAACAATATAAGCATGTAGTTTGGGAATTTATTGAAATGTTTGAATCTTTCAACATAGTATACCATGACAAAAATCAGAATACTAATGCAGATAGGTTGGAAATATTGGGATCTAGATTTAAAAATTGTACAATGTCTCCTTACTGTGAATATGATATAGAAGTGTTGTCAAGACCATATGTCCCTGAAAAAGTCATACATTGGCAGGTTTTTGAAGATGATGCCCAGGTTAAAAGGTTCTTACAGAATGAAGGAGATTCTATAAACCAAAATGTGGACTAGGAACCAATGGTTTTTGTTTATGGTAAAGAGATTGTGTTTGCAAATCCATTATTCAATTAAAGACCAATACCATTCCAAGAGGTTTGGTTGCTTTAGATTCATATTTGACAATGCTGATAGGATTTTTAATAGACATATGTCAACCTCAAGAGATGTGGAAGAGAAAACTTGGGGACTAAGGAAAACCTAGAAAAATATGGCTAGGTAGTAACTTTGAGTAAAGAAGAAAAGAAGTCTTATGTCTAGTTGTTAAAAAAGTACTAGGACTTTTTGGCATGGTCATATTCAAAATTGAAGGCATATAGGTAAGACCTTTTCCAATATGAGATACCATTATAACATAATGCTAGACCATTTAGGTAAAATAAAAGGCCAATCAATCCAATCCTTTCCCTCAAAATGCAATAATAGTTAAAAAATTAAGGTACGGAGGCATCATACAACCAACAAGATATTCTTCATGGGTGGCAAAACTAGTTCCAATTCAAAAGAAAAATGGAGATATAAGGTTGTGTGTGGACTTAAGAAATTTGAATAAGGCCTCAATCAAATAAAACTATCTATTGCCTAATATTAATAACATGTTACAACTAGTTACCGGATCTCGAGCCGCTTTGTCTAGTCTAAATGGATTCTTAGGATATAATCAAGTGGTAGTAAAGAAATAAAAATAATCAAAACTACTTTCACCACTCCATAGGGTACCTATGTGTATGTGAGAATTCCATTGGTCCTAATGAATAACGTAGTTACCTTTCAAAGAGCTATGGATGTAGCATTCTCAAGTTACATTAATGATTTTATTGTTGTGTACCAAGATGATGTGAAAATGTTTTTAAGAAAGGAATGATCACTTGTAACATGTGGAAAAGATGCTTCTAAGATGTAGAGAATATGGAATCTCTTTGAACCTTAAGAAGTGCCATTTTGGGGTTCAAAATGCAAATCTATTGGGGCACATTGTATCTAAGGAAGGGATCATGATTGACCCTGAAAGAGTGGAAGCTATTGGAAAATTTCCTATTCCCAAAACCAAGAAAGGAATTCATTCCTTCTTTGGTCAAATAAACTTCATCAGGAGATTCATTTCCAATTTTTTTGAGATGACTATCCCCATCACAAGTATGCTAAAGAAGGATTAGATTATCAAATGGGAAGAGAAAGTTGTCCAAGATTTTACTGGAATCAAGGAAGCACTAAAGAATGCTCCTGTCTTAGCAACCCCTGATTACAAAAAGAATTTTTAAATTTTTCTTTTTCCTCTAAAAATACCATTGCATCTGTACTATTATAGAAGGATGAGGAAGGAAATGAAAGGCTAATTGATTTTTTAGTAAATCATTGTAGGGGCTGAGTTGAAATACACCATCATGGAGAAGCATGCCTTTGTTTTAGTGAGAGTAACAATTTTTTTCAGGCCATATATCTTAAGTTCCGAGATCATAGATTATGTTCCCCATACCATGGTTAAGGACATATTATCAGAAATAGAAATCTCAAGTAAAAGATGTCGATGGGTGAACAAATTGTAAGAATATGACATGGATATCCAAACTACTAAGTTGGTTAAAGGTATATGATTAGAAAATCTAATGGCATAAAACAATTTATAAGTGATGGAAGTAAATGAAGTTGGGGAGGGAAATATGAATGTTCATGAGAAACTAGTCAGCTCCACATGGTATAAGGACATCATATTTTACCTCAAGAATTTAGAGTGTCCTGGAATTTAGATAAGAATCAGAGAAGGACACTTAAATTAGCCTCCCAAAAGTACATCATCACTGATTATGGATTGGCATGGAATAATCTTGAAGGGGTCCTCCTAATATGTATTACTGAGGATGAAGCCCCCAAATTAATTACATATTTTCATGGTGGAGTATGTGGGGATCATTTTGCTGGAAGGGTAACTACCCATAAGATCTTGAGGGTAGGTTATTGGTGGCCCACACTCTTTAAAGATATAGCCTTGTTAGTAATAAAATGTGAATTTTTCAACTATTTTTAGGAAGAATGAAGGCTTCAAATGCTCTCCCTTTACAACCAATGTCAATCGAATCCCCTTTTAAACAATGGGCTATGGATTTTGTTGAAGAGATTTCAGATCCTTCAAGTGCAAGCCACAAATGGATATTATTGGCCACTGATTACTTCACCAAGTGGGTCAAGGCTATCCATACTAAGAAAGTAACTCATCAAATTTTTATGGATTTTATCCTAAATCATATAATTTTTAGGTTTGGGATGCTTGCAAAAATAGTTACCGACAATGCCATGAGATTTCGATCTAATTCATTAGTGGCCATATAACAAGAGTATAGGATAAACCTAAAATATGCATCTAACTACAACCCTCAGGGTAATGGATAGGCTAAATCAAGAAACAAAAATTTGCTGAAGATAATTAGAAGGACACTAGAGGTTAACAAAAGAAGATGGGGTGAGTAGTTGAAGTTTGTTGTTTGGGAAGATAGATTAACTAGCAATGCATGAGCCACCTTGGAAAGAGCTCATTCATACTAGTCTATGGAGTTCAATCCCTTCTCCCCTACACATGTAATTATCTTCTTACCAATTCATTCAAGCTTGAGGATGAAGAAGTCAGCCCTTATGATGCAAGGATTAATCAAATTGTTGAGTTAGATGAAGAAAGGAGAGAATCCCACCAAAGGCATATGAAGTTCAGGGAAAATCTCAAAAGGTTATTCAATAAAAAGGTAACTCCTAGAATTTTTCAGATCGATATCTTGTATTTTTGTGGGATAGTAGGCATGAGGATAAGGGGAAACATGGAAAATTTGATACATTGTGGATGGCCCCTTATTCAATTGATATTAGAATTGGTGAACACACTTTCTTCTTGAAGGATATAGATGAAGAATTACTTTAGTTTCCTATTAATGACAGACACCTAAAACATTTCCTCAACTAATTTAAAAGCAATCTATGAATCAATGTATAGTTTATAGTATTTTTTCTTTTTTTTTCATTTTTGTTTCCCTTTTCATTTTCTTGGTCTACAGTGACTAGTTTCCCTAGTTTCTTGGTACGTTTTTAGAGATGTGTTATTATCACTTGACCCAATGTGTATTTTACTTGACTCTATAACCCAATGGACTTTGGCACTTGGTATGCA
This sequence comes from Taxus wallichiana var. yunnanensis, assembly GCA_018340775.1. Taxonomy (NCBI): domain Eukaryota; kingdom Viridiplantae; phylum Streptophyta; class Pinopsida; order Cupressales; family Taxaceae; genus Taxus; species Taxus wallichiana. The sequence continues at coordinate 162,108,314 of CM031243.1, read as the reverse complement.
ATGTGTGTATTTTGTATGGTTATTGTGGCACCCACAGGGGGTGCCCATCCCCAAGTTGGAGCTAGTGTTGGTGCTCGAAATGATCTCGCCCCTTTGTCTTGAACATGCCTTCAAAACATTTTATGTTGTTTGGTTTTTCCATGTGAAAATAAGATTTCAAATGTTACAACCATGTTAAATCCATTTGAAAATTCCATTTTTAAGTTGTTTTTCCTCTTTTTTGGTCAAGGATCATGTTCGACGTGTTGTTTAAAAATATCCTTGAAATTTTTTTATCATGAATCGGTTTTAAATCATGAAAAATTCCTTTATATACCCTTCCTTGGTTATGTTGAGAATTTCACATTTGGCTTTGTCACTTGATGATACGTGGTGTTCTCTAGTTTGTTATAGTATAACGAGTTTAAGTCAGTAAAGTTGCAACAATTGTATAACATTAACAATTTGCTAACTTAGTCCCGAGGCTCAACGAATATTCCTTCAAATAGTCATAGTCAAAAATGCAAAAATATAAATTGACTCCACCTCCAAGAAGCACACGTGTCACAATTTGGCTGAATATGGGGGTCGGGGCTTGATTCTATCTCTTGACTATAAGGTGATAAAATATTAAAGTATAAAGAAGCTCTTGAAACCAACTAAGGACACGTGGAACTTTTTCATGCAAAGAGTGGGGAAGTGGGTCATCGGAGGAAATTGGTAATTTTGAGTTCAAATGGAATGAGAACAAATATTCAAAAATGGCTCGTAGCTTCGCCACCATTAAGATTCAACCACGTGTAAAAATCGGGACGAAAGTCAAGGGTGGGAAATCAAGTCAAATAGCTCAATATGTATGCGATGCAAGAGTGCAAAAATTTTCCCATAATCCCGTATTGCATATGGATTTTGTACATGGAAGGCTCATATTTAAAATTGGGAAAGATGAAATGGAAAGTCATGATGTAATGCATTAATGACTATTGCCATCAATGTATTTTCACATAAATCAAGGAGTAATTTTGAAGTCTTCCAATGGATTGAGTGTTTTCCTATCATTTGTTGAGATCTAGATGCCATTTGTTATAAAAATTCCTTGAGGAACAACGTGAAATCGATCATTAAACATGAATAGAGAATCATAGATTGAAGATCCTTCAAACCAGATATGAATTACATAGATATTCACCAAAAATTGATTTGATGAATGTCAATCTAGATGAATTCTTGCAAAGATTCAATATCACAAAGAAGAGTGAATTAATGGAATTAATTCAAACTAGTAATATTGCTTTAGCTGGCACTATTACACTATTATTGCACTACCCAAAATTGGTAAGAATTTATGTGATGAATCACAACCACGAGAAGAGGGAATTATTGTATGGAAGTGGAGAAGCGGTATTAAATTTGACACTCATAGTCATTAGGATAATGCTAAAATTTCCTATGATTAAAAATCCAATAACCCTTGGCATAGACTTAGCCCTATAAGATTATGAAGCTAAGAAAAGGGACTATGCCCATCTTATAAATACCAAATTGATTTTAACAGAGAAGAAAACAACCAATCAAATCCCTATAAGACTTGTTAGGACACAATTCCTTGAGGAAAAAAATATATGATTGTATTGTTGAGTCAAATGACCGGATTAGATACAACAAATTAATTCAAGGAGTGGATGTGCACCTATATGTGGATAATTTTTGATAATAAGGGGAACATTTGTTGGGCAACCTTCATTGCAAAAACACTTCATGACCACATGATAGCACTGACAACAAAAATGTAGATGGATGATACTAGAGAATTGGAATTTTACATGATGACCTACTTGATTTATAACATTGCAGGGCACGGTGATTCCACGACCTTGTGCCACATGCTAAATTTAAGAAGTGCCAAATGCATAAGATCTTCCCTCAACTACAATTGAGTAATTGGAGAGAGAATGTGAGATTAGTTAATGATGCCTTATTTGCACCAATCATTTGCTTATTCAGGCCAGAATGGGAACAATACATGATTTGTGAAGAGGCTAGATAAGTAATCATGGAATATGGATGCTATTTCATTCAGACATAAAGTTTACATACATTAGGGTTAGTGGATTTCAAGGAAAACTATGTAATTTACCTAGATATTTAGATGATAAAATGGCCGTGTGAATTGGCAAGACATATGACACCATTTTACAAATTAATTGTTGGAAAAAACAAGACAAACATTAAGTTCCCCATCAAGATTGGAAGGTACTCCTTCCCTTCAATTATAAATTCTAGATTGATGGAAGATGAGATGAAAAGGTTTGATATGGAAAGGTTTGAGGTGAGGGACAACTATGACATTAGGTGGGTATGCAAAAATCTTGCAAACACTTTTGAACATGGGCCGAGGTTTATTGAATGAATTTTAGAAATGAGGAGGATGTCGCTAAGATATTTATCAAGAATGAACCTTACTCAAATTATAGATTTAAAGATTGATGTTAACCCTAAGGGATTTTTGGATGATCCACATACTATGAGTAAATAATATCTTTATCTCAAGGTGTAGGGAAAATCAATGGTCCCCTTGAATTGGAATGAAGAGGAGACATATGACTCATATGCTCAAATAACGATGTAATTATGGAGGACAATGGCCATCCCCAAAATCAAGATCAAGAAGGAAAAATAAGGGGAAGTGTCAAGACAAAGTAAGAAAAAAAGATAAATGTGGTAGATGAATAGGAAAAATAGGTAGAATTATCGAGTCTAAGAGATATAAGAGGTATCAAATCAGTTGGTGATTGTCCCAAAGAGACCCTAATAAGAACTTCAGAAAAAAATTTAGGACCACTCTTACAAAAGGATGGATATGAGAGCTGATCTCAAAAGAAGAAGAGGAAATTATCCTTGTGAAGGCTATAGATCTCACAGCTCTATCTTTTCCAAAACTAGTGAGAACCTCCAAAAGAGCTATAGTTCTCACCAAAACTCATACTTGATCCACTGGGATCTAAAATTTTAGAAGTGGCAATCCCTCATGAGGGAAAAACAAGAGAAAATATAATAGCCAGTGATTATAGTGTCCAACTTATTCCCTTAGGAAGAAAAAAATGTAAATAGAGATTATCGATGCAGTAAGTGACTTATTGTAAAAGGTTGATGAGGATAGGATAACTAAAAACAATTGAAAGAACAAGTCAAATCTTTGAGTTCTAGTTTGCAACAATTAATTGGGCAGTCTAATCAAACTCAAGCAAGTACCTCTACCAATACCCTTGAAGGAATGGAAAAGATTGATAAGGTTGTTAAGAAATTTTAGGTTGTGAACACATGGGTTGAGAAGTTGACAAAAAATGGAAAAGAAGCAATTGAAGAAGCTATGAAAAAGTATGAAGAGCTCAAAAATAGGCTTAATGAAATTGATGAAATGATTAAGCACTGTGATAAAAAAATTCTATTTTGAAAGAATTTTTCCCATGTCGAACCATATAACTCAACTAAGTGATGAATTGGTTGAAAAATAAGGAATTGTTGCAAAGGAATTCAAAGGAACTCAACATGCTATAGAGGAATTAGCAAGGATCAGGGTGGAAGTTTTTAATGGGATCAAATAAAAATAGAATCTAAAAGGAAATGGGTCGATGATACCTTAGATGCTATTGATTTAAAACTTGAAGATATGGTTTTTGAAAAATTCAAGAAGAGCTATGGTGATCTAAAGACTGAATTTTTGTTTATTTATTTTGAGAAAAGCATTCAAAAAGATGACTTTTCTTATGAGGTTATTAAAGCAATGAGGAAAATTGAGACTAGAATTACAGAGCTGAGAGCTAAACCATTGGAGTTTAAGCAGAAAATGGGTCACTGTGTGGATGCAATAAATAGGAAGATATTGATTTTCCAACACCATACAAGGTCGATGAAGAATAAATCAATGATCTTTTTCAAAGGTATGATGCATATTTGGCAAGGTTACCAGAAGAAGTAGGAGAAGAAGAAAAGGATGTAGACATGAAAGATGATGAAAAATCTTAGGCTTGTCATTCTTAAAACTTTATCTTCTTTTCATATTTCATTTGTAACTGAGGCTTAATTTGATACTATTTCTTCATAAAGAATTGATATTACTTTTAAAACTTGTTATTCTCTTATGTAAGTTGTAATTTGATATAATGCATTATATTTTTATAGTGCTTGGATGAAATTTTATGTCCATTGTGAAAGCATATAAACTAATGAGATGTTTGTACTTTCTATATTTTGAAAAAGGAAAAATGGGGATCTATAGGGGCCCCAACCCATGAAAAGAAAGATTACATATATCCTTGAGAGTTGTATCACAAAAAAGGGAACAATAATAAGAAACTTTAGGCATCCAATACCACAAAATTCTTTACAAAATCCTCTCTGCAAAGAGGAATTTTCTTCACTAATTTGTTTTTCCTAAGCCCATGTTCATTTGTCCCTAGTTCCATTTGAACAAAAATAATGTCTCCTTCCAATGTGCGAGACATGCCCATTTGTAAAAGGTCATCCATACTAGACAAGGGAATATCTAAAAACTAAGCAATTCTAACCGCTTCTTGTAAGAAGAGACCCATTCACTCATATCCAAATCACCTTTATAAAATTCCCCTTTCCCTCTAGTTTTGGTAGAAGAAGTTAGTTGAGAAGATTGAACTGGAAGTGCAACCACAACTGACCTTGGAAAACTAGAGTAGAAGGCATGGAGGTAGTAATTAGAGTAAAAGGCCCGGAGCTAGACTCACCCTTATGTTTTTTCACAAAAGGAAGTGATGGTTCAGAGATTAGGGGTGTGATCACTAGTTTTTTTTCCTCTGAGCCTAAAACATGCTTCTCCAATGCATTCAATTAAAGATAGATGGAAGGTATTGTGTCCAATGAAAACTCTCCATCAAGAACATATGACTCCAAAGGGATTTCTTTCACAAAAAATTCTTCATTAGAAATGTATGGGCATACATGATTGGAAACATAGTTCATATGAGGCCTTCTCACAAGCCAAAATTTCCTCAGTGACTCAGGAGTTATTTGAAGTGTAACCCTTAACAAGTGAAATTACATCACCTGGAAGGAAGAGAACATGGGACTTGTCTTGACAAGTCTCATAGCTAATGCAACTTGAAGAGATGGAGGTGTCAAGGGCCTGGTGTAATCCTCAGGTCATCAATTTCAAAAAGAATCCTCACAAAAGCTTCATCTAAACCTAATAAATCAAAAATGGAATGCAAGTCTTCATGGGATATTTCCTTTAAACTAGATGCTACTAGTTCCCCTGCCATGATACAAATGAATTTCTTCAAAGTGCCTATACGCAAAAGAAGAAAGTATGAATTGATTAAGTGAATGGCATGTTTTTATAGGATTTTCAAAGCATATGAGATGAGTTGGGTGAAATCATGGTGAAAATCACTCCTGAGATCTTGATAAGATATCTACACGAGGAAATTGAAAGTTGAAATGAATTGGCATTGAGAAAAATGGTGAATTGATCTGATTTGACAAGAATCATGCATGATAACTAACCCAAAAGGCATGAAAATAAATGTACAACATTCAAAATAGATTCTGGAAAAGTAAATAAGAGTATTTGTCAAATCAATCACCTGGAGGCGCTCGAAAGTCCCCAAAAGTAGATGTCCAGTCACCAAGGGAAAATAATGATTAAATAAATGGACAAAAGTGATGAAATTACATCTTTGTCATACATAAACATATCAAAAATGTGAAAATATCGTATTTATCACACCTAACAGGATTTGATGACTAATGTCCATGAGGATAACATAAATTAAATTGTATATTGTAAAGAAGGATATTCTCTTGAAGATCCACATTTTTTTGGGAAAATTGGGGAGTAAGTGAGAAAATAGAATTGTATAAAGGCAATGAGAAGACTCTCACATAAGGGGGGTTAAAATTTTCTAAGATTTTTTCAAAGAAAAAGGAAAAATGAGAGAAAAACCAATTTCCCAAGAACTCATCTGAGAAACCTATTACTTTCTTTGAGCCTTCAAATTAAATCATGTCAAGATGGTTGCAAGTGTACAACCATTGACAAAAATTGATACTGTAGATCTACTTTCCCTTGTTGATAAATTTGATGAGCCTTGAATTAATTATGTTAATCATGAGCATTGTTTTATATGTTGTCAAGATGATATACTTTAAAATAGTTATTCATGCTCCCATTGCAATCTTATTTTAGAGATCTTTTAATTCACACAGAACTTTATCATTCTAGTAGCATTCTGGAAATTGAAATTACACCGTTGAGAAGAGATTTAATTCATTTGTGTAATAAACAATTTTAAATTCACTGTCTCCACTTTGTTAAAAGTTTCTTATAAGCCTTTGAGTGTATCTTAGGCATGATAAGTTGTGAATCTCTAATGTTTTATTGAGTCTTTAACATGAGATTTTGTGTTTGAATCCTTAAATATTGTGTGAAACCATGCATTCTTGGGCTTTCATGAGTGTACATATTCTAGTTGAAGGTTCATTGTGAGTTATTTGAGGTATATTTATCTTGCACTTTGTAGATCTCCCAACATTTGTGCTATGCCCTTAACCTATTACTTTTATTAGGATATGAGTAGCCAAATTGTGGCTTACCATATCATTTTATTATATAATTTATAATTTCTCATGCTTAGTAGGTCGGCCTTGGTGATGGCCATAACATATGAATAGTATATATAGGGGATTGTAGGTAGTATTTCAGCATAATTGGAGTATTTGAGTATTATTGTATGGTTTGGAGGTTGCCCCTCGAAGTGGAAAAGCTATAATAATTGAATATTGAGATCATTATTCTAGAATATTATGTTATATTTATGCTCATGATCTAAATTATACAAGTAATGTCATTACAAGTGGTATCGTAGTCATGCGATCCGGGCTAGAATTAGGACAAAAACCTAATTTTTTTTTCCACCATATATTACGAAAAAAATTGAATTGGTGAGAGATATTTTTACCAGAGTTGCCTAACATTTCCAGTAAGGTTCCCTAAAAATTTAGGACTTTTTTGATTTATTTTGCAAAAGTTATTAAGAATTTAGTGTTTTTCATAAAATCACTCCCTAGGGTGTAAATTGTGGAATTTTTTCAAATTTGTTACATTTTCAGAAAGAAAGAAAGAAACTATTTGGGATTTGTTCTTCAAGTTCTTTTATATTTGGCTGAATTCTTATCGAAATCAAAACCCTAAAATTTGGCTGTGATCCCTACATCCTACTATTTTGGGGCATCATGGCGGGGCCTTCCACAAGAGGAAAAAAGAATCCTATCACTCCAGATAAAACACCAAAAATGATGAGATAGTAGTTGAGGAGTTGGAGATAGAAGATATAACTATAGATTCCTTAGGGTTAGGGTTTACTTCGATAGACCATAAAGTAAGCCAACTTGAGTTTAACCTGAGAGACCTCAAATCTAGGGTGGCCAACAAAGAAGATGTGGATACGATTGGAAAAATATTAAAGGATTTCATGCAAAATTTCAGTATGCATATGATGGGTAATCATAATTATGTCAATCAAGGTGGATCCTCAAGTCAACATAATAGACACATGAGCAAGAGTGGTTCTTCGAGTGTGCATAATCTAAATACGAGCACTCTACAGGCCCATAATATGTTTCCAAAAGTGGATATATGCAATTTTGATGTAAATGATCCACTCAATTGGATCAACCAAATGGAGAATTTCTTTGAACTACATAAGATTCATCAAGACAAAAGGTGACCATGACAACTTTGTATCTTGAACCTGACCAATTCATCTGGTATCGATGGTTATGTGCTCAAAGGAAGAAGAGTGGTCTCAATGTTACATGGAAAGTATTCACTGAAGAGTTACAATTACACTATAGTTCTAGTATTGTAGAAGATTTTTACTATAGCATACAAATTATAACTTCCACAATCAACCGTAATACATCCAAGATTTCATGTTTCTTTCTTGAAGAAAGTAATTGGACAAAGAGTATCAACCCAAACAATGTTACTTGAGCTCGATGAGGAGGGGAGGGTCATCTTGGAACCTGAATGCATCCTTTAAAAACACACTAAAAGATTGAGGACACGGGTTATTACCGAGTACCTGATCAAGTGGAATAATATGGATAATGAAGATGCAACATGGGAACATATGACATTCCCAGAAAGAACACCCAAAGCTTCTCAACATTGGGGAAAATTTTTCTTTGAAGGGGAATGACATGCTACACCCTTAACCTATTGCTTGTATTAGGATATGAGTAGCCGACTTGTGGCTTACCATATCATTTTATTATATCATTTATACTTTCTCATGCTTAGTAGGTCGGCCTTGGTGATGGCCATAACATATGAATAGTATATATAGGGATTGTAGGTAGTATTTCAGCACCATTGGAGTCTTTGAGTATTATTGTATGGTTTGGAGGTTGCCCCTCGAAGTGGAAAAGCTATTATAATTCCATATTGAGATCATTATTCGGAATATTGTGTTATTTGGTGTTATATTTCTACTCATGATCTGAATTATACAAGTAATGTCATTACAAGATGATATACAAGTGTTGTATATGTTGTCAAGATGATATACTTTGAAATATTTATTAATGATCCCATTGTAATCTTATTTTAGATATCTTTTAAGTCACACATAACTTTATCATTTTAGTAGCATTCTAGAAATTACAATTACACTATTGAGAAGAGATTTCATTTCATTTGTGTAATAAACAATTTTAAATTCACTTTCTCCACTTTGTTAAAATTTTCTTATAAGCCTTTGAGTGTATCTTAGGTGTGATAAATTGTGAATCTCTGATGTTTTATTAAGTCTTCAACATGAGCTTTTGTGTTTGAATCCTTAAATATTGTGTGAAACCATGCGTTCTTGGGCTTTCATGACTATACATATTCTATTTGAAGGTTCTTTGTGAGATATTTGAGGTAAATTTATCTTGCACTTTGTAGATATCCCAACATTTGTTAAAAGTTCCTTGAAATCTAGTATAATCAACTTTATCCTACTTAATTCCCCAAATCAAATATAACCAAAAATAACTAATCCTACAAGAAATACCCATGCTTTCCTCATTAAATCCAAAAATATGCTAAAGCAAGTTGGTTCCATAATATCTTTAGTAATTTGAGCTTTGTTTAGAAGACATTTGCACTGTCTAGAAGTGAAAACTCATGAGAGTTAGCCTTTTTTGAATTGACCATGTCTTCCCAGATCTGTTTTTCAATTACTCTACAAAGGAGTGCCAAATATTGTTGATACATCCACCCCACTCACAATTACATACTACAAAATGGGTCCTCTCACCTTGGCTAAAGGTAGAGCCTAAAGTAGGAGGGTAGGTCATACCCTCATCATAGTGCTACCCGATTCCTCACCTAAGTTAATTTTCCAATAAATCATATTTTTCTTTTTTTTTTTTTTTATTACTCAATTTCCTTTCACATGCTACGGTCGTAACCTTATAGTATTCCTTACTACTTTCCAAGCCACAAACCTCCTTATGCATGCCTCCCTAAACCGTATTACATAATCCTATGTACCATATTCTATGTAGTTGATCATAACATCACCTACCTCGTGTTACAATGCGTGACCTTTCTTCTCACGTGGTCTTCGCTTTGAGAAATTTCCTTATAAGCACAATCATCCTAAGCACTTTTAGCACCTTTCTCTTCTAGCAGCATCCTTACTTAACACATGTACTGTGTCATCCTTTCCAACCATGCCAACTTGTATATACCTCTCAACACCAAAGTGGATGTATTTTTCCCACACTTACACATGGTTCACCCCACACTAAAAGTATGTGTGGTCATCTGCACATGAACTCAATAGATAGTAATCAGCTTTCTACATGCAAGAATGCTTATTACATAAAAAATTAAAAAATAACAAAGCATAACAATAATCTGGAAAGAAACACATGAAAGGGAAACCTAATCTAACTAGAAATACTATATTATTACAAACACCAAAAAGCTTATTTATAGTAGGGGTTCATCCTACTCCCATTGAAGAAATGAAACATGTTATTTTATAATTGACATGTGCCTAATTCTATATTACAAAAGGTGGAACCAATACCTTCAATTTCCCTAGATGGCAAGTAAAATTGGAGTCATAGAGAAGGACCATTTTTCCCAATGAAATGTTTCCTATCATACCATGAATTTCCTCTTAGTTTCTTGCTCCAATGTGTTGGCGTGTCTCATAACTACATTAGTTTGTCAATGTGATCTTGAATAACTTGTTCATCATCTAATCCTCCTTCACACATAATACACGGGATAGTAACATGAATTCTACTAGAACAATTGATTATGTGCTAAACACCAACTGAAAAAGGTGTCGCCTTGTTCAATCTCTTATAAGTAGTCTTGTATGCCCAAAGTACAACTCATAATTTATCATGCCAATATTTTCTTCCAACATCGATATCTTTGTCAATGTTTATCCCAAGATCTTGTTGAAAGAATCTATAGTACCATTAGTTGAGGGTGATAAGGCATGGTTTTATATTGTGTTACTATAAAATATGCTAACAAGATTATAATGGTATCATTCAAGAAATGAGTTCTTTTATCACTTGTCAATCTTAATGGATAGCCATACCTGCTAATGATATTTTCCCATAAGAACCTTGTTTTTGTAGTGGTTGTATAATCCTTTTTAAGCACAACCTCTTTCCACATGTTCATATAGTGTGTACATGTAATAATGTAGCGCATGCGAGTGGTGCAATAGGTCCTACAAAGTCAATATTAAAATTCTCAAAGGGCTCCACACTCAATTGTTCAAAGTGACATCTCATCTCTATGTCCAAGTTTCCTAAGGCACTAAAAACGATCACATGTTTTCACATACTCCTTGGTATCCTTGTACAATGTTTCCCACCAAAGTATTAGCATAAGTATTTTACACGCAGTCACATTACCTACATAATTTCCTTCTATTATACCATCATGATCCTCTTCCATAATAGCCTTTCTCTCATGCTCTAGAACATGCTTTGACGTAAAATTGCATCTCTTCCCATTTTATACAAGTCTCATCCAATAAAATGATAATGCATCATGTGTATTGCAAGTTTTTTCTTCTCCAATGTCTTCATTCCTTCAAGTTCCATGTCGGTGCGCAAGAATGTAGCTATGTATTCTAAATATATAGGTGCACTCTTTAATCTAAAAACCTACTCATCGAGCATAGTATCTTCAATTATTTTCATGTCCTCACAAGAATTAATCATTGAAAAATGATCAGGTTCTAAATTACTCTTACTTAGTTTGACAACAACCGTGAGATCAAATTTATGAAATCAAGTATCCACCTACAGATGCACCCTTGCAAAATAGGATTTTTGACTAAGTAATTAAGCACCATATGATCTATATAGAAGATAAATGGGGTTTTTAGCAAGTAATCGCTTTTGAACTTTTTAGCACTTAGATCATAGATAATTCCTCACGCTTAGTGTTAGTGTAATTTTTCTTCGCGGGTGTCAAATTCCTTATTGCAAAGTAAATAAGATGATCCATAATCCCTTATCATAGTTGTATCAATACTTGTGCAATAAATATGCTAGTAGAATCAACATGAACATGAAAGGGCTTTTCCCATGAAGGAAAATACAAAATTGGTGCAATGGTAAGCCTCTCCTTTAATGTTTCAAATGCTTGTTGTTGTGCATCACCCCAATAAAATTTCCTTTAGCTTTCAAAAATTCTTCCATGGGTTTAGAATTCATTGCATAGACTTTTATAAATTTCTTATAATAGCCTATATGTCCTACAAATCCATGCACTTCAATCTTATTAGTAAAATATACCAAACCCAAAATCATAACTATCTTAGTTGGGTCTACCAACAATCCCTCTTTGCAAATAATGTGCCCAAGTAGTGTTCCAAAGGGTGTAGAAAAGATATACTTCTTAATGTTAAAAGAGATTCTCAACTTCTTGCACCTCTTAAACATAAGCATGAGATTATCAAAATTATCCTTGGCTAATCCATACACCTTCCAATCATCTAAATACACTTATAAGAACTTGTTAGTGAAACCTAGAATGTTTGCAATACAATGCACAAGAATATTGCCAACACATTTTTTCAATCCAAAGGGCATAATTGTATATGAAAAACTACCCCACTCAGTAGTGAAAGTGGTCTTCTCCCGATCATATCTAAAATAATATATCTCACGCCTAGCTACTCCTTCCAAAATTTCCTCAATAAAGGTGTGGGAAAGGGATCTATAACACATGAAGAATTCATATCTCTATACTCCACAAAAATCTAGATCCGCCCATCCTTCTTGATACTAATCACATGGGACTAACCCACTCATATTCTTCAATTGGCTCAATTATCCTAGACTTGATTATCTTATCAATTTCTACTTTCACCTTGATGCGCATATTAGGATTCATCCTGTAAGGCCTATTCCTAATCATGTGCATGACTTCTTTCAACTTTATCTTCATCTCACCCAAAGAAGGATGCACACCTTTTAATTCATGGTAACCTCTTGGAAAGAGATCCTAAAATTCATGCAAAATCTTGATGATCTTGGCTACTTCCTATTCTAACTAGTAATCCCCAATGATTTATTCCTTAGGATCATCTTCTGCACCAATATTCACCTTCTTTATTTTCATGGGAGTGTGGTACATGCATTCCATCTCATCTATAAAATCCATTACCCCACACATACCTTCAAAGTGTGGCTAACTTCCAAGTGATATATTTCCTCATCATCAATCATGTACACAATGTTTCCTTTCTTTTTATATTTTTACATACGACCCATCTATACCTATTTCATCTCCTAAAGATTGAGGTGTGCCTTAAAATAAGCTTCCACCAATAGTTATAGCATAATATCTTTATCCTTAGCACTATCTACCAAGGTAATGCACTTCATGATTTGCAATGCTTCATGGATTGGAGGCTTAGTAGAAAAGTTATCAAAATTTTGAATCATATATGTAGTCATCTATTTTTAGTTTGTAGTCCCCATTTTTATCTCAGCATGGACATACAAAGTATGTGCACATATACAAAGTTTGGAGTATAACTTATGTACCCAAAAGGATGGTGGTAAAGCCTCATGGCCTTGCGCCCATAGTCTCTCACAAGTATGGATGTGATGTGAAGCTAGATTCTTACCATGAAATTCATATATGTGCATAGGTACATTGCTCTGAGTAAACCTAGTGGAAAATTTTATTCTCACTTCTTGCCACTCCAAGAGGTTATCTCTATGTGTTTCCCACTAGTGCAATATTGTCCCGTGCAAGGTATAGACTAACATGTTTCTTCTATCTCCTTCATTCGACCACTAATTCTCCATGGCGTGCAATAATGTATTGGGATTCCCTTCATTAGTATATATTAGTACCTAATTTGAGCCTAAACACCTCACCATGCACAACCTGATCATCCTTGTGACTCTCCCTTTAACTTATTACCCAAATATTTCATACGTTCCATGCGCCTAGTTATCACAAGAAACACTAGTAGTTTTAATTACGACTCTACATCCTCCCACTAATGTAAACCTTCATTTGATGGTTCTATGTTCTCTAGATCGCACACTTTCATGCATATAAATTCAATTAAGCTCTTCTTCACTCAAAGGATCAACATAATGATCCACCTTGTTTTTAAAAAGAGGTATAATCATGAACTCATATTTGTTCTCAAAATAAATATATCTCTTGTTGAAGTGTAGATCATCATTTTTTGCATAGCACTAGGGTTGTCCAAGTAATGCTCAAATTTTTTCTACTTTTGTAAGCTCTAAGACCTCAAAGTATTATTTAAACTTGGATCCCTATATAATAATGGATTCATCCTTTAGTACTCCAATAGGCATATCCTTATTTTTGTTTGCCATGTATAGCACAATAAAATATGGCTATAATGTAGGACTTCTCATTTGATTACATGCTTCTAGAGTAATTCTATTTAAATCATAGCCTATATCTATCAAGATATTGCTTACTAACCAACCATCAATAACCACATCAAGTGTGATCTCTTTGTCAAATTCATGATCCTGAGGTGGTATATTTACATGAATTATCTTCCTCTCACACTCAACTCCAATACGCGGTACCTTATCTCGAAGCCATTCCCTATAAATGGGATGTTATTTTCTAGCGTAACATCTTACAAACCTCCTTAAGATCATCAACGTCCTTCTATGGGTCCTCAACATTCTTTTCATGTTCTCTTGCACACATATATTCTTTTAAGAATTGTATTTTTCAATGCATGTCTCTAATGACTCCCATAATCTCTCGGTAGACTTCTTTGTGATGAGTTACATTTGGGTACTTAACATGTATCACTTCCTCCCTTATAATGACAGGATTAGCCTTCAAAGTTTCATGTGCATGTGCTACCTCATCAAGCATTGTAACTAGTATGGGTTGCAATTTTGGATCAAAAATCTTCTTAGGAATCCATTGATCAACATTCGTGTGTTGCACCTTGATCATTCCTATGCCATTTTCCAACTTTTTGTTTTTATTCATGTGCTCATATAGGTCCAGAAAATCCTCTAACTTATGTTGCTTCCCACACCATGAGTAAGATGTATTCGAGGGAAATCTCGTTGGTAATGATTAGGTGATCCACAAGTGTAACATGTTCTTGTTATCCAAAATGAGCCCCCGCTTATTTTGGCTAACTTTCCTTCATTATTTCCTTCCTTGTGCTTCAACTTCAATTTTTACACATTTCAAGCACTCAAAGGATTCTAGAAATGGCTTCATCAGATAGGATTTTTTTCCCTTTCCAGAAAGGTAAAATTTTCCTCCTAACTCCAAATATTTTGAAAGTTATGGCTCGGCGGAGTTTTTTGGGGAAATTTTCCCTTGACAGGCCCGCATCCAATGAGAAGATGCCATGTGGTGGCAGAGGTCGGATGGTGGAGTGAAGTTAAAAAAATCCAAAGTGGGCAAAGGGTACAAAGGAAAAAACTGGCCCGCAGGCCCGTGGAGGAGGATGGAGAAAAGTTTAGAAGGCCCGCGGACCAACCGGAGGATGCCACGTGTCTTGTCAGCGGTGGGAATCGGGGCGTGGAGGAAATTTTGGTTTTTTGCCAAAATTGCAAAAGGTGTAAAGGAAAATGTTGAAGCACAAACCCATGGGTGAACCAGGAAGTGACATGTGGCAGAGAGCGGTGGAGCGTGGGGAAATTTTGAGAAATTTTCCCAATGAAAAGAAAAGTGAAAAAGGTGATGTTTGAGCCCGCGTTTCCATCAGCTAATGAGAAAGTGACATGTGGCAGTGGAGTGACGAGGCATGGGGAATTTTTGGGAAACTTTCCCAAATTCAAAAAATGGAAAATTTTCAAGTTTCGCCCCCAACCTGAATTTTGCCATAAAATTGCCATTTTTGCCCTAAATCTTTAGAGGGGCATAACTTTCGATCCCGAGCTCGAATTTTCATGTTCATTATATCATTGGAAATCTGTTGAAATCCTATATATGATGGAATCCTAAATTTTTATTTTTATGGAGATTTGTGGGATAAAAATGGAAAAATGTATCTAGCATGCAAAAAACACAGAAAACGACTCCAACCACCAAAATTAATGAAGTATGGGCCTCTGTTTTGCTCTGTAAAGCAATGTACTTCAAAGTATGGGATTTTTTATGGAAACCCATCATTTTTCAGGTCCATTAGATGAATCTTATCGGTGGTTGAAGTCCCAAATCAATTTTCCCATTTTTTCTCCTTTCTTCCATTCTGCTCAATGGTTAAAAGCCAATTTTAGCTCATTTGTAATGTGTTGTTCATCATTCTTCTCTTCCTCTCCCTTCTTTTCTTCCCTAGGGTCGAAAATGGAGTTTAAACCTCCTCCCTTGCTCTGTAATGGCATTTTTTTCCTCTTACTAGTGAAATGATGTTTTGTGCAAACTTCTGGAGCAATAAAAAACGTGTTTTGTGATGCATTTGTCCATCCTTGCTCATTTTTACTTGTTTTCTTCTTGCCTCTCTTCATTGCAGGTATTTGTGCATGTTTGAATGTCTATTGCAGGTTTTGGGGCTGTGTTCATGGAGTTTTGGAACATTTTTGTGGGAAATCCATCCTTTGTTTTGTGATGCACTTGTCCATCCTTTCCATTGCTCACCTCTCTTTGTTTCCATGGTAGTTTTGATAGATGTTCAACATTTTCCTTCTCTGGTGTATCACCATTTTAGTGTAGGCTCTATTTTTCCCTCTTTTTCTCTCTCTTTGTCTCCTTAGCATAGTTAGATTAGGATTAGATTAGCTTGTGTACACCTGGAACAACTTGTGGCAGGTAGTTTAGGAAGATGAACCAACCTTCTTTGGAGAGCTTTCCCCATTTGCAAAGGTCCCACACTTTGGGAAAGCTCAATGTTGTGCATTCACACCAAATGACATTATCTTAGGAAAGAATATCCATAGGTCATTTTGGGGGTGCTGTGAATTTTCACTAAAAGTTCCTTGAGTGAACCTTCCTCTACCAACACTGCGACCTCGGCTACTATATCCTCCTTGGAATCCTCCACTTCTATTATCTCCATTTTTGTGTCCTTCCTTCTCCTTTTACCTTCTCACCACACTTGTCTAACACACTCCTTTTTTAATGGCTTCATGGATGTGATTAATTAATCTGCAGTCACCAAGATCATGAGTGCGGGACTTGCAAATATTACAATACATAAACACCTTCCAAAATGTGAGCTCCAAAAGGGGGAAATCCCAAGCATCATGGTTTAGGTGAAAAATTCACAATATAGTAACAACACATGAACTGACTTATGCGGAAAACTATCTTTAGGATGTCCTTCAACCTCACAATCAGTACACCATATACCACTGTGTCTCTCATGTGTTGAGTTTATAGAAATATTCTCCAACAAATTTTTCTGTGGCTACAATCTACGTCTCCAAGAATGGGCTCACTCTAGTATCAACACTTCCAACCTCCTAAGCGCATAGAGTGGCCTCCAAGGCCTCACGTGGATCCACATATGTCTTGTGAAAGAGTGTTTTTTTGGAATGGATTCAACAATCCTCCAACAAACCATTATGCATGCTGACTAGGATGAATATCATAAGACAACTTAGACAATAGAGTCTTAAAACATATGTCATACTCCCTCATGCTTTCAAATAAACCTTGCTTGATATCCTTGATCACATTCATGATCTACTATTCAAATTCTAGAATGTGAAAATTAGCCAAAAATGTAGTGCACAGAGCATTATAATCTACCATAGTCTAGTATGGATCATACTTCCTATAAAAATTATGTGCACTCCCTTATGGCATAGTGTAAAATTGACTATCCTTCCTATCGAAGATATAATTCCCTTAAGCGCCCACAGTAGCTCAAATGTATGCACATGCTCTAGTACATATTCAATACTTCTATCCTTTGATAGATGGAGAGACATCTTATAGTAAACATGAGGTGTCGGTTTAACTAGTTGTTGACGTGGTGGTTGAGGTCCTTGTCCACCAAAACTAGAACCAAAACCTCCTCCTTCATGTGGTGGCTAACTTTGATCCTGTAGAACCCCCACACCCACTAATGTTGGCCATGGTCTAATTGATTAACTTCCTTATGCCCCGCTTATAGTTTTGGACTATAAACCTATGGTCTACATGGTCATATCATCCATTGAAGTAATTCCAATAATCTCTGTGCTAACATTTTGTCTTGATGATGTGACAATGTACCTAAAAACAATCTTACATAGGTACTCCCAAATAATGACACCGACTGTGATTCCATAGGTGCACTACTAACTTGATTCCCTTCTGAATTCAACACAAAATGATATCTACTCATCTCTTCTTTCTTACCCACACTAGCTTTGTTTCTCAATAACTAATTATGGATCTAGAACACTAAGTGCAAGGACTAGGTGGCTAGGTGTGATGAGATGCATTCATGCGATCCTTACTCTTTCCTCTAATGTGCTCTCATTTTAATATGAAGGGGATTCTCTACTACACTTTTCCAAATTTTATAGATCATGATTACGTGGCTCCTCTTCTTCTACAAAAGGCTCAAAAACTTTGTGATCCATCATCCTCCTCAACTCTAGTGCCTCCTCAATCTCCCATTCACATGCCATGTCCCTCTCTCATACTTCATTAAACTTGATCCATCTTTCCTCTCTCTATATTTTTTCCACCGTGCCTGTCATATTTCTCCACACCTACTCCTACCCTTGTGCATGGTGGGGGTTTATTTAGCCATGGGTAGGCTTTTGAAATCTAGTTCTATAATTAAGATCTTGATTTATAAGGGTATATAACATAAGTAAGATCCTCTAGAATCACACAAGAACCAGAACTTAGCCTCCTCAAGACAAAAATACATGGAAATAGCGTACTCCAATGTATAATTTTATAACACACCAGCCCACATGTGATCTCGCATCTCTATTTCACTCCACATTTGCATCAAAAATAATATGGTAATATTTATGCATCCAAAGTATTGGTCTAGGACACCAAAGCTTCCCTAATGAATATGTTACCACCACTCGTAAAATTCTAGCGGAAAGAAACTTAAGAACATATCATATATATCATGATAAATATTATCTTCAAAATGACGCGCGTATTGACGTCCAAGTCTAGTGCTATATCTTTGTGTAAATTGATCCTATCCATCATCTACCTAGCTTTCAATTCCCTCTAGAGTTAACCGATATACCATCTCGTATGTAACATCCTGAGACATTTTAAAAATATATCTTGACAATGGAATCAAAATGTAGTATTTTATTTCACCTAAATGTTATATGTGATGTCACCTCATTCGGTAGGGTTGAATGCTCACTTGAAGCACGCGCATCTACTAGGTCTCTCATTTGCGATGTTTTTCAAGATGTTAGCATATAGATACATGATGATAAATTAATCAAGTATTCATTCAATCACACTAAACCATTACATGCATTCAATTGGAAACACATGTAATAAGGAAAATAAAAGATCATATCACAGCTTAATACCAATTGCACCATGAATTCACCATACTCAAATATATTAATAATCATAATCCATTAAAACAAATTATTACATAACAAAATTTGAATACATATCATTTAATGTACCAATATACTTGGAGCATAAGCAATATCAAGCCCTAGACCCTAACAAACTCCAAGAACTAATAAATAAATATCCTTCACTTGTGGTACTAGAACAATGACGTCATGATAGATATATATATAGGGGTGGGTACTTTCCCTTCAAAACTTATTCACTCGTAAAATAGATTGTGTGCTCAAAATAGCCATGTGTATATTACATGCATTGCATCCCAAAATATCCCTACACTATAACTTGCTACTAATAATAGATTATCCTATAAATAGACTTCTCTTTGATGTTATTATTATCTCGATCCATGCATGTCCCTTAATCTTTGATCCACATGTGCTTTTACCCAAATAGACTTTCCTTTGTTACTAAACCTCCTTACCTTTCTATGGATCAGAATCATTGCTTTATTGAAACTCTAACTCTTCTTTTATATGTTTAGCCTATGGTAGAAAAATAAGCTAAGTCCCTTAATTTCCTAGTTAGGTGCAAACCTTCACATGCTATTCCATTTTACTTGTGCATGGCCCTTCACACCTGCCTCACACGCATTCTAGACCCTCACGCACAACATGTAATTATTCAATTTTTTCATTCAACAATCACTTCAGATATCTAAGTCTTCCTTGGGGTATATGAATAAAAATAAGTGGGGTGAAGGTAGCTTCCATGTTTACAACATCATTGAAACCTTTGACGAGAAGATTTCGAGGGAGATGGAGAAATAAATGTTCTTTATTTTTATTTCTTCAACTTACCATGAACATGGGTAAGTTACCTACATAGATCAAAAACATGATCCTTGTAGTCTATTCTTTTACCAATCAGCCCAAAGCATGCTAGCACATCACCCAGGATAGATCTCGAGTGCTCACCCAAAGTGTGCAAGGGTACCAAGTCCCTCTTTTATGGAATATTTGTTAAGGAGTTAGCATGATAATCACATATATAATCCAAATCCATAATAATAATTCAAAAGTAAACATGAACATGTCTAGATCACATTCATAGTGCATGAATAATTATACAATAATTAAGATCGATTCACCATACACAATCTAAAAATAGATATGTCAATAACCAATATCCAACCACAAGAAACCATTGTATTAATAACTGTAAAACACATAAGTTGAATACATACACAAGTGTATCATCATAAGTCATGCACGCTCATTACCAACAACATAAAATTACAAACATTTACTGATCTCTAAAACTATGCAAATCAATACATATTTATAGGAGTGGGGTCTTTCCTTCACCGCCTAAGTATCCTCAAAATATCTTTCATGCTAAGAATAGCCATGTTCTGCTATAAGATAAATACAAAAGCATGCAAGCTTGCCAATAATAAATTATCTAATAATAACTACATATCTAATCCTATTATTAGCCCAAAACTATGCATGTTGCTTGATCTCCCACTTGTCTAAAATAGACTTTTCTTAGTCTCCAAGTCTTCAAACCTTTACGAGATCAATAATCAATCCATATTTATCCCATCTATGAAAAACAACTAAGTAATTAAACTTTGAATTTCCCGAGTGTGCCCTTTTCTCCTACACTTCCACAAATTCCTATGTTCCCCATGTCCGCACACCCAATCCTTATGTGCCTTCATTAATTAGGTTGTAATTCACCAACCCAACATTAACCCACACTTTCTTCATTACCACCCCCGAAAATGGGTAACCAAGACTTACCTCTCCATAAATAAAGAATAAGGAACAAAATAATAACTATACATAGAAAGAAAGAATACATGGGCGTGTTACCCTTCTGAAGGTAGAATCAACTCTGGATATGTAATTTTAATTTCTACCTCTAACTCATTCCAATCACTGAGCACCTTATTGGTTTTGTTAGGGATGTCTATGAGTACCCCATCCATCTCATCTAGGGTCATGTTCTCGCCCTCATTCTACAATACTCTAAGGATGTTCGCCAAGTCGTAGACCATTAAATCCATACACAATGTGATGTGTTTCCCAATTTTTGATCTTCTCCTTGTGAGGGTCTTGGGCTGCTGTAAGTGCATGTTGCTTTTCCTTTACTAAAATAAGCCTCTCCCCACGCCCATAAAATTTAGTATTTTATTTTACCAAAACACCCAAGGTGCACTGGCACATCACCTAGACAAATCTGAGCACTCACCAAGTGTGCAAGGTTACCATATGTAGACACAAAATTTGGGTCACACTCCCCTCAATACCTTTTAATTAATCAATGTAACACATGCACCTAACCATAGTCCCCTTCCACACCTTGATATTAATTTAATCACTTATAATTGAATTAATATTCATCCTCACATTATTAATTAATTTAATTATTTTAATTAAGTTAATTTAGTCCTCACACATCCACCTCATCAGGACACCTCACCCTGGACCCATTCCAAGGGCATTTAACTCATAGTGACCAAGTCATCACTCTCAGCACTGAGTCATCACTTCTAGTGTTGAGTCACCACTTGACCTAACTAACTAAGACTTCTTCTCAAACCTAGTTGGACTTCTTCTATGACTTCCTAACCTTTTCTAATGATAACTCCACTTTCCTAAGTGGAATCAACTTGGAAAACATGCCAAATATGGGAATATCTTCCTATTTTTGGAAAAAGGGACTAATTCACCCTAACCGATGCCGGTTTTCCTCATCCAATGCCGCTTACCTAACTTCCATTGATCACTTTATATACATTTTTACAACTCTTTACCCAATATCAAATCTTCAAGCCCTCCTACATCTTGATGATGAACACACAACCACAATGCAAGACAAGTAGCTGGTTCTCCTTCTAGAACATTGGAATACTCATAGGAGCACACAAGCTTCAATACCACGGACCTTTGGTCCCAAACATCTCTTCTTCGATCAACCACCAACCACCTCCACTCATAGGATCTACAAAATACCAAGTATTGTGATTTTATCATTTTTGCTTATTCAAGTGTAGATATCTTATTTATTTTTATATTTCATTCCTTCTATTACCCATATATCATCTTCTTCCCACCAATCCACTATTTAACCATCCCAAGCCTTTACACCCTTTTCAACATCCTTTTAATCATATCCTAGTCTTCTTAACAATATCACAACCTTACCAACACCATCTTCACTCTCTATACAATCAAAAAGATGTATAAAATCTCATTTTTAATATTTTAACCAAATTTCCCCTACCAACACAAGTTAGCCAACTAGCGTGGGTCTATCTAATATACTAGCATCAATTGACCAGCCGATATCGATCTTTGAGACTAGAAATTTTTCCTATAACAACGAGTTAACAAATTCCCCAAAATAGCTCAAAACCTAGCCTAATTTCACCCAGACCTCACTACAGCCTCAACTACACCTGTAGACCAAAACCAACCCATTAATCATCTAGATTTAATTCTAACCATTTCCTATTGAGTTAAATTCACTTATTGTACGGTAATAGGAGATACCTAAATCTTATAAACTACAATAGGAACTATTATTTCTTACATTAAGTTATATTAAATAGAGGATTGACATCCATTCAAGGAAGCATCACGCTTCCCGGATCTAGCCTTGCTAGGAAGTCCTTTGACTTTTGCTATATAATACTATTTAGTGGATTTGTTGTGTTCTTATACAGGTAGTCCTTCTTAGACAAAAATGATCTCTCCACATCCATCTTGAACAATGTCAACAACACGTGCAACACCTTCTACCATCTACATAACACAGGTATTCCTCCTATGCCCATTACCTACTTATCTGTTTTATCACATTAATTTTGAGGTGAAACATTTTGGCATGCCCGGTGGGACCCTCTCTTGGGTTCATTTCATTTTCTTCATATAGGGAAATATTGTGTCTCTTTCTTTCTAAAAATTCACATTTAATCTTCTCCCTGGTAACATTCTCTTCTTCTAATTGTCTAAAATACACTTTTCATTTGGTGTTTAAAACAAATCCTTTCTTCCTTATTGCATTTTCATAGTAGTGAAAGAGCATCCTCTTGACCTATTCATCATTTGCTACATCGAATCTAATTGTCAATTTGGGTTTAAAATTGGTGCATTTCATCCTTGTGTATGTTGCATTTAGCTCATTTAAATTTATTTACAACCTATATATTGGAGGTCATGACTGTATGGTTGGCGGGAATTAAGCATAGCTCACTTCTTGCACACACACACCCCAAACCAAATCACTTGAACAAATTACACACTTCTTAAACATATTCCTTCCTAACATTTACCATTAATGACTACTAATTGGATTAACATCAGATCCAGTTGGTGTTCTAGTCGATCATCATATTAGAGTAGGGAATTACGTAATCAAGTATATATTGGGGACCCAAAGCCAAAATTCACCTAAAACCATCCATAGTTAGTTTCTATAAGGCATCCTCATTGACTAAAAATTCTACTTTACTTACAAATCAATTCCAAATGGCATAAGCCGAACAACATAAAATTTACTGACATAGGATTGTGTTTTTGTTAGCTTTTTCTTGATTTGTGTTTTGAGTTGTGAGATCGTTTCATCTCTTTTTCTTTCCCTTACACACTCCACAATCATAGTTGGTGTATTCCAATTTTTTTGAGTGTGTTAGGACTTATCATTACCATACTTATTTTTTTGGGTTGGTATTTTATTTGATTTAATCACAAAAATTCATATTTTCATCTCCTCTCAAATTTCATAGTAGGCTGATCTTGTTTGAGCGATCGACATTGGTTACCTCCTCATAACGACATAGGTTTATTGACTAGCATCGGTTCCCTATTGTTTTGGTTATTTCTCCCAAAATAGTGTTCAATTCACAAATTGACACTTTTTGTGACTTATTATGTCACTTCATCACATTTCTAAGTCTTTGGTATCACTATTAGAGTCCGATTCACTTGATTTTCATCATTTATCTCCATATTTTCAAATCTACATTTTTTTCACATGAATCGATATTAGTCTAGCGACTGCAGAATGGTTACCACTCTATACCAACATTAGTTAGCTAGTCGGCGTTGGTTTCTATGTTTTGATTTTTGTCAAAACAATCATCAAATTCCACCATCCAGATTCATCCTACTCCATCTTTCTACATTTCTGTATCATTAGAAAAACTCAAATTACCTGTTCTACTACCATTCACATGGTTTTGACTCGTAGACAAGCCAACGCTCTAGTTTTTATGCTAGTCGCCAACAACCACTACCACCTAGTCCTTCACCACCTTCTATTTCTTCACCCATGGACCCCACCTCACCTATTGCTATACATGTAGGTGATGAGGAGTTTGAAAAATACTTGATCACAATCTTACCACCTTACAATATTATCTAGCTCATTCATCTACCTACGACTCATCAGGACAACTTATCCATGGTATGCCTGTATCCATCCCTCTTGTTTTGGTCCCCACTTCCGTATCGGCCACCACTAGTGTAGTGGTACCTACTTCTACCTTACCACCTGTTGTTTCTCATATCACTCCCACATATTCTATATCTTTCACACCTACAACACCTATCACATCTTTGACATCTACCTTGCCATCATCTATGACCCATAGTGTAGGGATTTCCACCTCATCAGTTCCTATTACCTCGTAACCTCCAGTTGCATTGACCCCTTTCCAGAGTTTGGTCATGTCTATACCCACTACTCTACCACCTATTTCTATGAGGGTTTCTACACACATTCCTCCCACCTATACCTTATCTCAGCCACCACCTGTCACCTACACTTCCCATTTAGGGTATATGTTGTCATCATCTACCACAACTTATATCCCCCCTTCTCAATTTGCTTACTCGATGAGATCCATATACATGTGTCCCTTCTATGTCCTACTCATCATATCCACCTCCTTATACCACTGGAGGTCCACCTCAATCCAATCTAACCAATGATTTGATCAAGATGATGATGGAAAATATGCAAACCCTAGAAGCATCTATTTTTGGCTCTCATAATACACTGAATTACGATGAGATTTGTAATGAGCCTATTCATTTTCTATTCCAATTCATCCATACCCTACACATTGGGAAATGCCAAAATTTAACCGATTTAATAACAAGGAAGATCCACAACAACATTTGCGATCTTTTAAACATGTATGTTATTTGATTTCCCATGATGACACCTTGCTTCTCCAAAATTTCCGAATGTCCTTGATAGGACCGATCTTAGACTGGTATAGTTCTTTACCTAGGCACTCTATCTTCTCATTCAATCAATTAGCCTAGGAATTTCTTGATCATTTATCCATTAACATTGTCAATAATATGGAGAAATAACCATTCCACCCATCAAAACACATATTGGTTTTGACCTTTCCCATCCCATGTCTTCATGGTATAAGGAGAACGATTACTACAATTATCACTATGTTAGAGGTCATAGTGACGATAATTCTATAACTTTCAAAAAATCATCCAAGAACTGTTAGATAATGGAGATCTCTTCTTGGATAACCTTAATGCACCAGCTAACCAAAAACTCCAAATCTTCCAGAAACTATTTCCAAATCACACCCTATCATCCAACTAAGCAGATGAAACCTCAACTAATGATACCAACGTTTGAGAGGTCCATGCCATTTTTGATATCATATCAGCTCCTTTCTCTTAGTTTCCTCCCATCCCATCTATTGAAAAATTCTTGCACAAGCTCCTCCACCCATGGAGGAACCTATTTCATCTACTTTTCTACCCACAGAGGAGTCTACCTTACCTTCTTCTCTACTCACAAAGGAGTCCACCTTATCTTCGTATATATCTATCCTACTCATCTCACCACCTATCGAGGAACCCACATTACCCATTCTTGTACCTACTGGAAGAGCCTAGATTACTTGTCTTATTTACCAAAGTAATAACCTATACAATCAACCTTGCCTCCTCCTCTCTACCCAAAGAGGACCCATTAGTGGCATCTCTTCTTGTTGGAAATAATCATCCATTGGATTTTAAAGAACCTATTAATTTGCTATCATCTCATCTACATGTAGATTCTCAAGACAACCATTTCCCTATATCATAGACATTCTTTACAGGATTACTAAAAAAGCATAATCACCCCCTCCACTTCTATACCATTCTCATGTCTGGCTGACCACTTGGACTATGTTGACAATTCCATGCTTTGGGATGCCTTCAACTTCATGTATCAACTCAAATGTAAATGTCACCCATAGAAACTTCAACAATTTATCCTAAAGTGTTCAAGACCATTAAATCCATTGCACCTGAGCCAGTTATAGTAGCCTCTTCTACATCATCTTCACCTACACCCAAACCTTTTCCATTACCTCAACAACCACCTACACCCAAACCTCTACCTACACCTATATTTTCATCTTCATGAAAACCTACCACTACGTTAGGGGTTGTGCCGAACGAGTCTATTCCATCCTCCCATTAAGATTGATTTAGCCACATCATCCCAAACTATCACTAGGCCTATCCCCCCACCTAAGAGGAAGACCCAACCTCTTAGACCTCGTGTAACATCCACTTTTTAAGACTTAGAAACAAGGGATTTTTTTACATAATTTTCACTATTCTAAATTAATCTAATTCTGAACACACTTTCCATTTCTAATCCATCTCATAATAGAAAACCATATGAAGTTGTAATGACTTAGTGAAACATTGATCTCTCATTCCATGAATCGGTATTAAATTGATCTCTCATGTTAACTTGTTTAAGTGTATACTATGTATAATTTGTTCCTTTACCCTTTTAGGGGCACCCAAGTGTTATGTCTAAGAAGCCTATCTAAATATTTGTTACTAATATTCATCTAAAATCCTACATCTTAGACTAGGTGACATAAGACAATGCAACTAGCAACTTGCGATACTTTGGCCAAATTTTTAAACATGTCTACCATGTTTACATTCCAAGATGACATACTCATGAAAGGAATATGTCCTTCACCACACTTGTACTATTATCTAGATTGGTCATCCTTGACTATTGTCAACCCAAATCTGAATCAAAGTTTCACACTAAACAAGGGTAGCTACATGTACTAGTGTGGAAGACTACTCGTGGTGACTAAGGATACATAGACATACTCAATCAAATTTCATCGATTGGGTGTGTCTAGTTACCCTAAGTCAACATGAGTTGACCACTACACTAATCCATGTTTCTATCTTTGTTTAGAGTAGAACCATGAACCAAACTTCTACTTATGTCCATCGAGTTAATTGAACTAAGTGGGGTGTTCTTGTAGACACTAAAATTAGGTCACACTCCCCTTTGATCCCTTGACAAATAAGCACCCTTCATCACATTCACCTAGCCATGGCCCCCTTCACCCCACTAATATTAATTTAATTAAATTAATTCATTATCCTCACCATATTTATTATTTAAATATCTTAATTTAAATAATATCCACACATACACTTCACTTAGACACCTCACCAAGCTAACTCATTCTAAAAACTTATTCTTAGTAAGTTGACATAACTAACTAAGACTTACCTAAACCCTAATAATCAATGACTACATTCCCTCTAACCACATTTCCGCATGCTTACAAGAAGCTCCTAATCTAATCCGTGGGTTAACGACATGAGATTCGATGAAATCAAGAGGATATCCCTATTATAGTAAACCTAGGAAATCTCACCTTGAGCGATGCGCTATTACCCCTAACCGCCACTTGCCATACCCTTTTAACCCCAAAACAACCTTATTCTCAAGGTTGGTAGAAGGTTGGAAAATATTGGAAAATTTGGCGAATATTAGCACATTCCAGAGAGATATCGCATCTTCTAAGAGTGAATTCCAGTGAGAACACACATGCAAGGAAGGAGATCAAGCATCTTTTCCTGCACAACCATCCCAACAATGATCTGATCTAACCAAGAAAAGAGGAATGTACGTGTAATTCATGCGAGAATCTTTCCTTCGGTTGTGAGCACTGCAACCTTCAAAACCTCTCATCAACACCTCTAGCCCTCACTCACAGGCATCCAGGACAAGAATCCAAGTAAGTAGACATTATACTTCTCTGGTTTATTCCATTTCATCATTATATTATCATATTTTGTTTACCTAGCCACCCATTGACCTCCCCCAACACTCACCCCTCCATATACCCATTAAAACCCCACCAAATCCTACCTAAATCACCCAATACCTCATCCCGACCAACCAAAGTCCATTGTGCAATCACAAAGGAGACCTAAATCTCATTTTGTGGCATTCCCAGAACTCCACAATAACTAGCACCGGTTACACCCAACCACCGCCAGTCACCCTTAACCGACATTGGTTACTGTATTTTCCCATACAACCTAGAATAATGACCTATCCACCTAATTCCCTTTCACCCTCATTCACCTGTGATCTACCTGAGACCTCTGTCAGACCTACAGAGACCCAGAACCAGATTACTTGACCTTCGATCCTATTCTAACCTATCCTATTAGATTAGATATATTTCTTATTATGTTTTAAGTGAGATACCTAAATCATTTCGAATTACAATAGGATTTACCTTATTTACCACATTAAATTGTTTAAAATAGTGGACTAATAACCATCTAGGAAGTATCACACTTCCTAAATCTAGCATACGCTAGGCAGTTCACTTGCATATATTGTTTAAATTTTTCTAGTGGTCTTGCTTTGTATTATAGGTAGTTCCTCCTAGCCAAAAGGAAGCTCTCACAATCAGCTATGGATTCAGAATTCATACACATGCAACAACCCATCAACTAGCATTTGAACAGGTATTCCTCCTACACCCGTTACCCTATTTTTTTGTCAATACTTTAAAGAAATGATCTAGAAAATGGTGAAACCATTGTAACATAACATTATGCATCATAGTATCCTCATAATGACTCTTGTCATCATGAAGGTTCTCTCTTTGCTATTGTTATGTTACAATAATCAATTGAGTTCCTCAACTAAAATAGCATACATAAGAATATTAGGTTACTAACCCAACAATTATTATCTTATAAATTTTATCGTTAACAACGCACTTAAGGGTCCACTATGCATGATTTACCCAAAGAAGGGTACAAAGTGTATTTTATACAAGAGAAAGGTATGCGGATAAAATCAGCAATCCTTCTTATTCTACAATCATGCTTAAACTCATTTTATTCTTAATCATTTATTTTCATTTATCGATATGTCTGAATTCAATATTAGAAAAGTAAGGTCATTAATTTTTCTCACTACAGTTAACATTGTAACAAGATTTTTTGAAAACTTATACATTAGACTTTGGAATATCATAAGTCTAAATCTTTCTAATAACCCTTCTAAGAATCCATGCTTCAAAATATTGATATTAGATAAGGAACATGTAGCCAACCACCATTATGATTTAATCATAAAAAATTAACAAGATATCATACATAGCTCATTATTTAAATTACAAAGGAAAGTATCCTTTTCTTTCCTTATTAAGGAATGATGTTCTATTAGTGTAATTATATAGCTTAGAATCTATTAGGTTATGTATTTCAATATTAAAATATATCCATAAAGCCCCATCATGCAAGATATTATCTAGGAATATTACACAGACCAAAGTTATGAAGACCTTAGAAATAAATCAAAAATCAACATCTTTACCACAACAATTCATTTATCAAAAAGAGAGTTCACCACTCTCTAAACTTAGTAAGTATTTCAAAGGTTTACAAAATGTATTTCCACCAATATAAAACTAATTTTAATACATCTTCATGATTTATTTTTCCAACAAGAAGTACATTTCAAGTAAATGTCAATACATAGACATCTGAATGAAGAGATGATTTCATTAGTAAAACAAATGTAACTTTATATAAGTATTTATCCTTTATTATTTTATGAAGTCCATCTATAAAATTGTTAGCATGAGTCAATTCACATGAAATGAGCATGATAAACGCTATAACATTAAAAAATATGCTTTTATCTAACTATTTCACAAAAGGAACCCTATTGTTAATGAAAAGGTTCCAAATACAAAAATAAGGTCAAACAGAAAGAATTTTCTCTAATGATTACAAAACAAATATAGAGAGGATTCATAGAATCTGTAGGTAATAATATTCAAGAATAAACTAATTAAACCAACATAATTAATTCTATCTCAAACACGGTTATGAAAATCATTACAACATGATAATCATCCAAACAACAACCAATTAAGAAAAGAGTAAATAAAATTCATATCCTAATCTCAAACTTCTCAATCTAATTTCCAACCTAAGTTCCAAAAACTCAGCCAATTATTATCATTCAAAGGAATTTGAATTGATCTAAACATACTATTTTGACAAGAATAGTGTGTTGTTCTAATAACCATCAAAACATCAACAACCTATTAATAAATCTAAATGATAAAACAAGAAATATCCAACTTGGATATCAACCCTTCCAAAAAATCCTTTCCATCCAAATCCTTATTCATAATAAAAAGGATTATGTTGATCATGGAACCAACTAGACAATACAGGAAAGAATAATTGTATACAACACGAGAGATTTGGAATAGACCCAAATAACAACTTAACCAATAGTAACAATTCCTTGAGAACCTAAATTTCACACTAAGTTCAAAACTCAATCGAACAAAACATAGTTATCACAACCCTTACATCTAAAACAATCACATCTGAATGTTCATTATTTCCATAAGCTACAAATGGTGAAAGAAATAGATCGGTTTTACAAGAAAACACACAAGGTTTTTATCTTACTCAAAAGACCAACCCCATGATCAAAGAAGAGTAACTTACTTACATTGATCAGTGTAGACATAGCATTATCAATCTACATAAAATAACTTGCATACAAAAATAACATCATTCAGCTCTTAAATACAACTAAGGATGCCAATATATTCTCAAGGAGACAGTTAAAATACTCCATCAAAATTGCAACCGTTTTCAATAAAAATATGATCGAACACATCATTATAAGGATAACATGATCTGTAACTTAACATAATATCCACATGCACTTACGGAGCCTAAAGTTCCACACGGAGCATAATAATAAAAGAAAATGAACCCAAGTTAAAAGTACAACAACCCAGGACTTTCTCAAAAGTTCAATCAAATTCTATAACAAGAACCAACTCAAAGAGAGTACTCAAACAATGAAGAGTACAACCTCACAAGAAAGAAATGGAGTTTAACCAGACTATAATTTCATACAAGACCATTTTAAAGCTATGCCATGTCATGGAACAATCAAAACTAGACGCTATTCATTTCTCAGGCCAACCTGAAGGGTAATCATTCAACGTTATCTAAACAAATGAGAAAGATAGATTATTACCAGTCTCTATAACTAAACATGTCCACTCACAAAGGGTTGAAAACTACAATTGTATATAAAAAGACAGACAAAACTCCAATAGTCTTCCTCTTGAAATGAACTTACAATGTATAAAAAACTTTGTAAATTCCCATTATGGGTCAAGACCAATCACCCAAAAACCAACAAATAGATCTAGAGATATGTCTCGATATCAACCATCGAGTAACCAATAACTACAAAATAAAATACAAACAGTCATAACAAAATTTGACCAAATAATGTTGGTCTCCAACCATTTAACAACTAGGTAAACTGGTCAATAACCAAAATCCATAAATATTTCCACCAATCACCGGCATACATTCCACGCATACAAGTTACTAAATCAAGGTGAATAATCTAACAAAGAAAGCTAATGTAATCTTACCTTACCATTGATGGATTTTAATAAATATAAAACTAAGGAAAACATAGTTGTTTTGTCAAGAAAGGCAACCCAAAATCAGAATAAAAACTATATACACAACATCATAATGTATCCACAAGAAACCATAATCGAGAAATGTCATTGAAGTAGGAAGAAGAAAACATAACACAAGAAACTAA
Source organism: Taxus wallichiana var. yunnanensis (assembly GCA_018340775.1). NCBI lineage: Eukaryota > Viridiplantae > Streptophyta > Pinopsida > Cupressales > Taxaceae > Taxus > Taxus wallichiana. The sequence continues at coordinate 162,076,306 of CM031243.1, read as the reverse complement.
TACTAGGAATGATTTCATAAAAGAAAAGTTATTTTAATGAAAACACTTAAGTAAAAGTAGAAGATTTAATGAGATAGGGCCTATCATGCCTGGTAGTGCTCCTATCTCCTTTTTCTTGCCTCAATCCTTCATGCAAAACCTCTACTACAATATTTCCATGAAAAAACCAAAACCAAGCCTCTGAAACTTTCCTCACTTCCTTCTTATAGCTTCCATGCTCTGATTTCATTATTATTTCTACCATGCAAGGCGAGATTAAGCATGCAAAGATTCAAACTGGAGGTTCAAAAGAATGAAAAAAACACATGTAGAGCTCCAAATCTCCCAAAAACCAAATGAAACAATAAAAACCAAAAATGTCTATTCCTCCAACCTTCTCCTATTTCCCAAGTAGTTTTCACTCTAGTTGAGAACATTAAATGCCAATAGGACTATCAGTGTCCTTCCCAAACTTCCCACCATCACCAACTCTCTGTTGGTTAAAACTTCATGTAAATTAAATTAGTAGAGTTGACAACTCAGCATTCCCTTAATTTCCATTCATTCACCAAATTTGTTGATAACAACATATTTAATGACTCATTCAAATCTTTTAAATGCCTTAAGAATTGGTGCCACCAACACCCATCCACTTGCCATCCATGCCATCCCATTTAGGCTAGCCCAATTCCCTTAGGTTAGGTTCAAATAATATTAGCTTATAAACCAAGCTTAGGTCCTTAGGTATAATTTCTTATTTAGTCTTAGAATAACTAGTATCAAGACTTAGGATTACCCCCTTCTAAATAATGAACCAAAATAATAAAATCACCTTAGCTTAAACTTAGGATAAGATAATAATCATAAGAACTTATATTAAATTAGGTCCCCAAACTAATCATCAAAATTACCTTATGATGAATAAAAATGATGTTCTTAGATCACTATAAAGGGTGTATGCAAAAGATGTCACATGTGATCTTGCGACAGCCTAGGTTCAGAAATCAAACATTATTTCTAGCTTGGTCAAATGACCTAAACATCATAGAATTGAAAGCATTCCTTGGATCACTGAAATTGATCCAAGGTATGGTTATCCTACATCAAAATCAAATAGACTGAAGCACAAGTTCAAATGCAAAATAGGATATGAATGAGTTTAGACTGAATTTATCTCCTCCATCCACATGCAGTGAACATTCAACATAAAGAAAGAATGAAATACTTCATTTTAAATTCAGAATTGACATGGCATGATTGTATCCATTTTTAGAAGATAACATATCATCCATAAAGAAACATGATTACTTTGTTCATGAGATTACATCGTCTTCAAACAATAATAACATATCAACGTTTTCAACTTTGATTACGAATTCATCAAGGATATCAACCATGGTAGAGGTATTACACCTTGTACCCCAATTTATCCCACTCCTCCTCTCTCACCTTCGCCACTTCCATCTATCTTAGGTCCTCATCCATCAACCCTAGTCCAAGAGCTTCCTTCTTGAGTAAACTTAAAATGAAATAACTTAAATCCTTTCCACAATATTCCATCCCACCCAATCATTCTACATTACCTACACCTTTTCCATCTCCCATACTTTCTCCACTTCCCATGTCCTCATCATTACCCACACCTTTACCCTCTCTTCAACCTCCACTCCTGTATTGCCTCCTACCACTACCTTCACTACACCTCCACTTTCACCATGGTTGACTCGTCCCCTTCCATCTTCTGCATTCCCTTCTACCTCACACACTCCCTCAACACCTTTACCCAAGAAGGTGCAACCCAAGTCCACAACCACACTACCTACCAAAAGGGTAGTTAAACCTACTCAACCTCCAACTCCACCTTCAAGCACCTCCCTTCCACAAAAGTCACCCAAACCTACATCCAAATCAACTCCACCTCTAGTAGTACCCCTTCCATAGAATTCATCTAAACCTCCATCCAAACCCACTCTCACTTCTCATTTTCATCACATTGCCACCTCTCAAGCCTTATGACCCACTCAAACCTAAACCATAAGGGTTTGACAATACCAATATTTTCACCTATCATCATGTGCTAGGACATGATGTTGAAAATTGTAAGGCCCTTAAGAATATTCTTCTTCAATTATGTTCTCCAAGAGCTCTTAGAAGAAGATGACCTTTTGGATGAAGCTCCCATTCCACCCTTACCTGTCACCACACAACCTTGCCCCATTTCTATTCAATGACCTTCATCTCGCACCTCCATGCCCTATTTTTCTCCTCCAAAATTTTAGATCAATATGGTCCGGATTAGAGAACTCGCAAACCTCCTCCAAAATTCTAGTGTGCCATACTTATTTCATAGGGTTCTTATCCCGCACTAGGTTTTTGTCCATCTTGCCATTATACCTTTCATGATTCATCTCCCTCTCTTCCTCATATTAACATGGTTCAAGTTTCACTCATGTAAAAAAATACAAAGGAAAAGAGAATATAGAAAAACCATTCACTACACCTTTACCCAACATTCCATCTGCACCTACACCCAAAATCACCATCTCAGGGCCACCATATCCTATTTTTGCGAATCACACATCATACCATGATCAAATAACTACACCAGATCCTCTCAAAATGTCTTTATATGACCTTGTCCAAACCTCTAAGTCTCATTTTCAGGCCCTCATTGAGGTCCTAAAATCTATTGAGGTTCTACCTAATGACCCCACACCTGTCACCACCATTATCACTCCTTATCATGTTGCTGCTCTCACCACTTTGACTCCATCTTCTACTCCCACTACTATTCATCAAGTCTCTATTGTTATTTTTTTATAATGAAGAGATTGTACCTCTCCAAGATGATGATCATGACCCCTCCTTATTCATTTTCATATACATTTTTAATACACATGTTTGACATGTTATGATTGATGGAGGTGCTAGTATCAACATCATTTCCTCCCATGGATACAATCAATATGCATCCCTGCCAATTGCATGCATAATAACCTAGTTATTCTACATTCATTTAACGATGCTATGACTTCCACCCTTCATACCATCATTCTCCATATTCGCGTGGGCCTCGTATTATTCATGAATTATTCTCTATCTTAAATGGGGAATTCCAATACAACATACTACTTGGATAACCATGGATCTAATCCATGGGTTATATCCTTCAACATTACATCGGTGTTTAAAATTTGAACATGAAAGGCACAAATACAACATGATCTATCGACCTAATGATGTCCTTCTAGTAGTTAAGGCATCTACCACCCCTACCACTTCTTCTTCATCCACAGCTTCATCCACCACTTCTTCCAATACATCTTCCACAACCAACTCCTTTATTCCCACTATGGCCACAACTTCAAAACTAGCCCATATTCCAACCCATCTACTTCTTAAACATCTGATGTTTCTCCTTCCCATCCATTTAGTGATTCATCTATTCTAGCTACCCACATACCAATTGCCAATCCATTAGAAGGTGTTTTTCAACACCTCACTCTAGGGAGTACCACCTATATAACATTGGCACATTCCTTACTCCTCAACACCCACACTATGATCACCTAGTAGGTTAAGTTTTCCCCTACGGCCCTCCCCACCTTTGCATTAGCCGAATTTATGGGGGACTTAATATTTCTACCTACTCACCTAAGCCACCTTCCCAAACTTGACCATTTTCATTTGATCTCAATTCTCTCACCAACCACCACTTCATCCACACCTTCCTCCATTCTTTGCGCTTGGAAGGGATTTGGATTTGGCTTCTATAAATAAGACCTTCATATTGTCATTCCTTTTTATAATTATAAATACCATAGTGGTATCAGATTTACCAAACCATGTTTCAAGAAGGCTCGAGTTAATATCATTGAGGACGATAAACCTTCTCCCCCATTCACCTACCTTACCACCTTCACTCACGAGTCTATGAATCCAAAATCCAGGTCCTTCTAAAAAAATTTTGTACACCGTTTCCTTAAGACCTCGACCTATGAGTGCGATGGCAATGATCCCTCTTCTCTTCCCTTCCTATATCCTAACATGATTGATTATGACACACCGTTAGACACACAAATTAGGTCACGGTTCCTTGTCCCTCGTCAAATAACCAACTCAAACACACTCACCTAACCATGGCCCCTTACACCCCACACTAATATTAATTTAATTAATTTAATTAATCTAATCCATGATCTCATAATATTGATTATTTAAATATCCTAATTAAATAATTCTCACACCACCACCTCACCTATACACCTCACCTAGCCACCTCACCCCAAATCTATTCTTAGTATGTTGCCATAACTAACTAAGACCTAACTAAACCCTAAAAATCAAAGCCTACATTCCCTCTAACCACATTCCCACCCATTAGAAAAGAATCTTCCATTCTAATCCATGAAAGGAAACTAATGGATCCAAGAAATCAAGTAGATCTACCCATTTTAATAAACCTAGGAAATCCCATCCTAACTGACACCGATCACCCTAAACCAATGCCACTAAACTGAAAACCGCAAGTCGGTTACCTTTTATTCCCTTTGGTAACCTTATTTCATGGTGGGTACATTCAGGAGTAAGAAATGAGACCGAGCTACATGTAAGCGGAACTAAAATTCACACATGCATCCGAACATCCACAACCAGCATTAGAAGAAACCACGACCATTTTTTCATTCACGGGAGCATCACGGGAAGCACCATCACCATGCCAAAATCCATCCATCTGATCAACTACCATTTCCATCCAGGTCATCAAGCTCATATAATAGTAAGTATACCTCTACCAACTTGGTCTAATAGACTATAATTTTATTATTATTTTTATCAGATTAAGTTGTTGCATCTCCATTTCTTCATTTCTTAAAGCTTGTAATTGGGCCTTTTCTCATTATTTACATCATTAGATTACCCATCCTCACTTGTTTTTCATCCCTGACCATGTTTGAGACCTCTACAACCCTCAAACCTACCCCACTACCTACATCAAATCCCAGATCAAGCCCTCTAATCATTTTCTTTTGAGTTTCCTTTACCTTGACCATACCGACACCGGTTACCCATAACCATCACTGGTTTCACTTAAATCGACATCGGTCATACCAGACCGACATTAGTCTCTGTATTTTACCCTCAGACCAATAACAGATCCTAAATTCCTCACCAAATACCCAAAATAACCCAAAACTAGACCTTGACTAGTACCAGTACTCTGACAGAGACCTTGCCCTTCAAATTCAATCATAGCTTAGCCTGTTGTGAATGAATTTGCTTATTGTAATTAAATGAGATACCTAAATCATTTTAACTACAATAGGATTTCATTTATTGTTAATATTGAATTATTTTAAACAATTGGATTGACAATCTTCTAGGGAGTATCACACTTCTGAAACTAGCATACGCTTAGGCAATCCACTATCATATGCTATTTAATCTCTTTTGGTGGTTGTATTTTTCATTTCGTAGTTCCTCCCACCAAAAGGAAACTCTCATGATCGAGTTGTGGATAAAGAAGTCATACGCGCACAACAACCTTCAACTAGATTTAACAGGTATTCCTCCTAGCCCTTTTACCCTTATCTGTTTCGTCACATTCCAAGAAACACTCTAAGAATCAGTGAAACATTTTGGCACGCCCAATGGGACCCATTTAGGGTTCCTTGCATTTATTCATTTCTAGGTGAAATTTGTATGTTTTTTTCCTTTCTGAAAGGTTCTCACATTAAATTTATCCCTAGAATCTTCTCTTCTTTCTATTGTCTCAAAGCAATCATGTTTTGGTGCTATAAAAAGAACTCTTCTTCTCTTTCATTTGTACTACATTAGTGAAAGATCATACTCTCTCCTATTCATCTTTTGTGTCATCAAATTCAATATTTTGATTTGGGCTTAAAATCAACTACATTTCATTTTTCTTTAGTGCATTAGATCACATTAAATGAGGACAACCTATATGCTAGAAGTCATGCCCAGCTGATGGTTGAAAAATGAATCGTAAAAAAGCACTTTCTTTCTCTCTCTCTCTCTGTCTCTCTCCAAGTCTTACCAAACATCACAAAATTGAAAAATAAACACATTCGTAAACAACATCTCACCCAAAAGAATCTATAGGTGATCACATGATCATAGTACAGTAGGCACCCTGCTCATTACTTCTACCGAGTCATTATCTCAGAGGATGGCCCGCCCCACCATAACATAACCTGAAACCTCTCCTTGTAGATCTCCTTCTTTGTAGGAATCCTTCCTCACCAAAAACTCTATTCTAAAGTTCATGAGTTAGTCTTCTAAATAGCATAAGATGAACAAACATAAAGGAAAGAGCACTCTTAGGATCATATTTTTCTTAGTGTTTCTACTTGGCTTGTGTTTTGAGGTGAGAGGACACATTCTTCATATTTTTATTTCTCCTTGCACGCTCCTCATCATAGTTGGTGTATTCCAACTTCATCTGAGTGTGCCGGAACCCATTTTATCATTCTCAGAGTTTTGGGTTTGATTCCACATTTGATTTTAAATCACAACCACCTTTTTCTTCATCTTTGTTTCAATTTCATAGTAACCGTGTCGGTCTAGTGACCGTCATTGGTTACCCTCGACCATCATCGGTTTTATCCAACTGATATCGGTTCTTGTTCTTTTGGTTAACCTTCCCAAAAGGACACCTGTTTCATATTCTTTATTGTTCAGATTCTCTGTAACTCTCAGCATCTTCTCTGTCTTGATAAATCCATCTACAACTTATCTACTTGGTAGATTATCAGTCTTTTTCCTTGTTTGAAAAATGTTCTTTTTCCACAGTGACCAAATCGTGGTTACATTTGACCAATCATGCGGTTACCTCGACCGACATTGGTTTACCTAATCGCATCGGTTAGCCTATGTAGTTTTCTAGCTAACATTTTAACCCAATCCACCTACCACTGCCTATTTTTCCTATTTCTACTGTATTTTCTATGTCATTTATAGAAAGTAGTCCTACCAAGATCAGCACTTGTTCACATGGTGCTTTGACTCGTCACCAATAAAATGCCCTCATATTCCATGCTAGTTGTCAACCACTCCCACCTAGTCCTTCACCACCTTCCATTCTATCACCCATGGAGCCTATCCAACCTATCACTATTGCCATAGGTGATGAGGAGTTTACACGACTCCTTGACCATAACCTTGCTTGCGCCTTACAGTTCTATCTTTACCACTCTTCCACTCGATATGCCTCGGGTTAGTTGATATATGACATGCCCATATCTATCCCCCAAAACTTGTTCCTACTTCGTGTCAACCCCTTCTAGCTCTACACTACCCATACCTACCTTGCCCCCAGTCATTTCATAGCTAGGCCCTATACCTACTATGACCACCGCATCTAGCCACATCTATTACACCCACAACATCCACTATACCTTCGTCCACCACCCAGAACATAACCTCATTTGCACCTATTGTCTCACATATACCCATAGCAACACAACCACCCCAGGCCGATGACCCCTACCCTTTTCAAAACATTTTCCTTTCTATTCCACATTCTTTAGTCCCCATCACTACTAGAGTCAACCCCTTCCGCCTCTATTTATGTACTATCAATGACATCCCATTTCATCTATCATTCATTCTAGGTACCTTCCCCTATCTCACTCCCTTATTCTCAGCCTACCTATGTGACATCACCATATCTGGAGTTCCACCTTCATCATATGCTCAACACCAACCCTCTTACGCTACAGGAGGTACCTATCTATCACCACCTACCAATGACCTCATCAAGTTAATGATGGACAAGATGCAGACACTAGAGGCATCAGTTTCTGGCTCACACAACTATCTCACCTACGATGAGATTTGTAATGAGCCCATACACCCATCTATTCATATTCATCATATACCTTACATTAGGAGATGCCTAAATTTAACAAATTTAATAGCAAAGAGGACCTGTAGAACAACATTTGTGGTCTTTCAAACATGGGTGTTATCTGATCACCCATGATGACACTTTTATTTTGAGGACCTTTCCCATGTCTCTAATCGGGCCCGCATTAGACTAGTATAGTGGATTACCTAGACATTCTATCTACTCATTTAACCAAGTAGCACAAGGCCTTCTTGGATCACTTCTCCATCAACATTGTTAAGAAGGTTACCATGACTAACCTCTACTCTACACGTCAATATGACGATGAGTCTATCGCAGATTTTTTTGCTCGTTGGCATAGCCTGATCAATCAACTCACATTCCAATTACCACAAACCAAACTCATAGAGATATTCACTCGGGATTGTGCTAGACATATTTCATCGACCTACTGTAGGTGCATAATTTATGAACCTTTGATGAGGCATTCACCATGGAACAAAAGCTAGAGATTTGGGCCATTGAAGAAAAGAAAATCCAACTACAAAATAAGAACGTGACATTTAAGTCAAATGATACCTCTTCTTCTTTGAAACCACAAAATAATTATTCAAAATCCAAGGGAACCACTAACACGGTGGTACTCAAGGCCGTCCCAGCTCATCCATCAAATCAGGCTAAGCCCTCATCTAATCTTTCCCTGTCCAAAATTTTCAATTCGAGAGAACAACGGAAATACACCCCAATTGGAGAGCCTTATTCTTCTATTTTAGAAAAGATCATTAAAGTTGGGGCCATCACCCTTCCTCCTATAAAACCACACACTGGTTTTGATCCTACTCGCCCCACACCTATGTGGTACAAAGAGCATGACTTCTGCAACTATCATTAGGTAAAAGGTCATAATGATGAAAATTACATCACTTTCAAGAACATTGTCTAGGAAATGCTCGAGAATGGTGAGTTAGTCTTGGATAATCCTAATGCACTTGCCAACCAAAACCTGCACATTTTCAAGAAACCATTTCCTAATCACGCCCCTTCTTTTGACCAAACTGGGAGACCTCAACTAATGATAGTAACACCTATGAGGTCCATGCTATTTTTAGTGACACACCAGTTGCTTCCCAATTGCCTCATATTCCTTCCATAGAGGAAATCCTATCCCGAAGTCCTCCACCTACACATGAACCCACTTCACCTATTCCTCCACCCACAGAGGAACACCCTTCATCTCCTCCCTCACCTGTGAAGGAGCCTTCTATTAACATCAAGACCACTTCACCTTTGGCTTCTCCACCTAGAGAGCCATCACCAGTAGTACCTCTCCGACCCATGGGAGACACTTGTTCATCTCCTCCACCCATAGAGGAACACTCGTCATCTCCTCCACCTATCAAAGATCCAGTAGAAATGGTGTTGCCTCTAGGTAACCATTCTCCATCAGCCACCCAAGATCATGTTGACTTACTTTCGATCTCTTACCCACAGAGGCTGAAGCTAGCGATTTCCCCATTTCTAAAACACATTTTATAGGAATCATGATTGGATCCACATCAACCTCACCCACAGTAGTACCGTTCTCACATTTAGCTGATCACCTAGATTATGCTGATAGAGCCTTACTTTAGGGGCATCTTATACTTCTGTCTCAACACAAATACATATGTCACTCATTGACACCTCCATTAACTATACAAAAGTGTTTCGACCAACCGAATCAACACTACCACAATTATCACAAATTCCCCCATGGCACCACTCATGGCTTAACTCACATCTCCACCCATAACCCAACATGCATCTTCATCCAAACCCACACCTACATCATCTTCCTTGCCTAAACCTATTACTACTTTAGGGGTCATCCCAATGGCTATCCTTACTCATCCACCCATCAAATTAGATTTAGCTACGTCTTCAAAAACTAACACCAAATTTAACCCGACCCCTAAACAGAACAAGCAATCTCCTAGATCTCATACCCCAACCTCACCAACCACACCCTTATTACTTTCACCCCTTTTGTCCATCCTAGGAACTCACCCTTCAACCACAGCTAAGAAACCCACATCCATCGGTAAACCTAGAACATAACAACCCATTTCCCATTACGGACCTCTAATACACCCAAGCTCTCCACAAAACCTCCGCACACACCCAGTAACCTTTTTACCACCCATACCTCCAATCCTTCAATAACTTCTTCACTACCCACAAAACTTCCTTCCCTTTCCCTCACATTTCCTACCCAACCTACACCATCTACCTCCACAACCTTGGTTACCCCAATGGGTAACTAGACCTCTGCCACCATCCACGTTTCCCTCTACATCTCATGTGCCCATATCACCTTCACCCAAGAAGGTGCAACCTAAAGGAAAAATCTGCTACCCTCTAATAAGGTAGTTAAACCAACCACACACTCTATTTCTACTCCATCTACCTTGCCCCTACACAAATAAACACGACCAACACCTAAGACCATAGCTTTGACCCACTCCCCCTCTTGCAAAGACTCTTCCTATATAATCAGCCACACCTGCACCCAAACCCACATTCACCTCCCATTATGATCCACTAGCGGGATCCTATGCCAAAATCTTAACCAATCTCCTCAAAACTTCTGTCATCACATTACCACCTCTTAGACCTTATGACCCACTCAAACCCAAACCAAAAGGGTTTGATGAAACCAAAATTTGACACCTACCATCGTGTGCCAGGACACAATGTAGAGAACTATAAGGCTTTGAAAACTACTCTTGTCTAGTTGTGTCCTCTTGAAGAAAACTTTGACGATGATGACCTTCTTGATGAGGACCCCATTTTTCTAGCACCAATTTCCATAGTTCTTCCCTCATTGCCTACTCGTGACAAAATCTTCACACCCACAACTCTTAGATCCACCCCAAGATTTGAAATTAACATGGTTCGTGTCGGATAACTCACCAAACCTCCACCTAAATATCGGTGTGTCCTTCCCACCTCTTGGCTTCTGCCCTTCCTATTGTTACACCTTTCATGGCTCACCTACTTCATCTACCTCCCCACCTCAAATCAACATGATCCACGTTGCTACCCACACTCAGAAGGACAAAGGCAAGGAAAAGGCAACCGACCCACTAACCAACCCTATACCCAACATACCATCTGTACCCACACCTAAAGTCACTATTCATGGCCCCACATATCCTATTTATAATGGGGTTACACATCACATGATGCTCAAACAATTACACCAATCCTCCCTCAAAATGTCCCTATATGACCTCATCCAAACCTCTGAATCCCATCACTAAGCTCTCATGGAGTTTCTTCAGTCTATTGAGGTTTTACCCAATGACCCTACACCCGTAGCCTCCATTATTACACCTCATCATGTAGCCTCTCTCACCAAATTACCACCTTCTTCTACACCTCCACCTACTCACCAAGTAGCCACCCTCAACTTCTTAGATGAAGAGATCACACCACACCATACCGATGACCCTGATCTAGCCCTTTTCATCTCTCGTCCATATTGATAATATACATGTATGACGTGTTATGATTGATGGGGGCGCTAGCATTAACATCATCTCCTCCCATGCATTTGACCAAATGTGCATACCTAACAATTGCATGCATAAACATCCTATCATGTTATGTTCATTTAATGATACTATCACTTCTACACTTGGCACCATCATCCTCCATGTTTGCATGGGCCCCATACTATTCCATAGTTATTTTATGTCTTGGAGGGGGAATTTCAATATAACCTATTGCTTGGTAGACCTTGGATTCATGTCATGGGTTGTGTTCTTTCCACTTTGCATTGTTGTGTAAAGTTTGAGCATGAAGGACACACTTATACCATTCTTGTTGACCCATCACCTTTAAAAACCTGCAACATGCTTTACCAACAAAATGATGTGCTTATACCCATTAAGGAGTATACCTCCATGACCACTTCCTCTTAACCCACATCTCCACTCACTAGTGTTACCGCTACCTCAATGCACACTAAATCCTCCATTCCTACCACTCTTATAACCTCCACGGTCGACCGTCGCCTCCCATCACCGACTCCACCTCCGATCCAACTTCTTACATATCGTCTATCCCAACTACCCACATATCAACAACTGATCCTTGAATGTATTTTTGAATGCCTCATTGTAGGGGAGTATCACCTATATAATGTCAACACATTCCTCACTCCACAAGAGTATGGAAGCCTTCACCAACACCCTAACTATGATCACCACATAAGAGAGCATCTCCTTTATGGTCCTCCCCATCTTTTCACCAATATCACCTATGGGGGACTTGATACTTCCACTCATATACCTGAACCATCATAAAAAACCCACCCCTTTTCTACCAACCTCCGGTCGCTCACCAATTACCGCTTCCCCTCCACCTTCCTCCACCGATGTGTGTGGAAGGGTTTTGGTTTTGGATTTTATGAGCAAGGCCGTCACACTATTATTCCATGTACTACCCTTAAGCGTAACAATGGTAGTATTATCGGCTTTATTTGAACTACCTACCAAAAAGGCACACATTGGTGATTGAGGACATTGACCCTTCTCCACATTCTTCACTGCTCCACCTTCTTCACCTCCATCCCACCTTCATCAATACATCAATGGATCTAGAATCCATTCCTCCTAATGTTTTTTTCATAAACACCATTTCCTTAGGGCCTCTGACTTATCAACATGAGGGAGAGGCTCCCTCTTCTCTTCCCTTCCTATATCCTGAAATGATCGATGACGATACACCTTCTATTAATGTCGTTTAATGTCAGGATGATGAATCTATACTCACCTATCTTGGTGCAAAATAATCTTATATTCATCAGTCATTACCATCTAAGATGTAAACCATGTTGAATGAATCGACTATCGAAATCAACATCCATACTCAGGATGACCCGCACATTCTAAAGATCAGCCAATCTTTAGATACTGTTGAACAGAAACCATCACTTATTTTCTCAAAATCATCACCATGATTTTTCTTGGTCTTACTGTTGACATGCCTGGTATTTACCCCATCATAGTGGTCCACAATATCGTAAACATTCCCGATGCCAAACTTGTGAAAAAAAGCTAAGGAAAATGTACCCTTGCATTGCTCTTTTGGTCAAAGAAGAACTTCAACACCTTCTTTCCATTTCCTTCATCTTACCCATTGATTATCCCCAATGGATTTGTAATATTATCTGTGTCATTAAGGTGACAGGGGGGACTTCGCATTTGCATAGATTTCGTGACCTCAACCTAACTTACCCAAAAGATGATTTTCCTCTAGTGGTATTGACCAAATAGTTGACCTCTTCGCTGGTCATGAAATTATATCACTCATGGATGGTTTCTCGGGTTATAACCAAATCTTTCTTGTCCCATAGGATCAACACAAAACGCATTCATCACCCTCGGGGACCTTCTCGCTATCGAGTCATGCCTTTTGGCCTTAAAACCACTAGTGCCACATATCGGTGTAATATGAATTACATCTTCCATGAAATCATGCACCGTATATTAGAAGATTACATAGATGATCTCCTTGCCAAATCTAAACGCCACTCTGAGCATCTCAACATCCTAAATACCATCTTTGATCGCCTCATTAAATATTATGTTTTCCTTCACCCAAGAAGTGTGTCTTTTGCAGTTCTCTTAGGAAATATCCTAAGATTTATCATTTACTTACGTTGTATAGAGGTTGTCCCCTGCTAAAGTCAAGGCTATTCTCAAAATGCCTCCGCCCACTACCTTGTGGAAACTCGTAGCTGCAAGGTAAGTTGTAGTCTATTCGCTGTTTCATTTTGCAAATTTCTGATCAATGTCAACCATTTCATCATCTTCTCAAAAAGATGTCTCCTTTAAATGGGATGATGACTACCACAAATATTTTGAGGCCTTGAAATCATAACTTCTCCAACCACCCATACTCATTCCACCTAAATACGATTAACTCTTCTACCTATACATCTCTTCTACCGATCACTCCTTAGGGGCCATGCTCTCTCCTCATGATGAACAACATAGGGAGCAAGTGGTTTATTACATAAGTCATACTCTTCTAGACTACAAACCCGATACACCCATGCCAAATTTTTTTCTTAGCCTTAGTTTTCATTGCCACAAAACTCTACCATTACCTACTCAACCACAAAACCTATGTTATGACCAACACTGACCCGTTACACTTCATTTATGCCAAACCTTATCAAAACCAAAGGGCTGCACATTGGCTTATGCTTCTAGCTGACCTTGACCTTGAATTCATCCATCAAAAGTCCATCACGGGCCAAGATATCACGACCAATTAGCCAATGCAACCTATTTCTAGGATCAACCCTCTAACTTTGACTTTCCAGATGATTCAATTACTACCCTTTCCCTGGACGAACCCAATTACCAAATGAAACTCTTCTTCGATGGTTCCAAGTGTCGAATGGGGTGGGTTGGTGTTATCCTCATCCCACTTGATAGTGAACCCATGCCTTTTTCTTTCAAACTAGATTTTGATTTTACAAACAATATTTCTAAATATAAAGCACTCGCATTGGGTCTCCAGGCTACTTACACCTTGGATGTTAAGTCAATCAACATCTTTGGTGATTCTCAATTGGTCATAAACAAAGTCAATGGTATATACCAGTTTTGTAATGAGATACTTCAAAAGTATAAGCATCATGTGGACATAATTTTGACCACCTTCGACCGTTATGCCCTTCAAACCATCCCATGTTCTACCAAAAAATTTGTAGATACCATGGCCTGCTTGGCTTCTCAGATACCCGCTTTGCCTGCTAACTCTAAAATATTTGTCACCATATAAAGACTCCAATCACCCTCTTATTTACATTGTGAAGTTTACTCTATCGAAACTATATCTCTTGACTCGAGTGACCTTGGTATAAACAATACTCAGACTATCTTTCCCTATCCATCTTGCCTCCCGACCTCACTCATAATGGACAACGTGCCTTTCTTAAAAGGGTCTCTTGTTACATCATCATGGGTGGCCTCCTCTATAAGCATGGATTTTGGTATTCTTGTACGACGCCTTACAAGTTATGAAATTCCCTATACCGTTAAGGAATTTTATGATGGCATATGTGGAGGTAACTTCAAGTGGTCTTGCGGTTACTAAGCATATTCTTCACCTAGGCTATTACTGGCCAAACCTTAACCATGATTTTTGTGACTATGTTAAGCATTGTGTAAAATTCTAACAACATGCCAACCTTCATCATACACCCAGTCATGCCTTACAGGTCACCCGTGACCTTTGGCCCTTCTCTCAATGGGGTTTGGATCTTGTCGGAGAGATCAATCCCCATTCTTCCCAGAGACATCAATGGATAATCACCGCTATCAAATATTACACCAAATGGGTTGAAGCCATACCTCTCATCTCCATGAAAGTCAAGAAAATATGTGAGTTCATCAATCATCACATTATCTATCACTTTAGTGTTCCACATCGCCTCATCACTAATAATGGAAAACAATTCAAAAATAAAACCTCACGAAAACTTTGTGATGCCTTTGGTATTCAATTAAGTTTCTTGTTACCATGTTACCCAAAAACCAATGGCCAAGCCAAATCCACTAATAAAACCCTAAAAAAATTCTCATGAAAGTGGTTAATGATATTGGGAAGGGTTGGCATACACACATTCCTTTCACTCTGTGGGCATACCATACTAGTATTTACACTTCCACTGCTTCCACACCTTTTTATTTTATCTATGGTACAAAGGCTTTTCTACCTCTCGAAGTCCAAATTCCATCTCTTCATATTTCCCTCCATGACATGCTCAATGATGATGACTTTCCCAAGACTGTTTAGCACAACTTGAGTTATTAGATGAATGCCATCTTAATGCTCTTGACCATCTCCAAGTTTACCAAAAACGTATCAAACGTGCCTATGACAAATGTGTTCATGAACGAACCTTCCAAGTTGGTGATCTCGTCCTGAAGGAAAATCAACATGTAACCAAAGCAAGAAAAATGTAAATGGGGAAAATTTTCTCCTAATTGGCTTAGACCATACATCATGACTCATGCCTATGGATTAGGTGCTTATCATTTATCTTCACTCGATGGTAAACCCGAACCTGATCCCCTTAATGCCTTGCATCTTCGACCATTCTACTGTTGAATTTTAGTCCTACCTCACCTTATGACTCATTTCATGCTCGTCCCTTGAGCTCTACTCACTTCCTACTTTCAAGATGCCCTCCCCAATGATTAAACAAGAATTATGTGCATACCTGTCTCTATTTTACCCTCTCTTAAATATGTGTGCCACGGCTCTGCACATGGCATGATTCTTATGGATACTTTTGGTTTGCTTTTAGATGAGATTCGATGGTCATTTCACCTTGCTTTCGGAACAAGAATTTGATTCCTCACCTTAGTCTTGTCCATGACTTAAAATCCCTCACATAAATTCCACATGGGATCCAACTCCTTGAGTCAAACTTCCAATAAAAATATGAATCCCTCAAAAATGACGTCTTTCTCTCTACATTGCTGTTATAAATAGACTGTTCCCTCGAAGGATAGCTATGTAAAGCCTGCTTAAAAAAAATGAATCTTCCCGCATCGATCAGCTTCGTGAATACCTCAAGGAGTTAATTTCCTCATCCCATATAGACTTCCCACATCGATTATTATATCTCAAAAACAAGTCAAAATAAAAAAAAAAATCATCTTGGACTTGCTCATTGTGATCTCATATCTCTTCCCAAAAGGCATACTACCTAATACCATATAACCTAACCATTTTTCACCTTCTCACCATTTGCACCTTCATTTTCTACTTCCTCAAGGGACCTGCTTTGGGCTGTGACATTTGGTGATCATGTGACTATTCTTCACCTTTAGAATAATCAATCATGTAATTTCTTTAGGGTCTTATGTTCACCAAAGATATCTAAGGTATGATCCACCCATTATCATCCTCGGAATCGGTGGCTCTCTTGCCTCCTCTTATCTTTTAAATTCTTCATTATGTATTTCTCATCCTATACAGGACTAGACCCTCGACACTTATCTCTGGGAAATTTTCCTCTTTTACCACAATCAACTTGAAATCACCCATACCTATTTGCCCACAATTCAACCATACCTAAAATACCTAGACTGAATCATGCCTATAACCTACCAACCCATTCTCATACCTCCTCGCATTTTTTCCCTAGATTATGTGAGAACTACATTGGCTTGAGGTACATGTTCACTTTGGGACTATGTAGGTAGCACTCTAAGGGCATGGGTCCCTTAGAGGTTAGCTCGGCCACTCTCTACCCTAACTAATTCCCTTTCCCCCTTTCCTAGTCACATTCTACCCTAGTTAGTTTCCTTTTTATATCAATAATTGGAAATTAAACCAAACACACAACAATAGGAATGGGCTCTTACCTCATCACACTGCCATCTTCGTGGTGGCACCTCGAGCCACTACACAGGTCCACCCGATCCCTCTCCTACCTCTACCATCACTGATTGCCTACTCGCTCAATCAAATCAAATCAAATCAATCACCCAATCAAATCACTCGCACTCGTAGACCCACCTATCGACCAATGATCACTCGCTCTGTGGCTCACCAACTCAGCTCTCCATGTCATTTGGTCACTTTCCACCTCTTTATCTCTTTCTTGTCATTTTATCCTATGTGGCAAATGAAAAATGATTTTAAAAAATGTGGCACTTTTTCTTTTTATATCCTTCCCGACTTGACCATGCATGATTTCACTCATCGAAGGCGATCTGTGCCTCTAGCTTATCATGGTCGGTTCATGGTGATGGCATCGATTAATTCGCCCATTGTTAGTTATCTGGTCGAGTCTTATTACTACCCATTACCCCTAATTTTCGCTGAATCCTTTCTACCTCACCCACACCTGACTTGGACACTTCACTTTACCCTCGACCTCATCATTTACCACCTAACCTCTTCATCATTTGGGGACTCATTATTTTACCCATACCTCAGCCTACTCGTGCCATGACCTAGAACGTGGACTTGGAACATTACTAGTGACTTGTGACCTCATGTGCTCACTATACCTTACAACATTATTACCCATGTTGTTTGAACTAATGACCTTACCTTGCCTCTTGTCATGACTATTTATCCTGTCTCAGAAACATACCTAAACGTTCCTATATTTGACCCGCATTGTGTTCCCCGACCATATCCTAGACCTTGGATACCGGAATCCTTTCAAACTTGTTTGGATAAACCTATCGACCTTAGACAATGCGGAAGTTTGCATGCTCTTTAACTTGGTACCATGTTGTAGTTTATACATGTGTATGCATTTGACTATTACTACCTTTGAGCTTTGACCCATTAGTTGGATTATCTCGATTGGACCTTTACCCCTTTACTTCAGTTTTCCACCTTCCTCTTCATCAAATTCACATTTTATCAAACCACTCACCAATTCTATCTTCTACCTCATCGGTTCTGGTTTGAGGGGATCACCTTCACCCACACATGGGGCAACCACATCTTATTTTTGTCAATGTCACTTACCAATACAAGCTACACAAAAAAGGGGCAAAATGTAGACACCAAAATTGGGTCACACTCTCCTTGGTCCCTCATTAAATAACGAACTCAAACACACTCACCTAACCATGGCCCCTTATACCCCACACTAATATTAATTTAATTAAATTAATCCATGACCTCATAATATTTATTATTTAAATATCCTAATTAAGATAATTCTCACACCTCCACCTCACCTATACACCTCACCTAGCCACATGTAGTCAATTTTTACACCCACTAAGAACAAGTGAACCTCATGTGTGCCACCTATCACCAAGTGGGTGCTTTGAGTACTCACCCGAGGTGCACGAGAGGGAGTTGAGTCTCTCTTTTATGTGAGTCTAGTGGAAGGCATAGTTCATGGTCCTCACTTAATGATATAAAAGACATGAAGAAGCTATAGAGCTCAGGATGGCCTCTACACCCCTTCAGTCATAACAGAAACAAAGCACGTAATAGACTTAATAGAACTAAGAAGTTGTAAATCCACAAGTATACTCAATCATTCAAGTAAGGTCCATGATTATACAAGATCAAAGCAAAGTAGAAACATGTAGATAATACAAAAGGAGATCTTAATGTAAACATAGTGGTAACCTTATCATATTCATTCATAACCTTACTACAAAGCAACACAGAGGCAGACCATAGTCATGCACCATATCTAGATCCAGACATGTATATTTACAAAACAAAATTTGTATTCCCCATTTCCCCGTTACATCCTTACTAGAATCATTTACCCATTTTATCCCATAGTTCTCATAGTAATTCTGTAGAGCTCTGCTACCATACTTTTGTCTCTCTCTATTCTTTGCCAAGGGTGCACGTATAAATAGGCATATGAGTTCTAAAACTCCTCTACAACCTCAAATTTGGCCCCAAGTGTCAAGGTGTAGGTTTCCCCAAGTGCATGCCTCTCTATGTCATGATTAACATTTTGGATCTTTCTATTGCAAGGTATATTCCTTCCAGGACACCCTGTTACTAGGCTGGAACCTTATCCAAATGGAACATGTTCTTCATGTGTTCTATCCAAAAGGCTGAAAACAGCTAAGTCCCGAATTGTTCTTTGCTCGACGTACACCCTTGGTTCTCCAAGAACCCTTTTTGAATCCTTCCTTATGTGCCTTCACTTGTGCGCTTCCTCCATTCATGCACGCCTATGTGCCTTTAAGATTTGGAAGTTATATTAGGGGCCCAACATTACCCCACACTTCACCTATTCTCCATCCTCGGGAACCTCCTCAAAGAATGTAGTACAAAAAGAATGCAAGGCCTTGCCTTGGAAAAGAATGGAGGGAAAGAATAAAGAATGGGGAGGGAGAGAAAAAGAAAGAATAGAAGGAGAAATATTGCCTGAAGAAGCAGAAGGGGAAAATGTTTCCATAGGTTGGCCTCTAGTGTACTCCAAGTGCTAACTTCCTGCTACACTTTAGTGCAGATATTGCTAACCAGGGTGCTCACCTCGTCGAAGGTTAACCCTTCCCCTTGTGTGGTAATGGTTTCCACCACAGTCTCCAGCTCCTTAGTGTGATCTTCCAGGGCATCCATCTTCCTCGTGATGACCTTGTAGAGTTCTTTTAGCTAGGTTTTGATAGAGACTCACCGGTTCTAAATAGCTTCGGATTTATTTTCCACTTTGGCTATGATCCTTTCTCACTCAGCTCTATATTTTCCTTGAAGTCCTTCACTTGGCCTCATCACTGGTAAGTAGCATGTTTGTCACTTTTTCTTGGTCTACACAATGGTCATAGGTGACCCTGAGGATTTTGTGTAGCTATTCTTACATCAATGGCTTGCACCTTATTGTGCTCACCATGAGCGCGATGACCTTGACTTATGTTCCTTCTCCAAGCATGCAACTACCTCCTCTCAGCTGACTCAAGGCCAAAGGCTACCTCTCCATGGTGAGGATCTGAGTCAAGTCTTCTAGGCACTCCAGGGAGGATCTATACTTTTGTGTAGGAGGGTTAAGGTTTGGGTGCTTTGTGATAATTGCTTGGGAGATGAGTTCCACCTTCTTGGAAACTTCACGCACTTTAGCCTTCTCCTCTTGAAGCTCCCTCTGTAGTTGAGTGCTGATTAATTTCTCAAGGCTTAGGTCCTTTGTCAGCTTCACTACTTCTTCCTTCCTCTTCTCCAATAGGTCCTCCAAGACTTTAACCCTATCATTCCTGCCGAAGAGCCTAGCCTCAATTTCCACAGAGACCTTGTTGAGTGTGTCACACACTTGGTCATCTAAAATTTGTTGTGTTTTTACAATGGGGTTGTCCCCCTTTCCTTTAGATAGTGTTAATACCACTCCTTGGTTAACTTCAAACTCAAGCTCATCGAGGTGGGAGTCAAATGCCCATGATAGCATCTTCCTTGTTCGTGGGTATCCACCCTTAGGATCAAAGGACTCCATGGTGGTGATCTCCTTGGTGGGCATGGTACTCTAGAAATGCACACGTAAAACTTTGTTAGGGTCATCAATGTAGCCCATTGTTGTTCTTCCTCCTTCCACATGTTTACTTCCCATGCACTCACCTTTGGGAACAATTCTTTGAAAGAGTTGGGCCTTTTGTACTACCCACACTCTTCTCCCTCTGCTCTTCTTTGAATTTTCCGAGCACTAGCTCCACGCTGTGCTCTAACTCCTCTTCGACCAAGGTATTGATTATCTTCTCTGCCTCCCTTGTTTCCTTCTCATTCACCTCCTCTTGAGTGAGCTTGGGCATATCTGGCTCCTTGGTACTAGCCCCTTTGCTCCTTTCTTTGCTCTGTGCACCTTCCTCCTTTGGGCACCCTTCCTCCTTATAAAGATGAAAGCATCATTTGTATCCTCTGCTTCCTCTCCCTCTGAATCATGGACATCAATTGGCTCTTGATCCACCTCCAACTCTTCCCCTTCATCATCATCCTTTTCACCTATATAGGTGTTCGGGTCATCTGTATCTTCAGACCCTTGTTCCTCTCCCTTGTTCTTCTTCATTTTCAGAGAACTCCAAGTCGAAGATGTTGTCTTCTCTTCATCTGAAGGTTCTTCAGGGGATGGTGGCTTCGTAGGCTCTAGGGTATTTTCCTTGACCACCATTCTCCTCTTCTTTTGGACATAGGTACTCGGCCTTGCGGTAAATATGTTCTACCTTTCCACCGCCCTTTGTTCCTCTTTCTCTTCTCTCTCCTTACGCTTTGGCGTGGGCTTCTTTCTCCCCATGGGGTCATCTGCGATGGATCTTTCATTCTCCACGTATGCTCCCTTCTCAAACTTTGGCCTTATACGTAGGTAGATCTTGTCAACATCACTCTCGGCAATGGGTAAGGCCATGGGCCTTCTGATGTGTACATCATGCGATACATATCTTTGATGTACGTGCACTTCTCTAGGTAGACTATTTTCTTTCTCATTTCCCTATGTTCAGTATCAAGGGTAGATAGGTCAAGTCTTAGTTTCTTTGACTCCTTGTACCTTTTCACTCCTGTTTGGAAAAATTGGGCAGTAAATGAGAAGGGGAGTTTCTTGCATGGGACTCACATTTACCATCCACCAAGATGAATCTTTGAATACGGAAGTGTTGGTATACTGTGAACTCTACTTCTCCTTCAGTTGCCACAGGGAGTTGTTCTAGGATCTTCCATTCCACCTCAAATTCATTCCTAAGGTGTGTATACCATTTATCCAAGCTCACCTTGTGCACCCCTATCATTGACTCACAAGTATAGTTATGGAACCTGTCCGTGGGTGAAGGGTCTTCATCAAGGTACTCCCATAGGAACTTATCAGATGTATCCAGCACCTCGATCTCTAAGAACACAATGGTTAATAGAATGTTCCCAAAAATATCTTTCCTCCATTCTCCACGCTACTTATGATCTTGTCTACTATGTACTGGGAGATGTTGTACACAGTGCCTTCCGCAACCTTCCTATAGAAATTCAACCAGTCTTGCTCACCTGGGTCCACCTCTCTTGTCCATTCATCTTGGAGACAAGGTGCATGGCCATATTCATCACCGGATCACTGATATTCGAGATGTCATAGTATCTTGATCCCTTCTTATACTCCTAGGATGCAATGGTTTCTTTGATTGCCTCCTCATCCTGGAGGTCATCTATGAGCACGTCCCCTTTACAACTTAGGCCTGTAAAGTGTGAGATTAACTAGGGAGTTATGCACATTTTACACCCTACGAAGTAGAAGAAATATTCATGCATGTGCGTCATTAGCCATTGGTACAAGCACTCGGGCTTCCCAAAATATGGTAACTCGTAAAGCTGGAGAAGCCCTACCTTCTCCATTTTCACCTTGACTATGTCATTATAGATTGGCATCCCATCAGGTGTTTATTTATTTGTGGGGTGCACTAGCTCCAGATGCCATCTCCTTTGTTATTATACTTAACCGGTGATTGTAGTCGATCACAGTCATCTATCTTATGTGGGACTCCCACTCTTTCCCTAGCAAAACCCCATCTAGGTATTGCATCTCTGAGTACCATTCCTCATTGGTATCTAAGGGGATTTCTTCTTCTTTCTTCTTTCCTTTTCCCTTACCCTTTCCTCTCTTGGATTGTACTACAAGCCTATCAACTGGTTTTATTTCCATAATTTTACCATTTGCTTTCATTCCCTGGTTACTTTTGAGTTGTCTGAGAGTTTTCTTCGTGTGCCTCGTGCCCTAGAGCACAAACCCTAATCTCTGATTTTCCTCCTTCAATCATGGTGCTCTTTCACAACATTCCTCACACCCGTGAATCACTTCTGTTCTAGTTTGTAGATCTAACAGACTGATTGCGTGTAATTTTTTGAGATTTTACCTCACACGAGTGATCTCTCAAAACCCTAGCTCTTGAAAGAAAATCTTTCTCCTTATTTTCGCAAAGTAAAATAATGAACTGCGCATCCTTTTATTTATAGCTTTTCCCACTTTTACACATTAAAGGCTCGACTACCTACCACCATATGACAATATTTAATGTGGCATTTTCAAACAAACCCAGCTTCAAAGCTTTTCCTTACGTGCCCAATCCTTACATGAAAAGGTTTTCACCCGCGCCCAATCCTTGCATGAAAAATTTTCCAACCTTCTAGCATGCAAACAATCCATCTTGACAGAAGACACTTGTGTGTGTGTTACCAGTCGTCAAAGCCGCCTCTTCCATCCTCATGATTATTGCTTTTTCCTACCTTTTGTTTTTGTGCTTTTTCTCCTTATCGTGGATTTCCAATGTAACCTTATTTTTCCATCCATCTGCCTTATTTTCTCCTAATGCATCTTTTCAACAGGGCCAATTTAAATGGTCTACCAACCCAATCCTCCTGTAGAATAACTCCATGTTTCTCTTTATCACCTCACCCCACACTAAAATGATGTACGGTCCTCTACACATTCATAAGTCAAAAAATTAATAAGTTTACCGACGTCCAAGGTGCAAAACAAGACAACAACATGAAAGGGAAAAACAAGAAAGGAAAATCATAAAAGGAAATTCTAAACTAACTGGAAAAACTACCTTATTTACAAACACCAAGAAGCATTATTTATAGTAGGGCTTCAGCCTACTCCCATTGAAGTGTCTAGGTAATTTTGTTCCATCCAACACTTGTAACTGACATGCGCCTAAATCAAGGATGTATGAAATTACATAAGGACCCAACCAATGCACCTTCAACTTTCCAGGATGGCATAGAAATTTAGAATCATATAGCAATACCATCTGGCCAACCTCAAACTGTTTGTTTTTAATGTGGCGGTCATGCCATGCCTTTTGCTTAGTTTTTTTAGTTTTTGGCTCCATCTTGCTAGTAAGCGCCTTTCATCCAAATTCATCAATTCATCTATTCTCTCTTCTAGTGCTTGTTCATCATCCAATCCTCCTATGCGTGTTATCCACAACAATGGTATCATAAATTCAACCGGAAAAACATTCTCTCATGTTGAACACCGGTTGAAATAGTGTGGCCTTGTTCAACCTTTTATACGTTGTTCTGTATGCCCAAAGAACTGTTGATACCTTGTCGTCCCAATCCTACCTACCCACATCACATATCTTAGTCAATGTGTGACTAAGGATTTTTTGAATGCCTCTGCAGTCCCATTTTCCTGAGGGTGATAAGGGGTAGTCTTGTGATGGGGTACCATGAATTCTGCCAATAGAATCCTAATTGTTTCATTTAAGAAGTGAGTTCCCCTATCACTTATTAAACTTAATGGGCACCCATACCTTCTGATAATGTTCTCCCACAAAAATCTAGCAATCGTGGCTGCGGTGCGATCCTTAGTGGGCGCAGACCTCTTCCCACCTTGTCGATAATCGGTCATGAGTAATGACATACCACGAGTTAGTCCTCCACACACGGTGGTGAGATTGGTTTGACAAAATCTATTGACCATTTTTCAAAAGGTTCCGTCTTGCTAAGAATGGGGCACAAGGGCATATCATCCCTTTCTCCGGGTTTTCCAGGTGCTTTGGCGGTGGTCACAGGCCTTGCAAAACTCAATGCAATCCTAGTGAATCATCTCCCACCATAGTCCAGTGACTAGGATCTTACACGTGATTACGTTCCCCGCATAGTGTCCTCTAGCAATCCCACCATGGGCTTCTTCTATTATGGCTACGCGCTCCTGTTCTAATACACACTGGCACAAAACCTCATCCCAGCCCATTTTCTACAAATCCCCATTGATCAACATGAAGGGCGTGGTGCGTATGTCTAAAATTTTCCTTTCCAGAGCATTCATCCCTTCAGGCACCACACCTTCCTTGAGAAAAACAACAATGTCTTCTAATTCTTAGGGCACACACCATAACCTGAATAGTTGCGCGTCTGACATGGTTTCCTTGATACTTTGTGCATCTTCTCCCAAATTAATCCTGGATAAATGATCTAGCCCACAATTGTTCTTTCCGGTTTTACCACCACTTTGAATTCAAATTCTTGAAATAAAAGTACCCAACGGCATATGCGCCCTTACATACTACTTTGTTTACTATATACTTCAAGGCCTTATGGTTAGTGTAGAATATGAAGGGAGTTCTTTAGTGCGTACCCAAAATTGTAAGGCATCATCTTTGCGCGAGCGGTGTAATAAGTGCCCCAATGATGATACTGGTCTCCTCGCAAGGTGTTCGGGATCCGGAAAAGCCCTCGGGTATGCGTTAACATCCCGCATGCCTCGCTTTGCCCCGTGCCCTTTGTTTTTCCCTTTCTTTCCTCTTTCCTTGGCCTTTTGACCTTGGTGGCGAAACCGCCGCCTGCGGGGCGGTCTCGTGACCGCCGCCACGATCGGGAGGCGGTCTGTGAACTGCCGCCCGCCACGAGCAGGCGGCGGTCTGTGCGCGTTTTTCGAACGTTCTTTTGGCGCGACCGCGTGAAATATCAACGCTTTACCAGCTTTTCTTGCCGACTTGAGCACGCATTTATGTTTTTGGTCCCTGGAATAGTGTTTTCTTTTGTTTAATGTTTAGGAGTTCAGTTTGGATTTGATCTCTGCATGTTTGGATTCCTATAAATGCATGGTTTGTGCACATGCAAATGGCCCCTGAATTTAGCTCTGAATTTTGCTCCAAAGTTTGTTTTGAATTTCTTGTTGCAGTAGATCTAGTTTTCTTTTGCTTAGAATTCTTAGATTTCTCATTGAGTGCTTTGGCTAGTATTGTCTTTGCTTGGTGGTAAACCACATATCCAACTTGTGCAGTCAAGTGCAAACATTATTTGAGCCACCATTTTTAACTCCATTTTCATGTTTGATGTTTATGGTCTTTTAGCTTGCTTAAGATTGGTAGCATAGGTTGTTACAGGTTTGTTTTAGCTTTGTGTTACTGTTGGTAAGCCACAGATCCAACTTGTGCAAACAGTATTACTGTTTTGGAGTAGAATAGTCTAAGGCAGCCATTGAAGTTGCAGGTTTTGCTCTTCATACAGACTAGTTTCAGGTTCTGGATACTTTTGTTGCACGATTCGCAGTAGACCCCGCTAGGAATTGTATAGGCCAAGCTCTGTACTCTTGCGCCATCCCTCTCTATCCGCACTCTATTACATCGCATTCCAAAGGCAACATCCATTGATCCAAATACTTATTCCTGTTGATGCAAGCATTCCACGCTTTTCTGGATTCACGTGAGCACAAAGAACGTGGAGATCATACTGAGGGGACAAGAACACACACACCGTCGGATTCGCCACTGTTCTGCGAAATCCAGGTTCCATCTTTCAAAGTTTTAGTTAGAACTTATCAAATAAAGTAGTTAATCGCTTTATTTAAGTTATTTCCATTCTCGATATTGCCAGGGAAGTTGTGGGGATTGATAGTTTCTGAGAAACTATGATTCATTCCTCACTTCGAGGTAGGATCGAAGAATCTTGCAGATAGATTAGTTATTTCCTTGTTTAGAATAGATATACGAAATTGCACAGACAAATAGCTACACTCGGCTATTTTGTTTGTTTTACGTTGTTAGTTTAGTTATCAATTCTAAATATTTTAAATAGCTGCTTTCTTATAAATTGCCAGAAAATACAAAAAGAAATTATATATGTTAGAAGTGTATTTAGATTTTACTTTATTCTTTGTTTGTTTCATTCTTTGCTTTTTGCATGACAATCACGGGACCTAGGGAGCCCAGGGAATACATTTTCGAGCCAATTGTGCCCCAGCCCAATACCGTAGTGGCAATAACTGATATTGACCAAAACCTTAGGATACAAGTCTTCCAAACAACAACAGACTTCCAACAGATCAGGTCACAGTTGAGAGGGTTAAATATCGAAGACGACCAAGCACATCTGTTTTGGTCAAATCAGCCAAACTACAGGTTATCCTAGAAAACATCCGCATGACTGTAGAAGGATTTGAAAGAGAACAAATATTCGGGTGCGATCCTTTAGTTCCACAGCCAGACGCTGGAGACACCCTAGTAGATATAGATACCAGCTTAAGAATCCAAGTCGCTAGAACACCTGTGAGGTATTCTGAGAAAATCGCACAATTGCTGATTCTAAACGTAGAAGCTGAAAAGGCTTACGACTACTGGATACTAGGGATCAGAACTTGATCTCCCGTATGACCATAACGGGACCGCAACAACCAAGAGTCTATGGTTGTGATCCCCAGATCCCACAGCCCAACGAACCCACAAGTCAGTTAGATATAAACACTGGCCTTCGTACATTAGTATTTCAGTCTACTCCGATTCCACCTCTCATCATTCAACAGTTATCCCTACTAGACACAACAGCTAACAAAGCTAGAGAATTTTGGACTAGGCCAGAGAATCGTCCATAGAATCGACCATATTTACCATATGACCCTATCAGGAGAAATACACGAAACCATCCCGGGTCATTTTCCACGCATCCCACAACCCATAGATCGAATCACGCCAGAGCTCGATATTGATTGGAGCCTTCGAGCAGTCATCCTCGCTGATCGATCTATCACACCAGTCCAAGTTAGAAGGGCCTTCTTTGCCTTAGATTCGTAAATACCATTAGTGCGTGTCCAGACATTGGATTTTGCTGACTAGTTTTTCTGCGCATTCTACCCCCACCGGCTGTCTCGGCATGACCTCGGGAGGTCGGGTACGCGGAAGAGTCACTTGTCGATTCCCACGCTCACCTGTCGCTTTTCCGACGTACAAAATTGGTGAACCCGACGTGAATCAAGCAATTCTTTCACCTTCTCTTTGAGAAGTTTTATCTTCTCCAAATCACCTTCGCTCCTTCCCATTATTCTGCGGGTATTCATATACCCCACGAATATGTCGGGATTCGATGCATACGGCAGACCCCTCTTGGGTCTTGAGGCATACTACGCCTAACAGAATAGGCAATCATCACCCTCACTCTCAATGTGGGGCGACAACTATTCAACTAACCAATTGTCAACACAAACACCAAGGACTAGATATAACTCGTCCTTTCAAACAGAGGGGTTGGAGCAAATTGCTCAAACACAAACAGAGCCTTCAGGCTCAAACAATATGACATTGACTGGAGAATCTGCTTCATCTCCTCAGGTATTACTCAGACCACATATTAGTAGACAATCGGATCCATACTTGGTCTTGGATGATGGACAATCAATACCTTATCCTAGGAGTGAACAACGCTCCCGGGGTATGTACCCACCTATAGGAGGTTTACAAGTACAACCTGAGACCCATTTTCAAGAAAATACCTCTACAGGAAATATTCTTGGAGAAACTTGGCAAGATAGCAATCAGTTCATGACAGGCTATCACATGCCTATACAACACCGGGACATACAACAAACGCCACCAAGGCACGATATCATGGCTTCACCAAACGAAGTCATTTCAAATCTAATGGAAAAGGTTAGAGGATTAGAACTTGCCCAAGCAAGTCAAAATTCAAAAATCATACAAACAGGGAATTCCAATCCTCCGCACCATCCTAGCCAAGTGGATCTCCTCACAGGAGTAGGCACACTGGGTATGACTCCTCAATATTCACAACAAGTGCCAACTAGACCCACAATCGCTAACACTGTTCCTCTTGGTCCAGTACAGAGCAATCCATTCCTAGATAGTACCCCTTCGTACTTAAACATGTACTCCAAATCACCACAAGGGGATTTGTACTCATCCCCCGGCGTGTTTACTCAAATGCAGGGATTGCCTTATGCCCCTGCCAACGCGTACGTTACGCCATATCAACAACCCCTTCCGCCACCACAGGCACCATCAATGGTTGAGACATATGCGATAGGGACTTATTCAGAATATTTAAAGGAGCCCTTAGATTTCGCCATACGAAGCGTTATGCTTCCAAGGCCTCTTCCCGATTTTCCCAAATACAAAGGAGAAGGAGATCCGAATGCGCATATCAAAGCTTACGCTACGCCATTCGTGAATTACTCCCATGGGATGGGGTTGTTCTAAAATATTCCCCAAAACGCCTGAAAGGCATTGCCCTCGATTGGTATTACGAGAATACCCGAGGCTTCCATACATTCGTTCAAACAACTGGTATGCAATTCATCAAAGCCTTCGACATGAACAAACTATTAAAGACAGGAATCAGGGAGTTCTTGCACATCAAGCAAGAACATAACGAGTCTGTCGCCCATTTCATCCAAAGGTGGCGTACAGTCCTTTATTCCTCGGCAAGCGCTCCAAACATGGATCAGATGGAGCTATGCGATTTATTCCTTCATTCTCTTAGCAGAGAAGTGAAGGAAGAAGTCCAAAAATTCCCACTGAGGACTTATGACGAGGTGCTTGAAAGTGCTCTGCGAATTGATCAAGCGGCCAGATAGATGCGGCCGTAAGGCGTACGGAGCAAACGGGAGGTTAATCACCTCTTCTCAAAACACTACAACCACCACAAGCGTCAATCAAGGACCCAAAATCCTTAACAAAAATCGTAACAACAGACGAGGAGATGGTAATCGGCCAGCCCAAGAGGGTAAATATCGTTAATACTCCGTCACAAACAAACAACCAAAGAAACAACAATTTTGTCCCGACGATTAATACGGTGGATTTTAACAATCCACAACAACAACAACGGCGAAATCCCATGCAAGGACCAAGCCAAAACTCATTTGGTTACCAAAACCAAAGTCAAAACCAAAAACAACAATTCCAAAACTTTGGTCCTAATAGGCAACAGTTTGACCGGATTTTAGGCCACAATACACACCAAACCAACAAAACGGGAATTATAATCCCAATTCTTATTGTGGTTTCCATAAAATTCAAGGGCATGACACTAGAACGTGTCGTGATTACAACAAATTCATGCAACGCTTGCCAAATGAGCAAAAACAATTTTTTATGGATATGTTCTTAGCAGATCCTCACGTCCACTAACGCAACTACCTTCGCAGGGCGGTTTCCCTCGAGACGCCTCTCAAGAGATCTTTAATGATCCACTCCCAAACCATGATAATGATAGGTTGAAACCAACTGGAACAAACAAAGGTGCAATAACAGGAAACAACGATCACGAGGCCTCAACCTCGCTAAATCCGTTAGTTGCGCCACAACTAGGAAGTCAACCACGACCTAAGGTAGTTGGATTAGTAGAGTTAGATTCCGATTTACCCGTTGAAGCAATTACGAGGACACGAGAGTATTTCTCTCAACCAAGTCCAAGCCATCTTCCGGAAGCTGATAACATCCAACAAACCGTAACAAAACCTATGGGTGCTTACGATCTAATTAATGATCTAACAAAAACCTTCTCGCATATTTCATTCCTTGATTTACTAAAGAATTCCCCTGCTCACAGGGCTGCTCTTTTAGAGGCATTAGGTTTGGGCCATTTAATTAGCATCACTCCACCACCAGAAGCACAAGTAAATCATATAGACTTTGATGTTTATCCTCCGGGACAAGCAGATAGGGATGTCGAATTCATATTCGAAATAAGTAAAATGCCTACAGATGCTGAGATCGCACGCCGAGGTGATCCAGCCCTACACTTGCAAGTACAAGTTTATAATAACTATGTAAAACGGGCAATGGTTGATGACGGAGCTGCGGTTAACATAGTTCCTTTCTCTTTTCTCCAAAAATTGGGATATGGAGAAACAAACTGTTCTACTACACGAAATACCTTGAGAGGCTACGACAGCCTTAAAGCCACATCGATAGGAACTATAATACTACCAGTCACCTTAGGACCTAAAACAATCCTAACTGAGTTTTATATTATAGATCGGGAAACTAACTATAATATGATCCTCGGCCGACCATGGATACACCGCATGAAGGCAATCCCTTCCACGCTATTTCAAGAAGTAAGATTCCTGCATCTGGGAAAGGTATTTGTAGCCAAAGGCGATCCAAAGCCATTTGACGTACACCTAGCTGATTTAAAGAAGAGACCAGGTGTACACTCAGAATTCGAACTGCCAACAAACCAACTTAACAAACCCTCCGACTCAAAGCCAGAGGAAAAGTTGATACCTACAACGGATCTTGAAACTACCAACATAGTCCAAACAATTCCAAAAGGTAAAACTAAAGAGACAGTATCATTAGAGACTACTGCGAAGATCGTTGAATTAATAGAACAAGATTCACCAATATTCTTACCATTCGATTCAGTAGGCATAGGATTTTCCTTAGGTGTTGGTTCCTTGCCAGCAGAAGATCTCTGTATGGTAGAAGTAGAGTGTGCAAACACAGCAGATACACCTACATCCATACTCCCAGCTAAGTATTGGACTCTCCATTTCGATGGAGCTAAATGCCGTTATGGAGCGGGGGCAGGTATAATTCTTACCTCGCCCGAAGAGAAGGTCCTCCCATTCTCTTTTAAATTAAACTTTGAATGTACAAACAACGGCGCTGAATACGAAGCCCTCCTCCTTGGCCTTACCTTAGCCAAAAGAATTGGTATCGATAATATCAGAGTTTTAGGAGACTCGCAATTAGTTGCAAACCAAGTTTCAGAGGTATATGAAACTAAAGCCGAACACTTGCAACTTTACAAAAACGCTGTATTAGATTTAAGCAAAGCGTTCAACTTCATATCCATCGAAGCAATTCCACGAGAGAAGAATCTTCTCGCCGATTCGATAGCAACTTCGGCATCACGCTTCACTCCAAGCAATGAGCTAGAAGATACTCATTTCACGGTATCCATTCGTAACGAACCATTAATAAAAACGATGAAGGACCCTCTTTCAAACGGAAGTGAATCTACCATCCTAGACCATGTTGGAAATGATGCGGCTACTTTGGATTACTTAAATGCCCTTGCAGCATTACATCTCTCCTATCACACGCTGGATTTATCCCTGATCCCGCATTCATCTTCCTACTTCGGAAATCCCGTAACGAATCTTCCCTCGCAAAAAGAACCTAATATATACGTGGTGGAAAACGGGGATGATATAGATCTACCTCCGGCACCACCAGAGTTCGAAGAGGGTAATGCCTCTTTAATTGAAGAAACAATCGATGTCAACATCGGAACGGAAGATGAACCAAGAGTTTTAAAGTTAGGTTCTTCATTAACCCCAGAGGAAGTAGAGATACATACTCGGGTTCTCAGAGAACATCAGAAGGCATTTGCATTTAATTACAAAGAGATGACCGGAGTCGCACCCCACATTGCGGTGCACAACCTCGTCACTAGATCAGATGCAAAGCCTATTAAACAGAAATCAAGACCCATGAAACCCAAAGTAGCTCTCATGGTAAAAGAGGAGGTGATGAAACTCCTTCAAGTAGGATTCATCAAGCCAGTTGACTACTCCCAATGGGTATCCAACATCGTTCCCGTTCTCAAGAAGAATGGAAAGATACGCATCTGCATAGATTTTCGAGATATCAACAAAGCTTGCCCTAAGGATGACTTCCCATTACCATCCATAGACGTTATTGTTGATGCAACAGCAGGTTTTGAACTCTTGTCTCTCATGGATGGATTCTCGGGATACAATCAAATCAAAATATCCGAGCAAGATCAAGCTAAAACCACGTTTATAACTCCTTGGGGAACCTATTGCTATGCTGTCATGCCTTTCGGTCTCAAAAACGCTGGTGCTACATACCAGCGGGCTATGACTTATATATTTCACGATTTAATTCATAAAATCGTGGAATCCTATGTAGATGACTTGTTGGCTAAGGCCAAGAAGCGTTGTGACCATCCTGAAGTACTCCGCGTCATTCTTTCACGTTTAATAGAATACGGAGTTACGCTAAATCCGGAGAAATGCGTCTTTGGTGTAACAGGAGGAAAGCTCCTAGGTTACATCATATCATCACGAGGGATCGATGTTGATCCAGCCAAAATTCGGGCTGTCCTCGAAATGGTCCCACCCTCGAGTGAATCTGGAATCAGATCATTTCTTGGGAAGCTCGGTGCAATCCGGAGATTTATCCCGGATCTAAGCTTCGCCATTCACCCAATCAACAATTTACTCAAGAAGGACTATAGCATTAATTGGACTGAAGATTGCAATGAAGCTTTTGATGCTGTCAAGCGTTTCTTGTTATCACCGCCTACGCTAATGCCGCCTAAGCTAGATCGCCCTTTAATTTTGTACTCACGGGCCACCGATGTTTCGTTAGCTTGCATGCTAGCCCAAGAAGACGATGACAAGAGAGAGCGTGCAATTTATTTCATTAGCCGAACATTGCTCGACTACGAAACACGCTATACACAAGCGGAACGAGAATGTCTTGCCATAGTCTTTGCTACTAAACGCCTAAGACACTACATGCTAAATCAAGAGACAAGGGTCATAGTAAAGACGGACCATTTACGGACTTTTCTCACACAAGGGTCCTTGTCCAAAAAAGCTGGACGTTTTATAACCTTAATGGGAGAGTTCGAATTAACTTTTGTAAATCAGAAGTCAGTTAAAGGACAAATCATTGCAGATTGGTTAGCTGATAACCCGCTAGACGGAGGAGACTTAGTAGATTTAGACTTTCCAGATGAATCGTGTACTACGTCGAAACCCGACTTCGCTATATCTGAGTGCCCTTGGTACGCTGATATCATTAGTTATATCATAGACCATAGGTACCCAGAAGGAGCTACACCTCAACAAAAAAGGAGGTTACGCATTATCATAGCTAAATACGTAATTATAGAGCAGGTGCTCTATCGGAAAGCATTCGATGGAATGCTCTTAAGGTGCGTTGACACAGAAGAGTCCAGAGGATTCTCCATGAATCCCATAGCGGTATATGTGGAGGCCACTTGGTGCTGCCATGCCACTTGCTTTCGAAAAATACATCGAATGGGTTATTTCGGCCCACTCTAGAACATGACACAATAGAGTTTGTACGCAGGTGCCATAAGTGTCAGGAGTTCTCTCATGAGATCCACATGCCAGCACAAACTTTACAACCGATCGTTACTCCATGGCCCTTTTCTACATGGGGCCTGGACTTGATAGGGAAATTCTCTCCCTCCTCCACAGACGGCCACAATTTTATAATCACGGCCACTGAATATTTCACTAAATGGGTAGAAGCCATGCCTCTTACAACTGTACCTGGTTCTGTAATCGCCAAGTTCATTTTGAACCAAATCATTTGCAGGTACGGTATCCCACAAATCATTATCTCAGATAATGGAACCTCTTTCAAAAACGAAGAAGTTCGTGAGCTATGCAACAGATTTAAAATCAGCCATCATACGGCCTCCTTGTACTATCCCCAAGCCAATGGGCAGGCTGAAGCAACAAATAAAACACTGAAAGCCATTCTCCTTAAAACAGTGAAAGAAAACAAGCGGGATTGGCACTTAAAGTTATATCCGGCCTTGTGGGCCCATCGAACTTCAATAAGAACTCCAACAGGAGCAACTCCTTTCTCGCTGGTATTTGGGTCAGAAGCAGTTCTCCCACTCGAAGTTGAAATCCCCAGTCTTCGCATTTCGCTACAAGGGATTCTGGATGAGGACGCTTACAGAGAAGCACGTCTTTCTCAATTAGAAAGCCTGGATGAAGCCAGGGATAGATCTTTGAGCAATGACATAGAGTCTATGCCGACCGGATGTGCCGGCAATACAACAAGAAGGTCTATGAACGTGACATATACGAAGGTGACCTAGTTCTAAGGTTAGATAGCCGGATCGACAAGAAGACCGGCGAAGGAAGGAAGTTCCGGCCCAAATGGTTGGGCCCATACCAAGTCACAAAAGACTACGGAAATGGTGCATACCTCTTATGTACGCTAGAAGGTGAGGAGTTTGGCGAAACAGTCAATTCTCTCCACCTCAAACGTTTCTACGCATAAGCAGCTAACGCTACCTATATAACTATCTACATTGCATTTTTCATACAAATTAGGATCATTTTGTCCACTTGTTCTTACACAAATTATGATCAAGGAATCTATTCTCAAAAGCAATTTATTTCAAACTCGTGATGTTTCTGGCATAAAGTTCTTTAATCATATCTCTCCATCTTTAACATTATCAAATCACTTCAGAATCTTTTATCAAACAGTTTAGACATGACGAAGTCCTAATGGTAACCATACCAAGATCTGCAAGTTTGTTCTCGCTTTGATTTCTTCTTAGGATAGGTGTCTTGCCTATGGTCTGTTCTAGAAGCTTCATGGTGTCACATCTATCCCATATACGCATCTCTTTGGAAATAAGCATATATTGACAGTTTACTCAGATAAACAAGTCAAGAAGTGATTGAAACAGAAAATTTTATTTTACACATTTCCTTGCCCCACCAACCTTCGGTGATGAGCTTGCGTCTCTTACTAGTGACGTAGGGTTGGGAAAGGATGGAAATGCCCTTACTCGCCTATGCCTTGCCCACGGTGATAAACCCATGCTTCTTACAAGTAGCATGGGGCAAAGTGTAGGGGGTCCTCTAAACAAAGTGAATGTTAAAAAGTCATAAACAATCAATTCAAACTTTGAGTCAATAAACGAATAAATCAGATGATCAAAATTCCAAGAGAGTTAAAAATCCTAAAAACCCAGATTTTGTCTACTATGTGGCCATCTACGGGTCTAAGTCTGGATAAACCGCAAAGCAAGTCGCACCCAAAACTATGAAGTCATTCAGGTAGAGTAAGCTTGTAGTTCTTAACTTGGTTCCACCAAAGCTTCGCCTGTCTTTTATCACTATCATTTCACCATATTTCATAACTTGCGCCCTTCTTGGCTCTTGGTGATGAGCCCTCGCATCTTACTAGTTGCGTGGAGTTAGGAGTGGGGCAAGTTAATCTGTTCATCATACTGGTTATTTTTC
Source organism: Taxus wallichiana var. yunnanensis (assembly GCA_018340775.1). Classification (NCBI taxonomy): domain Eukaryota; kingdom Viridiplantae; phylum Streptophyta; class Pinopsida; order Cupressales; family Taxaceae; genus Taxus; species Taxus wallichiana. The sequence goes on along the minus strand of CM031243.1, from coordinate 162,040,178 downwards.
ATCATTTTGCCAAAACAAATCATGAGGTATCCAAATTGCCCACAGAAACTAAGATTTAAGATCACAATATATCTACAATATCATGTATCAGCATCATGAAACACAAAAAGAAAGCAAACATTTGCATCATCTGTTTTCCATTGCATACATTCTAGAAAGCACATAAAACATACATCGTAGTATACACAAAACAGTTGGAAATAAAGAAAGTAGAATACAAATGACAAGTTTTGATCCAAAACCGACGCATATATATAAATAAATCAAGTCTATATACAATGCCATCATGCGCGAGGCATGGTCAAAACGCTCAAAGAGCCCGTAATACACAAAGAATGTAACTACAAATATAGAGAGCCGAGTGGCCTCAACGGCCTGTGCAATCCCGCCGAGGGTGCGCTCCTCACCTAGGACTCGGCTGCGGCGGCGCTCACGAGATGGACGGAGGCTCGGGGTCCCAAGGGGCAGTCGTGGTCTCGCCATGAGAGCGGCTCCTCATAAGACGCTCGGCTGTCCTATAGCCTGCCAACTCTGTACGGAGAGTTGACACCATCTTGGCCACATGCCAAACGGGAGCGAAGACGTCAGTATGCCTGCCGGCTGCTGAGGGCTCTCCGGCATCCACGGATAACTCCGTACGGGTCTTATCCATAGGGATCATCAAAGAATCGACGCAAACCCTACGGATTAGATCCCGCCACTCATCAACAGTCTCTGCAAAGCAAAGAAAGAAAAACAAATTAGAAACTAGGCAAAAGATTAAAGTATACACAATGCAAATATAAGGAGAGTTAACATTCGAAAACAAATCCTAAAACAAAACAAGCATTGAAAGGAGGAGAAGATAACTTACTCGGATCGCCAGGCCTCCAAGATGGGTCGCTGGCTGGCCGCATGCTGCTGCCGATGCCGGCGACCGAGGAGCTGCTCCTGTAGTTGGGGCAACATGGCGCCCCGCAACGGACTCATCGTCTCCACCATGACCTCGGGAGAGTGGCTCCTCAGAGGCCACGGTCTCTCTCTCTGCACTCTCCTCCTCTCTCTCTGCCCGCAAAATGTCCTGAGTATCATGCCACTCAGGATCACTCTCATCTGTCTGCTCCTCGACCTCCTCCTCATGTGTGCTCCTCAGAATCGGAGTCAATATCTATAGGGTCGTCACTGCTATGAGCAGGACCTGCAGCAATCTGAAGTAATGGTGCCCGAGGCGCACCAGCTCTCCCTCTGGCCCGAACTATCCCTCTGGCTGCAATAGGAATGCCAGGGGTAATCACTGTCCAACCACGGCCTCTAGGCCCCCCTCTAGCCTCTCGGACTGATCTATAAACGGGTGCTACTGGAGGAAGCATAGCCGCGTAGGGGAGGCCAAACTGCTGAGGAACCCTGCTGAAGGGATGTACCTCTACCCGGCCCACACGATCAATAACCTGCCCTGTGGTGGAGCAAGAGATCAATGTCGTAGTCTCCTCTCCCCATATACCGGCCATAAGCTGGTACGGTGTAGCCTCCATGTCTGCCGTGGTAAGGGTGGCTACTGGCTGGTGAGGTGCTCTGAGCACTGACATACCTGACCATCGGGCTGCCCTCACCGCCCCGGGATCTGCCACCGCCACGCCTCTGCCATACGGAATGAAACGCTCATACACCCAACTCATGACTAGAGTGGGGTGGCTCAAAGACTGTCCCTGCAATCGGACCACCCTGTATAAGTCATGGTAGGTGGTCCCCAAAATATCTGCGCCCCAGGCGTATTTCCGGCCATGTCCCTCTATCTGTGCAATGATGGGGCCCCAGCAGTATAACAATGTATCCCCTCCCTTGTCCCCGATCAGTCTCGAGGCAAGGATCCCCATGATGGCCTGTCGAAATACGGGGATGGGCAAAGAAGGAATGGATCTAACTCTCACTCCCTTCTTTGGCCCCGTGGAAATAGCTGCATCTCCCATATAACACCCCACTGCTTTGTGCGATCGTGCTCTGGACCCACTGTGTCTCGGTGTGAGTCTCCTCCCGATGATCGGGACCCCCAGGATGCGATAAACATCCTCCAAAGTGATGGTCCACTCACCACGGACCCCTGGCAGTCGGAAGGTGTTCCGATCTGCGTCCCAATATGAAAATAGGTCACAAAGAATCTGACTGGATGGAGCAACGTGGGGCACACGCGACAAACGTAATATACCGGCCCTCTGCAATGTGTCCTCCTCATCTGCGAGAGGGCATCCAAACCCTGGGCAGCCAGTCCACACTCTCGCTCCCGGCCCATCTAATGTACTCCTCTTTTGCTGCATACACCCAAAAACACACAAGGAAGAGTAAGTTAGTATCTAAACAACATCAAGAGAAGCATAAAAACACGTACAAATGCTAAAAATACAAGCAAAAGCTTTTAAGTAAGGTTCTTTTGCATTCTGTGCAAAACCGCCGCCCTGAGCAGGGGGGCGGTTTTGTAACCGCCGCCTTAAGGGCGGCGGTCTCGTGACCGCCGCCCTGTACAGGGAGGCGGTCGTGTAACCGCCGCCCTGTCCAGGGCGGCGGTCGCGGTCCGAAAACCCGCGCGGGTTTTTAAACCTAAAAAGTCCCAAAAATGCGAAAAATAACCATTTTAACTAAAAACAAAGCCTACCCAGTAGGCGCCCCCCCTAGATGGACCTTTTGAACCTAACAATTTCAAAAATAATCCCCCCATTGCAAAGAATTTGCCATTTCAAATTTGAAGAGGGAAAAACATAAAATGAAAGAAAACCAACCTGTGATCGCTGAGGTCGGTGTTCCGCTCGTGGAGGCATGATCTCTATCTCACTACGGATGTTTTGACTCTACTCGCGTAAGAAACCGTCACCGTGGGTCCCAGAGCTCAAAATCAATCAAATCGACTCGCGCAAATGAATAGGAAAATGGGCCCACTTTCATATATATATCGTCCTGTTTCGTTTTAAAAATAACTTTTTCACAGGTTCGGAGCGCCGACGGAGGTAAGTTTCTATCCTCGCACAAACGGTACGTCCTCTTTCTCTATTATTTTAACGTTTATTTTTCAAATTATTGTATCTATCTTTTTGAGTTCTCTTTTCATTTTGCGGGTAGGGAAATTTTGAGCGGCGTCATTTCAACACACGGGCGTGTAAGGTATAATTTCTCACTTCCTATTTCGGGACGGCCATGCTCGGACCCACCGTTTTATGCCTCTTCATGGCTAAAACGCTTCTCCGAGGGGGCAATATGTACGTACCCAAAATTGTAAGGTACTGTACTGCGGAACGGTGTAATAAGTGCCCCAATGATGATACAGGTCTCCTCGCAAGGTGTTCGGGATCCGGAAAAGCCCTCGGAGTATGCGTTAACATCCCGCATGCCTCGCTTTGCCCCCGTGCCCTTTGTTTTCCCTTTCTTTCCTCTTTCCTTGGCCTTTTGACCTTGGTGGCGAAACCGCCGCCTGCGGCGGCGCTCGTGACCGCCGCCACGATCGTGAGGCGGTCCACCATGAACCGCCGCCCTGAGCAGGGCGGCGGTCCTGTGCGCGTTTTCCAGAACGTTCTTTTGACGCGACCCGCGTGAAATATCAACGCTTTACCAGCTTTTCTTGCCGACTTGAGCACGCATTTATGTTTTTGGTCCCCGAATAGTGTTTTTCTTTTGTTTAATGTTTAGGAGTTCGGTTTGGATTTGATCTCTCGCATGTTTGGATTCCTATAAATGCATGGTTTGTGCACATGCAAATGGCCCCTGAATTTAGCTCTGAATTTTGCTCCAAAGTTTGTTTTGAATTTCTTGTTGCAGTAGATCTAGTTTTCTTTTGCTTAGAATTCTTAGATTTCTCATTGAGTGCTTTGGCTAGTATTGTGTTGCAGCTTTGGTAAGCCACATATCCAACTTGTGCAAGTGCAAACATTATTTGAGCCACCATTTTTAACTCCAATTTTCATGTTTCAGTGCTATGGTCTTTTAGCTTGCTTAAGATTGGTAGCATAGGTTGTTACAGGTTTGTTTTAGCTTTGTGTTACTGTTGGTAAGCCACAGATCCAACTTGTGCAAACAGTATTACTGTTTTGGAGTAGAATAGTCTAAGGCAGCCATTGAAGTTGCAGGTTTTGCTCTTCATACAGACTAGTTTCAGGTTCTGGATACTTTTGTTGCACGATTCGCAGTAGACCCCGCTAGGAATTGTATAGGCCAAGCTCTGTACTCTTGCGCCATCCCTCTCCTATCCGCACTCTATTCTGTCTGCATTCCAAAGGCTGTCCATTGATCCAAATACTTATTCCTGATGCAAGCATTCCACGCTTTTACGGATTCACGTGAGCACAAAGAACGTGGAGATCATACTCGAGGGGACAAGAACACACACACCGGGCCGATTCGCCACATTGTTACTCGAAATCCAGGTTCCATCTTTCAAAGTTTTAGTTAGAACTTATCAAATAAAGTAGTTAATCGCTTTATTTAAGTTATTTCCATTCTCGATATTGCCAGGGAAGTTGTGGGGATTGATAGTTTCTGAGAAACTATGATTCATTCCTCACTTCTGAGGTAGGATCGAAGAATCTTGCAGATAGATTAGTTATTTCCTTGTTTAGAATAGATATACGAAATTGCACAGACAAATAGCTACACTCGGCTATTTTGTTTGTTTTACGTTGTTAGTTTAGTTATCAATTCTAAATATTTTAAATAGCTGCTTTCTTATAAATTGCCAGAAAATACAAAAAGAAATTATATATGTTAGAAGTGTATTTAGATTTTACTTTATTACTGTTTGTTTCATTACTGCTTTTTGCATGACAATCACGGGACCTAGGGAGCCCAGGGAATACATTTTCGAGCCAATTGTGCCCCAGCCCAATACCGTAGTGGCAATAACTGATATTGACCAAAACCTTAGGATACAAGTCTTCCAAACAACAACAGACTTCCAATGTATCGTCACAATGAGAGGGTTAAATATCGAAGACGACCAAGCACATCTGTTTTGGTCAAATCAGCCAAACTACAGGTTATCCTAGAAAACATCCGCATGACTGTAGAAGGATTTGAAAGAGAACAAATATTCGGGTGCGATCCTTTAGTTCCACAGCCAGACGCTGGAGACACCCTAGTAGATATAGATACCAGCTTAAGAATCCAAGTCGCTAGAACACCTGTGAGGTATTCTGAGAAAATCGCACAATTGCTGATTCTAAACGTAGAAGCTGAAAAGGCTTACGACTACTGGATACTAGGGATCAGAACTTGATCTCCCGTATGACCATAACGGGACCGCAACAACCAAGAGTCTATGGTTGTGATCCCCGATCCATGACCCAACGAACCCACAAGTCGGCTTAGATATAAACACGGCCTTCGTACATTAGTATTTCAGTCTACTCCGATTCCACCTCTCATCATTCAACAGATTATCCCTACTTGACACAAATAAATAACAAAGCTAGAGAATTTTGGACTAGGCCAGAGAATCGTCCATAGAATCGACCATATTTACCATATGACCCTATCAGGAGAAATACACGAAACCATCCCGGGTCATTTTCCACGCATCCCACAACCCATAGATCGAATCACGCCAGAGCTCGATATTGATTGGAGCCTTCGAGCAGTCATCCTCGCTGATCGATCTATCACACCAATCCAAGTTAGAAGGGCCTTCTTTGCCTTAGATTCGCAAATACCATTAGTGCGTGTCCAAGACATTAGGTTGCCTGACTAGTTTGTCTGCGCATTCTACCCCCACCGGCTGTCTCGGCACGACCTCGGGAGGTCGGGTACGCGGAAGAGTCACTTGTCGATTCCCACGCCACACTGCCGCTTTTCCGACGATGTACGATTTATTGCCAATAGATATTGTCTATATTTTTGGAGTGTGTAGATCATTGACAATGCCTCGCGCTTAGTCGTTGTATAATTTTTTTCTACTAGTGTCAACTTTCTACTCAAAAACACAAGGGATGATCAATAATCCCCTCTCTGGTTGAATAAGAACGACTCCCTTTATTGTACAAGAGGCATCCATGTGGAAATGGAAAGGTTTATCTCATGATGGGAATCATAGAATAGGTGCAAAGGTGATACGTCTTTCTTTTAGAGTGTCAAATTCCTCTGCACGCCTCTCCCCACCGAAAGGAACTCTTATGTCTCGAGCAATATTTCCAAAGGCACGCGATCTTGGCGTATCCCTTAATGAACTTTTCAGTAGTACCCGGTGTGTCCAAGAAATCTACGCATAACACTTTGGCTTGCAGGCTCCCTAATCCCACAATAAGCGTAACTTTTGCAAGATCCACCAAGAAGCCCTCTTTACATATGATATGCCCCAATAATGTTCCAAAAGGAGTTACAAAGATACATTTCTTGATGTTGAGGGAGATCCTCAACTTCTAAGATCTTTCAAACATCCAAATATACACTCGGTTCCTTACCAATCCATACACTATCCAATCATCGAAATATACTTGAAGGAACTTATGGATGAAGTCCTTAAATGATTGTACCACTATGCATGAAAATACGGCGGGTGCATTCTTCAACCCAAAGGGCATGACCGTGTATGCGACGCTTCCCCACTTAGTGGTGAAATTTGTCTTTTCTTGGTCTTCCTTGGCAATCCTTATTTAGTGATATCTCGAGAGTCCATCCATAAAGGAATAGACCTCGCGCCTTGAAACTCCTTCCAAAATTTCTTCAGTAAAGGGGGTGGGAAAAGGATCTATGATACAAACAGTGTTCAAATCCCTGTAATCCACATATATCCTAATCTTCCCATCCTTCTTTATGCTAATCACTATTGGAATTATCCATTCTGATTCCTCCATAGGATCAATGATACCGGATGCTATCATTTTTTCTAGTTCTTCTTTAACCCTTACGTGCATGTTGGGATTCATCTTGTAAGGTCTCTTCCTACCGCGGTGCGCACCATCCTTCAAATTTATCCTCATTTCCCCAATGAATGGTGGAAACCTTTCAACTCATGGTATCTACATGGGAATACATCCTCAAATTCATCTACGCAAGAGATGGATGATCTTTGATACTTATTTGTCTAACCAGTAGTCCCCAACGATAGCTTCCTTAGGCTCCTTCTTCAAGCTGATGTTAACTTTCTTAGTTTTGAGTGGTTCATGATACGCACGCGCACATGCATCTGCACTATCAACCACTTCATGTGTCCCAACCGAATGGTTGACATTCAGGTTTTCCATCTCCTCTCCATCAATAAAATATACCATCTTTACTTTCTCTTTTTCGGCACACATGCACTCGAATTGTATGTCTCCTGGTTCCTCTTCAAACCGCACTTCCAAGCTAGGTCCACCAAGTAAGTTTACTAATCTATCTTACACCATGGTGAAATCCCCAAGAGTGAGGCATTTGATAGTCTATAATGCCACATCAACTCAGTTGCATGGTACTTTGGTACTCGAATATGTGAACCAAGTCAGCTGCTAACTCCTATCAATTTCCCATTTGCCAGCATGTTTTAGAATGGATGGACCAAGTGCGCGCGTAACATTGCAGTGTCGAATACAACTTGTGCACCCAAAGGGAGGGTGGTAAAGCTTCCATGCCTTCTCTCCTGCACCCTCTCACATGCTTGGATGTGGTAAGAGGTGATTCCATCGCCATTGTAATCCTTGATAGTGGTGGGTATGTTTCTTTTCAAGAATCAGATAGTGAGTGCAATTCTAACTTTGTGCCATTCTAACAAGTTTCACTATGTGCAGCACACCACCTCACTGCTGTGCATATCAAAACATAACCTAGCATCCCTTCTCACTCATCCTCCCTCCATTGAGCTTACATTTCTCTTAAAAATACCTCGGGTATGCATCCTAGAATACTTGGTTATTGCCTTTCCTCCCAAGTGTTGAATCTGTATACATTGTGGTTACTCGGGTCACCGATCCTTTCGGATGTCACCTAATCAATTCATAAGTCCCATCCACCCAATTATTGCATGCTATACCGGTAGTGTCATTGATGATTGAGCATCATCAAACTGGATGAATCCTTCTATAGGGTGGAAGATCTTTGGATCTCTTATGGAGCACACATATATTTTTCCAGACCTCCTCCCAAGGGGTTCAATATAGGGTGTGTACTTTCCATCGGTGAGTGGTATAATCACTCTCTCTTCCTTGTTTTCAAATCTTATGTGCCCCTTGTTAAACCAAAGATTTGCATTTTTCTTATAGCACCACGGGTGTGCGAGTAATGTTAGGAAATTATCTACCTCGACAAGCGCCAAGACTTCAAAATCCCTAACTTGAAATTAGTCCCTTGAATGGTAATGGTCACATCCTTCAAGACACCTATGGGCATTGCCTTTGTCTTATTTTCCATATATAACATATTTGAAGATGGTCATGTGCAGTCTTTCCATTTGATGTTAGGCATCCAAAGTGACAACATTAACCTTCGTGCCTATTTCAATGAGGATGTTGCTAAGTAGCCACCAATCCACTACCGTGTTCAAGGTGATCTCCTTGTCATAATCAAGACTATGAGGTGGGAGGTTTACATGCAGGATATACCTTTGGTGCTCTTCCCGAGACGTGGAACCTTTTCTCTCAACCATGCTCATAGCAAGGGAATAACATTCTCATGTCTTAGTAGTTTACACACCTCCTTAACTTCATCCAAGTCATCCTTTGGTACTTCTACTGGGTCTTCTTTTCTCATCTTTTCTAGCTCTTTTAAACATTGGATCTCTCCTTGTAAAGTCCTAATTATGTCCATGGTTTCCGGGTAGAATTCTTTTCGGTGAGCCGTGGTTTGGGTACTTTCCATGTACTACTTCTTCCCTTGAAACCAGAGGTCTCTACCTAGGCACTTCTCGTGTGTGTGTGGACTCCACCCTTTGTCACCATAACGGTGGTCTAGTTCGATTCACGTATTACTCACAGAAAGCCATTGTGTGTCAACATTCTTAATACTCACCATGGCGTAACCCTTATCCTTCCAGTACTACTGACTCATATGTTTTTATAACTCTGGGCACTCTTCATAATTATGTTTTTTCCACACCATGAGCATTGCAGAAGATCTCGGACATTCACACTTCTAATGGTCTCGTGGATCTGCAATTAAAACATGTCCCATGTGGGAACTCACTTCTTCCTCCATGGTTACCATGACCATGAAATCCTCCACAAAACCCTCTTCCACATGCACCTCCATCTCCACGCTCTCCATACCCACGGTCATCTCCTTTGGAACTGCTGGCAATGCCAGTGGCGCACACCAAGATCAATTACCTCATGAATCTGGTCAATCAATCTACAATCCTTGGTGTCATGTGTGGTTGAGGTACATATCTTATAATAACATGATACATTTTTGTGGATCGTGTGCTGCGATGAAGGAACAACTACTTGCATCATGGTCCTCATGAAATATTTCATAATTTACCACTACGGCACCACCGCCTTCTGAGTATATACCCCACCATTATCCTTTGTGTGCCCTTCGATGCTATAATCCATGCACCACATCCCACTACAAATCTCTCGGAACTATGTTGGCAGATAATTTATCTAATTGCTTAGCCATGGCAATGATCTCGAGCCTCTGGAAAGGGGCTAATACTAGGTGTCAACACTACCAACCTTGGCCTCGGCGTGAAAGGTAGCTTCCTACGCCGCATGTGTCCGTGAATGTTTTATGAGATAATTCCCTCCTAAAGGGTGTGATCAACCCTCTGAAAACCACTTTGAGCATGTTGTGAAGGGTGGATATCATAAGACAATTTAGACAAAAGAGTTTTAAAGTGTGCATCATATTCCCGCATGCTCTCTGCCATTCCCTACTAGATTTCTTTGAGAGAGCCGATGCTCTTCTATTTAAACTTATTAGGTATGTGGAAATAAACAGAGAATGCATTTATCAGGTCCGGTATAATCCATAATAGTCTAATGAGGGTCATACTTTCTATACCAACTATGTGTGTGTCTCTCGTGAATTTGTCGCAGGTTCATGACCCCCTTCACGTGCCATAGCAGCTCACACTTATGCACATGCTCCACGACATCTTCTATCCCACTATAATCTGGTAAGTGTAGAGACATCTCAAAAATACCTAAGGAGGTGGCTGAGGCCCTTGTTCCCCCATCCAGTCCCTTGGTTTCCTCTAGTGTTTCCTCCTTTGCCGAAGCCACTAGATCCTAAGCCACCAACTCCGCCACTTCCACCTCCGGATCCTCCTATGTTAGGTACAGGGCCTGTGTTTTTCATGCTAAATACTCCCATCGTCCCACTAAATTACACACCAACAGTTTGTGAACTAGTACCACTCCCAGTCATATTTCCTCCACCACTTCCTAATGCGCTTCCAAAACCAACTGTATATGTGCCTTGTCTAAACATTCCACCAAATATCATAATAGTGTGTGAATCCATAGAAGTCCCAAATGAGAAGTTATATCTTCTAGGCACCAATCGGTTGCTTCCACTGATATTGGATGGATCAACTGTATTTTTCCCTCATTCGAACAAACCAAGTGCCAAGGTTTGGTCACTAGGTGGGGTCAGATGCATGCCAATGACTCTTCTTTCTCTACGCAATGGACTCTCATTAAAAGCCATAAGGTTTTCTCTCCCATACTTACCAAGATGGGGTACCATAGACTGTTCGGGTTCCACATCCTCTGCGTGAACCTCAACTCCTTTCCACCATGTCTGGCTCCATAACCCACTTGTAATCCCACACTGTCTATTAATCTCCTTTTCACGTGCTTCATTATACTTGAGCCGTCTCTCCTCCCTTTCCTTTTCAGTCGTTATATCAGCCATCTTTCCCCAACCTATCTTCCTTGCCAAGTGCTCAGAGTGGTTTATCCAGCCATAGGAAATGCCTCTAAACCCATGGTTACCATCAAGATTTTGATTCCCAGGGGGATAATATGTAGAAATGATCCCCTGGGCTCTTGCAAGAACTCAAACTCAGCAACTTCTGGAAAGGAATACATGGAAATGGCGTATTCTAGAGTGTATCTAGTCAATACCCCCTTCCACCAATGATATATAACATGGGTCCATGTTAGATCTACATCTTGCAAGGTCTCGATATGTTTCTTGGGTCCAAGGGTGTGATTTATAATACCACCAATGATCTCGTAAGGTCCGAGAGCCATTCAAATAACTCTACCAGAAACAATAGAAGAAGGTTTTGTCAAACCTAGGTTTATTATTGAATCTCTGAGTGAATTCATCCTTCGTTCTTTTAAACCAATCTTCAACACCCTTAAGTGTTAAGCACTCCATCATCACTCTTTACACAGATCATGAAGTATGTCATGTTCCACTACAACTTTGAAAAGAGGGTCCTGGAAATGGAAACAAGATGTAGTCAATTTTTGCACCCACCAAGAACAAGGGAACCTCATGCATGTCGGCATATCACCCAGCGGGCGTTGGACACTCACCCAAGGCACGTGAGAGGGAACCGAGTCTCTCTTTTATGTGAGTCTAGTAGAAGGCATAGTTCATGATCCTGACTTAGTGATCTAACATATATATAGAAGCTATAGAGCTCAGGATGGCCTCTACACCCCTTTAGTCATAATAGAAACAAAGCACACAACAGACTTAATAGAACTAAGAAGTTGTAAATCCACAAGTATACTCAATCATTCAAGTAAGGTCCATGATTATACAAGATCAAAGTAAAGTAGAAACATGCAGATAATACATAAGGAGATATTAATGTAAACATAGTGGTAATCTTACCATATTCATTCATATCCTTACTACAAAGCATCACAGAGAGGCAGACCATAGTCATGCACCATATCTGGATCCATACATGTATATTTACAAAACAAAATTTGTATTCCCCATTTCCCCATTACATCCTTACTAGAATCATTTACCCATTTTATCCCATAGTTCTTACAGATTCAGAGAGCTCCGCTACCATAGTTCTATCTCTCTCTCTCTCGTTATTTGCCAAGGGAGCATGTATAAATAGGCATTTGAGTTCTAATAAAATCCTTTGCAACCTCAAATATGGCCCCAAGTGTCAAGGTGTGGGTCACCCCAGGTGCATGCCTCTCCATGTCATGATTAACTTTTTGGATCTTTCTATCACAAGGTATATTCCTTCTAGGACACCCTGTCGCCAGGTTGGAACCTTATCCAAATGGAACACATTCTTCATGTGTTCTATCCAAAAGGTTGAAAACAGCTAAGTCCTAAATTTTTCTTCACATGGCGCTTGCCCTTGGTGTTCCAAGAACCCTTTTTTAATCTTTCCTTGTGCACCTTTAGTTGCACACTTCCTCCGGTCGTGCATGCCTATGCACCTTCAAGATTTGGAAGTTATATCAAGGGCCCAACACCACCTCACCCCAAATCCATTCTTAGTATGTTGTCATAACTAACTAAGACCTAACTAAACCCTAAAAATCAAAGCCTACATTCCCTATAACCACATTCCCACCCATTAGAAAAGAAGCTTCCATTCTAATCTGTGAAAGGAAACTAACTGGATCCAAGAAATCAAGTAGATCTACGCATTTTAGTAAACCTAAGAAATCCCTCCCTAACCGACACCGGTCACCCTAAAGCGACATCACCAACTCGTAAACCATCTTTAGTTACCTTTTATTCCCTTTAGTAACCTTATTTCATGGTGGGCACATTCAAGGAGCAAGAAATGAGACCAAAGCTACATCTAAGCAAAACCAACATTTACACACACATCCGAACATCCACAGCCAGCATCAGAAGTGACCACAGAGCCATTTTTCATTCACAGGAGCATCCTAGGAATCACCATCACCATGCCAAACTCCATCCATATGATCAACTACCATTTTCATTCAGCCATCAAGCTCATATAATAGTAAGTATACCTCTACCAACTTGGTCTAATACACTATAATATATTTTATTATTTCAGTTATCATATTAAGTTGTTGCATCTCCATTTCTTCATTTCTTATTAGTCTGTAACTGGGCATTTTCCATTATTTACATCATTAGATTACCCATTCTCACTTGGTGTTCATCCATGACCACATTTGAGACATCTACAACCCTCAAACCTACCCCACCACCTACATCAAATCCTAGATCAAGCCCTCTAATCATTTTATTTTGAGTTTCCTTTACCTTGACCATACCGACACTGGTTACCCATAATTGTCGCTGGTTTCACTTAAACTGACATTGATCATACCATACCGATGTCGATCTTTGTGTTTTACCCTAAAACTAAGAACAGATCCTAAATTCCTCACCACATACCCAAAATAGCCCAAAAACTAGACCCTAACCAGTACTCAAGATTACTCACGAGAGACCTTGCCTTTTAGATTAAATCATAGCTTAGCCTATTGTGAATGAATTTTCTTATTGTAATCAAATGAGATATGTAAATCATTTTAACTACAATAATATTTCATTTATTGTTAATATTGAATTGTTTTAAACTATATATTGATAGTCTTCTAGGGAGTATCACACTTCTTGGACCTAGCATACGCTAGGTCCCACTGTCATATGCTATTTAATATTTTTTGGTGGTCTTTTTTTTCATTTGAGGTAGTTCCTCCCAGCCAAAAGGAAGCTCTCATGTTCAGTTGTGGATCAAGAAGTCATACACTCACAACAACCTTCAACCAACTTTAACAAGTATTCCTCCTCACCCTTTTACCCTTATCTGTTTCATCACATTCCAGGAAATGCTCTAAGAATTAGGTGAAATAACAATTCTATCAACGTCATTTAATGTTAGGATGATGAGTCTATTATCACCTACCTTGGTGTTGAATATTCTTATATCCACTAGTAGTTTCCTTCTAAGACACCAACCATGTTGAATGAATCGACTATTGAGATCAACATTCATACTCAAGATGACACACACATTTTGAAGATAGGTCAATCTTTAGATGTTGTTGAACAGGAAGTTCTTACCACTTTCCTATGAGAACATAACAACTATTTTTATTTTTCTTATGCTGATATGCCTGGTATTCACCCAAATATCATGGTCCATAATATTGTAACCATTCCTGATGCCAAAACCGTGAAATAGAAGTTGCAAAAAATTCATCCTCACATTTCCTTTCTTGTGAAAGAATAATTCTAGTGTCTCCTTTCTTTTTCCTTTATTCTACCCATTTATTATCCCCAATGGATCTCTAACATCGTTTACATCACCAAAGCGATAGGGGAATTGCATGGATTTATGTGACCTTAACCTAGCTTTCCCCAAGGATGACTTTCCTCTACCTAGTATTGACCAACTAGTTGATCTCACCTTTGGCCATGATATGTTATCACTCATGGATGGTTTCTTAGGTTATAACCAAATATTACTCACCTAAAGGATCAACACAAAACTAACTTCATCACTCCTTAGGGGATCTTCTACTATTGTGTCATGCCCTTTGGCCTTAAAAAATCTAGTGCCATATATCAGGGGGCTATGAATTATATCTTTCACAACATCATACATAGTATATTAGAAGATTATGTCAATAATCTTATTGCCAAATCCAAACAGTGGGCCAAACACCTTACAGTCCTTAGGATTGTCTTTTACCATCTCATCAAATACTATGTTCACCTTCAACCTAAGGAGTGTGTCTTTGTTGTTCTATCGGTAAGATCCTTGGTCTCATCATTTATTTGCATGGTATTGAAGATGATCCCACTAAAATCAAGGCTATTCTCAAGATTCCTCCACATATTAACCTTTGGAAACTTCATAGTTTGCAAGGACAGTTATAATCTATTCAACACTTTATTTCCCATTTTTCCACCATCTTGTCATCCATTTAATCATTTTCTAAAAATGATGTATCCTTAAAATGGGAAGATGAATGCCATAAAGCCTTCAATTCCTTAAAAAAACCTCCTACAACCACATTGTGCTCATATTACAAAAGGATGACAATTCATTTTACCTCTCCATTTCGATAAAGATCATTCTTTGGGAGCCATGCTTTCTCATCATGATAAGCAACACAGGGAGTAATTATTTTATTATATAAGTTGTAAGCTTTTAGACTATGAAACTAGGTATACTCGTGCTGAAAAACTCTACCTAGCCTTAGTTTTTTAGCCACCAAGCTTTTCCATTACCTACTCAACCAAAAAACCTTCGTTGTCACAAATACGGATCCCTTATATTACATGTATGCTAAGCCTTACCAACACCAGGTGCTACACATTAGCTCATGCTTCTTGTAGACCTAGAGCTTGAATTCATACGTCAAAATTATGTTAGAGGAAAAGCCATCGCAAACCATCACGGACCAAATTATAGATGCACCTCTTTCTAGAAATCAATCTTCTAACTTAATTTCCCAGATGAATTGATTGCTGCCCTCTCCCTTGATGACACCATTTATTAGATGACCTTATTTTTCGAAGGTTATAAATTTCAATGTGGGGGTGCTGCAGAGGTGATCCTCATTCCTCTTGATGGTGAGCCTATGCCTTTATCTTTCAAACTAGAATTTGACTGCACTAATAAAATTACTGAATATGAATCACTCGTGTTATGTCTTCAAACTACCATAGCATTATATGTTAAATCCATTAATATCTTTGACAACTCCCAACTAGTTTTGAACCAATTCAATGGTTTATACTAGTGTCGTAATAAGGTACTTCAAAAGTATAAACATCACATCAACATACTTTTTACTACCTTTGATCATTATGAACTTCAAACCACTCCACGCTCCACTAACAAATTCGTGGATACCATGGTCTACCTTGCTTCTCAAATACTTGATTCACCTTCCGAATCAAAAATATTTGTCACAATATAAAGGTTACAATCAACCTATTATTTATTTTAAGACGTTAAATTTTTAGGATGCATTAAAACCAATCCACGTGACATTTAGTATAAGTAGTTTATTGATTATGTTTCCTCTCAATTTTTTCTCTAGAACTCACTCGTAATGGATTATGAACGTTCACAAAAGTGTCTCTCAATATGTCATCATGGGGGGTCTTCTCTATAAAATTGGCATTGAAAGTATCCTCCTACAATGCCTTACAAGTTCTGAAATCCCATTCACCATTAAGGAATTTCATGAAGGGATATGAGGTGGTAATTTTAGTGGCCTCATTGTTTCTAAATGCATCCTTTGCCTCGCTTACTCACTTGTGGCCAACCCTAAACCAAAATATTATGAATATGTCAAATGTTGTGTGAAATTTCAGCAACACACTAATCTTCACCACACCCCTAGTCACACCTTATAAGTCACGAGAGACCTTTGGCCTTTATCCCAATGGGGTTTAGATATCATCGAGAGATTAACCCTCATTCTTCTCAATACCATGAATGGATCATCACTTGACCGAATATTACACTAAATGGGCGGAGGATGTCCTCTCATCCCTAAAAATATGATAAAATTTGTGAATTCATACACCATCACATCATTTGTCACTTTGGTTTTCCTCACAACCTCATCACCGATAAAAAAATTCAAAAACAAAACACTATGCAAACTATGTGACACCTTTGACATCCAACTTAGTATTTCTTTGCCTTATTACCCTAAAACAAATGGTCAAGAAGAATCGACTAATAAAACTCTTATTAAAATTATTATGGAAGTAGTTGATGACACTAGTAAGGATTGACACACACACGTTCCTTTTTCCTTATGGGCTTATCGCAGGTAGTACTCATACCTCCACCGTTGCTATACCTTTCTCTTTAGTGTACGATACATAGTTTTTCTTGCATCTAGAAGTCTAAATTCTATCTCTTTGTATCTCACTCAAATACATGTTCAATGATGACAACTTTCTCTATGACCATTTGGCCAAACTTTAGCTTCTAGATAAACATCGTTTAAATGCTCTCGATCACCTTCAAATCTACCAAAAACGTATCAAACATTCCTATGAAAAACATGTCCATGAATGAACCTTCAAGGTTGGTGACCTTTTCCTGAAGGAAAATCAACATGTAACCAAAGCTGAGAAAAGTAAACATGGAAAGTTTGCTCCTTATTGGCTTGGACCCTATATCGTCACTCATACCTATGGATCAGAGCTTATCATTTATCTTATTTCCAAGGTAAGCCCGATCCTGAGCCTCTCAAATCCTTAAATATTTAACCATTCTACTATTGAATCAAGTACTATATCACCTTTTGTTTATTATACACTCATCCCTTGAGTAACCGTTCCTTTCATCTACCTCTTTTAAGGAAAAATGACTACACCAGAATTGTGTGATTATCCATCACCTTTCAACCTTATCTTAAATATGAGTACCATGAATCTACTCATGGCATGATTATCATAAATACCTTTCATACTTTTTATGATGGAATCCCATGGTTTTTTTCACTTAAAACCTCTATTTCATATCTAAAATCTATGTGTTGTTGTTTTGCATTCATAAAATAATCCTACTCCTTTATATTCTTGTCCATAACCTAAAAGTCCAAAAAAATTTAAAAGCAATATATGGGATTCTCAAATTCAACTCCTTGAGTCAAAATTCTTGTAAATAGATTAATCCATCAAAAAGGACATCTATCTTTCCATCTTGCTACTATAAATAGACTGATCCCTCAAAGTAAAACTATAAAAAGCTAGCCCTATTGTACATACTCTATCAAAAAGAAGACTATTTCTACAAAAATAAAATAAAAATATTCTGAAGCTTCCCACATTAATAAACTTCATGAAGACCTCAAGGAGTCATTATATTCATCTCACATAGAATTCTGCATCGATCAATCTATAAAACAAAAGCAAAAAGAAACAATACAAATTTTTAGGCATGGACTTACTTATTATGGTTTTGGGTATCTTACAAGAGGGGCATGGTGTCTCATAACAAGGTTATGCTAAAAAAACCACTCCACCTCACCTTCTTCCCTTTCTCTTCTTCTACCCACTCAAGGGACATGGCACACATGCGACACTTCATGATCATGTAACTTATTTCACCCTTAGAAAGTTCAATCATGTAATGCCTTTAGGGGATTAAGTTCATAACCCTATCTTTGGTATGCTCATAATGATTAATGTCACTTATGGAGTCGTTTTGCTTCTTTTACCCTTAACCTTTTTCTTACATATTGATTTTTCTACACAGACAAGACCTTTGACACTTAATTTTATGGGATTTCTTCTCCTTTCACCTACATTTACATTCACCATCTATTTCCATCAACTTATATTCAACATTCTACCTTGCCTAACCAACCTAGACTTAACCATGCCTAAATGACTTAGAATCAACCATGCCTCAACAACCTAGACTTAACCATGCCAAAACAACCTAGACTCAATCATGCCTCAACGACCTAAACTTAACCATTCCTAAACAACCTAGACTTAACCATGCCTAAATGACCTAGACTCAATCATACCTAAATCGACCAACCTACATATCTATGTCATCATATTATTCTCTATCCTATGGGGGAACTACATTGTCTTGAGGCCATTTTTGCAAGGGCTATGTAGTAAGCACTCTTAAGGCATGGGTCCCTTTGAGGTTAGCTTGGCCACTCTTTCCCCTAACCATTCCCCATTTTACACACACATCATAACCTAGTTAGTTTTCATCTACACAATAACTTGGAAATTAATGTATAACCAAACACACATAATTTCATCATACTTAACATGCTACAAAATCACATCATACCTGAATCATCTATATTTCCATAATATCAATTACATGGAAATTAAACCAAACCATACCTACAACACATAATTTCCATAAAAACAATAACTTGGAAATTTTTTATTCAACCATGCCTAAATTAGACTCAACCATGGCTAAAAACCAACAAACTTCCACAACACTAGTAAAATGAAAATCCATGTCTAACTATGACTCAACCATTCCTAACACAACCTAATCTCCATCATAAAAAGACTTAGATATTTCGACTCTATCATGCCTACATCGACTCAACCATGCCTAACTCACCTAGTTCCTATAGCCTACAAACAAAACCTACAACATCCATCAAGTTAAGTTTCCATAATAACAATACAATGGAAATGAAACCAAGTACATCATCAGTCCAATATCATAATCAACTATATAAGGGGAGTGTTTGTGTATCAATACATATATACATAGGTACAAATGATAACAGTATCTAAAAAATAATCATGTACAATCTCACATCTTCAACACATAAGATGATATATGTATCAAAATAAAAATACATTATCACCTATCATCCTATCTCACCCCCATATAGGGCCCTCGCCTCCACTATCACATGCACCCTCATCTATGTCTCTCCTCCACCGGCTCATCATCTCCCCTATACCCTCATTTGGTCTTGGTGCCTAGCACTCGTCACCTACCTCTTGACATGTCTATGTGTCGATGGATACCTGTGGTAATGGTAATGCAGTCCATGTGCTAGTCCTCGACTAGCCACCTCTAGGCCCTTTACTCGGCATATGATATAACTTGTATACCACCTCTAACAAATAGTCCTAATAATATCTTGCCTCTAATACTAAATCTTTGTAAGTGGCAATGGATATCATTTGGGGAGTTTCTATAGCCCATGGTGCACCCTATCCTGAAATTGGTTTCCCCTTTCCCTATACTTGTGGCCTATGTGTAATCGCATGTAATATGATACCATGTCCTAGTGCCTATGGAGGTGGCCCTTACACTGAAACTATACCTTTGCATGCATTTGAGCCTATGCAACTATTATTAATTACCCCTGGAAAGTAGTAAGCTACACCTATAGTGTGGCAACCTATGTGTGCATGGGAACATGGACCCCTTCACCTACTTGTGCATTTTCTACCCGTGCTTATAAAGATATCACCCATTCATTAAGGTGGCTACCTATGTATGTTCCTATGTCAATTACACCCTAAAGTAGTCACCTAAATTTGAAACCGATCCCTTCACACTATAATAGTAGCCAAGTCTATGTGCCCTAGTCTAGGAGGTGATACCTATAGCTGGGCTATCCACTAGTGTTTATATCCATTAGTGGTGTCTGTGTCATCAATCTTGCTATCTACCGCCATCTCCTCCTTCCATGTTGGATGCGCAGATGTGGTGGAGATAAAGGTATCTCCACATTGTCTCTATGATACTAAGGAAATAGTGGAGGCACACCTTGTTGTATCTGAACTAGCATCAAAATTTATCTAATGGAATCATCTCGTACTCACAAGCATGCCTCCCATGCATCCATCTAATCGACTATAGGATATGTGGCTCTATTTCATACCTTTGTAAGCAAGAAACCACACATATGGTTGCCATACTATATCCATCACGTATAACCCCTCCAACTATCATTTGTAGTAGGTCACATCATGTTTCACCTCCTCTATTCATGGATGCACCCCTATTACCACCCATCTCCTGTAGCCTACTCTCATCCCACCATAATGCTAATTTACTATCGGCAGTCCACGAGGGCGTATAATCACTATGTGTTCATATGCCAAACAATGTAATAGATACATACAAAATATGCCATATCACCGCATCCTATGATAATCCTAAAGCTCCCAATATATTTACACCAGATATGTAGGTACCCATGTAAAACAAACCCTCTCCTCAATTATATCATGTAAACCCCTTATCGGTGCTTGGGAAATTGATCATCTTTTGAGTCGGGAAGTGTGTAGCATCCAATGACCTCCATCATCAAGATTTGCCAAATGGGTCTCATGTGGATGTGACACGTATATAGCTCCATAAACAATATTAGAATTTTCTCGGTCAAGTCACCTATTACCTCCACAAACACTACAGCCATCGGATCCATTTACGCATCTCGAAAAAATATGATATATATGTTCTCCCATAGTCGGTAGTTGAAGAATATTATACACATCCTCCAATGTGATAGTCATCTCATCGGTGGGTAGATGGAAGGTATTGGTCACTACATCCACTCTATCAATGAGTGTAACCATCGACTATTATCTCATCGATACGCTTGTATCACCTAATGTCGACTCCGTCTAACATCTCACATATGCTCCCACTCGTCCTCTGTGATGCTAGCTCGCATGTTCACCAATAATGGTGGTACTCTATCGGGAATCATAAGATGATGTCATGCCTACATCCATACCAATCAACAGTTTCAAGTACTTACCTATTTTACTCATCTCTTCACTTCTACCTAGTCCCATCCAACACACATTATTTCCCTACCTACCTATCCATTTCCTACCTATTGCACTGACCTATTATACATTTTATCTAGCCTAAACACTCCCCCATATTCTATTTCTTCATTTTCTTTCCTTCACTATTTGACACAACCTTCACCTACCACCCACCTAGTTCTTACCTACCTTCACCTTAAAACCCACCTAATTCTATATTTCTATACTCCTCATCTATCTACTTTTACCCCATTACCTAACTATTTCTTCTACTATTTCATTTTTCCCTATTTTTTCCTTCTAAACCTTCTCTTTTTAAACTCGGCTACTTTTAATAGTGACTAAAGACCGGTCATCCTGACCGTAATGGTCACCCCTTTACCCACCCACACCAAAGAAGCCTACGACGTTAGCGGATGCCCGATGACATCTATCACTAGTTTGGCCCCAAAGTCGAACCCCATGCCCCCTTAACTTAAAAAAATTAAAAAAACAACCTATAACCTACCCAAATACCTCTACTTCCCATGCTCATTCATTTTACCACCTATTTAGACTACATATGATCCTTCTCATACCCCATTTCATCCATTTTTAACCAAATTTCAAATTCAAATTTTCAAACCCAATTCCTTAATTTTTACCTCAAATTTTAATTAAAAGAAAAAAATGAGGATTAAATCCTATCTCTACACAAGTGTCACCTCCTCGATGGGATCTCCATTGTCTAAATTGGATGTCCTCTAACACCTTCTCCTACCTCATCCGTGATTGAATCACACTCTCTTCACCTCTAGCCAATCTAATCACCCAAAAATATCTCTTGGGCATGTCCACCTAACTCCTCCAACCACTTAACTACCTCCACCTAATCTTGGAAAGTATAATCTTCCTTTTCTCCCACGTTAAAGGCCCAAATCCATCCTCTCTATCATTTTTCCTAATATATAAATGCACAAATGAAATTCTCAAAATCCGGTTTTATATTTTATTATCAAATTTTCCTAACCGATGCTGAGTCATGATCCCTAGTTGACTGGCATCAGTTTCTTGACCGGTATTAGTTTACCTTTGGTGGTGTTGGTCATCATACCTAAAACCATTTTTCTTGAATTCACCATATTGGATTGCCAAAAGGAAAGTTTATTGCTACCACGTCCTTACCCATAGCCTTACCTAAACACCCAACCCAACGCCTACCATTTTAACACTCATGTTTTCTTACTCACTATACCTTGAAATGATGTTACTTATGTTGTTTAGCCTAATGACCTTAAAGAGATATCTTTACCACCAACAACTTGTCCATTCATATAGTTTTTCATTCACAGAGCTATCCATTTGTAGAGTTGTCTTTACCACAAAAAAATTATCCAATTCATCCTTATTATCCTTATTCCTATTATTGTAGTCACTCTATTTTCTCCTCCAGACGTGAGACTCCCAATCATGGCCCATAAACACACCTTCTAGATACTGCATCTCCAAAATTGAATTTCAGGGGTGTCTACTTCCTTTCCACTTCCTTCTACTTCCTTCCCCTTGTAGTCACTCCAGGTTCTTTCTTAGGTGTTATAGTGATGATAAAAGAGTGTTCTTGCAGTCGATTTGAGCTCAAATGACTCTAACTTGCATACCCTAGCTTTAAAATTTAACACCGTAGATTCAAAATTCCATGCCATAACTCTTCTTTTAACCCTAACTTGAAGATTTTATTCCCCGTATGCCTTTTTTCACTCAAAAACTCTCTCCAATGGAGTGCCAATCATTCCTGTGCAAAAATATTTTTTGGTTCAGTCTCTTATCACAGCTCTTTTGTACTTTCTCACGCAACTTGCTTGTTAACTCACTTGAATTATTATTTTTCAAAACATAAGGTAAAAATGATTTCTCAAGCCTTCCTTTTATAACCTTTACAAAATTTTCCACATTTATTACTCTCCACATACCACCGTACTCATTATTGAATATTGTTTCATTCATTTTCCGCGATGTGTTTTCTACGTCCCGAGAATAACTTTCTGGTACACCCACTACTTCTTGGCCACATATTACCTTACGTTTACCTTTAGGCATTGAAGTGTCTCTCCAATGTGACTCAAGAAAAGTAGTTTCCAATACTACAACCTATCTCACATTACACTATGCATCCATTTATCCTCACATGGTCTTTATGCATGAGAAAATTTTCTTTATCCACACCCTTACTTCAAGCACCTGCATAATATTTCCCTATGCATACCCATCTTCTAGAGGATGTTAAAACTTGATCCATTTATCTTGTATATACTCCACCCCACACTAAAAGTATGTGCGAGTTATCTATGCATAAATTCAAAAGATGGTAATCATCTTCTGGCACACAAGTGTGCTTATTACAAAAAAACAGTGAACTAAATTGATGAAGTATAGAAACGATGAAATGAAACACATATAAAGGAATGCATTAAAATAAATATAATCTAATGGAAATATTTCCTTATTACAAACACCAAGAAGACTTATTTATAGTAGGGATTCAGCCTACTCCCTTTGAAATAACCAGCAACCTAGTGTCATCCAGTATACCTCTAACTAGAAAGTTCCTAAATCAAGTATGTAATTCATAACATATGGTTCTAACTAATGCACTTGGAATTTTCCAGGATGGCACAAAAACTTAGAATCATAAAGAAGAACCATATATCCAATTTTAATCTTTTTATTCTTGATATTCCTATCATGCCATACCTTCTGTCTGGCCTTTTTTGTCTTGTGATTCCATTTGGAAATGGTGTGCCTCTCATCCATCTACACCAATTTATCAATGTGATCTTCTAGTGATTTTTAATCATCCATACCTCTTGTGCACATAATATAGAGAAGGTAACATGATATCCACTTTGGTAAAATAGCCTCCATGTTAAACATCAATTGAAAGGGTGTAGCCTTATTCAACCTCTTGTAGGTTGTTTTGTATGTCCAAAATATAGCATAGACTTTATCATTCCAGTCCTTCCTTCCAACATCATAAATATTTGGCAATGTATCTCCCAATATCTTGTTGAAATCTTAAGTAGTTTCATTAGCCTTTGGGTGATAGGGTGTTATTTTATGGTGTGGTAACATAAATTCTATGAATAGTATCTTAATGGTATGATTACGAAAATGAGTGCCCCTATCACTTGTCAAAATTAGTGGACATCCATTCCTGTTGATTATGTTCTCCCACATAAATTGTGTTAACCTAGATCACATGAAATACTTTGTAAGTGCTACTTCTTTCTACCTTGTCAGATAATTTGTACAAGTTATAATGTAGTACGATCCTATCTTGTGCGCGGGTGGGGAAATAGGACCCATAAATTCAATTTCCCATTTTTATAAGGTTCTCAACTAGCAATAGGCCTCAAAGTAATTTCATCTCTATGCCAAGGCTTTCTAAGACACTAAAAATGATCACACACCTTGGCATATTCTTTACAATCCTTATACAGGTGTTTCCCAAAGATAGGCCAAGCAATAAAATCTTACATGTGGTAGCATATCCTATTTAATTTCCACCAAAAATTCCCTCATGAACTTCCTCCATAATAGATTTTTTCTCATGCTCAAGTAAGCACCGGTGCAAGACCTCATCCTATCCTAACTTGTACAAATCTCCACTAATCAACATATAAGGTGTGACACATATGACAAGTTATTTCTTCTATAATCTCTTCATCCCTTCAGGATCCACACTAGTAGGGTAAAAACACAATAATATCTTCTAAGTATGAGGGCACGTGGTTCAATCTGAATAGATGTGCATCTAATATTGTGTCCTCAATTCTCTGTGTGGCCTCACTTGAATTAATCCTTGACAAAGGATCTGGTCCTTAGTTACTCTTGCCATGTTTTATCACAAATGTAAATTCAAATTCCTAAAATAAATGAATCCAACGACATATGTGCCCCTATGAAATGAGCTTATTTAACAAGTACTTAAGTGCTATGTGATCTGTATTAAAAATAAAAGGAGTTTCCAATAAGTATTGTTAAAAATTATGCAATGTGTAAACCATGGAAAATTATTTACACTCTGTAGTTGTATAATTCTTCTCATCTAGTGTTAACTTGATAATTTCAAAGAAAATAGGATGATCAATGATAATTTCTCTAGGATGGGCTAGTACCATGATAATGGCTATGCCAGAGGTGTCCACATGCACATGGAATGGTTTGGTCCAAGAAGGAAAGCACAGAATAAGCATAGAATTAAGTCTTTCCTTCAATTTCTCAAACACGTGTTGTTTTTCTTAACCCCAATGTAACCTTCCCTTACTCTTGAATAATTATACCAAGGGCACAAAAATCTTATCATAACTTTTGATA
Source organism: Taxus wallichiana var. yunnanensis (assembly GCA_018340775.1). Lineage (NCBI taxonomy): Eukaryota > Viridiplantae > Streptophyta > Pinopsida > Cupressales > Taxaceae > Taxus > Taxus wallichiana. The sequence continues at coordinate 162,014,711 of CM031243.1, read as the reverse complement.
CACTTCCTATAATATTCTGTGTGTCCCAAGAATCCACAAACCTCACTCTAGTTAGTAGGTTCTTCTAATCCCAAAATAACAACAATCTTAGCAGGGTCTACCAACAAGCCTTATTTACAGATAATATGTCCCAAAAGGCTCCCAAAGGGTGTATAAAAATGCACTTATTAATGGTTAAGGAAATGCTCATCTCCAGAACCTCTCAAACATAAGTCTTAAATTGTCACAATGATCTTTTACTAGCCTATAAACTGTCCAATCATCCAAGTAAACCTACAAAAACTTTTTAATGAAGTCTTGGAATACCTACACAACAATAAGATAAAATACCGCATAGCACATTATTAATCCAAAAGGCATAATTGTGTATGTAAAAATTCACCATTTAGTGGTCAAAATTTTATTTTCATGGTCTCCTTTAGATCCACACATGGTGATATCTGGAAAATCCATCAGTAAATGAGTATATCCCATGCCTTGCAATGCCTTCAAGAATCTCCTATGTAAATGGTGTGGGAAAGGGATATATTACACATGCAACATTCAACTTTATATAATCAACATAGATCCTTATCCTTCCTTGTTTCTTTATACTTGTCACCATAGGGCTAACCCATTCGACTCTTTCTTGGGCTCAATGATCCCAGAATTCAACATATTATTAATCTTCTCCTTTATCTTGACACGTAGATTAGGATTTATCCTATAAGGAGTCTTCCTAACCAGGAACACACCTTCCTTTAACTTTATCCTCATCTCACCCAAAGAATGATGTACCCCTTTCAACTCATGATAACCTCTAGGAAATAATTACTTGAAGTCACGAAGAAGCTCAATTATCTTTGAAACCTCTGAGTTAGACAAGTAATCACCAATGATGGCCTCCTTAGGTTCATAATTTATCCCAATAGTGACCTTATTTATTTTTATAGGCTCATGATATGTGTGTGCCTTCTCATCTGAATTATCTAAGACCTTGCGCATACCCACAATATGATCAACATCTAGATTTTTCACCTCCTCATCATCAATCATGTAGACCATCTTACCCCTTTCCTTTTCTAGGAAAGTAAACCCAAGTTGTTCTTCATATGTCTCTTCTTCTTCAAATCATGCCTCTAGATTTGACTCACCTAGTAATTCTTGGTTAAGTTCATCAGCCTTTGCACTATCTCCCATAGTCAAGCACTTAATAATTTTTAATGCCGCATTCACTGGAGGTTGAGTAGAAAAATAGTCAAAGTTCTCGAGTCATACCTGTAATTATTTTTTCCAATTCGATGTTTCTTGATTTAATTCCACATAAACATACCATGCACGTGCGTAACCATGCAGAGTGAAGTAAAACTTGTGCACTCATAGTGAAGGTGGTAAGGCCTCCTACCTCTCTGTCTAGAGTCTTTCACACTTTTGAACATGATGCAAAGTATAATCCTTCCCATGAAATTCAAATGTCTTGGTAGGCTCATTACTCCTAAGAAATATAGAAAATAAGGTGATTCACACCTCTCGCCACTCTAAGAGACTATCTTTGTGTACCATCCACCAGCACACCATTGTCCCACACAAGGTATATACCAAAATATTCCTTCTTTCCACTTGATTTGTCCACTAGGCTTCCATAGCACATAGAAATACTTCAGGATTTCCTTCTCCAATGTGCCTTAGTACCTGGTTACTACCAAAGTGCCTAACACAACGCGACCTACTTAACAAGTAACCAAATTCTTCATCTCATGCCCAACCATTTCATAAGTCCCATGTTCCCAATTATCACAAGAAACACTGATTGTATCACTCATATATTGTGCATCATCCCATTGAATAACTCCTTCCTTGATGGTTCAAACACTTCAGGATCTCTAATGGTGCACACATAGATTTAATTCAAATCCTCTTCACTCAAGGGTTCTACAAAAGGTGCAACTTTTATGTTTGTCAAATGGATGATCACGCACTCCTCATTGTTATAAAAATGATATAACATTTATTAAAGTGAAAATCAACATTATTTTCACCAAGGGCACCCAAGTAAAGATGAAAAATTGTCTACTTTTGCAAGTTCCAAGACCTCAAAGTCCCTAGTAAACTTTTCCCCTTGTATAGTAATAGTGGCATCCTTTAAAACTCTAATGGGCATGGCTTTGGTTTTGTTTGTCATATATAACACATTTGAAGATGGTTATAATGGTGGTCTCCCCATCTGATTCCATGCATCCAGGGTGAGTACATTCACTTCTGCATATATATCAATCAAAATGTTACTCAACAACCATCCATCAATAACTGCATTCAACGTGATCTCTTTTTCATAATCAAGACTGTGAGGAGGTAAGTTCGCATGTAATATATGTCTCTCACGCTCAACTCTAATGCATAATATCTTTTCCCTTAACCACTCTCCTAACAAAGGAATGATGTTCTCTTGGTGCAACAACTTACAAACCTCCTTCAAGTCATCAACATCTTTTTGAGGGAGCTCAACCGTTTTTTTCTGCTCCATCTTCCATGACTACTCTTTCAAGCATTGTATCTCACCCTGCAAGTTTCTAATGACCTCCATGGTCTCTTGATAAAATTCCTTCTAATGGAAAGGATCTAGATACTTTACATGTAATAATTCCTGTTTTGTAATGACAAGTTTCTATTTTGGAGTCTCACAAGTGTGCACATCCTCAACGTAGGTAGTTACCAATAATTTGGAATCCACTTTGATCTTTCATGGCACATTGTACTCTTACCATCCCCCGCCCTTATCATATTTGTGCTACTTTCTCATGTGATCATACAAATCTTGGAATCCCTATAACTTGTGACCCTTTCCGCACCATGATCAAATAATGTTCTAAGGGAATTCATGCTTATAATGATCAGGGGACCCATATATATAACATTTTCCTTGTGGGAATTCACCTCTCCCACCACCATGACTTTGGCCTATGAATCCTCCATGGTAACCTCTACCTCTACCACCTCCATCAAAGCGCCCTTCATTGTGATTATGATTATGATGTTCACCTTGTTCTTTAGAATTATTTGCAACACTAGTATGATGTACACCAATTTCAATGGCATCATGAATATGATCAATCAATCTATAATTCTTTGTATCATGAGTGGTAGACTTATAAATCTTACAATAACAAGACACATTCTTCCTGATCATGTGTTGCAACAGGGTACATACTTGAATCATGATCTAAATGATAGATCTCACAATCCAGCAACATGGTGCACAACAATTTACAAGGGAAATTATCCTTAGTATGTCCTTCTACCTTAGAATCTATGCACCAAATACCACTGTGCATATCTTATGGGTTGAATTAGCTGATAATTTTTCTAACTGTTTTAGCATAGATGCAATTTGAGCTTCCAAAAATAGGCTAACTCTAGTGTTTATGCTCCCAACTACCTCAACATGCAAAGATACCTTAAATGCCTCATGTGGATCTATAAAATTCTTATATGAGAGTTCCCTATTAGAAGGTGTGATCAAACCTCCAACAAACCATTAATCATGTTGAATAGGGTGCATATTGTAGGATAATTATGATAAAAAAATTTAAATCATGCATCATACCACCTTACACTCTCATCCATGCCCTTCTTGATGTCCTTCAGTGTGCTGATGTTTTTTTGTTCAAACTTAGGTATATGTAAATATGCTAATAAAGCATCATACAAATGCGATAAGTCTACACAAGTCTCATTTAGATCATACTTATTGTACCAACTATGCATGTTCCCTTGCAAATTAGTAGAAAAATAGCTTTCCTTATGCTTAGGAGCTGTAATCCCCTTAGCATGCCATAGTATCTCACACATATGTACATGCTCTGTGGCATCTTAAATTCCTTTATATTCGGTAGGTGAAGAGACATCTCATAATACACTTACTGGGGTTGGTGAAGGTCGTGCCCACAAGATCCAAAACTTGTGTTACCTCTTGTATTTCCTCCACCTCTAGATCCACTGGATACACTATATATTGAACCACATGATCCTTTTGATCCCCCTCATGTAGTAGGCACCAAACTAGAGGATGTATTTCCTTGTGTTCTAACAATTTTACTAAATTAAACCCCCATAGTTTGCAAATTTGTACTACTTCTAGATGTAATACCAATGTTGTACATGCCCACATTATGTGTTGATGACACACCGTAAATATATACATCTAACCAAACCCCCAAATAGCACAAATGACATCTACACTACCATAGATGAATGTCCTATCTGATTAACTCTTGAACTTAACGAAAGTGAAATCTATCTATCACTACTCTACTACCCACACTATCATGCTTATAAATTATTGTCGTAGAAATTGGAAAACCAAGTGCAAGGTATAGGTCGTCAGGGATAGATCTAATGTATGTTCGCAATCCTTACAATTTTAACTAGAATGATCTCATCCGAGGCCAAAGAGTGTTATCTACCATGTTTACCCAAATGGGGAGTACTAGATGCTTTAGCTCCATGTCTTCTACATGAGCTCCAAATCCTTCGTGATCCATCTCTCTCTGCAACACCATTTCTTCGAAACATCACATTGCTTCATGCAAAATCCCTCTCTCACGCCTCATTAAACTTAAGCCTCCTTTCTTATCTCTATCTCTCTATTGTCAAGTATTCCATATTTCACCACTCCTACTCCTACCCCAAAGGTGCATGGTGGATTTTATCTAACCATAGTTCACTCTTCCAAATCCAGAGTCACAATCAAGATCTTAATCGCTAAAGGCATAGTGTGAAAATAAGATCCTCTAGGTTCACGCAAGAACTATAACTCAACAACCTCTAGAAAGGAATAAGTAGAAACAACATACTCCAAGGTGTAACTCTGCAAAACACCAATCCACTAATGATCTACAACATGTTTCCATGTAAGATCGATATCATGTGAATTCTAGTAATCTTCATGTGTCCAAACAAGTGCTCTATACCTCTAATTTGTATTTGATGCGTATGCTACCAATAACTCATACAACTTTCTAGGGAAATAGGAAAATAATGTCTCATAGAGATCATGATACTGATTCAGATTTAACCCATGTGTGTTCATCAAATTCAAGCCCAGCGTTAAATATATGAGCAAAATGTTCCTCTAGATTCTCTAGCCAATCCTCAATGTTGGCCAAAGTCAACCGGTATGTCTTCATCATGTAAAATCCTTGCAAATATCTTGAAAATAGGTCCCAAAAATGGAACCAAAATGTAATTGTTTATTTTACTAAATAACTAAAGGTGCACTAGCACATCACCTAGATAGATCTGAGTGCTCACCCGAAGTGCACAAGGGTACCAAGTCCCTCTTTTATGGAATATTTGTTCGGGAGTTAGCATGGTAATCACATGTATAAGCTAAATCCATAATAATCATTCAAAATTAAACATGAACAAATCTAGATCACAATACTAGTGCATGAAGAATTACAAGAATTAAGATCATATTCACCATACAAGATCTAGATACGATATGCCAATAACCAATATTTAACCACATGAACCCATTGTATTAATAACTATAAAATGCAAAATATGAATCTATACACACATGTATCATCATAAGTCATGCTCACTCATAACCATTAACATAACCTTAAACAAATTTACCGATCTCTAAAACCATGCAAATCAATACATATTTATAGGAGTGGGTTCTTTGCCTTCACCACCTAAGCATCCTCAAAATATTTTACATGCTAAGACTAGCCACACGCCGCTATAAGATAAATACAAAATCATGTAAGCTTGTTAATAATATATTATCTAATAATATCTATAGATATAATCCGATTATTAGCCCAAAACTATGTGTTTTGTTTGATCTCCCACTTGTCCAAAATAGACTTTTCGTAGTCTCCAAGTATTCAAACCTTTGCATGGTCAAAACTCAATCCATTTGTAGCTCTTCCATACAAAACAACTAAGTACTTGAACTCTAAATTTCCTAGGTATGCCCTTTTTGCTACACTTCATACATGTTCCTATGCACCCCATGTCCGCATGCCCAATCCTTATGCACCTTCGATTTCTTAGGTTGTAATTCATCAACCCAAAAATCCCTGCTCGGTGAGATATGGTGGTAGCCTTTGTGGAGAAATATCAAAACCAAATACTCAGATGTAGGAGAAGGTGGAAAACTGGATGAAATATAACCCATACCTTTTGATCAAAGAAGCCTTTTGTGGCGACAACCTTGAGTGAGGATTTCCTTCTAGTTTTTAAAGGAAAACATAATGAACACATTGTTCACCCTCATGACAAGTTGATTTCTCACCTTCAAGAAGAGATGTAGGTATCTCTCAAACATCGAGCCTTTTGAGAAATATTTTTTGCAAGTTCTAATCCTTTGAATGGTATCGAGCTCATAAGAGTATATACCAAGCATGAAGTCATCGTAAAATTCTTCGAGACTAGTACCTATAGTAACCGATGATGCAAGTTATTGCTAATGATTTGCCCCAATCTATTCTCTTCTTGTTTTCAATGATGGCAAGCATAAAAAGGTCATCCAATCCTAAAAATATTTCATGGTTTCTTGTCCCATAACCTAATTAATAATGATGATCGCATATGAGTAGCCATCATGAAATTAACTCTGTGAGAGAGACTTCAAAAAATAGGAAGGATTTCTTCCTTTATTTAACCATGAAACTAGTGTGTGGCCATGAAGGTAGGAATATTTTTGACCATTCACATGCTATAGTTCCTTTAAGATGATGAACATATTGTTCCATGTCGTAATTTTCAATAAGTGAGAGATTTCCTTGAGAGCGATCACCGCTGTCGGATTGAGTTATCATCTACTCGTAAGGTTTGGGTGTCTAGCTCATAGTGATAAGAGCATGCTAATACCAACTCTGCACTCTACATTGACACTGATGACCATCAGGTTCTCTAGGTCCACCAAACATCCTCATGAAAACTTTCTCATGAAAACCTTATCCTCCATCAGTTCTCTCTAGGTCCACCAAAAATCTGATCCTTCTAGATCCATGTGAGTAACATCATTATCACCCACACCCGATTATTTAGATGAGATAGCCAAGACAGGACTAGAGTTAGAAAAATTGAATCTCATGTTTGGCGATGAAACCCTTTTTAAACGTTGAATGACGGCTTACTATTTTTTAGAAAATTGTCTTTTTCCTCTTTCTCTTTTCAGACCACATTTTTGTTGCCTTGGTTGTTTCCTGTGAACACTATCTTGAAGAAATTTATCCATATTGAGAGTTTACTATTTTTAGTCAGTTCTCGTATAGAGACATACTATTTTTGAAATTTCCATTCCAAAACTTGGATTGTAATGAAACCACCTTCACTAGGATAGGTTTCTTCTCTTGATCTCACGTATAAATTTTCATCTCAATCCGATCACTAGAATGGTGGGAAATAAAAATACAAAACTAGGGAACGATGTCGGGTTTAGTCACCATAAAAATATATAACATGTATGTAATTACAATCACATGTGTCTTGAAGGTTCCTAGAAATTGGGAAGATTGTGAAAAAATTCCAACCTTGATCCATGCACCATTGATGAGATATGAAAATTTCACTTTATGGGTACAGAGTCATTCATCTACAAAAATGAGAATGAAGATTTAAAAATTTACAAATTTTGTGAAATATTTCTTCATAGACATCATGGAAACATGTTGTGAGGAATGGAGGAGAAAAATTTGGAAAAATTTTGCTAGATTTTTAGTAGATTTTGAGAAAAATGGAGGAAGGTCAAAAGATACACTATCTCCTTGGTTTTTCTACCTTGGGGGTGTATTTTTTCCCCCTTGTCCCCTTGGAAAAGGGAAAAAGGGGACACAAAAATGTGTCTTATCCCCATGAGGACAAGTGGTAGACATGCATTAGCATAGAAAAAGAGGGAGGGGCTTAGTTTCATCACCTAAGGGTGAGTTCAAGTCACGTGAGGAATCATGTGGGAGGAAATTTGTTTTATCCCCATTTTCCCATTGTAATAGTGAAAAAGGGACACAGAAATTAACTTCAGCCTCATGGTGACAAGTGGTGGGCATGCATGACATGAAGCGAGGGCTAGAAAATTGTGAAAAGGTGCTTTCGGAAGCCTCCCATGGTCATGTGGTGGGTCTAAGAGATAAAAGGGGAAGGGGTAAATTTTTCTATCTATTTTTTTCCCTTAGAAAGGGATGAAAGGGACAAAAATTGCACCTCATACTCATGTTACCATGTGGCATTGGAAAAATTGACTAAGTACAAAGCTTGTACCTTGGGAAGGACCTTTAAAATGATGTTGTCGAAGCTCCCAAGGTATTTTAGGGAAATTATTTATATGAATTTGACTAAGAAAAGTTTTTTTAGAAGAATGGGATGTGAATCAAGGTCTTATTCATCATAAAACCTCCTCAAAATGGAATTCTTTCTTGGGATATCAAGTTGTACCTACAAAGAATGAGTTGTGGAAAGAAATTCATGCGTCTTATAAGAAATATGAAAATACCACCATGCAGGAAATTTAATCATATTTCCATTGATATCTTTCTTGGCCTCTAAATCATTCTAAAGCTCCCAGAATCATCTTCTAAATCTTAGGTGTTTTTTTGCTGTGCAAGCTCCTTTTCCTCAAAAATATACTTTTTTGAACTAGATACTAAACCTTTAAATATTTCCTAAATCTTCCTAAATCACTTGCACAATGTTCTTGGCTCATTAATACCACTCTCTAATGAATTTGGACCTTCACATATGCCCTGAAGAATAAGTACCCCCTTAGAAAGTTAAAAACAACCATTCCTAAGCCTACTGAAAGATCTACCTTGAAAGATATTATCTAAAACAAACTCTTTTTATCTTATCTAAAACAAAAAATATAAAAATATTTTTCATCCTCTCGTTAAAACCAAACTCTTTTTTATCTTATCTAAAAAAAACATCTTCCTTAAAAGACACTATCTCATAAGAATATTGTGAAATTATTTTCATATTTTAAACAGATGGGAAAGGTTAAGACAACATAAATGATCACTAAAACTATGGGGATAGGACTGACATAGAGGATGAACTAATATGAAAGGGTCCCTGGGAAGGTTTACAATAAAAAATTTGGACATTAGGCTAAAGTTGTCATGTTTTCAAGATGAATTTTTCCATTGCAAAAACACATGAAAACAACTGGCTCTCACTTAGGGACTCATTCTGGATCAAACAAAGTGAGGACAAGATGAGAATGAACTTTAGAATTTTAGTTTAAAATTCAAACCAAAGTGCCTTATCCATTGGGATTTATAAATTCATAATAAGAAACAAATAGAATCAAAGGATTACACACACACGACAAAAATGAAACACATAACACATGAAAGGGAAAGAACACACATGATGTGACAAGAAAACACACACATAAATGGCCTATGGTACAGTGTGGGAGACAAGTCAATTTCACTAATTATATAATTTATATTATTTCCCATTGTGGGGTAACTCTAAATGTGTACCATCTAGATATGATAGATATAAAGCATTCTCTTAACAAGTTTCTTGAATCTGGAATGGACTGATCCATAAATATTAAAACTTCCAATGGCTTCCTTTAGGTTCTCCTCATTTTTCCCATAGCAAGACATGGTCTCCAACTTTGAAATCCCTAACTTTTGTTTTCTTGTCAAATAATTTCTTCACCCTCAACTAATGTTCTTTTATATGGTCCACCACCTTAAACCTATATCCTCATAGATTCTTAAGGAACATAAATTTTTTTCAATGGAGTCACGATATCGACCACCTTTCACATCCTAGAGTAATTAGATTGCTGACATCTTAATGGTGAATGGAATCCTACCTCGATCCCATAGACTAATTGGAATGGTGACATGTTGATTACTTTCTTAGGATTTATTATATCCACCCACAACACATCATAGAGCTTCTTGTGCCAATTCCTTTGATTCTCATCAACCAACTTACAAACTATGGTCACAATATTTTTATTGCTCGACTTCCCCGACCATTCCCTTGTGGGTAATAGTATGATGTATGAGATAATGATATTCCATAACTATAGAAAAATTCTATCAACTCCTTGGAGGAAAATTATGTGGCATTATCAACCATGATCTTATACGGGATCCCAAAATGAATAATAATGGTCTCCTTGATGAAATTACACACTATTTCAGAACTAGCTTTCTTAGTTAGGATTAACTCTACCCATTTTGTGAATTAGTTAGTTGTTGTGAGAACATGAGTATGTATTATCCTTGAATGATGATTCAAAACTTTGATGAATCCAGCCCCTGTTGTTGAAAGGGTTCTTTGATCACCACCATTTGAAGAGGAATCATAACAAGTTGTGGTCTCCCAAAAATTCATGGCATGCTTTAAACTTAGAGACCCATTCTTAGGCATCTGTAAATAAGTTAGGACAATAGTATATATTAAGGATAATTTTGTGAGTTGTTATCATTGAGGGAAAATTCCCACTGCATACCTGATCATGATATAATTTTAGTGAATACTCTTTTTGTTATGTCTATGCACCTTAGGAAGCATCCATCAAATCCCCACTTGTATAACACATGATTCAAAAGGACATACTTGGTTGACTTAAGTTTTAGGGTTCTTCTTTGTTTATATTCAAGGTGAGTAGGACACTCGCCATAAGTCAAAAATTAGGAAACATCAACATACCACTAACTTGTTGTATTTAATAAAAAAACTTGAGAAAGGTCATTACTTATACTGTAACATTCCCATTTTAAGACTTTAGAAACAAGGGAAATTATTTTTTATACACAACGTTTTATGTTCTAAATAATCATAATTTAGAACTCACATTCCATGCTAATCAATCTCATAGTAGATAACCATATGCAAATGTAAATGACTCAACGAACTACCGATATCTCATTTCATGACTCGATTTCTAACTGATCTCCCATGTTAACTCAAGGTGTTGTATACTAAGTATACATGGTTCTCTTACCCTATTCTAGGTATTGAGTGTGTTCTGTTTAAGAAACCTATCTGAATGTTTGTTACTGATATTCATCTAAAGTCTCATTTCTTAAACTAGGTGACATAGGACAACATAACCGTAAGCTTGCGATACTTTGGCCAAATATTTCTAACATGGTGTTCATGTTACTATTCCTAGATGAATACTCGTTAAATGTAATACATACTTCACCCCACTCATCTATTATCTAGAATGGTCTTCACTAGCTCTTATCACCCACTTGTTTGAGGTTTGACCATAACCCAAGTTAGCACATAGTTTGGTATAAGGAACTCCTCATGGTGACTAAGGGCAGTACGTAGACATACTCAATCAAACTAAGTTGATTGCATGTGTCTAGCTACCCTAAGTCATCGTGAGTTATCCCTTGTACGAAAAAACATGTTATTATCTTGACCTAGAGTAAAACTAAGAACAAGTCAAAGTTTATGTAGATAGAGATGATTCGGTTCTAAAGGGTGGTGCGGCATGTCAACTACAACTCTATATCCTCGTGAAGACCCAAGTATTCACGAGGTACTATTATGTAGTTGACATGTGCCAATATCTAACGGACTCACCCATCTCGATGAACATACCCCAGCAAAAGTTATTTAAACAAATATATTTCTTAATTAAGATTCAATTGTAGCAACCCCGGTGAACCCTAATTCCATTAGCCCTTGAGGTTGACATCCACATTCAAGTTTTTAAAGTGATGCGTAAAATGTCATGATTGCCCCTTTTTTAATTCATTAACTTCCTACCTTGGGATTTAGTTAACTAAAAATAGAACAACAACCTCAATAATATTTACTTAGAATTACACAAGTATTCATAGCCAATTTACATTCCATAACAGTAGTACAATTATAGTATACTTCATTGAGATGAAGTCTAATTGATAATTTTTCTTGTTTTCCTTTCATTTTATTTATACCTATCAAGGTATATCTTGAGAGGAAGTACACCTTCCTCTTTTTTTCATGAGTTAGGGTTCATTATTCCCTTCCCATTATGTAAATTATCATAATTAAGTTATACTTTCATTGACATCCTTAATAAACTATAAATACTTAGGTAAAAGAACATCTATGCATTCCAACTTAATAAGCTACATTTCAATTAAGGGATATTGTAATTAATTCCCTTCCATCCAACTTATTTAATGTCAACCAAAAAGGATCCATTCAGATAAGAATAAGAGTAATTAAGATAAGATTACAAATTTTCTTCACATAATGCACAAGGAGGATGACACAACAAGAAAAGGTAACTCTCAATCTTTTTCAATTCATCATGGTGAAATACATATTTTACAAGACCATGCATTTCAGACATATGTCATGTCAAACATCCTCAAGATCAGAAATGAATACAACTTTTTCCTCTTTCAATACATTTCCATAATAAATCAAATTTCTTCACAAAAGATCGAATATTTAATAACAATTAACATCATGAAATTTATTGCTTTCCTTTATCACTTATGAATTCCATCTATAAAAATTGCCAAAGCATGGGTCATTTCATTGAATTGAGCATGATAAGCGCTAAACATTAAAATGATGTGCTCTCAACTAACTATTTCAAAAACCAACTCGATTTCATGAAACAAAAAAGCTAAACAACTAGATACATCATAAAGAAATAACAATCATAAAAGGAAGAACAAATGATCAACCAAGATAACATTTAGAAAATATCATGATATAATCAACACTCTTTAGTAATTGTTTTTATAAATAATTAAATAAGGCAAGTAATATTTCATTCTAATTACTTATCTCATTCTACTAAAGATACCTACTTGTTTATTTCTTACTTCATTCAATTTGAATTACCAATAAGACACTAAATCCAATATTTTCCAAAATTAGAGTTAATTTTAAGAAGCAAGAACCATCAAACTCAGCCTTAGCATATTCCATCTGAAAACATCTATAACTAAGCTAATTCAACCTTTATGAAATCTTTAGGTTGAGCTCTTAACATAATAAAAACAAGATATTCCTATTTTAGATGTTACATCCAAATTTAAAGCCCAAGATATAGCGTAAGTTCTCAATTTAGGACACAACAAAGTTAGAAATAGGAAAGTACTCATTCGAACACTTGCATAACACAATAGTCATAGTCTACCAAATATTGTTTCCATTCAACACAAGTCAAAGTGAATAATTAAGACTATATCTACGTACTCATTTGAAATCCTGCTAAGTAACACAAAATGAAACGATCAATTATATAAATAAAATTAACACAGAAGAGGGAAGAAGGTGAACTGAGAGAGAAACCACTCAGAACTTCCCTCCTAATCTGAGAAGATCTGTATTACATTTCATAACTCGTAGAAGAGAGTATAACATAAAATCTCCTATAGTTTCCCAAGAAAACAACAATGGAAACCTTATCTCATAGGAGAAAAAGAGAAGGGAGTTAATCAAAAAGAAAAGAAGAATAACCCCATCATTCTTTCTCAAGCATATAAGGACATAAATGAATAAAAGACTAGGACAGTTCCAATCACAAAAATTCCTTGAACTTCTATTAATCAAAGAATACATGCACTGAATGATACTGAACTGAATTATGTGACTGTTGTATGTGAGTCAGGTATTAATGATGAAGTTATCCTAGCATAAAACAATAACATTAATAGTAGCACATAAGCTATATGAATAAATATATGTTTTTGAAATAATTCCATTAAACATCAATACACGAAGTATTTCTATCACTGGACATAACAATTCACCCAGTCGTAAATAGCTCAGTCCATAAATCTAGAACTTAGCCAACACTTTCGACAAATGAATACAATATATAATAAAGTTATCACACACTCCCATCTTTGAGGGATAAATGAAATAGTGAAAAAGTAAGGAGAGAAAGAACCCAAACATGATTCTATCATACTAAAGATGTAATGGAAAAAAAAGTGACTCCACTATAGGTGCACGAGTCGGTCTCGGGCGAGGAATAGAACAACCAAGTTTAACTCAGTCTATCCCTCATGACAGTCCTGACTAAACTTAACATTAATTCACCAAGACCTTCACCATCCTCAGTATTGTTAACATAACAACATAAACATAAGGAACTAATCAAATACCTCATTATTATTCATAGATCATAATGAATGAAAGGGACTAGAAAACCCTTCAAGTCAGTACTTGATTAATTCCTTAAACAAAAATTTCATCTAAGAAAAGATGAATAAACATTCATTAAGTCTTTCACAAAAATCATGAAAGTAAGGTTTTAACAAGCTTACTTTCAACAAGTTAAATCAAGAGGTTCATTTAAATCAAGAACAAGTAAGTCATTATCAAACCATCTTCTACCTTACAAGAAAGGAAAGACAATGAGGTCAACATATTTCAAGCTCAAGAAAGAGCTAATCGGGAATAAATCAACTTTCCAAACCAGATAGAACAAACACTGGAACTATCTCCCAATATAACAAAACTTTTATTGTCCAACTTTAGATCAGTCTTCTAGAGGTTTAAAACCCAATACATAAAAAGTTCCAAAAAAGAAGAACTAGTTTTAATGTTATATTCAAACAAGATGAACCCACAATTCATTGAATCAAAGTAACCATTTTCACATAGCTTCCATAGTGGCAACTAGATTCGAAAATAACTAACACTTTTAACAGAAAGACCAAAAGAAGTATTTCATTCACTATTGTTTCCAATCCAGTTTGACTCCACAAAAGTAATGAATCCAAGAAACCTTTTTCACATAGTTCCAACATAAGTGTAAAGTTAGAAGCAACTAAGGTTTCAACTAAAAATTTAAGAAGAAGTAACTTATTTATTGTTGTTTTCAAATAGGTTTGAATTCGTAAAAACATTGAATCCAAGCACCCATATCAACATAGTTCCAACAGATGTAACAAGACTTGGAACAACCAAAGATGCAACTGAGAAGAATACCCTTCTTACCTCCTTCCAACAGAGAAGGACAAACCAGAATGAAGCTATAGCAAACAATGTTTTCCCAAGATCTATTTTGCATAGACAACAAGTTTCACAAATATCTTACCTCATTCTAGTCCCAACTAGTTAAACACGATTCACTTCTATATTCAACAGGACACAAACCTGTATTTCATTGTTATCTAGTAGAGATTCATAATTAGAAAAATACAAAGAACATTCCAAGCATGAATTCAAATAACCAACAAAAATTTGAAAACCCATTTGTTCCCAAGAGCATAGTTGTTTTAATGAAGACATTTAGTAAAAGACAGAACCACTTAATGGGTAGAGCCTATCATGCCTGATAGTGCTTCTATTGATTTACAGAAGGTTTCCAGGTGAGCTTCCATAGTTTCTCCTTTTCTAAACAAAATCAACACCCAAAACTTCTTCCTCTTATGCCTCTTATACCTCCATTGGATAAAAAATAGTCCTAAGGTGCCAAAAATAGCAAAAGATTGAAAATAGAACTGTTGGTTCAAAGAACTCAAAACTCCGTACAAAGTAAAAATAAACATGAGCTAATGACCAAAAACCTCCCAAAAATCCACTTGCATGTCTACCAAGGCGGTTTCTTCGCCAAGTCCAAGACTCATTAATGCAAGGACAACCAAATCTCCCACCTAAATCTCCATGCCACCGCCATCCAAAATTGGCAAGCTCTATTTCAACCAAAGCATGCATTTTTAATTTAAGTGATGATGCCAACTAAACATTCCATCTTTTCTCCAGGCTTCCACCAAAATTGGCATACCAAGTTCAATAAATTAAAAGATCAATCACTTAAATGTCATAGAAACCGCCGCCACCACCTATCAATTGCCATAAAAATCCCGAGGTTCCCTTTTTACCTTCACATTTTTAGGTTAGATAAAAATTAGTTATGATTAGACCTTAGGCTAGATAAAAATTATTTACCTTAGGTCATCCAACATTACCATAGTTAAACATGCCATCAATGAATAAGTCATAACCCACAGTAGTTTAGTATTAGATAATAGGTCATAGATAAGTCCTTTATCACCTTAGGTTATTTCAAAATCCCACACCCATAAAGCATACAAACTTAGGTTAGGGTGTAACATGTATAGTTTTAGAAAATAGATCTAAAGTAGGTTCAATTTACCTTAGGTTAGAATCGAGTTAGGATAGATCTTAACAACTAGGACTAAGGTTTTACCTAAATAGTCCTCGTAGTAGATCCTTGTCCTTACACCATTCAATGTCCTAAAAGTTATTGACAAGAATATCCAAGCTCACAATTCAAAGAAAATGCAAAGCAAGGAATCCAAAAGAAGGATTCATAAAATTTAAAGCATACAAAGACTCAATACCTTATTACCTTTCATTTCAGAATGTCAGTTTATAAAAATGATCAGGTAAGAAAAACTAAAGCATACCTTAGATCAATGGAATTGATCCAAGGTTTTACTATTATAGAAAGATAAGTATGCAAACAACATTACTAGATTACAACCTTATAGGTCTTGCAAAAGAATGGCTTCATTGCAAGCAACAACAACACAACAAAATGAATCCTTGAATTAGGAATAATTTGTCCATTGCAAACATGATTTCCAATAGTCAAAAGAATACACCTTCTTAGTAAAAATCATATATCAACGTTTGTAGTGTCAAGAGGAATTTTTCAAAGATGTTACATACTTCCTCTTGAAAAGAATCATCATCCCGATGATTAACTTAGTTAAACAATTTGCATCAAGGACAAATCAAATTATTATAATTCCTTTCATATGTTCAAAACAAAATTGGATTTTTAAAATTCCATAATCAATATTAACTTAGTTGTCCATTTTAAGTAATTTTAATGTCTGCCCAAAACTCGGCAGATTTATAGACATAACAAGAATAAAATATTAAAACTTTATTAGTCAACAAAATTAATTCCATTCAAACAAATACGGAAACGCAGCTTTTCATATCTTCAAGATTTTTCAAAGTTACCCTTTCCTCATTAAAATGATCCCACTAGACCTTACATTGACTTATTTCATGATTTCTTAAGTGCAACCGGCAAGTTTACTATGCTCGTATGAGTTTAACCACGATTATTCTTGGGTCTTAGACCTACAAGGAATTCCAATTTAACACATGATAAATCTAAAACGTATTTCTTAAGTAAAGAAATATCGAAAACATCATGCATTCATGATAAAGTAGGAGGTAATGCTCAATGATAAGCTACAGGGTTGATTACTTCAACAATTTCAAAAGGTCTCACATAATGAGGTGATAACTTGACATCCTTGCCAAAAGTTATAGAACTCTTTTTCGGTTTAACTCGAACAAAGACCTTTTCACCAAGCTCAAATTTCCTATCAACCCGCTTCAAGTCGAATAACTCTTTTCCTATCTACAACTTCTTTCAAGTGTTCACAAATCATTTTAACTTGTTCCATTTCCATAAGGATTTCAGTCTAATTAACTCTTTGTCCTCCATGTTGTCCCAACTAACGGGGTTCTGCATTTCCTACCATATAATGCTTGAAAAGGTGCCATCTTTAGAGAGGCGTGATATGTGTTATTACATGCAAACTCGACTAATGGAAGATACTCTTACCATTTATACTGCTGGTCCATGTAATACATTCATAACATATCCTCTAAAATTGATTAACTCTTTTAGTCTACCCATCCATTTCTCGAAAGATATGTGGAACTGAAATTCAACTTTTTTCCTATGGCTGCATTAAGTGTCTACCAAAATCTTGATGTCATTCGTGGATCTCTATCGATATGATCAATTCAGTACTCCATGTAACTTGAAAATCTCATGTACGAATCTTTTTCTAAAATCGGTGAATCATCCTTAAGATTACTAGCAATAAAATGTGCTACCTTTTTTAGTTTATCAACCACAACCAGAATAACATCGTGTTTATTTCTTGACACAGAAACCCTTGCATAAAATACATGCTTATCACTTTCCATTTGTATTGTGGCATGCTGTGAGGATACAATAAACTAGATGGATGCATATGTTCAGCTTTAACACATTGACATTCTAAATAGTGTGTCACAAACTCAATCACGTCCTTTTTCATCCCTTTGCAAAAATATTGTTATTTTATATCGGAAAACATCTTTGTAATGCCAAGGTGTCTAGAAAAAGGTGAATTGTGAAATTCAGTTAATAATTTATTTCTTAAATCATTTAGCAAAGGTATGTATACCCTGTTTTCAAACCGTAAGATTCCTTCATTGTCAAAGTGAAAACCTTTATACCTCATGTCATTTGGGTCTATGGCAAGTGTTGTCTTTACTTGCTGAAAATAAGAATCAGATTCCATAACACTTTTTACCTCATCTTTAAACTGAGTTCTTAACGTTATAAGAGCATAAATGTGATTCCTATGACTTAGAGCATCTATTACTCTATTTTCCTTGCCTTTAATGTAACTTATGTCAAAATCATATTGAGATAGAAATTCTAACCATCTTCACTATCTTGCATTCAGATTTGGCTGAGTAAAAATATACTTCAACCCAAGATGATCAGTTTTTAGTTCAAAAGGTTTACCAAGAAGATAATGCCTCCATACTTGAAGTGCATGAACAATGGCAGTAAACTCTAGATCATGTGGAGCATAATTCAGCTCATGTAACTTGAGTTTTCTACTTTCATAAGCTATGACGTGATCCTTTTGAAACAAAATACCTCAAGAAATTCCCTGGATGCATCCGTTATGACATTAAAGTCTCCATTAGGGTCGGTACAACCAAAATAGGTGTTGTAGTTAACTGATCCTTTAGAGTTTTAAATGCAAATTCATATTTTCATTCCATAAAAATATCTTATCCTTTTTCTAAAATGAATTTATTGGTGCGTAAACTTGGAGAATTTAAAAAACTTCCTATAGTAACTAGCAAGACCCATGAATCTTCTAAATTCATTTACATTCTTTAGTGCAGCCGCTCGATTATAGCTACAATATTAGAGGGATCTACAACTATTCCATTCTTGCTTATAACATTACCCAAATAATCTAATTTCGTGTCATAGAAAGAAAATTTAGACAACTTACCAAACAACCTGTCTCTTCTCAAGATTTCCAAAAATATCTTCAAATGCTCATGGTGTTCTTCAATGCTTTTAGAGTATGTAAGAATATCATCCAAGAATACAAGCACACATTTGTCCAAGTATTCTTGAAAAATATTATTCATTAAATTCATAAAAGTTGCATGTGCATTTTTTAATCCAAATGGTAAGACCGTAAATTCATAATGTCCTTACCTTGTTGTGAAATTTGTTTTATGGATGTCTTCATCTTTTATTTGTAACTAATGATAACCGATCGAAGATCTATTTTAGAATATACCGATGCACCACGCATCCGATCAAACAGATCATCAATTCTAGGAAGTGGATATCTATTCTTAATAATTATCTTGTTTAACATCCTATAATCGATACACAATCTAAGTGTTCCATCTTTCTTTTCATAAAGATTACCGGTGCTCCCAAGGTGAGACACTCACCTAATCAAACCTTTAGAAAAAAGTTCTTGCAAATGTGCCTTAAGCTCTACAAATTCAACGGTAGTCATCCTATAAGGTGCCTTAAAATAGGTTCGGTTCTAGGTTTTATTTCAATCATGAAGTCAAATTCCCTGTGGGTGGAAGACTCATTAATTCTTTTGGAAACACATCACTCAAGTTTTGTAATAGTAGATATATTTTTAAGAAATCACTACTTTCTTCAAAAGAGTTTCAAAAATTTACTTTGCATATAAGGTACAACCCTTATTTTTAGCCTTTTTAATTTACATAGCTAACAATTTCCTAACTAAATCTCACATTTTATACCTTGATGTCTCGCTATTTTTTACGATCATCCAAACAACTAATATGTTTTTCAAAATAGTCAACTTTTTCCTTATGCTCAGCTAGCCAATTAACACCTATGATTACATCATAAGACCCCAAAGGAGCAACATAAAGATAAACTTCTGTGGAAAAACTAGGTAAATCAAGGACTGCCCCAAAAAGACACACACTAACTATATGAACAATATTATTCCCATAATGTATAACCCATGATTTATCCATTTTCCATCTTTTATTTTCAATTTTGATGCTAATTTACTATAAATAAAACATTCAGTAGCTCTAGTATCAAAAAGTAATTACAGGTAGGCCAAATAACTTACCCAAAACCTCTATGGGTGTGACTTGCTTTTTCACCGCTTATCACTACTTCAACATGTATCTTGTGTTGCTGATTATGATCATCCTTTTTCAAAGGACATTAATTTGCATAATGATCTTTTCACAATTATAACAGCCTCCTACAGGTCCCTTTTTAGGCTCAAATTTATTTCCAGCCTTAAAGCTATCATTCTGACCTCCATAGGTCTTCTCCATTATTATTGTTCTTGACAAAATTATTTCATACTTTAGCAAAAAAATTATTTACTATTGTTTTGTTGTTGTTATTAGTTACAAACTTATTTTTCATACAAAAATTCTTCCATGGTCCCTTCTTAGGTGCAAGAGATGATGAAGAGTTTGGAAATTTCTTTCTGAATTCTTCCTTATGAGTAGAAATTGCTTTTAATTTATGTTCCTACCTTATGGATTTTTCTACAACCCCTTCCATAGTGGTTGGGTTATGAACATCCACCTCTCCTCCTGTAATGAGATTTAATCCCATGATAAATTTACATATCCTAAACTTCTCGTTAGTTTGATACTAAGGTACATACTTAAGGAGTTTAGTAAACTTCTCCCAATACTTTGTTACAATTAATTTTCCTTGAGATAAGTTCTAAAATTTAGTCATTTTCTGATCATAATAAAGTTGTGGTAGCCATCATTTCCTAAAATAAATTTTAAATTGATCCCAAGTAATATTTGTTTCATCAATTTTTAACTCAGCCTTGGGACTGTCCCACCATGAGGATGCTTCATGGGAAATCTGATATGCTCACCATATTGCCTTTGTTTCCTCTAAGAAGTTCCTTATTACAAAATACTTCTTCATTTCACCGAGTTAATTCTCAACTCCATCCCCTAATGTGGTACCATCAAACTTAGGTGGGCTTATCCTTTTATATCATTTGTGAGTTCACCCCCACCTTGCCTTTTCATTTTCTCGTTGATCGTATGTTTACATTATTGTTATCAACACCTCAATTTCCCACATTGGTGTTGTCCACAAGAGGTGGCTGATTGTTATTACCAGCATCTTCTTCTTCCTCCTCATTTCCCATTACTTGTTATTCAAGAATAACCAAATGATCTCTCGTGTCTAATAGGAAACAAGAATCTCATTGAGTTTTTGGGTAGTTGTTGCTTCTCCACCAAGTGGTGGGTTTTTTGCAACATTTTCTCTTGTTCTAACCATTTTATGTTAACAAGAAATTTTTTAGTTTTATCGATTATGAACACAATAGGTCTAAGAGTGCAACCTTTAACTCTAATACCAAGATGTAACATTCCCATTTGAAGACTTTAGAAACAAGGGAATTTTTTTATACATAATTTTTTTTGTTCTAAATAATAATAATTTAGAACTCACATTACATGCCAATCAATCTCATAATAGATAACCATATGTAGCTCAGTAAATGACTTGGCGAACTACCGATCTCTCCTTTTATGAATTGGTTTCTAACCAATCTCCCATATTAACTCAAGGTGTTGTATACTAAGTATACCTGGTTCTCTTACCATATTTTAGGTATTGAGCGTGTTCTATTTAAGAAACCTATTTGGATATTTGTTATCAATATTCATCTAAAATCTCATTTCTTAAACTAGGTGACAGACAACGCAACCATTAGCTTGCGATACTTTGACCAAATATTTCTAACATACTATTCATGTTACTATTCCTAAATGACATACTTGTCAAACATAATACATACTTCACCCTACTCATATGTTATCTAGAATGGTCTTCACCAACTCCTTTCAGACCACTTTTTAAAGGTTTGACCATAACCCAAGTTAGCACATAGTTTGGTATAAGGAAATCCTCGTGGTGACTAAGGGTATGTAGACATACTCAATCGACCTATGTTGATTACATGTGTCTAGTTACCCTAAGTCATCGTGAGTTATCCCTTATATAGAAACATGTTCATATCTTGACCTAGAGTAAAACTAAGAACAACTCAAGGTTTATGTAGATCGAGATGATTCAGTTCTGAAGGGTATTGCATCATGTCAATTGCAACTCTTTATCCTCGTGAAGACCCAAGTATTCATGAAGGTATTGTTATGCAGTTGGTATGTGCCAACATCCGACAGACTCACCCATCTCGATGTACATACCCCAACAAGAATTTATTTATACAAATATATTTCTTAATTAAGATTTAATTACAACAACCCTACTCAACCCTAATTCCATTAGCCCTTAAGGTTGACATCCACATTCGAGTTTTTAAAGTGATGCAGAAAATTCATGATTGCCCTTTTTTTTTTTATTCATTAACTTCCTACCTTAGGATTTAGTTAATTAAAAATAGAACAACAACCTCAATAATATTTACTTAGAATTACACAACCATTCATAGCCGGTTTAAGTTCCATAATAGGTCTAATTATAGTATACTTCATTGAGATGAAGTCTAATTGATAAATTTTCTTGTTTTCCTTTCATTTTCTTTATACCTATCAAGGTATATCTTGAGAGGAAGTACACCTTTCTCTTTTTTTCATGAGTTAGGGTCATTATTCCCTTCCCATTATGCAAATTATCATAATTAAGTTATAATTTCATTGACATCCTTAATAAACTATAAATACTTAGGTAAAAGAACATCTATGAATTCTAACTTAATAAGCTACATTTCAATTAAGGGATATTGTAATTAATTCCCTTCCATCCAAATTATTTAATGTCAACCAATAGGATCCATTCAGATAAGAATAAGAGTAATTAAGATAAGATTACAAATTTCCTTCACATAATGCACAAGGAGGATGACACAACAAGAAAAGGTAACTCGATTTTTTTGCAATTCATCATGGTGAAATACATATTTTACAAGACCATGCATTTCAGAAATGTGTCATGTCAAACATCCTCAAGATAAGAAATGAATACAACTTTTTCCTCTTTCAATACATTTCCATAATAAATCATATTTCTTCACAAAATATCCATTCTTTAAGTAACAATTAACCTCATGAAAGTTATTTCCTTCCTTTATCACTTACGAAGTCCATCTGCAAAAATCGCTATCGCGGGTCATTTCATTGAATTGAGCATGATAAGTGCTTAGCATTAAAATGATGTGCTCTCAACTAACTATTTCATAAATCCAACTCTTCTTTCATGAAATAGTAAAGTTAAACATCTGGATACATTATAAAGAAATAACAATAATAAAAGGAAGAACAAGTGATCAACCAACATAACATTTAGAAAAGATCATGATATAATCAACACTCTTCAGTCATTATTTTTATAAAGAATTAAATCAGATAAGTAATATTTCATTCTAATTACTTATCTCATTCTACTAAAGATACCTACTATTTATTTCTTACTTCATTCAATCTGAATTACTAGTAAGACACAAAATTCAATATTTTCCAAAAATAGAGTTACTTTTAAGAAGCAAGAACCATCAAACTCATCCTTATAATATTCCATTTGAAAACATCTATAGCCAAGCTAATTCAACCTTCATGAAAGCTTTAGGTTGATCTATTAACATAATAAAAACAAGAGATTCCTATTTCGATGCTACATCCAAATTTAAAGCCTAAGATCTAGCCTAAGATCTCAAGTTAGTCCACAACATGTTAGAAATAGGAAAGCATTCATTTAAATACTTGCATTATGCAATAGTCATACTCTACCAAATATTGTTTCTATTCAACACAAGTCAAAGTGAATAAGTAAGATTATATCTAACTACTCATTCGCAATCTCGCTAAGTAACACAAAATGAATCGATCAATTATATAAATAAAAGGAGCATAGAATAGGGAAGAAGGTGAATTGAGAGAGAAACCACTTAGAACTTCCTCCTTATTTGATAATATCTATATTACATTTCACAACTCGAGAAGAGAGTACAACATAAAATTTCCTACGGTTTACCAAGAAAACAACGATGGAAACCTTATCTCATAGGAGAAAAAGAGAAGGGAGTTAATCAACAAGAAAAGAAGAAGAACCCCATCATTATTTATTAAGCACAGAAGGACATAACTGAATAAAATTCTAGGAAAGTTCCAATCACAAAAATTCCTTGAGCTTCCATTAATCAAAGAATACATGCAATGAATGATATTGAATTGAATTATGTGACTATTGTATGAAAGTCAGGTATCAAAGATGAAGTTCTCCCAGCATAAAACAATAATAGTAATAGTAGCACATAAGCTATATCAAGAAATATATGTTTTTGAAAACATTCCATTAAACATCAATAAACAAAGTATTTCTATCACTGGACATAACAATTCACCCAGTCATAAATAGCTCAGTCCATAAAGCTAAAACTTAGCCAACAATTTTGACAAATGAATAAAATATTCAATCAAGTTATCACACACTCCCATCTTTCAGGGATAAATGAAATAGTAGTAAAGTAAGGAGAGAAAAGAACCCAAACCTGATTCTATCATATTGAAGATGTAATGGAAAACAAGGTGACTCCACTACAGGTGCACGAGTCGGTCTTAGGAGAGGAATAGAACAACCAAGTTTAATTCAGTCTATCCCTCACGACAGTCCCGACTGAACTTAACATTAATTCACCAAGACCTTCACCCTCCTCAATATTGTTAACATAACAACATAGACGTAAGGAACTAATCAAATCCCTCATTATTATTCATAGATCATAATGAATGAAAGGGACTAGAAAACCCTTCAAGCTGTACCGATTAATTCCTTAAACACAAAATGTCATCTCAGAAAAGATGAATAAACATTCATTAAGTCTTTCACGAAAATCACGAAAGTAAGGTTTTAACAATCTTACTTTCAACAAGCTAAATCAAGAGGTTCACTTAGATCAAGAACATGTAAGTCATTATCAAACCATATTCTACCTTACAAGAAAGGAAAGACAGTGAGGTCGACATCTTGCAAGCTCAAGCAAGAGCTAATCGGGAATAAATCAACTTTCCAAACTAGATAGAATGAACACTGGAACTATCTCCCAATATAACAAAACTTTTATTGTCCAACTTTAGATCAGTCTTCTAGAGGTTTAAAACCCAATACATAAAAAGTTTCAAAAAATAAGAACTAGTTTTAATGTTATATTTGAACAATATGAACCCACAATTCAATGAATAAAGTAACCATTTTCACACAAACTTCCACGATGGAAACTAGATTTGAGGATAACTAATATTTTTAATAGAAAGACTAAAATAAGTATTTTATTCACTTTTGTTTCCAATCTAGTTTGACTCCATAAAAGTAATGAATCCAAGCAACCTTTTTCACACAGCCCAATAAAAGTGTTAAGTTCAAAGTAACTAAGGTTTCAATCTAAAAATCTCGAAGAAGTAAATTATTTATTGTTGTTTTCAAATAGGTTTAAATTCATAAAAACATTGAATCCAAACACCCATATCAACATAGTTCCAACAGATGTAACAAGACTTGTAAAATCCAAAGACAAAATTGAGAATAATACCCTTCTTACCTCCTTCCAATAGAGAAGGACAACCTAGAATGAAGCTATAGCAAACAATGTTTTCCCAAGATCTATTTTTCATAGAAAAGTTTCACAAACATCTTACCTCATTCTTGTCCTAGCTAAGTAAACACGATTCACTTCTATATTCAATAGGACACAAACCTATATTTCATTGTTATCTAGCAGAGATTCATAATCAGAAAAATACAAAAACATTCCAAGCATCAATTGAAATAACCAACACAAATTTGAAAACCCATTTCTTTCCAAGAGAAGATTTGTTTTAATGAATACATTTAGTACAAAGAAGAACCACTTAATGGGTAGAGCCTATCATGCCTACGATAGTGATTTTTTTAATCCGTAAAAGGTTTCTAAATGAGCTTCCACAATTTCTCCTTTTTGAAAAGAATTCAACAACCCAAAACTTCTTCTTCTTATGCCTCTTATACCTCCATTGGATCAAAAATAGTCCAGAGGTGCCAAAAATAGTAATAGATTGAAAACAAAACTACTAGTTCAAAGAACCCAAAATTCCATACGAGTAAAAATTGACATGAGCTAATGACCAAACAACCTCACAAAAATCCTCTTGCATGTCTACCAAAGCGCTTTCTTCACAAATTACAAGACTCATTAATGCAAGGATAGCCAAATCTTCTGCCTAAATCTCCACGCCACTACCATCCAAAATTAGCAAGCTCCATTTCAAACAAAGCATGAATTTTTAATTTAAGTGATGATGCCAACTAGACATTCCCTCTTTTCTCCATGCTTCCACCAATACTGGCATGCCAAGTTCAATAAATTTAAAAATCAATCACTTAAATTCCATAGAAACCATCACCATTTCCTCTCAATTGTCATGCAACTCCTTAGGTTCCCTTTTATCTTCACATTAGTTTAGGTTAGATAAACATTAGTTTATGATTTGACATTAGGCTAGATAAAAAGTATTTACCTTAGGTCATCCAACATTACCATAGTTAAACATTCCATCAAAGAATAATTCATAACCCATAGTAGTTTAGTATTAGGTAATAGGTCATAGATAAGTCCTTTATTACCTTAGGTTATTTCAAAATCCCACACCCGTAAAGCATAAAAACTTAGGTTAGGGTGCTACATGTATATTTTTAGAAAATAGATCTAAAGTAGGTTCAATTTACCTTAGGTTAGAAACCAATTAGGATAGATCTTAACAACTAGGACTAAGGTTTTACCTAAATATTCCTTTAGTAGATCCTTATCCTTCTTACGCCATTCAATGTCTTAAAAGTTATTAACAAGAAGATCCAAGCTCACAATTCATAGAAAATGCAAAGCAAGGAATCTAAAAGAAGGATCCATAAAATTTAAAACATACAAAGACTCAGTCCCTTATTACCTTCCATTTCAGAATGTCGGTTTATCAAACTGATTAGGTAAGAAAAATGAAGCATACCTTGGATCAATGGAATTGATCCAAGGTTTTGCTATTATAGAAAGATAAGTATGCAAACAACATTACCAGATTACAACCTTACAGATCTCAAGAAAGAATGGCTTCATTGCAAGCAACAACAAAACAACAAAATGAATCCTTAAATCAGGAATAATTTGTCCATTGAAAACATGATTTCCAACAAGTAAAAAAATAATACACCTTCTTAGTACAAATCATATATCAATGTTTGTAGTCCGAAGAGAATTTTTTCAAAGATGTTACATATACACTTGTAGCATACACATTCTCCGTATTATTTTCTGTCAAAAGTGGTTCACATTTAGCAATCAATCAACATATCCCATTTCCTTTGACCAGATTTAAAGGTCTTATATCCAAGTCACATTCTTGAATTCTTTCCCCATTCACCCCTCTTAGTTCTTGGATCCTGTTGGGTAAGGATTGACTTGATAGAAAAAAATAGGACCATCACCACAATGTGGGAGTTGATAATGTTGAATCATAATTTCTTTACATATTTGACTATGACATAGGGATGCTTATCCGGTTGATTTTGCCTCAACTCATGATTATTTAGTGGAATGTCAAATTAATGGGGGCCTTGAGGCCTTATTTTTTTAATTTTGGAGCAATATGGATGATATTATGTGCTTTGAAGCATAACAATAAAAAATGAATTCCTTATCTAAATTGGTCCGCACCAAGGTAGGAGCCTTTTATATTGATTATTTGATTGCCTTGAATTTTTTTCCTTCATTGTTCCATTTGAAGCTTTTTCTTGGGGTTTCATCATAATGTGATATGATTAGTTAACTCGACAAAATATGGGATAAATCACCGAAGAAATATGACTTTGTCAAAGAAGGAATGAAATCCCTTTTAGATTTTTGGAAAGGAAAATGATTGGATTTCTTTTATTCTTTCCAGGTCAATCTTGGCCCCCTCCTTATTCACAATTTTTCCAAGGATTTTCCCTTCAGTAACACCAAATATGCACTTTTTGGGATTTAGAGATATTTTGTCCTACCGACATCCGAGGAGAATGTTCAAGGTTATTTACATGATCTTCCCATTTATTTTAAAATGTCACGAGGTCATCTATATAAATTACTATGCAAAGTGCTTTTGGTCCTTTAAGGTCGGCCTATTTCTCTTTGGAAGGTCGCTCTCACATTGATCAAATCAAAAGGCATTCTATTGTATGAAAAATTTCCTCAAGGTTTTGTGAAGGTTGTTTTAGATTTTCTTCTTCTACCACCTCAATTTGGCTATACCCAAAGAAACCACCAAGCAATGAAAACATCTCTCGATCATGTGACCACTTGTAGTATGTGATCCATGATTGTTAGTGGGTAATTATATTTCAAGGATGTTTGATTTAAGTTGCGGAAGTATACATAAATTATTCTTCCACACTGGGACAATGTTTTCTACCCACGTGGAGTGATGGAGAGTGAAGATGATCATGGAATTTATAATTTTCAAGACTTCTTCCCTAATTGTATCCTTAATTTTTCTTGGCTTTAGGTTTCAGTGGAATTGAGTGGTGCATCTCCTTAGGTTGGAATGATTTGAGTTTAGCATAGGAATATGTTAGGAAATTATATTAATTTCTCAACAAAGATATAAACCTTATTTTTCTTTAAGTGAGCAACACTTTCCAATGTTCACCATCCTAGGTTGCTCTATGGTACCAATATTTTCCTTTTCAAAATCAGCAAGATAATCGCAATGAATATTTGTATCTCTCTTTGATGAATATGCAATACTTTTCAAAAAAATACTCTAAAGACACAACACCTTTTGGGGTCTTGTTTCCTTTCCATCTAATAACACCTTCAGATTTAGCTTCATCTATTACTTATTTTTCTTCCTCCATAACTAAATCCCTATTTGGATTTTCACTTACCTCATATAAGAGGCTACTCAAGTTGTCTCTTCACTCCAAGATAGAGAGGAGTTGTGTGTTATCGTTGAATACTTTCCAATGATTTGTGTTGTCTGACACACTTGGCCTAAACACCATTTTGAAAATTAGTTTGTCCCTATCAAACTACCGATGTGGAATCATCAAAGAAGTGAGACTGCAATAGATCCAAATTTTTATTTTTATCATGAGGAATAGCTTGAATGGATAAAGTATCGAAATATTTGATGTAGTCCTAAAATCGGTTCATGTAGTGCTTAAGTCTCGTGTTCTTGACCGATACTAATTTTTTACCTATTTGAAAATCACTTCAACATCATTGAGGCATTTGAGTTTCTTGATTCTAATGGATTCTGCAAGATCCATTCCTAGGAAAATATCCTCATCCTCTACAGTATTGTTGGCATTTTCAAATTACATATTGTATGAAAATGGAAAGAACTCACCTGAGGGATACTTCAAGACAATATCGTCTTTGGAACCTACACTGAATGGCTTCCATAAAATTCCATTTTCCATAATTTATCTTCTTCATATTTCATGAGGAGAGGAAAATTATCATCTCTTTTAGATGTGAGGAAGTAGTTACCCAACCCATTGTCTTGGAACAAGATGTCACTTTTAGATCCTCATAATTTTGAACCATGTACTTCATTTTCTGCATTGGCAACATAGTCTTCAATTCACCCTTTACTGCAAAAGTTGTAGAATACCAATCCATTTGTATTGTTTTTCCCAAGTCTTTATATAAGATCCTACTCAACAACAAACAAAAATATGTTGCAATATCCACCACCAAGATAGCGAAAAAAAATTCTTTTCTAGGAAATCCACTAGGGCCACTTGAATGTATTTGATCCTACCCACTAGCCACAATTCTTTAGACTCCATGGAGTAGCAAGAGTTGTTAATCATGTCAAGGTAAGTACTAGGGAATTTGAAACTTTGATGGTCATCATATTATCTGAGGAACCCGAGTCTATAATTCAATTATTTAATTGGTGGCCTTTAATCAAGAGGGATAGGTAGAAGGGTTCCACCTTATTAGTTTTGGATGCACTTAGTGTAATAATGTTTTGTGTAGGAGGCATGGGTGGTGTTGGTAGTAGACCCTTAGAATTTGGATTTTTAGTGTTGGGATTTGAGATACCACCCTTGATATAATTAACAAGCCTCTCAAATTTCTCTAGTTTTGTTTGTGAAAACTCGGACTCAAAATTCTAAACTTTTGATTATTTCACATGTTTGATGATATCAAATGGAGCTGAGGTGGGTGAACTTGATGTTCTTGGGATAGTGGAAGTTTTACAAGGTGGAGGTGGTGATACTTTGGAAGCTTGTGTAATTTTAGTGGATGGAGTAGTAGATTGGGAAGGAATGGTTGATTTTGATTGTGAGTTAGTTTATTTTACAGGGTTATGCTTAGGTGAATAATTAGCTTTAGGTATAAATTTAGAGCTAAGGAAACACCGGAAGAATAACTTGTCATGAAAGCTTGTTTATTTCTTGTTATTGGATATAGTTTATCCTTTGTTGATTCCATTTATGGCAAGAGTGGGAATCCTCTATTGATTATCTTGTTCTCCAGGACTTCCACTTAAGGGTCTTCCTTTGTTTTCTTCTTTGTAGATATCGCTAAAGAAGAAGCTCCTTTGAGACTAGGAGCTGGTAAATATGTAACATGAGAAGATTAGTGTCTCTTCATCATGATCCTCATTTTCTCCTAGAGATTACTCAAAGGAACCAATCTAAGAATCATCTTCAACTTATTTGATCTCGAAAACATTTCCATCTTCATTATATTCTTCTAAATCCTCCACTTCTTCTTCCTCTTCTCCATCCAGTTGCATTAATTAGTGGTGCATTGAGGGAAATACTATAGGGATGAGGAGAAATCATTTACCTATTTGGGAGATTTGTATTATTTAGAACATTTATCATGGAACTTTATGCGAGTTTATTTTTAATTACAATTACATCATTCACCAATTTTTAACCAGGGGCTTGTAGAGATAGAACTAGAGCTTTGACCCTTCTCGCTTCCCATTTAGATTCTTCACCTTTCTAGATAGAATCAAATCATATTCTATCTCAATGTCATAGTATTGAGCTTCCTTTAGATTTATAGGTAGGTATATTATGATAATGAATTCAACCTCATGAATTTAAGTATTTATGAAGAATCTCTTTACATTATCATCATATGACATAGCTTCGAGAGGTATCCTCTTGACAAACCTATTCTATCCAGCTACAAAATCCCTCATAGTCTCACTTGATTATTTATTCATTTATACCATCTATACTAAGATGTCTTATGAGTCCTTGGTGGATTTGAATTTTTCCTTTAGTAAGTTTTGATATCATCCCAAAAAGTGATAGATCTAGCTAGTATGACGTAGAACCATTTTGTTTATGTGTCTTACAAATATTCAAAAAATAGCCTTACTAACACATCTTCATGCTCAAACCATAATACACCACAAGAAGTGATGAATGATGCCACATTTTTTTCTAGGAGTTGTGAACCATCTCCTCTAAATTTGGGAAAAAAATTCTCAAACCTCATGGTTGTTCATAAATAGGCTAAGGGAGGGAAAGTGGACCTATGGTCCTACCCCATGGCACAATTGGTTGAGGTATCTATTCATCACCCATTGTTGCTTCTGCTTCATATTTAGCCTCTACTCTCACTTCCACTCTTTCCCTTTCCCTCTATTCTACTTATTCTTCTTCTGCTCATGCTTCAAATTTTATTTCAAAATTTGTCGATGAGGTTTAAAACTCTATGTCCAATGGGTTAACACAACTTGGATTTCCAATGAGAGAATTTTTGGGGTGAAGGGGTTCCATGAATTTCTATATATTTCTTTCCTTCTTTGGATCTCTTCAAATATGGGTTTAATATTTCCTCCTTATAACTAAGACCTAGTGTATCTACGATTAGCCACTTGTAGACTTGGGATTGAATTAAGCTCTCCTTTGTTAAACTTGGGCTTATCTCACTCTTTCCAAATATTCAACACATTTCTTTTCAAAATCTAACAACTTTGTAGCTATGAATTACTATGTAAATTTTTATCTTTTGTGATAAATATATTCTCTCAAGTTAGATATGATATCCTTTTGGATAAGGAGCAGCAGTTTGGGTCTCTAGACCGTAGGGTTACCAAGAATAGCCACCGTGTAATACATAAGGCTCAAGACTTTTTAAATTCCATTTTTTTGGAATATTCAATTTTTTTGTAATTTTTATTTGTATTTTGGGTGCAAAATATGCCAAGTCTTCCCCATAGTGGTCGCTAAAAATTGTTGGCAATAAAAATTTTGGTAGGACAACTGGTGGATTTCGCCAACAATTTGGGACTAGGTTCATTTTCTTGAATGGGGAAGATCCATTATTGTGTGTGAACAAAAATAAACATTTTTTTGCCTAAAGTTCAAGGATCCAAAAGCACACTCCACCGCACCTATAGAAAATTCATACAATTTATTGCAAGGGGTAATTTTCTAGGTAGGTGGGAAAATATAGTGGGAAATTAGGAAGGGGATTAATATTACAGAAGAAAATACATATGTCTACAAGGATTAATAAGAGCATATCAACATTATTACTAACACCAAGACAAGATGGAATTACGAACACAGATTCTAACTTATTCCCTCATAAAAAACATGAAACTCCTTTCTTCTTTATTGATATTCTCATAAATTTGTAAAATGAGAGGAATGGAAGAAAATGTGATAGGGAAAATAGAAGAAAATAGTTGTCTCTTTTTCTTATCACAATTAGTTATCTACTCTTGAACATACAAAATTGGCAACCCTTAAGAATTGGGAATTCATTAGAAGTTATAGGCTTTATAAATACTCTTCACCTACCCCCACATGACTTTTCATTTTTCCTTCACAACATGTGACTCTTTGTATTCCTAGGAATAAAATTAAGTCCCCTTTTATTAATTAAGGGTTACTTATTAAAATGTCAACTATAGTCACATTTAAATGAATAGGAAAAAAAGGAATAATACCAAATGAATAGTGCAACCCCAAATGAAGAAATAGAACATGAAAGAGGAGGGAGTAGGGGGAGAGAATAGAGAGAGGAAAGAAGATAGCTAACTAGTCCGATGAAGACACTACACATGCTGATTTTGTTTCATTTTATGATAGACATTTTCCAAGATCAAATGGAAAAATATCCACTCCCTTGAACTCTCTGATATACCATGTTGCCACAGGTGCAACTTTCTCAGCTTGAGGAATGTGGACACAATTCAAGGAATCAATACAACCATCCGAGATAACATTGATCTTCTTGATTTTAGTGAACCAAGAATGGTGTTTCTTTGTAATTCTTGATATTATAGCTCTGATCTCAGTGAGACACTCTAGTGTATCCTCATTGAAACAAAAGGTGTCATCAGCTTCTTTCTTGACATATTCCTTAAATGTCCTAAAAAATTCATCCATTGAAGTACTATCATCATTTATGGGAACTCCAAGCTTTTGCATCCTGGTGTTGACATCATCGTGCATCTTGGAGGAATGCTCTTCATTAAAATACAAATCATCTAGATCATGATTAAAAATCTTATACAAAGAGACAAGAGTCCTCGCCCATACATGTGACAAATTCTTAGATGGAGAATCAAATACCTTCCTGTCTACCAACACCTAAGAATGAGATTTCCCCATTTCCACAACCAGTGGGTACACCTGATCCCAATGTTATTTTTCTTTCTCAATATCATCCCTCATCATTTGTAATTTATTGGAACTCAAACACATGTACCTATATAATGAGATCAACTCTTCAAGTAGAAATTTCCATTTCTCCACAACGCATTCTCGACCCATTTTTACTAGCTCATCCCTGCATGGTGAAACCCTACATATTTTGAATGGAATTTGGATCAAATCTACTGATGGGAGTAACTTCTTCAATTAGAAGAGATGAAGAAGAATTTGGGTCCATGAAATGTTGCACGTATGAGGTGAGTGTTCACACATGGTCCTCCAACTAATCAATTTTCTACTTTTACTCTTGGTTCCTCCATGAGAAGGTGAGTGGAGGACTCTAGACTAGATGTGCATCTCCCTTGTGGGTTTCTACACCTATGAAAATTTTGCTCACCTCATAGTCAATCGATTCATTTCTTTAATGGGTTTGATCACTCTTGTCCTGACTACTTCCACATACTAATTTCCCAAGGCACCACTAAAAAAATGAGAAGATTTTTGAGAATAAATTTTCTTCATCCCCTTGATCGATGATGATATAGCTAAGAAATCAGGGAATGTCACATGCTAGGTTATATAGGCATCCATTTTGATCATTTCTTGCATTCAAGGAAACATTTCATTGGTTTAGAGCTTGAAAATTGCATAATTGTTGTTTCCTTCTCGAGTGAGAAGGTACATCTCGTGCAAGAGGAGAATAAGTGGTAGTGAAAGGTAGGAAGTTCTAGGGTTACTAAGGAAATGAAAGGTGGAATAGATCATTCTCCCCAAGATTTATTTCTACCACATGACCATTTATTGTTCTTACCTTCTTGTGTAACATTTTTAGTAGGGGAATTTTGGTTCAACCGCCTTATGCTTCTAACTTTCTCCAAAGTGAACTAAGCCTAAAGATTTATCTATGACCTTCAAAGATGAGTGATGAGATGCCTGCCTTTTAAGAGTTGGGAAATTTCTTGATGTAATGAGGGTTTTCTTCTTCTTTTTGAATCATTCCTTTGATATTTTGATGATGGAATTAGTTCTCTCACTTATATATATCGATTCATGGATGCTCTATGTCACCTATGGAAGGAACAAATCCTTTACTACTTGATATTTTGGATCATATAAATCTGTTCCATCATCTTGAATGCCTTCCTTGTACCATTCAAACTTGAACCTTTTCATTTTTCCCATGGTCATCCTCATGTGGTCATATTCCCGACTTTAAAATCATCTATGCAGCTTTACCCAATAGTCTTCAGTCTGTGGAACATGATATGAATCGGAGGTGAAAGTTTATGGATCAATTTGGATATCAAATTCTACCATTGGGTTATATGAATACAAACTCAACGGGGTGAAGGTAGATTCCATGTGTGCAACATCACTGACTTTTTAAGAGAATATTCCAAGGGATATAGGGAAAGAGACGTTCTTCATTTTATTATTCTTGATCTTACCTTGAACATGGGAAATTTTCCTAT
Organism: Taxus wallichiana var. yunnanensis; assembly: GCA_018340775.1. Classification (NCBI taxonomy): domain Eukaryota; kingdom Viridiplantae; phylum Streptophyta; class Pinopsida; order Cupressales; family Taxaceae; genus Taxus; species Taxus wallichiana. The sequence goes on along the minus strand of CM031243.1, from coordinate 161,979,515 downwards.
ATAGATAGAACAACACAGAAATATCAAAACTAAATATTTGGATGTAGGAGAAGGTGGAAAAATGGATGAAATATGACCTTTTTAATCAAATAATTTGTTAGTGGAAATAACCTTGAGTGAGGATTTCCTTCCATTGTTTGATAGAAAATGTCATGAATGCATCGTTCACCCTCATGAAATGTTGATTTATCTCCCTCAAGATTATTTTTGGGTATTGATATCTAAATTTTATTCTTTGACTGAAGTTTGCAAACGTTGACATGTGATTTTGTTCAAGAGTTGTTATACTCTTAGGAACTGGTAGATCATGTTTGTTGGAATGATATCAAAATATATGAAATTTGACTATTAAATATTCTTATGGCATTGTTGCACTTATTATGACTACCTTTGAGTATTCCTCTAATGGGTTTTAAGAAAGAAATCAAGATATTTCAGCTTGTGCAAAGAGAAATCAAACTCTTGGGAAAGATGTATAGACAATCAATCTGATAAGCTATCCAAGTTTTGATATGAACTATGTTCCGAATATTGATGTATCTATATTTAAAGATAGATGGTACCATGGATCAAATTCTAGTGATCCAAGTCATGTTCTTAATCAATATAATATTACGATCATACTCTATAAGCTTATTTGATTTCATGGTGTTTTTCCTCAAGCTATATCCGATATTGACCTTGATAACTTACTTCTTCTTTGGACGTAAGGATTAGTAATTATGATAAAGTTTTACATGATGTTATGTTTTATTCTTGTGGAAATGATTAGACTGATAAAAGTATACTAACTTCTCTAGTTTTTGTTAGAAGAAGGCAATAATGTTGTATTAAAAACCTTCCTTTTGAACTAGAGACAATTTTGGCCATGTACAGGTAATGCTTATTAAAAGGGTGTAATAGAATGATTTTGTGGTATCAAGACATGTTGATATAATGAATTTCACCATGGGCCTTTAGTGTTTGACTAAGGTAGAACATGTGTTTTGTACCATATTAATAAATATATGCTTATAGAGCATAAAGGGGTCAATGTTAAGGAAAGCCAAGTTTTGGTCATGTAGTATAAGGGACCTATCTATGATCAAATAAGCTTGATATTTTGAATTGAGCAAGGAAATGAATTTTGTGAAATTTTAGGCATTATATTTATGGGCCTAAATTGTTTCTAAACTATAAATTATGTTATGTCAATTAAATAAGTCCCTAATAGACAAGGGTGGGTTGGCATTTATTTCACTTGTGTCAAGTGTCGACTATTACTTTATTATTAACTATTTAATGCATTTCCATCCAATTTAGGGGAGGAAATATTCAAGTGGAATCTTGGTGTAACAAGAATACCAAACTAAATTTGGAAGGCTATTTGTTTAAAATAATTAAGCACTACTATTTTTGAATGAAATAAGGCAATGGTGGAAATTTTGTTGAAATAATACCACCTCTCCGCCATGCATTCATTTCATTAAAAACAACACCTTGATCTTAGGGCATGCACCAAGTGGTTTTGGGAAACTAATGGTTGTTTTTGGGTTCATTTGTTTGACGAGTTTGGATCCTTGAAGCTCTACATGTAAGAGGAATCACCTGTCTTGATTTGGCTATTATTTTCATAAAACATTGCATGTAGATTGTGACTGTTGAATAAGTGATAATATGGAGTTACAAGCGTTACAATATTTATAAATGATAAGAATGAAGATCATTAGTTATTTTTGGGTTTGGTTGCGATTCTAAGCATTGGGTGTTGTAGAAGTTGAGAAAAAGGAGAGGAAGTCAGAGCTCCCAAACACATGCATGATGGGTTCTAACTTTTTACAAGATTCTTGCTCAATTTAATTGTTTCACAATAAGAAATTTTCTCTTGAATGAATTTACATTCCTCGGATCTGGGTTTTATATATTCGAATAATCAATTATTATATTGTTAAGTAGGAAATAATGGTTGAATCTTAATGCATCTTAGGTTAGAAGATAACTATTTTTGTATGCTTAACCATGACTAAATATTTTAAGGGAATAATTAATTCATGGTTCTCAGATATGTATTATGATTGTAGCCTTAATAGCTATGGGAATAATTTTACCGTGTTGTTCTTTTTTGGAATATGAATGCTTGTTACAAGTAGGTTTTTTTAGTATTTCAATGTAAGAGAACTTTTTTATCTGAGTGATACCCATCTTTTCTAAGTTTATAGAAAGTATTTCTTAAATTTAATGAATGTTTGAAAGAAAGTGTTTGTGTAACTATTGTTTTGGAAGGAATTTTTGTATTTGGGTATTCGATATAATAACATAATTTTATTATGGATGCATGTTGAGTTACTCACTTAAAACGTATGTCTTAACTAAACAATTTTAGGAATAATGTTGTTATCCTAGTTCCTGATAGCTCATAGGAGTTTAAATGGGTTCACATTTATTTAAGGCTTTCCATTTGGGTGATGTTGTAACCCTTTTGGAAGTTGTGTGTAATTACTTTTCGGAGCATTGAAACCTTTTTACTGAGGTTGTCCTTGTTGGGTCAGTGCAAGTTTTGATGGGAACAGTCCCAAAACCAAGGTGAATGGGTTACGAGGATGTAGTTCGCTTTTATTTGTTACCTAAATATTCTTTGTTCTAGACAATATTATTATTTTAACCAGTTCATGCGTTGTTTCTTTTGGTTAAACTATCTTCGGTAGTTTGGTTGATTTGTGCTATCGACTATTTATTTAGAATGTTGTCTTGTATTTTCTTGAGACTTGGGAATTGATTCTATACCCTCCGAGTATTTGCATTAAAAATACTTGATGAACTCCATGACCGGAGATAATGGTTTTATAGGGGGGTTGTGTATTCAAGTCTAGTATTGACATCTTCAAAATATTAGAGATTGGTTGTTAATAAGTTGTACCTGGACCAATTGGGGTTCCTATGCCGTTCGAATTACTATGAAGCCTATACTTAAACTCCCTTGCTTAGACACCGCTGTAATTGTATAGTTGTTAATAATGTTCGGAATTGATCATGGAGAATTGATTATACAACATCAACTATTTAATTCATGTTATTTCTATGGTTTTGAAGTCGTAATGCTTCTTCTAGTAACTTTGGCTGAATGTATTAATGTGGTAATTATTTATTTGTTGGATCTCTAAATGTATTACTGTAAAAAAGATTAATTATTTATATACAAGGGTTCTTGTTGAGTTTTAAATAAAATTCTCTTCATAATAAACTCTTCCTCTGAAGATATACTTCGATATTATGTTTTAAGTTCAACTTTAAAGAACTTATGTTATGTCTAGTGATTGGATTATCAATGTAGTATTCTCTTCTGACTTCTTTCAGTTTTAGATCTGAGAACCAAGCCTTTCTTGAGAGTCATCTAATCCTATTTGGCCTTAAGTTATAGTAACTCAATATTTAGGATAAGTGAGGGAAATCACTTGACTTTTTTGAAGAACTCTACTATGGTATGGGTAGGTTGATATTGCATTATGAATTATAGTATGTTTCTTTGGTAAAGTATATTAACTTTATTAAAACAAGACATGAATAAAATTGTATAAGAATGGGATTACATGACTGATACCTTTTTTAAAATGTACTTATAATAATCAACTACCAACTTATTGTTATTGCTTTACTAATTTATTGAGTTGTGAAATCAATTTTATTAGATGTAAAAGTACAACCATACAAGTTTGGACTTATATGACTACAATCATATCTTCATTGCGCCCATAACTATTTGGTTGTTGAGGATCAACTTCATGGTTCAGATTTCCTTGTTGACGTAAACTTTTTCTATTTCGAGTTATGTAAAGGAATTATTTGTTCTAGAATTATTCTCCTTTGATGGAATTCGTAATAGATATTCTTATTAGTTAGGAGCTATAAGATCATTTGGGTTTATAAGAGATTAATTATTTAATTTACATTTATCCATCCAATCTTAGTTTATGTAGATACAAATGGGACTCTTTTATTGAAATAATTGTTGGGTAAATGGTTCTGGGTTGAACTAAATTCATTATACTTCTTATATGAAATACCATGCTCATTAGATTGATCAATTAATTTAATATTAACTTAGAAGTTATGGAGTACATATTATAAAATAGACTATCTTCCAAGCTCAACTTGAGCCTAAACACTCTATAGAGTTTGATCCTTATTATTGAGCTGCTAAGTTGTCTCTTTTACAAATGTGAAGTCTATTAATCTTTAGTATGAAGACCTTGATTGGGTAAGCGTAATGGGGTACGTGGCTTAACTATAAGGAAATATATCCTTAATGAATGAATAAAGAGTTGGACCCTTAGTCTTTGGATACAAGCTTTTTTCTTGTTAAAGAACTCATAACTTGGATTATGAGGTAACTGTTGAATTGGGAAATCTTGTTGGATGTAATAGTTATGTTAAAATTACATTATATGATCATCTGGCTGTGCAAAATGAGAGGAAAGGTCAAGAAAGATAAACTTATAAATATTTAAGTATGATTAAGATTTGATTTAGGTCTTACTTTGATATGGATCTTATTATGACTGACTGTAATAAGAATTAACTCATTATGATGTGTTGTATTAAATATTATACAAGACTATGCATGTTGAGTTATGAAGTATATTTTTCCTTATGTCGTATAAGTTATTTGAGTATATAACTTTGGATATATGTTGAATAAGGCTTCTACCTAGTGAAGGTATTATTGGATCAAATTATGTTACTAATTCTTGTGGACTAGATATTATTATAGATCCATTTTTGTCTCCTCTACTTGAGTTGATGATGCACTATAGTGATTATTGAATTAATTAATGATTCTTACTTATTGTTTGAATATAATGTTACAGGATATAAATATGGGATTATATGATTTTAATATTAGTATTCATATTTTGGATGTATTTAAGTTAGTATATTTTGGGTTGGGTTGATTTGATTGGAATAATGAAGTTAATATTGTTTAAGTATGGGTTTAAATGACTATAAAATTATTACCCTAGTTTTGGCAATTCTGGATTGGTTGTGATCCATTTTTGTTGGTTGAATTTATTATGTTGACTTAAGTAGATACTTTTCTGGAATCACTTGATAAATGATTTTGATTATCTTATCTTACTTATTTGTTGTTCATGATATCCTTTTGTTTGATCAAAATAATTGTGTGTCTTCCTTAGACCCTGAGAATGATTTCATTGAAAAGTTATGTTCCTTTTATGAAATTATTAAGTAAAGCAGGTTGTTCTAAAGAGTTAGTGTTTATCATGCTCAGTTCATATGAACTGACTCATGCTAACAATTTTGTAGATGGATATTATGAAAGAAGGAAGACGTATAAAGTTTCAATTATTCATTTGATTGAAGAAAGTTGAATGGGATAACTGATTATGGTATTTCTAATTGAATTACTTCTATATAGAAATAAGGAAGGTATTTTCCATTCAATGCACTCTTTTGAAAGGAAATATGATGGTGAATCCTAGGATCATGACTTGACACCTAATTTGGAAAGTAACAAAGTTAGATTACTTGTTAACTCTTATTGATTGAAATTGGTTGTTAGAAAAGGATGACCTCGTAGTCCTGCATTTAATAAAGAGAAGTAGTTTGTAGGTAAGATATTTTTATGGAAAGCATATGTGTAAGAAAAATATATTGCCACATGACTTATATGTTGAATATATTTATGAATGAAATTAAGTTAAACCTAAATTGTTGTATATCAAACTTGAGTATTAGCTAATGAAGTGCTAAATACTTGAAGGGTTGTGTAAATTAATATTGAATGATTACCTAAGTAACTTATGAAATATTTAAAATGTTGGAACTATATGGATTAAGATCACCTAATGTTATTTGTAAAATGTGCCTAAATGGCGAAGGGTGTCTCACATGAAGAGCATCTAACAATATGATTGCTTATAAGTAAGTAGCTGAGTTGAACATAAGAATTATATAAAGTTATGTTAAGTGAATTAACTCATGATAAAATTAACGATTAATTGGATGGCTGGTAAATATTATCATGAAGTAGTTAAAGTATAATTTTTTATCACAATGAAGGGATATGATGTCCTTCATAAAGGATATACTATAATGAATTACTATGAACTTATGAATAAGATTTTGTGTCCTTAAGGAAGGAAAGAGATTACACTTATAAGGTTACATTAATTCTTAAATGATGAATCTTAATTATATACTTGCAATATAAGCACCTTTCATAGATAATAATGAATGACCTAATAAAAATAGGTACATATGATTACTTTTAATCAGACTGTAAATAAAGCAAGGTGGTATGCTTATGCGGAAGTGATGAAAAACATTGTTAGTGTTTGATAATTGAAGGAGGTATGATACATACCTACTTAAAGATATGTATGAATGCATTACCTAAGCTCACGTGAGCTATCGAGTCATTATTTTAGTGATTACCTATGATGATATAACTAAATTAGTGGCATGACAATTAATTGCGATAATTAAAAAATGTTGTTGATGAATTAAAATTAAGACATAATTAAATTTGTAACTTTGTACTTAAATATCAAGATCATTTTGATCCATGCTTAAGGATATTATTGCATGGGACTTAATAGGTTAAGTGATCTAATTTGGGGAAAATTAAATATCCTTGGTTCAACTTAAGATAAGACCATAGGTACAACTCATTCAAGGAGAAGGTGTTGTGAGACCTAGGTTATCTTGTTGTAATTTAATTAATTATTTGTAAACCATAAGATACCATGTTCTAATTTATGAATAATATTTTGTGTCCATAAGGGATGGAATGAGATTACACTTATAAAGTTACATTAATTCTTAAATGATGAATCTTAATTATATACTTGATAATTGAAGGAGGTATGATACATACCTACTGAAAGATATGTATGAATGCATTATGTCAACTCATGTGAGCTATTGAGTCATTGTTTAAGTGACTACCTATGATGATATAACTAAAATAGTGGCATGACACTTAATTGTGATAATTAAAAAAATGTTGTTGACTGAATTAAACTTAAGACATAATTAAATTTGTAACTTTGTACTTAAATATCAAGATCATTTTGATCCATGCTTAAGGATATTATTGCATGGGACTTAATAGGTTAAGTGATCTAATTTGGGGAAAATTAAATATCCTTGGTTCAACTTAAGATAAGACAATAGGTACAACTCATTCAAGGAGAAGGTGTTGTGAGACCTAGGTTATCCCGTAGTAATTTAATTAATTATTTGTAAACCATAAGATACCATGTTCTAATTTATGAATAATATTTTGTGTCCTTAAGGGATGGAATGAGATTACACTTATAAAGTTACATTAATTCTTAAATGATGAATCTTAATTATATACTTGCAATATAAGCACATTTTATAGATAATAATGAATGGCCTAATAAAAATAGGTATATTTTATTACTATTAATCAGACTATAAATAAATCAAGGTGGTATGCTTATGAGGAAGTGATGGAAAAATTGTTAGTGTTTGATAATTGAAGGAGGTATGATTCATACCTCTTTGAAAGATATGTATGAATGCATTATGTCAACTCATGCGAGCTATTGATTCATTGTTTAAGTGACTACCTATGATGATATAACTAAAATAGTGGCATGACACTTAATTGCGATAATTAAAAAAATGTTGTTGACTAAATTAAACTTAAGACATAATTAAATATGTAACTTTGTACTTAAATATCAAGATCATTTTGATCCATGCTTAAGGATATTATTGCATGGGACTTAATAGGTTAAGTGATCCAATTTGGGGAAAATTAAATATCCTTGGTTCAACTTAATATAGGACCATAGGTACGACTCATTCAAGGAGAAGGTGTCGTGAGACCTAGGTTATCCTATTGTAATTTAATTAATAATTTGTAAACCATAAGATACCATGTTCTAATTTATGAATAATATTTTGTGTCCTTAAGGGAAGGAATGAGATTACACTTATAAGGTTACATTAATTCTTAAATGATGAATCTTAATTATATACTTGAAATATAAGCACATTTCATAGATAATAATGAATGGCCTAATAAAAATAGGTACATTTTATTACTATTAATAAGACTATAAATAAAGCAAGGTGGTATGCTTAGGAGGAAGTGATGGAAAACGTTGTTAGTGTTTGATAATTGAAGGAGGTATGATACATACCTATTGAAAGATATGTATAAATGCATTACGTCAACTCATGTGGCCTATTGAGTCATTATTTAAGTGATTACCTATGATGATATAAATAAAATAGTGTCATGACACTTAAATGTGAAAATTAAATATCCTTGGTTCAACTTAAGATGGGACCATTGGTACGACTCATTCAAGGAGAAGGTGTCGTGAGACCTAGGTTATCCTATTGTAATTTAATTAATAATTTGTAAACCATAAGATACCATGTTCTAATATGAAGATTTTAACAGATAACTCACTACATCCACTACACAATCGTATCCCTATAGTGATGGTTGTCACTATTTGGATACCACTGCTTAGTAGTTGTACTGAGTTACCTCATCTAGAGACTGGATTGTGGCATGGTATTTCTTTAATTAAAAACCTTGTTAAAGTAAGAAAGACATATTTAAACTCATGGATATGCACCCCGATATCAATTTATGATGGCTATGGGAAGGGAAGTGGTCTAGTAATGAGGTGAATCATTACAAAGAAACTTACTTTCCCATAGGCATCATAGGATGACATAGAGGTATGTCTTCTTGTAGGTTAATCTAGAATTGTACCTTGTACAAGTCTTGTAGCTGTTAACAACATCAATGATTGTAAATCCATATAACTGAATAAGTGATTAAGGTGAGATGAAAAATTCCTAATGATGAGTGTGTCGTCATGGAATTGAGCATGGCATACATGACTCTGAAACTTTGCGCAAAGTAGTGTAAGTTGTTGATTACATTGTCATGATTTCACTATGATCTAAGTTGTGAGATGCATGTGGAATTCATAGGTGGAACCCAGGTAGACACTTAGATATCTTCACTTAAATATCATATCCTGATAAAGGAAAACCAAAGGATACATTTGATGTATTGGCTCGTACAAAGCATTGAGGGAGAGTGAATAGGTTCATTATTCCCTCATGCAGTTGCACATGGTTTATGACAGTTATCGGAAATGGATTGCATTAAGGTTTATGTTGGATTTAAATATATGGGTATTTAAATCAATGACATATATATATATATATATTATTACCTAGATACGATGAAATAAAAAGTGGATGTTACAGGTATCACTCTAATCCTAGAGCCTCTTGAGAAATATTCCATGAAATTTTTAATCCTTTAAATGTTCTTGAGCTTGCAAGAGCATATACCAAGTATGAATTCATCGTAAACTTCTTAGACTAGTACCTAGAGTAACGATGATGTAAATTTTTTCGAGGATTTGATCCCAATCTATTATCTTCTTTTTTTCAATGATGATGAACATGAACAAGGCCATCCAATCCTAAAAAAATTGTGTCTTATTCTCCCATCACCCGACTGAGAAGGATGATTACATCCGAGTAGCATTCGTGAAATTCACTTTGTGAGAGAGCCTTCAAAGACATGGGAAGGTTTTATTCTTTACTTTAACCACAAACCTAATGCAAGGACCTATAGGTAGGAGTATGCTTTAGACCATTCACCTACTGAAAAATTCTTTGAGATGATGACCATATTATTCCAAGTCAATATTTTCATTGAGTGAGATATTTCCTTAGGAGTGAGCATTGTTAGGACTGAGTTATCATCTACTCATATGGTTCGGGTGTCTAGCTCATAGTGATGGGAAATTTCCAAAACCAACTCTACAATTTACACTAACACGGATAAACACCTGTTCTATACAACCCACTCATGAAAACCTTATCCTGCACTAGTTCCCTAGGTCCACTAAGCATCCGATCTTTGAGGTATTCTAGATCCATGTGAGTAACATCATTGTCACCCACACCTAAGTATTTAGATGATAGAGTCGAGATGGGCTCGAGACCTACAAACTTGAATTTCATGTTTGGTGATGACACCCTTTTTGTACATGGAATGAGGGCTTACTATTTTTAGAAAAAATTCTTTTCCTCTTTTTCTCTTTGAACCACCTCTTTTGTTTCCTTAGTTGTTTTTGGTGAACATTGTCTTGAAGAAATCTACCCTTATTGAGAGTTTACTATTTGTATTAAGTGCTCATATAGAGACTTACTATTTTTGGAAATTTCCTTACATACATCGAATTGTGAACAAACCACTTATTGTCCAAAATAACTCCCCTAATTATTTTGAAAAATTACATCCTCATTTTGACTCTAAAGTTCAAAGACTCTAGGTTGTGCACACTCTAGTTATTCTATTCGAACATGAGTTGGTTGCAATTCTCACATGCGCATCATGTACCCTTGCTTCTCCATTCCTTTATCTCCTTCAATCCTCCCTTTACACGTACCCCTTATGTGCATCTTCCTTCCTTCCCATAGTTAACATAGCTTCCATGCACTTCCCCCGACTTTCCTTTTAATTGGGTAAGTCCTTGTATAATTCCCAAGCACATCTTACCTTCACATTTTTTATTGTGTGCTTCCTTCTAGGATTACTCCGAGCACTTTGCTTATTTTTTTCGCCATGCATTACTCAATGAAATGCTCACACTTTCTTTCATACTTGTACCCTTTTTCAAATATGCAACTTTCTTCAATTCCACACAATCTCCTTAGTGCACCCATCTTCTACTTTCTCAAGCCTCTTTCTCTCATGTGTGCCTCACACATTATTCCACACCGAGTCACTATGCAATGTAATAAATTTTCATACTTGAGTGTGCAACATGTAACATATCAAAGTGCACCAACAAGGTATTGAATCCTTACAATTAACTAGTGCACAACATGTGGTAGAAATGAAAAATTACTAAGATAGTCACCAATCACAAGGATCAATTAGAGTGTGTCATGTGTCTTGCATGTTTATTTTGCACTCTAGATTTCATAAAGTCATAAATTTTTCTACAGGGCTTGGATTTGTGGGCTCTTGGTCTTTTTAGAAATATGTTGATGTGGGATACACTCTAGATCATTCAAAATCATATTTTTGTGGGATTTGGTAGGTGAGAAGAAGGAAATGTGTTCTATCCATTAATGCATAGATCTAATCGACTCAACCACCATATTTTATTCAAATCTTGCCTCCTTCCTTCTCCTACAAGTAGAAAAATCATGGGGAAGTGCATCTGTCGAGTATTATACATAGATTTGTAGGAATTCAATGCTTATTGTTAGTGGTTGGATTTCAAATATGAGTTCCCTCATCTTTCTCTTCTTCTTTTCTCCTTCTTCTTCTATAAATTTAGGAGTAATGCTCATTATAAAAGGTTGGACCCATTTTGTTTTCTAAGGATTCTTAGTCCTTGTATTTTAAGTTGCAATCCTTTGTATCCGGCTCTTTATATGTCGATATCATCCTCATCCGCCATTGTAATTGATCATGCATTTTCTAGAAGCAAGAGAAGCTCTATTTTGTGTTTATTTTGTACCTTGGCTAGTTTTTATTTTTTTTTCCTTGCCTCTCTTTTGCATTGTATGTTTTTTGTGCTTTCTCACATCCCTTGTATGTTCTTTTTCTAATTGTGCTCCATGAAAATGAATGTGTGAGTGTGTTTCATACTATGATACGCATGTCTATCCTCTCTGCATGCGCCTCCTTTATTTTATCTTAATGATAACTATGTTCACCCCTCTCCTTCTAGTGTTATTTCCTCCTTTAGCTTAGTTTTCTCTTTTTATATATCTCTTCCTTACCCTAGTCCCTTTGATATTTAGATTAGTAGGAAATTGGATTTCCCTTCCTAGTAGTAGTTTTAACATTAGAAATAGGTAGAGGAACCCACCTTCTCCAAAGGTCTATCTCAAGTGTGAAAGCTCCCACAACTTGGAGACAGTGCCATATTTCCTCAAAATCCCAGTTCATCTAAATTTGGGATAGGTTTAATCTTGATCCCCAACAGGTTTCTAGCACGCCTTAGGTGGGATAGGAATTAAAAGCTTAAATTTCATCATTACTAAGTTTTGGTGTGTGAATTAGTTATTTTTATCCTTTAGAGGATTGTTTTAACATATATGGAGACTCCCAAATCTCGGATCTACTATTTTTTGTAGTTTGTGCTCCTTTTTCATAAGAAGAATACTTACCAGATAGAGAACAATAGTCAAAGATTCCTTTGAGTACCTCCATATTTCTCCACAAAAAAGAGGCAACAGAGCAACCTGTGCACATCTCCATCTTCAATGCGTCAGGAAATTTCTACACCACCTCCCGTAGGCCTTCCTCGCAACTCCGTTAGAGTTATGAGACCTATCATTATAGAAGTATAGTAATAAAATAAGGTAATTTTATTTTTACTTTTATTAGTCCTCTTTCTCTTAATTCCCAAAATCCTATTCCATCTTGTGCACCTAAAAGTATCCCTTTCTTCATTGGAGAAAACCATACTACTCCATCCAACCACATGTAGGACATTACCAATGTTTGTGTTATCCACCAAATCATTGAACAAGATGTGGTTGTTAGACTATTAGCCTCTTCATTCAAAGGGAGAGCTTTACAATGGTTTAGGAGTTTGATAGTAGGGTCGATTCAAAATTATAATCAAATGGGGGCAGCCCTTTGTAATCATTTTAGAGAAAATGTAGACAATCTCCCCTACTAGAACAATTGACAACTATCAAGAGAGCTCCCAATGATATTATGGCAGACTTTAATTTCAGATTTTAGAAAACATGGGAGAGAATTCTAGCCTTAGTAAGACCAAATCTAGAATTTTTTTCCTTTACTTTTTAAGGGCTTTAAATTTTGATATTACTATCATGATCCAATATATGGGGGGCACAACATTACTTAGGGCCTATGCATTAGCCATTAGGGTGAAAAATTATCTAATGCAATCGGGGAAGTTAGCTCCTAGGCTTCCCATTCCCTTGTTTCCAGAGATGTCTTAGGCACCCTAACCTCCATTTCTCTTATTACCGAGTAGAGAACTCAACCCACCGCATCTACATCTTATTATTATGTGTAACAATATCAAAACAAAGAAATGAAGGCCCGAATTAAAAACTTATTCAATAAGGTCATGCATTTAGAAAAGAAGCAAGTGCAAGCCTTAAAAAATATTTTAATTAAGGGGATAACCAAGGCCATCAACCCTTTAGAAATCAATATCCAAATAAAAGATATGGGTAGAACCAACAAAATGATAGATGACATGATAATGTGCACCTCCTACTTCAAATGATTCCTCCTCTGTAACCTCTTTCAGTGCCCAGTTTAAGTCAAGTACTTGTTCTAGTTTAGAACAATATGGCTCAAGAGATATATTGGTTTTTTCCTTGCATCATGCATCATAGTCATTATAGTTGCACCAATTTCCTATGTGTGCATGCCTACATGATTCAAGTTACTTCAAGCTATGAGCCTTCTACTATCACACATGAACCTAAAATTAAGAAATTTGAGAAGTTGTTCCTAAGGCCAAACTTATGTTCTTTGGTGTTGAATACTTATGTGTAATAAATCAAGTTGTGGATATTCCAAATAGACCACGTACCTAGGTTATTGATAACACAAGGTATAAAATGAGAATTTTAGACTCTGGTGTGTAACCTCCTACCCCTATCGCACAAGATGATCCTAAAAAGCGAGAGAGATATAAATCACCTTCAAGCATCAAAGGATGCTAAGGCATCTAACCATTCTTTCATGTAAGTTGCTACGTGTGAATTTCCGTGCAATGCTCCAATAGAAGTAGTACACACCCCTCCTTTGGTAGGTCAAGCCTATATGCAAGCTAAGGCCCCTACTTCGCTACATGATAAGTTAACAAAAGAGAATTTTGTGTCTCAAGTACACAAGTTAATGGGCCCCATTTAATGTTGTGGACCAGATGTAAAGGAAAAATGTAATGTCATAATTTAGGATGCCTAGCCATTCCACCACATCTTGACTTGTTACATGAAGCTCTAGAAGAACTCCCACATGCTGATTTAGATATCTAAACACTTCAAACTATTGTCAAAATCTATCAAGAAAAGGATAAGTAAGTGAGAAAAGTTGTTAAAACCCACCTTTCTATATGTCCTTGATAGTAGGAAAACATCTTGTGCACAATTGTATGATCGATTCATTGGGTGGTAATTTTTTTATGCCAAAGAAAATTGTTGATGTCCTAGGCCTTAAGTACACCCCCATGTCTAAAGGAGTCTTACAACTTGATGGCTCAACTATCACTACTCTTGGAGACATCAAGGATCTTGCATGCATGTCCAAGTCTAACCATAACTCAATATGTATTAATTATTGACCTACCTCCTTTATTTTCTCTCTGCATATCAAGATATTTCACTACCAAAGTGGGTGGCTAATTATCTTCTAAGTGGTCTCATATGTTACTAAGAATAAGGTATGTTACCTGATCTAACATATAAGTTGAGCCTATATTTTCATATCATGTTGAGTCATATGACCCATTACCTCAATAAGCCAATTGCCTAATCAAAGAAGGCCAAAAACTAGTTTTATTTTCGAAAGAGAAGCCTATTGGCCCTCCTATACCTAATCTATTGCTAGATGAATGGGCTAAGAATTGCTATGAATTTTATTCTTATGTTGAAGATCTTGAAGATTTTTAAATTGGTCTTGGTACTTATTGCATCCTTGAATAAGAAGTTGTATTGCCTAGTATGCTTAAGAAAGAATGGGATGATAATTCCTCTAGAATGTGGAAAATATACTTTGATGGATCTAGAAGTAGAAATAGCACAGGTGCATGTGTTGTTCTCATTTATCCCAAGAATGAGAAATTATTCTTCATGCACAAGATGCATTTTGCATGCTCCAACAACATAGAATAATATGAAGTGTTGGTCCATGGTCTTCTTATTGTTGAAAAAAAAAGTTCAAGGCATTACTGATTTTTAGGGACATTGATTTGGTTATCTAACGAGGTTAAAAACAAGTGTATTGTGAAGAATAATATTCTCAAAGATTTAAAACATAAATTTTGGGACCTCTTAGAGATATTTGATGCTCTGGATCTACAAGTAATTCCAAAACATTTGAACAAGGAAGTAGATAAAATCACCGCACTCTCGGTTCGAGTTCTCACCTACTAAGGATTTTATCGAGACACCATGTAGCACATCAAGATGGTAATCAGGACATCTATTCCAAATAATTAAACCAGGTGGTAGGTGTTCAAAAATGATGTGAAAATTGTCTAGTTCATTTAGAATGAATCTAATTTCTCTTTAAGTATGAAAGCTAACTTGCATGACAACTATGGTGACCAAGTAATCCAATTGAAGACAAATAAGATGCTAAAGGGATGGTCACCTTAGAGAAAAATTTCATCCCTGATGATGAGTTTAAGGGTGAATAAAATTATATGCACATATTATAAGAATACTGCACTATAGTCACTATTATGCATGGTAAAGAGTTTCATCTTGTAAAATATTACACGCAGATGAAAAGAAATCCTTCATTTCCTGTCAAAAATATAGTGATATACTTTTTATGGGAGTATGAAGAATTGCAAGGATTTAATCCAAGTGTTACTTAACACTCCACTAATCTTTATCCTAACATCAATCCCATCAGATAAAAGTAGAGGCTAGTAGATTTGAATATAGATCCCCTCATGAGGAAAGATTTTTTTAAACTCATTGAGGAAAATACAATATTTCCCATCAAGTACTCTACTTGGGTCACGAAACTGGTTCTAGTACACAAAAGGAATGGTGAAATCAGACTTTGTACCAATTTTAGAGATTTGAATAAGGCATATTTGAAAGATAACTATCATTTTCCTTCTATGGAGAAGATTTTGTAGATAGTGGTTGACACACAAATATTTTCCATGTTAGATGGGTATTATAGTTTCAATCATATTATGGTCAAGGAAGAGGATCAATTCAAAACCAAAATTTATAACTAAATGGGGGACTTATGCATATCATAAGATGCCCTTTGTAATGTTAAATGTAGGCACAAAATTCCAGTGAGCCATGTACATTTCCTTTAAAGGTTATATAAATGAGTTCATCCTAGTTTACTTGGATGATATAACTATCTTCTCAAAGTAAAGTGTGGATCACATGATGCATATATAGAAAGTATTTGAGATATGTAGATAATTTGGGGTGTCTCTCAACCCTAAAAAGTGAAACTT
This sequence comes from Taxus wallichiana var. yunnanensis, assembly GCA_018340775.1. Classification (NCBI taxonomy): domain Eukaryota; kingdom Viridiplantae; phylum Streptophyta; class Pinopsida; order Cupressales; family Taxaceae; genus Taxus; species Taxus wallichiana. Next base: position 161,963,280 of record CM031243.1, on the reverse strand, counting down.
TTCTATTACACTAGGAAATATTTTGGGCCATGTGGTCTCAAAGATGGCATTTCCATTGATCCTGATCATGTTTCTATTATCCTTACTCTTTCCTGCTAACGCATAAGAAATCCTTACATTATTTCCTAGGAAAAATCAATTTTGTTAGGATATTCATTCCTAAATTTATAGGACTAGTTAGGCCTATCACCCTCATTCTCAAGAAATATAGTCTTCAAGTGGACAATAGAAGGAAAGGAGAGCTTCAAAAAATCAAGTAAGATATTGCTTATGCACCAACACTCATCAATCCATATTATTCACAAAACTTCATCCTTTATGCTTATGGAGCTGATACTAATGTTGTTATTGTCTTGACAAAAAAAAATGAACAAGGACTAGAGCATCTCACGGCTTTCTTTAGTTAAACAAAAAGGATTATGATTTGAAATATAGTCACATGAAGAAATAGGTCTTTGGCATCCTACGCATGTTATAGAAGTTCAAAAGTATCCTCACCACTAACCATATTAAGGTGTTAGTTTCACAATCATGTGTGAGAGACTTCATCATAGGAGAAGAAATCAGCAAGAAGAGAGCAAGACGAGTGACCGAAATCATGGAGTATGACATGATTATTAAAGCCACTAAACTTTTTAGAGGTAATGTGCTTTGCAAAAATTTAGAAGACACATAGTTTGAACTTGATACTTCATTGTTTGTCGATGAAGATCTCCCGTGCACCGAATTTGAGTAGAATGATGATCCTAGTGCTCACACTTTGATGAAGGACATGATCACATTCCTTTCCTATGAAACATACCGTTCTCATTTGAGCAAAGGAAAGAGAAGGCATATGAGGCTACATTCTATTCCATATGTGCTCATTTATGGCCTTCTCTTCAAAAGAAACATCGATGACATGCTAATGAGATGTATTGATGGTGATCGGGATGAAAAAATGTTAGCAGAATTTCATGATGGATTGTTTGGTGAAAACTTAACTGCCAAAAATAATGTGATGAAGATTATCAAGGAAAGATAATTTTGGCCTACCTTTTTCTCAAACACACACAAGTGGGTCATAAAATTTAAAGAATGCACTTCTTTTGCAGGAAAGAAATATTTGGCGTGATTCCCCTCGACAACCACCATCCATGTGGATCATCCTTTTGCAAAATGGGGTCTTGAATTCATAGGCATGATCAATCCTCCCTCAAGTGTTGGCCACAAGTGGGTGTTGACATTGACAAACTACTTTACCATATGGATAGAATCTTTCACACTCAAGGAATCAACTGAGTTAGGAATCCTTATCTTTCTTAAGGGCATTATAACTAGGTTTTTTGTTCCTTGGACCATTATCTCGATAATGCGAAACTTTCCTTGGTAAAAAATTTTAGATTGAGCTCTTAGCCTCAGAATCTACTTAATTACTTCTTCTAACTATTACACCTAGGGTAATGGATTAGCTGAATATACCAACAAGCACCTAATCGAATCATGAAATGAAAAATGGATATAAACCATAGGAAGTGGAACATAAAGGTATGATGCATACTCGGGAAGTAAGAATCACAGTGAAGAAGGCAATAGGTACTTCACCTTACAAGATTTTTATGGAAAGGAAGCAAGACTTCCTTTATCTTTAGAATTTCCTTCATTAGAGATTTCCCAGCTAGAATTTGAGGGTATAGAACAGAGAGAAATCAGAATGACATAGCTGGTTAAACTTTAAGAATTGAGAAACTCTATCATGATCAAGCTATAACAACATCAAAAATCAATAAAGAAATGGTTTTACAGAAATGCTAGACCTCAAGATTTCAAATTTGGTGATCTAGTCTTAAAATGGGATGTTGACAGAGCTAAACATGGGTGCCATTCAAAGTTTAATGAACTTTAGAGTGGCCCATACACTATCAATTCTTATAAGGAGGCTAACTCTTTTGATTTGTCTCACCTTGATGGATGCACGTTAATAACCCTAGTTAATGGGATTTATCTCAAACAATTTCATCAAGTCTATTGCATCATTGTATTTATTAGAATAGTTTTAGTTCCTCCAAGTGCACTCTGTGCACATTTTTTTGTTTGTATATAGTTCTTTCCTCCCATACACTCCTTGAGTCACTCCTTTTTACATCCTTGATGCTAGTTTGGTTATGAGATCTTCCAATAGTTTGTAGTAGTATTCTACTCTCATTAAATATAGATCAGAACATCTTCATATGAGAGTAGTAGTTGTTCATAGTTTAGATGGTGCTTCAGGAAATTTTTTGGATAGTTCTTTGAGTTACAAATTAGCATTTCATGTTTTCAGACTGACTCTATACCAAATGGATGATTTAAGGCTAATGATATCCTTCATCTCAGGTAGATAGCCCTGAAAGTCACCAAAATGTTTCCCAAAATAACTCCCCTAGATATTTTGATAACTTACATCCTCATAATAACTCTAAAGTTAAAAGACTCTAGGTTGTGCATACTCTGGTTATTTTCTTGGCACATTATTTGGTTCCACTTATACCACATGCATCATGCACCCTTCCTTCTCCATTCCTCTATCTCCTTCCATCCTCCTTTCACACATACCCCTTTTGTACATCTACCTTCTTTCCCATAGTTCATGCATCCTCAGTGTGCTTCCCTGACTTGCCTTCCAATTGGCTAAGTCCCTTGTATAATTCTTCTACATTCTTCTCGCATGCATCTTTCCTTTACATTTGACATGATGCATGGTTCCTTACTAGCTTTCTTCATGTACTTCTTCTTTCCATGCCACCATGAATTTATCAATGAAATACTTATGCCCACTTATATACTTGTAACTTTTTGTAAATATGCACTTTTCTTCAATTCCAAACACTCTCTCTTAGTGCACATGTATTTTTCTTTCTCATGCCCCATGCTCTCATGTGAACCTCACACATTATTCCATGCCGAGTCATTGTGTCATGTCATAACTTGTCATACTTGAGTGTGCAACACACAACCTATTAAAGCGCACCATCTGGGTATTGAATCCTTGCAACGAACTCATGCATGATATATTGCAGAAATGACAAATTACCAAAGCAAACAAGCTAATTACATGGATCAATCAGAGCATGTCACGTGTCTTCCATGTTCATTTTACACTTTATATTTAATAACATCATAAAATTTTCTATAAGGCTTAGATTCATGCACTCTTGGTATTGTTGTAAATTTTCTCCGACATGGCTACACTTGAGATCATTAAAAATTAGTTTTGGTAGGCTTTGGTAGGTGAGAAGTAAGGAAACGTGTTCTATCTATTAATATAGATATCTAATCTACTCAACCACCTGATTTTATTAAAATCTCACCTCCTTCCTTATCTTAAAGAAGAAATGCAGACATGGGAAGGTGAATCTATCAACATTGGAGGTGGATTTGCAAACATTCAATGCTTGTTGTTGGTGGTTGGATTTCAAATATGATTTTCCCTCTTCTTTCTCTTCTTCTTCTCTCTCTTCTTCTATAAATGTAAGATAAATGATCATTGTAAAAGGGTGGACCCCTTTAGTTTACTAAGGACCCTTGTTCCTTATATTTTAAGTTACAATCCTTTGGATATGGCTTTATATATGTGTATATCAGCCTCATCCGCCATTGTAATTGGATTTGTGTATTTTCTCTAAGAAATGTAATCTCTATTTTGTGGTTATTTTCTTCCTTGGTTGGTTTTTATTGCTTTTCCTTGCCTCTATTTTATATTGTATGTTTTTTTTTCTTTATCACATCCCTTGAAAGTTACTTTTCTCATTTTGCTCCATGAAAATGAATGTTTGATTGTGTTTCAAACTATGATACGCATGTTTATCCTCTCTGCACACATTCTCCTTCATTTTTCCTTAAGGATGACTATGTTCACCCCCTCCTTTGGTGTTATCACCTCCTTAAGCTTAGTTTTCCCTTGTTTATGCATCTCCTCCTTTCCCTATTCCATTTTATAGTTATCGTAGTAGTAGTGGGTAATTTCATTTCCCTTCCTATGAGTAGTTTCGATAGAATAGAAATAGGTAGAGGAGCCGGCCTTCTCCAGAGGTCTATCTCAAACATACAAGGTCCCAAAACTTGTAGATAGTCCTATGTTGACTAAAAATCCAAGTTAATGCTAATTCTGGATGGGTGCAATCTTGAACCCCAAAACCACCTTCACTAGGATACGTTTCTTCTCTTGATCTCGGTATAAATTTTTGGCTCAATCGATCACTATAATGGTGGGAAATAAAAAATATGTAACTAGGGCATGAAGTTGGGGTTTTCTCACTGTAAAAAATTAGCAACATATATGTAAATTTAATCAAATTTGTCTTGAAGGTTCTTGTAAATGGAGAATATTTCAAAAACCCCACTCGAACTATGCACCAATCGGTGAGATATGAGATTTTTACTTTCTTGGGTTCGGGTAATTCAGAAACAATATGAGCATGAAGCTTTGAAAAATTTAAAATTTTATATAATATTTATTCATAGAGATCATGGAAACATAGAGGGAGGAATGGAGGAGGAATGATGGAGGATAAAAATATAGAAATTTTTTTCCGGACTTCCTAGTAGATTTTGAGAAAAATGGAGGAAGATCAAAAAATGCACTATCTCCTTGGTTTTTATGCCTTGGGAGGGGGCACATTTTTCCTCCCTTTTCCCATTGTAAAATGGATGAAGGGGACAAATAAATTTTTCTAGATCCACGAGGACAAGTGGTAGACATGCATTTGCAAAGGAACGAGAGGGAAGAGCTTAGTTTTAACAAAGGGGGCTGAGTTGAAGCCATGTGAGGAATCATGTGGGAGAAAGGTGAGGGATGAATTTTTTATCCCCCTTATCCCCTTGGGAAATGGATGAAAGATAAACAAAAATTCACCTGGGCCTCATGGTGATAAGTGGCGGCCATGTATGGCATGAGGCAAGGGCTAGAAACTTGCCAAAAGGTGCTTACAGAGGCCTCCTAGGGTCATATGGTGGGTCCAAGAGCTCAAAGGGAGGGGTGAATTTTTTTCCCCTTTTCCCCTTGTAAAGGGATGAATGGGAAAAAAAAAGTGCACCTCAACCTCATCATACTACATGGCACTTTGGAAAATTTACTAATTCTAGAGCTTGTACTTTGGGAAAGACCTTGAAAATGACATTGTCAAAGCTCCCATAGGTATTTTTAGGAACTTCTTTATATGAATTTTACTAAACAAAGGAAGTTTTGGAATAATTTTATGGGTCTAAAGGTATGATTAATCCTAAAACCTCCTCAAAATGGCCTTCTTTCTTATGATCGCCATTTATTCCTGCAAATATTGAGTTGTGAAAATAAATAAATGGGTCTTGTGAGATATAAAAAATACCACCATGTAGGAAATTTGATCATCTTTCCATTTGCATCTTGTTTTTCCTTGAACTCATTTTGGAGCTCCCAAAATTATCTTCCAAAGCTCAAGTGATTTTTTGCAATGCAAGCTCCTTTGCCCTCAAAAACCCTCTTTTGCTAAAATGTCTCCTAAACCTTCAAATCATTCCTAAATCTTCATAAATAAATTACATAGTTTTATTGGATGATTAATACCACTCCTTGATTAATTTGGACCTTCAAATATTCTTTTAAGAATATGCACCCACCTTAGAAAGGCCAAAAATAGTCATTCATAAGCCCACTGAAAGATCTTCCTTGAAAGAAATTGTCTCAGAATAATATTGTGAACTTATTTTCATCTTTTCAACACATGGGATTTTTAATACTATAGACATGAGAATTTAAAGGATGGAGATATGCCTGGCACAAGGGATTAATTGATCAAAAATGGTTCCTAGGAAGGTTTACTATCAAAATTTTGGACACTAGGGTAAAGTTGTCATGTTTTCAATTTAATTTTTTCCCTTACAAAAACAAATGAAAACACAAACTGATTGATTAGGATAATCTACCATCAATAACTACCCCAAGAATTAACCATTTAGTTTAAAATCATTTGGTAAACCAAACATTTCTCAAACCTTTAACCTAATCTAAAATCTCCTTGGTTCTTTTTTATTATCTTCCATAATTCTCATTTGCACAAATTCTCATCTATTATCTTCCATAATTCTCATTTGCACAAATTTTTGTAGGGCTTTATGGTTATTCCTATCATTTGGGTTGCTTTCAGGGATCCTATATGTAATATACGATTTTGTTTCATATCTCAAGAATTAAAACTCTATTTTCAAATTCCTTTGAGGTTAATTTATAGTTTTTACATGTTTAATGAAAACCTCATTTTGTTTTCCATAATTTTAAGAAAAAATCCATAAATTCAAAATTACTAGTTTTAGTAATGAAGGCATACTCAAGAAAATATACACTATTGGAAAAATACCTTAGAGGGTTTTCTTTCAATTTATTCGATTAAAAAAATACTTTTTTTGTAAAATTAAAATTATATTTTGATATACAGTCATTTTATTCATTTGACGATAACCACTTTTTTCTCCACATCTTTTTTTGGATTTTATAGCCATGATATCTTATTTGTCGACACTCTATATGCTTATTTTTATCCTTTTCTATCTTGATGGGGTTCTCTCCCTCATTTTTTATGACATCATGGCACACACCATAGTTTATTAAGTATTCTTGTATCATTTACTTAAACAACACCCATCATGTAGAGATACTCTCACAAAACTAGTGTAAACAATACAACTCCCTCATAATGTGACACCTTCCCATGTGGATTTAATTTTGAGTCATATTTCATCTCCTTCCATTATTTTTTTATTATATTAGGTAATAAGTAGGGATTGACTCCCAAAGGTATTACAAAGAGGGATACATCATGAAATCACCCATGATCCTTTCATTAGAAATGATGACACATTCCATATGAAAATCTTAGAGTCTATTCAAGTTTTACACCAGGTTTTTCAAGAAAAATTTAAATCTATGAATACTATAATTACATCTCTCAAAGATGAGATACAACATCTCAAGGATGTCTTCAATTCACATATTATTTATCTTTCTATGCATCATGATATTTATAAAACCAAAGATATACATTATGATACAATTTTAATGTCTACTACATGTTCTCATACAAGTGAGGTTAAATTCCTATATAGAGGTAACAATTTGTATGTGCCATGAGATTAACCTATCCGGTTTGGAAAGCATGACAAATAACATGAAATCCTATATGAGTTACTAGATAATAGGTCAATTACTTTGTTACATACACACTACTAGCCCCACTTTTAGGTGACAAAACTCAAAGGTCAACCATTTTTCAATTATCATGGAATTAATAGATATTGTGAAAATGATTACTATGTTTTACAATGAAAAAACCAACAAATTGATTATAAGGTCTTTATTTTATTTGTTACACAACATTTTTCTACAAATTCATCTTGAGTTTGAAAATATCAATGGGTCCATAAATTTGATCCATCTCTTCTGTGAACATAATGCAATACGTAATGATGTAGCTTCTATAATGATACAAGAGATACCTATTTAACAAGAGAATAAGAATGATATACCTCCTTTAGAAGTGCCAACCTGGTAAAAACATCACATTCTCTTATTGTGAAAATTGAAGCACTATCAATTACACATGCATAATTTCCCACCACAAATCCAACAATATTAATTGAACCATCATAAACCCAATGTGGGGAAAATATAAAAAATTAGATTATACAAACATATATACTCCTTAAAAAATTAAGATAGATTATAATAGAAAAGTATTGATGACTTACCTGATGATTTGTGGATCTCCACAGGCATGGGATCATATAGGAAAAATCCTAAGAATACTTCCAAAAATATTCTCGGGAGCAACATGCAACATAATATTAATATTTCCCCATAACAAGCTAGGTTATATTCTAAGGCCACATCTCTACCTATTTTTATTTCGATGATTCTATCATTATCCTGTAATGTTCCCGGGGATTTCCACATTAATCAATCTAAACTTTATTCTCATATCAAACAACATTTTGCTATGATCAACAGATTCATTGGTTAAAAGGGTACTTTTCTTGCAATATCTACAAGTGATTCTATCTAGTAAATTCCCCTTATATCATCCACATCCACTGCTTCTCCAATACTCACATGTTGGGGGAATCCAACTCCTCCCTCATTTCTTGATGACATGCTCTATTTATAGGTTTAACTTGAATATTGAGGGAGTGTCTACACACACACACACACACACACACACACACACACACACACACACACACGCACAAGTGTGCAAAACCTTGTTTTCCACCTCTAGCTACATAGTCTATAATTGATTAAAAATCACTAAAAATATTAAAAATTCCCCCTTGGGGTAATTCTTAGATCACCCTTCCTTATCTTAAGAGAACAAGTTTTCATTTATGCCCTTAAGGGGCCTAAAAATAAAAATAAAATCATATATCCTAAAAATCTAGAAAACACTCACATATATACAAAGATCCAAAATATTTACATCACTCTTGTTTATTTATTTCTGTTACATGATTATATTGTTCATGTTTCACTTTACTTATAATGTTAGCTTGATACACATTATGTCGTATTTTTTTCTATACGCATGTGCATTCACGTGGTACACTAAGTTGAATGCGGGATACACACATATTGTTATATGATGTAGGATGCTTGACACTTCTCTTTACCAGTTCTTTCACAACTATGAGGGCATCAAATTTACACACTCTCACATACAAGTGCTATTACTCTAATGTTTTCTATTTTAATTTCTCTTACCTCTTATTTCAGACTTATTAAATTTAGAATGTTTTTCTTTAACATATATAAAAAGTAGGAATAATGGTACATGTGATTATTTTGATTTAATTAACTTATAACATCAATTGAATATATTAAAATAATGATTTTGAAAGTGAAAAGCTACTTAAAAATGTAAAAAAATAAGGAGAGAGTACACTTATCTAATTTTATATGGATCTTGAGGAGTCTGTGTGGTGCAGTCAAGGAATAGGAATATCTAGAATCGGAAATTATTTGACTATGAAATTGTGACTTGAAAATAATCCCGGGTCAAAACTGTATAACTCGGTTAATAATGTTTGTATAGTCCTGACCCTTGTATATGATCTTGGACCTATTTGAAATCTAGGTCTAAAAAACCTTAGTGATTTTCTTACCTAGAAATGTGTTTCAGTTTTTGTCAGTCTTCTTCACTCACTTTCATAACAACTCTCTAAACTCTACTAAAATGCTCAAACCCTTGTAGTACAATAAGGAATTCCTATAAAAACTGTTATTTTGGTTGTGGGAGCCCTTGTGTACCACCAATGCATGCACTACTCAAAAGAGGCCTCAAACCATGTGTCATTCTCCTCGCATGTGATATCTACAATAGTGCAGCTAGAATTTAAAAACCCTTCTTTGATAATGCCTTGCTTGAGTTTTACACTTTCTCAAATGCTTGGAAAGGGTCACTTTTCTTGCTTGTATGATGAAAATGGAGACTCGTAAGAGACTTAAAACTAGTAGATGGTATGGTATTATTAGATGTGCATGAATTAGTTCACTTTTTTAGGGATCCTTGAGTTCATTTAGTGCTAGATTTTACATGAGTAGTTCATAAAGTTTCGACCCCTCTAAACAAGATATGATTTACTTTCTTGTATATGTTTATGAAAGGTGTTATGATATTAAATGTGGTCCAAAGGTGTTTTTTTCATATGAAGGTGATGGAATTGAAATAATTAATTTAAAATGTGTTGGTCCAAAACCGTAAGGTAGTTTTGGTATGTAGATATTCACAACCTTGACCGAGGCTAACAATTTTATATAGGAGAGAGAAAAAAATTGTTACTTAATGGGACTAAGCATGGATGTTGCCATTATATTTTGTGTAAGTATGTTTTAGAAATCATTGATAGAGATATTTGTAAAGATAATAAAGTACATGAAGTGTTATTAGGGTGTGCTAAGCAAGAGCGAGGAGAGTGAATTTTTTCATGCAAGTGTGTTATGTCAAGATCGATCTTTCACAAAAGATAGATTTTCAAATTTAAGTGTTTACATTTACCCCCTTTAAGTATGAAATTAAAATTACATGCATAAATGAAAATATACCTAAGCATATATACATACTTTGTATTTACTTGTACTAACTTTGTTTTGTATTGTCTCAATGTGTTGGTGTTGACACTCGAAGATGAAACTTGTAATATAGCTTATATTCAATGCCCAAGATAGGAAATTGGATTATAACTAAAATGTAATGAAAGTAATGTAAATAAATGTGCAACAAGAAATTGTAAAAGAGATGCAAAACATGGATGGAATAAACTTGTTTATTTTGCAAAGGTAATATCCTCCCATCCTAATGCTTTGGACATTTTGAATTTTTGGAATTTTAGTGAAGATTTGGGGGTGATAGGTCCCTAATTATGTTGAGGAGAGATCTATACATTAGGTTTATAAACCAAACACATGAATATCAAAGAGAGGAACCAAAAATGAGGAGTAGAAGTACTCATGAAAGGAAGAAGACTATGTATCAAAGATATTCAGCAACTTTGATATTTTTTCCTTAAGCTGCAAGAGAATGGGAAATCTTTCCTATGAAGAAATTAACCACTTTGATATATTTCATAACCCCATATACTATACCATTGTAGATGGATATAAGCCTAAATTTTTGAATTAGGAAACACAATAGAAAAGAGAATAAGTGATCCATACTCTTCCCATGCACCACACAAGCCGAGTAGAACTGATGCATGCTGAAATTTGAATAGAGAAAGGAGACCCCTACCCCTAATGTGCCTAAAACTGAAACTAAAACTCGAGTACCGGGAGACAGGAGAATTAAATACTTTATTCCCTATGAATATGTGTCAAACTAAGTCAATATAAGTATGAAATCATAGAAAACCATGATAAATGGTGAAAAATATGAAACCAATGAAAACTATAGAGAAGTTATCCATAGGAAAAGGCATATATTAGGCTCGAACCTTACATGTGGTCCCAGAAAAGTCTGTAAATTTTGACCATGTGTTTCTAATTCTAATTACGAGTAATTTATATATACCTATACATATTTCCATGCATAAAAACATTTCTATCTATTGTGGTTATAGAGTAAACCCTAAACATTTTTCACTCTTTTTGAGGTGCATGTGATGAATAAGTTGAGTGTGTAGCTCAAAATTAAATATGTATACTCATGTTTGACAATATTTGTATAAATTTTGAAAGATGAATGTGGTGGAAACCAAGAAGAAGCTATATCTACAAGGGGTATGTTCTTGGTAGAAACTATGGCACAAAATAAGAGAAACAATAATAAGAAGCATTACAACCATAATAGTGTCTAGTAATAACAACATTAGTAAAACATGTGTTAGTAGAAAAAAAGTGCATACAATGTATAAAAATGTGTAAGTTATTAATTGAGAGATAAAGAAGTGGTAAAATTATGATAGAAATATTCTAGAGAAGTATGAAGTTGAATATGAATATTATTGATGCACCTAGAATTTATCAATAAAAGCCCAAGTGCATTGGCACATCACTCAACCTAGGTGAGTGCTCAATCAAGCATGAAAAGGTACCGGCCCCTCTATAGGGTTGTTGTTGTAGGATGTTAGCATGATGAAGACTTAATGCATTTCAGATCCACAATTTAATATATTATTCTACAATGCATGTCTAGATCTAGATCTAAAGGATAACAGACTTAAATGATAACCATGATAAAATCAAACATGCAAGAACTGATTATAATTAGGATTAATACTATGATTCAACCAATACACTCCATTATATTAAACATGATAAATAAATATAAGCTCATTAAAAAAAAAAATACCATAGCTTATGTGCGCATTAGATTTGGCAACATAACTTCATAGTAATTCAGTTCTCACACACCTACTATATTACACAAATCATTACATATTTATAAGGGTGGGGACTTTACCTTCACCACTTACATAAATCCAAAAATATGTTACATGTTAGAAATAGCCATGTGCCTTTAAAATCATAGCCACACATGTAAGTGCGCTAACAATAGATCTCTCCTAGTTAATTGTCAGTAGCAATTCTATCTTTAGCCTACATCCATATAAAGTGCTCCATAGCCACTCTTTCAAAAATAGCCAATGTGTGTCACATAAGTCCTTTCCCAATTTATGTGCTCTATACGATATCTCTAAAAATTGCTCATACATGTGAAAATGGCTAAGTACCAAATCCTTCCTTATATTTCACACGCGTGCTCTCCCCTATCCATTCGTTCCTTTATGTGCCCTATTCTCTCATGTGAACCTGTTGTGTGCCTTCTGCTAAGTATTCCACTTTGTCTACTCAACATTACCCCACACTAAACTGCATTGCCACCCCGAAAATGGCTACTCCTTGAACAATAAAGAATAAATTAATGGAAAGAATGTGAAATAATTTCTATACAAAGAATAGTTATTTACTCTACATCACCCTCTACTTCAACTGGAAGAATGAGTTCTAGATATTCTTCCTTTATTTCGGCCTCTAATGTTTGTCATTCACTCAGCGTAACCTCTTCCTTTTCTGGGATATTCACTACAATAGACTCCAATTCATCTTGTGTAATTTCTCCCTTTTCATTTTGTAATACTAACATAATGTTAGCCATTACAAACATTCTCCTTCCAGCAGATCCTTTTTCTGCACTATAAGTTTTCCTAGTTCGTTCAACCTATTCTTGTGTGACTCATGAGCCACTGCAATGGCCTTGTGATTTTTCTTTACCACTACTAGTCTCTCCTTGCACCCTAATGTTTCATCCTTCATAGCTTTTAGGACTTCATTTTCCTCTACCATTTCCCTTGTCCTGATGATTGCTTCTCGAGCTATATAGATATTCAATGCTTGATCTGCTTTCTTTAGCTCCTCCCACAAAGTTTGAAGCAACCCTTGTATGATGAAATATTTCTAATTACTACATCTTTTGCCCTTTCTACCTCCTATTCAAGGTATTTTGGCATTGGCATCCTAACTAGTCCCTCGTCAAGCACTATATCAACAAAAGTATGCACATAGTGCATAGTCGAAGGAAATTTTTGGGTACCTTGAGCTCTAAATGTGTTCTTGCTTGGAGGACATGATCCCCGATCTCCTCTTCCATGCCAATAAGAACCCCATTATTTTTATGCTCCATGCCATTTTCTTTTTTAAGCACGAGATCTATGCATCCTTGGCCTTAATCTCTTCCCTTAGCACCTTGATAGTGGCATATTTCTCTATGTTCCTCCACGCCACCTCTGTAGATACCTTCACCAAGGTGTTGCTTACATGCTTATCGACATAACAGTGGGTTTCACAGTTATATGTATGGCCTAAGGTGCCTTCTTAAACCTCCTTGTCACACAAGATTATTCACATACGTTGAAGTCTTGCTCATCCATGTGTGTGTACATGTAGTCAATTTTACTCCCACTATAAGAGGAAGGAATCCCATGCGTGCTAGCCTATCACCCAGTAGAAGCTGAGCACTCACCCGAGGCATGCGTGGGTGTCGAGTCTCTCTTTTATGTGAGTTTTTAGTGGGAAGAATTCATCAATGATTAGTATAGGAGTATTTAGGAAAGAATTTTAGACATACAAGGATTACAGGGCTTAGGACGGCCTCCAGATCCTTGTATTTTCTTCAGACCGTGTGTTTTAAAAGACTCCATAACATATAATATAACAGAAAGAAAGCTACAACCATTCATTCATAGCATGAAAGGAAAGAGAACTTATATGAATGAAATATACATGAAACCCACTGATATTCATATCTAATTACAATCGGTAACTTCATTGTATTCATTGTTTCATTACAAAGAGCCATAGTGGGTAGACTGTAGTCATGCACATCACTAGGCTTGTATAACTATGCAAAAATAGAAAAGAAATTACAATGTTGAGCTCGGTACATCGAGCCTCACTGCAATAATCCTCTGAGCTTTACCCATGTTATCTCTCTTTGTGTGTATCTCTCCTATCTTCTCCTCTTATGTCTATCTCCCTTTCTTGGTCTGTAGGCACTTGTATTTATCACCTTCCCCTGCCAACTTTCCTTTCCACACCCTCAGATCCATCGTGAATTGTTGAATGTGGTCCTTCAGTGAGCATGTTTCCTCAGGCTTGAGCTCTCCACTCCATCTCATGATGGTCTTCTAGAAGATTCCTTTGCTAGCATGCTCTTTCTGGGCCACCTATTGCCAGGATGGCATGTTCTCGCTTTGTTGCTTTAATCGGATAAGTCTTGAAACTCATTTCACGTGTCATGCGTTATATGCTTCCTTGAGCCTTTTCTCTTGGTGCTTTTTCCTTGTACGCTATCTTATAACTAGGGTCCCGTACGCCCATGTGCCTTCATACTTATTCAATATTCCAGGGGCCCAACATCACCCCACACTACACCTATTCTCTGCCCTTGGAAACATTCTACTTGACCAAGGTGTAAGTTGGTTCAATGGAACCAAGATGTAGATAAATATTACAAAGATGAATAAGGAATGAAAGAATAGGGGAAAGAATGAATAATGGGGGAACACTAAACCAAAAGGTGGGAAGTCCTTCTCGCAAGACTTGCCTCCAACTTATTCCATGTCGACCTCATTACGCACCTTCGACAAAGGTCGCCAACCGGGAGGTTTACCTTGTCAAAACTTAAGCCACTCCTTGGGAGCCCAAAGTGTCCAAAATTTGTTCCATATCTTTACCTGTGTCTATGAGCTTGTCCATTCTCCTATTAATTTGAGGATATAGTTCCTTCGGTCATGTCTTGGTTGAGCCCTTTAGTGCCTCAATCTCATCGGATCTTATTTCGAATTCTCAATGGACTCTATCCCACTCCACCTTGTTTCCTTTATTCTTTTCCTGGAACTCTTTCAACTCTACTTCAAGTGTGGTGACCAAGGAGCTCACCACCTTATCTCTATCCACACATGTGTCATATGTAGCCTCAGTAGATTGGGAAGCAACCTTTACATCTGTGAGCACCTTGCTATACTCGAAACCAGTGCTATCACCTTTAACCGGTCCTCCTCCTTCAGGCACGTGGCTACTTCCTCCATATATTCCAATGCCAAGGGTCACCTCTCCATGGTGAGGATGCATGTTAAGTCTTCTAGGCATTCTAACGTTGATGCATACCTCTGGGGGATAGGCGTTAGATTTGGGTGTTTCAAGATGATGGTGCTTTTTATCAAGTCTACTTTCTTGTAGACCTCCTACACCTTTGCCTTTTCCTCCTTGAGCTTGTGCCTTAGCTGTGCACTAATTAATTCCTCCTGTTTTAAGTTTCTGGCCACCTTATCCAACTCTTCCTCCTTCTTCGCCAGACTTTTCCTCTAAATTCCTTATGCTATCATTCCGAGCAAATAGTCTTGCCTCTATTTCCTTTGTGACCTTTTTTAGAGCATTGCATACTTGCTCGTATGTGAGATCCTGGGAATTACTAAGGGGTTTTCTCCTTAGACTCGCAGGTGTGATAAGTGCCTTTGGTAGAATTCAAAGTCCGACTCGTCGACGTGGGATTCAAATGCCTAAGAAAGCATCTTCTTGGTCCTAGGGTGAGTGCCATCCTTCTTGAACGATCACATGCCTATAATTATTTTTGTGGGTACCATGCTCTGAACCATGCGCACAACACCTTCCTTAAGTCATCCATGTAGCCATTATCTACCTCTATTATGCATCCATAGGTCTTCTACCTGAGGGCATGCCTTTGGGGAAGCTGACTATCATAGCAGGGCCTCCTAGGCTATCATGTCCCTTTTCACCGCTCTCTTCCCTCCCTTCCTTTAGCACTATGTCAGTGCTCTATTCTAATTCCTAGTCTATAAGGATCTCAAGCATCTTCTTTGCTTCTCACTCTACCACTTCGGTTATCTGCTCCTTGGTAAACTTTTTGGCTCTCTCGTCCCTCAAAGATCCCTCTCATCTACCTTTGTATCTTTAGTGCCTTCATCTCCTTGTGCACCTTTCTACCATGTGAATATGAACTCTTTCTTTTCTTCTCCACTCTCCTCCTCTCGAGTCATAGACACTAACTATGCAAGGTTCCAAAGGTTCCTTACCTTTTTCTGGCTCTTTCTCCTTGTTTCCACCCTCTTCACTCTCATCCTGTCCTTCTCCTAGATATCTCTCCAAGATGTCGGTCACCTCTGAGTCAGCTTATTCATCTACCTTATGCTTCTTCCTGAGAGGTTTCTTCTATTCAGGAGATTCTACCTTCTCTTCTTCCTCTTGTGACTCCTCCAAGGTGGTGGGTTGTTTGGGTGCCCCTACTTCAGCGTCTTCTCCTTTACTAGGGACTTCTTCCTCTGAACATAGGTGCTTGGCTTGGCGCTCGTAGAAGGCATGCTCACTGTCTGAGCAATTGGTACACTTGGTGCTCCCTCCTCTCCTCTGCCCCTCTTCTTAGACACTGGCTTCTTCATTCCCAAGGGGTCTTCAAGTATGGAGATTTCATCCACCAAGTACATGCCATTTTCAAATTTTGGCCTTATGCACATGTATATGCACGTCGTAGATCCTCCAGCAATAGGAAGTGTTATTGGTCTAGTCATGTGGATATCATGTGACATGTACTTCTCCACGTACATGCACTTACCTCTGGGATATTCGTTCTTCCTCATATCCCTATGTTCCTGGTCCAATTTTCCTAGCTCCAACCTTAGCTTTTTTGATTCTTTAAATCTATTCACTCCCGCTTGGAAGTACTGGGCAGTGAATGCAAAAGGGAGCTTTCATTAAGAGCTCCATGATTCATCAACAAGTTTGAACCTACCCAAGTAATAGTGTTGGTACACCGCAAACTTAGCTTCTCCTTGTGTGGCTACTGGGAGTTATTTGGGGATCCTCCACTCTACCTTGAATACATTTCTCAAGCGCATATACCATTTTTTGAGCCGTGATTTGTGGGGAGCCATCATTTTATCACATTTTTATTTTTCAAACCTCTTCTCGGGTGAAGGGTCTTTGGTGGTACTCCCATAAAAACTTAACTAGTGCATCGACACTCCAACTTCTACAAATTCTATGGTGAGTAGGACATTTCCAAAGAGGATCCTGTCCCCTTCCTTTGTGCACTTTACAATTTCCTCAACAATGTATGTGGACAAGTTGTAAATGGTCCCCTCTGTGATCTTCCTGTAAACATGCAGTGATGGCTTGTTGACTTGCATCCACCTTTCTTGGCCATTCGGTTTCATTACAGTGCATGACCATCTTCATAACTAGGTCCTTGATGTCTGAGATGTCATAATACTGCAACCCTTTCTTATAGGCATACTCTGTGATGGTCTCCTGAATAGCTTCCTTGTCACCAAGGTCATCTTCCAAGCTATCTCCCTCGCATATGAGGCCTGTAAACTATGCAATCAACTGGGGAGTTACGTGCATCTTGTGCCCAGACAAAGTGGAAGTAGTACTCATGCAACCGAGACATCAACCACTGGCATAAGTGATCTGGCTTCCCAAAATAAGGCAACTCGTAGAGTTGTAACAACCCTGCCTTTGTCAGCTTGACCTTCACGTCATCATTGTAGATAGGTAACCCTTCAGATATTCACTTGTTGGTTAGGCATACCAGTTCTAATGTCATTTATTTCTTTATAGTGATGGTGTGGTGATTATAGTCACTGATTGGTATGTTCCTCAAATGGGATTCCCATTCCTTTCCCATCATCACTCTATTAGGGTACTACATTTCTGCATACCATTCTTCATTTGTTTCCACCTCGGTTCTAGTTGTTTAGCCTTCGCTTTTCCCTTCCCTTTCTTCGGTGCCATGGTCAAGGTAATTGTATTACTCTAGTCCTCTCCTTGTTACTCTGCTTTCCTTCTCCCAACCTTTGATCTCAAATCCGTGATACAAATATCCTAAACCCATGCCCTAGTTTGTTGAACCCTAACTTCGATAAATTCTTCACAAAATAATGTCTTTTCACTTCGTTCCAAGCCTGTGTAATTCCTTCCTCCTGGTTCACAATCTCGATTGGCTCTTTACTTGTTTGATCACATAGATCTTCTCTCTGATCGAATCTGAAAAATTCCTAGCTTATATCTCCAACTATTCATTTTCGTAAAGTAAAATGAGAGTGCCTCAACCCTCTATTTATAGTTTTTCCTTTTTCTGGTCATTAAATGATACTTTACCTACCCCATACTTTGTTCATTTAATGCATATTTTTAAAACAAAACCCATCTTCAGTGCCTTTACTCATGCGCCCTTCCTGCATGAAAACTCCTCTAACCTTCTGGCACACAACCAAACCAACTCGACAAGAGACTCTTATGCTTATGCGCACTCACTCCGTCTTTGAAGGTACTTCTTCTATCCAGATTATTGCTTTCACCTACCTCATGTTGCTTTAAATGCACTTCATTTTCCTTTGTACATGGGATCTATGAGTAGCTTTACCCTGACACCAACCATTCTATCTTTTCTCTTCATCTCTCTTTTAACTAGGCTACTCAACAAGGATCTTCAACATAACTTCCTTGGTACTTTTAAAACACGTGCTTCTTCACTTTTCTCCACCCCACACTTAAATGATGCATGGTCCTTTGTGCACTCATAAATTCTCCAAAAATAGCAATAAGGTTACCGACACCCAAGGTGCAAAACAAAACAACAACGCGAAAGGGAAACACAAGGAAAAGAAAATGCGTAAGGGAAAATTCTAGATTAACTAGAAAAACTACCTTATTTACAAACACCAAGAAGACTTATTTATAGTAGGGCTTTAGCCTACTTGCCATTGAAGTGTCTAGGAAACTCCATTCTATCTAGCACTTGTAACTAGCACGCACCCGAATCAAGGATGTACGAGATTGTGTAGGGACCTAACCAATGGACTTTTAACTTCCCAGGATGGCGAGATAAATTTAGAATCATATAGTAACACCATCTGCCCAACCTCAAACTTCTTGTTTCTAATATGGTGATTATGCAAAGCCATTTTCTTTGCCTTTTCACTTTGTTTGGATCCAATGGGAAAGTGATCATATCTCATCTAGTTTCATTAGTTCATCAATTATTTCTTTCAATGCTTGTTCATTGGCTAATCCTCCTACATGTGCTATTCACAGAAGGTAACATAAATTCAACTAAAGCAAACAGCCTTCCACGTCAAACACCAATTGAAACTATATGTAGTCCTATAAGCCTATAAAACTCTTGATACCTTGTCTACCCAATCATGTCTTCCAACATCACAAATCTTGGTCAAGGTATGACTTAGTATTTTGTTGAATGCTTCCACTGTTCCATTTTATTAAGGGTGATAGGGCATAGTCTTATGATGAACTACCATGAACTCATATAGTAGGATCCTCATGGTCTCATTTAGAAAATGTGTACCCCTATCACTAGTCAAACTTAAAGGGCATCCATACCTTGTGATAATGTTCTCCCATAGGAACCTTGCCACCATTGTTGCCATGTAATATTTAGTTGGGGCTGCTTGCACCCACCTTGTGAGATAATTTGCGCAAGTGATGACATAACATGACCCAGTACTATGCATTCCCAATGCAATAGGTCCTACAAATTCTATCGCCCACTTTTCAAAAGGCTCCGTGCTAGGAATAGGGTGCAAAGGAATTTCATCTCTCCTTCCTAGTTTTCCAATGCACTGACAGTGGTCACATGCTTTACAATAATCTCTACAATCCCTGTACAAGGTTTCCCACCATAAACCTGCCATTAAAATCTTGTGCATGGTGGCATCACCTACATAATGCCCACCCACACTTCCTCTGTGTGCTTCCTCCATGATGGACATGCATTCATGTTCTAACACACATCTACGCAAAACTTCATCACGTCCCAATTTGTATAAGTCTCCACTAATCAACATGTAGGCGCAACGTGTATGGCCAACTGCTTTTTCTCCAATGCCTTCATTCCATCCGGTGCCACACCTTATTTTAAAAATACAACAATCTCTTCCAAATTTGAGGGTGCGCACTGCAATCTAAATAGTTACACATCTAGCATTGTTTCCTCAATACTTTGCACATCCTCTCCTAAATCAATTCTTAACAGATGATCAGGTCCACAATTGCTTTTTTCAGGTTTCACTACAACGGTGAACTCAAACTCTTGAAACAACAACACCCATCGACATATGTGCCCTTGAAGAACGGGCTTTTTTACTAAATACTTTAATGTCATGTGGTCAGTGTAGAATATAAAGGGTGTTGCCAGTAGATACTGTCGAAATTTGAAAAGCACATAGATCATTGATAATGCCTCGTGCTCGGTTGTGGTATAATTTTTCTCTGCTGGTGTTAACTTCCTACTCATGAAACAAAGAGGATGATCAACAATCCCCTCACCTAGTTGTGCAAGTACTGCCCCAATGGCGGTTCCTGAGGCATCTACATGGACATGGAAAGGCTTGTCCCAAGAGGGAAATCGCAAAATAGGTGTGGTAATAAGCCTATATTTTAATGTATCAAACACCCTCTACTGTGTCTTTCCCCAATGGAAGGTACTTTTGTGTCTAAGCAACTCCTCTAAAGGTGTGGTGATCTTGGCATACCCCTTAATGAATTTTCTATAATATCCCGTATGCCCAAGGAATCCACACACTTTGTGCTCTGCTAGTAGGTTCCCTTAACCCCATAATAACTACAACCTTAGTAGGATCTACCAACAAGCCCTCCTTACATATGATATGCCCCAATAAAGTCCCAAAGGGTGTAGAAAACACACACTTCTTAATGTTGAGGGATATCCTCAACTGCCTACACCTTTCAAACATTAATCTCAAGTTGTCACAATGGTCCTTAACCAGACCATATATTGTCCAATCATCCAAGTAAACCTGAAGAAACTTATGAATGAAGTCCTGGAATGCTTGCACCACTATGCACGAAAAGATAGCAGGTGCATTTTTCAACCCAAAGGGCATGACTATATATGTAAAACTTCCCCACTTGGTGGCAAAAGTTGTCTTCTCCTGGTCTTCCTTTACAATCTAGACTTGGTGGTATCCTGAAAATCCATCTGTAAAGGAATAGATTTCACACCCAGTGACTCCTTCTAGAATCTCTTCAGTGAAGGGGGTTAGAAATGGATCAATGACACAAATTGCATTCAATTCCCTATAATCCACACAAATTCTAATCTACCCATCCTTCTTGATGATAATTACCATCGGACTTATCCATTCTAATTCTTCTACTGCCTTAATGATCCTAGAAGCTATCATCTTGTCTATCTCCTCCTTAACCTTCATGCGTAAGTTGGGATTCATCTGGTAGGGCCTTTTTCTAACCGGGTGCACACCTTCCTTCAGTTTTATCCTCATCTCCCCCAAGGAATGGTGGATTCCTTTTAGCTCATGATAACCACGCAGAAATAAATCCTCAAATTCACACAATAGATCAATGATCCTTGATACTT
Organism: Taxus wallichiana var. yunnanensis; assembly: GCA_018340775.1. Lineage (NCBI taxonomy): Eukaryota > Viridiplantae > Streptophyta > Pinopsida > Cupressales > Taxaceae > Taxus > Taxus wallichiana. The sequence continues at coordinate 161,941,864 of CM031243.1, read as the reverse complement.
CCTTCTTTGTCCAATAATCCCCAATAATAGCTTCCTTAGGTTCTTCTCTGAACCGATGTTAACCTTCTTTTTCTTTAAAGGATCATGGTAGGCATGCGTGTGAGCATCTGCACTACCCACTACTTCATGCGTCCCCATAGAATGGATAACATTTAAAATCTCTAGTTCCTCTCCATCAATCACATATACTAACTTTCCCTTTTCCTTTTCTAAACATGCACGCTCAAGCTGGGATTCTTCTATTTCTTCAATCTCTTCAAAGCGTGCCTCCAATCCTAGTTCACCTAGTAGTTCCAATAGGCTATCGTCTGCATTGGAATTATCCCCCATTGTAAGGGACTTGATACCTTGCAAGGACTTATCAACTGATGGTTTGGTACTCTAATACTCAAAGGTTTGAATAAAATCAACCGTAAGCTCTTACCAATTCCTTGTTTGGAAGCATGTCTCTGAATGAATTTACCATGTGTGTGAACAACCCTATTGTGTAGAATACAAGTTGTGCACCCAGAGGGATGGTGGCAAGGCCTCCACACCTTCTCTCTAGACCCATTAACACTCCTGGATATGGAAAGAGGTAGGCTCCTTCCCATGGTACTCGTTAATGATGGTGGGTATATTACTTCTAGAAAATATGACAGAGAGATCAATTCTTACATCGTGTCATTCTAAAAGGCTCTCCTGATGCATGGCCCGCCAACAAGTTTTTGTCTTGAGCAAGACGTAACTCAACATCCCCCTTCATTCCTTTTCATTTTTCCACTAAGCTTCTATCTCCTGCAAAAAGATCTCAAGGAAGGCTCCTCTGGAGTACTTGGGTAGTTCTTTCCCCCAAGGTGTCGAACCATGCATGCCTTAGTTACCTTAGTCACTAATCCTCTCAACTTCTGTCCCCTTAATTCGTTAGTCCCATGCATCCAATTATCACATGTCAGGCTAGTGGTATCACTCACTGACTGAGCATCCTCAATCTGGATAACCCTGTTAATGGGGTGTACCATCTCGTGGTCTCTAATTTAACACACATAGATTTTGTCCAAAACCTCTTCTCCTAACGATTTAATGTAGGGCAACCTTGACTTCCCATCAACTAGGAGCATAATGACCCACTCCTTTTTGTTCTCAAAACTAATGTACCCTTTGTTAAACTAGAGGTCCACATTGTTCTTGTAACACCAAGGGTGCCTAAGTAGTGCTAGGAAATTTTCCACCTTAGTGAGTGCCAAGACTTCGAAGTCCCCAGTAAACTTGGTTCCCTAGATAGTAATAGTTGCATCCTTCAAGACTCGATGGTCATTACCTTAGTCTTGTTTGCCATATATAGCACATTTGAAGATTGCTGTAATGAAGGTCTCCCCATCTGATGCCATGCATCCAAAGTCAAAACATTAACCTTTGTGCCAGTGTCAATGAGTATATTGTTGAGGAGCCATCCATCCACAACTGCATTCAATGTAATCTCCTTATCATAGTTGAGGTTGTGAGGGGGAAGGTTTGCATGTAAGACCTGCCTTTCACACTCTTCTCTGGTGCATGGTACCTTATCTCTCAACAAGGATCCTAGCAAAGGAATGATGTTCTCCTACCTTAGCATTTTACACACCTCCTTGACCTCATCTAGGTCATCTTTCTATGCCTCGATCCTCCTTCCTTGTTCCTCCCTCTTGGATTGCTCTTTTAGACACTAGATCTCCCCTTACAAGCTTTGAATAACATCCATGGTGTCTTAATATATCTCCTTCTAGTGTGCGGGGTCTAGGTACTTTCCATGAATGACCTCTTCTCTTAAAACGATGATCTTCTATCTTGGTATCTCTCTTGCATGATTGGCTTCTACCCTTGTTGTTACCAAAACATGCTCCAAACTTTCATCTCATGTTACCCGAGGCATCCATTGTATGTCTTCCTTCTTGATGTTGACCATCACAGCGCCTTTGTCCTTCTGGTGCTACTAATTCATATGCTCATATAACTCTGGGCACTCCTCATACTTATGCTTCTTTCCACACCATGAGCACTGCAACAAGTTTGGGAACTCACGCTTGTAATGTTTTATAGATCCACAGTTGAAACATGTCCCTTGTGGGAACTCACTCCTTCCTCCGCGGTTACCTCATCCACGGAATCCTCCTCGAAAACCTTTTCCTCACGTGCCTCCATCTGCACACTCCTCATAACAGTGATCATCATTCTTAGAACTACTGGAAATGTTGGTTTGGCACACCCCATGATCAATGGCCTCATGTATCTGATCAATGAGCCTACAATCTTTAGTATCATGGGTTGTGGAGGTGCAAATCTTGCAATAATAGGATACATTTTTTCTAATCATGTGTTGTAGTAAGGGACATCTACTAGCATCATGGTCCCCATGACAGATTTCACAATCTAATGTTATAGTGCGTACCATCCTCTGGGGAAATTATCCTTAACGTGCCCCTCTATCTCATAATCTATGCACCACAGACCATTGCGAGTCTCATGGACCGAGTTCGTAGATAGCTTTTCCAACTGTTTAGCCATAGTAGCAATCTAAGCCTCTAAGAATGGGCTAACGCCAGTATCAATACTACCAATGGCTTCAGTGTGTAAGGCAACCTCTAATGCTTTGCGCGGATCTGTGAAAGTCTTATGAGATAGGGCCCTTCTAAAAGGGGTGATCAATCCTCTAAAAAACCACTGTGCATGTTGAGAAGGATGTATATCATATGATAATTTAGACAAGAGAGTCTTAAAGCACACATCATACTCCCGCACACTCTCTACCATTCCTTGTTGTATCTCCTTCAAAGCGCTAATGATTTTTTGCTCGAACTCAAGAATGTGGAACTCTACCAGGAATGCATTCTTTAAGGCAGTGTAATCCACCACTATTTGATGAGGATCATACTTTCTATACCAGCTATGTGTGTGCCCTTATAACGTGGTTGTAAATTGACTAGCCTTTCATTCTGGGGTTGTGATACCTTTCGCGTGCCATAGCAGTTCACACTTGTGAACATGTTCCGCATGCACCTCAATGCCCTCTCTAATCTGGTAAGTGTAGAGACATTTCAAAGAACACTTAAGGTTGTGGATGGGGTCCTTGTCCTAAACCAGAGCCTTGGTTCCCTCCAGTGTTTCCTCCACCACCTGATCCACCAGGTCCACCGGGTCCTGTGCCTCCAGAGCCACCAGATCCACTAGAACCACTAGGTCCAATAGGGCCTATAGGAGCTGTGCCAAGTGCCCCCATGGTCCCACTGAACTGTGTGCCAACAATCTATGATGGTGCCCCACCACCACTACTTTGTCCCGCGCCACTCCCTGGTGTGAGACCAAAAGTTTGTACACTTGCCCCTTGTCTAAAAAATCCTCCAAATACTAGAATATGTGCAGCCATAGAAGAAGGGAATGTAAAATTATATCTCCTAGGCATAGATCTATTTCTTCCACTAGTTTTAACTGGTTCAATACTTCTTCCTAGTTTGGGAAAACCAAGTGCCAGGGCTCGGTCACTGGGTGGGTTCAGATATGCACCAATGAATCTCCTTTCTCCATGCAACGAACTCTCACCAGAAGCTGAAGGGGTCTCCCTCACACACTTGCCAAGATGGGGTAGCATAGACTGCTTAGGCTCCACATCCTCTGCATGAACCTCAATTCCTTCCCACAACGTCTGCTTCCATAGATCCATCACACTAGTAGCTTCGCATCATCTAGTAATCTCCCTTTCACGTGCTTCGCCATACTTGAGTTGTCTTTCTTCCCTCTCCTTTTCTGTCATGTCATCTGCCATCTTCCTCCACCCGAGCTTCCTTACCTAGCACTCAGAATGGTTTATCTAGCCATTGGGAGTGCTTCTAGACTCATGGTAACCATCAATATCTTCATAGCTAGAGGGATAACACGTAGAAACAATCCCCTAGGTTCTCGTAGAAACTTGAACTCAACGAACCTCTAGGACAAGAATACATGGAAATGGCATATTCTAGAGTGTAGCTAGCTAGTACTCCTCCCCACCAGTGATCTACAACATGGGTCCACATCAGATCTGCATCCTATAACCTTTGGTAGTCTTCTTTGGTCCATATCCGCGATCCATAATGCCAACTTGATCTAGATGCATAGGCTAAAAGCCACCCAAATAACTCTACTAGGAAGCAACAAAAAAAGTCTCATATAGATCATGGTAGAGATTCTCCTCTACCCATCTACGTGTATCAAACTCAAGTCCAGTGTTGAATCTCTAGGGAAAATTCATCCTCTCGTGCTCTTGAACCAGATTCAACATTTTCCAATGTCAATTGATCCATCATTACTCTTTACATAGATCATGATGCATGTTATATCCCACTACAACTTCAAAAAGAGGTCCCGACAATGGAACCAAGATGTAGTCAATTTTACTCCCACTATAAGAGGAAGGAATCCCATGCGCACTGGCCTATCACCCAGTAGAAGCTAAGCACTCACTCGAGGCACGCGTGGGTGCCGAGTCTCTCTTTTATGTGAGTTTTTAGTGGGAAGAATTCATCAATGATTAGTATAGGAGTATTTAGGAAAGAATTTTAGACATACAAGGATTACAGGGCTTAGGACGGCCTCCATATCCTTGTAGTTTCTTTAAACTATGTGTTTTAAAAAACTCCATAACATATAATATAATAGAAAGAAAGCTACAACCATTCATTCATAGCATGAAAGGAAAGAGAACGTCCTATGAACGAAATATACATAAAACCCACTTGAAATTCATATCTAATTGTAATCGGTAACTTCATTATATTCATTGTTTTATTACAAAGAGCCATAATGGGAAAAGCTGCAGTCATGAACATCACTAGCGGCTTGTATAACTACGTAAAAATAGAAAAGAAATTACAATGCTAAGATCAATACATCATAGCCCCACTCGCTTGTAATCCTACGAGCTTTACCCATGTTATCTCTCTTTATGTGTATCTCTCCTATCTTCTCCTCTTATGTCTATCTCCCTTTCTTGGTCTCAGAGCACTTGTATTTATCACCTTCGCGCACTACCAACTCACCTTGTCGCACCCTCAGATACATCGCTAAGTGTCGAATGTGGTCCTTAAACAAGCATGTTTCCTCAGGCCTGAGCTCTCCACTCCATCTCATGATGGTCTTCTAGAATATTCCTTTACTAGCATGCTCTTTCTTGGGCCACCTGTTGCCAGGCTGGCATGTTATCCGTGCACAACCGATCATGCTTTTCACATGTTCTACCTTTGTTACTTGAATCAACTAAGTCTTGAACCTCCTTTCACGTGCTACGTGTTATATTACTCCTTGAGCCTTTTCTCTTGTACTTTTTTTCCTTGCACACTATCCTATAACTTGGGTCCTGCGCACCCACACACCTTCATACTTAGTCAATATTTTAGGGGCCCAACAGTACATAGACTAGGATAACTACTTTCATGTGTACATTTTGGCCATGTCCTCATCCATCGGCTCCCATCTATATAAATCCTTAGGGCTCATCGTACTCTAAAAATAGGAATGAATAGTTTTCTTGTGTCCTCAACATATCCCAAATATGGAACAATAAACTATCTACTTGTCCTTTTACTTCTCGTCCCCTTAGGAACTGACATGCTAATATTTGGAGCTAGATATTCAATGTTTTGAGCAGTATCTTTCTCTGTCTCTCCTTTTAATTCTCATCCTTCAATATTCATATCTCCATCATTCATTTCTTCATCCTTTGGCTTTTCCATGTCCTCTAGTGATGTAGGATATTCAGGCGTGCTCTCCTCAGACTCTTCCACCTCCTCATCTAGCTTCAACTTTCTCCTTCTTTTCTCAGCTATCTCCTTCTATGGAGAGAGTTTTGGTGATCCTCATACTAACTAGGGAGTAGCGTCTTGATTCTGGTTATCCCAACACCCTCTTAAAGTGGCATTCCTTAGGGTCTGCTCTAACCTCCAATTCTTCATCCCCTTATTCTTGTGTCTAGGGTGGAGTACTTACACACTCATATTCTACCTTTTTCAAGGGCTACCTTTGTCCCTTATGCACCAAACCATCATTGTCTTTGCACTCTTCCTCTTCATCATCTACTTCTATAGTTTTAGTGGGCTTTGGAGCTAGTACATTTTCCACTTGTATGATTTCCCTTAGGTGGCCCTGGAAGCGCGAACTCATTCTCCACATATTTTTTTCCCTCCAACTTTGGCTTGAGCTAAAGGTAGATAAGCATGGCCCCACTATCTCCAATTTCCAAACTCATGGGATTTATGCTTATCATGTCTAAAATTATCCTCTCTATGTAGGCGGTCTGCCCTGGATAAACATAGGTCTTATGCAACGTGTGGTAGTTGCATTCTACCTTGTCTACAAAAATGTTCAGTGATCGTACATTGTTGAACTAATGGACCACTTCCTGGAAGTAATGTGTTGTGAAGGCATATGGAAGCTTACACCAAGGGCTCTAAGTACCATCCTTCATCACAAACCACGTGATGCAAAAGTGTTGATACACTATGAACTGGACTGCCTTTCCCACCACCGAAGGTAAATCCTTGGGGATGCGCCACTCCTCTTCAAAATCCATGTGGAGCCTATCATACCACATCTCCACCCTTTACTTGAATGGCCCACTCATTAAACCTTCACATAAGTACTTCTCAAACCTTTCTACTAGGGACTTGTTCTACATGGGGTACTCCCAGATTTTGTTTTTGGCCCATCAGGCACCCCGATCTCAAAAATACTAAGGATAATAGGACAACGCTGAAACTAATTTTCTCACTTGTGCTTTCTTCCTCAACAATTGTGTCCATAATTTATCTCGATATGTTGTATATTTTTCCCTATGACATTTTACTTGCATGTGTAGCCACATTATGTTCACCTGGGACCATCTCTCTTGGTCATTTAACTTGGTGACCAGATGTGTAACTTCCTGTACCACTGGATACTTCTTTAGTTTATCTATATCCATTCTGTGTGGACCTTTGGTGTATCCTAATGCCTTCTGCATCTCCAAGATGGCTACTTTATCTGTCAGGTCACCATTCAGGTCTACTCTTGTGACCCTTAATCATGTTATAGTTGAAATTAGGGTGGTTGTAATCCTTACCCTGCATCTAGAAAAATAAAATAAATCCTCATGCACCCTACTCATTAGCCACTGGTACAAAGGCTCATACTTGCCAAAATAGGGAAGCTCGTACAACTGGTAAACTCTAATATTCTTTAGTAGCTTCTCTCCTACATCATCATACACTAACATGTCGTTGCATGTGCATTTGTTTTTCTTTGTATTCATAGAATGTCTAATTCCTTTTGTTCGTGATGTGCAGTGGTTGTAGTCACCGATATTGTATTTTTAGACATGAGAGTCCCATTCTTGTCTCACTATTATGCCTTCTGGGTATTACATTTCTAAAAAATTGTTGTCAGGAGTAATTTTGACCTCTATTTCCACCTTCTTGTTCCCTTTTGCTCCTACGACAGGTGTTTTCTATGGTGCCATCTATAAATCACAATGTTCTTTCCTCAAATTCTCATTTTCTAACTTCTTCAATGTACAAACTCAAACCCTAGCCCAAATCTACATGCCATAGTGGAAAAACATGTGCCCTAGCTCTTTCGAATGCTCTGCTTCACTCAAACCCTTCACCAATGGGGATGTAAGTTTATCCTACACACAAATCTGCTTCTCATGTCTTGTTTCACACTCTTCACACCTCTCAATACTCGCTGCGTTCAGCTCATTCACGCTAGATATTTCAAAAAAATTGATTTACAATGGTAATAATGTACTCGTATACCTCCCTTATATAGATTTTCAAAATTTTGGTGCATTTATTGCTCTATCAATTACTAACATTCCTCATTGATTGATTCTTTTCACAATGTTCTGCTTTAGTACATCTTCACACCTCATTCATAACCTTTTAGTGCACCTTCCTACCTTCTAGCTACAAGCTTCTCTTCAAAGAACTTCTATACGCATGAGTACCTCATCATTGTGCCTTCTCTTGGTAATTTCCATGACCACTACTTACCTCGCATTATCTTGTTCCTTTATCTATCTCCATCCATGGTCCTCATTTGGAAGCAATATTATTTTCACCAACTCTTCAAACTTTGAATAACACATCTAGCAGTTTTCTTCCTTTATATGTACCCATTTCTCAATAACCATCCCACACAAATAGTATGTGCAGTCCTCTGGGCATAAAAATACGAAAATGGTAATTAGCTTCTAGCGTCCTCTTATTTCACAAAACAATAACTAAATTGACAAAGTATAGTGACAAAGAAGGAAATACATTAAGGGAATATGTAATTGAAAACCTAATCTAAGTGGAAATGCTACCTTATTACAAACACCAAGAATAATTATTTATAGTAGGGCTTCAACGTAATCCTATTGAAGTAACAAGGTAACTATATTCTATCAAGTCTTTCTAATTGACAATCTCTTGTTTCAAGTATGTGAGTGATAACATACGGTCCTAACTAATGTACTTTGAGTTTTCCTAGATGGCACAAAACTTAAAATCATAAAGAAGTGCCATCTGTCCGATCTCAATATTTTTATCCGTAATGTGCCTATCATGCCAAGATTTCTACCTTGCTTTCTCTTACTTCGACTCCAGCATGCAATTTCTCATTGCTCATCCAAATTAATGAACTTTTCAATCCATTCTTCTAACACTTCCTCATCAGCTAGACCTCCACCATGTGCAATATGTAAAGAAGGTAACATGAATTCCATAGGAAGAACTACTTCAGTGCCAAACACCAATTGAAAAGGTGTGGCCTTGTTTAGCCACTTGTATGTTGTTCTATATGCCCAAAGTACTACAAATACTTTATCATCCCAATCATTCCAACATCACAAAGTTTTTTCAATGTTTGGATCAAAATCTTGTTGAAATACTTAGCAGTCCCATTTTCCTAAGGATGATATGGTGTAGTCTTATGGTGTGTAACCATGAATTCATCCAATAAAATTTTGATCATCTAATTTAGAAAATATGTGCCCCTATCATCGGCCAAACTCAAAGGACATCCATAGCTTGTAATAATATTTTCCCATAGAAACCTAGTTGTTATAGCCATTGTATAATCCTTTGTAGTGATGCTTCGCCTTCCTTGTCGGATAGTATATGCAAGTGATGATATAGTGCGATCCATTCCTACAAACAAATGGTGAAATAGGATCCAAAATCTATAGCCCATTTCTAAAATGGTTCTCGCACTAGTAATAGGTCTTAGAAGGCATTTCATCTCGTTGACCTAGTTTCCCAAGGTGTTGACACGATCACAAGCCTTGCAATATGCCTTAGAATCTTTATGCGGGGTCTCCTACCATAATCTAGAAAGTAAAATCTTGCACACGGTGGCATCACCTACATAGTGGCCACCTGTAATACCACCATGAGCTTCCTCCATGATATATGTGCACTCATGTTAAAGTACACAATGGTGCAATACGTCATCCTAACCTAACTTGTATAGGTCACCGATAATCAACATATAGGGTGCCGCATATATAGAAAGTTTTTTCTTCTCTAATTATTTCATTCCTTCTCGTGCCATACCTATTCGTAGAAACAACAAAGATTTCCTCTAATTCTTTTGGTGCACATTGTAACTTTGTATAATTTTATATCGGGTATGGTATCTTCAATTACTGTGCTTCTTCTTACATTGTATTCTAGATAAATGGTCCGGTCTAGAATTGCTTTTCCTTGGTTTGACCACCATTGTGAAATCAAATTCTTTAACTAAGAGTACCCATCTGCATATGCGCCCCTATAAAATGGGCTTGTTCACCAAATACTTCAATGCCATGTGATCTGTATAAAATAAAAATGGTGTAGCTAGCAGGTACTATCTGAATTTATGTAGCACATAGATCATTGACAAAGCTTTGTGCTCTGTAGTTGTGTAATTCTGCTCTACAGGAGTCAACTTTCTACTAGAAAAGTAGATAGGATGATCTATAATACCTTCTCCGGATGAGCCAACACCATGCCAATGGCCATGCCAGAGGCATCCACATGTACATGAAATGGTTGGTCCCATGAAGGAAAATGCAGAATAGGTGCGGTAGTAATTTTCTCCTTTAATGTCTTGAATGCACGTTATTATGGTTCTCCCCAGTAGAACGTACATTTTCCTTTCAGTAACTCCTCTAAAGGTGTGGCAACCTTGGCATACCCCTTTATGAATTTCCTATAATACCCCATGTGACCCAAGAATCCACACACCTCACTTTGACTGGTAGGCTCTTTTAGGCCGATAATGACTGCAACCTTAGCTGGATCAACCAACAAACCTTCCTTGTAGATTATGTGTCCTAACAATATTCCAAATGGTGTAGAAAATATGCACTTCTTGATGTTCAAAGAGATACTCAACTATCTACATCTTTTAAACATTAAGCGCATATTGTCACAATGATCCTTAACAAGTCCATATACTTTCTAATCATCTAAATAAACGTGCAAGAAGTTGTGAATAAAATCTTTGAATGCCTGAACAACTATGCACTTTGAAATATAACACTCGTGTTTTCCGGACAAAAGGAATCATAGTATAGGAAAAGATTCCCCATTTAGTAGTAAAATTAGTATTTTCTTGATCCTCCTGGGAAATCCTAACCTGATGATACCTAGAGAATCCATCTGTAAATGAATAGATTTCACGCCCTGCAACACCTTCTAGTATTTCCTCAATGAATGGTGTAGGAAAGGGATCAGTCACACATGCAACATTCATCTCCCTATAGTCCACACATATCCTAATCTAACCATCCTTCTTGATACTAATCACCATTGGACTAACCCATTCTAACTCATCCAGGGGTTTGATGATTCCATACTTTAACATTTTGTCAATCTCTTCTTTGACTTTTTCATGTAAGTTGGGGTTCATCCTGTAGGGTCTCTTTCTAACTAGGTGCACACCCTCTTTAAGATTTATCTTCATCTCCCCTAATGATTCATACATTCCTTTAAGTTCATGGTACCCCAAGGAATAAGACCGATAATCCCATTTTAACTCAATGATTTTTTCCACTTCAGAGTTAGACCAATAGTCTCCAATTATGGCCTCCTTAGGCTTGACATCTAATCTAATATTCACTTTCTTTATCTTCATTGGTTCATGATAGGTGCACGTCATCTTATCTCGCACTCTACAACACCTCATGCCTACCACAGGTTGAATGGTCTACATCCAGATTTTTAGTTCTTCATCATTCACTAAGTAGACCATTTTTCATGTTTCTTTCCCAAGGTAAACACATTGAAGTAGTGTGGCATCATCCTCTTTTGCTTCCGCAAAATGCGCTCCCGAGTCTCCTTTGTCAAATAAATCCTGATTGAGTTCTTTCTCCTTGGAACTATCCCCCATATTTAAGCACTTTATAACCTTTAATGCTTCTTCTACCAAAGGTTTAGTAGAAAAGAATTCAAACATCTCGGGTCATTCCTACGGTTAAATCCTGCTAATTTCTAGTCTCTTTATGTAGTTTTGCATATACATACCAAGCACGTGCACAACCTTGTAAAGTGGAATAAAATTTGTGCACCCAAAGAGAAGGTGGTAAAGCTTCTTGCCCCTTTGTCCAGAGTCTCTCACACTTTGCTGAATGTGGTGATAAAGAAGTTGATTACCATGATAAGTACAAATTTGAGTAGGTGCATTGTTCTGAAGAACATAGTAGTAAGAGCAATCCTAATTTCATTCCACCCTATAATATTATCCTTGTGGACCACTCACCAGCGTGATGTTGTCTCACATAGGGTATATGTTAGCATATTCCTTCTTTCTAATGGTCTATCCAATGTTCCTCCATGGCGCATAGGAACACCATAGGGTCTCCTTCTCTAGTGTAATAAGGTACTTGAGTCATTACCTATTCTCCTGATATAATGCGGTCTATTGTCCCTAGAAAATATAATCTTTACTTCACGCCCTACCAACTCATAAGTGCTATAAGCCCAATTATCACAAGCAACACTTATAGTATCACTAATAGAGTACGTATCATCCTACTAAAGGATTCCTTATTTAAATGTCTCAAGCACCTCTGGGTCCTAGATGACACATACATAAATTATATTTAGGTCTTCCTCACTCAAAGGCTCAACATAGGGCACAAATTTTCCATCTATTAAAGGGATAATAAATATTTCCTCCTTATTTTTAAAACTGATATAACCCTTGTTGAACCAAATATCAACATTATTTTCATAACACCAAGGATGCCTCACTAGAGTTGGGAAGCTATCTTCCTATTCTAGAGCTAAAATCTCAAAATCCCTAGTGAACTTGGCTCCTGTATGGTAATGGATGCATCTTTTAAAAGTCCGATGGGAGTGGCCTTTGTCAGTTAGCCATGAACAATACTTTAGAGGATGGTTGCAATGGAGTTCTCCCCATTTATACCCATGCATATAAGGTAAGAACATTAACTTCCGCATCTGTACCAATCAATATATTACTCAAAAGCCACCCATCCACAACAACATTCAGAGTGATTCCCTTATCATAATCTAGGCTATGAGGGGGAAGATTTACATGTAGGATCTGTCATCCAGTCTCAATACTTACATGCAGAGTTTTTCCCTTTAACAAATTCCATAACAGTGGAATGATATTCTCCTGGCAAAAGATCTTGCACACTTATTTCAATTCATCCATATCAGTTTGGACCATCTCTGTGGATTTCTTTTACTCCATCTTCCATGATTTCTCCTTTAAATACTATATTTAACCCTAAATATTTCTGAGTACCTCCATGATTTCTTGATAAACCTCCTTCTGATGGGTAGGATATGGGTACCGTATATATATGTAGAAATTCATCCTTAGTGATGGTAGGCTTCTGCTATAATGATTCTTCGCCACACACCGCTTCAGTGCGGGTAGTGATATTTACCTCGATGCCTCAAATTCGACTCCAACTTAGGCATCCATTGATTTTCCATAGTGTATTTTACACTAACCATCCCTACATCTTCGTTTTCTTATTTATGCTTCTTACTAAGATGCTCATACAAGTCTCGAGAATTCCTCATAACTATGATTCTTTCCACGAAAGAACATGTAATATTCGAGGGAATTCATGCCTATAGTGGTTAGGAGATCTACATGTATAACATGTTCCACAAGGGAACTCAATTCTTCCACCACCACGGCCTCATCCTCTAAATCCACCACGGTATCCTCGACCTCTACCATGACCACCTTCAAAATGCCCTTCATTCTAATCATAGCATACTTGATTGTGATCCTAATCTTGATGCTCATTCTTTCCTTTAGAGTTATCTAAAACTTTTATTTGTCATACACCAATATCTATAACATCATGGATTTGACCAATTAGCCAAAAATCTTCGTGTCGTGAGTCGTAGACCTACAAATTTTACAGTAGCATGAGACGTTCTTCCTTATCATGTGTTGTTGAAATGGGCAGCAGTTAGCATCATGGTTTAAATGGAATATCTCACAGTCTAATAGTAATGAGTGCACTGATTTGCAAGGAAAACTATCCTTTGTGTGAACTTCCACTTCACAATTTGTGTACTAAATCCTTGTGCTTGTATCATGTGCTAAATTTTTTGATAGCTTGTCCAATCAAGCCGCCATAGCTACAATTTGTGCTTTTAAGAATGGTCTCACCCCAGTGTCTATACTTCCACTTCGCCTTAGCATGTAAGGCTTCTTCAAGTGCTTCAAATGGATCAATGTATGTCTTATGTAATAGCACCCTCCTAAAAGTTGTAATCATTCCTCCCATGAACCATTATGCATGTTGGCTTACATGAATATCATAAGAAATTTTAGATAACAATTTTTTTGAAATGAACATCATACTCTCTAAAAATCTCGGTAGTGTCTTGTTTAATATCCTTGACTACACTTATACTCTTCTACTTGAATTCGGGATATGAAACTCTTTAAGGAAAGAATGCTTTAAAGTTGTATAGTCTATGCAAGTTTGATTAGGGTAAAACTTTTGTACCAACTGTGTGGGTGCCCTTGTAGTGTAGTGGAAAATTGACTTGACCTATGCTCAAAAGTTGTGATTCCTCTTACGTGCCACAATATTTCACACATATGCACTTGTTCAACATCATCTTCTATACCCTTATACTTTGGAATACAAATATGCATCTCCATGTAAATATTATGGGGTTGGTGCAGACCTTTCACACCTGATCTAGAACCTCTTGTGTTTCCTCTACCTCCAGAACCACCAGATCCACCATAAATAGAACCACCTATACCTCTTGATCCTAAACCTGTAGCTAGATTCGGACCAGAAGATGTACTCCCATGTGTCCCAATAGTAGTACTAAACTACACCCCTATGGTCTGCGAAGTGTTACTACTCCCAGAAGAGAGTCCAAAATTCTACACGCCTGAATTCTGTGCGGATGATACAACTGAAAATGTACCCCCAAAAAATAATGAATATGTTTGTGTTTCCATCAATGTGTTTGTTATATGACTTACTCCTACTCTTCCACTACCTAAATTATCTTGTTGAGTGTTTTTTTACTAGATACTAGAACACCGAGTACAAGGGAAAGGTTGCTAGGTAGACTCATATGCGCACCCATGGCCTAGGTCATCTCTACTGGTGCACTTCTACATGAGGTGAAGGGGTTCCTTGTCATGCTTTCCCAAATGGGGGAGTTCCTAATGCTCAGGTTCCATGTCTTCTGTGTGAACTTCAAATCCTTCTCAAGACATCTCTCTCTCTCCTCAATCCCATCTGCTCTAAAATGTCATGCTTCTTCTCTATCTCCCTCTCGCGCACCTCATTGTACTTAAACCATCTTTATTCTCTTTACCTCTCTTCTACTAGGTCTGTCATCTTTCACTAAACCTACTTCCTCCTTTGCATGTGGTGGGGTCTAGTTAGCCATTGGTTTGCTCTCTAAGTTCAGGGTTACCATCAAGATTTTGATTGCTAGTGAAATTCCTTCCAGGTAAGTTCCCCTAGGATATCGTAAAAATTGGAATTTTTCTACCTCTAGGTAAGAATAAATGGAAATTGAGTACTCCATAATATAGTTGTTTAGAACACCATAAAACCAAGTATCCACAGTGTGTGTCCAAATCAAATCAGTGTCATAGAGGACCTGAAATTCTTCATGCATCCAAACAAGTGCGTGATAACTCCAATTCCTTTTAGACGCATAAGAAATCATCCAGTTGTACAACTCTACTAGAAAAATAGGAAAGAAGCTCTCATATAAACTGTCATATAGATTCTGTCCCACCCATGTGTGTGCATTAAAATCAGATCCGGTCTTTGAACCTTTGTGCATATTCTTCTTCTAAGTCATGTATCCACTCCTAAACACTTGCTAGGGTCAACCGGTATGTCTTCATCATGAACCATCCTGAAAAAAACTAAAAAAGAGGTCCCGACAATGAAACCAATGATGTAGCCTCAAATTTACCACTAAAAGCCCAAGCGCGTTGACACATAACTTAGCTTAGACAAAGCACTCACCTGAAGTGCACAAAGGTACTAGGCCCCTCTATAGGGTTTTATTGCAGGATGTTAGCATGATGAAGACTTAATGCATTTCAGATCCACAATTTAATATATTATTCTATAATGCATGTCCAAATCTAGATCTAAAGGATAACAGACTTAAATGATAACCATGATGAAATAAAACATGCAAGAACTAATTATACTTAGGATTAATACTTTGATTCAGCCAATACACTCCATTATATTAAACATGATAAATACATAGAAGCTCATTACAATAAATAATACCATATCTTATGTGCGCATCATATTTGGCAACATAACTTCATAGTAATTCAGTTCTCACACCTACTATATTACGCAGATCATTACATATTTATAAGGGTGGGGAATTTCCCTTCACCACTTGCATAACTCCAAAAATAGGTCACATGCTAGAAATAACCACGTGCCTTTACAATCACAACCACACATGTAAGTGCACTAACAATATATCTCTCTAGTTAACTGTCAATAGAAATTCTATCTTTAGCTTACATCCATATAAAGCACTCCATAGCCGCTCTTCCAAAAATAGCCAATGCATGTCACGCAAGTCTTTTCCCAGTTTATGTGCTCTGCATACTATCTCCAAAATTACCCATACATGTGAAAACAGCTAAGTCCCAAATCTGCTGTTATATTTTATGCACGTGTTCTCCCCTATCCTTTTACACTTTGATTACACCTGTTCTCTCTCGCAAACCTTTTGTGTGCCTTATCCTTAGTATTCCACTTTGTCTTATCAACAATTATCTTTAAATGAATTGATTTTATGCACAAAATCAAGATTAGCCTACAAGAAGGACATGATGGAGACACTCGTGGTGAGAGGATCCTAAGGTATTGAAGAAAAACAAAACGGGAAAGATTTAAGAGTGTTCAAATGTGGGTTCACAAATGATTTAATAAAAAAATTGTTTTATTAAATCCTAATAGCAGAGTAACTAATGTAAACTATGATATACAGTTGTTAAGTGTAATATGACACAAGAAAATAAGTAAATAAGTATGAAACCTTAAGAAAGAGGTATAGAAAGAATGGATTAGATGATTTATGCTTGATTTGAGAGTGGTCTATTTTGGGAAAATTGTTGAACATGAAATGAATAGTGTCAAAAATGCTCAAAAGAAAAATTTTACTGCATGAACAATGTTGGACATGGGCACCCATAGAAGGACAGGTGCACACAGGCACTGAATATTGCTACTAGGCACACATGATTGTGAAAATAGTCGGGATTTGAATTTTATTGTGTTACGTAAGTGTCACAAATCTTCCTTGTTGATCTCTTGTGTGTCGCTCTTTAATTGTCAAGGGTACCTATTACCTATAAAACAAATATAACCTATAAAATACCACAAAACACATCAAATACAAAAAATAAAGATGCATAATGAGGAGTCAAAATAACCTTAGTGGTCACCCCAATAGTGAAATTATGATGAGCAATTAACTACATCCAAGAATCCATGTAGTGTGTGTTAGTGTGTGTAAGAATCATGCCCTAGGATACATATAATAGAATATGTGGATGGAACAAATAACTTCCCCTTCCTATGATGTGTATACATAAAATATAGTCCATTTTCCCTTGAATGGATGCTAGATGGATTCTTTGACGTGTTATAAGTGACTTTGGATGCAATCTTGAGTGATAATAGTATATGATTAGTTCTTGGTGCTTTATTTTAGACACATAAATATGTATTTATATGATTCCCTTGTTTGAATTACATAATTAGAAAATGGAAAGCCAACCTATAAGTGAAAAAGGTTACTATTGTTCCAAGTAACTCCCTAGTTATTTGGATAACTTATATTTATGTCCTAACTCTAATGTTCATAATTTCAGATTATGCGCATTCGGTAGTCTCCTTGAAACCTAGGCACAGTTGTAGTTCTTCCACACACCCTTTCTCACCCTTCCTACTTCTCCCTTTGCATCCATTTTCCTTTACTTCCTCTCATGCTTACTGCACATGCTTCCCCTTCCCTCTACATTATTCTATCTCTTTCCATTTCCCCTTTGCACATTCCTTCCATGTACCCTTTGACTTACCTACTAAGTTGGAAAATTACAAGGCATGTTTCCTTTCATACATGCCTTCCTTCATTGTTCGAATTTCTTCTCTTGCACATTAATCCTTTACATTGCATGTCACACACTTCCTTTCTTTTGGATTTCTCCACACACCTTTCCATTTCTTCCTTCTTGTGCATTCCTTCCATGCGCCCTTCTTCGTCTATGCTCACACACTCATTCTTCCCAATTCCCATGCTTTCTTGCATACTTGACTCCTTTAAGTATGTTTCCTTTCCTGTTATGTGTGTTACTGTACGATGGAAAAGTGACACGTGAGCATGGAAATCTACAAGTACCTCTTCCTTGTACCCAACCTCCCAAGGTCATCTTTGAGATGGCTGGAGAATGTGGAATATAAATGGATACAGACAAACTAATCGGGTAATCTTATATCCTCAATACGCAATAATGGAATGCTGAATGTAAGGAAAATAAGGCCCTCCTAACCTAAATTGGTGTAATGGTTTGTTCAGATATAATAGTTTTTTGGAGGCTCCAATCAATGTCAAGCTCTGCTTTGAGATCCTGTTTATTGGTTATTGGATACATGAGAAGTGACCTATGCGAGCTTTGTATATATCTCCGAGAAGGTCATGAAGATGGTGATAGGAGTTTTAGTGGATTTTTAGTGAACTATGGGTGGTTTTTTGGTCTAGTCCAGAAAATATTAGATTGATTGGCTTCTATATTTAATATAGAGAACTACGTTATGATATCTAGCGGGAGTGGTGAGGATCTAAATACTAGCATTCATAAATCGGTATCAATACTTAACTGATTTGTAGGCCCGTTGGGTGTTGGGACTTGGGGATCACAACCTTGAGTGCGTGGTTGTTGTGGACCTATTATGGTCATGTGAAGAATCAATCCCTTCTTCTGACTATCTAGTAATCATATGCCTTTTCAGCCTCTATGTTTAAAACTAGAAGTTGTATAATTTTCTTAGAATAACTTACAGGTGTTCTGGAAACTTAAATGCATAAGCTAGTATCTATGTTAAAAAGGAGGTCTCCTACATCAAGTTGTGGAACTAAAGGATCATAAACAAATACTTGTTCTCTTTCAAATCCTTGTATAGTCATTCATATATTTTATAAAGGCAATCTCTATAGTTAGGATGATTTGACCAAAATGTGTACACCTTGTCATCTTCGATATTTAACCCTCTCATTGTTCACTAATTGGTTATAGGTTTTCTCGTTGTTCGAAATACCAGTATCCTAAGTACTTGGTCTATATCAGCTAATGTTGTGGGTAGATTTGGTTGAGGCACTATTGGTTCAAATATATATTCTCTAGGCTCTCTAGGTCCCGTGATTCTCGTGCAAAATGATTCAACTTTTAAGTAAAATTAATAAACTAATTACGAAAGATGTATTTATACTATGCATGTATTCTTCTATTTTTATATTTTTGATGACGTATTTTAACAAAATTAAAGAGTAGCCTATTCTAATATATTTAGAAAATGAAAAACTAATCTAGTAATAGAAATAAAACAAAAAAATAACTTTGGTATGGCTATTTGCTTGTGCAGTTGTGAATTTATCCTAAATATCTCAAAGCAAATAATTGTTTTAAATTGAAATACTCTCGATCCTACCTCAAAAGTGAGGAATGAATCACAATTTCTCA
Source organism: Taxus wallichiana var. yunnanensis (assembly GCA_018340775.1). NCBI lineage: Eukaryota > Viridiplantae > Streptophyta > Pinopsida > Cupressales > Taxaceae > Taxus > Taxus wallichiana. Next base: position 161,922,613 of record CM031243.1, on the reverse strand, counting down.
GAAACTATCAATCCCCACAGACTTCCTAGCGATATCGAGAGTGAAATTTTGACCGAAATAAAATAATTCACTACTCTATTTGAGACCTTTGTAGAATTCAGAACTTTGATAGCTCAAACCTAGCATTTATAGAATAGTGGTAAATCCAGTTGTGTGTGACTTTGTCCCCTCAGTGTGATCTCCTCATTTCCTTTGTGTTCTCTTGAATCTAGAAAAGTGTGTATATGATAGTATCAGCAGAATAAGGAACTTGAACAATGACGTCTTTTGGACATAGACCAAATATAATGCGAGTAAGAGAGAGATAGTGCAAGTGAACGGAGCTTGACTATGTAATTCCTAGTGGGATTTATTATGGGAATACAACACAAATGTGCTAAGAGTTTTAGAAGCTACCCTTTATGACTAACAAAACTTGTAACTTTAAATGGATTCCAATCTAAGAATGAAACTATCTTATTTTAAACTAGCTTGCATGGAACAACAATGAGGCAAGAATGAAACAAGAAGATTGAATGACCCTAAATAGCAAAGAAAGACCAATAATGGATGCAAAACTTGAAACTAATAGAATTTAAGCAAAAAAATAAAATATTAAATGATTAAACAAAGAAGGAGAGGGGCCTTTTGTTTGAAAACAAGCTGGCTATTTATAGAAAATGCAATCACAAGAAGGTAACTTGGAATTAAACTCTTTTACCACTAAACAAAGTGAAAACACTATTCATAGGGTGGCCAAAACATAAATGCAAAGCAAAGTAGCTGAAGAATGTGGGTAGAAATTGAAGATTTACATTTGACATGATCGTTGGAACTTTCTGGAAAATGTGAATAGGACGCCACCCTGTGTAGGGCGGTGGTTACGGGACCACCACCCTATCTTGGGTAGTGGTCACGGGACCGCCACCTAGGTAGGGTGGTGGTCTCATCACTGAAGACCAAAATGCAAGGAAAATGAGGGAAGAGGACAAAAAAATCATGCAGAGGCCGAGCGAGGCATGATAGATACAACCGTATACTTGGCGAGCTTTTATGGATTCTCGAACACCTTGCAAGGAGACCTGTATCATCATTGGGGTATGTGTAACATCTTTCGGTGGTGTAGTACCCTACAATTTTGGGTATGTACATATTACCCCCTCAAAGAAGCGTCTTAGCCATGAAGAGGCGTAAAATGGTGGATCTGAGTATGGCGGTCCCGAAATGGGGAGTTAGGAGTTATACCTAACACGCCCGTGTGTTAGAAAGTCACCATCCAAGATCCCATTATCTACAAAATAAAATAAAAAAGGGACTCAAGTGTAGCTAAATAAAACAATTTGAGAAATAAGGCTAAATTGATATGAAATGAGGACTTACCATCTACGCGGGGTTTAGAACTTACCTCCGTCGATGCTCTGACCCTGTGAAAGACATTCAAAATCAATTTTAAAAGGCTATATATAAAACAAACTCATTTCACTATTCATTTGCGTGGATTGATTTGATAGTTTTTGAGCTCTGGGACCTGCGGTGATGGTTTTCGATGAGAGTATAGTCAAAACGTTTGTGGTGGTAACGTGATCATGCCTCTGAGAGCGGAACATCAGCCTGCAAAGTCTCAGGTTAGTTTTCCTTAATTTATTGTTTTTAAACCTAAAATGTAGAAATGATAAAATATTTTTCTTGGGGGATATTTTTGAAAATACTAGTTTTTAATGGGTCTCTAGGGGGCACCCATAGGGTAGGTCCTTATTTTAGTTAAAATGGTGTCTTTTGCTTGTTTTTAGGCATTTTAGGGCTTCCAAGTTGTTTGCGGGTTCGGGACAGATCGCCGCCTGCACAGGTGGTGGTTCCGTAACCACCACCTCCTAAGGTGGAAATCCCATAACCGCCACCCTACACAGGGTGGTGGTTCATGAAAGAAAAAAAAAATGCTTTGCTTTACTTATTTTTGCATTTTTAGCACTTTTACATGTTTTTGATAGTTTTTCCAATCGGATTTTGATACTAACTTACTCCTTTTTTGTGTTTTTGGGTGTATGTAGAAGAAGGAGGAATACATTAGATGGAGCCGAGAGAGGGAGTGTGATTGGCTCCTAGCAGTGTTAGAGGCACTCACTCAGGCAGAGTGAGATACTCTTCAGAGGGCTGGCATTTGGAGGATTACACAGGTCCCTCACATTGCACCTGCTAGTCACATACTATGTGACTTATTTTCATACTGGGATGTGGATCGGAACACCTTTCCTCAGCTACTACCCCTGCGCATGCAGGTGGCGGTTCATGTGAAATAAAAAACAATGCTTTGCTTTACTTATTTTTGCATTTTTAGCACTTTTACATGTTTTTGATAGTTTTTCCAATCAGATTTTGATACTAACTTACTCCTTTTTTATGTTTTTGGGTGTATGCAGAAGGAGGAGGAATACATTAGATGGAGCCGAGAGAGGGATTTTGATTAGCTCCTAGTAGTGTTAGAGGCACTCACTCAGGCAGAGCGAGATACTCTTCAGAGGGCTAACATTTGGAGGATTACACAGGTCCCTCACGTTGCACCTGCTAGTCACATACTATGTGACTTATTTTCATACTGGGATGTGGATCGGAACACCTTTTGATTTCCAGGAGTTAGGGGTGAGTGGACCATCACCCTGGAGGATGTTTACCATATACTGGGGGTTCTGATCCTTGGGCGGCAACTGTCTCTTAAGACAACAGTATCGAGATCTCAGGTGGTTCAGTGGGCCACCTATATGGGGGATGTAGTTGTTTCGATGGGGTCGAAGAAGGGGGTGAGGGTCTGCTCCATTGTTGAGTCAGACATTCCTGTGCTCTGTAAGGCTCATGGGCATCCTTGCTTCGAGATTGATTGGGGACAAGGGAGGGGACACCCTCTTTTATTGTTAGGCCCCCATCATTACATAAATTGAGTTCCATGGGCGTGTTTATGCTTGGAGAGTAGACATCCTTTGGACCACCTATCATGATTTATACAGTGGTCCAAATACGGGGACACATCGAGCCACCCCACTCTTGTCATGAGTTGGGTGTATGAGCATATCACTCCGTATGGGAGAGGCGTAGAGGCAAAGGATCCCGGGGCTATCTGGGCAGCAAGGTGGACATGGATGACTGTTCTTAGAGTGCCTCACCATCCGATGGCCTCTTTGACCACTTTGCTGCAGACATGGAGGTCACTCCTTATCAAGCCATGGCGGGTTATGGGGAGAGGATCTTTGTCACATTGATTGCTTGTCGGACTATTAGTCGGTTAATAGATAGGGTGGGGAAGTTGAGATCCACCCCGTGATAGAGTACCACAGAGTTCGCCTCCCATATATTGATATGTTTCCTCTAGTGGGGATAATGTATAGATCTATTCATGAGGCTCGGGGAGTACCAGAGGGGCGGGCTGGACTATTGTTACTCTTGGTGTCCCCATCGCAGCTAGGAGGGTGATACGTGCTTGAGGGGTATCTAGTGCTCCTTAGAAACCTTTACTTCAGATTGCCGCCAATCCTTCCTATAGCAGGTGATGAGCCTATTGACGTGGACTCTGAGTCTGAGGAGTTCACTAGGGGAGAGACAGAGGAGGAGACAGAGGAGATGGAGATCGAGGGACGAGTGGGGAGGATGATAGTGATTCCGAGTGGCATGACACTCAGGATATCCTATGGGCCGAGAGGGTAGAGTGGAGCATAGAGAGGGTGACTCTGATCTCAGAGGAGTTTCTCTCTCAGGATTTAGGGGGAGATGGCAAGTCTGTCATAGGCCATCACATTTCTCTAGATGTGGGAGAGAGATGCCAATGACGAGCAAAGATCAGTGGTAGGCACGGATCCTAGAGACCCTTCCTAGAGGCCTGGAGATTCGAGTGAGTTTCTACTCTTCTCTTGACTTTGTTTTAGTTAGAATTGTCTTAGTTGTTATTTCTTTTTGTTTTGTTTACTCTTGGTTTTATTTTTTATCATTTTCTAACTTGTTTTCTCTTTTATTTGTAGTGACTACTGATGAGTGGTGAGACATGATTTTCCAAGTATGCACAGATACCTTGTTGCTCCCCTAAGAGAAGAATCGTGGTTAGCTTTCTCAAGATGTGGGAGAGCCTTCAAGAGCCGATAGGCATACCAATGTTTTAACCCTTATCCGGAAGGTGGTAAAGATCATGAATTCTCTCCATGCTGAGTTAGCTAGATATAGGATGGCTGAGCGATTGATGAGGAGTAATTCTCATAGTGAGACGGTAGCTACTAGTTATGACTGTGAGCCCTCAGTGCATTGAGAGCTAGCATAGCCGAGTCCTATACGTGGTTGTACACCCTCGAAGGATCCCATAGGGGTTGAAGTGTTTTGTCAAATATTTATATGAGTGTTTTTTTGTACCTTTTGGGCTCATTGAGCATTTTGACCATGCCTAGTGCATGATGGCATTGTATATAAAACTTGATTTATATATATATATATATATATATATATATATCTTTTTGGATCTAGACTTTTGGTGCCTAGAATTTTGTGACTTGTTTCCACATGTATACTAGATGTTTTTAGAGTATTTGTTTTCATGCTTTTCAGAATGTATGTGATGGATGACAAATGATAGTAAACAGAATGTTTTTATTTTGTACATTTTTGTAATGTTGATATGAGATGATACAAACATATGGTAGTATTGAACTTTTGAATTCTTTTGGCAATGTTCGTGATTTCTTCTTATGTTGGAAAAATGTGATGAATGTATAGTGATAAAGAGATGTATTTACCCCATTCCTAATTCCATGCACCAGTAAGATGTGAGGGCTCTACACTAAGAGTTTGTAAGGGCACAAATTGTATGAGTTTCACTGAATGGAATGATAAGAGACAGATAAACCAACATCAAAAACCAAACTTAGACCTACACACTTACCCTACTCAAAACTATCACCAAGCTTAGTAAGTCACTTATTTTCCAGTTTATCTAGACTTAGATCCATAAATGGCAACCTGGTTGATAAAAATTGGTTTTGAAGATTTTATCTGTTTGGAATTTGGACATTTGGTTTCTCTTAATATAATTTGATTTGTGCTTCCAGCATACCAAGATTTGTTAATTTGTGTGAATGGACCCCCCATACCCTGCCTCATACCACTAGTAAGAAGCACAGGTTTGTCACCAAAGGTGGGATATAGGTGAGTAAGGGCACTTATTTCCTTTCACAACCTCACACCACCAATAAGAGATGTGGGATTATCACTGAAGGTTGGTGGGGTAGAGAAGTGTGTAAAATAAAATATTATGTTTGCTTGGCACTTTTGATTCTATTTGATTTTGACATTTTTGATCTATGACTTTGGGATATCCTTTCTTTCAAAGAGATTTAAGAGGGATAGATGTGACACCAAGAAGCTTCTAGAACAGACCGTAGGTAAGGACAACTTCACCTAGTAGAAAGAAAGAGCAAAACCAAGTATGTAGGCCTTGGTATGGTTTTCGTCAATGCTTGTCTGTCAAGCTTGATGAGAAGATTTGAAATTACTTGATGATGTTTGAGGAGATGTGATTTCAATGATTTTTCCGATACTTTCATAAATTTGTAACAGATTTCTTAAGAGTACGTTCCTGGAATACCATTTTTATGAAATGAGTGGACAAAATGAAACAACTAAAAGACTAATGCAATGTAGGTAGCCATAATGTACAAGTGGTGATTCTGATGCCTCATGCGTAAAACCATTTGAGATGCAAGGAATTGATAGTTTCATTGAATTCCTCACCTTCTAGTGTGCACAAGAGATACGCACCATTTCCATAGTCTTTCATGACTCGGTATGGGCCTAACCATTTAGGCCAGAACTCCCTCCGTTTGTCGGTTTTCTTATCGATCCGATTGTCTAGTCTTAGAACTAGATCTCCCTCGTATATTTTACGCTCATAGATTTTTTTATTATACTACCAAAACATCTCGGTCAAAGCATAGGCTCTATGCAATTGTTCAACATTTAGCCTAGACTCATCAAGGATTTCTAGTTGAGAGAGGCGTGCCTCCCTATAAGCTTCTTCATCCAAAATCCCTTGTAATGAGATGTGGAGACTAGGTATTTCAACCTCAAGTGGGAGAACTGCTTCTACCCCAAATACCAATGAGAAAGGGGTTACTCTTGTTGGTGTTCTTATTGAGGTTTGATGGGCCCACAAGGCCGGATATAGTTTTAAATGCCAATCTCACTTGTTCTCCTTGACTATTTTGAGGAGAATAGCCTTTAATGTTTTGTTTGTCGCTTTGGCTTGCCCATTGGCTTGAGGGTAGTAAAGAGAGGTCGTGTGATGGTTTATTTTGAATTTGCTACATAACTCATGGACCTCATCATTTTTAAAGGATGTTTCATTATTAGAGATAATGACTTGTGGGACACCATACCTGTAAATGATTTGGTTTAGAATGAATTTGGCAATTACTAAACCTGGTACGGTGGTGAGGGGCATGGCCTCTACCCACTTGGTAAAATATTCCGTGGCTGTAATTATAAAGTTATGGCCATCGGTTGATGAGGGAGAGAATTTCCCTATCAATTCTAGACCCCATGTGGAAAAGGGCCATGGGGTCACTATTGGTTGCATAGGATTATCTTTGGTATGTGAATCTTGTGAGAGAATTATTGGCATTTGTGGCACTTACGTATAAAATCTATTGTGTCATGCTTGAGAGTGGGAAAAAAATATCCCATCCAATGTATTTTACGAGTGGTGCCGTGACCACCAAAGTGTCCTCCACATATCCCACTATGGGATTCATAAAGAATCTTCTTAGATTCTTCGTGTTGATGCATCTTAGAAGCATGTCGTCCAAGGCTTTACGATAGAGTACCTATTATAAAACAACATATTTAGTGGTGATAATGTGTAACCGCCTTCTTTTTGTGATGTGGCACCTTTTAGGTATGTGTGGTCTATGATAAAATTGATGATATCAGTATACCAGGACATGTAGAGATGGGGGCCTTGTTTCACGAAGTATATACACTCATCGGAAAGTCTAGATTTATCATATCTCCTCCATCTAGTGGATTTTCAACTAACTAGTCTATAATTAGTTGTCCCTTAACATATTTTTGGTTTACGAATGTTAATTCAAATTCACCCATTAAGGTTATGAAACACCCAACCTTTTTATATAAATACCCTTACATGAGGAATGTTCATAAATGATCTGTCTTTTGAATGACCTTTGTTTCTTGGTTTAACATGTAATGTCTTAAATGTTTTGTAGCAAAAACTATGGCAAGGCATTCTCTCTCTTTGCCTATCTATAACATGTTTCATAGTCGAGCAATGTTCGGTGATGAAATAGACCGCACATTCTCGTTTATCATTGTCTTCTTGAGCCAACATGCAGGCTAGCGAGACATGAGTGGCTCGTGAGTATAGGATCAAAGGCAGTCTGGTTTGGGAGGCATTAACATGGGTGGAGACAACAAGAAGCATTTAACTGCTTCGAAGGCCTCATTGCATTCTTCAGTCCAATCAATGCTATAATCTTTCTTTAATAGATTGTTGATTGGATGAATGGAAAAACTTAAATCTGGGATAAAACTTCAGATTGCACCAAGTTTCCTAAGAAATGATCTAATTCCAGACTCATCCGATGGTGGGATAATTTTGATAATAGGGAAGATTGTGGCTAGATCAACATCAATCCCTCATGAAGATATAATTTAGCCTAGAATTTTTCCTCTCATCACACCAAACACACACTTCTCTGGGTTTAATGTGACACCATATTCAATTAATCACAAGAGGATGATACGGAGTACTTCTGGATGATCACAACATTTCTTGGCTTTGGCCAATAAGTCATCCACATAGAATTCCATGATTTTATGGATAAGATCATGGAATATGTATGTCATTTCCCGTTGATATGTAGTGCCAGCATTCTTAAGACCGAATGGCATGACAACGTAGCAATAAGTTCCCTAGGGAGTTATAAATGTAGTTTTGGCTTGATCCTACTCAGATATTTTAATCTGATTATACCCTGAGAACCCATCCATGAGGGACAATAGTTTAAATCTAGATGTTGCATCAATAATAACGTCAATGGATGGTAATGGGAAATAATCCTTGGGACAAGCTTTGTTAATATCTCGAAAATCTATGCAAATGCGTATCTTTCCATTCTTTTTAAGAACAAGGATGATATTAGATACCCATTGTGAATAGTCAATAGGTTTGATGAATCCCACTTAGAGGAGTTTTATTACTTCCTCTTTTACCATGAGAGCCACTTTTGTTTAATTGGTTTTACATATGGTTAAGTGACAAGGCTATGTACCGCGATGTGTGGTGCAATACCCATCATTTATTTATAATTAAATGTGAAAGCCTTTTGATGTTCTTTGAGGATTTGGGTGTGTATTTCTATCTCCTCTAAAGTTAACGAGGATCCCAACATCAAAATTTATCATTCTTCCTCTGTTCCAATGTTTATGTTAATGGTTTCTTCTATTAAAGAAGTGTTACCTTCTTTAAATTCAGGTGGGGTTGGAGGTAGTTCTAAGCTTTCTCCATCTTCTATCTCGTAGATATCAAGATCCTTTTGTGGAGGAGACTCTACCATGGGATTTGTAAAATAGGAAGAGGAATGTGGTATTAAGGAAAGATCTACCATGCGGTAAGCAAGGTGTAATTCCGCATAGGTGTTTAGATATTTGAGAGTGACTCTATCATTGTCAAAGTGAACTGTGATAGAAAAATCATCCTCAGCTTCTCCATGAGTTAGGAGCGAGTTTGTTTGTATTTTACACACTAATGGTTCAGTATAAAGTGATACTGTTAAATTTGTATCTTCCAACTCACTGTTCAGAGTAAAACAGGAAGCTGAGGTTGTTATCGAGTCTGCGAGAAGGTTCTTCTCGTGGGATTGATTCAATTGATATGAAGTTAAATCCCTTTCTTAGATCTAACACCACTATTTTGTATAGTTGTAAATGTTTATCCCTAGTTTCATATACCTCAAAGACTTGGTTTGCAACTAGTTTTGAGTCTCCTAGCACTCTAATGTCATCGACACCCATTCTTTTGGCTAGGATGAGGCCAAGGAGGAGAGCTTTGTACTCAGCCCCATTGTTTGTACATTCAAAGTTTAATTTAAAGGTGAAAGGTAGGATCTTTCCCTTAGGTGAAGTAAAGATCACTCCTGCCCTAGCTCCAAAGTGACATCTAGCCCCATCAAAGTGGAGAGTCCAATATTTTCTCGAGAAAAATGGATGTTGGGGTATTTGTCGTATCTATTTCTTTTTCTTCGGTTACTTCTACCATAAAAACTTCATTTGATGGAAGAGAAGCAATTCCTAGGGTGCATCCCATACCCATAGAATCAAATGGTAGGAGAATAGGTAAGTCTTTCTCTAGCAACTCGACAATTTTTGTGGTAGTCCCTAGTGACATTGTTTCTATAACATTGGTCTCATTTTTGAGTGTTGGAATGTCTTCGGCTAGATTTGTAATTTCCAATTCTATGGTGGGTATCAAATTCTCTTTTGGTTTCAAATTAATTGGTTTGATGAGTTGATTTGTTGGGAGTTCAAACTTAGAGTGAATGCCTAGTCTTTTCTTCAAATCAGCTAGGTGTATATCAAAGGGTTTTGGGTCACCTTGTGCCACAAATATTTTCCCTAAGTGTAGAAATATTATTTCTTGGAATAGCGTGGAAGGGATTGCCTTCATATGGTGTATCCATGGCTGACCGAGGATCATATTATAGTTGGTTTCCTGATCTATAATATAAAATTTAGTGAGGACCGTCTTGGGTCATAAAGTGACTGGTAAAACTATGGTTCCAATTGAAGTGGAACAGTTTGTCTCTCTATATTTCGTGTTGTGGAACGATTTGTCTCTCTATATCCTAAATTTTGAAGAAAAGTGAAGGGGACTATGTTAACTACTGCCCCATTGTCAATCATTGTGCATTTAACATAATTATTATAAACCCATACTTGTAAATGTAAGGTTGGGTTGCCTCTTCATGCAATCTCGGCGTCTGTTGGAATTTTCTTATATCAAATATAAATTCAGTATCCCTATTTGGCTGCCCCTGGAGGATAAATGTCAAAGTCTACATGGTTTACTTATGTTTCTAGAGGAGGAGTGATGTTGATTAAATGACCAAGGCCTAATGCTTCTAAGAGGGCAGCCTTGTGGGCGGGAGAGTTTTTTAACAAATCCAAAAAGGAAATGTGAGAGAAGGTTTTAGTTAAGTCGTTAATTAAATCACAGGTGCCTATGGGTTTTACCAATGTTTGTTGAATGTTTTTTGGCTTCAATGGATAACTTGAAGTTGGTTGAGAAGAATAATCTGGTGTTCTTATTATGGTTTCTATGGGTAGCTCGGTGTCTAACTCTACCAGACCAACTATCTTGGTTTGGGGTCGAGTTCCTAGTTGGGGTGCGACTAGTGGATTTAATGAAGTTGAAGCTTCATGATCATTGTTTCCTGTTATAACACCCTTGTTTGTTCCATTAGGATCTAGCCTATTATTGTTAGAATGGTTTGGGAGTGGATCATTAAAGATCTTGAGGGGTGCATTTTGAGGGGAAACTACCCCTGTATAAGTGTTTGGTGTGGGTACTACAGAATTTGCTAAAAACATATCTATAAAGAGTTACTTTTGATCTTCTGGCAAATGCTGCATGAATTTATTATAGTCACAACAAGTCCTAGTATCGTGGCCTTGAATCTTGTGGAAGCCACAATACAAATTGGGATTATAATTTCAAGGCTATTGATTTAAAACCTGTTGTGGCCCAAAATTCTAATAAGGTTGCTGGTTGTTAGAGTTAAAATTTTGAGGCTATTGCCTTTGGTTTTGACTCGATATTCATTGGGTTTTTATTTGGACCTTGTGTTTGGATTTTTGTTGTCGTTGTTGTTGTTGTTGTGGTCGTGGTGGATGATTAAAATCCACCGCATTGATTGTTGGAGTAAAATTGTTATTTCACTAATTATTAATAGGTGGCAAAATGTTTACAACGTTTTCCCTTTTAACTTGGTTAGTTACTCCATCTGTTGTAACTCCATGGTTCTTATGAAGGATCTTAGGTCCTTGATTAGCATTCCCGGTATTAGGATAGGCCGCAGTGTTTTGATCGTAGTTGTTAATTTCCCATTTGTTCCATATGTCTTACAACCACTATCTATCACTGCTTGGTTGATTCAGAGAGCACTCTCGAGTACTTCATCGTAAGATATTAGTGGGAACTTCTGGACTTCTTCCTTTATCTCTCTATTGAGAGTATTAAGGAATAAATCACATAGTTTCATTTGATCCATGTTTGGAGCACTTGTTGATGAGTAGAGAACCATATGCCATCTTTGAATAAAATGAGCAGCAGATTCATTATGTTCTTGTTTAATATGCAAGAACTCCCTAATTCCCATTCTTAACAATTTGTTCATATCAAAAGCTTTGATGAACTCAGACACAAGTTGTTTAAATGAGTGTATCAAGGCTTCAAGTATTCTATAATACCAATCAAGGGAAATACCTTCTAAGGTTTTAGGGAATATTTTAGCAACAACCCCATCCCAAGGGAGTAATTCCCTTATGGCTATGGCATAGGCCTTAATGTGTGTGTTTGGATCCCCTTCCCCTTTATATTTGGGTAAATCGGGAAGAGGTATTGGAAGCATAACACTTCGTATGGTGAAGTCTAGGGGCTCTTTTAAATATTCTGAATAAGTCCCTACCGCATAGGCCTCGACCATCGATGGTGCTTGCTGAGGGGGTGGAGGTGGAAAGAGTTGTTGATATGGCATAACATATGTGTTTGTAGGAACATAAGGGAATCCCTATGGTTGAATGAACATCCCAAGAGAAGAGAACATGTCTCCTTGTGGTGACTTTGAATAAATTTTTAAGTAAGGAGGAGCATTGTTCTGGTATGGGTTGTTTGGTGCTAAGTTGGGAGGTGTCATGTTTTCAATTAGAGCGTCATTTGAAAACGTGGTCCTAGTTGGTGTTTATTGTGGGTAATTATAAGTATTTTGAGGAGGCATGCCTAATGTGCCTATTCTTGTAAGGAGGTCAACCTGACTGGGATGATGAGGAGGGTTGGGGATTCTTGCTTGCCCAAAATATGAATTTTGGTTTGTTTGAGCAAGTTCTAACCCTCTAACTTTCTCAACTAAGGCCGAAATGACCTCTATTGGCGAAGACACAGTGTTCTTCCTTAATGGAATTTGTTGTATACCTTGAGGTTGTAAAGGGGTGTGATACCCTGCTATGAATTGATCAGTATCCTGACCGAGTTTCACCGAGGGCATTTCCCATAGGTGAAGGAATGGGGGTGTTTTCTTGGAATAGGGTATCAGGTTGTATTTGTAAACTCCCTATAGGTGGATACATGTTTTGGAAGCGTTGTTCACTTCTAGCATAGTGTGCTAAGTACTCCTCATCCAAAAATGGGAGTGGATCTAACTGTCTACTTGATCTCGTGGTCCGAACAAGACTAGAGGAGATGAAGTGGATTCTCCAAAGAAATGTCATATTATTAGAGTGAGGGCTCTGGCTGTTGTGTTTGTGCAAGCTGATCAAACTCCTCAATTTAGAATGAAGAACTAGAGCTAGTTCTTTGAGGGGGAGTTTGAGACGACAAGTAATTACTTGAATAGTTATCAACCCATGCGAGAAAGTGAGGGTGATGGTTATCGACTTGTTTGACTATAACTTGTTTCAAGACCTGAGAGAGGTCTACCATATGCATCGTATCCTGACATATTCGGGGGGTATATGAATACCTGCAAAATAATGGAAAAGAGTGAAGGTGGATGAAAGAAATGAAAACAAAGGGGAATATTTGTTTGATTCATTTCAGGTTCACCAATTTTGTTGGTGAAGTTGATGTGAAGGCTAATGAGGTAGATAAGATGAAAAGTGAATCGATTGGAAGAATGAGTAAGAATCGACTCTAGATTGGAGCATGAGTGTGTATGTGTTTCACGTCGGGTTCACTAACTTTTACGATGGAAAAATGACATGTAAGCATGGGAATCTATAAGTACCTCTTCCTCGTGCTCGACCCCCGAGGTCGTGCAAGACGGCCGTGAATGTGGAATATAAATGGATATAGACAAACTAATCGGGTAATCTTATATCCTCAATACGTAATAATGGAATCTGTGAATCTAAGGAAAAGAAGGCCCTCCTAACCTGAATTGGTGTAATGGTTTGTTTGGATATAATAGTTGTTCGGAGGCTCCAATCAATGTTGAGCTCTACCGAGATCCTATTTATTGGTTGTTGGATATGTGAGAAGTCACCTGTGGGATCTTTTTATATATCTCTAGATAAGGTCATGTAGATGGTGATAGGAGGTTTAGTGGATTTGTAGTGAACTATGGGTGGTTTTCTGGTCTAGTCCAGAAAATATTAGATTGATTGGCTTCTATATTTAATATGGAGAACTGTGTTATGATATCTGGCAAGAGTGGTGAGGATCTAAATACCAGCGTTTGTAAACCGGTATCAATACTTAACTGATTTATAGGCCCATTGGGTTGTAGGACTTGGGGATCACAACCATGAGTGTGTGGTTGTTGTGTACCTATTATGGTCATGTGAAGAATCAATCCCTTCTTCCAACTATCCAATAATCATACGCCTTTTCAGCCTCTATGTTTAGAACTAGAAGTTGTATAATTTTCTCAGAATACCTTACAGGTGTTTTGGCAACTTGAATGCATAAGCTAGTATCTATGTCAATGAGGAGGTCTCCTACATCAGGTTATGGAACTAAAGGATCGCAACCAAATACTTGTTCTCTTTCGAATCCTTGTACAGTCATTCAAATATTTTATCAAGGTAGTCTATAGTTAGGATGATTTGACCAAAATGTGTACACCTTGTTGTCTTCGATATTTAACCCTCTCAGTTGTTCACTAATTGCTTGTAGGTTTTTCGTTACTTGAAAGACCTATATCCTAAGGTCTTGGTCTATATTAGCTAATGTTGTGGGTAGATTTGGTTGAGGCACTATTGGTTCAAATATATATTCTCTAGGCTCTCTAGGTCTCGTGATTGTCATGCAAAATGATTCAAATTTTAACTAAAATTAATAAACTAATTATGAAAGATGTATTTATACTATGCATGTATTCTTCTATTTTTGTATTTTCGATGACGTATTTTAATGAAATTAAAGAGCAGCTTATTCTAATATATTTAGAAAATGAACAACTAATCTAGTAACAGAATTAAAACAAACAAAATAACCTGGTATGGCTATTTGCCTGTGCAGTTGTGAATTTATCCTAAATATCTAAGAAAATAATTGTTTTAAATTGAAATACTCTCAATCCTACCTCAGAAGTGAGGAATGAATCACAGTTTCTCATAAACTATCAATCCCCACAGCTTCCCTGGTGATATCGAGAGCAAACTTTTGACTGAAATAAAATAATTCACTACTCTATTTGATACGTTTGTAACTAGAACTTTGATAGCTCAAACCTGGCATTTACAGAATAGTGGTAAATCCAGTTGTGTGTGAATTTGTCCCCTTAGTGTGATCTCCTCGTTTCCTTTGTGTTCTCTTGAATCCAAAAATCATGTATATGATAGTATCAATAGAATAAGGAACTTGAACAATGGCAGCTTTTGGACATAGATCAATACAATGCGAGTAAGAGAGAGATAGTGCAAGTGAACAGAGCTTGACTATGCAATTCCTAGCAGGATTTATTGTGGGAATACAACACAAACACGCCGAGAGTTTTAGAAGCTATCTTTTGTGACTAACAAAACCTGTAACTTTAAATGGATTCCAATCTAAGAATGAAACTATCTTATTTTAAACTGGCTTGCATGGAACAACAATGAGGCAAGAATGAAACAAGAAGATTGAATGACCCCTAAACAACAAAGAAATACCAACAATGGATGCAAAACGTGAAACTAATAGAATTCTAAGCAAGAAACTCAAAGACTGAATGATTAAACAGAGAAGGAGAGGGGCCTTTTGTTTGAAAACAAGCTGGCTATTTATAGCAAATGCAATCACAAGAAGGTAACTTGGAATTGAACTCTTTTACCATTAAACAAAGTGAAAACACTATTCACAGGGTGGCCAAAACATAAATGTAAAGCAAAGTAGCTGAAGAATGCGGGTAGAAATTGAAGATTTACATTTGATGTGATCATCGAAACTTTCTAGAAAATATAAACAGGATGCCACCCTATGCAAGGCGGTGGTTACAGGACCGCCGCCCTGTCTTGGGTGGCGGTCACTAGACCACTACCCATGCAAGGTGGAAGTCTCGTCACTGAATACCAAAATGCAAGGAAAAAGGGGGTAGAGGGAAAAATAAATCATGTGGAGGCTGAGTGAGGCATGTAGGATACAAATGTATACTTGGTGAGCTTTTCTAGATTCTAAACACCTTGCAAAGAGACCTGTATCATCATTGGGGTATGTGTAACATCTTTCCAGTGGTGCAGTACCCTACAATTTTATGTATGTACAGCTTACCTTTACACAGTTTTTTCTACTATCCTCTTTCACAGCTCCTCCTTTTGTACCTCCTCCTTTCATATGTGTTCTTTTGTGTCTTCTTCTATGCCCTTATGTGCCATATGGCATCTCATATATTGAGTGTGCTATACGTAACCAATCAAAACTTTCCAACATGGTGCCGAATATAGATAATGAACCAAAGTGTGACACGTGGTAAAAATGACAAAACTAATCAATAGTTGGCTGATTTCTTCAGTCCATTAGTGTGCATCACGTGTCTTGCGTGTTCATTTCGTATTGTGGATCTTCTAACAATCATAACTTATGTTGTAGTTCTCTTATTCCCATGTTCTTGGTCTTGTTGGAAAGATCCTAAAATGGGCTACATGTTGGACTATTCAAAATAATAGTTAAGTAGGATTTGGTAGGTGGAAAACATGGAATCATCTTTCAGGTCATCAATGCACATATCTAATCAATCCAACCACCTAGATTTCTATTGATTTGGTCTTCTTACTTCTTCTACACACCAAATAGACATAGGGAGGAGAATATGAAAGTTTTGTAGGAAGATTTGCAAGCATTTATCACTTGTTGTTGGTGGTTGAATATTTGAATCCTAGTTTCCCTTCTCTTTCTCCTCCTCTTCTCTCCTTCATCTATAAATTATAGAGTTCTTCATTGTAAAAAAGTATTGATCCCTCCTTGTTGTAACGACGCCATGCTAAAATGGCGGTTGAATTCCCATAGGTTTCATACCTTCGACTTAGTCTCTATAATGTATTCTCTCCTCCTACCATGAATTTAAATGACTATGTCCCTTAAGCAATAAAATCAGGTTTCGTGGTAGATTTTTCTACCCTTGTCTCATTCTCTTGCATATTGCCTCTCTGTTTACGTTTTCTAGTAAGTTATGTGTTTACCCACTTGCATTTCACATGTTCATGTGTTCTAATGTGCCAAAGACCCAAGTCTATGTTTGTATTTTTAGGCGTTCTCATTTTCCCTCATGGAGATAAATCGACCCCTTTTTTCTAGTGTTATCACATTCTTGTTAGCCTAGGATTTTTGTTTCTACATATCCTTCTATCCCCTGGTCCTTGGCATGTTTAGGTTAGGATATTATTCCCACATTATGAGTAGTGTTAGAGTTAGAGATTGGTAGAGGAAATGACCTTCTCCAAAGATCCATTTCAAGTGCATAAGGTCCCATAACTTGAAGATGGTTCCATTGTTTTCTCAAACAAATCAGTTCTATCATATCCGATACATGGGTGCATGTTTTTCAACCAATAGATTTTTGCAGGTGTCGGTGGGAGAAGTTTTAAGAGCTATACATCTTCATCTCAAAAAAATTTGTGTATTATTGTTAAGATCCATCCTTTGGAGGCATACTTCAATACATATGGTTATTTGACTAATTCAAATGCACCCATTATCTCATTCGTATACCAAAGTATCCCCTTTTCTTTCATTCATTTCTCCTTTTCATCGCTCCACCTTCCTCCTCTTTTGAAGTTTTGCACCCATAACTTCATTATCCTCCCAGGATTCCCATTTGTAGCATCATATCTATTTCCCTCCATCACCATAGTTTCAAAATCCTCCTCCAAATCAGTTTTATGAGCCCCATTTTTATAGAAATTCATATAACCCACCCCTCTATCCAACATGGTTCTTTTTATAACCTAAATGTTTATAAAGAACAAGTTTATGTAGATGATGGCAGAAACTCCATAGTAGAAGATGATTTTGAGAGGAAAGTACAAAATATAGAGATGGACATGATGCATCTTAGAGTTAAATGATCCATAAAGGTAGCTAGCGTTGGCTAAAAGGTCCCTTGTCCATGGGTAGGCCATGTACCAGGATGGTTTAGCACCAAAAAAAGCTACACTTTATCACTGAGATGCCACCCCATATTCTAGAATGGGATGAAGAAATGGAGGCTCAAAACCTAGTTCTAATCAACCCTGTCAATGGGGAAACTCTGCACTACCATCTTATAACCCTCCCATTCCTCCTCCCCAACATACATCATCTCAATTTGCTTCCCATGTTCCCTTATTTATGTGTATTGCCCCTATTGAGAATTCCCCTCCTCCATCATATCACCTTCACTCCTTTATCACCCCTCCTTTTAGGTGTGCCTATACTCCTTTAGCATACATACCCTTCATTCCTTATGAATCCATCCCTCCATCTTCTTCCAAGTCCCCTCTATCTAGTTGTGACAAAAATGAACAACCCCTTACATACATGCCATCTCCAACCAATGTCATCATGTTTGATGAATATAGAATGGTTGAAGAATGGTGTAACTCTTATTGGGATGATGAGATCATCAGGGTGACTATTTTAGAAGAATATCATTTAATTTTAGAGGGTGCATTGCCGAAGGAGACCGGGCTGCTTTTAGAGGTAGAACTACATGTGTTCTAGCCTCCAAGAAACCATCTTGAGGAGAGTTTGTGTGAGGATCCCATATGAGGGATTGAGCTTCAAAGCAATCAGAAAATCAAAAGGATAAGGCCATGCCAATCGTATCTAGCTAGTATAAAGCCACGAGATAGAATTTTCACTAGTCATGCTTACTACGGAACATGAGGTAGAGTTTCAAAGGCATGGAAAAGGTTAGCAACTACGCCTCCCAAATCTAGGCACAAACCAACTTCATGAGGTATATATTTTATATGTTGATACGTTGAAGAGATTGAAAGACCATCTGTAAGTATTTATTTAACTCTTGTCACCGACCATGTTCAACACCAAATTAGTTACATGGTCACAGTTTGTGAGGAAAGTCAACTACTTCTCCCTTCCTGTTGCAGGTTTTACTTAAACGCCCTTTTTCTCCAGCTAGTGTGGGTTAGTTTAGGTTTTATTTTAGTAAAACAAGTGCTCATGCACACTCTACATGTTCCCTTTGGAACATGTATGATTTTCATCTTTTGTACATGGTTTTTTTTCTGGCACACTCCTTCTCATGTTGTTTCCTTTCTTTTTCATGTTGCACACCCCTTTTGTTTCTTGGATGGCATTTCACTTTTCGAAAGAGGTGGTTTCAATAATCTGCACATATTTTTCCACTCTCACAAATTCAATATCGAAGATCCTCACATGAGAGTATCAATAGTTCAGTTAAGAATTCAAATAGTGTGGTAAGTGGCTTCAGGGGAGGTTCTTCAAGTTGCGAGATCAGATCTTCAAGTTTTATCACCATACTCTATGCCCAATGGATTCTCCTAAGGCTATTAGTCTCTTCATCTAGTAAGAAGATGGCCTTGAAATTCATCAAACAGTTGTTCCAAATAAATCCTAGTTATTTGGATAACTTATATTTATGTCCTAACTCGATGTTCCTAATTTTAGGTTGCGATCACTCGGAAGTATCCTTATCACCTTGGCACAATTGCATTTCTTCCACGTGACCTTGCGCGCACTTCCTACTTCTTCATTTACATCATGTTTCCTTTACTTTCTCCCTAAATTTCTTCATGCACTTCCCCTTCCCTCTGCATTCTTTTATTTCCTTAAGTTTCCCCTTTATGCTTTCCTTCATGTACCCTCCGACTTACCTCCCAAGTTGTATAAGTCCCTAGCATGTTTCCTTCCTTGTCTACATTTATTCCCTTACACATTAATCCTTTGTAGTTGCTTATTGTATACTTCCTTTCTTCTTACTTACTCTACGCACCATTCCCTTTCTTCTTTGTTGTGTGTTCCTTCCTAGCGCCCTTCCCCTTATATCCTCGAATGCTCATTATTCTCAATTCCCACACTTGCTTGCATATGTGACTCCATAAAGTGTATGTCCTTTCCCATTGTGCACATTACCTTTATGCACTTATTTTCTACTATTCTCTTTTGTGCCTCATCCTTTCACACGTGTTCATTTGCACCTTCTTCTGCATCCTTTTGTGTCACATGGCATATGTTAAACATTGATTTTTCTTTACGTAACCAATCCAAATATACCAATAGGGTACCAAATCTAGACAAAAACTAGTGTGTCACACTTGGCATAAATGAAAAAATTAATCAATAGCAGGCTGATTCCTTCAGTCAATCAGGATGCACCACATGTCTTGCATGCTCGGTTTGGACTACGGATCTTCCGATAGCCTTAACTTCTATTGTAGTTCTCATATTCTCACACACCTAGTCTTGTTGGAAAGCTGCTAACATGGGCTACATGTTAGATGACTTGAATTCATATTTAAGTGGGATTCATTAGGTAGAAAATAGGTAAATGTCTTTCAGGTCATTAATGCACATATCTAATTGATCCAACCACCCATATTCTATAAATTTGGTCTCTTTCCTTCTTCTACATGCCAAATAGACATAGGGAGTTACATATAACAGCTTTGCAGTAGATTTGCAAGCATTTATCACTTGTTATTGGTGGTTTAAGATTTGAATCAAAGTTTCCATCCTCTTTCTCCTCCTCTTATATCCTTCTTCATTTATAAATTACAAAGTTCTACATTGTAAAAAATGATTGATCCCTCATTGTTATGAAGAACCATGCCGAAATGGTGGCCAAATTCCCATGGGTTTTAGACCTTTTAATTATTCTCTACAATTTATTCTTTCCTCCTGCTATGAATTTAAATATTGTGCATCCCTTGAGCAATAAAATCAAGTTTTGTGGCACTTTTGTATGCCCTTATCTCATTTTCTTACATCTCACCTCTCTGTTTATGTTATGTTTTATGGTATGTTGTGTGCTCCCCACTTTTCCCATGTTCATGTGTTGCCACACACTAGAGAGTCGAGTCTCTATTTGGATCTATGGTGTGTTCGTTCACCCTCTTCTATGCATTTTATCCCTTTCCTTCACCCTTGTGGAGAGAGATCAACCCCTTTTTTATGGTCCTATCACCTTCCTGTTAGCATAGGATTTTCCTTTCTGCATATCCTTCTATCTCTGGTCCCTTATCATGTTTAGGTTAGGATTTTCTTCTCGCATTAAGAGTAGTGTAAGCCTTAGAGATTGGTAGAGGAACCAACCTTCTCTGGAGATCCTTCTTAAGTGTACAAGGTCCCACAACTTGGATATGGTTCCATTTTTTCTCCAAAAACTTCTTCTATCAAATATAATACATGGGTTCATGTTTTTCAACCAAAAGTTACCAAAATGTAAAATAAACCCAAAAGAAGTGAGAAATATGGAAAAGGGTCAAGGGTACCCAGAGGGGACAAGGGTGTTTTCACTCCTATCCTTGATAGGTGCTAGTTTCTAGAGCCATAAAAGATAAATGAGTAAAATACCAAATGGGTTTTGGGGTATTAAAGACCAAATAGAAAACAAGAAATAAAGACAAGAGGCCAAAGATAGTCATTAATTGCTAGTTTTCTTGCTTAGAAATCATATGAATGCTAGTATATGTTTAGGATCTTTTAATGTACCTAGTTACATGATTTAGTTTCTACAACCGAGAGAGACCCTCATTCTCGCTATATGAGTTTTGTGCTCTATGGTGCGTGTCATGTGCTCCATTATGTGAGTCTTGCACTAGGCTTATGAAATTTCTTCCATTCACACTTATTATCACAAAAACCAATTATATAAATCTATCCAAGGAAAGATATGAAAGATAAAATACAACCAAGATTTATGAATAAAACATCTCTTTAATTACATGAAATTATTATTTACAATAATGATAATATCGAGTTAATTATAAAGTGATAATGAAAAATTGGGGTTTGGAATGGGAAATTAAAAGGCTCATCATCAGATCGAAAGCAAGTCAGATCACCATGGGGCTTCATGCCCACAAAAATTTAGAAAATCAGGTAAGAATTAGATCTAAAGAGAGAGAAAAGGACTGAAAATTTTAATTCCTTGTTGTATAGAGAAACACAAGTGTTACACATACTCAAAACACATAGAATTCTATAGATTTGTCAATTATATGGAACCAAGGATAAAGTCCATTTGAAAATTCCATGAAACAAAGGGAAAAGGTGTTCCAAGGTTCCACATGACAAAGGAAATAAATTTGGAAAGAAAATAAGGTTGGAAGTTGCAAAAATGTCATCCTAACTTTCCACAGGCTTCCCAAATTGAAATGTTATGTGGGTTCTCCTAACCCATAGTATGAAGGAAAAAATTCATAGATTAAGTGTTGCATAATGGAAGAAGGAAAAACCTCTACAACATGGAAGTATTGTTCAATGGATAAAGGTAGATATATTTAATCATCATACGACAAAGGAAACTTCACTCATCACTCACAGAATATGGAAGGATATGAGAAACTATCGATCAAAGAAAGTATATAATACATGAGAAAACACTACACTTGTTTCTAAAGTAGATGACCAACCACCTAAACCACTAGAATTTAGTGAAGTATGACATCATCTTGTCTAGTATAATGGGGTATTATTGAATCAAGGCGTCATGTTGTGGTAGTAGGATATTTTCAGATGACACTCATGTTTGTACTACAAGTCAATACTCTAAGAAATTATGACATCCATGATTTTTTAGTAGGTGATTTAATATAAATTTAATTAAATTTAATTTTAGAGTAACTATTATAACTAATGATATACAAATGATATATACAATAAATGGACAAGAAACAAATGAGCAATAATATGAAACCCTAAACAAGTGAGAGAGAGAGAGAGATGACTTAGTTGATTTATGAATGATCAGGAAATGGTCTATATTGAGGCACTATTGGAACAAAATCATAAGATTGTTATCAAGGCTCACTAGAAGTCTGAAACTCGAAAATGTGTAGGACATAATTTCCCACCGGAAGACGGGTGTGCATGGGTGTTAGTGACTTATCTCGGTCACTAGTGTGCACCCAAATGCTCAAGTTTTGATCTTTTTGTGTGGGAGGAGCTTCATTTTTATCTATGTTTGTCACTCTAGATTTGTTCCAATGTCATTGTTTTCACCTATAACTTGAAAAATACATACCTAGATGCCCATACCCATAAACCACATTGAACCTAATAAATAAGATGTAGAACAAGGATTCAAAATGAGCCCATTAGTCATATAAAGAGTGAACTTAGTACTGAGAATTACACTTCATTTCAAAATTGATGTAGTTCTTTGTGAATGTGTGTGTAATGATGTCCTAGGATGCCCTTTTCCAAGTTGCACCATTATAGTGGTCTAGATCTAGAATATAGAAAATGTATAGAATGTGTGAGATGGAATAGAATGAACTTCCCTTCCTATGTTGTGTATGTAGAGTGATGCAACCCTTTTCCCTTGAGTGAATGTGCTAGATGGATGATTTTAATGCTCTTTGTGCCTTTAGATGCAAGCTTAGGTGAGAATATGTAATGCTTAGTGTTTAGCCCTTATTTGAGAGCTATAACTATGTATATATATGATTTCCTTGTTTAAATTTTGTAATTTACAATTGGAAGGCCAAAACAAAATTGTAAAAGATGCCCAATAAGTAAAATATACCCAAAAGAGTGAGAAAAGGATATAAAGGGTCAAGAGCACCTAGGTGGGACAAGAACACCTGAGTGCTAGTGTCCTAACTGGGTGCTAATGTATGAGTCCATGAGGCCATAAAAGATAAATCATTCAAATATGGATAGGGTTTTAGGGTGTGTAATGTCAATAAAATTATAATAGATAAAGTAAAATTCCCAAAAGACATTTTCAATTACTAGTTTTATTTCTTAGGAATCATATATATATATATATATATATATATATATACCTATAAATGTAACTAAGTGCATAGATGTTGTGTCTAAATTTTACCTCACTTTATGTTGTTGATTGAATACTTGATAGCATAAAGTAGATAAACTATGCATACCTTATGATCTTATAGAGAAGCGTGTTGTAGATAGTGTGTCGAGTGGACAAGTGAAGTGTGAATTGATTGCAAGTGAAGCATGGAGACTAGGAAATGGAATTAGACCTTAGGGGTGAATTTTATATGTAGTAGTGTGTTTTGGAGCCTTTACTTGTTGATGTAAGTTTCTTCTTGTTGTATATTAAGGATAAACCTGTAAAAGAAGAGTGAAAAAGTAGTCAAAGTTTCATATATGAAAAATTAGAGTATATGTGTATAAGTATGTAAAGAGTGTGTAAAGGAAAGTGTGCACCTAATGTATGAGAGAGTATGAGATAGAAATTTATCCTATTTTACTTGGAGTTGCTGAATTTGGATGTCGACGGTGAGGTTTTTGGGTGATCTCACACAAAGAGTGATTTTTTTGGGCGATCTCATGCCGAGAGCGAGTTTTTTGGGTGATATCACGCTAATAGAAGAGTGTTGGGGAGAGAGGTATATATTTTCTCTCCTTCCATGACACTTTCTGTATAAGTACCACTATAGATGGTACATCCTTTATTTGTTCCTATTGTTCTTTTTATTCTAATTATTTTGATTTTCCTGGTTGTAAATGAAATGTGACTAATGGACCAATTTCTATAATTGAAGGCAAGTTCCCACTAATTGGAGAATTGATCTTAAAACTGTTGTAAATAATGTGCTGGAGTCATAAAATGACTTTATTTTCCCTAGGATGCAAACACCTACCATTACTATTTAGGTTTGGACACTAGTGTCTGCTCTATGTTTTGAACACAAGTATGATTTTGGGCCCATCTGTACTAGTGTTCATGTGCCATTTAAGTACTATACTATGTTGTAAAGGAGCTCTAAGTTTTTGTAGGGGTGATTTTTTCACCCATTAGATGCCCCCTCATTTGGAGTGCATGTGA
Organism: Taxus wallichiana var. yunnanensis; assembly: GCA_018340775.1. Taxonomy (NCBI): domain Eukaryota; kingdom Viridiplantae; phylum Streptophyta; class Pinopsida; order Cupressales; family Taxaceae; genus Taxus; species Taxus wallichiana. The sequence goes on along the minus strand of CM031243.1, from coordinate 161,898,407 downwards.
TGACTATAGGAGAATGTGGTCCAATGGAGGGGACCTGATACTGATATGAATATCTAACCAAGGCACATGCAAACATAGTAGGCTAGTAGAAAGAGTTAGTAAAAATGAGCTAGCATGTAATAGAAAAAAATGTAACAAGTAACTAGGAAGACAAGATGGACCATGAAAAGAGGGTTTCATACATGTGACATCACTCATAATGTCACAATACAATCAGGGCTGAAGTGGCCAAAATCATACAATGATCAAGAAATACATAGGGCATATCCATGAAAACAATAGTAAATAATAGGAAACATGAGGTGAAAAATAACCATGGTTGTATTGATCTTGCAAAATAAATGCTACACATGATGCACCCATTAGAATGTTATAAATATATACATTATGTCACACCATGTATAAATTAGTAACATGTATAGTGATATTGACTAGAAATAGTAAGTATTGAAATGATAGAACCTATGATGTGTAAAGTATGATAGTAGCCAAAGTAGATGCTCCCAGGAGCCTCGGTGGGACTGGTAAAGAGTTGTGTCAAGCATCATGCATTGTGTATGAATCTTTGAATGGTCCTATATTCACCTTAGGATACCAAGTGAATGCACATATGTATATAGAAAAATATAATGCCATACTAAGAATCTATCTAGCATAGTAAGAAAAGTGCAATATGTAAGTAGTATTCGCTAACAATAGTAATGACAACCAAGCTATGGAAATTTTTGCAAGTGTGATGGTGTGATGCAATGTACAAGATGTAAAGAGATGAGGAGCCACATTTCCCCCATTGGATCTATATGAGATGAGATTCATTCATAAATTACCCCTCAACAGCTTAAGAATGAGCCATAGAATACGAGTGTGTCATATGGAAATGAGTTTATTGTGTGAGAGTAGATGCTAGAAAAGATGTATCATAAATCATTGAGTACGAAGTGTAGCTGATGTGAGGCTCGATTAAAAATTGGATCCTCAAAAATCAAGTATGAATTATGGAACTAGAGTGCATCATTGGGTAATGAAGAGAAATTATGTGAACCAATGATGTGGTGAGGCTCAGAAATATAGTCATGAAGTGCGAAGCAAGAGAGAGTAGTAGATGTTATGAAAGATGTATCATGAAGTATTGAGATTGAACTGTAGTGAGAGTAGAGGATTTCAGGTGTATAGATGAAGTGTGCCCTCAACAATCAAGTATGAACCATACCACTAGAGTGTGTCTCGGAAATGATGGTACAATGTATGTACCAAAGTTGTAGGAGTGATTAGAAATATTAGACATGAAGCGCGGAGTGTGAAGTGTAGTAGTAGACACTAGAGACAACTAATAGTGATGGAAGGAGGAGGGAAGAAAGTGTGATGCCCCCAAGTGTGTGAAGGATGAAGAATCAGGTAAACTCCTCAAGGAAATCATTAGTGTCAGGGTTGTAATGGATAGGATTTGGATTGGAGACATAGTAGGTGATAGTATGAGGTTGATCATAGAGAGAACCAGTGTGGTGTAAATTATACATGCCCATAGTGTATTCTTCATTAGTAAAAGGAGGTTGTGGACAATCATGTGTGTACTAATGGGTTAGGTTTAGGTTATATCCAAGGAAGGAATCATTACAAATTGTGATGCATCTAAAAGTAATGGGAAAGGTAATATAAGTATGTTTGGAGTCAAGAGTGAAACCAATGTAGTCAATCCACAATTTTTTTAGGGTGAGTGGAGAGGAACGGGGTGTACGTGTAAGAAAAATTGAAAAATGGAAGACATAAAGGCCATAATTAGAAGTAATGAGAACATATCCATGATACGGGAAGGGGAGTGAGATGACGGGACAAGATCATCGAGTGTGAATAATAATTGTGTTAAGCCTTCATTTGTGCAAACAGTGTCGGGAAAGTGGGATCAAATGGTATATAAGGCCAATAAGATTCATGTATGAATAAGTTGCATGTGAAGGGATCGAGTTGTGGGGCATATGTAAATAGAGGAGACAACATGAGATCTAGTTTATGTATAATTTCCTAGAAAGGGATCATAGTTGTAGTAGAGGAAGGAGGTTTATTAAATTAATACTCACTTGGGCCAATAACAACAAAATTTTCTTAGAAGTAGGATTCATCTATTTCAAGAGGAGTAAAGTTGAGATTGCACAATTTTTCATTGGTAAGCTCGAAAACCTTGACCTCATCATCAGAATCATCAATTTTGGCATTATCTTGTTGCATAGTATTATCAAGGATAGTAAGAGAAGTGGAGCTAGATGTAGGGTTAGGATTAATAGTGATAGGTGGGGTAGTGGTAGTGATAGAGAGAGAAACAGTGGGTGATATAAGATTGGTGGTATCCATAGGGAGGAAGGTAGGCATTTGTATTTAGAAGAAAAAGTGAAAGCACGAGATTGACCAACATCATATATATTAATATTATGGTATGGAATATGATGCAGTGGAGGTATGGGCATGGAAGTGACTAAATATATGTGACAGAACTTGAATGGTTTAGGGTCAAAAAAAATAGTATGCTCATATCCATCATGTAAAAATTTAACACATTGATGAACCATAGAAGGAACAACATGCATGACATGAATCCATGGTCTACTAAGAAGAAATTGAATTGAAAATATGTGTAAATGATATAGAATAGAGTGGGAAGTGTTTTAGGTCTAACTTTTAGAGGTAAGGTGATGGCGTTGATACATGTTTGAGTAATAGAATCATAGTTACGAACAAGGGGGTAGAGGACTAGGTGATTAGACTATTAGGAATTTTTAATTACATGAGTAGTGAGAGAGAACATAAATTTATAGTGGATCCATTTTCAATTAGTATGTGCTTGATATAATGAGAACCAATAGTATATGTGATAAGAAAAGGCATAGGAATATTACCAATGGTAGTAAGAGGGATATCCTCATCACTAAAGGATATAACATGTGGTAGGTTTTTGAGTGATTGAATAATAAGGGTGAAGGAAATAGATGAATTATCACTTTTGATATGGATGGAGTGTAGTTCCTATTCTAATGTATGATGACAATCTGGTGCACTACATAAGAGATCATAAAGAGATATTTTTGCGGGTGTATTATTTAGTTTTTCAATGATATCATAACCTTTGGAGGTGGTGTAAGGAACCATAAAGGTAATAGGTGGAGGGATAGAAACAGGTGGGGCTGGAGATGGCTGATTACAAGGAGTGGTAACTACATTAATATTTGGATCAAGCATTGGAGTATTGAAGTAGGGAGGATGTTGGGTGCAGACTTGCATAAAATCATTAGCGATGATAACCATGTCAGAAACCTTAGTGGATACATTAGATGGGTAAGATGACTATTCCATGAATTTAGAAGAAGGAGAGAGAATATGGTGCATGTTTATAAGGTATGGTTTGATCGATCAAGCTCACTAAATGATTTAATAGAAACTAAATTAAACATAATTTAAGAGTAACTAATGATGTACAAATGATAATATACAGTAAATAGACAAGAAACAAAAAATTAATTATATGAAACCCTAAGAAAGTGAGAGAGATAGATGACCTATTTGATTTGTAAATGATCAGGAAATGGTCTTGATTGAGGCACTTCTAGAATGGAATGTGAATAATGTCATCAAGGCTCACTGGAAGTTATGGAACTCAAAAATGTGTAGGATAGAGCCGCCCATGTGAGGATAGAATCACCCCGAGTGCTAGTGATTGATCTAGGTGCTAGTGTCCATCTAGATGCTTAGGTTCTGATATTTTCTGTACAAGAGGAAATTTATTTCTCTCTAGATTCTTTTCAATGTCATTGTTTGCATCTTTAACTTCCTAAAATAGATAACTAGTTTCACATACCCGAAACCACATCAAACCTTATAAATAAGATGTAGAATGGGGATTTGAATCGACCCACGACGATCACTTGAAGAGTGAACTTACTATCGAGCATTGCACTACATTTTATAATACATACAATTTTGTGTGAAGGTGTGGGTAATGATGCCCTAGGATTCCCTTTTGCAAGTTTCATAATGATAGCGGGCTAGATCTAGAATATAATAAATGTATAGAATGTGTGAGATTGAATAAAATGAACATCCCCCTCATATGACGTGTATGTAGAGTGATGTAGCCTATGTCCATTAAGTGAATGTGCTATATGGATGATTTGTAATGCTCTTTGTGCCTTTGGATGCAATCTTAGGTGATATTATGTAATGTTTAGTGCTTGGCCCCTTATTTGAGAGCTATAACTATGTATATATATGATTCACTTGTTTGAATTTCGTAATTGACAACTAGAAGGCTGACCCAAAAGTGTAAAATATGCCCAAGAAGTAAAAGAGACCTAAAATAATGAGAAAATGATATATATTGTTAGGATTTCCCGTGGGAGACAAGAGCTCTTGGGCGCTAGTGTCCTAACTAGGGGCTAGCGTCTGAGGCCATAAAATAGAAATCATTCAAATACTTGTGACAGAGCTTTAGGGTGTGTAAGGTTAATAAAATTATAATAGAAAAATCAAAAGTCCTAAAAGACATTGTCAATTACTAGTTTTCTTTCTTAGGAATCATGCTTATATTACTATGCTCTAGGACCGACGCTTCTTTCACTAAATTGGGACTTATTCGAGTGTCAACAACTAAAAAATATAGCCAATATAAGAATCCAATATTGTTATTTTTAATTCCAAAATGTCAAATATTGTAGTTATATGCACTCCAAAATCACATATATCGATTCCGAATCACACATATCGGAATCCAAAATCACATATATTGGAATCCATAATTATCGATATTGGAATTATATGTACTCCAAATTCCCATATATTGGAATCCAGAAAATAAAATATTGGAATCCATTATACGGGCAAGCATCTCCTAAGCATTATTTATGATTTGTTATGTACAAAACATGCTTCTATTTTATAAGGGCTAGTGGCCACTAGACATTATTTATGTTATGCTATAAGGGATAGCGGTCGCTAGCCATTATTTATGCTATGTTATAAAGTCTAGCGGCCACCAACCATTATTTATGCTATGTTATTTATGCTTTCCTATACAAATGATCTAGTTTGACGCTTTAGGCATTATTTATGACATTTTATGTACGAATGTGTTTCTGATTCATACAAGATAGTGAACATATTCTCTTGTCCTTCAATGGTTGCAATAGAGGCCACAAATTGGTGTTAAATCTGATGCCCATTTATACGTCTTTTATCAATTTTATACAAGCTAACAGCCACTAGGCTAATGAATTTCAAGAGATGTGAGACACTTCAAGGTTCATGATGTAACTAGAGAATGATTGAAGATATTCTGAAAAAATAAAGCATAGGGCACTACCTCCAAAATATGAAAATATAATTAAATCTAATCCATATTTTTTATGTGCATGGTAGTGGTGTGAACCACCATATTCTTTTTCTAACTCGATAATATTTGGCGATGAAAGAAAAATTTCAATATCTTCATTATCCTCCTATTTAAGCTCCCTACATCTCACTCTATCTCGATGCCATCGTGTCGTCCCTAACTCAAAAAATGGGAAAAGTTGAGAAATCATCATACTCTCGAGTAAAGCTTAAGGGGTTTCAAATAATCAAATCACCCTACAAATAAAAATAAACAAACGTCACCATGAGAAAAATGTCAAAATCAATTTTAAAAATCAAGATTTGATAGCTTTGTTGTAGTGAAATCAAATAAATCATTATAGTAAATGAGGAAATTCAAAAGAAAAGGAGAATTATTGCATTCAATTGAAACACAATTTATCTTATACACACTAAAAACCTTAACCAAAAATAAGTTAAAGACTCCATAGAAATATCCGATGATATTCAGTGGTGGGAGAAGAAATTTTAGATCTTCATTACCCTCCTAGCATCTCACTCTATTTGACACCATCACTATCATCCCTAGCTCAAGAAAATGGAAAAGTAGTGAAATCCTCACATATCCAGAGAAAATTTATCACTAGGTTATCATAGTAAAACCCTACAAATAAAAATAAGCATACTTATGCTCGCATAAACTTCTTGTCAAGGTTTTTGAGTTAATATTTTTTAGGGTTTGAGGGGTTTGAGGGCTTCCTATTCTCTTTTCCACAAATATTAAGAAATTTAGGGTTACCATCCCATCGAATCTTCATATTTTATTTAGATTTAAGTGAATTTAAATAGTAAATTACTATTACAATCCCATTATGTCGAACATTTCCATATTCTCAAATTTAACATCACCGAGATCCCAAGGCTCAATACCAATACACCAAGTATTATAAGAACATTAACATCCCCTTAATAGTTATAAACCCCAGACGACACTCAAATTACAAGAAAATTAACATCCCCTTAAGATTTATAAACCCTGACAATGCTTGCATTACAAGAACATTAAAATCCCCTAAATCTGGATTCCAATAGAGGAATAAAACTGGATTACAAGAACATTAACATCCCCTTAATAGTAATAAATGTGTAATTTCATTCATCATTAACCCCTCGCGCCACCTTCCACCATCCTTGTATACCTCAAAATAAGGGACATGAAATCACTATGGAAATTTTCCTCACACACTTGACACTTTAAATGACAATTAAAATTCTCCTACTCCCCTTATCAAGAGGATATCTTTTCATAATTAAATATAGATATGAAATAAATTAAAACTCCTTTTCTAAAGGTAGAATTATGGTAAATCATTTTAAGAATAATTTTAATTTCATTGTAATATTATTTGTCAAGCTGGAATAAAAAATTCACAAAATAATTTATTGCAAATTAAAAATGTTTTCATGATATATATGAACACACAGATTTTTGAAATACCTGAAAATTGTTAAATTATTTATACACCTTAAACCAATGTGAATTTTGTGTTTGGTGGATAGTTTGAAGTCGAGAGGATAATATGACCTTAAAAATAGAAGTAAGAGAGTTTATACTTAACGCTTGCTAGGTAATGCCAGTGTAGCTTATCGAGGTAAATTAACATTAATCAAATAAGAATTCACTAGAAATAAAAATGTTATGTACACTTTTTTTATATATTAAGATATCTATTATCGTTTAAATCCTTTACTATATTATAAATTTCCTAAATATAATCACACATATTATACATATAAACATTATTAAGATAGTCAAACACATTATACAAAACTTGTTGTCAAATAAATTTAGGGACAAATTACATAATTTTCTTTTTTAGATAGTTAAATGCTTTTGACTGGAGCTATGAACCAGAGGGTTGATGGGTCCCCACCCTACAAGTATCCCATGTTTTTATCGATGAAAGGATACATAAAAACTAAAAACGAGTACGAAAGATAATGAGGCCAACATGTAACATGAATAATCAGGCCTGCAAAAAACATAGAGCCGTGAATACAAAAAAAAATAGAGTGAGAATGATAGAGAAACCATAGGGTTCCACCCAGCCAAGCGTTGTAATCATCTTGAGAAAGGAAAAGGATGTGCCAACAATAGAATTCAAGTATACCACGTTATCAGGAAGGAGACATATTTGTTTTGGAGCATGATCGGGTCTAGGGATGGCACGTTGGAGATAGACTCCCCATATGATTGATAGATGATTTGAACAGTGTTGGCATATTGAAGTAGAACTAAATTTTCAATTCTAGGGCATTAAAAATCCTGGTAAATTAAGGCATACTTTTGTCGAGCTTCGATCAAACCCACACAATGATCTAGGTAAATTAAATGGGATGTGACTGCCATGACTAATGATTTATCTACACATAGGACTAGGAAATTGAACACAAAGAAGCCTACAATATCATTATTTACATGATCTCTCTTAGTGCTCTGGAGGTAATCCTCACCCTAGACATTCATAATCATAGACATAGCATCTAGGGAGTCTATGCGAGAAGACATTGTGAAGATGACTATCAAACATAATAGAGATGAAATTCATTTCTGCTTGTTACTATGCAAGAGGATGAATGGAACATAGGTAGATGTCATGAGAGGGAAGGGGAAAAAATATACGAAATGTGAGAAAACAAGTGAGGATAGGAAAAAGCACAACCCAACAATTAAATAGTCCCATGACTTATGTGAGGAAGGTCGACGTAATAAAAAATGGATGGCGTCATCAACATTTTCCCATGCATTGGCTAGATTATTTGATGAAAAGGATCTTATATTATATTAAATGCAACATGATACAATATTCTCTCAACAAAATAAGTAGGTGGTATGAGAGAAATCCCCAAATCCACAAGCACACTAGGCCAAGCCTAACAAAACAACAAAGCAACAACTATAAGGGAGTTTGAGGAACACCAAAAATAAAGGCTAGATTATGAATAAAGGATAATCCCCGATTGATAAACACACATTATAAAAATCACATTACTAGAGATAGTCACACACATTATATAGAAATGTGTTATCAATTAAATCTACTACACCACCCTTGGAGCCAACTAGGATGGACAACGCATCTCCACTAGATTTTGAATCATCGCCTTGGATCTCACTAGAGGGGGCACCGCAACAAGATTTATTCTAAGGGGATTCCTGTAAATTTAACTAAGGGTTATTGGTTGGTAGTAGCACTGATATTGCACCACTCATGGCAAGTAGAGATCACACTTTTTAAGGAGCACTTTGGCCACTTCAAATATGCGTGTCATAGTGGTGTCAACCATATTCTTTCCATGCTCATTGAACTTGTATTCCATGATCTTCTTCACGTCATTTTTTTCTCGACCCAATGATATTCGGAGGTGGCTGATGAAAATCTAGGTCTTCGTTATCCTCCTCTTTAAGCTCCCCCATCACACTCTATCGGATGCCATCAATATTTCTATTTTATACTTGCTATAAGCTGTTAGGCTCTATTTTTGCCTTGGAATAACATTTATAACAGTTTTAAAATTTCATTAACATTATGTTTTAAAATGTATAACTCGTTTCCTGTAAAGGGTGAAATATGTAACGCTTGTCTCATTCTCCTTAATCACTCAAATCATTGGTTATCACAGTAAAACCCTACAAATAAAAATAAGAATACTTATGCTTGCGTAAAATTCTTGTCAAGGTTTTCAAGTTAATATTTTTTTAGGTTTGAGGGGACTAAGGGCTCTGTATTCTCTCTTGCCACAAATATTGAACAATTTAGGGTTATGGTCCCATCGACTCTTCATATTTTATTTAGATTTAAGTGAATTTAACTAGTAAATTACTATTACAAATAAAATTAAACAAACATGTTCATTAAAGTGGATACCTATTGAACGTAATCAATAGAGGATAACCTTGTTTGAGAGTAATAATGTATTACATTATAGGGGCAGTCGATCTCTCCACGTATGTCAGCAAGACACTCTCTTAGGAGAACATGTTTCTTAGAAGAACAAAGAAACCAACTCAAATCCTTTGTATCATCATTTACATTAAATTTGGTGGAAGACATAAAAAGTACATAACTTAAAGATCTTGCATTGTCTTAAGGGGTTAAAAAATTAGAATACAAATCATCTAGAAAAATACCACAAAGCGTGGCCCATTCAACTCGAGAATATGATTATGATAAACACAACTATTGAGCTTATTAATATATCTTTGTGGGTCCTCCCCATTAATGAAATTAACAAAACCAAACCCCCTACTAACCCTTGTCTTCTGATCCATGTCCAAGTAGACATGCGTGATGTGTCCAGATAACTTGAAAAGCTCATGCACATCAACATACATCTTGTCTTTGAACATATTGGTAACTTGATCAGAATTTTCATCATTTTTGTAGCGTATGGTGTAACCAAAGCGGTTCACAAAACCCCGAGATCGAGAGGGATGTAGGTTGATCACCCTATAATAAAAGAAGTGGCAGTAACACTAATATTGCTTCCACTTTCATTGAGGCCCTCGATGGCCTTATCTATTGTTAGGTGTCTATGGCACTAGCGGGGACAAGATCCTTGTAAGTCCATTTTGATGTCAAGTGATCTCCCTTCTTACCGTAGATACAAAAAACCATGAGCACCACACCACCCTTGGAGCCACCAGGATGGACAATGCATCTCCACTAGATTTTGAATGATCGACCTTGGATCCCACTAGGTGGGGTGGATATAGTAGGATTTACTCTAAGGATATACCTGTAAAGTTCACTGAGGGTTCTTTGTTGGCAGTAACATTGAACTTGTGCCACTCCCAACACTAGAGATCACACTTGTTAAGGCATACTTTGGCCACTTTTCGATGCATGTTGTAGTGGTGTGAACCAAATTCTAGCCATGCTCATTGAACTTACATCCCATGATATTATTCACGTCATTTTCATCTGCCCAATGATATTCAGCGATAATCGATGAAAATATAGGTCTTCGTTATCCTCCTCTTTAAGCTCCACCATCATACTCAATCGGATGTGTTGGTGTAGGATATTTACCATCCATATATTTTAAGTATATGTGATTCCTCCATATAGGTAATTCACCATGCTTAGGTGTCCTAGCATGTCATTATGGCCTTACATGTGTCATAGAGCATCATAGGAGTTACATTTGACCGGCTATTTCAGAAATCTAACTCCCACCTCTTCATGACTATATTTGTGGGGGAGTTACACACCCCACTACTATATGTACAACCTTTCATCTTGATCAATACAATGGAATGGAATGGAGTATGTGATTTGAGCCATTTTTCCCATAATGCATGCACATTCCTCTTATGGGTGATTTATTTATTCGATCTTGAAGATACATCATTTTACAGTTGAGTGCAACATTTTGATGCTCATGGATCCCCTCCGGATCTATGTCATTCCTCTCGACATGGTATTAGAGTGCGAGGTTTTGGTAACACATGCACTCTTCATTTATCAATTGCTTATTACTTCTAGTTTCTTCTTATTTCCTCTTGCAAATTTTTCAATTATTACTTTGGAATCATGTTACTCACCTCGCATTGAGGTGTTTTGAACTATTCAATTTCTTAAGTGTGTGTCATAATGGAAATTCTAATTGTGCTCTTCTTTGATTGAATTTGGGTGTTTATACCTCCATTTGGGTTGTTTGTGGTTCATTTTCAGTGTTCATGGTTTTTTCTCGGCTTGCTAACTTGTGCATTCTCGACTCGTGCATTCCATCTACTTTTGCATTTGAGCTCTCACTACCTTGGTTCTCACATGCTTGTTTACATTTTCCTTGACTCTGTCATGATCAAGTTGGTGTCATCATATTTTCCTTGTGCTCTATGCTCATGTTGGTTTATTTCTCATGCCTTTGTTGTATCCTTGACTCACACCTTGTGTCTCCACCTACATCTACACTAGTACCACCTGAGTTTTCTTAGCCCTTCGGTTCATTGTTTTTTGTGAATGTGGCACTCAGACTGGAAGTTTTTACCTTTCCTACAGAGGTCCTTTATGATAGCCGTTACATATTCTGCCAGCCCGTAGAATATCTACATGCCCCTGGTTCCTCTCCACTTGATGGTTTCATCTTGTTGCACTCACCTCGTGGTCATTTATGCCACCTTGAACCCTATCACAAGATCCTGCGCATGTGACCTCTACACCATTGACACGTAGCACATTGACACGTAGCTTAGCCTTGGAGGTTATAGTTTGTGAAGGATATATTGATCCCGTTGACACACACTTTGGATGTGGCTTCACCTTCATGCACAACTCAAGCTGTCTCAATAGCATTTTTAAAGTAATAACTCAATGACCCTACCCGCATTAACTTAGCTCGATCTACTACATCATCTCGGTGTCAAATCGTGTAAAATTTTGGTCTTCTCAGGAGCTTGGTTAACCCATTCCTTTTAGAACTTGTTTGGTAGTTAAAACAACCTATTTTTAATGTTTTAATGCAAAAACATTCATGCTTGGCATTGTAATATTTTTTGGGACCTATTTTACTTGTATTTAATGTCCTTCATTTGTGTGTCAAAGATGAAGGGTGAGGTCTAAGGTTGTCAGGACGCTAATCCCCCCTCGTAAGAAAAAAAAACCCTACCTAAAATTTGATGCCATTTCCAATGAGTACCCACATGACACCATTTCCACCCATTTCAAGAACTTTTTAAATCCATTTGTAGGGCTTATTGGCATTTTCCATCACCGTTGCGAGAATCATTTTCTTGCTATAACTTTTGACTTCTTTGCTCGGTTTTGAGCACTTCTTTAGTCAAATTTTCATGATATTTCACACATTATGTGATAAAATTGCTAGTTTTATAAACACACTACTTTATAAAGTTCCACATTCTTGGGGGTCACTAGTACTCTTAGGTTTTGTACTACACACAAACGCATTATTGGTGAGTCTAAAGTCTTGCATTTGTGCACCTTACAATTTTGATTCCGCATCATGGAGGGTGCTCTTTCCAAACTTGAGCATTGTAGGATCACCTTACAACCTCTACCACTTCTTCTTGGGAGAGAGAACTATTCAGTTTGGCATGCTTCTATGGAACGTTACTTCACCTACGAGGGTCTTTCACACTTCTTGCTTGGGCCAATTCCTGTACCCACTGATCATCATCATCTTGATGACTTTCTCAACACTTATGACCATGTTTTTGGTCACTTGATGATGCATGTCTCCCCATCTCTCTGGTTTCACGTGGCAGACTCAGATCCACCCCACCATGTCTGGAGCATTCTTCAGTCCCTCTATGGAGACCCTTCACATACTATCACCATTGTTGTTGCTGTTGATTCAGTTGTCTCCTCTATTTTTGTGTGATGATAGTTCTATTGAAACAGACTCACTTGGTTCTACTTCTGATGACAAGGATTGTGCACCCAATTCTGATGTCAAGAGTACTATAGAGGACTCTTCTCCTCCTTCTCTCACTATTCCAGAGAGTGTTGACACATCCCACATCTCATCAGATATTGAGCAGTCTCCTATATAGTCTCATACAATCATCACACCCACCTCTTTTCCACCTTTAGTGTGTGAGGCCCCTTTCACTCCTCTACCTTCATTGGATGACTCATACCTATCTAACATCACTCTTCTGTTTGTTGAGCCCCCTCATTGGGATGAGTATTTGCCTAACCTCAATCATATTTTTACATAGTACACTTGTGATTTACTATAGGCTCCCCATCCATATATAGGTATTTTAGACGAGTTCATCATTTCCATTGTTGGGAGTGCCCCTTCTAGGACTCTTACCACTTCCACTTTTATGGAGACCTTCATTGATCCACCCTTTCTTTTGGATGCCTTTTCTTTCATGGGGATATTTTGTTGCCTTCACATCAATTAGACATCCTTTCTACATTTGTTCACCCTTCCTACTCGATAGTTCTTACACTTGTTACATTACCTTTGGTTCCTTTGCACTCACTTACTAGACCTATGTCACACTTTCATGGACAAGACTCAGAGTTCTTCGTGTTGCTTAAATCAGTTTCCTTCACATAGTGGGAAAACTTCTAGCATGTCATTTCTTTCCTTCTTAAGGGTAGGCACATAGTTCAAAGTCAGATGGCTCTTCTTCGCTAGAGCAAGAGGATCTCGTCATCAACATTATTCGGGATACTTCTTAGAGTATTAGAGTTTAGATTCATCCATAGCATCTTCTCGTGTCCCTCTCATCTCCTTCTTCTTATCTCTTCTTCATATTTCTGAGATATTTCCCTTTTGTACATGGGTACCTTTTTAGGATAGTCTATGGCCAAGACCCATCTTTGGCATCTTTCTTAGATTAGAGAGTTTTTGTTCTCTTGTGGTGGATATTTTTCCCACTGGGTTTTCCTTCACTGCTTAGGACTTCTTTTTGTGTATGAGTACCTCATCGGGCTTGTTGTCAGTCAGACCCACTTCTCCTTGTTTTCATCTATGTGTCCACCTAAGCTATGCTTCAAGGGGGTGTTGGTGTAGGATATTTACCATGCATATATTTTAAGTACATGGGATTCCTCCACATAGGTGATTCACCATGCTTAGGTGTCCTAGGGTGCCATTATGGCCTTACACACATCATAGAGCATCATATGAGTTACATTTGACCGGTTATTCTAGGAATGTAACTCCCACCTCTTGAAGGCTACATTTGTGGAAGAGTTACATACCCCACTACTATATGTACACCCTTTCATCTTGAGCAATACAATGGAATGAAATGGAGTATGGGATTTTAGCCATTTTTCACTTAATGCATGCACATTGCTCTCATGGGTGATTTCCGGCTTCGATCTTGAAGCTACATCATTTTTCAGTTGAGTGTAACATTTTGATGTGCACGGATTCCCTCTAGATATTCTTCATTCCTCCAACAGATGCAATCATTGTTTCTATTTTATACTTAGCTAGGAAGCTAGGCTCTATTTGTTTCCTTGGAATAATGTTTATAATAGTTTTAAAATGTCATTAACATTATGTTTTAAAATGTATAACCCATTCTTGTAAAGGGTGGAATATGTAACGCTTGTCTCATTCTCCTTAATCATAATCCAACATGTGTGTGGGGCATGTGTGTGTATCATTATCCTCCTATTCAAGATCCCCACATCTCACTTTGTCAAACGCAATCATTGTCATCCCTAGCTCAAGAAAAGGGAAAACCAGTGAAATCCTCACATGTCCGGAGAAAATTTATCACTAGTTTGTAGACACTCAAATAATTGGTTATTGCAAGTAAAACCCTAAAAATAAAAATAAGAATACTTATGCTCACGTAAACTTCTTTTCTAGGGAGGAAAACGCATCTCCACTAGATTTAAGCTTAATGTTTTTTTAATATATATATATATATATATAATTTGGTTTAATCCCCACAGATATGCCAAATCAACTAGTACCAAAGAACATAGAATAATAATTGATAGCTTTTGTCACCCTCAAAATCCCCCCCTCATTTTTAAATTCAAATTCAAAAATTTTGAGCTCATGCCCTCCAAAAGTGTTTAAGTAAAGTTGGAAGTCCGAAAAGATAGAGAAATTCATGCTTTGAAATTGTTTAAACCCTCTAGTCTGCACGTTTTGATAAATTTTCCGTTTTCTGTCTAGACCCATGAAAATTTTATTATTGTCCTCATTTGAATGAAATTTTCAATCTTTCTATGGCCATGGATCATTGAACCTTGTATTGTTTTCAATCCCTTGGTTCATGAAATAAATTTGAAAATCGGGTGTGAAATGGTGGAGTTTTCTTCTTCTCTATATTTTTCCCATAGTCATGGATGATGGGCATTTTATTCCCCATCAAATTTTGGACCCATTATCCATGGGTACATGGACATATCTAATTGGAGGTAGGCCGACGAAGAAATTTGTGTTTTTGAGCCTCTTTGTAAAAAAGGTGAAAAGTCATAAAGTGACCCGCAACCTCGATCAAGCTTAAAGGAAAAATTTACATGTTGAGCCCGCATAGAGAAAGTCAAAGTCGAGAAGCAGCTTGGTAGAGAACTTTGAGGTTTTGAGCCTCTTTGTAAAAAAGGTGAAAAGTCATAAAGTGATTTGCAGCCCCAATCATGCTATAAGGGAAAAAGTCAAATATTAAGCTTTGCATCAAGAAAGTCAAAGAGGGAGGCGGATCATCGAGGAGATTTGAGAATTTGAGCCTTATTTCCAAGAGGGAAAAATTCAAATATTAAGCCCACATCAAAGGTCAAAGTAGGTGGGTGGGCCGGTAGAGTAATTTCTATTTTTGATTCTACCTTGAAAAAAGGTAAAATTATAAAAGTGGCTGCGACTTTGTCTCCACTCAAGTGAGGCCACGTGTCAAGACCATATCAAAATCAGGTGAGTGGGCTAAAATGTTCCAAAATTCCAAATCTCTATAAAGTCACAATATGCAAAAGGCTTCCTCCACACCCACTCCAGTAAATTTCTCCCACGTGGATGACTCTGGTTTAAAGTTTCAAAGGCAAGATGAACAGTTCAAATTCAAAGTTATAAAATGAGTGTAATTTTGCATTATGAAAATTCTAGTTTTTGTCGCCATTCATGTTTCTTCACGAATTAAGAATATAAATGGACATGAATGATTAAAAATAAATTGTAAACCATTTCTTACTAATAAAGAAGAATTTTTAATCTGTTTCTTACAAGATATTTAATGGCTTCTTCATGCCATTGTAAGGGGTTGGCAATTTATTTTGTAAACTCATGAGTGCATTGTACTTAGAGAAAGAAAAGAAAATATCCATTTTCTTCTACTTTCCTCCATTCTCAAATTTCTTCCATTCCCTTATGTAAAACTTATGTTTAAGCATCAATACAAGAAGAATGATTTTTCACCTCTTTGATGAGGATATTTTAGAAACTTTGAGTTCACAATCTTTATCTTGTCTTGTTTCAATTTGCAAGGTTATTTCTTCTCATAAATACATGTTTTGAAATTTCTAACTAATGCATCAAGAATCTGATTTTCTACCCGTAACATTAGTTCTCCTACCTCTTTTCTCACTCCATTTCCCACCTTCATAGAAAATTCCCCTTGCAGATAACTGCAAGAATTTTCCACAGGGTTAGTGGAGTGCCCCTATTGGATCCCCAACCAAAAGGCCACCATAGAAATCCACACTTTCTCGCACATACATACAGGCGCTTACACCTATTAAGTAGAGGGACTTAGATTCCCAGAGCATTGACAAGGAATTCAGAAATTTTTCCACCCAAAAAATTTCCTCGCCAACTATTTTTGGCACCCACTATGGGGCAGATTCAGCAACATCTGCACCTGAATACGACCGTAAGGTCAAAAAATTCAAAATTCAGAAAGAAGAAAAAAATTTCTAGAATTAAAATGGCTATATGAGCCACATGGATTCAAATCATGGCTATTCTAGGAAACCCTCTTGTTGAAAGACCTAAATTTCTCTTCCACATCCAAGAAGACATTTCTTCAGATTTGAGGGAAGCTATCTGGCATAATAGAAAAAGTGCCAATCACTACTTCATTGCCACAAGAATTCTAGACCTTGAAGAAGAACACACTACTGAATTGGAGAGGCAAAGACAAATTCCAGCACCACAAAGAAGAGCATATATTTTCAAGTGGTGGATAGAAGATACACCCAACAATAGAGACAAGGAGGACAAACTAATCCCATTTTTGAGGAACTTCAAAGGAGACAAGAGCTACTCGGAATCCAGAGGCCTCCTTTTCAAGCAACCATCATGTTAGAACCTAAGTGTTGCCAATCCTTTGGATGGTGAATTTCCATACATCAATGAGAACCTTGAATATTTCACCGACATAGAGACTAAAGAAGAAGCTAGAGAAAGAGAAGTAAGAGTGGAAGAGGAAATAAGATCTCAACTTGAATAAATTGAGATACTTCAAGCCAAGGTGACTTGAAAAAATAGAAACAAAATCCATAGCCTTAGTAAGTTTAGAAGCTAGAAATAGAGATAGAATGGGGGATCATGATCATGATCATGAGAGGCCCGTAGGCCTAATGTACCATGGGGAGGAAACACTGGTCCATTGGCTCTTGCTCAACCACTCCATGAGCTACCGAGAGGCTCGAGAAAAAAATTCCCAAAATTCAAAGGGGATGGTTCTCAACTCCCTAAAGAGCATGTAGCAACATTTATCACTACTTTTAGTGTGTTGGGTGTTGAGGATGAAGATGTGTCATCGACTCTTTGTGGAGTCACTTCAAGAGAAATATTCTCGAATGGTTCTACATGCTACCCTCGAGGTCTATCACCTGTTGGGAAGATATAAGAAGTGCATTCGAACACAGGTTCAAGACCACGGAATATTGTCAGGATCTCTTGGTCCAATTAGTAAAAATGAAAAAAGAAACCTCCGAGTCAATGAGAGACTTCATAGCAAGATATAACAGAGTGATAAGAAGAATCCCTGAAGATGTGGTGCCTCCTAAAAATAATTTGAAGAGATTCTTCATCAACGCCTTACCATCAGAAGTAGGTTTCTTCCTTAGAAGAACCCAACCAAGAACATTAAGGGAAGCTCAAGACCATGCAATAGAAACCGATGATGATCTAATATTGTCTAGTAAAGTGAAAGGCCCAAATGGGAAACAAAAGGGTCAGAATTCAAACTCTGTCACCATAGATCCAATGTTCCAAAAAATGGCAAATGACTTGGTTGCCTTGAAGAAGCAGTTGTCCAAGATCACAATGCGGAACGCTCCAAGGAAACCAAACTCCACAAATAGGCCAAGGATTTCTCCACCTCCTCATTGGATTGCTCTTAAAGCACCACTAGTCAATGTCATCTATGACACCAAAGAACCAGAGGAGGAAGTAGAAATTGAAGAACTTGAAGAAGAAAATGTGGAGGACTATGAAAACTATCTTGAGGTCAAGGAAGTTGATATGCACGATGGCCTAATTGAGTACATTGATGATGAAGATAAGGATTATGAAGAAGCTCCAAGTTTCTCATGTGTTGTTTTCAATCACACATAATCCAAAAATATGATCCATCCTCAACGGTTGCGGTAAAGGATAAGAATAATAAAGAAGATTCTCCTCCAGAGGTCACACAAAATAAAATCATCAATAGAGGATCACTATTACCACCTTCTATGGAGTTGGCCAAAGAAAAATAAGACTCACTAGTTATCAAGGATCATGTTACTATTCCAAGTAAGTCATCTGATTCTTCTTTCAGCTCAAAAGTTTCTAAGAACAATTCTCCTTTAAATGTTATTCCTACTAAAACATCTAAGGTTTAATCAAAAGCTACACCCTCACCCCCTTCCAAGCTAATTGCTATAGCCGAAAAGGAGAATTCAACACCCAAAGTAGTAAATCCTCTACCACATAAATCTTCCTCCATTTACAGAACATATTCCTTGCTCACCATAACCACATTTGAATTTGTGGAACATGCAAGCAAAACCAAAGTCCATCTCTCATAAATAGAATACCTACAAACACACCCCTACTCAACTTGATAGATTCATTAATGTAGTTTGTGGTGGTAGCCTGTATCCTTAAGTCCTAATCCTAAAGGCTTACTACCCACACCATCCACACCACCTTCACAAAACATGATAGCCCTCGGTGCCTCCAATACCAACAGATTGAACCTTTCTACCTGTCACTCCTCATTAAAGGCTTCCACTAAATAATTGTATCATAGATTTCGAGCCTCGAGAAATGTGATACCAGCCAAAGTTTCAAATGCTCTTAGCCTCACCTTGACCCAAGTAAATGGCACCTTCTACTCAATGGAATCCAAAAAAGTGCCATTGGTAGGAAGAATCAAAGATGCACATGTAGCACTAGCTGATTTTCTAGACAAGAAGGTGCTCCTAACCATACTGGTAGCAGACATCCCAACATCCTTTGGTATGCTATTGAGTAGGAGTTTTTTTAGAGACCTAGGTGGAGAGATAAAAATGGAATGGTCATCTACAACTATCCCAATAAAATGTGAGATGAATAAGTTACTACCAGTAAGAAAGATGAAGTTCACAGTATGAAGGTCTGATGATCCGAAAGCAAACATTCTCTTTCAAGATTGTGGGCTAGGAAACTACTTCCTCACATCAAGAAAAGAGGAGAACTTTCCACTTCTCATGGAGGAAGAGGAAGATCAAATTTGGATAATGGAATTTGATGGTAGTCATTCCAGTGTGGGCTCTGGAGTTGGTGTAGTATTGTACTCTCCTTCCAATGAGTTGTACCCATTTGCCTACAAGATGCAATTTGATAATACAAATAAAAATGTAGAGTATGAAGCACTACTCTTAGGCATGAGTGTAGTAGAGGACATGGGAATCAAGAAACTGAGATGCTGAGGTGATGTAAAGGTTATAGTAAAGTAGGTCCTCTAACAATATCATGTGAAGAATCCAAAACTCCGGCATTACAAAAACAGAGTGTGGGACTGCATTGAATCTTTTGATGCATTTTCCATTGAAGCTTTTCCAAGGGAATAGAATGAAAAGGATTATTCTCTTGCAAGTGTCAACTTCCCTAGTGACACCTCATCCTAATTTTGGTAAAGATAAAGTGACCATTGAAATGGTATTCATGCCTAGTGTATAGACAATGTAAATCATTGGCAAGTCTTCAATGATGATAACCAAATTCTAGAATTTTTAGTGAAAAGGGATAATTTCAATAATCTGTTCTTTGAAGGAGGTGAAAATCCACACCAAGAAGCAGCCCCCAAAAAAGAGAAAGAAGGGATTGAAGGGATTGATGATGAGGTAGTAATCAAATTGAAAGGGAACAAAATTCCTAAAGGCCTAGTCTCTTTAGAAGACCTCTTTGACAAACACGATAGATTCATTCAAGAGAAAGAAAAGCAATATTCTCGGTGCCCAGCTGATTTTGATAAAGAAAACATTGGTACCCCGGAGGATCCAAGGATGGTCAATATTGGAAAATTTTGCTCACTTAAAGAAAAATAAGGTTTTTTGAATTACTTAAGAAATAGTTAGATGTCTTGGCCTACTCTTATGATGAACTCAAATCCTTCTAGCCAAAGGAAATGCATCACTCAATTCCTTTGAAGTAGGGTGTTAAGCCCTTCAAGAAGAAACAAAGGCCATACAACCCAAATATTGTTGATACCATTAAGGAGGAGGTAATGAAGATGCTTAATTCAAGGATCATCTTTCCCATCCACCATTCAATGTGGGTGGCTAACATTTTACTAGTGTCGAAGAAGAATGGTGAAATAAGGATGTGTATATTTTCACAACCCGAACCGAGCATCACTAAAGGATAATTATCCTCTTCGTATCATGGACCATATCCTACAAGAAGTCATTGGATATGAAATAATTTCATTACTTGATGGATTCGTAGGATATAATCAAATCAAAGTGGTAGAGGAGGACCGCACCAAGACAACCTTTATAACACCTTGGGGAAATTTTTCCTACAACATAATTCCTTTTGGACTAATCAATGCAGGAGCTATATTCCAAAGGGAGATGGATTTGTCCTTCAAATATCTAAAGCATTGAATTTTCATATATCTTGATGATCTCATAGTATTTTCAAAGAAGAGGGGAGATCATATTTATCACTTCTGGCAAGTGTACTTGCAAGGTTTAGGAAATATGACATATCACTAAATCCAAAAAGTGCATTTTTGAGTCACATAAGGCAAGTTATTGGGAAACATTATGAACAAACATGGAGAACACATTGATCCCGAGAGGATTATATCCATTAAAGAACTATCCTTGTCCACAAGTAATAAAGGAGTTCATTCATTCTTCGGAAAGGTGAACTTTCTTCATCATTTTGTGCCTGATTTTGCTGAGTTAATGAAGCACATCACTTCCATGATGAAACCACAAGAAAACTTCAAATGGAACAATGAATGGAAGGTAGTATTTGAATAGATCAAGAAATCCATTTCCAAGGCTCTGAATCTTGTATCTCTAGATTTTAACAAAGAATTCATCATGTATTGTTATGCATCAGAACATACACTCTTTGCCATTCTCATTCAGAAAAATGATGAAGGTGTGGAAGCACCTATTTCTTTCATGAGTTTTCCTTTGAAAAAGCATGAACTAAAATATTTCCAATTGGATAACAATGCCTATACAAATGGTTAAGGCTGTAAAAAACTTCAGGTTTTACATACTCAATTCCCATATGGTGGTGATGGTCCCTGAAGTGCAATCAAGTCCATCTTGACACAATAGGATCCCAGAGCTAAAAGAGGAAATTGGATTGCAAAGACTCAATAATATGACTTGGAGACTAGACCCTTCAATCTAGTAAGGGGAAATGGATTGTGCAAGTTGATTGCTGAAGATGAAACACTCAAAGTTCAACATGGTGAAGAAAACTATTCTTTCTCAACTTGTTTAGAAGACAACCCATAGGTTCTCTTTTTCACCACTACTGATGAGTGGTATGTTGATATTTCCTATTACCTAAATTATGGAGAATGCCCTCCCCATCTTGATTATGAGCAAAGGAGAACACTCAAGCTGAAGGTAGCTAAATTTATAATCTGGAATCATGTGCTTTACAAAAGAGGCCTGGATGGTTATTTCCTCAGGTGTGTAGATAAAGAGCAACAAGAAAATTTTCTTAAAGCATACCATAACCAAGCATGTGGTGGAAATATTTTAGCAATGGTCACTACACACAAGATCCTATGAGGAAGGTATTATTGGAACACCATCTTTGCAGATACTCGAGATAAGGTTTCTAAACGCAAAGCATGCCAACAGATTTATTATAAGACCACAACTTACTACATTACCACTCGGACTGTGGTTATTGAAGAACCATTTCAATAGTGGGGTTGGACTTCATTGGTGTTCTAAACCCTCACTCAAGTGCAGGGCACACCTATGTACTCACAGCAACAAACTACTTCACCAAATGGGTGGAAGCCATTCCGCCAAACAAGCCAACACTAAAACAATATGCAACTTCATCAAGGAGAATATCATAGTCCATTTCAGAGTGCCATAGAATATTGTAGTAGATAATGCTACCTATTTATTTTCAAGGGAGTTGACTGAGTTTTTCTATAGCTATAGAATCTCCCTAGCTCATTCTTCTGACTACTATCCATAAGGAAATGGATAGGCCGAATCAAGCAACAAGAACATTGTGACCATTGTCCGCAATCTTGTAAATGAGAATCAAAGGAATTGGCACAAAAGGTTGTACAATACATTATGGGCAGATAGGATCACTCCTAAGAAGGAAATAGGTATGTCACCACTTCAACTATTGTATGGAGTCGAAGTAGAAATTCCTCTCACGATCGAGATTCCAGCTCTCAAGATGCTACAGGCAATAGAAGATGGTCAATAAAAAGGATTCCATTGACAAAAGGATCCTCTTTCTTAAGAAGCTGGAAGAAAATAGACTCCAAGTGGTGGATCACATTAAGGATCACCAATTGAAAGTAAAGAAGATTTTTGATAAGAAGGCCAAGGTAAGAGAATTCAAAGTTGGAGACTTCATCCTACTATGGGACAAGAGAAGACAACCAAAAGGCAACCATGCAAATTTTGATTCATTATGGCTTGGCCCATTCTAGATTCTTGAAGCTTGTAGTGAGAACACTTTTCTTCTCTCATATTTGGATGGAATGCCACTTGAATTTCCTTAGAGTGGTAAATATTTGAAATTGTATCATTAGTGAAATCGGGTTGTTCCCCCGCCTTATACCATATGTGTGTTTCCCTTTCCGTTGTGTGGTTTTTTTTTCCCTTCTGTCGTGTGTCATGTCTTTCCTTCCCATTGTGTGCTTGTGTGTTTCCTTATTCTGATATTTTTTCTCAAAGTTGTACATGAATATGCAAGGCCCAATGGATAAGGCACTGGTCAATGAATTACAAGGTCTAGAGATTGATATTCTAGATTCCCATGTCATGTCTTCACTATGCTTAGTCCATGTCATGTCCCTAAGCTAGAGCTAGTTGTTGTCACCCTCAAAATCCCCCTCATTTTTAAAGTCAAATTCAAAAATTTTGAGCTCACACCCTCCAGAAATGTTCAAGTAAAGTTAGAAGTCTGAAAAGATAGAGAAATTCAAGCTTTGAAATTGTTTAAACCCTCCAGTCTACACGTTTTGATAAATTTTATGTTTTCCTATCAGGACCCATGAAAATTTTATTGTTGTCCTCATTTGAATTAAATTATCAATCTTTATATGGCCATGGATTTTCAAACCCCGTATTTTTCAATCCCTTGGTTCACGAAAGAAATTTGAAAATCTTGCACAAAATGGTGGAGTTTTCTTCTTCTCTGCATTTTTTCCACAGTCATGGATGATGGGTGTTTTCTTCCCCATAAAATTTTGGCCCAATTATCCATGGGTACATGGACATATCTAATTAGAGGTAGGCTAGAGGAGTAATTTTTGTTTTTGAGCCTCTTTGTAAAAAAGGTGAAAAGTCATAAAGTGACCCGCAAACCACGATCAGTTTAAAGGAAAAGGTCAAATGTTGAGCCCACATCAAGAAAGTCAAAGTGGAGAAGTGGGTTGGCAAAGAACTTTGAGGTTTTGAGCCTCTCTGTAAAATAGGTGAAAAGTCACAAAGTGACCCATAACCCCGATCATGCTATAAGGGAAAATTTCAAATGTTAAGCCCACATCAAGAAAGTCAAAGTGGGGAGGTAGATCATTGGGAGATTTGAGAATTTGAGCCTTGTTTCCAAGAGGGAAAAAGTCAAATATTAAGTTTGCATCGAAGTTCAAAGCAAGTGGTCGGGCTAGAGTAATTAGCGTTTTTGAGCCCGCATTGAAAAAAGGTAAAATTATAAAAGTGGCCCACGACTCTATCTCCACTTAAGTGAGGCCACGTGTCAAGACCATATCAAAAGCGAGTGAGCGGGACAAAATGTTTCAAAATTCCAAATCTCTATAAAGTCACAATATGCAAAAGGCATCCTCCCCACCCGCCCCAGTAAATTTCTCCCATGTAGATGACTCTGGTTTAAAGTTTCAAAGGCAAGATAAACAGGTTCAAATTCAAAGTTACAAAATGAGTGTAACAACTGCATTATGAAAAGTCTGGTTTTTCTCACCATTGGAATTTCTTCACAAATCAAGAATCTGAATGGACACAGATGATTGAAAAGAAATTGTAAACTGTTTCTTGCTAATAAATAAGAAGTTGTAATTGTTTCTTGTAAGATATTTAATGGCTTCTTCACTCCATTGTAAGGGGTTGGCAATTGATTTTTTAAACTTACGATTGCATTGTACTTAGAGAAAGCAAAGGAAATAGCCATTTTCTTCTACTTTCCTCTATTCTCAAATTTCTTCCATTCTCAAATTTCTTCCATTCCCTCATTATGTCCAACTTCTGTTTAAGCATCAATACAAGAAGAAGGATTTCACAGCCGCTTTGATGAGAAGATTTTAGAAACTTTTAGTTTGCAATCCTATCTCATCTTTTTTCCATTTGCAGAGTTGTTTCTTCTCATAAATGCATGTGTTGAAATTTCTAACTAGTGCATGCAGGAATCTGATTTTATACCTACAACATTAGTTCTCCTACCTCTTTTCTCACTCCCTTTCCCACCTTCATAGAAAATTCCCACCTTATAGATAACTGCAAGAATTTTCCATAGGGTCAGTGGAGTGCCCCTATTAGATCCCCAACCAAAAGGCCACCACATAAATCCACGCTTTCTCATGCATGCATACATGATAGTTGCACCGGTTAAGTAGAGGGACTTAGATTCCTAGAGCATTGGCAAGGAATTCACAAATTTTTCCACCCAAAAAATTTCCTTGCCAACAATAGCACAAGTTACTCTCTTAGGAGAACATGTTTCTTAGAAGAAAAAGAAACCAACTCAAATTATTTGTATCATCATTTACATTAAAGTCAGTGGAAGACATAAAAAAGTATAGAAATTCAACATCTTGCATTGTCTTAAGGGGTAAAAAAGTAGAATACAAATCATCTATAAAAATACCATAGGAGTGGCCCATTCGACTCTGAGAATAAGATTATCATAACCATAACCATTGAGCTTATTGATAGCTCTTTTTGCATCCTCCATGTTGATGAAATTAACAAAACCAAACCCCCTGTTAATCCCTATCTTCTGATCCATGGCCATGTAGACACATGTGATATGTCCAAATGGCTTGAAAATATCATGTAGATCAACATCCATTGTGTCCTTGAACAAATTAGTAACTTGATCATAATTTTCATCATTTTTATGGTGCATGGTGTCACCAGAGTGGTCCACGACACCCCTGAGACTAGGAGGGATGTAGGTTCATCACCTAGGAGTGGAATAAGTGGTAGTACCGCTAGCATTACTTCCACTTGTGGTGAGGCCCTTGGTGGCCTTATCCATTGTTAATGTTTTAGTTGCACCGGTGAGGCGAGATCCTTATAAGTCCATTTTTATGTCCACCGATTTTCCTTCTTATCATAGAAATGGAAAACCATGAGCACCACACTACCCTTGGAGCCGCCTAGGACAGACAGTGCATATCCACCGATTTTGAATCATCACTTGGATTTCATCGGGTGGGGAACCGTAGTAGGATTTCTTCTAAGGATATGCATGTAAATTTTGTTGAGGGTTCTTGGTTGGAAGCAGCGCCAAACTTGTACCACTCATGGTGGTATAGATCACACTTGTTAAGGAACACTTTTTCCACTTTGTGGATGTGTGTCATAGTGGTGTGAACCACCTTCTGACCATTCTCATTGAACTTGTATTCCATGATCTTCTTCACATTATTTTCATCTAGGCCCAATGATATTTGGTGGTGGCTGATGAAAATATAGGTCTTCGTTATCCTCCTCTTTAAGCTCCCTCATCACACTCTGTCAGACGCCATCATTATTTTTATTTTATACTAGCTAGTGGAAGCTAGGCTCTATTTGTTGCTTTGGAATAACGTTTTTAACAGTTTTAAAATTTCATTCTAAACCTTGCTAAGATTTTTGAGAAATCTATTTTCATTCTTGGATCATAGATAAATGGTTTGTTTAGTCACGATGCAATCTTACACACAACAATAAACAAAAAATCTTTAAAATAATGATCTAGAAAAACAATAAATAGAAAATGTTTCAATTCTATACATGCTAGCGGCCATTAGGCTTTATTTTTTCTTTGGAATAAGGTTTAATCATTTTCAAACTGTCATTAAGATTAACATATGAAGATCTAGTAAAAAATCATTTTATGATTTCAAGGAAGCCTCCATGGATCTGCAAATCAATAAGCATAGGGGAGAGGGGCTAGTAGTGGCACACCCTAAGTTAAGGGGTCCACACAATTAATTGTTTATCGCATGAGATTGTGATTTTTATACTAATATGTAGTTCAAATTTTTGTTAGCTTATATTTTTCTTTGGAATGTTCAATTGGAGGGAAAGCCATATTTTGAATTGATTTAAAATAATAAATTTGAGTTACACTACAACCAAGGTGGAAACCAATACTTGAATATGGGTGAAAATGCTTGAACATTGAATTTTTTATACTTGTACATGGGTAAAATGTCTTACATGTCATGATGTGATTGGCTACTCTACATAATTATTATGTCAAAAATAAATAACTACTAGATAGTACTATGACAACTATTGGGTATTGTGTGATCAATAGTCATGTCAACTATTAGACCATGTTCATCTATTGGCCCCTCTCCCCTAACTTTTTTGTTTTATACAAAGATATAGTGGCCTCTAGGATTATTTATTGCTTGCGAATAAGGTTCTTATCAATTTCAAAATGTCTTTAAGATTAAACCATGCATAACTGGGAAAAAAATATTATTTATTTCAAAGAAGCCAACATCAATGTGTGAAACAAAATTTTAAACTATGTAGATCTGGGAAAACTCATTCTTTTATTGGTCCATGATCCACGATTGTCTCTTCACCCAAGTTAGAGAAAAAAATCTTTCCCAAAAAGAATCGGAAAAAAATGATTGCGCACTACGAATCTTTAAGAACCTTAAGGTAGTTATTTTATTCCATAAAAATGCACAATACATTGATGGATTTGGAAGAAAAGTATATAATTCAAATTCCAATTGTGTGTTTGAATGTTTTCAATGATCTACACATGTTTTTGTGCTCTCCTACATGTTTCAACCATGTACATAATTTAGTATAAATTTTTGAATCAGTCTTATAGTTTCCATCAAATCTCCAATATGTTAGGTTTTTAAGAGTAATTTCCTCTTTGACCTTTAGTGATAAGAATCTTTTGTCATCTATCAAAAGTATATTTTTTTCACGATAGAAATTACCGTAAATGTATACTATCTTCTGTCTTGTATGTATTTTGAACTTACATTGTTGGCATCCCCAAATGAACCTGAAGTGGGTTTCTCGTAGCCATCTAAATTTTTTGATGAACATGTATTTCACCATTGTTGAATCCATAAATGAAGACCATAAGGAAATGTCAAAATATTTTGATGCAAGTAATTATCAAGTCAGCACTAAAATCTTGTTCAAAGTATTCATTATTATTGGATCTAAAATCTGGAACCATATTACGAGGTATTTTATCACCAAAACTAGAAATTCCAAACAGCAAACCTTCAACTCCCAAAACCAATAATTTCTGAGGCTTCCCAATAGGATCTATAAAAATAACTCGTAATCAATGTAAGCTTCCAAAAGAGATTAAAAACAAGGCATATAAGAATTTAATCACAACTTATAAAACTATAATATCATCTCAATCACAGTGAAGATATAAATACTACCTACTTTTAAATTTTTAATCTCAACATATAAAATAAAGAGTGACCATATGACTGTATGAATGAATATCATTGTAAAAACATTTTGAAATAATTAATAGTTATATATTTTATGTTTGCTGCAATTTTTGGATGCCCTCCGCAACACTCAAACCCTGACATAGTATCTGTGTTATGTTTATGTACAAATCGGTCATCAACCACTTATCTTTGAAACAATTTCTTCATTGGATTTCTTCCCCACCATAAAATTTTCCGAGGGTTTCCCTTTGGGCCCATTGTAATACACAATGTGTTTCTAAGGCCAAAAATAATACCATCTCTACTCCAAATATTTTGGAGATCTTTTACTGTAATTTCATCTTCTACACAACAATGTTCTTTACCCAAAATAATAAATGGTTTGAAATCAAATGTGATTTTTTTTTCAAATCCTTAATCAACTTTTCAAATTCGGTGCAAGAGAGATAGCTAGACCAAAATCCCACTTCACATTTTGATGTCTAGTATCTTTAAAAATTCTTTGAGCCCACCTTACAAGTAGAGAGTCTCCGTACCAAACTTGATTGTGAAATCTTTACAGATTGGTTTTGTCATATAGAAAACCCTTTGAATCTAAAATAATTAAATAATCCTCTTGGCCAACTACATAGAATGATTTTTTCTCAATTGTTCGTAATTTAATATTAACTAATTTAAATAATCCAAATTTTAGTATGTTAACACTTACTGATTAAGACTCTATCTTGGATTCCCTCACACTTCCCCTTTGTAGGTTCTTATGATGATCATTCTATATAGAAAAAATCCATTCAAAATAAAAGTTAAGTCGATGTAAAAAAATACGTCAAACAACTCACTTTTATACAATATTACATAGATGTAGTTGTATATTAGCAACCAAGGCATATAGCTATTAATTCCTAGACTATGTTTATGTTGACAAAGATATGACGGGCTTAGCGACCGATAATAACAAACTTTATAGAAGTATTTTATTTTTTATTGTCTGTAAATAAATACTAACCAATAAACCAAAAATTTACTCAATTCAAAATAAATCTAATTAAAATATGCATGTTAGCGACCACTAGGGTAATACATATTACAAATAAACTACTTTGCTATAGGTTCCTTCAATTATGAGGGTCTTATAAATGGTTTTATTTATAATTGTATATGACTATCATACCATTTTTCATCTGCAAGTTCATGCGTGATGTGCCAACAAACTCCCATTTGGCATCAAATATGAAAAAATGAAGTTATTATTAAAAATATGTAAACAATGACAATCAAAAACATCTTGTAGAGATAAATTTATAAAACGAGTATTTCCCACTCACCTTTTATAGATTCATTAGATGGCTGGTTAGCGACATCTGGGGAAACAAGTTGAATTGGTTCCGACATACTAAGATTGACATCGTCTCCTTTATTTGTATGTGGAGAGGAAGAGACGGTGTCTTCCTCTATTGTTTGGTTCCTACATAAATATTATATGTATCAGTTCAAATGCATTAAACTAATAGAATTGTTTTAAGTGATCTTAATCAACGTAAAAATTTCAAATGAAAATAGTAATGTTGTAAAAACATTTCTTGATCATTTGATTCAACAATAAAAACCACAGATAGACTTGAGTCAACCAAAGCATGCACTGCAACACTATCTCCATACAACACTATAACCGAGAGAATTATCATAAGTGAGTCGAGTGAACATATGAGACCAAAACAAATAAGATCTCTTGTAAAGAAAAGGATATGTCTTTCCTCATAGGCTAATTTCATTTACAATCACCATTTTTATAGAAGTTGATCCAGCCAATCCATGGTGGTTTATGTTATATCCCCATCGTCAATATAACAATTGTGCACATCAGTTGTTGTATACATAAGACACAAGCTCTTGAATTTTCCACTATTGTCATAAAATCTATAACAGCCTTCGACAACTACTTCCCCCTTGTTTTTGACTTTTTACATGTATTTTTAATGTGTCTCTTAACATTTTTGAAGAAGCAACAGGTAAGATTACAATAATTACACAATTTAGTAGATTAGATCTGAAAAATGTAAGTAGGTCCATTATTGCATCGAAGTGAGTATACTAGACAAATTATAGAAATTTGTGATCATGCATTCTGCATTGAATGGATTAGTTAATGGAATAGAATATATTGTTGATAGGAGCTGGAAGGGATATGCACATTGACAGGTAAAGTATTCAGTGTCTTCCATCCTTGCTAGAATATTTCCTTCCATTGTAATCACATAGTTGTCTATAATTGCTTGAGCTACCACTAGGAGAACCTCTTCCACTTCAGCATCAAATTTTCTTTTTGCTGATTTTTCACTTCCTCCATAATCATATTTTATTTTTCCTTTAGTTTCTTCTCCCAAGAGTACACACAACTAGTGGTAGTGACATTCATGCACACCATATTTTTCAACAATATTTTTTAGTGCATTCTACCAATACACGATTACATGGATGTTTACTTTTCATATATTTTATAAATTTTTCTCTCATCCTTCTGTCATCTTTTACTCTTTGGCAGTAAGTATCTAAAGTCTCTACTATGATGCCTACTTCAATAGAGTGAGTTAGCCATACTTTCCTTGCAATTTATCTAGTAGAATTGATATCTCCTCATTAGTCATTCCTCTTGCAGGCCTGAAGTAATTCACCGTGAACCTTTCCAATGAATTTGGTTGAAAGTTAGGTTGGTTATCCTTAAAAGGAGAACAAACAATCCCATTAGATTTAAATAACTCAATGGTTGTTGTCAATTTTGTCCATATGTCCTCAGGTAAATATAGAAATTTCATTTTGTCATGAAGGGTATCTCTGTCTTAGACACTTTGAAAATAACAAGACATTGCATCTCGAAACACTACATTGAAAGATGAAATAGTATATTTATTTTCTGCATATTACAAAATTAAATTTTAAGAACAAATGCACTAAAATTAAGTTTCGTTACCTTTAAATTTTAAGAATTTGTTTTGCGTACTCTGGCCTTTAAGGACATCCTAGGGATATCCAAATCATTTGAGCCTTATAGAGTACATCAATAAAATTAGTATCAATCCAATTTTTGTTTACATCATTTTATTGCTAGAAAATTTTAACAATGACTTCACAAGGAGCATGTGAAGACATAATGCGAGCCTTTCTAAACTACATCTTAGTATGTAATGACTTGTATTTTCTTTCAGCCAAAAAAACAAATTGGGCACAAATGGTATGTTGACCATCAAGAATGTAGAAGTGCACTTCATCCCTTTTCAGGTCATCTGGATCCTCAAGTTGCAAAAGTTCCTTTATAGAAGATAAAAATGGAAGAAGTGCATCCCTTAGTGTAGGAGTAGTATTAATCAACATTGAATAGACAAGAAGGTCAACATTCTCATCATGCACAACACATAATTGATATTCTTGAGGTGCCAAATGGCACCTAGAAAATTCAATTGGAAAAGCATCACCATTGAACAAAAATAATTTTAATTGTTCAACATTTGAAGTTTTTATTTGCTCAAATATACTGGTCACTTTCTTCAACAACAAATCCAATTTATTATTCTTTTTAAGCCCTTAAAACTTTGACTTAGATGGATCTATCTCTAATTTAGACAAATAAGATCTCCTCAACATTGTAAATAGCTTTGCATGTTTCGGTGGAGAAAGCAAATATTTTCTATTCAAATAATGACAAATAGAAGAGGTATCCTTGCTTCTATACAATTTTTTGAATACCAAATTCATGTTATTATGAAATTAAAGGGAATTTCCACAACTTTATTTTTTTCGACTGCATGAAATTTCCCAAATTCCAACCATATTTAAGACAAGAGCATGCCTTATTTTCTCTAGAAGCCTTCATTTCTGTTTCTTGAACAATGAAACTTCCAACTCCATGTCAATAATAAGGCACTTATTCAGTTCAACGTCAATGCATTCAACTTGAATACGCAATATTTTCTCATCAATAAATTTTGAATTTACTACCATACCAAATTCTTTGACAATGTCCTCATCAACAAAAAATAACCATAGATCACCGTGGTAATTTTCCGGGAATGCATTTCTACAAACTAGTCATCGTATCTCTTTTTCCAATCCTCTTCTCCTTCAATCAAAGGAATTTGCATGAATGAAGTGCGATCAAATGGAAGACATATTACTTGAAAAATGAATTAAACAAATTAATATTTCGTAAGTAATTGGAAAGGAAAAATATTGTTTCTCAACAGTGCAATAACAATGAGATGTCGTATCTTAATGTCATTATTTTCATAGAGTAAAAGTCAATAGGAATAAATATTTATAGCATAGCGGTTACCAAGAATACTCCAACCCTCATTTAGTTATAAAAAAGAAAGCATTAATAAAAAAGTGTTATGCGTTGCATAAAGCAATGTAAACAATTAGTTGATATTAAATTTTGTTTATTTCAAGTAGTGAATTTTTTGCTAGAAGTGAAGACTAACTGCCATTATCATCTATATATTCCCATCACTAAAAAAACATATTTGAGTTAAATCAACATCAAGATAGTATGTTAGGCTAGGAATAACATGTAATAGACTTTGAATATACCTATGTTAATTACATGTATTCATAAAAGTGATAAATATGTTTAATTGTGTTTGTTCGGAAAGTGGTAAATATATTTCTTTTCTTTGAATATTAGTTTTCTTCTCTTGTCTTGGAACATCAAAGAAATGAAAATTCTTGGTGACCACCAAGGTATCAATGAAAATTTTTAGCGACCATTAAGTATTTAATCAAAGGAAAATTTGTTAGGCCTTGAAATATTGGTTAAATACCGGAAGGCACATGAGCACGTAGTATTAATAAGAGGAAGGAAAATTAGGGAGAAGCACACAGAAAAATAGGTTTAATAAGGGTGTAGGAGAGACCAAGGCACACGCAGGAGACAAGACATAGGATCTAAGGACTTAGCCATATTCGGTGTTCTAAAGGCACTTTAGGAAAAACGTGACCCAACTAGGCATGCTGAGTGGATAAGGTGCCAGCATGGAACCTTGGAGGTCAAGAAAATGATATTCTATGCATGGAATATTCTTAGAAGACATCATTATAGAAAGTGGAAGATCTCACACTAGATAAGCATTCACCAATGAAGGACCACATGGACACTTGGCATGTGATCTACTCTTGAAGGAAGGCATGGCAGTGGGTATTGGACCTATAAAAGGGATGATTGGGTAGAAGAAAGAGGATGAATACATATAGCATGGGGAAGGAAAATCTTTGTAGAAAGTATTAGAGGCCCTAGGGTTGGGGTTTTTATTAGGGAGTTGTAAGAAGGTCATCATGTCTAAGGGATGGGTCTGTAAAATTTATGTAATAAGGAGGGCATAGCTAGGACTCCTGATATATGAGTTAGATCTTTTTTTTAACATATATTGCATGGGCTAGATCCCTGGAAGTTATTGTATTCAACCTGACATGGCCTTTTGAATGTAATGTGGTTATTTAACACTCTTGATATATATATATATATATCTTTTCTAGATATCTTGTTCATGGGTGTAAACCCTAGTGTCATTTATTTATACTATGAATCAAATCTGCTCTTCATAATCCATGTTTTGTTATTTCTCTCATTTTCATGCATGGATATAAGGATATGGTAGATCATATTGTGATTTTACATGAATATCTACTTTTCTGTAACTAATCCTTTAACAATGGCAATATATTCTCACAATGCTCACATAATGGAGGGGCTCGGTGTCCGTGTTTTCCTCGTGTGAGTTCTCGCCCCCCACCGGGTGATAGGATGGCGTGCATGGGGTAAGAAATTTTACTAAGGGTACATAAAAATGACTACATATTGGTTCTATTTTCGGGACCTCTTTTCAAAGTTGTTGTGAGAATGATGTGTGATGAAAGAGCACTTGACCTTATCTGATGTCAAATCATGGTTTAAGAACATGGAGGATGAGTTTGATGCACACAGATGGGTAGAGGAGCACTTGTATCATGAGTTGTATAAGACCTTATTTTTCGCTTTCTAGTAGATTTGTATGAATGGATTTCGGTGTACGCATCTAGATCAAGCTAGTATTATAGATCTTGCATGTGGACCCAAGATGAATATTAGAGGCTACAAGATGTTGATCTAACTTGGACATGTGTTGTTGATCATTGGTGGAGAAGAGTGTTGACCAGTTATACCTTGGAATATGTTATTTCTATGTATTATTGTCCAGAGGTTACTGAGTTTGAGTTCCTAAGGGAGCCTAAAGGATTGTTTTTGCATGTTATCCCCTTAGCCATAAAGATCCTGATCATTACACTAAGTTTGGAAGTATTTCCTATGGTCAGCTAAGCTTCTTTGAGCATTGGGAAAGGAAGCTAGGGTGGAGGAAGATGACATACCTTGCGGCTAAAAAGGAGAGAGAGGAGAGATGACTCAAGTATAGTGAAGCTTGTGAAAGGGATTTAGCTTGAAAATGCCAAAGTTATAGGATTCATGGATCTATGGAGGTAGATGTTATAAGAAGGAATTGATGTTCATGTAAAGGACATGGATCTTGAGTAGTTTTTGATACCCCATCTTGGAAAGTGCAAGAGAGAGACCCCTTTAGCTTCTGATGAGAGTTCATCACTTGGAGAAAGGATATCCGTCAGTGTGCATCTGAATCCACCTGGTGACCAACCCCTAGTGCTTAGTCTTCCAAATCAAGAGATAAGTATTACTAACCCAATTGGTATTGGTGGGAGTGACCGATCTGCACCTAGGAGATATAATTTCTCATTTGGTACATCTATGGTTGCATAATAATTCCTTGTGTTTAGAAGAATATTGTTTGGAACGAAATTTGGGAAAAGTATGGGTACGTAAAGTTTGGGTATCACATCAAGAAGTGGCGTGAGACACACATCTAGTAGCGGTGTAATATCACAAACAGTTGGCTTGCAATTCAGTGGGACACTGGGTGCGACCGCTTCAAGCCCGTTACATCGCTACATGAGGTGGATTTAGTGGTATATGAGCTGGAAGATCTGGAGGATATGGTGGATTAGGAGGAATAGGGCCTAGTGGATCTAGTGGATTTGGTGGTGGAGGTAACACCAGAGGGAATCAAGGTTTTTGTCATGTGGAAAGGGCCTCAACAACCTCAACAAGTGTTTTTCAAAATGTATTTTCATCTACTAGACTACAAAGGTGTTGAGGATGTTGCAGAGCATGTACATAAGTGTGAGCTACTATGGTGTGTAAAGGGGATCACTACCCCAGAGAGGAAGGAAAGTTAGGTTACAATGACGTTACAAGGATGAGCGCATAGTTGGTACCGAAAGTATGACCCCCATCAAACAATGGTGGATTACACCATGCTATGGAATGCCTTCTTGGTTGAATTTCATATCCCTGAGTTTGAACAAAAGAGAATTAGTACACTGAAGGAAATTTAACAAGGTATGGCAAAGAGTGTGTGGGAATAAGATGTGCATTTCAAGACTCTCTTATCAAAAATATCTTATGATATTAACCCCTCTCATCATGCTCAGTGGTTTTTTCGAGGGTTGATAACACCTTTTAGAAGAGAACTTTTTCATAAGACTTTCATAGACCCACGTGAGGCCTTATAAGCTTCCCTATGTGTTGAGGCTATTGGAAGCATTGATACTATTATTACCCCATTTCTTGAGGATCAGATTTATCAAGGGATATACCAAGAAAAAATCGTTTGTTACAAGAGAAGAGGTGGTGCGTGAGAAGTATACAGACCATTCTCATCAAAATGAGGTGTATCAAGAGACCATGGATGTAATTCAAATCCTACAAGGAGATATCTAGTGCCTAAAGGAACAATCAAGGTAGTTAGAGCTAAGGAAGAATGTGGAGGCTCAAAAAATGATCTAGATGTGGTAAGGGAAGTATGCAAAATGTTAAGGCAAGAGAATATCATTCTTTTGTTAAGAGAATGGTTATGGGAAAAGGTACCATGTTCCGAGGTAGAGCGCAAAAGGTAGGTTTTGCATGCTAACCTTCCTCCCCACATCCTTGACTATAATAAGGATATTACCTTGAATTTTGTTGTGGATGGATGGCTTCTGAGCAATATTATGATTTACACAAGTGCAAAAGTCAATGTTCTCACTCTAGACGCATGACATCAAATGGGAAGGCCCCCATTACAGCCATCTTTGAATGTGTTGTATATGGATAAAAAGACAAAGGAAATGCCCATTGGTATCTTGAAGGATGTTTTTATCACTATCCAAGGGGAAAAGTTCACTAGGGATTTCAAAGTCTTGCACTACTGAGGGAGACAACTTTCTAGCATTACTTAGGCCCCGGTGCTATAAGAACAATGTTGACCTATGGTTTAATAAGGGATACATAAGCTTTGAGAAAAAAGAATATTAGGTCATCATCCCCTTAACCAATGGGAAATCAGTACCATATACTGAGCCCTTGGGAGAAGAAGTTCTTGATAGGATCTATATATGCTCTATTAGGGACCTTGAGGTGATTCACCCTACAGAGGAAGTTA
This sequence comes from Taxus wallichiana var. yunnanensis, assembly GCA_018340775.1. Lineage (NCBI taxonomy): Eukaryota > Viridiplantae > Streptophyta > Pinopsida > Cupressales > Taxaceae > Taxus > Taxus wallichiana. The sequence continues at coordinate 161,861,735 of CM031243.1, read as the reverse complement.
TTCGGTTTGAAGATGCTCAGTCCATGAGTGATATAACTAGTGTGGCATGTGATAATTAGGCACATGGTACTTATGATTTAATTGGGTGGCGATTAAGTGGATCTTATAAAAGGCTAATACATGAGTGCTTAGTAGGGCGCTTGGGAGGGAAGAATTTACCAAGTTATTTTGGGGAACCGTACGTACCCAAAATTGTAGGGTACTACACCGTCGAACAATGTTACATGTGCCCCAATGATGATACAGGTCTCCTCGCAAGGTGTTTAGGATTCAAAAATCTCTCCAAGTGTACATTAACATCCTGCATGCCCCACTTAGCCTCTACGTGCTTTGTTTTGCTCTTTCCCCCTCTTTTCCTTTGATTTTGGTCTTGATACGAAAACCCCCACCACCCTGCACAGGTGGCGGTCTCGTGACAGTGCCGCCAGGTAGGATGGCAGTCCGGTCCTTCACGCATTTTCTAGAATGTTCTTTTAATCATGACTTGTGTAAAATTTCAAATTTTACCAACTTTTTCATCTGTTTTTTCTTGTATTTATGATTTTGGTTCCCTGTAATAGTGTTTCTCCATTGTTTATTGTAAAAGAGTTCAATTTGGATTTCACCTTTGGGTAAATGGGAATTCTATAAATAGCTGGTTGGTTTTCAAGCAAATGGCCTCTCAAAACTGTGCCCCTCCTCTCATTTTAGAATTTAGTCTTTCAGTTCTTGCTTAGGAATTTTATTAGTTGTATTTGTTGCATACATAGTTAGTGTTGTTTTGCTATTTAAGAGTCACATGATCTTCTTGTTCTTGTGTCATTACTGTTTCATACAATCAATTGAGGTAGGATAGTTTCATTTTTAGTCTGAATCCATTAGAGTTGTAGGTTTTGTTCATCAAGAAGGATAGTTTCAGGGTTCGGATGTTTTGTGTTTTATGACTCGTAATAAATCCTGTTAGGAATTACATAAGCCAAGCTCTATTCTCTTGCGCTATCCCTCTCCTACTCACATTATATTTGGTCTACATCCAAGGCTGCGATTGTTCCAATACCTACTCTTGTTGATGCTAGCATTACACACTTTTCTAGGATTCACGTGAGCACGAAGGAATGAGGAGACCACACTGAGGGGACAAAGCCACACACAATCGGATTCACCACTGATATGCAAAATCTAGGTTTAAGCTTTCAAATTTCTAGTTAAAATATATCAAATAAAGTAGTGAATCATCTAATTTTAGTTAATCTCTCTTTTGATATTACTGGGGAAGTCATGGGGGTTGATAGTTTCTAAGAAACTATTATTCATTCCCTCTTCTCGAGGTAAGATCGGGGTCTTTCAAATAGATTAGATTAGTTATCTGGTTATTTAGAATAGATTTACAGCTGCACAGGCAAGTAGCTATACTCGGTTGCTTTGTTTTTTTTAATTTTGTTATTATTTTAGTTGTCACTTTCTAGATACATTAAATAATTGCTCTTTCAATTTTGTTCAATAGTTTATCGAAAATACAAAAACTAGAGAATTTATATATGCTTTGTAGAAATACTTTGCATAATTAGCTTTCTTTTCTTTAGTTAGATTTATATTATTTCCTTTTGTATAACAATCACGGGACCTAGGGATCCCGAGAGAATACATATTTGACCCAATCGTGCCTCAACCCAATCTTGTTACAGCAATAATCGACATAAACCAAAATATTAGAATCCAAGTCTTCCGAACAACAACAGACCTACAAGAAATCAGCCCACAGTTAAGAGGATTAAACATAGAAGATGACCAAGCACATGCATTTTGGACAAACCAGCCAAACTACAGATTTCCCTAAATAGATATCCGCATGACTGTAGAAGGGCTTGAAAGAGAGAAATGTTCGGTTGTGATCCTTTGGTCCCACAACCAGACATAAGAGATATCCTCATTGACATAGACACTAGCTTAAGAATTCAAGTTGCCAGAATGCCTGTAAGGTACTCTGAGAAGATTGCACAACTTTTAGTTCTAAATATAGAGGCCAAAAAGGCATATGACTACTAGATATTAGGGATTAGGGATTAATTCTAGACATGACCATAGGATGTCCATAATGACCACAAACTTACTACCGTGATCCATAGATCCCACAACACAATAAGTCCATAGGTCAATCGACATTGATGCTAGTTTATGCACATTAGTATTTAGGTCCTCTCCACTTCCACCAATCATTATCGTACAACTATTCTCACTAGACGTAATGCTAATCAAGCTAAAGATTTCGGACTAGACCAAAGAATCGACCATAGAATCCACCATATATCCACCATTCATTTTCATGACCTTTTCAGGAGACATATACAAAGCACCCACACGAGTTATCTTCCACGCATCCCATAACCCATAGATCGGATCACGCCGAGCTTCGATATTGATTGGAGCCTTCGACCAGTCATCCTCAATGACCTATGTATCACTTTGGTTTAAGTTAGGAGGGCCTTCTTTGCCTTAGATTCATAGATTCCATTAGTGCACGTCGAAGACATAAGATTTCCTAACTAGTTTACCTATACCTCATGTATATTCCATCCCCACCGGCTATCTCGGCATGACCTCGGGAGGTCGGGTGTGAGGAAGAGTTACTTGTAGATTCCCATGCTCACTTGTCACTTTTCCATCATACAAAATTGGTGAACCCAACGTGAAAAAACAACTATTTCATCTTACCTACCTCATTAGCCTTCACATCAGCTTCACCCCCAAGATTAGTGAACCTGATATTGATGGAACAATTTCTTCACTTTCACACTCTTCTTTTAGTTTTATCCATCTTCACTTCTTCCCATTATTCTATGGGTATTCATATACCCCGAATATTTCAGAGTACGATGCATATGGAAGACCTCTTTCGGTATTGAAACAAGCTATAGTCAAACAAATAGACAAACATCGCCTCGCTTTCTACATGGGCTGATAACTATTCAAATAATTACTTATAATCTCAAACTCCCCTCAAAGGACTAGATATAGTTCTTCTTTCCAAATAGAGGAGTTGGATCAGCTCACTCAAACACAACAACCAGAGCCTTCAGGCTCAAACAACATGACGCTCACTGGATAATCTGGTTCATCTCCTCAAGTTTTGCTTAGACCACAAATCAATAGGCAGTCGGATCCATATCTATTTTTAGATGATGACCATTTAGCGCATTATTTCGGAGTGAACAATGCTCTCAAAGTATGTACCCACCTATATAAGGTTTACAAACACAACCCGAGGTCACTTTTCAAGAAAACACCTCCATTCCTCCACTGTGGGGAAATGCCCACGATGGAACTTGGCAAGGTAATGACCAATTCATAGCAGGGTATCATACCCCTTTACAGCCTCAAATGACACAACAAATGCCCATAAGGCAAAATATTGTGTCTTCACCAATAGAGGTCATTTCAACCTTGGCTGAAAAGGTTAGAGGGCTGGAACTTGCTCAAGAAAATCAGAATTCATATTTTAGGCAAGTAGGAATCCCCAACCCTCCACATCATCCTAGCCAAGTAGACCTCCTCATGGGAACAGCACGTTGGGCATGCCTCCTCAGTATTCACAACAAACACCAACTAGAACTGCGTTCTCTAATGCCACTCCAGTGGAAAATATGATACCTCCCGGTCTAGTACAAAATAATCCATTCCTGGGCAATGCTCCTCCATACTTAAACATGTATTCCAAGTCACCACAAGGAGATATGTTCTCTTCTCCCAACATGTTCACTCAACCACAAGGATTTCCTTATGCCCCTGCAAATGCATATGCTACACCATATCAACAAACCATCCCACCTCCACCCCCTCAGCAAGCGCCATCGATGGTCGAAACCTATGTGATAGGAACTTATTCAGAATATTTGAAAGAACCTTTAGACTTCACCATACAAAGCATCATGCTTCCAAGACCTCTTCCCGATTTTCCCAAATACAAAGGGGAGGGAGACCTAAATGCACATATCAAGGCCTATGCCACAGCCATTTGAGAACTGCTCCCTTGGGATGGGGTTGTTGCTAAAATATTCCCCAAAACTTTAGAGGGCATTGCCCTTGATTGGTATTACAGAATACCTGAAGCCTCAATACATTCATTTAAACAACTTGTTTCAAATTTCATCAAGGCGTTTGACATGAACAAACTGTTGAGAATAGGAATCAGGGAATTCTTGCATATTAAGCAAGAACACAATGAATCTGTTGCTCATTTCATCCAAAGATGGTGTACAGTCCTTTATTCTTCGGCAAGTGCTCCAAACATGGATCAGATGGAACTATGTGATTTATTCCTTCATTCTCTCAATAGAGAGATAAAGGAAGAAGTCCAGAAGTTCCCACTAAGAACTTACGATGAAGTAATTGAGAGTGCCCTCCGAATAGATCAAGCTGTAATAGATAGCGGTCGCAAGACGTATGGAACAAATAGGAGGTTAATCATCCCCAATCAAAACACTACGACCTATCCTAGTATAATAAATGCTAATCAAGGACCTAAAATCCTTAAAAAGAATCGTGGAGTGACAACAGATGGAGTAACTGACCAAGCTAAAAAGGAAAATGCTGTAAATGCTCCACCACTGGTTAATAGTCAACGAAACAACAATTTTACCCCAATAATCAACATAGTGGATTTTAATCATCCACAACAACAACAACAACAACAACAAAAGATCCAGACATAGGGTCCAAGACAAAATGTAACTGGATATCAAAACTAAAACCAAAACCAAAGACAACAAATGCAAAACTTTAATCCTAATAGTCAACAGTTTAATCAGAGTTTTGGACCACAACACGCACCAAACTAGCAACCTAGGAATTACAATCCTAACTCATATTGTGGTTTCCACAAAATTTGAGGCCATGACACTAGGACTTGCCACGATTACAATAAATTCATGCAACATTTGCTAGAGAAACAAAGACAACTTTTCATAGATATGTTCTTAGCAGATCCTGCATCATCTCATGCCAAATAATTTTGTGGGAGTAATCTTCCCTCAAAATGCACCCCTCAAGATCTTCAATCATCCACCGCCAAATCACAATAACAACAAATTAAATCCAAATGGGACGAACAAGGGTGTAATGACAAGAATTAATGATCATGAAGCCTCCACTTCACTAAATCCTCCTCTCGCACCACAATTAGGAAATCATCCATGACCCAAGATAGTCAGTTTAGTGAAGTTAAACACTGAGCTACACGTGGAAGCTATAACAAGGACACGAGAGTATTCCTCTCAGCCAAATCCAAGTTACCCACTAGAGACAAATAGCATTGAACAACCATTAGTAAAACCCGTAGGTGCCTATGATTTAATTAATGACCTAACAAAGACCTTCTCTCACATCTCCTTTTGGACTTGTTGAAGAACTCTCCTGCCCATAGGGCTAATCTTTTAGAAGTGCTAGGTTTAGGTCATTTATTAACATCACTCCACCTCCCGAAACACAATTTAACCATATAGACTTTGATATTCACCCTCCAAGGCAGCCGGATATGGATACCGAGTTTATATTCGACATAAAAAAATTCCAATAGACATTGAGATTGCACGTAGAGGTGATCCAACCTTACATTTACAAGTGTGGGTTTATAACAACTACGTTAAACGTGCAATGGTTGACGATGGGGCAATGGTTAACATAGTCCCCTTCTCTTTCCTTCAAAATCTAGGGTATGGAGAAACAAATTGTTCCATGACTCGGAATACACTAAGAGGCTATGATAGCCTTAAAGCCACTTCGATTGGGACTATAATACTACCAGTCACCTTAGGACCCAAAACAATCCTCACTAAGTTTTATATTATAGATTGGGAAACAAACTATAATATGATCCTCGGTCGACCATGGATACATCGTATAAAGGCAATCCCTTCTATGTTATTTCAAGAAATAAGATTCTTACACTTAGGAAAGATATTTGTAGCAAAAGGTGATCTGAAACCATTTGATATACACTTAGCAGACCTGAAGAAAAGGCCGTGTTCACTCGAGTTTGAACTCTCAATAAACCAACTTAATAAACCAACTGACTCAAAACCAGAAGAAAATTTGATACCTACAATGAAGTTAGAAGTTACAAACCTAGTCAAGAACATCTCAAAGCACTTAAGGATGAGGCTAATGTTGTAGAAATAGTGTCATTAGGAACTCTACTGCAATAATTGTCAAATTACTAGAGCAAGATTTGCCAATTTTCCTACCATTCGATTCCATAGGTATGGGATGTACCTTAGGAGTTGGTTCTCTTCCAGCAGAGGAACTCGCATGGTAGAAGTAACCAAATCAGAAGAAATAGACATAGCAAATGTCCCAACATCCATCTTCCCAAGTAAATATTGGACTCTCCATTTTGATGAAGCTAGATGTTGTTATGGGGCTGGGTAGGTGTGATCTTTACTTCTCCCGAGGGAAAGATCCTATGGTTCACCTTTAAATTAAATTTTGAATGTACAAATAATGGCATTGAGTACGAAGCCCTCCTCCTTGGTCTCATCATAGCTAAAAGGATCAGTGTTAATGACATCAGAGTGTTAGGAGACTCACAATTAGTAGCAAACCAAGTCTCTGAGGTGTATGAGACTAGAGCTGAACACTTACAACTCTACAAAATAGCAGTATTAGATTTGAGAAAAGGATTTAACTTCATATCCATTGAGGCAATCCCACGAGAACAAAACCTTCTCACAGATTCAATAGCAACCTCAGCTTCATGTTTCACTCCAAACAATGAGTTGGAAGACACCCGTTTCATGGTATCCCTTCACACTGAACCATTAGTAAAGAAAACATCAACAAACCCTCTTCTAATGCACATAGTTGAGAATAAATCTACTATCTTAGGCCATGTGGAAAGTGATAGAGCTACTCTTGATTACCTAAACGCCTATGCAAAGTTACATCTCACCCATCACATGGTATATTTTTCCTTAATCCCATATTCATCTTCTTACTTTGGAAATCCCATGATGAGCTTCCCCCATAAAAGGAGCTCGACATATATGCGGTAGAGAATGGAGAAGATCTGGAACTACCTCCATCCCGCTTGAGTTTGAAGAAGGTAACGCTTCTTTAATCGAAGAAACGATTGATATTAACATCGAATGGAGGAAGAACTAAAGATCTTGAAACTAGGATCTTTGTTAACGCTAGAAGAGATAGAAATACACACTCAAATCCTTAGAGAACATCAAAAGGATTTTGTATTTAATTATAAAGAAATGATGGGAATTACACCACACATTATGGTACATAACCTCATCACCAAATTGGATGTAAAGCCAATTAAACAAAAATTGAGACCAATGAAACCTAAGGTAGCTCTCATGGTGAAGGAAGAGGTAATGAAACTTCTCGGGTAGGGTTCATCAAACCAGTCGATTACTCTCAATGGGTATCTAATATCATTCCCGTTCTAAAAAATAATGGGAAGATACACATCTGCATAGATTTCTGAGACATTAACAAAGTGTGCCCCAAGGACAACTTCCTGTTACCATCCATTGACGTCATCATTGACGCAACAGCTAGATTTGAGATTTTGTCTCTCATGGATGGATTCTTGGGATAAAATCAAATCAGAATATCCAAACAAGACCAAGCCAAAACCATGTTTATAACTCCTTGGGGAACTTATTGCTACGTTGTTATGCCATTTGGTCTCAAGAACACTGACGCTACATACCAACGGGTAATGACATACATATTTCATGATCTTATTCATAAAATCATGGAATCCTATGTAGATGATTTTTTGGCCAAGGCCAGGAAATTCTGTGATCACCGGAAGTGCTCCGTCGTCCTTTCACATTTTATCGAGTACGGAGTCACACTAAACCTATAAAAATGTGTATTTGGTGTGACAGGAGGGAAAATCATAGGTTACATTATATCATCATGAGGGATCGATGTGGACCCAGCCAAAATCTGGGTTGTTCTTGAGATGATCCCACCATCAAATGATTCTGGCATTAGATCATTTCTCGGAAAGCTTTGTGCAATCTAGAGATTCATTCCAGACTTAAGTTTTGTTGTTCATCTAATCAACAATTTGTTGAAAAAGGATTGCTACATTATTTGGACAAAGGAATGCCATGAGGCCTTTGAAGAAGTTAAATGCTTCTTACTATCTCCTCCCACATTAATGCCACCTAGACCAGATCATCCTTTAATCTTATATTCACGAGCTACAAATGTCTCTCTAGCCTGCATGTTGGCTCAAGAAGACAAAAATAAACGATAATGTGTAATCTATTTTACTAGCTGAACGTTTCTTGATTATGAAACACATTATACTCAAGCGAGAATGAGAATGCCTTGCCATAGTATTTAACTAAACACTTAATACATTACATGCTAAATCAAGAAACAAGGGTTATTGTAAAAATAGACCATTTACAAAATTTCCTCACGCAAGGTCCTTGTCTAAAAAGGTTGGATGCTTTATAACCTTAATGGGTGAATTCAAATTAACCTTTGTAAACCAAAAGTCCATTAAGGGACAAATCATTGCAGATTGGTTAGGTGACAAACCGTTAGACGGAGCGATCTTGTAGATCTAGATTTTCTGATGAATGCATATATTACATTAAAACCAGACCTCAAATCTCGAATGTCCTTGGCATACTGATATTATTAATTATATCATGGACCATATGTATCCGTAAGGTGCTACACCACAACAAAGAAGGTGATTACGTGTTATCGTAGCTAAATACGTTATTATAGAACAAGTGCTCTATCGTAAGGCTTTCGATGGAATGCTTCTAAGGTGTGTTGACACAAAAGAATCCAAGAAGATTCTCTACGAATCCCATAGTGGAATATGTGGTGGCCATTTTGGAGGTCATGCCACTACCCGTAAAATACATCGGATGGGCTATTTCTAGCCCACTCTAGAACATGACGCAGTAGAGTTTGTACGTAGATGCCATAAATGCCAAGAATTTTCCCACAAGATTCACATGCCGGCACAAGCTCTACAACCAATCACGACTCCATGGCCCTTTTCTATGTGGGGCATAGATTTGATAGGGAAATTCTCTCCCTCGTCAATGGATGGCCATAACTTCATAATCACAAATGACCATGAATATTTTACCAAATGGGTAAATGCTATGCCTCTTACCACCGTACTGTGCGAGTGCCGTGATCGCCAAGTTCATTTTGAACCAGATCATTTGCAGGTACGGTGTCCCATAAATAATTATCTCAAATAATGGCACTTCCTTTAAGAATGACAAGGTCTGTGAGCTATGCAGTAAATTTAAAATAAACCACCATACGACCTCCTTATATTACCCTCAAGCCAATAGGCAGGCTAAAGCAAGAAACAAGACATTGAAAGCTATTCTCCTCAAAATGATAAAAGAAAAAAAATGAGATTGGAATTTAAAGTTATATCTAGCCTTGTGGGCCGACCAAACCTCAATAAGAACACCAACAGGAGCAACTCCTTTCTCATTAGTATTCGGAGCAGAAGCAGTTCTCCCACTTGAGGTTGAAATACCCAGTCTTCGCATCTCACTACAAGGGATTCTGGATGAAGAAGCTTATAGAGAAGCATGTCTCTCCCAACTAGAAAGCCTAGATGAAGCCAGGTTAAATGCTAAACAATGAAATAGAGTCTATACTGACCCGATGTGCCGGTAATATAACAAAAATATCTAAGTGAGAAATATATGAAGGAGATCTAGTTCTAAGACTAGATAGTCGGATCAATAATAAGACCGGTGAAGGAAGGAAATTTCGGCCCAAATGGTTGGGCCCATACCGAGTCATGAAAGACTATGGAAATGGTGTGTATCTCTTATGTACACTAGAAGGTGAGGAATTCAATGAAACAATCAATTCCTTGCATCTTAAATGATTCTATGCATAAGTTACTAGCACTATTTGTATAATTATATCTACATTGCATCTTCATGTAGTTAGGTTCATTTTGTTCACTTGTTTCATAAAAATTTTGTGGTCAAGGGACTTTCTCTTAAGGAATTCATTACAAACTTTTGATGGTATTGGTAGAAGCATTCCAATCATACTTCTTCATTTTCATAGCGTCATCAACCGTTTTAGAATCATTTCATCAATTAAAAGCTAGATATGACAAAGTCTTAATGGTAGCCATACCAAGCCACCGCATGCTTGTTCTCAATTTTTGTTTCTTCCTAGAATAGGTGTCTTGCCTATGGTCTATTCTAGAAGCTTCATGGTGTCACATCTATCCTGTATATATATCTCTTTGGAAATAAGAACATACTGAAATTTTGCTCAAGTAAGTCAAATATAGATCAAACAAAAAAAATTATTTTTACACATTTCCTTGCCCTACCAACCTTCGATGATGAGCTTGCGTCTCTTACTAGTGACATAGGGTTGGGAAAGGATGGGAATGCCCTTACTCACCTATGCCTTGTCCATGGTGATAAGCCCATGCTTCCTACTAGAAGCATGGGGCAAGGTGCAAGGGGTTCTCTTGACAATAAACGTTGAAGGTCATAAGCAAACAGTTCAAATAAACCTTTGAAATCTTGAGTCATAAATAAATGAATCAGATGTCCAAAATTCCAAGAGATTTCAAAACCCTGAAAACTAGATTTTGTCAACCAAGTGGCCATTTATGGATCTAAGTCTAGATAAACTACAAAGCAAGTCACATTCTAAACTATGGAGTCACTTGAGTAGGGTAGGTTTGTAGCATCCTAATTTGGTTCCACCAACTCTTTGTCTATCTCTCATCATTTCCATTTCAACACACCTCATAGCTTGTGCCCTTTCTAGCTCTCGGTGGTGAGCCCTCGCATCTTACTAGTTGTGTGGAGTTAGGAGTGGGGCAAGTACATCTGCTCATCATACCAGTTCATCATTACATTTTTTCAAAACAATATGAAGTACCAGAAAAATTTCTTATGAAAGCTAAAGTTCAAAATCACATTGTGTCTGCATTATCATATATCAGCATTACGAAATACAAAAAGAAAGAAAGAAAGCATTTGTGTCATTTCTTCTCCATTGCATACATTCTGAAAAGCATATAAAAATAAGCTGTTATCACCAAATCACAACACCCTTCTATGGTTTATACAAGCACATATATTTGAACTCACGGTGTGATTGGATAACATGGGTACTATCTCCAAGTTGTGGGACTTGCTACTTGAGATAGACCTCCAGAGAAAGCTGGTTCTTACTCCTAAACTACATGCCACATTCTACTCTAATGCGGGGAAACTAACTATTTTAATCTAACTTTCCAAGGGACTAGGGAGAGAGAATGCATAAAATGAAATCCTACACTAAAGCAGTGATACACCAGAAAAGGAGGGTGTGAGAGTAGTTTTCAAATGCGTGAGATGTAGAAGCAAAGTGCACACTAGAAGGGGTGATGACAGTTCTCCACAATCTAGCAAAATGCATTCACAAAAGTACCTCGAACATACAAAATGATAATGGATCCCTGCAAGAACATAATAATAGACACAATATTCTTGTAATCAAGGTTGAAGGGGCAAGAAGAATGCAAGAAAACACAGCAGGGGAAGATATATCCACAAACTTATATTTTATTGCTTCATGATATGCACAGTTCAATCTATTACAAGATAAGGGCCTAGATCACCATGCAAGGAGTCCACAACAAGGGCCTACAACACATTGGCTTCACAAAGCAATTTGGCAGAGCTTTGCTACAAAACTACCTCCTTTAAATGAGCCCAACACTCCAATTTATAGAAGAAATGAGAAGAGAAAGAGAAGGGAAAATGGAAATCCCGAAATCTATCCTTCAACCACTTGTAAGAGGCATTAAATGGAGTAAAATGATTATATATTACTTGTAAAAGGCTCCCCATACTGTCCCAGTGCTGCAGTAGAGAAAGAATGATGACCATGCCTCTTAATTGCACTCCCAACCACCAAATAAAACATTGTTATGAACCCAACCACATTTTCTTAAAAATATCAATCAATCTCTCATCAAATCTAGAATTTCTTGATTTATGTGCATTGGGCTCAGAGCCATGATTCCAACGGTACCAATTTTGTGTGATTTTGTTGAGAAATGCAAAATTTATGGCCTTCTGAGTTTGGGTAGCTATTTTGGGTCTGGCAGCGGTGTTTTACTGTCATTTGTGGGAATGAGAATTAACTAACTAGAGCCGAATATGTTTCTTTTATTAAATATATCTACCCTCATTAAAAATTGTGCTCATTCCGAAAAGTCCAATTTTGTGAAAATCAGAGCTCGAAGTCAAAAGTTATGGCCGTTTGAAGTTTCACGAAAACGTTGACTTTTCTTCTTTGCCTTCAGCCGTTTTGGCTTTTCACGTCCCACGCGTACCTTTTTCCTAGCTGTCCCGGAAAAAAATCCCCGAACTACCTGAAATGGACCATCTTTCAGAAAATTGGCCGATTCGCGTCCCTCGCGTACTTTTGTCTCGATTGTCCCAAACCATGCGAAACAAAAACTTGACGATTTTCCCTACTTTCGGCCGTTTCGACTTTTCACATCCCTCGCGTCCCGACGTCCCAACTGTCCCATGGACTACCTAGGACAAAAATGTCTGACTTAGCTGATTTTCTTTGTATTTCAGCCCCAAACTTGGTACTGACGAACCTCAGTACGACCCGCACTAGTACGACCCGAACCCTTCAGACCCGAAATGCTTTAAAACAGCCCTGCAACCTTATTTTTTACATTTTTTCATTTTTTCTAACTCGTTGGGATTTCTTCTTGGATGGGAGAGTTAGAGAGAAGCCGAGGGGGTCCAAAAAACATGATTTTGGGCCTTGAATCAATCTACTTGCTCAGGACTGAAGAATTTGATGCATGTTATCAAAATTACCTTGAGGGGTGAATTTTGGATAACAATAACATTATAATATACATGTGGAAACAATCACAAAATCCTAGACACCAAGAGTATGATCCAAAAATAATTATATATATATGTATAATCAAGTTTTATGTACAACACCATCATGTGCTAGGCATGGTCAAAATGCTCAATGAGCCAGAAATACAAATAAATCGTATAAACAATCTAATCATCACTACAATGACCACAAACTTACAGCTATGATCCACAGGATCCCACAACCCAATGAGTCCACGAGTCAATCGACGTTGATGCTAGTTTATGCACATTAGTATTTAGGTCCTCTCCACTTCCACCAATCATTATCACACAACTATCCTCACTAGACGTAACAGCTAATCAAGCTAAGGATTTCTAGACTAGACCAGAGAATCGACCATAGAATCCACCATATATCCACCATCCATTTTCATGACCTTGTCGGGAGACATATACGAAGCACCCACAGGTTATCTTCCACGTATCCCACAACCTATAGATCGGATCACGCCGGATCTCGATATTGATTGGAGCCTTCGAGCAGTCATCCTCGCCGACCAATCTATCACTCCGGTTCAAGTTAGGAGGGCATTCTTTGCCTTAGATTCACATATTCCATTAGTGTGCGTCAAAGACATAAGATTTCCTAACTAGTTTACCTTTACCTCACGTATATTCCATCCCCACCGGCTATCTTAGCATGACCTCAAGAGGTCGGTGTGAGGAAGAGTTACTTGTAGATTCCCATGCTCGCTTGTCACTTTTCCATCATACATGAATCAACCATGATGATTTCTTATGGGAAATGAAGGCTGAGTGCAAAAATGATATCAAAAGAAGATGGATTCTCACTATAACTTGCTCGGAACCATAACATGTTTTTGGGTGACACATCACGATAGCCTTACAGAGTGGTGCAAAATGAGAAGTGCATTCTCTGTTAGGTTTTCCCGAAGAAATTTACCCATTGCAATACAAATTACCATGGGAATGAACCCACCTCATTTCACATCCAAGCATGTGAGAAGGCATGTATGGAAGCCATGGAGGCCTTTCCCCCTTATTTATGGCTGAATAAGTTGTATTCCACCTTACAAAGTTTTGCGTGTGCATGGTATATACACTCGAGATACGTCATTAGATAGGAAATTGGTAGGATTTTACATCTAACCTCCTTTAAGATTTAAAATATCGGACTACTAAACCATCGGTGGATAGGGCATTGTAGGTTTTTAAGAGCCTTATAATGGGAGATAGTGCCATGATGAAGATATAATATTGGAGTTATTAGGTGAACCTGGCTTGGAATCACACTTTGATGAGGAAGATTCAGAAGAGATACAACTTGAGCGTGCATGCATGGAGAAAGAAAAATGAAAGATGGTCTATGTGATAGATGGTGAAGAGATGGAGAGTTTGGATGTTAACCATATTGAAGGTATGTGTGAAGTTATTGATAGTGTTGATGAGAAAGCATGCACCTACCATGAGCCCCTCAAAATAAAGAAGGTTAACATTAGTTCAGAAACGGAACCTAAGGAGGCCACTATTGGAGATTATTGGTCAAAGAAGGAGGTTTTGAAGATCATTGATCTATTGCGTGAGTTTCAAGAATTATTTCCATGTAGATACCATGAGCTTAAAGGCGTTCACCACTCCTTGGGAGAAATGAAAATAAATTTAAATGAGAGTGCGCCTTTGGATTCGAAGAGGCATTATCTAATGAATCAAAATCTTCATGTCAAATTCAAAGAGGATATAGACAAAATTATCACTTCAGGCATCATTAAAGATGTGGAGGAATCAGAATGGGTAAGCCCCATGGTCATCAACATTAAAAAGGATGGAAGGATAAGGATTTTTTTACTATAGGGACCTGAATGCGGTATGTGTAATTGATCCTTTCCCAACCCCTTTTCTTAGGGAAATCCTGGAAGGAGTGGTGGCGCGAAATCTATTCCTTCATGGATGGATTCTAAGGATATCATCAAGTTAGAATTGCTAAATAAGACCAAGAAATGAAAAAAATTTCCATAAATGGGGAAGTTTTTGCCTATATGATCATGCCTTGTGGAATGAAGAATGTTCTACCATATTTTCATGCATAGTGGTCCAGGAATTTTAGGATTTTATCCATAAGTTTCTGCAAGTCTACCTTGATGATTGGACAATATATGGACTAGTGAAAGACCATTGTGACAATTTGAGATTGATGTTTGAGAGATGTCGGTAGTTGAGGATATCCCTCAACATTAAGAAATGTGTTTTTCTACTCCATTTGGGACCATGTTGGGGCATATTATATGTAAGGAAGGTTTGTTGGTGGATCCCACCAAATTTTCCATTATTGTGGGATTGGGGGATCCTACCAGTCAGAGCACAGTGCTGCGTAGATTCCTTGGGCATATAGGGTACTACTGGAAGTTTATCAAGGGGTATGACAAGATCACCACGCCATTGGAGGAATTACTAAAACACAAGAGTTCCTTTCATTGGGGAGAGGCACAAAAGATGGCGTTTGACACTTTGAAGGATAAAATTGTCACTATGCCCATATTACGATTTCCTTCTTGGGATAAACCTTTCCACATGCATGTTGATGCTTCAGGATGGAAATTGGATAAGTCTTAGCACATCCTAGATAAGGGATTGTTGACCACCCCTTATGTTTTACTAGTAGGAATTTAAAACTAGTAGAGAAAAACTATACTATTATTGACCGTGAAGCACTATCAATGATCTACATGCTGCATAAGTTCAAGTAATATATGTTGGGGACACCCTTCATATTTTACATGGATCACATGACATTGAATTACTTAGTGAGAAAACATGTTTTACAAGGGCACATATGTTGGTGGGTCCTGTTGTTTCAAGCATTTTAATTTACACTCGTGAAACTAGAAAAGAGTAACTCAAGGACTAACAATTTGTCAAGGATTAACTTAGTGGAGGACACACAGTATTGAGGATGTTGTGTCGGATGCATAACTATTTATTTTGTTGCGCATGCCCTACGAATTAGAATATATTTTTGTGTTTCTCAAAATGGGTGTGGTGTTGGAAGGAATGAAGACTACGGAAAGAAAATAATTATTCATACACATCGCACCATGCATGCTAATAAGTGGAGCCTTATACAAACTAGGTTGCGATGAGGTTTTACATTGATGTGTGTTGGAGCATGAGCATGTTGTAATCATAGAGGAAGTACATAGTGATATTTTAGGAGGACACTATGCGGTAATGTCCTTTGGATGAAAAATCCCATTGGCAGGGCTTTAGTGGGAAATCATCTACCAGGATTGCATTGAGTTTTACAAGGCCTATGACCATTTCCAGCACCTTGGCAAGCCAAGAAAAAGAGATGAGATGCCCTTAAGACCTATAGCCAATACATAACCATTTGAAAAATGGGCCATTGATTTTGTAGGACCAATTTCACCTATCGCGTAAATGAATGGTTCACACTATATCATCATTTACACTGACTACTTAAAAAGGTGGGTGGAGGTAGCACCTACTGAGGATTATACATCAATGACATGACTATTAGATTCTTATGGGAGAACATAATCAGCAGGTATGGATGTCCTTTAATCTTGACTAGTGATAGGGGTACACATTTTTTGAATGAAATAGTCAGGATTTTGTTTGTAGAGTTCATGGTGGCCCATCATAATACTACCCCATATCACCCTCAAGCTATTGGGCTATGAGGGCATTTAACAAAATTTTAAGTCACACACAGAACAAAAAATTGTGATGTGGGAAGACAAGATTGGGATGACAAGGTATCAACCGTTCTATGGGCATACAAGAAAACCTACAAGAGATTGAACAAGGCCACACCATTTTAGTTGGTGTTTGGCATGGAGGCTATTTTACTAGTTGAATTTATGCTACCATCACTTGTGTATTACATGTACAAGAGGGTTAGCTGATGAACAAGCAATTTAGGAGTGCATGGAGAAATTAATGCAATTGGATGAAAGGTGATCACTTGCTAGATGGATTCAAAAGATTGAAAAGGCACGAAAAAAGCATGGCATGATCACCATATTAAAAATAAACAATTCGAGGTTGGGAAAATGGTCTTTCTTTATGACTCCAAATTTCTACGCCATCCTAGGAAACTGAAATTCCATTAGTTAGGGCCATATATCATCTCATACATCCTTGATTTAGGTGCTTTCCAATTACAAGTGTTGGATGGAACATGGTTACCAGGCCATTTCAATGGGAGTAGGTTGAAGCCCTACTATAAATAAGTCTTCCTTGTGTTCATAAATAAGGTAGTATTTCCATTTAGCTTAGGATTCCCCTTAATGCATTTCTTTTCCTTGTGTTTCCCTTTCTTGTTGCTTGTTCCTTTCTTTTTGTGTTGTTGTTTTGCGCACCTTGTGTCTTTGGTAGCCACTTATTATTTTCAAAAGGTTATGTATGTGTAGAGGACCGTGCATCTGTTTTTGTGTGGGGTGGAGTAATGCGAAGTAAAATGGAAGCTAGTAGTGGAATTTGTGTTTTGATGGCCCAAATTGAAGGATAAAAGGCACATAGTGTGGAAGAGAATGCATAGAAATGGTGTACATAAGGAATTTGGTGTCATGATAACTTTATAAAGACCACGTATAAAGGATGAGAAGCATAGGAACAACATGAGGTAGGCAAGGGTAAAACAAGGTTAAGCTGAAGAAGTTCCTTTGGCACTATAAGTGAGTGTGTAAGGATCTTTGGTCGATAAGGATTATTGTGTGCTAGAAGGTTATAGAGATTTTGTGCACAGTACATGGGGGTAAGAGCACGTAAGGGTGGGATTTAGTGGAAAAATCCACCTTTATTACAAAAGTACATTGGTAGGTGGCATAGCATTTATTATGAGAGATGAGTGAAAATCTATAAGTAGAAGGTTGGGCACATTATTATTTACCTTGCAATTACAATATCGAAGAGCTCTTGCGAACTAGGGCATCTATGAAGAAGATTTGTGTGAAGGAAAAATTGTGAAAATCTGAGTGCATGACTAGTGTGATTTGTAAACCAGAGTGGAAGGAGTACACGAGCATAGGGAAGAAGGTTTCAGTAGAGTATGTCGTCTTGTGGAAGGATTGTCTAGGTTAGGGTTCTGCAGCTAGGGCACGGAAGTAAATTTATTTTTAGCGAAGGTAAGCCACATATTTAAGCGAGTAAGGAAGAGGAGTAAGGAATATTTTATTTTTAGTAACTTTGACAAGAAGATGGAACTAAAGAAGGCAACGATCTCACCAAATAAGGGCAAGGGAAAAGGAAACAAGTTGTTTCCACTAGTTTCAACGAGGAGTGGTATGCGGAGAAGCAATACCCAGATGGCATGTTACTTGCAAAAGAGTGGGTGTCTCATTTTCCATATCCAATTTTGGCTCGAAAATGTTTCATTTGCTCAAACTGGTGACCTACAATTCATATTTTCCAATTGAATGCCTTTGAATTGCTCACATTGTCATGATTTTTCCCTAAATTGAAACAAATTTCAAAGTTCCCCTCTTTTGTGCCCTAATTTCTTCATTTTTTTAGGCTGAGCCATTTTCCCTTTGTCAAATTCATGCAAAAAATTAAAATGGATCAAATCCAGTTGTTTGCTATTAAAATCTCATTCCCCAGGCCTAAATCAATGTAAAATCATGTTTCATTGGAGTTAAAACTGAAAAATCTGCCCTCCTTGTGAATTTTTTTGATTTCTAGGGCATCCCTGCATTTTTACGTTTTGACGGGCATACGGGTGTCATTTTCCCATCAAATTCATCCTTGCATCCTTTTGGTGATGTGGCAGGTTTCTATTGGCCGGGGCGGTCGGGAAAATGTTATAAGTTGTTACTTTTTGAAAAATTGACAAAGGAAAATTTTGCTCCATGGCCCATTTGCTACAGTGATGTGCCTACGTGGCATGATTTGATTGGTTGGAGGATCGGCGGGTGGTGGGGATCACTTAGAAAATTTTCTTCCATTTTGGAAAATTTCTCGAAGTCATTTTTAGTCTAAGGCCCATCCAATGGGAAGCGGACACACATGGGGATGGATGGGGGGGGAGTTGGAGAAAAAATTTGATTCGGGGTTTTGGGAAAATTTTGACCCGAGGGCCCGCGTCCAATGAAAAGACGACACGTGTCTAAGAGGGTCAAATGGAGAGGTGAAGAGTTGGAAAAATTTGAAGTTTTTGGCTTCAAAATGCCAAAGGAAAAATTATGCCCGAAGGCCCGTGTCGAATGGGAAGAGGACACGTGTCCTAAAATTGGCGGAGATTTGGAGCGCGGAGGAAATATGGAGAAATTTACAAACTTTGGCGGAAATTCTCAAAATGAAAAATGGACCCGCAAAAAATTTGGAGGTGTCCCCCTGCAGCTAATTAGGGGGTGACACGTGGCCTATTCCAAAAGGAAAAAAGGGGAGCACGGGGCCCATGAGGATTTTGTGCTCGTGGAGGAATGAAGGAAAAATAGGAAGGTCGGCTCCGTAGTGAATGGGAGACCGCCACGTGGTAGAAGAAGCAGCGGGTGTTCGGGCCCATGGAGGTTTTTGAGGAAATTTTCCTTTTCTCTCAAAAAGGAGAAAATTTCATTATTTTGGCCCATGGCTTTCAGTGGGCCCACCTAAGGACATGTGGCGGGTCCAGGGGGCAAGCGGGAAAATTTTCAAAATTTTCCAAAGTTCAAAAAGGTTTAAAATGCATTTTAAGGATTGGGGGCCCGCTCCAATCATATTTGGCCACGTGTCCACCTTATCCAAAGGCAAAAAGGGGGAGATCTTGGACACGTGGATGGCGTAAATTTAAAGTTGAATTTGGATCGACGGTTGCTGAGTATTTTCATTTCTTTCTGCCATGGGAGCTCCAAGATGCTTGGATTCATCATTTTTCCACCAAATTACATGAAATTTTATATGAATTCATCCCCTCATGGGCCTTCTAAATGCAATGGCATCATTCATTTGAGCTAATTCGGTGTCCTATAGTGTTTTTCATGAAATATTTTTCTCAGCTCCGTGTAAAAATGAGAAAAGTAAAAAATTAAAGTTGCAGAGTTAAAAATGATGAGGGAAAAAGGTGGAAAATGATTGCAAATGCATGCTTGGCATGTTGGAATGAAAAAAATGTGACCTTGGGATGGATAAGGATCTAAGCTCATGTAATATTTTATTGTTTTTGTGCATCCCTGGCATTTTGTGAGTTGTTTCATAGTTTAATATCATTTTTCATCAAATGGATAGGGTTTTGTAACAAATTTGATCCTTTGAGCATATTCTTTGCTTGGGATGTAAGGATCCAAGCTAGCATAGGGTATAAGTTGTAATTTTGAAGCATTTTGTAAGGCTGTTTGAGATTTTTGGAGAAAGAAAGAAGAATTTTCATGAGGAAAACTGGAAGTAGTCCATTTCTTTTGGAGAAACTACCTGAGAGCCATTTTTAATTCCTTCTTGCATCAAATGTTCATCATGTTGAGTTGGTTTCAACTATAAAGCCATCAACAAGCTTTGAGATTGTCTTAATAACATTCCCTTACTAGTGTATTTGATCAAATTTATGGATTGACTGGTTTTATCTCTTGGCAAAACTTGCATACACTTGTATTTCAGTATGTTTTCAATTTGTGTTTCATGCTCATGTTGCAATCTTGTGTTTGGGATCTCTTTTGATCATACATGGTCTCATTTCTTGTAGAGGGTTTGAAGGCATCTGCAATATTTCATTCAGAAGAGCATTCATTTGAGTGAAGATAAATAGATTTAAATTCATCTTACCTTCCTTGAATATTGAGGGTGTTTGTAAACCTTTGGGTGTACCTTAGGTCATGATCAAATAAGGGTTTCTAGATGCTTCATTGATATTTTGCTTCAAGATTTTGTGGCAGGTTATCAAAGTTTGTGTGGAATAGTGTAGATTTGGGCCTCCATTTGTGCACACATCCTGGTTGAAAGAGTACTTCAAACTCATTGAAACATCTCTGTTGTTTAGGTGTTGTAATTCTTTTGCAAAGGTTCCCAAAGAAGTTGGTAATTCCTTATCTTGTCTTGTCTAAACTTCTCCCATCAAAATTTCATTCAAACTAATTCATCCTACCCATACTACCCCTGCATTGCATTGTGTATCAACAAAAGAACTCAATCCTTTCACAAAAATGCACAAAGCATATCAGGGTTTTATCATGTCTTTAGCAGCCCTAGCTTTGTTTTGAAAGCATATCCATCATTTAGTAGTGACAACTCCTTTGAGTTTGGATAATGGATACTTGATCATGTTTTCACAAGGCCTCTTTCATATCATATGCAAAACACAAGGATATCTCTACCTCCTTTACCATACAAGGGCTGCAATATAGGTTCTCTTGCCTTGGTTGATAGGCACAACCTAAAATAGTGAGGGTTAGATCAAAACCCTTTTGAAGGTGCTATCCACTCCCTCAAATCTTGAATGCAAACAAGTAGATAGGTGTGATCCCAGCTACAAATGACATACAAACCATCTATCTATCCTTGAGTGTCTTGTGCAAGTTCATGATGTTGTTCAAGTTGTGAAGGAGATTAAATCTGGATACCAACACTGAGTGGCATTGCAGGAATTCTTTGATTTCTTGGTGGTTTTGAAGTGTTTGAAAGGTTTGAGCATTTGTGTGATCAAGTATTTGAGCTATTACATTCTTGAGATATCATTTCATACTTCAGATCTGCATGTTTTGGGTAAAAAATATTTCAAGCTCAGCCTGCTCTTCTCATTTACCAATAGTTTATATATTTGGATGCATTGTTTTGGTTGAATTAAGAAGAAGAAGATCTGAATTGTAAACCCTTGCAAAGTTTTCAGTCATAGCATACATTTGATAGAATATTTTAGTGCTTTCTTACACAACTAAGGTGGAATTCCTTAGTGGTGACTCCATGCTTGTTGGGATCTTGAAATACCAGTTGTCTTATACATCTCTATCATTTGAAACTTGTTGTTTAAATCTGTCAAGCTGGAGGGAAGGAGATCCCTCTTCATCAAGGACTCTTCTAAGAAGTTGCTCACCAAATCAAGAAGCTCAGAACTAGAAGGAAGAAGAGTGTGGAAAGTGGTTGGTGATTTGGTTGCAAGAAAAGAGATCCCCATAGTTGAATTTGAAGGAGAGCAGCCTGTTATTGAAGATTATAATTCTTCTTCAAGTAGATCTGATTCGGAAATTCTTGCTGATTTTCATTCTCCATCAGGTGAGGGACCTTCTTGTGTATTTAAAAAACTTGCTCCTAAATCTGCTCCTGTGGTTTCTAAGTTTGCTAAAGTTTATCAAGAGAGAGAGCCTTTGGGGGGTTGTCATTTTAAAGATCACTCATCTATTCCAATCAGACCCATTACTACTCCTCACCAGCTTGTTTCACCTCCAAGATCACCCCCACCAAACAATATGGCTCAACCTAGACCTCCATTTTTTGTTAACACCTTTGGTCCTATAAATTTTGGAGGAATGGATGGTTATCCAAATGTTGTCCCACAAGATGTGAGAAATAGGTTACCAAAATTCCAAGGTAACAATGCCATTACTGGTGATCAACATCTCAAACTGTTTGATAATATGATGGAAGATTTTGAGATAGAATTTGAGGATGTGTATATCAAGTTGTTTATCCATACACTTGAAGAAGATGCTAGGGATTGGTACAAGGCTCTACCTGATAACTCTATTGATTCATGGACTGAGATGAAAAATGCATTTAGATTGCAGTATGGTGACAGGACTGATCCTAGATTTCTTTTGTCTGAATTTGAAAATATCAAGAAGAACCCGAATGAGATAGTCCATGACTTCAATACAAGATTTAATAAAACATTGAGAAGGCTTCCTATCATTTTGAGGCCTTGTGATGAATCTTGCTTGATCAAATATGCAGATGCATTTGATAAAAAGGCAGCCTATTACTTGAGAGACAAAAATCCTACAAACTTGAGGCAAGCTTTCACCATGGCACTTCAAATTGAAAATAATATTAAAGCTATTGGTAAACCACTTAAGAGGGATGGTGTGAAGCTGATAAACCCTGAGAAGCCTCAAGCTAGCAAGGGTGCTGATTTAGAAGATGTTGTCAAGACTTTGGTAGGGGTTGTCAAAGAAATTTCTTACAAATTAGCCCAGGCTGAGAAAGGAATTGGGAAAAGTTCACAAGGACAGCAAAGAACTCAAAACCATGATAGATTTGGCAATCATCCTAGGGGTGATCAAAGACAAGATGATAGAGGTAAAGGGCCTGTTGGATCTGCAAATAGACAACCCCAAGCACGTGAAAATAGAGTGGTGCCTGACCCTCTGACTTGCAAGGGTTGCTTGTTGTTCAAGAAATTGCTGATATGGATTGGTGTGATAGATGTTTTCTTCCTCATCCTCCATGTGAAATGGACCAGCAAGATATTGAAGATGATAATGAGAATGAAATGGATGATGACATTTGTATGATGGGCAGCTCTTCAGGCTCACAACAAGCAACAACATCAACAGATGTGATAAGTGCAAGGACTGCTGCAACCTTTTGGGATTGCATAAAGAGGGTACCATTTCTTTCTCTTCCTCAAGCTCATGATGTAGATGTAGTTCAGGCCTTTGAAATTCCTAATAATGACTTTGAATATCTAAGGGCTTTAATGATCAAGAAGTATGATGGTGGTATTCCTTCGAGGAAGAAGATAGACAATTGTTAATGAATGTTGTGGTTGGTCAAGAGAAAGAGTACAATACTAGAAGTAAAGTTGTTAGAGGAGCTGGTCCTCAAGCCAAACCAAAGACACCCTTGCTCACAAGCATTCCCAAAGACAATCCTAGAAAAGAAACAATTTCCAAGAACCCTGTTGTCCCATGCAAAAATATCAGTCCTCTTCATGCCCAGGCTGCCAAGAATACTTCTCCATCTGATGAACCTTCTTGTTTCCCTTCCAATGTTGTCTTACCAAAGAATGTTCCATATGATATAGCCCAGGTTTTGAGCCAAATTAAAGTGAGTGTTCCAATTATTGAATTGCTTAGAATTCCTGAGCATAAGAAGAGAGCATTTGAGTACTTGGGATTGAAAGAAGAAAAGATTACCCCAAGTAGAAATGTAAATGTTGTTGAGAATCCTCTTCAAAGCATTGCTGGCCTTGAAACACCACCACCAATGGAAGATTTTGGAGAGGCACCTGAAGTATATTTGGGGACATCCTTGGTTGATTCCCAATTGAATGTTGATCCATTCTTCACAACTTTTCTCATAAAAGATAGGTTGCTTCACAATTGCATGTTTGATTCGGTGCATCATGTAATGTCATGCCTCTAGAAGTCATGAATGAGTTGGATATCAAGGTGACAATAACATATGGGAAGTGTACAGCCATGGATTCAAGGGAAGTGTTGGTTTTGGTTGTGTGAAGGGTTTAGTAGTGCAACTTGCAGCCTATCCGGGTAAGAATTTAAAACTTGATGTTGTAATTGTTGATTGCCCTGCCAAATGGGGTATGCTTTTGTCAAGAAAGTGGGCTGCAAGTGTTGGTGGTAGTGTTCAAATGGACATGTCTTTCACCACCATTCCCATTGAGGGCAAGCCTTGTCAAACTCTATGGTGAAAAGAAGATGTTACACTTGATTGAAGATCCCAACAATGCTTCTTATGAAGTGTTGTTTGCTGATGTAGATGTTGACAACTTCATTGGTTTTGCTGATGGAAAAGAGAATAAGATGGATAAATCAGAGTGCCTTGGTATGGTAGGTTCTCCATGGACATTACTATTTGATGGAGCTTGCTCCAAATTTGGCAATGGTGCTGGTATAGTGCTGGTTTCTCCTAGTTTGGAAGAGTTTCCTTTCTCCTTCAAGCTCAATTTTGAATGCACTAACAACATTGCTGAGTATGAGGCATTATTGTTGGGATTAAGGATTGCATGGAAGTATGGAGTAAAGGATATTGTTGCTAAAGGAGATTCAGAGCTGGTTGTCAAGCAAGTAAGAAAGTTATATGCCACAAAAAATCAGCGTATGAAACAATATAAGCATGTTGTTTGGGACTTGATTGAAATGTTTGATTCCTTTAACATTGTTTACCATGATAGAAGTCTTAATGTGCTACTTGATAAGTTGGTTGTACTTGGCTCTAGATTTGACAATTGTACCATTTCACCTTTTTGTGAATATAACATTGAAGTGCTAACAAGGCCAAGCTTGTCCCGGATAATGTGAAACATTGGCAGATTTTTGATAATGATGCCCAAGTATTGAGATTCTTACAATGCCAAGGTGAGTTTTCTGGTCAGAATATTGATTGGGAACCAATGGTATGCATGAATGAAGGTAGAGAAACTTTGTTTGACAAGGATATTATACAATTGAAGACAAACACCATTCCCAAAGGTCTTGTTGCACTTGAATCCAATTTTAACAATGTTGATTGCATCATAAATAGAAAGATGTCTACTTCAAGGGATGTGGAAGAGCACAACTTGGGAACCAAGGATAAACCAAGGAAGATCTGGTTGGGCAGCCATCTCAGCAAAGAGGAAAAATAGTCCTATGCCCAACTTTTAAAGAAGTATCAAGACTGCCTTGCCTGGTCTTATTCAGAGCTGAAGGCATATAGAGAAGATTTATTTCAGCATGAGATTCCTCTTGAGGCCAAAACCAAGCCATTTAGAAAAAAAAAAGGCCTATTAACCCACTTCTTTCCATGAAAATGCAAGAAGAGTTGAAGAAATTGAGAGATGGTGGCATCATTCAGCCTACTAGATACTCATCTTGGGTGGAAAACCTTGTCCCAGTTAGAAAGAAGAATGGAGATATCAGACTTTGTGTGGATTTTAGGAATCTAAACAAAGCATCTATGAAGGAAAACTACCCTTTTCCAAACATGGAGAATATGTTGCAGCTTGTAACAGGGTCAAAGATGCTTTCTACTTTGGATGGTTTCTCCGGATACAATCAAGTAGTTGTCAAAGAATCAGAAAGACTTAAGACAACCTTCACTACTCCTTGGGGGACTTATGTTTTTGTAAGGATGCCTTTTGGATTGATGAATGCTGGTGCTACTTTTCAAAGGGAAATGGATGTTGCCTTTGCTGGTTATATCAATGAATTTATTGTTTACCAAGATGATGTGACTATTTTTTCAAGGCAGCGAGAGAGACCATTTGCAACACCTAGAAAATGTTGATCAGATGTAGAGAGTATGGCATTTCACTTAATCCAAAGAAGTGTCATTTTGGTGTATAAAAGGCCAAGTTGTTGGGACATATTGTGTCCAAAGAAGGTGTTATGATAGACCCTGAGAGAGTGGAAGCAATCAGCAAAGTGCCTATCCAAGAACCAAGAAAGGTATCCAATCTTTCTTTGGCCAAATCAATTTCATTAGAAGGTTTGTTTCCAATTTTGCTGAGCTAACTCTTCCAATCACAAGCATGCTAAGAAAGGATCAAGTTATCAAGTGGGAGGAGGCTGCCATTCAAGCTTTTGAAGGAATAAAGGATGCACTTAAGCATGCACCTATTTTGGCAGCTCCAAACTATAAGAGGCCTTTCCAAATCTTTTCTTTTGCCTCTGAATTTACTATTGCTTCAGTTTTGTTACAAAAGGATGAGAATGGAGCTGAGAGGCCTATTGCCTTCTTTAGCAAGGCTTTACAAGTAGCTGAGTTGAAGTATACAATCATGGAAAAATAGGCATTTGCATTGGTAAAAGCAACAAAGATTTTCAGGCCCTACATTTTGAGTTCAAAGGTTGTTGCTTATGTTCCCCACACCATGGTTAAAGACATCTTATCGACATGGAGGTATCAAGCAAGAGATGTAGATGGGTCAAAAATTACAAGAATATGATATAGATATCCAAACAACAAAGTTGGTAAGAGGTTTGGGTCTTGCCAAGCTCATGGCTGAGAGCAATTTGCAAAATGTAGAAGTGAATCAGCTAGAGGAAGAAAGGGCAGACCTTCTTGACAAATTGATGAGGTCTGAGTGGTACAAAGATGTGATTTTCTACCTCAGACACCTATGTTGTCCTAGTCACTTGAATAAAAATTAGAAAAGAGCCCTCAAGCTGGCTTCTCAAAATATATCATAATAGACCTTGGGCTGGCTTGGAAGAACCCTGAAGGTGTCCTCTTGAAATGCATAACTGAAGATGAAGCTCCCAAGTTGATTGCTGATTTCCATGGGGGAGTTTTGGAGGACATTTTGCTAGGAGAGTGACAACACATAAGATTTTAAGAGCTGGTTATTGGTGGCCTACTCTTTTTAAAGATGCAACCCAGTTGGTTAGAAAGTGTGATAGTTGCCAACATTTTTCAGGAAGATTGAAAGCTTCAGGCTCCCTTCCTTTGCAGCCTGTATCAATTGAAGCTCCTTTCAAACAATGGGGAATGGATTTCATTGGTGAGATTTCAGATCCTTCCAGTGCTGGTCATAAATGGATCCTTGTAGCAACTGATTATTTTACAAAATGGGTTGAGGCAATTCCATCTAGAAAGGCAACACACCAAGTGGTAATGGATTTCTTATTGAATCATATCATATGTAGATTTGGAGTTCCAGTTAAGATTGTATCTAATAATGCCATGTGTTTTAGAGCCAAGCCTTTGATGGCAATGTGTAATGAATATGGGATAAATCTACTTATTCTTCAAACTACAATCCACAAGGCAATGGACAAGCTGAGTCAAGTAACAAGAACTTGCTCAAGATCATCAGAAGGACCTTGGAAATCAACAAGAAGAAGTGGGGAGAGAAATTGAAATTTGTAGTTTGGGCTGATAGAATAACTCCTAAAAGAGCAACTGGTAAGAGCCCATTTGAATTGGTGTATGGAACTCAAGCTTTGCTGCCCTTACACCTACAATTATCCACTTTTTAGTTTTCCCAATAGTTGGAAGATCAAGAACATGGCCCATATGAATCAAGGATCAATCAAATCATTGAGTTGGATGAAGAAAGGAGAGCTTCTCACCAAAGGCATATCAGATTTAGAGAGAAATTGAAGAGGTTGTTTGATAAGAAGGTCACCCTAGAGCCTTCAGTGTTGGAGATCTGGTTTTGCTTGTGGGATAGTAGGCATGAAGACAAGGGAAAGCATGGAAAGTTTGATGCTCTATGGATGGGCCCTTATGCCATTGATATCAGGATTGGAGAAAATACATTTTTCTCAAGGATTTGGATGGGGATTTGTTGGAGCTACTGTATTAATGGCAGACATTTAAAACATTTCTTGGATTAAATCCCCATGTGAGGTATGCACAAGTTGTACATTTTGTATAGCCTCTTGTTTTGCTTTGTTTTTTTTTTTCATTGTTGGCTTGTGGTTTTCCCTTTTGTCCTTGGCAACCATTTTTGGTCTAGTTTTCTCGGCTTTATTTTTGGTGAAATTTCTAGTTTTTGGGTTGCTCTGCATTTTTAAACTCCTTTCCCAATGGATTTTGGCACTTGGTCTACGTTGTGATCTTGTGGCACTCATTGGGAGTGCCCATCCCCAACAGGAGCCATTGTTGGTGTAAATTTTAATTTTGCAGTTGTGCCCTGATTTTCCATATCCAGTTTTGCTCAGAAAATGTTTCATTTGCTCAAACTGGTGACCTGCAATTCATATTTTCCAATTGAATGCCTTTGAATTGCTCACATTGTCATGATTTTTCCCTAAATTGAAACAAATTTCCAAGTTCCCCTCTTTTGTGCCCTAATTTCTTCATTTTTTTGGGCTGAGCCATTTTCCCTTTGTCAAATTCGTGTAAAAAATTAAAATGGATCAAATCCGAGTTGTTTGCTTTGTTAAAATCTCATTCCCCAGGCCTAAATCAATGTAAAATCATGTTTCATTGGAGTTAAAACCAAGAAATCTACCCTCCTTGTGAATTTTTTTGATTTCTAGGGCATCCCCTGCATTTTTACGTTTTGACGGGCATACGGGTGTCATTTTCCCATCAAATTCATCCTTGCATCCTTTTGGTGATGTGGCAGGTTTCTATTGGCCGGGGCGGTCGGAAAATGTTATAAGTTGTTACTTTTTGAAAAATTGACAAAGGAAAATTTTTCTCATGCGCCCCACATTTGCTATAGTGATGTGCCTACGTGGCATGATTTGATTGGTTGGAGGATCGGCGGGTGGCGGGGGTCAGTTAGAAAATTTTCTTCCATTTTGGAAAATTTCTCGAAGTCATTTTTAGTCCAAAGGCCCACATCCAATGGGAAGTGGACACGTGGAGGGAGATCAGGCGGATGGATGGTGGGGGAGTTGGAGAAAAATTTTGATTCGGGGTTTTGAGGGAAAATTTTGACCCGAGGGCCCGCGTCCATGTCCAATGAAAAGAGGACACGTGTCCAGGAGGGTCAAATGAGAGGTGGAGAGTTGGAAAAATTTGAAGTTTTTGGCTTCAAAATGCCAAAGGAAAAATTATGCCCGAAGGCCCGTGTCGAATGGGAAGAGGACACGTGTCCTAAAATTGGTGAGATTTGGAGCGTGGAGGAAATATGGAGAAATTTACAAACTTTGGTGGAAATTCTCAAAATGAAAAATGGACCCATGGAAAATTTGGAGGTGTCCCCCATAGCTAATTAGGGGGTGACACATGGCCTATTCCAAAAGGCAAAAAGGGAGCGCGGGCCCGTAGGAGGATTTTGTGCTCATGAGAGGAATGAAGGAAAAATAGGAAGGTCGGCTCTGTAGTGAATGGGAGACCACCACGTGGCAGAAGAAGCAGCGGGTGTTTGGGCCCATGGAGGTTTTGAGGAAATTTTCCTTTTCTCAAAAAAGGAGCAAATTTCATTATTTTGGCCCATGGCTTTCAGTGGGGCCCACCTAAGGACACGTGGCGGGTCCAGGGGGCAAGCGGGGAAAATTTTCAAAATTTTCCCGAAGTTCAAAAAGGTTTAAAATGCATTTTAAGGATTGGGGCCCACTCCAATCATATTTGGCCACGTGTCTACCTTATCCAAAGGCAAAAAGGGGGAGATCTTGGACACGTGGATGGTGTAAATTTAAAGTTGAATTTGGATCGACGGTTGCTGAGTATTTTCATTTCTTACCACCATGGGAGCTCCAAGATGCTTGGATTCATCATTTTTGCACCAAATTGCATGAAATTTTATATGAATTCACATCCCCTCAGCCTTTTGAATGCAATGGCATCATTCATTTGAGCTAATTTGGTGCCCTATAGTGTTTTTCATGAAATATTTTTCTCAGCCCGTGTAAAAATGAGAAAAGTAAAAATTAAAGTTGCAGAGTTAAAAATGATGAGGGAAAAAGGTGGAAAATGATTGCAAATGCATGCTGGCATGTTGGAATGACAAAAATGTGACCCTAGGATGGATAAGGATCTGAGCTCATGTAATATTTTATTGTTTTTGTGCATCCTTAGCATTTTGTGAGCTGTTTCATAGTTTAATATCATTTTTCATCAAATGGATAGGGTTTTGTAACAAATTTGATCCTTTGAGCATATTCTTTGCTTGGGATGCAAGGATCCAAGCTGGCATAGGGTATAAGTTGTAATTTTGAAGCATTTTTAAGGCTGTTGAGATTTTTGGAGAAAGAAAGAAGAATTTTCACGAGGAAAACTGAAGTAGTCCATTTCTTTTGGAGAAACTACTTGAGAGCCATTTTTAATTCCTTCTTGCATCAAATGTTCATCATGTTGAGTTGGTTTCAGCTATAAAGCCATCAACAAGCTTTGAGATTGTCTTAATAACATTCCCTTACTGGTGTATTTGATCAAATTTATGGATTGACTTGGTTTTATCTCTTGGCAAAACTTGCATACACTTGTATTTCAGTATGTTTTCAATTTGTGTTTCATGCTCATGTTGCAATCTTGTGTTTGGGATCTCTTTTGATCATACATGGTCTCATTTCTTGTAGAGGGTTTGAAGGCATCTGCAATCTTTCATTTAGAAGAGCATTCATTTGAGTGAAGATAAACATATTTAAATTCATCTTACCTTCCTTGAATATTGAGGGTGTTTGTAAACCTTTGGGTGTACCTTAGGTCATGATCAAATAAGGGTTTCTAGATGCTTCATTGATATTTTGCTTCAAGATTTTGTGGCAGGTTATCAAATTTTGTGTGGAATAGTGCAGATTTGGGCCTCCATTTGTGCACACATCCTAGTTGAAAGAGTACTTCAAACTCATTGAAACATCTCTATTGTTTAGGTGTTGTAATTCTTTTGCAAAGGTTCCCAAAGAAGTTGGTAATTCCTTATCTTGTCTTGTCTAAACTTCTCCCATCATAATTTCATTCAAACTAATTCATCCTACCCATACTACCCCTGCATTGCATTGTGTATCAACAAAAGAACTCAATCCTTTCACAAAAATGCACAAAGCATATCAGGGTTTTATCATGTCTTTAGCAGCCCTAGCTTTGTTTTGAAAGCATATCCATCATTTAGTAGTGACAAATCCTTTGAGTTTGGATAATGGATACTTGATCATGTTTTCACAAGGCCTCTTTCATATCATATGCAAAACACAAGGATATCTCTACCTCCTTTACCATACAAGGGCTGCAATATAGGTTCTCTTGCCTTGGTTGATAGGCACAACCTAAAATAGTGAGGGTTAGATCAAAACCCTTTTGAAGGTGCTATCCACTCCCTCAAATATTGAATGCAAGATATGTGTGTTCCTGTGCTCCCTCTATCAAATGACATTCAATCTATCAAACTCCTCAATTGATATCCAAAGTTACTAGTCTTACTTGCGTTCATGATGTTGTTGATACCCAAACAATTTCCAGTGCTAGTGTAAGGATAATTTGAATTTTCGTATACCAAGTATTTCTTCATTGGCGTGAGTTCTCCTTCACAAATGGGACTAAGAAACCATTGTGTAAATTATCCTTCTCTTTCACTATTCAATATTTCCAAGAAGTGGTCAACCACTTCAAGGATGCCAAAAGACTAAGGTTTGAGCTTAGCAAGGTGGACCAAGACCACCACAAGCTATACAGAAAGCTATTATACCCAAAGAAGCTTGTTTATGTGGAGAAGTGTGTCTCCCATGAGGTGTATATGATAAAACTTGTGATGCTACCAATTGTTGGAAGGACCATAGTAAGGGTATACCTACGCATTAGGCCCAAGTATGAGAAAGGAACCTATGTGGAGAATGATTTCTCCATCCCGAAGACTCCACCATAAGGAAGAAGGCCACACCGAGGAAGAGGGAGAGAGGAGGAGGCACCATAGAAGAAGGCACCAATTTTATAAACATTGCAATCTATTGGCACACCGAATCGGGAACAAGGCCAAGCACATATGCATGAAGGAAGAATTCCCCCGTTAAGGAAAAAGAAAAGAAACATGAGGAAGATGAGCTAGAGTAAGAAAAGCCCCATGTGGAAGAAGAATAACCGAGGAAGGAGTCACATACTAAAGAATATGAGAAGGAGTAATCCCCTATACTAGATTCTGCTATTAGAAAGAAGTAAAAGGTAGCGAGAGAAGGTAGACTCGGAAGAAATAGAGAGCACTGTAAGCCTACATGGGAGAAAAGGATGATGATGAGTATGAATAGGCTTAAGACCATCTCATGTATGATGTACATGACTCAGATGAAGGAAATGAAGAAAAGGATGGGGAAGAAGAATGCACTCAAGGAAAAGGGGAGAGTGAGGAGGTGAACACCAAAGATCAAAGGACCTTAAGACTCACAAGGAAGTAGATAAAAGATGCTACGAAGGGAAGTAGTGGGCATAATAAAGGATTTGGTGGAACAGGAGGTAGAGCACAATGCTGAAAAAGTGCTTAAGGAGATAGAGGAGGAAATCATGGGAAAAGAATATGGAAGCATGGGTGGAGACCCCACTGGTGGTGAGCTTTCCTAAGGTAGCGCATGGGGAGAAAAGTTGTGATAACAACGCATGAGTAGGGAATGAGTTATATCAATGATCCAAATAAGGTATTGTGCACATGCTTCCAAATTACCTTTCCTACATACCAACTCCTTGCATGGTATTCATTCGAATAATAATGTGTATATCCATGAACAAGGAATATGTTATCTTGGGATTTTGAGTCCCATGTTGATGAGTCCAAGTTTGAGGTCGACAAGGGGCACTGATGAAGATACCAGAAACCAAGGGAGTGAACTCCTTAATAAATGTTCAATAAGTATCTAATGAGAAACTCTATAATGTACTCAAGGAAATATCGGTGGAGGTTGAGGTGATACTCTTAAGAAGAAATTATAAGGTAAGGTTCCTAGAGGGAGAACTAGAGAAGAAGAATGAATATATCATTGAGAAGAGCAAGGATACAAAAAAGGAGGAGTTGATCAATGCATAGTTAAGGCACAAACTAAAGAAAGAGAAGGAAAAGGTGCATGAGGTATACAAGAAGATAGAAATGATTACATATGTCATTATCTTAAAGCATCTAGACCTAGCCCCACCTAAGAAAAAATATGAGTCAACCTTGCAATGCTTGGAAGACTTAACCCGCATCCTTACCATGGAAAGGAGGCCACTCACACTAGAATTGGAAGAAGAGGCATTAGCATGCCAGAAGGAGGAAGAGAAGAATAAGATTGGGGAGACAATCACTTAGTATTCTGATCTCCTTACCACTATGAATACAACCTTGTAAATGACTAAGGTCGTGTATGATAACTATGTTGATTGAGATAGGGTAGCAAGTATACTAGTTGCTACACATGAGGCAGATCTAAAATAATTCTAGGATAAGAATAAGGGAAATAGGGCGAAGCGGGATAAGATCCTAGCTGAAGTTGAGAAGAAGATGGAAGCAATCAAAACCTTGTGAGGTTTGGTTAAAAATCAGATTAAGGAACTATACCCCCAGGTCACTCATAGAATGGATGTACTGGATGACCTTAAGCAGCTAGAAGGGATTGTAGATACGCTGAATGATAAGGGTGATGAACTAATCTTTGAAGAGGTGAACACTCTAGTGGGTGACCTACTCTAGTAGGCATAAGGTGAAGTGGGTTCTGGGAGAAGATTGAGGCAAAAATGAGGAAGGAGTTCCCACTCCTCTTGCAATAATAATAGATTTTCCCATTCTTCCATTATTAATTCCTCCATTCTTCCATTATTTATTCTTTAGGGAAGCAGGATGTTCTTGAAGATGGAGAAAAATCTTAGTGTGAAGTGATGTTTGGCCTCAAAATATTGGCTAAGTACTAGAGGGTGTGTGAGTGTGCAAGAGCAATAAGAATAAGGAGAGCGGGGAGAATCACACAGACAAAGAGGTTTAATAAGGGTTTAGGAGAGACGAGAGCGCACATGGGGAGACAATACACAGGATCTAAGGACTTAGCCATATTTGGCGTTCTGAAGGCACTTGAGGAAAAACATGACCCAACTAAGCATGTTGAGTGGATAAGGTTCCATCCTGGAACCTTAGAGGTCATGAAAAGGATATTCCATGCATGGAATATTCTTAGAAGATGTCATTATAGAAATTAGAAGATCTCATATCTAGATAAATATTCACCAATGAAGGACCACATGGACACTTGGCATGTGATCTACTCCTGAAGGAAGGCATGGCGGTGGGTATTGAACCTATAAGAAGAGATTATTAGGTAGAAGAAATAGGATGAAGACATATAGCATGGGGAAGGAAAAACTCTACAGAAAGTATTAGGAGGACCTTGAGTTAGGGTTTGCATTAGGGAGTTATAATGAGGTCATCTTGTTTAAGGGATGGGTCTATAAAATTTATGTAATAAGGAGGGAATAACTAGGACTCCTAATATATGAGTTAGACTCTATTTTAACACATATTTTGTGGGCCGATCCTAGCGATTACTATATATTTTTCTGGCATGGCCTTTTGAATGTAATGTGGTTATTTAGCACTCTTGATCAATATATATATATATATATATATATATATATATATATATATATATATATCTTTCTAGATATCTTGTTCATGGGTGCAAACCCTAGTGTCATTTATTTATACTATGAATCACAGTTGTACTCTTCATAATCCATGTTGTGTTGTTTCTCTCATTTTCATGCATGGATATAAGGATATGGTAGCTCATGTTGTGATTTTACATGAATATCTACTTTTCTGCAAATAATCCTTTAACAATGGAAATATCTTCTCATAATTCTCACATAAAGGAGGGGCTTGGTGCCGCGCGTGCCTCAGGTGAGCGCCCGAGTTCCCTCTAGGTGATAGGTCGGTGTGCATGATGTTAGAAAGTTCTACTAAGGGTACATAAAAATGGTTAAAAAATTCATGGTCTACATTATCAACAAATATAAGTATTGGAGCATAATAATAGAAGTACATATTTTAACATGAAGATGTATCCTATTCATTTTGGCCCTACATATTTTCAGAAATTACACATTAAACAAAACATTCTATAACAATTTACTAAACATTGAGGAAAATATGTACACATACCTGCTCATGAATAAAGGATCGAGATGTCGTGAAGAGCCAATATTTTTTAT
Organism: Taxus wallichiana var. yunnanensis; assembly: GCA_018340775.1. NCBI lineage: Eukaryota > Viridiplantae > Streptophyta > Pinopsida > Cupressales > Taxaceae > Taxus > Taxus wallichiana. Next base: position 161,826,423 of record CM031243.1, on the reverse strand, counting down.
GTTTACTAATTTTTCATTGATGAGAAGTCTAGCAGCCTCTAACCTTTATAATATTGGGAATCCATTTTAACGATGAAAAAAACAATCTCAACAACTTTTTTGTCATTGTTTGTAATTATTTTATATTAGCTAGACTATCCTTGGCAGAGCCAAGTCCTTAAATACATACCTTTGAGAAGGTTGACACCTTATGTAGTTCTCATTTGATATTTTGTGCATAAAATGTAATCCATATATTTTCATATAAACAAAAATGCTTTACAACTAGTAAGCACCATTAGTTAAGGCTGGTAATAAATATAGACACATAGTTAGGAAATTTTAGATCATAGTAGAGGAAATGAGCTAGTTATCATGAATCCTAATGTAAGAGGTTACTAGAGCCACTTAACAATCATAAAAAAATTAAAATACCCTTTAATAGTTCATGATTTTTTTAATACATAGATTTTCTTTTAGACATTTAAATTATGTAGAGAACATATTTCTTAAAGATTTAAAATAATTACTTTTTGAGTACAAAGGAATTTAAGGCAACCCATTACTTTGGAATAAAATCACCTATTATGGGTTGTCTTAGTGGCACCATTTCTTTGGATAATTTATTCATGAGACTTGATGTGAATTACTTTATTGGATAGTTTTTATTTAATTTTTAACTTGAATTCAAGTGACTAATGGTATCCGTGAAAAAATAATGGGTGACTAATGATTAGAAATTTAGTAAAATGTTAAATGTATAAATTAGTAAGTTTAAGTGCTAAAACATTATTTTTCCTGGCTAATGACTTGAATAGTAATGAGTTAATTATTAGAGCCGACTCCCATATTAAAATGTCATCATTAAAACACATACCTTGTTAGGGAAAATCAATCTTGCGTGATTAAAATTCCCTTTATATTCTCTTATTAACTCTAGATTGGACCTTAAATCTTACCTATTAAGATAACTACTAAATAGGCAGATTTTGTGATAAGATTTACAATAAATATCTTGATTGGTCAGACTCATCACTTTTTCTAATAAACCTTGATATTAAATCCACTGGCAAGCTTGTATTAATTTTAAGCATGCGATGGCATATTCACTCCATATATTTATCTTATCGCTCCCCTTATTTTCACACCTTTCGGGTTTCTTTCATGAGATTTCATTTATTCTGTCATGGTCGGACAAATGTTTCCTTTCATGCAATTTTCTGTGGCTATGAGTGAAATGGGATTTTATACCAAAATTTTCATCACCATTTGAAATCCATTTTTTGAATTGAAACAAAGCAATATCTAGTTGCTATTGAGGAAGTTCTTGGAGATGATTATCTTTCTCTAGAGGGACGTTTAAGGGTAAATACGGAAGTTACTTTGACATTCATTTGTCATCTTATTATCATACACTCGATGAAGGATTAGGATTTGGAGATGGGTCATCATTGGATCAAGCCAGCATATAGGGTTGGCATGGAAGTGGAAATGGACAAAACCTTGAGTTCATCGTGGCCATTACTTTATGATGTTCACTATAAACAGGAATGCTTGGTGCAAACAAAAGTTTTTAGAGATTTTTTCAAATGGTTTAATGTCCTAAATCATTTCTTGTTTGAAGTGGATAAATTGGGTGAGACACTAGAGATGGGTAGTAGCATTCCACTTTCCTGACCTAGATGTTATGTCTTCTCCACTACAATAGGAACCGACACATTAAGATCTTCTTCACCGACAAGTTTGTGAGGCATATGATTGGTTAAAGACTTAGGATTATCTTTGGAAAAGAGCATTTTTATAGAACCACTAGTGGAAACCATTTTCAAGCCCGTTTAGGTAGAGGTTAGGAATGGTCATCTATTTCAGATAAATTAGTGCTTCTTAAATCATCCAGGTTGTGAGTTTCATCAAATTATCGCTAGATCATTTAGGTTTTTAGACTGATCCTCTCGTTGTATCTATAATGTAAAGGGAAAGGGACCCTTTAACCCTTATTTTAATTATAAAATAAAATAAATCATTAGTAGAATTTTATGTTATGTGTTACACTAAAAAATTTAAACAATTACTTGCTATTAAATTTGGTTTGTTTCAAGTTGTCATTTTTTTGTAGAAGTGAAGACTAGAGGCTGCTAGCATCTATATATTCTAGGATATATTTCTACTAATTTATAACAACAATCTTTATAACTCTATGTTAAAGGGGCCTTAATGCAAGACAAGAATTATCCTAGCAATCGCTAATCTAATAACATATTGAACTCAATATACTAATAGCATTGCCAATCTTCTTGCCAATGCAGCCATCGATGGTCCAGATGTCACATTGATTTTGTGCAATCCTAAAGATTAGAATGGTCTGGTAGATATCATTTCACACGAAGGGAGGCACGAACTTGCATCCATCATTAATGGTGGCTTGTGTCTTTTCATTTTTAGCTGGTTGTTGGCTCCTCTTTCCTCACTATTCTCTCTTCCCATTTTTGAGTAGGAGAATTATGGTTTTCCTAGGATTTCCTTTTATTTCTCTACGCATCAAGCAAAGTGGGAATCAAACTTCTCGTCGGACATCTCCATAAGCGTCTTCTAGATGTCTTTCATTATATCTTTGTTCGTGAATCTAAAACGATCAAATGTGTGTTGGGTGACTCATATATGCAAGATTCTAATAGGCGCGAGCCACTTCTGATATAGCCATGACTTTTGTTTCCAATTGTCTTATGCTTCACCTAGACAAGGTAGATGTTGAGATTGTAGTAGAGTACTTCATTTACCTAGTTCACAGAGGTGGCTTACATAATGAATTAGTTGATTGTCACATCCCAAACCCCTTGATTTGGGTGGAAGAGGTTGAAAAATAGGATATCGAGTCTCAGGCGTGGGGTTCATTGGCTCGAGGAGTAATATTGGGAACTACTCATTCATGCTGAGAACATGCATGATTCCCCTTGGCATGGTGGCCTAGATATCAATAATATTCCACCCTAGGATCTATGTGCTTCCCATTTCCCTATTGATTTGGCTATTGATCACCTTAACAAGTTTTGTACCCTCACTAGGGAGGCATTTCTTCTCTTTCTTGGAAAGGCTTCTCAGTTGGTAGGTGTAGTAGTGGGTGGTGTGGGCCAAGCAACGGCAGCCCAGTGCTAAGGGCGAGAGGTAGTGGATGTTCTTAGAGAAATGGACGATCTACCCATGGGTTCTAGATTGGGTTGGTGGCTTCCCCGTAGCTATTTGTGCCACTCTTTTGGCTCGTGTTCATGCTTGGTTATGGTGCTTCCTAGTTTTTAGTTCTTAGTTCTATTTTTAGTTTTCTCCCCTTCAATTGTTCCTTGTTGTGGGGACTTGGGTTTTTTGTGTCACTTGGTTTTTGTATTGGTTCTATATTATATGGGTGGGGTCCTGTAACCCCCAGTTCAAAGCTACCATCAAAAGAATTTAAATAAAAAAATATTGAACTCAACATCCGGTAGGATGATTTTTTTAGCATATGTGTAATCAAAAAATTCATTAAAATTTGTTATGTTACATGAAGAGATTATAATAGGATTCAATCATAGGGCTACACGTAATTTGGAAAATCATTAATATCTATCCTGTTTTCTAATATTTTGTTCGAGATGATTCAATACTTTTGATACGAGCTTAGTGTTTCACCCGATTCTTAGATACTTCTTTGAATTACGGATGAAACAAATATGGTAATGAGCGTAGGAGCAATACTTGTTCAAATGTTGGTTGATGGGTTGTTGCACATGTATGAATTCCAAATCCATAGCTAGTTGTGAGAGCTTCCTTTTGGCTAGGAGGAACTACCTGTAATAAAAGTAATACCACCAGAAGGAATTAAACAATATGTACAGTGAACTACCTAGCGTATGCTAGATCCGGGAAGTGTGATACTTCCTAGATGGCTGTCAGTCCACTGTTTTAAAAAATTTAATGTGGTAAATAAAATAAATCCTATTATAGTTTGAAATGATTTAGGTATCTCACTTAAAACACAATAAGAAAGATCTAATCTAACAAGCTAGGTTAGAGTAGGATCCAAAGGTCAAGTGTGGGTTACGGGTCTCTGCAGGTCTAACAAAGGTCTCAGGTAGATCACAGGTGAATGAGGGTGAGGTGGAATCAGGTGGGTAGGTCACTTTTCTGGGTTGTATGGGTAAATACAGAGACCGATGTTGGTTAAGGGTGACCGATAACGGTTGGGTGTAACTTGTGTCGGTTACTGTGGAAATCTGGGAATGCCATAGAATGAGCTTTAGGTCTCCTTTGTGATTGCACAAAGGACTTTGGTTGGTCAAAATGAGGTATTGGGTGGTTTGGGTAGGATCTGGTGAGGTTTTAATGGGTATATGGAGGGGTGAGTGTTGGAGGAAGTCAATGGGTGGCTAGGTGAACAATAGGTGACAATATAAGGACGAAATGAAATAAACCAGAGAAGTATAACATTATAATTACTTGGATCCTAGTCTTGGACACTGTGAGTGAGGGATGGAGGTGCTGATGAGAGGTTGAAGGCTGCAAGTGATCACAAATTATAGGAGAGCTTCTACATGGGTTGCATGTGCATTCCTCTTTACTTGGTTAGATCAGATCATTGTTGGGATGGTTGTGCAGGAAAAGATGCTTGATCTCCTTCCTTGCATGCATGTTCTCACTGAAATTCACTCTTAGAAGATGTGATATCTCTTGGGAATGTGCTAACGTTCATCAAAAAAAATTAATCTTTTCCAACCTTTAAAATAAGGTTGTTTTGGGGGTTAAAAGGGTAACTAATGGCGGTTCCGCCTAACCGGCGATGGTTAGGGCTAACCGGTGTCGGTTAAGGTGGGATTTCCTAGGTTTACTAAACTAGGGAGATCCGCTTGATTTTCTGGATCTCGTGTCGTTAACCCACAGATTAAACTAGAAGATTCTTGTAAGCATGCGAGAATGTGGTTAGAGAGAATGTAGGCATTGATTTTTAGGGTTTGGGTAAGTATTAGTTAGTTATGGCAAATTACTAAGAATAGGTCTTAGGTTGAGTTGGCTTGATGAGGTATTTAAGTGAGGTGTATGTGTGGATATTATTTAAATTAAGATATTTAAATAATAAATATGGTGAGGATAATGAATTAATTTAATTAGATTAATTAAATTAATATAAGTGAGGTGAATGTGATGAAGGGTGCTTATTTGTCAAGGGACCAAAGGGAGTGTGACCTAATTTTATTCTCTACATTTTGCCCCTTTTTGTTGTGTAGGTTGTATTAGTAAGCGACGCTAACAAAAACAAGATGTGGTTGCCCCATGTGTGGGTGAAGGTGATCCCCCTCAATCCAGAAACTAACGAGGCGAGAAAGTAGAATCGGTGAGTGGTTTGATAAAAGGTAAATGTGAGGGAAAGTTAGGTGAGCACCGAGGAAAAAGGGTTAAAGGTCTACCCGAAAAATATAGATAATGGATCGGGGGTCAAAGGTAGCAATAAGTCAAACGCACACACACACATATAAACCGTAGCACGCTACCGAGTTAAAGAGTAGGTAAAGTCTACATTATCTAAGGTCAATAGGTTTATCCAAAAAAAATTTGAAGTGATTCCAGTATCTAAGGTATAGGATATGGTCAGAAACACAACGTAGGTTAGGTGCAGGAACATTTATGTATGTTCTAGTACACCAAAGGTAGGGTCAGGATAAACGGTCACGGAAATAGGCTAGGTAAGGTCATTAGGTCAACAACACAGTAATAATGCCACAAGGTATAGCAAACACATGAGGTCAAAGGTCACTAGTGATGGTCCAGGTCAAAATATCTAGGTCACGGCACGGGTAAGGCCAAGGTAGGGGTAAAATAATGAGTCCCCAAAGGAGGACAAAGGGAGGTAGTAAATGATGAGGTCAGGAAGGTGAGGTAAATGGGTTGGGTAAAGGTGGGGTGGGGTAAATGATCAAGGTGAAGGTTGGGTGAGGTAAAAAAGGAGGTAGGGGTAGGTAAAAGGGTAAAATTTAGGGCAATGTGTAAGTGAGGGTGACCGATGCCGTCCTGAGATAACTCGACGTTGTATAGGTCAACCGACGACAAAGTGAGGTATGGCATGCGATCCGATCTTGGTCAAGGGTAACCGACATCGGTTAGGTTGGGTTTCTTAAAAAACAAAAATCCATGTTTTTGTTATTCATTTGTTATTTTGCGAAGTGAGAAAATGACAAAAAGAGAGAAAAGAGAGAAAAGTGTCTAGATAGAATGAAATAGTGAGCTAACAGTGTGATCAATGAGTGATTGGTTGGTGAGAAGCAAGTCCATAGGATCATTGTAAGGGATTCTATTAGACAGAGGTTGTGGGTAGCTATTCGGTGATGGTAGAGGCTAGAGAGGGATCGGGCGGGCCACTGGTACAATAGCCAAATGTGCCATTGAGACAATAGCAGCACGATAAGGTAAGCACTCTACTCTACGTGTAGTTGATTTGATAGATTAGAGGATTAGTTTATTGTTGTTTATAGGTTTTGTTGGTTTTTCATTTTTGTGGGTGGTTAAAAATTGAATTTGGGAATGGGGGAATAGCGGGTAAAAAGAGGAATGGGGAGGGTAATAAATGGGATAGGGGGTGGGTGGAGGTCCAAGGGTAGTTTAGGTCATTGTAGGTGGGTAAAAGGGTAGGGGGAGGTTTTTAGAAAGGGGGGTTTTGGGAAATCGTGGGTTTTTCTATGACAGTGACCGGCGTTGGTCAAGTTTGGTCAACATCAGTTAGGTGGAACCGGTATCGGTCACCAAATAGGTGACCGATCTTTAGTTAAGGGGTGACCGGGTTAGTAAAAGTGGAACTGTATCGATAATCAAACAGGTGACTGATGATAGTTAAAGGGTGACTGGTGTCGATTAGGATGAACCGGTACCAGTCGGTTTATTGGGCACAAGGGTCCAATAGTGATGTGGGCTAGGTATTTGAAATAAGTAGGGTGAAAATAGGGTGTAGGAAAATGATAATTGTTGAATATGGATTGATACATGTAAATTAATTTCATGCTTGTATTAGATGTATGGGAGTGCAAGTACATATGTGGGACATGGTTCTACATCTACTGGTGACAGTGCACGGTGCAACAACCCCGGAGGAGCTGCAACATGTGGAGGTAGTTGGGTTGAGTGGAGTTTGTTGTTATAGACATGTTGTCTAACAGCCCAGTTTGATGGTCATGCTCATCGATAGATGGGATTCCATGACCAACACATTCCACCTGCTAATGGGTGAGATTACTATCACCCTGAGGACGTGTTCTAGATTCTTTGGTTACCCATATTGGGTGCACAGTTTATTCTATCTCCTTCAAGGCCTCAGAGGAGCTGATTATGTCTATTTTTGGAGAGGGGATGGCCAATCTGAGATTCCATAATGCGAACTTGAGCTATGAAGACATGTACCTAGCCTGTCTGGAGGAGACAAGGCTAGTGGTTCTATTGATGGAGGCAGTATGCTACTTCACGCTGTCGAGATGTAGAGGGTGGACACTTTCCCCCATCACTAATGGCATACTCCATGACATGATGGTGGATGATACCCACTTTGCCTGGCACCAGCATTCTTGGTGCAGTTGTACAGGGAGTTGTGGGCATATGGGCGGCTGTGTAGGTTTAGCTTGTGCTATACATTTTTACTACACTACTAGGTGTATGAGCACATAGTTTGTGTGCGGCCTATAGGGATGCCCCAAGCAGATGCATTCCCACCTATATTTGTGTGGGTGGGGTATAGGAGATGGGTACCGGTGATTGGAGAGTAGAGATCTAAGAGGCCCACACATGATGTGGCCCATTTCTGGTAGTTACTAGAGGGGTTGTCTAGAGTGGACATTATATGGAGGCCATATGTGGGATTCCCCTCATATAGGCATATGCATGAGGAGCTAGTTGAGCTCCAGCTAGAGAGATGGATACAAGGTCGCCGTGCCGGGGAGTATGAGATGATTCCGTAGAAAAATTCCAACGGAAGTTTGGGCTAGTATAGGACATTCCTCCACCCTTCCCACAGTATCGGAGATGACGTGGAGAGGCCCTTACCTCTACCATAGCCTACAGTGCCCACAAGGCAGGAGGAGTAGGTAGTGGACCGGTGGATAGATGACGCCGGGTGCATAGACATGTATAGACAGTGGTGGGCGGCTCACTTATGAGCTACACCTCCCAGACCGTGGAAGTCAGATTTAGCCACCATTACGGTGCAGAGAGACACCCTACAGGGGCAGGTTGTGACACTGATTACCTATTTGGGTATACTACAGACACAGCTAGAGGGTTTTGAGGTAGAGGTAGCAGAGCTACACATATAGGTGGCCAGTCTGTAGGCCCATATGGGTGATGAAGGAGATGGAGATGGAGAGGAGGGGGATGGTTAGGTGATAGCCTTATAGACTAAGGTGGCAGGTTTACAGTCTAATTGGCCATAGCCCGTGCACGGTTAGGGACTTACAAGCCCAGATACAAGTACAGGGGCAGGGGGCACCACCACAGGCACTTTGGGAGTAGGTCCCAATTCATAGGAAGGTGCGGGGAAGGGTCCCACGAGAATAGGTACAGGGGGCCAAAACCTATGGGATCACCAAAAATTGTGCCTATCTCTAGGTTATGGGATGCCTTAGGTGAGGCTAGATACTATCGTGGACCGATTGATGGTGGATGTGATAGATTTCATATCCTATGCCAAGTATAGGGCACAACAGGCATCTAATGAGAGGATGAGATCCCACACTCATAGTGTGGAGAGCATAGGGGTTCATGAGCTCCTAGGTTTGATTAGGTAGAGGCTACTAGCAGCGCACGGAGACCAACTCTAGTTGAGGTGCCAATAGGGACCCGGAGGCCAAGGGTACAAGCGATACGAGATGGAGGAAATCCGCTAAGATTCCTGATATGTGGTCACCTAGTTTTTGATGTATGATAGTTATTTTTGTGATACATACTCTGCGTGTTGCGAGATATTTTGTATTGATTCATTATTATTATTATTATTTGTATATATGAGACCAGCCTGCGTGCCGATGACATTTTGTATTATATATCGGCCTGCATGCCGATGATTTTGAGATGATGGACATGATGAGATAGCCATGTATATTTGAGATACACATTTATTTATATGATGAGATACATGCTATTATTTGATTTGTTGATGTGTTTATGAGATTTTGATTTTTTTGATATGGATGGAAATTAGGTGAGTTAGGCATGATGGAGTCAGATTGGTATAGGCATGGATTGATTTAGGTCGGTTTAGGCATGGATCGAGTCAGGTTTGTTAGGCATGGTTGAGTTAGGTTTTTTTAGGAATGGATCAAGTCAGGTCATAGGCATGGATCGAGTCAGGTTTGTTAGGCATGGTTGAGTTAGGTTTATTAGGCATGGTTGAGTCAGGTCGGTTAGGCATGATGGAGTTGAAAGTAGGTGAAGTTGTGATTCATTATTTTATGCAATGAATGATAATATGGGTCATATGTGAGATGTGGTATAATCTATGCATAGTGATGATAGAGAAATGCTAGACGTAATAAATGTATCTTGTGATAGTGTTTAAAATATGAAACAACTCGTTATGTATGTGGTTGAATTTCCAATTTTGGGTATAAAAGGAAACTAAGTTAGGTGCGATGTAATGTGAGGCACATGGAAGATGAATTTTTAGGGTAGAGGATGGACGAGCTATCCTCCAAGGGCCTCATACCCTCGGAGTGTTGCCTACATAGTCCCAGCAAAAAGGGATCTCGGCCGATGTAGTTCTCCCATGAGCTAGGGAAGAATATGAGGAGGTATGAAAATGAGTTGGTAGGTTTTTAGGAATGGTGTGGGTTTTAGATCTATTAGGTGTGGGTGGATTATAGGTAAAGTGATGTAGGTGGGGTCGATTGTGGCGAAAGAAGAAGATTACCCCAAAAGTAAGCATTGAGGACCAAGTCCTGTATAAGGTAATCAAAATGTAAGCAAAGATGGCTAGAAGATAAGAGGGGAAAAAAGCCACCTGATTAGGTACGATTATACCGAGTAGATCATACCTTGGAGGAGGTCATGAACGTAATAACCTAAAGACATTTCATGATTGATTGTTCTATAGTGAAAATTAGTCACATGATCACCAAATGTCTAAGTTCCAAGAAGTCCCTTGAGGTAGTAGGAAATGGGAGTGGGAATGGTTTGAAGGGTGAAAAGTGGGTAATTTTGTATGGTATAGGTAGCATGCTCTTTGGGCAAGATATCCGAATTCACAATGGGCAAGTCCATGACTAAAAATTTTTTTATTTTGACTTATTGTTGAGATAGACTAATTGATGTGGGAATTCTATATGGAATGAAGAAAATTTAACTCCTTGAGGTCTTCGTGAAGTTGATTAATGTGGGAAGCTTCAGTATCTCTTGTTTGTTTATTTTATTTTATTTCTTTTATTTTAGAGCTTTACATAGTTTTCCTTTGAGGGAGTAGTCTATTTATAGTAGCAATTGCCGAGAGGAAGATGTCCTTTTGAGGGAGTCATATTTTTAGTGGAAGTTTGACTCAAGGAGTTATATCCCATGTGAGGGCTTTGAAGTCATGGACTAGACCAAGGTGGAGGATAGAACTCTTGTTCAAAAGGAAAGGTGGAATGACCATGAGATCTCATCTAAAGGTAGATGAAAAGTATCCATGAGAATCATGCTATGTGTAGTGTCGTGATACACATATTCAAGAGAAGATAACAAGTGATAGGTACTCACATGATTTTAGTTTAATCATTGGTGAAGTGTATGAAGTGAATAGCACTCAAGGGATGAGCATGGAAAGAGACAAAAAGGTGAGGCGGGATGATAATTCAACAATAGAATGGTCAAAGATGCAAGGTGTTAAGGGGTTCAGGTTCAGGTTTACCATCGAGTGAAGATAAACGATAAGCACCTGATCCATAGGTATGAGTCATGATGTATGGTCCAAGCTAATTAGGGGAAAATTTGCCCCATTTACTTTTTCCTACTTTAGTTACATGTTGATTTTATTTCAAGACAAGGTCACCGACTTGGAAGGTTCATGCATGGACACATTTGTCATAGGCACATTTGATACATTTTTGGTAAACTTGAAGGTGATCCAGAGCATTAAGATGATGTTCATCTAATAACTCTACTTGTGTTAAACAGTCTTTACAAAATTCATCATCATTGAGCATGTCAAGGAGAGAAATGTGGAGTGAGGGGGTCTAGACTTCGAGAGGCAGGATTGCCTCTGTATCGTAGACCAGAGAAAATGGTGTGGCCGTAGTGGAAGTGCGAATACTAGTGTGGTATTCCCATAGGGAAAAAGGAATGTGCATATGCCAATCCTTCCCAAAGATTGTCAACCATTTTCATAAGAATTTTGTTTAAGGTTTTGTTAGTGGATTCATTTGGCCATTGGTTTGTGGGTAATAAGGTGATGAGAAAGTAAGCTAAATACCGAAGGCGTCGTAAAGTTTTTGCAATGTTTTGTTTTTGAATTGTTTTCCATTGTCAGTGATGAGGTGATGAGGAACACAAAAGTGACAAATGATTTGGTGGTTAATGAACTTGAATATTTTCTAATCTTTCGTGGAGATGAGTGGTATGGCTTCCACCCATTTTGTATATTATTCGGTAGCAGTGATGATCCAGTGATTGCATTGGGAAGAATGCGGATTGATTTCTCTGACAAGATCCAAACCCCATTGAGAGAAGAGCCAAAAGTCATGGGCAACTGTAAGGCATGACTAGGTGTATGATTAAGATTGGAATTTTGTTGGCATTTTACACAATGTTTGACATAATCGCAACAATCATGATTAAGGGTCAGCCTATAATAGCCTAGGTGAAGAATACGCTTAGCAATAGCAAGGCCACTGAAGTGACATCCACATATGTCGTCATGAAATTCCTTAATGGTATAAGGAATTTCAAAAAATTTGAGGCATCGTAAGAGAATACCGTCAAAGCCGTGCTTATAGAGGAGTCCCCGAGGAATAACGTGTGAGAGACCTTTTTAAGGAAGGCACGTAAACATCGTGAGGTAAATAAGAAGGTGATTGGATTCGGGGTAGTGGTTCTAATCGAGTAAACATCGTGAGGTAAATAAGAAGGTGATTGGAATCATTGTATGGTGACAAATATTTTAGAATCGGCGGGTGAAGCGGGTATTTGGGAAGCTAAGCAGGCCATGGTATCTACAAATTTTTGGTTGAACGTGGGATGGTTTGAAGGGTGTAACAATCAAAGGTGGTCAAAATTATGTCTACATGATTTTTATACTTTTGAAGTATCTCGTTATGTCATTGGTATATACCATTGACTTGGTTTATGACCAATTAAGAATTACCAAATGTGTTGATTGATTTGACATCTAGGCGTAGGAAACTTGGAGACCTAGTACAAGCGCTTCGTATTCAAAAATATTGTTGGTGCATTCAAAATCTAGTTTGAAAGAAAAAGGCATGGGTTCACCATCAAGAGGAGTGAAGATAATACCAGCCCCACCCCCACGCTGACACTTGGAACCATCGAAGAAGAGTGTCATTTGGTAAGGAGGTTCGTCAGGAAAGGGTAGCAATTAACTCATCTGGAAAGTCAAAATTAGAGTGTTGATCCCTAGAAATGGGTACGTTAGCCAATTGGTCGGTGATAGCCTGGCCCTTGATGGAATTTTGATGAATTAATTCAAGGTCAAGATCAGCTAAAAGCATAAGCCATCATGCAGCACATTGATTTTGATAAGGTTTGGTGTACATGAAGTGTAAGGGGTTGGTGTTGGTCACAACATAGGTTTTGTGGTTGATTAGGTAATGATAGATATTGGTGGCAACAAAAAATAAGGGTAAGAAAAAAATTTCAAGGTGGTTGTATCGGGTTTCATAGTACAAAAGAGTAAGGATTATGTAATAAACTACCTGCTCCTTGTGTTGTTCATCACAATGAGCGAGCATGGCTCCCAAGGAATGATCGGTAGCAGATATGTATGGGTAAAAAGGTTGATTTTCTTTAGGTGGAATGAGTATGGGTGGTTGGAGAAGGTATTGTTTTAGGTCCTCAAAAGCTTTGTGACAGTCATCATCCCATTTAAAGGAGACATCCTTCTTGAGCAGATGATGAAATGGTTGACACTGATAAGATAATTGTGAAATGAAACGGTGAATAGACTGTAACTTACCTTGCAGGCTACAGAGTTGTCTAAGGTTAGTAGGAAAAGGAATTTCAAGAATGGCCTTGACTTTAGTAGGGTCAACCTCTATACCATGTAGGGAAATGATAAATCCTAGGAGTTTTCCTAAGAGGACTGTGAAGACACACTTCTTAGGCTGAAGGTGAACATAATATTTAATGAGACGGTCAAATATGGTTTTGAGGACACCAAGGTGCTTAGACCGGCATTTAGATTTAGCCAAGAGATCATCCACGTAATCTTCTAATATGTCATGCATGATGTCATGCAAAATGTAACTCATAGCCCACGATATGTGGCACCAGCATTTTTAAGGCCAAAAGGCATGACTCGATAGCATAAGGTCCCCCAAGGGGTGATGAATGAGGTCTTGTTTTGATCTTCTGGGGTAAGAAAATTTTGGTTATAACCCGAGAAGCCATCCATGAGTGATAACATCTCATGACCAAAGGTGGTAAGGTCGACCGATTGATCAATACCGAGGTAAGGGAAAGTCATATTTTAGGCGGAGACTAGGTTGTGGTAACAAAATTACAATGTAAATGCGAGTCCCCCTGTCACTTTAGTGATAGGGATGATGTTATAAATCAAATGAGGATAATCAATGCGTAAGATGAAGGAAATGGAAAGAAGGCGCTGAAGTTCTTCTTTGACAAGAAGAGCAATGCGAGAGTGCATTTTCCTCGGCTTTTGTTTAATGGGTTTGGTATCGAAAAAAATTACGATATTGTGGACCACTATGATGGGGTCAATACCGGGCATGTCTATGTAATACCAAGTAAAAGTGTGGTTATGATCTATGAGAAAAGAAGTGATGGCTTCTGTTCAAGAACATCTAAAGATTGACCAATCTTTAGGATGTACAAGTTGTCCCGAGTATGAATGTTGATCTTGATAGTTGATTCATTTAATATGGTTTGCATCTCAGAGGGTAACAACTAATGAATATATGAGTCTTTTGCACCAAGGTAGGTGAGTATAGATTCATCATCCTGACATTGAACAACATTAATTGAAGGTGTATCGTTATCGATCATTTCAGGATACAAGAAGGGAAGAGTGGAAGGGGCCTCGCCCTCACGTTGATAAGTCAGAGGCCCCAAGGAAATGGTGTTTATGAAAAAAAAAATTAGGAGGGATAGATTTAGGATCCATTGACTCCATCAGTGAGGGTGGTGATGAAGGTGGAGCGGGTGAAGAAGGTGGAGAAGAGCTAGTGTCCTTAATGAGTTCAATGTAGGCCTATTTAGTAGGTGGTTCGGGAAAGCCGATACCACTACGATCGTTATGTTTGTGGGTGGTACATGGAATAATGGTATGGTGGCCTTTCTCGTAAAATCCAAAACCAAAACCCTTCTATGCATATTGTGCAGAAGGTGTGGGTGAAACAAGATAATTGATAAGTGATTGGAAGTTAGCGGAAAATGGGAAAGTTTGTGGTGGTGGTTCGGTATGTAAGTGGTAGCATCTAGTCCCCATAGGTGAGATTGGTATGAAGATGAGGAGGACCATAAAGGAGGTGTTCTCCTACGTTTTGATTGTAATGGGGGCATTGGTGAAGACTTCCATACTCTTACGGAGTAAGGAATGTGTTGATACTATATAGTTGGTACTCCCCCAGAGTGAGGTGTTGAAAAACAACTTCCAAGGGATTAGTGGTTTTTATGTAGGTAGCTGGAATGGATGATGTGTTGGAGGTCGATGCGGAGGTGGAGTTAACAGATTAGGAAGCTGATGGATCAGCCGTGGAGGTTAGGGCAGCTGTAGGAATGGAGGAGGTATGTGCGGTTGAAGCAGCAGTTGTACTGGTAAGTGGACATGTAGGTGAAGAAGCAATAGTTGCGAGAGGTAGATGGATTAATAGGTATGAGCACATCATTCATCAAGAAAGCATGTTACATGTTTTAAAAGGTGATGGGTCATCTGGAATGGTATAGGTGTGTCCTTCGTGTTCAAACTTTACACAATGATAAAAATTTGAAGGAATGTAACCCATGACATGAATCTAGGGTCTACCAAGCAACAAGTTATATTGAAATTCCCCCTCCAAAACATAAAATAATTTTGGAATAGTATGGGGGCCCACACAAATGTGGAGGATGATGGTGCCTAGTGTAGAAGTGATAGCGTCATTGAATGAATGTAACATGACCAGAAGTTTATGCATGTAATTGTCGGTACATGCATTTGAGTGAATGCATGGGATGAGATGATGTTAATGTTAGTGCCCCATCAATCATCACACGGTGTACCCGTATGTCATCTAAGTGGTCAAAGATGAAAATGGCGGTCTCGATCATCATTTTGGTGTGGCGTGATCTCTTCCTCTAAGAAGATAAGGGAGGCTATTTGGTGAATAGGGTGGGGAAAAGATTAATATGGTAATTTGGTGAGAGAGGCTATATGATGGAGTGTGATAATGGAGGCTACGGTGTAGGGTCATTAGGTAAAACCTCAATAGATTGAAGAACCTCCGTGAGATATTGACGATGGGATTCTCGAGGTTTAGATGAGGTCATATAAGGACATTTTGAGGGAGATTGGTGTAATTATTTGAGCATGGTGAAATGTGTGACACCATTAGAAATGGGGTATATGGGGCCATGGATAGTGATTTTAGGTATGGGTGCATATGGTATGTTGAGTATAGGATTGGTTAGTGGGTCATTGCATTTTCTTTACATTTATCCTTCTAAGCATGTGTAGTGACATGTATGATGTTGACTTGAGGGGAGTTAGAAAATGGAGAAGGTGTAGGGTGAGTGGTGTAACGACATGACAGGAAAAAACCTACTAGAGGAGAAAAGCCTTGTGAGGTGAGTTGGGTCAAACAACATTGGGGTGATGGTGGGGCAAGTTCACTGATGCGAACCATGTTAATTTCAAATCTTGGGGGTAGCTCTGGGAGCTATGAGGGTGGAGGTTATGGTTTTTTAGTGAGTAGTATAGGAATGGGTGTCGGTGAAGTAGGATCCTTGTCAAGAAGGTCTTCATCATCAAATTTGGCTTTCGGTGGACACAATTAGATAAGGACGGTTTTCAAGGCCTTGCAGTTTTCCACATTGTGCCCTGGCACATGATGGTATGCACAAATTTTAGTATTGTCAAACCCTTTTGGCTTGGGTTTGAGGGGGTCGTAAGGTCTGAGTGGTGGTAATGTGATGACAGAAGTCTCAAGGAGGTTGGTTAAAATTTTGGCATAAGACCTGCTAGTGGATCACAATGGGAAGTGAACGTGGGTTTGGGTGTAGGTGTGGTTGATTGTTGAGGAATGGCCTTTGGAAGAGGAGTGGGTCAAGCTATGGGTTTGGGTGCTAGCATGGTTTTGGGTGTCGGTCATGCTTGTTTAGGTAGGGGTATAGTAGATGGATGGGTAGGAGGGTGTGTGGTTGTTTTGACTACCTTATTGTGGGGTAGTGGATTTTTGTTTTTGGGTTGCACCTTCTTAGGTAAAGGTGATATGGGTGTACAAGGTCTAGAAGGAAAATCAGATGGGGGAAGAGGGTGAGTTACCCACGAGGATAATGAAGGTGTTGTGAAGGTAGATGATATAGGTCATGCTTAGGGTGTGAGAGATAGCGACTGAAGTGTAGTGGGTAATGAAGTAAGAGCTAGGGGTATTGGAGGTATGGGTGGTAAAGATCTTTGCAGCAGTCTTTGGTGTAAGTCATGTTGAGCATTTGGGTAGGTTAGAGGTTTTGAGGAAGGAATGGGTTGTTGTATTTTTGTTTATTGATGGGTGGAGGTTGCTTGACCATGTTGGGAAGCTAAGATCCTAAGATGGATGGGATAGGTGTAGGTGTGATTGGCGTAGCCGTGGTATGAGTTCTATGGGCTTGGTGCTTCTGTTTGGTTGTCGAGTAGGTGTGGTGTTGTCTTTAGAGGATGTAGCTAAATCAATTTTGATAGGTGGATGGGTATGGCTAGTGGTCGGGGTGACCCCTAATGTGGTAATAGGTTTAGTTGAGGAAGATGTTATAGGTGTGGGTTTGGGTTTAGATGTAGGTTGAGATATGGGTAAGGGTGTGGTTTGAGCTATAACATGTGTCGTGGAAGGAGTTGTGATATAGGTGGTTGTGTTTGGTTCGTTTGGTTGAAATATTTTTCTGTAGATAGTGGAGCTATCAAGGGGACATCTGCATTTGTGTTGAGATCGAAAGCGAAGACGCCCCATAATAAGGCTCTATCCACATAATCTTAGTGATTAGCCAAACGTGAGAACAACACATCTGTAGGTGGAGTTGATGAGGACCTAATGGTAATTCCCGTAAAATGTGTCTTAGAGATGAGTAATTGGCTAGCTTCAGCTTCCGTGGGTAAGAGAGCCGAAAGTAGGTCTGTAGGATTCTGGGTAGCTGATGGAGAATGCACACCAAGAGGAAAAGGTATCTCAACTAGGTCTGTGATGGGTGGAGGAGATGATGGGTGCTCCTTTGTAGGTGGAGGAATGGATAGGTTCTCTTACAGTGGGTGGAGGAGGTAATGGGTGCTCCTCTATGGGTGGAGGAGGTACTGTGGGTATCAGTTCTCTAAGTGGAGAAGCCAAAGGTGAAATGGCTTCGATGTTAGCAAAAGAGTCCTCTCTCAGAGGTAATGAAGGAGATGAAAAGTGTTCCTATGTTGATGAAAGAACAGGGGAGATTGGTTCTAATACAGAAGAGGACTTCGGGCTAGAATCTCCTCTATGGAAGGAATATGGGGTATTTGGGAGGTGACAGGTGTGTCATTAAAAATAGCATGAACCTCACAGGTATGGGTATCATGAGTTGATGTCTCACAGGTTTTATCAGACGAAGGAGCATAGTAGGGAAATGGTTTCTTGAAGATGTGTAGGTTTTTGTTGGAAGGTGCATTAGGATTATCCATGGTTAACTTGCCTTTCTCAAGCATTTCTTGGATAATATTTTTGAAAGTGATGTAGTTTCCGTCACTATGACCCTTTACTCAATGATAGTTACAGAAGTCATGTTCCTTATACCATGTGGACATGGGGCAAGTAGGGTCAAAACCAGTGTGTGGTTTTATGGTTGGAAGAGTGATGGCTCAATTTGATAAGATTTTCTAAGATAGAAGAGTAAGGTTCCCCAATCGGGTGTATTTCATTGATCTTGTTTGATATGAAAAGTCTAGATGGGTGAGAGATTAAATGAGGGGGTAGCTGATTTGACAGATGAGTTGGGCCAGCCTTCGACACCACGGATTAGCGATGCCCTTAGCCTTTGAATAATTGTTTTGTGGTTTGGAAGAAGAAGAGGTATCATTTGACTTGAATGCCAAATTCTTATTGTGTAAGTAGATTTTCTTCTCTTTGATGGCTTGAATATCTAAATTTCGTGCCATAGTGAATGGTTCATCGAATGTTTAGAAGGTTTAGACCTGCAAGGTCGGTGAGATATGTCTAGCACAAGTCCATGTGAAGAGCTCGATAAGTTCTATTTTTGGCAGTTGGAAGGTGAGTTGGTTGATCAAGCTACACCAGTGAGTGACAAAATCTGTGATAGATTCATCCTCATACTGACGCATGGAGTATAGGTTGGTCATGGTAACCTTCTTGATGATATTGATAGAGAAATGGTCCAAGAAGGCTTGGGCTACTTGATTGAATGAGAATATAGAGTGTCTAGGTAACCCACTATACCAATCTAATGGAGGTCTAGTGAGGGACATGGGAAAGGTTCTCAAGAGCAAGGTATCATCGTGGGCGATCAAATAACACCCACGTTTGAATGACCGCAAATGCTGCTGCAGGTCTTCTTTACTATTGAAATGGTTGAATTTAGGCATTTCCCAATGCACGAAGTATGAGAAAATAGGAATAGATGGGTGGATGGGCTCATTGCAAATCTCATCATAGGTAAGAGTGTTATGGGTGTAAAACTCAAATCGTTGTTACTTCCTCCTGAGCATTCAAGTGTTGATATATGATTTCTTCTGTAAAAAGGATGTGTTCCTTTGATTGTGAAGTCATGCTTGATATGGATTGTATCTTCTTTGCTCTTGAAGATCTTTGACTGAGCCAGGATATGCTTGGACTCTTTTATTTCTTTCATTTTAGCACCTGAGTTTAATCTGATTTCGGAATGAATTGTGGATTTACCCGTCTATATGACTCAGCCTTGGATCAGTGGCATTGATCCAAGAGATGTTTTAAGTTTATTCTAGATAAACAAAAATTATAGACCTTACGAAGGTTGCAAGGTCCGAATGTGTGGAATGAGCAATTCAGGAGTTAACTCAGGCTGATCTTGTTAAATGAATTGGTTCCCGATATCGTAATATCAGGAAGGTCTTGATCTTGAGCCAGGTAATAAATTCAGATACATTTATACTACTAGCTTATTATCAGTGCTGGAATGAATCCTTTTCATGAATGTATATTTGTTGGTTCTTATACTGAACGATTCTAATTGTTAGACCTAGACTGGATTTATTAAGGTTAATAACCTATGGGTTGGATTAGTGTTAATCTAACCTAGCCCTAAGCTATAAGCTAAATGTTCCTAAGGTTAGCGACCTAGCACTAAGGAAGTTAGACTAAGTATCACCTTATGATCTAACCTATGTTTCTAACCTAACTAATGTTAGTGGAGGAAGGGGACCTATGAAGGGGTGCGAGCCATGGGCGGTAGTTTCTATGGCATTAAATGAGATGGATAAGTATGAAGGACAAGGATTTAGCGGAGGTTTCAAATGGCCATCAAGGCCGACGTGGCGAGTTGCGAAATAACTGAAATGGTCTTCGATTTGCATTTATCCATCGCCAATTATGGCGGTCGATGGCAATGGAGATTGAGCGGGAACTTCGGAGTTAATGCAATTAAGGAACTCGATTTCCAAGCACGATCACTCGAGAAGGCATGTAAAATGGAAAACTAGTTGTTTGTTTGGTTTTCCATGTGCTCCATTTTCTCTCTGTTTGATCACCGGTTCTTGAACCGATCTACTTGGTGTTGTATGGCAACTATGAGAATAACTAGCTTTTTTCTCCACAAGGAAAGTTTATAAGGCATGGAAATAACAAATTATTGTTGTTGAATCTAACGTGGAAGAAGAGGAGAAGGCTTGAGCTCATTCAGATGTCTTCTTCAGATTTTTAAGCAACATTACTGTGCATGATAGGCCCCGACTTTTAAAAATCTTGCTTTACTTCAAATGCTTTCATTAAAACAACTCGTTTTAGTGATTTCAATTCAGTTGGTTGGAAGCATTGTTTTGGTTCTTCTTTTCTTGTGAAATTAGGAATCTTGGATTTTAGAAGACCTTGAAGGAATAGTTTCGTATTTAATCTTCCTTGTGGTTTCGCTCGTTTGAGACCGGTACTGTACTTTTATGGTTGCTAGAATCTTGTTGGATCTTGCTATAATACTTTAAGTTACTTCTGGTTGGATAACTTGTTGTGTTTATACTACTTGAATGCGACTTTTGTAGAAGTCCTCCCTGTGTTGCAATTTTTGGGATATAATCCATTGAAAGTTTGCAAGGAATATCTACGAAAATGACTCTGTGGAGTCCTTGGAATGTTTCGTATATTTTGGACTTCTGTAGAAGTCATGATTGTGAATACTTATTAGTTAGACTCAGTTGGAGTCCTTGAAAAGTAACTGGTATTATGACTTCATTGCTTTGTTATGAATATTGTTGCTTAGCAGTGAATATCGTTGGTACAGCACTCGATTCATAGCTTCTTTTTATGTTTCGTATGTTTCGTCTTCTACTTAAGCTTAGTTTCGAATGCTGATGTTTAGTTGAGATTACTTAAGATATTGATTCAGTTGGAGTCCTTGATATGTATCTTGAATTATGACTTCTGTAGAAATTTTAGTTGTGTAGACTGTTGGTTTGATTCAGTGGAGTCCTTGAAACGTATATTATGTTTTTTTTTTAAACTTCTGTAGGATTTTTGCTATGAATACTATTGGGATTCTTGAATTGTTGTCGCATGAAATCAACTTCAATCTAAGCCTTGTTTATGAGCATTAGTTGTATGTGATATTGTTGGAGATCTCGATATGTTGCGAGTTGGCTCGATTCTCGATTTAAACCCTCGCTGTGCATGCATATCGTTCAGACTCCTTCTTAACATTCTTGTGTTCCTTTCTGTTCGCTTCGTGGGAAATTAAAGGAAGGGTTTTCTTTACAAACTTTACTCGGTTTGAGACCCTGTTGTATTCCGTAGTAGCTTGGCTTAGGATGAAACTTTGAGGAAAATACTGATATGGAATTTTGGCTTCTGTGAAGACCTTGTTGTGATTATTTTTCTTGAAAATGGCTTCCAATATAAGTCATGGTTGTATTATCGTAAGGATTTGTTTCAGTTGAATGAAGTTGTGCATGTTTGTGTTAGATTCAGTGTGAATGTCACTATATATGCATATGGAAACATCATTTGTTTTAATGTTATCTAGCCTCTTGTTTCGACTCGGGGGATTGTTGTTGTGTTTGTGCATGGTTACATCTTCTGTTATTGTGATTATCTAGTCTTGTGCTTGACTGAGATAAAGAGTTAATAGCTGTGCCTTGACAAGCGATGGCGTTGGATATTTTCTCGTTTGTTGAATAATATGGAAAGCTATGTTGAGTCTATTTGTTGGATTATTTATTACTGCCTTGCCATGAGGGCTATTGTATTGCTCAGTAAGCTACAGGAAATTTTTATATTTGAATTTTGAATAACTGTAGTTCTTCCTGTGGTCTCGACTGGCTTAGTCGCATGCGTATAATGTGAATGCATTACTCTTGAGAGGATGGTACAGTCATGAGCATGATTGGAAGGGAAATCTGAATGTCTCGGTTTCTTTCTCTTCTGCTGTAAAGTATATGTTGATATATTTATATTTAACTGTTGGAATTGTTTAAACATACTGATGGATTCATGAATTGTTAGGATATTCATTTTATTATGTTGAATGTAATGGTCTGTCGGATGTTTGTTGTCCTTGGGATTCAGATGGATAGTTGTTTTGGATACATTTGTTCTTCTTGGTCACTAATATTTATGAAGAAATATCTGAAAAGTATCTAGGACTATTTAGTAACTATAATATGAGTTACGCGTTTATAGTCATGTTTGAATTACAAAAGAGCATAGTCTGAAATATGTTTACATGTTTGGTGAAATGATTTCATTTAAACAGGTTGTTTAATGAAAACAATTGGTGGATTGCAATTGTTTTAAGAATTAGTTCTTATCATGCTCAGTTCACCGAACTGACCCATGTTGACAATTTTTGCAGATGATTGCCGTATGTGGTAAAGGCACGCAGATCTGATATGATGTTCAGATTGTTTAATTTGGTTTTATGATGAAATCCAACTTGTTTCTCTGAATGTACTACTTTAAGAAAGATGTTCTTTTGTTTCCAAGTATTGTATCAAATATGCTCAAGGCATAGAATGTATTTGATTAACTTAGAAATTAATGTAATGAGGTATTTGTTACTTATGTGTTTGCCTTCGTATCTTGATGGATTGATCTTCTTCGGTTCGAATGATTTTAAGTGCATTTTTACTATAGTATACCATGGAGATATTTGGGTTTTTCTAAGTAAACATTGCAAGGATTATGTGATTGAATTCTTGTAAATATTAGTAGTTTTGTTATGTTCTATCTAAAGCTAATATGGAATTAGTTCACTGTCTTTCGAGTAGCTAAGGGTAAAATAAACCTTAACAGGAAGCTGAACGAGAAGAGTAATTTATCACTCCCTAACCTTGAACAAAGTCAAGACAGCGTATTATTTGATTTTAATTCACTATATCTTAATACTAATAAGTAAGATATATTTCAGTTTTGAGAACTGATATAAACCCTAAAGAGTATGGTTAGCAACCTTATGAGAAGACTTTGGGCTACTGCCCAATTTCGTTGATTTAAATTAATGTACATCAATGAACTCCTTAATGAAACCTCAAGCCTTATTAATTTCTCTTGTGAAATGGGTCTTAATAAGAAAGGCAATTCTAAGGTAAGGAACCCAGGGGATGGGAAAAGACTACCCAAAAAGGAGCGTTTTTAAGTATAACTTTATCTCAACGTAGGTAACACCTTAAAGTTAAGTAGATCTTTTCGAGGTGGTTTTGGAAGGTTGATGGCACAAGTCAACTGCAGGGTTGTACCCACGAGAAGATTAGGATCTTCTCGAAGATACAACAATGCAGGTGACTTATGGCGACACCCTTCGCATTGATCATTAAGATTTACACCTTAAACTCGAACAAGTTTTACTCTGGGACTGATTAGGAACGTGGTCATGTTATAAGGCTGCCCCAGGAGACTCAGGGTATCTTGACACACTGGGTTAACTAGGGTTGACCCAGTATGTCAGCGTATCCCTAGTCCCCGGGAGCATCCTTATAACGTTGTCATTTTACTAATCCGTTCCTGAGTGAATAACTTGGGGCAGGAGAGACTGACAAAAGTCAGTATAAGACATTCTACATAACATAGGAATGGGGTGAAGGACATATTCCAGATTGACGAGTATGCCGTCAAGGAGTACGAGACATAAGCAGTATGTTTCAAATCTTTGGCCAAATTATCGCAAGCTGATGATTGCGTTGTCCTATGTCACCTAGTCTAAAGGATGATATGCCGATGAATAATGGTAACAATTATTCGATAGGTTCGTTGGATAGAGCATTCTCAATCCCAAATTAGGGAAGAGATGTGTTAAAATAAAAACACCAACTCTTGATACTCATGAATAGATCGGAGGTACTCACGAGTCATTACAGTGCGCATATGGTTATCTGTTATAAGAATGGTTGTTTTGATTTGTGAGTTCTAAATTATGTATTTAGAACTAGGAAGTATTTATCAAAAAAAAAAAAAATTTACTTGTTCTAATGTACTAAAATGGGGATGTTACATCTTGGTATCAGAGCTGAAGGTTGCAGCTCTTGGACCTATTGTGTCCATAATATGATAAAAACCTAAATTTTCTTGTAACAGAAAATGGTTAGAACAAGGGGGAACGTTATGAATAATGCTCCACCTGAAGGAGGGGCGGCAACAACCCAAAAACTTGATGAGATCCTTGTTGCCCTGTTGGACACAAGAGATCGTTTAGCTATACTTGAACAGCAGGTGATGGGAAATGAGGAGGATGATGAAGCTGGTAATAACAATCAGCAACCTCCTGAGGACAACCCCGATATGGGTGTTGATATTAATGCTGGAAATGCACCTGTCCAACCAGAAAACAAAAAGGCTAGGTTGGCAGCAGAACTCACTAATGATATAAAAAGGATAAGCCCACCTAAATATGATGGCACCACATTAGGTGATGGAGCTGAGAACTAGCTCAGCGAAATGGAGAAGTACTTTGCAATAAGAAACTTCTCAGAGGAAACCAAAGCTATTTGAGGTAGTCCTTGACTTACCTAACTTTTCCACCGAAGTTGACCTCTATGTTACACCTTTAGGATCATATGACATTGTCATCGGTGTCAATTGGTTAGCTGACCATAAAGCAAAAGTAGACTGCTATGAAAAGAATATAAAATGTTTAGATGATCGGCTGAAATCAGCAGAGATTCAAGGTGTGAAACGGGAAATTTCAGTTAGAAAACTGTCAGCTATGCAGCTTAAAAAGGCCAAAAACAAAGGATGTACCCTTTATGCAGTAAAGATATCTGAATTTTCAGAAGAAGATGGTGATTCCATGAAACGATTTCCTCTGTTACAAAGTTTCAAGGATGTTTTTCTGGAGGAATTACCAGGGTTACCACCCAAGAGGGAATTTGACTTCACCATCGAAATCAAACCAGGAACGGAACCTATTTCCAAAGCACCTTATCAGATGACTACTACAAAGTTAGTCGAGCTTAAGGCACAATTGTAAGAACTTTTGTCTAAAGGTTTGATTAGACCAAGTGTTTCACCTTGGGGAGCGCCAGTAATATTTGTGAAAAAGAAGAATGGAACACTTAGGTCAGTATTGATTATTGGATGTTGAACAAAGCAACAATCAAGAACAGATACCCACTTCCAAGGATCGACGATCTATTTGATCATATGCGTGGGGCAGTGGTTTATTCTAAGATAGATCTTCGATCTAGTTATCATCAATTAAGGATTAGAGAAGAAGATATTCATAAAATAGCTTTCCGAACAAGGTACGGACATTATGAATTCACGGTTCTACCCTTTGGATTAACTAATGCACCCGCAGCTTTTATGAAATTAATGAATAATATCTTTCAAGAATATTTGGACAAGTTTGTACTTGTATTCTTGGACGATATTCTCATTTATTCTAAAAGTGTTAAAGAGCACAATGAGCATTTGAAGATAGTTTTGGGAATTTTGAGAAAAAGAAAGTTATATGGTAAGTTATCCAAATGTTCTTTCTTTGATTCAGAAGTTCACTATTTGGGTCATGTTATTAGCAAGGAAGGAATTGCTGTAGATCCTTCAAAAATAGTGGTAATAACTAGGTGGCCTGCACCAAAGAATGTGCACGAAGTAAGAAGCTTCATGGGTCTTGCTGGTTATTATAGAAAATTTGTTAAGAATTTTTCTAAAGTGGTTGCACCGATAACTTCATTGCGAAGAAGGATAAGAAATTTATTTGGAATGATAAGTACGAAAATGCTTTCAAAAGTCCGAAAAGCCGCTTGACTTCCGCACCTATATTAGCTGTACCAAACCCTAATGGGAGCTTTACTGTTGTAACGGATGCTTCTGGGGAAGGCCTAGGAGGTGTTTTGTTACAAAATGATCAAGTCATAGCATATGAAAGTATAAAACTTAAGTTACATGAGCTGAATTATGCTCCTCATGATTTGGAGTTTACTGCCATTGTTCATGCGCTTCAAGTCTAGAGACACTATTTACTTGGGAAACCTTTTGAATTGAAAACCGATCACTTAGGACTGAAATATATTTTCACTCAGCCTAATCTAAATGCCAGACAGAGAAGGTGGTTAGAATTTTTATCACAATATGATTTTGATATTAGCTACATCAAAGGGAAAGAGAATAGAGTAGCAGATGCTCTAAGTCATAGGAAGCACATTTCTGCTCTTATAACATTAAGAACTCAGTTTAAGGATGAGGTAAAAAGTGCCTCAGAATCTGATATATACTTTCAGCAAGTAAAAGTAGTGCTTGCTACAGAACCTAATGATGAAAGGTATAAGGGCTTTCATTTTGATAATGAAGGAATCTTACGTTATGAAAACAGGGTATACGTACCTATGCTGAACGATTTGAGAAAGAAGTTGTTAGTTGAATTTCATAATTCACCTTTCTCTGACACCGGTATCACAAAAATGCTTGCTGATCTCAAAACAAAGATACTTTTGGAAAGGTATGAAAAAGGATGTTATTGATTTTGTGACTCATTATCCGGAATGTCAATGGGTTAAGGCGAGAACACATGCACCCTGCTTGGAATGTTATATCCTCATAGCATACCGCAATACAAATGGCAAGTAATAAGCATGGACTTTGTACAAGGGTTACCTATGTCCAGAATAAACATGATGTTACCTGGTAGTTTTAGATAAACTAACTAACGTAGCTCATTTCATCACCGGAAATCTAAAGGATGATTCACCAAATGTCTAGCCAAAAGATTTGTACATGAAATTTTCAGGTTACATGGTGTACAAGAATTGATTATATCTGATAGGGATCCTAGAATGACATCAAGATTTTGGCAAACGCTTAATACAGCTCTTGGAATGAAACTAAACTTCAGTTCTGCATATCATCCGAAACGGATGGACAAACTGAGAGAGTAAATCAAGTTTTGGAAGACATGTTGCGAATGTATTGCATGGATCAACAGTATAAATGGGAAGAGTATCTTCCCTTAATTGAATTCCCATACAACAACACTTATCACTCATCTCTTAAAATGGCACCATTTGAAGTACTTTATGGAAGGAAGTGCAGAACCCCTGTTAGCTGGGATAGTGTTGAGGATAGAGTGGTAATTGGACCAGAGATCCTCACTGAAATGGAACAGCAAGTTAAGCTGATTCGTGAACGATTAAAGGAAGCAGAGATAGAGCGGAAAGAGCTATGCTAACCTTAAGGGGGTTGATCGAAGGTTTGAGCTGGGTGAGAAGGTTTTTCTTCGTGTTAAACCCGAGAAGAGTTCTATAACTTTTGCAAGGCTGCCAAGTTATCACCTCGTTTCATGGGACCTTTCAAAATTGTCGAAATAATCAATCTGTAGCTTATCGATTAGCATTACTACCGCTTTGTCTCGCATGCATGATGTTTTCCATATTTCTTTGCTTAAGAAATACGTTTCAGATTTGTCACATGTCTTAAATTGGAATTCCTTACAGTCCAAGACCCAGAATAATCGTGGTTAAACCCACTTGAGTGCTGAAACTCGCCAATTGCATTTGAGAAATCGTGAAATACAAGAATGTAAGGTCCAGTGGGACCAGATAACGAAGAAAGTGCAACTTGGGAAAATCTGGAAGAGATGAAAATTGCTTTTCCTTTTCTTTTTCAACATGAATGAATGAAATCATTAACAAAACATTTTTTTATGAACTTATCTTTTTCATGTTTATATGAAAGCCAGATTGAGGAAAACATTATTCAGGCTGAATAAAATGTATCGTGACATTGATTTCTGGAACTATTCAAGTTGGAAATAGTCACATTGTATTGTGAACTAATAAATTGGTTGACCTGAAGGTAAATCAAATATGTAATCATCGGGACGATGAATCTTTTAGGAGGGAAGCATGTAACACTCTGAACTATTGTTACTTCCTCCTGAGCATTCAAGTGTTGATATATGATTTCTTCTATAAAAAGGGACG